>CM062930.1:43752500-45002500 GCA_031878705.1 Tapirus indicus | reverse complement strand
TCATCATTAAAACCATATTACAATGTCTAGAATTGTTTCCTATTGGCAAAAATTAAACAAATGTCTCTGCCTTATGATTAAAGAGATCTATCATTGTTTACTTTAAGCATAAAGTTACAGAAAACCTCAAAGGAAATAAATTATAAGAATGCTTCCATTCTTTTTTAAATTTTACTTTTATCTTTGAAATGGGGCACAGAATCCACAATCTTTTTTGCATCAAAAGGCTTGTATGAATGGAAGCATGAATCTAGCAAATATAAAGGTCTACTTTGAATTTGTGGACCAGTTTTTTAATGAGAACACTTGAATTGAAAGACTGAAACATTACCAAAAATTTATCAAGCCGGGAATCAAGATCCATCCTTGACTCCTCAGTGTCTTTCACCCTTCACCCCACATCTAGTCACTTTCAATTCCTGTGGATTGACCTCCCTAAATCTCTCTCAGATGCATCCATCTCTCTCCATACCCACAGCCATCACTCTTATCTAAGTCAATGTCATCTTTTACTACAATTACTACAATCTTTTCTTTGCCTCTAGTGTTAATCCTTACTACCCTCAGTTCTGCACCCAGCCAGGGTGACTCTTGTATTGCAAGACAAAAGAGAAGGAGAGGAAAAAAAAAGAAATCACTGACGTTGTTTTTGAAACTGCAACTATTTAGAAATTCTGGGAGAAAGGTGTGGTAGAAGGAAAACTGTATTGAGGTAGAGGGAAAACTTAATAATCACTTTGTTTATGGCAGATTAAAGCCTTTGGAGTTAATTTGTGCTGTAATCACAAGTAAGCTAATGTAATGAAGAAATTTGAGGGTGTCTTTTTGGGCAATGAGAGTGTGTTGACTTTTTTTTTTAATGCCAGAGGATGTTAACTTGTCATCTGTTTAGCCAGAGAAAGGATTATTCCTTTGTACTCTTTAGCGTTGGGATTCATGGGGTAGTTGAGGCTCAGGAAAGGGAGGAGGCAGGAAGAGGGATTCTGATCTGAGGAAGAACACATCGCAGACTGCATCAACCTGGGGTAGGGCTAGAGCCAAGAGAAGAAGGCAGCAAGGAACCTCCTGTGACAGATAATGACAAATGAACTGACTTCTAAGTTTTCTTTTTCTACCCTGTAATCCTCTTAGGAAAGCCTCACATGTTTAGTAAAACATGTTAGTGTAGCCTTGGAGAAGGAAATAAATAGGCTCTCTTTATGCTTGAGGCAAAGAAGCATGGGGACAGGACGGCAGCTTGCAGAGTGGAGATGGAAAGGCCGGAAGTGTTTGTGAGAAGCCTCAAGCAGGAGTCGGGAGTGAGCAGCGAACAGCAACAACTGGGAAAAACAGAAACCCTCCTTTTCTGGAGATCTTCAGAAGAAATTTTGTACTTTGCACAGATGGGATATTCGTTTAACAAATTTATGTTGTCAAGGCCTAACACTCTTCTAGGTGCTGCAAATAACAGAAGTGAACAAAATTACTACGACTCGGGCCTGAGGAGCATAGATCCCTGTGCAAGAGACAGACAATTAATAAACAAGCATAATTACGTCATATGGTAAAAAGAGTCATGGAAAAACTCAAGTGTGGTGTAGGGGCTGGCAGCTGCTGTGGGGAGAGCTCGGAGCCATTTTATAAAAGGAGACCTGGGGACCTGTCTAAGAAGATGACGTTTGAGCAGAGATCTGAAGGAAGCTGTAAGTGATCTATACATGTCTGCAAGAAGAATGTTCTAAGCAAAGGGAACAAGTGAAAAAGACTTGATGGGCCGCTGGGGGTGCAGCGGTTTAGTCTGCGCTTTGGCAGCCCGGAGTTCGTGGGTTTGGATCCCGGGCACAGACAGACACACCGCTTGTCAGCCATGCGGTGGCGGCATCCCATATAAAGTAGAGGAAGATGGGCACGGATGTTAGCCCAGCGCCAGTCTTCCTCGCAAAAAAAAAAAAAAAGGGACTGGAGTGTGCTTGGTATTTTTGATAGCTTAGTGGAGAAAGAAGCTCCATATGTCCGTGTGACTCACTGCTATCTCCATCAGTATATATTGGCATCAAATCTTGTTTTCCAGTGAGAAAGTCATTAACTTCATCAGAAACCGAACACGATTGACAAGTTTTTCCTGAGGTTTCATCAAGAAATGAAAGCAGAATGTGAAATTCTTTACTTTTATACTAGAGTTTTTTGATTTTCCACAGGGCAAATCTTGAAGCATCTGATTAACCTCTGAGCAAATATTTCACTTTTTTTGAGAGAGAGAAAAAGAAAGACAACTCTGAGAACTCTTTTCAGAACAGAGTCCATTTGGAACAGAGCCTGATTTGGAAGCCATGTTTGGCCACATTAATGTGATACATCCTTTTACTCAAGGTCCTCCATCGTCGTCAGAGAGGCTACTATGTGCATATCTGGTCAAGCAGCTCACTTTTTGAAGAGAAGATTGGAGGTAGACAACTATATAAAAGTAATGTTAATGAAGTGTTTCCACAGCCTAGAATTGAGAATGACAAAGTTTAATGTCTCTGCAAGTAAAAGTTGCAGAAATCTGAAAATTAAAAAAAAAATTTTTGAATATTACTTCTACTCAGGTGACCTTGAAATCAAAACATAAATTCATTATAATTTTCTTGCTAACCCTAACAGCATCTGTGTCATAGTCCTTCTTAAAGGTAGCTTCTTTGATTTGAAGGCAAAGGAAATGATGTTACATGAATTCAACTTCTACGCAACATGGAGACTTGGATGATGTCTAGAATTTCCTACACAAGCCCACCCTCACATAGCCGAGTGGGTTGGTTCCACTTCCTGCCTCAAACTTTGGAAATCAGAATGTTCCATATTTCTTGGCATCAGAATAAAAATAAAAAACCAATAATCCTTGGACAAGTATATTCCACTCAAAGTCCTGCTTTATTTTTTTCTTTTTCTCTTTTCCTTCCTTCCTTCCTTCCATCCTTCCTTCTCTCCTTTTCATGAATAAATCTGAGCTTTCTCATTAAGGTTTATTTTAAAGCACATTAAAATTTACTTTTTAAATTTGCATAATTTGTAATTATGTCAGTTTTTTAGGAAATGACCATTTGTTGTTTGCATGAAAAAGCAAGATTGAAAGATGCAATTATTTGTAGAGATTGATTTTGCATTCTGTCTCTGAAAAGAAATCAATTTTCCATTCAATAGAATACATCATATGCAATTTTTGTGTATATGTGTGTTTACATGCAGTTTCCTAGAAACAAGTCTGTGGCTTTCATTACATTCTCAAATGCCTTTCAAAGGAATCCAAAAGAAAAATGTCAAAGCCTACTACCTTAAATTGAATCCTAGCTCTACTCAGAATAGTTCTCCTCCTGCTCTCTCCAGTACAGGCTGTTAATTACTTCAAACTTCACAAACTTCAGCATTGAGATATGGACCCCACTGCCACTTCCAAACCATTCCTCACCCACTATCTTGTAGCATGTTTATCCTCTCAGCATCGCTATCCTCCACCAACTTCATTTTCATTGTTCTTCATTTACTAAAGACTCGAGAACCTAATTCAGTCTTCCTCTCCTGCCAAGATTCCCAGAAAGTAGAGTGTACAAGTGGACAATATATCAAAAAGCTGGCCTCAACATTTCCTAATTTCCACAATTTCAATGCCCTCCTCACCGTTCTAATCCAGCTACCCATATCCCATGGATAGGCCCTGGTCCTTTGTCGTCACTTGAAATGTTCATGTCTGATTTCCCAAATTTAAAAATCACAATCTAATAACCATAACTCCTATCCTTTCAATTCTCTCACTCAACTCCCTATACAATATCTGTAGCTGCAAAGTAGTCCAATGGTTAGAGCAAGACACTCTAGGTTTAATAGCAATTCTGTCATGTTCAAGATGTGTGAACATGAGTATGTTTCCTAATCTCTCTGTTGTTTCTTATGGAAATAATAGTTGTTATTGAGAAGATAATATAACCCATAACATTCACCATCATGCTACCGAGGAAGCATACAATAAATCATAGTCTTTGTTATTATTATTTGACCTTACCAAGAACCCTACTCGCTTCACTCTTCTAATTTCTTCATTAACCCATTTCTAAACTCACTTTTCTCCCTACCTGTCTCAAACAACGTGGTCTTTCACTTTAGTTGCTCTCCTGCCAACATCTTCAATTCTCTTACTCCACTGTACTTCCGCTGCACTCTCCCTACAAAACTCCAGCCCTCCATTGCCACCCACACAAAAAAGCAGCATATGACTTGGTATGCTGTCCTGAGGACAGTGTAGGTGTTTAGTGAATAGTATTGGGAATAAATTAATGAATGTATGCTACCATAAATTCAAGGCCTTAATGGGACACTCAAGAGCTGCCCAGCAGCTTTATTTCCTAGTCGTCTCTTTCCTGTTTTCAAAGCAGCCATTTCAAACACTTTCTACTCTTCTCGAACCAGGAGTTGTCGTTTTTAGATTGTGATGTTTAAATTTAGGAAATCAGACATGAACATTTTAAGTGATGGCAAAGGACCATGGCCTCCCATTTACTCCTCACCAGACAGTTGAAATTCCTCTTGCCAGTGTTACTTGTCGCAATAGAAGCTTGACATTTTGGCAAAAACTGATATTTTGACCTCTGGATATTTTTCTTGAATGCTTTCTTCCCTTGAGTTTTTTTGGTAACAGCTTTATTGAGAAATAATTCACATACCATAAAGTTCACTCTTTTAGAGAATACAATTAAATAGTTTTTAGTATATTCACAAAGTCACACATCGATCCCCACTAATTTCAGAATGTTTTATCACCCCCAAAAGGAAACCCTGTACCCATTAACAATCACTTCCTGTTCTCTCCTCCCCTGGCAAACATTAATCTGCTTTCTGTCTCTGTAGATTTGCCAATTCTGTTCATTTCATATAAACGGAATCATATAATATGTGGCCTTTTGTGTTTGGCTTCTTTCACTTAGCATATTTTGAAGGTTCATCCTGTTATAGCATGTATCAGAACTTCATTCCTTTTTATGGCTGAATAATATTCCATTCCATGGATATATCATATATTGTTTATCCATTAATCAAGTGATATGCATTTGAGTTGTTTCCACTTTTTTGGCTACTAAGAACAATACTGCTATGAACATTCATGTACAAGTTTTTGTGTGAATCTGTTTTCAGTTCTCTTTGAGTATATACCCAGGAGTGGAATTGTTGAGTCACATGGTTACTCTATATTCAGCTTTTTGAAGAACTGCCAAATGGTTATCCAAAGTGGCTAAACCAGCAATATATGAAGGTTCCAACTTCTCCACATCCTTGACAACATTTGCTATTGTTCATCTTTTTCATTATAGCCATCCTAGTGGGTATGAAGTGGTATCTTAGTGTGGTTTGGATTTGCGTTTCCCTAATGACTAATGATGTTAGCATCTTTTCATGTGCTTTTAGTCTTCTGAATATCTTCTTTGGAGAAATATCTATGCTTCCCTTGACTTCTAAAAGATCACACTCTACTGATTAGCCTCTCTCCTGTGTGGGTTCCTCTTCTTCTGCCCTTACTTTAAATATTGACATTTCTCATTATTCTGCTCCAGATCCTAACCCCGGGTGACTTCCTCCATCCCAGGCATTCATTAAAATCTAAAGGTCAAGTATGCCTAAATCTCTACCTTCAGTTTAGTTCTCTCTCCCGAGATCCAGATTTGGGTATCCAGTTGCCTCCTGGACATTTTCATCTCTGAGTTCTATAAACATCTAAAACTGCATGTGATTAAAACTGAATTCATTGTAACAAATACGTGGATAAAGAGAACAGAACAGATTAGTGGTCACCAGAGGGGAAGGGGGATGGCGGGTGGATGAAAACAATAAAGGGTCACATATGTGCAGTGACAGACAATAATTAGACTACTTGTGATGACCACGATGAAGTCTACTCAGAAAATGATAAATGGTAATGTACACCCAAATTTTCACAATGTTATAAACCACTCAATAAAGTCACGAAAAAAATAAAAAGACATTTAATTTAAAAGTAGTAAATATTCATTATACAGAATCTGGAAAATAAAATAAAAATGGGGCAAAAAACCCACAAAACCTGAATTCATTGTTCTCCTAAACCCCAATCCACTCCTCTCCAGATGAATGGTCCAAGCATTCAACAAAGTGCCCAAGCCAAAATTCTAACTATCCTCCTCCTTCCTTTCTGTCACATCTAAAATGTCCAAGTCCACCTTATCATATCTCTTAAATTCTTCTCTAAATAGGGTCCTCCTTGCTTTCCCCACTATCAGTGTCCTAAGTCAGCTCCACTCATTAATTCCCTGGGCTACTAACAAAGGCCTCTACTCCTTCCCCACTGGTCTCCTTACAATGTTACATCCTTTGAGTTAACACTGTTCGTTATCATCACACTGAATTATTGTGGAAAATACTACAGACTCGCTCCCTTAACACCACTTCAGTCCCTCCTGCCAACATGAACAGAGACTGACAGACATGCTTAGGGGCTATACTTCCCAATCTACTTTCAATGTGGGTTTTCCATACAGAATTTCCAGGCGGAATCATTTTTCAGGTTAGAGGATAGAAGTAAGTATGATGAACAGGCAGTCACACAGCTCTTCTGAAAGCCCTGGCAGGAAATCAAATTGGTGATCCTGCAGCAGCTTTCACGGAGATCTTTGTGCAATGGTCCTTAACCTTGGCTGTACTCAAGCATTACCTGGAGAGGTTTTTTTTGTTTTATTTTTAATACTATGACTGGGCCCTGCTCCAGATCAATTAAATACAGTCTCTGGAGGTGCAGACCAAGTATCAGTACTTTGTAAATCTCTCCATGTGATTCTGATGTGCAGCCAGGTTTGGGAAAAATTACTCTGATGTCCAGCTGGTCCCTAACTTCCTGGTTGCCAAGCCCAAGCCATGGTAGCAGCAGCAGCTCCTGATTCAGCAGCTTTGCTCAGTGTGGCCGAGGCAGTGTGGTTCTTGAGTAGGAGGCGGTGGCCAAAAACACAGCAGTTCCTTGGCCAGCCAGCATGGCATTGTGACTCATGCAATTGTTTTTGGAAGCTCAAACTAGAGCCTAGTTCTTTAGCCCTTCCAACAAATCTGTGAGCTGCTTATACTCTACAGTAAATCCTTCCTGCTGAAATTGGCCAGAGAGTGTTCAGTTGTTTGCTACTGAATTCTGACCAGTACAGCTATCTAAAATTCATATATGAGCACATCACATTCCTGCTTTAAATAATTCACTGGTTCACCCTTGTTCTTACGTTAAATCTAAAGTGCCTTTAAATGACTTACAAGGTCTTTTGTGATCTGCCTTTATTTAAGGCATGTTAGAAATATGTATTAAAAGTATTTTAGAAATGCATACCTTCCTTGAGAAATTACACGTGAAAGAGTTTATTGAAAGGAAAGATGTGGACATATGGGCAAAACTTGGTATATATGAATATACATCACTGCATTGTTCATTATTATCTTTAAAAACTGTAAACAACTCAAACAGCTATCAATAGGAATGTAGTAAGAAATGTGATGCTATACTCATAGAGTGAAATAACTTTCTATTAATTAAAAAATCTCCAGGTAATAGTCTTGTGAGTGGTTTCATATACTTTATTTTCATTTCTCAATTGTTTTTTCAAAGAACATGTATATGTCTATCAGAAAAAATTTAATGAAGACATTTCACTTTAAGAGGAAGAATTTTATGTTCATAACAGACAGGTCAAATCAGACAAGCAGCCCCCCTTAAAGAACAGTGCCTTAACAAGTCAGAATCCTTTCCAGATGAGGTAAGGGACATGTGCCTCTCCACTGACAGTGTTCTTTTGTGCAAGCCACTCTGGTGGTTGCTATGGCCTTTCTGGTGAAGAGGAGGTGAAAGGAAATACTGTAAGAGAATGGAGGAACTCAAATATCTTCTAAACAGTGTTTATTTGCCTTGCCTACAGGTTATAAGTAAAAATGAGCCCTAAACAAAGGAGACAGGTAAAAGCAGCCTTCAGGGAATTCAGATAAATCATCAATAATTCTGTTATCTCCTTCTATTTCCTTTGTCTCCTTCAGCAGCATGTGTTATATCAAAAGGGAAAGCAATTTGGTATTGACTAATGAACATAATGATAAGAAATCATCAAAACATGTTCCCAGTACCTAGCATGCACCAGGAGCCATAGCAGGAGCATTAGATAGTAGATAAATATCATTATGCATCTCATAGAGTGTCTCATCTTGTTCCTTCAATAACCCCGTGCAATGGGAATTCCTGAGTTTACAGGTAGGGAAATTGAGGCTCGGGAAAATTAAATTCCTCACTCAGGTCAGCACAATTCACGAGTGGTAGGTCAGTTTCTTAGCCAGCTTTCTCAGTTCACCTCAGTTCTTTTTTTAATATAGCAGCTTTATTTATTTTTTTTAATTTTATTTAATTGTGGTAAGAATACTCTACACGAGATCTACCCTCCAAAAAAATTTTGTGTGCAATACATTATCGTTGACTATAGGTACAATATTGTACAGCAGATCTCTAGAGCTTATTCATTCTGCTTAACTGAAACTTTATGCCCACTGATTAGTAACTCCCCATATCCCCTACCCCCAGCCCCTGGCCACCATCTTTCCATTCTTTGGTTCTATGAATTTGACTATTTTAGATACCTCATATAAGTGGAATCATGCAGCTGTTGTCTTTCTGTGACTGGCTTATTTCATTTAGCATAATATCCTCAAAGTTCACCCGTGTAGTCACATGTTGCAGAATTTCCTTTCTTTTTAAGGCTGAAATATACCCCATTTTCTGTATTTATTTGTCAATGGATGTTTAGGTGGTTTCCACATCTTGGCTATTGTGAACAGTGCTGCAATAAACATGGGAGTCCTAATATCTCTTTGAGACCCTAATTTCAATTCTTTTGGATAAATACTCAGAAGTAGGATTGCTGGATTATATGATAGTTCTATTTTTAATTTTTTGAGGAACTTCCATACTGTTTTTCATAGCAGCTATACCAGAGGTGAAAGATTTGTATGTTGAAAATTGCAAAACATTGATGAAAGAAATTAAAGAAGACACAACAAAATGGAAAGATATCCCATGTTCATGGATTGGAAGACTTAATACTGTTACAATGTCCATACTACCCAAAGTGACTACAGATTCAATGTAATTTCTATCAAAATCCCAGTGGCTTTTTTACAAAAATAGAAAAACCAATTCTACAATTCATATGGAACCACAAAACACCACAAATAATCAAATTAATCCTGAGAAAGAAGAACAAAACTGGAGGCATCACACTTCCTGATTTCAAAATATATTCCAAAGCTGCAGTAACTGAAGTTCTGAAATGAAAATTCACAGAAACATTCCAAGTCTTAATGCCTGGTCTACAAGTGGGAGAGAGGATGAAGGGCTGGGGCAGGAAGAACTGAGGGGGGGGCAATAACAAAGAAGGCAACTTTCAAAGGAGTGAGTAGTAGGGACAACTTGAGGCCCCAGTAATCACTTCTTTATAACAGCAAATTTGGAGGTTGATGCTCCTTTGGGAAGCAAATTTAGTAGTTAACACCGTGTTTCTGTGTGCACAGACTCATTCAGGCTGAGAGGGATAAACTCCTCCTTCTCCTCTATTGTTTGCCGGAAAGGCTATCCTAAACAGAGAGCTCAGCAAGCACCACTGTGTTCTCTCCTTCTTCCACTCATAAAGTATAGGGAGCTTCCTATACTGCTCATTTTTAATTGAGAAATTCAACTGATAGTAAATTTCTACTTTTAAAATATAAAACTTTTGCAGAGGTAGCTAAGAAATACAAGGAAAAGGAAATTCTCACCTCCAATTTCCTCCTCACTCTGTCACCTGCATCTTTTCTCCAAAGGTGACTCTGGGGATCATTAGCATTGCTCTTACATAGTGAAAGGACCCATCCCAAAGCAGAGCCTCCGTTCTCTACCTACAGGAATCAATTGCAAAGAAATACACACAGGTATGTCATGTACATGGGTGTTCATTGTAGCATTGTTGATAATAATAAAAAATTGGGGGAAAATTCTCTCAATAGGAGTGTTCTTAAATAAATCATGGAAGAGCCATACCTTGGAATAATAAACAGCAATTAAAGTAAGGAAGTAGACTTAGGACAGGAACGGTTAGAAATAGCCTCCTAATATCCTTTCTCAATAGGGTTCTGGTGCCTGTCTGTGAGGGAACTTAGGTTTGGGGAGTTCTGGGAAAGCCTTTTTACCCCAAACAGCTTCTAACAGTACTCTTCAACTGTAATCATTAAGGGGAACTGGAAAAAGTAAAGTGACAATGCACCTGACAATATAAAAAGTAAATGACCCACGTCGATTAAAGGAGGCTAACACAATGAAACCACACTAGTAGACATTTAAGTTATTTTTGCTACTGCTTCTGATTCTATCCAGGCATCCAGAATCTTCACGCTCTCTCTCCCTCCCTTCTATCAGCTCAAAGGCTGATCTGAAATCAATCATTTACAGCTTAGTGGGAATGTATTTCAGAGCCAAGGCAGACCTGGCTGAATTGCTCAGGGCCGTATTCCCAGCGGTTCCTGGGCTAGAGAAGTACATGTAGCTGAAGTATTTAACATACTCGTGAAGTGAAATTGCTTTATGCTATTTCCACTATTTTTAATATTTTTATTACTAGGGTATGGTTTTCTGCTACAAAGGTTTTGCGGAGAAACATGACAAGATACCAATTATTTTTTCATATTGATCAGTCGAGGGATGTGACCCAAATTTCAAAATCACTAATATCCGTACTTTTAGAAAGCAATCTGTTTAAGAGTTTTTAATTATGTGGGTGCTAAATCAGAAATTAAAGGTAGTTAAACACCACAAACTGTTCTTGAGGAGATGTATTTGCCTTAGAAGCAGGGGTCTGAATATCATTCCTGAAGGTAATGGGAAACCACCGAGGCCATGAGGAAGAGTGACAAAATAAAAGTGACGCTTACAGAAAATCAATTTGTTAGTGGTGTGGAGAATGGACTAGACAGGATAGAGGTGGAGGTAAGCAAATTAGAAAGCTCCTGTTGTGTACAAGTCACTAAACTGCATGTTTGACACATGTAACCTCAATCATCACGACAATCATCTGCGTAGATATTTTGATATGTGTTTTACAGATGAGCGGACTGACGCTCAAGGAAATAAAATAGCTCTCCCAGTAGCAATGTGATACACACATTGCTATTAAATATCACATTGCTATTAAATACCAGCGCCAGTTTGAGGAAAGAGAGGGTGCAGAATGAATTCATGACATCCTAGGACCTAAGATGAATTACTTTCATGACCCTCTCCCTAGAACAGTGCTTCCAACTTGGCTGATCACTGGAAACACCTGAAGAGCTTCTTAGAGTACCGAGTCCAGCATTCCACAGCAGAGTCTGACGCTCAGTGAGGTTTAGGAGCCTCTGCTGTCGTCCGGATGATAGTCTAGTCACTTTACTGAGAAAGAAACCAAGTCCAAGGGATAATTAATTCAGCATTAGACCTATTACATTTGAGATACTGGCAGGGTACCCAGTAGGATCTCTGTATCATTTAGCTGGAGATATGAGACCAGAGCTGGGAAGAAATGTCAGGACCAGAGGAATAAATGTTGGATTTATCTGCGTGGGGTGATAATTGGAGTCAGGAAAGGTCTTCCAGGAAGAAATAGGGGGGGAAAGGCACAGACGCTGAGGGCGGAGCTTTAATAAATGTCCACAAAGGTGGAACGGGAGGAAGAAGGAACAAGTGGCCATGACTGAGCAGTATTTAGTCAGAAGCAGAACCAGGAAGATAAACTGCCACAGAAGCCAAATGAGTGGAGTCCAACTCTATAATTATCAAGAGTAATATGCACTAAGAAAAAAATTTGGATTTAATAATTGAAAAGTTACTGGTGAATTCTGAGAGTATTATCTGGGGTAGAAGGCAGATGATGGGAGCTGATGGAGTCAGTGAGAAAAGGAAGGAAACAGATGTAGGGCTCAGAGATGTTAGGCTATGAAAAAAGGAAGAAAAAGTAAAAGCATCTGGATCAAAAAGACCAATGGAAGGTGTTTTAATTGCTACAATCTTTGGAGTATTTGGCTAACACTAAGTAAGTGGACAGCATAATAACTTATTTTAACTATGAAATAATTTACCTAAACCCAAAAACGTCCACCAAACAGATTCATGGGCAGTTTTTGTCTGTGTGATTGAGGGAAGTATATTGGATTGGCAGGAAGAAGGTCTGGGTATATGTCCCAGATATAAAAGACCATGAGGCCTCTCCAGAACTGCCGATCAGGGCAACATCCGTTGGGTGCTGCCCCTGACACACGGGCATCTTGAAATAGAAGAGCTCATGCTCTTCTTGCTCTAGCAGCTAAGCCAGGACTTTGGCTCCAAGTTGGGCCTGGGGTCAGCTTGTCCAAGGCACTGAGGACACATCTACTCTCATATATTTCTCTCCTTTACATGTGATCAGCCGGAATAAGGGAAGATCTGACATTCAAGTTTGCTGTCTGTTTGTTTTGCTGATGTGGCGTGAGATGGCTAGAGAGAGCAGTGCTTTAGGCCTCTGGACCATCCATGTGCTCCAGTCCAGCCTCTCAGAATCCTTCATGTTGAGATCTGGAGTTCAAGTCTAGTTAGCAATATAATCTCACTTTTTTTCCCCTTTCCATTACTTCTTAGTTGCATATCTCTCTCAAGAAAGTTGGGTTTGATCTGGAATAGGATTCAGATATTTCTGGAACCCCTGGTCATATGGCCACCCCAAGCCCACCCCAACTTTCAAGGCCAGATTTGGACAAGGGAAAGAAGCACGTGATATCTAGAGCAAGAGGGACAAACCAAGTCAAACTCCACAGAGGAAACTAAGATTCCAACAACATAGAGGCCATATACCAGCACAAACCCCCATGTCAGTTTTAGCTAATGGCCTCCACACCCACTTAACAGACAAAATAGAAAGCACTACATGGGAACACCATCACTTCCCACTGCCAGACCCTTAAAACTGCCTGCATCCCACCCATCCTCCTTCCTGACTCCCTCTTCTTACAATACAGGAGGGTTCTGTCTCCTACTTTAGGTCAATCCATTTACCCACACTTTGGAGTCAATCCTTCCTGCCTTCCTAGAAACATTTCTCTTTCTTCTACCATAACCTGTTGATTATCCCCTCTTTATCTTCATCTCCTCCCTCTCAACTAGATTGTTTTTATTCTTAAAAATGCCCAAACTTCTCTTTAAATTTTAAAAACCCTCCATAGGGCTGCATCCTCTCAAGCTACCATCTGTCACTCTTCTCCCCCTCAAAGCCACATTCCTCAGTAGAGAGGTCTGGCCTCATTGGGCCTATGTTGCCATCAGCCTCTCTAACCCTCTCCAATTGGCTCCTAGCTCATTGACCCACTGAAGTAGCCCTTAGTTCTCATTATGGTCAACCTACCCTTGTGCCAGATTCAACTGGTATTTTCACTTTACATCCTACTTGACCTCTTAGGAATATATTCGTTACCATTGGTCACTTCCTCACTCTAGTAACTCTCTTTCCCTGCCCAAGTGACAGGATCCACATTTTCCTGTTTCATTTTATTTTGTTTTGTTTATTTCTTCTTAATCTTCTTTCCTGATCCATCTTCTTTTCCTTGGCTATTAAAGTGGCATCATTTCCAAGCCCTTTTCTCTCTCTCCAAGTGATATTTTCCGTGACTATAGCATCCATGACCATCTATATATTAATGATTTCCATTGTATATACTCACTCCAGTCCTCTCTCTAACCTCTAGTCCTAGAAACCCAAATTCCTACCTAAAAATCTCCATTGGTATAAAGACTCTCCGAGCTCTTCATGCCCCAGAATGATTTCAAGATCTTCTCCCTTTCCAAACCTGGTTTCTTACACTGTTTCTTCTTTCAGTGAATGTCATTTATATAACCCAGAAATGTGCGAGTAATATTTATACCTTCGTATCCTATTCATCCATAAGCCCTCAGATTTTACCTGAATATCTCAGAAATTCATTTACTTATTCTCATTCCTGCAGCTACCATCCCAGTCCAAACTACTATCATCTTTCCCCTACAATGCTGTACTTAATCCCTGATTGGTTTCCCTACATCTGTTCTGCAAACAACGCGATATTTCAAACACGATCTTGTCACTCTCTAACTTAAAATTCTTTAGTACCTCCCACGGCTCTTAAGATCTTACAAGGCCCTGCTTGACCTGGCACCTGCTTATCTCTCCAGCTCTCCAGCCTCATCTCACACACTCTCCCTTTGATTGCTCAACACGAACTACGCCAACCTGCCTCTATACTTTTGTTCACACTCTTCCCTCTTCCTGGAATCTCTCTCTCTCTTTGTCTTACACACACACACACACACACACACACACACACACAACTTTTCATCGTTGACTCCAACTCACTCTTCCTAAACATTCACATGAACAAAGCCTTACTGGAAACCTTCACTAACCTACCCTCCCTTCATCTGTTTCTCCACCTGGTTACATCTCCTCATAGCACGATATGCCTTTCCATTACAGTTTTATCACAGTGTGTAATGATGCATTTATTTGAGATTTTATGACTCTTTTCCACTCTGGCTGTACTATAAGCTCCCTGAGATAGTAACTCCAATACTAAACAGGACTTGGCCCATGGTAACAACAAATATTTATTGAATTTTATTTGTTAAATTTGACCAAGAGGCTATAAACGGGATTCAGTTTCAAGTTCAAAAATTAAAAATTTCAGGATCATGTTGGGAGTCAAGCTGGAGAAGACGTGGTCCTGGGGTTCTGTACCTCACATTTAATGCCTCACAGATGTGCAGGTGAGTCAGACTGCCTGAAAGGAGGGAAGCAAAGGCAGACTGTCCCACCATCTCACAGGAACAGATGTAAAAACTAAATAAAAGTAGGCGTGAGAAAGTGTTTTATAAGCTGGAATAGCTGTTCATAGATTTGGTTTAAGCCTATGTAATGGGATATAAGATTAATGAGGGCAGAGAAAGTCTTTAATTCACAGCTCTAACCACAGTGCCTGGAACAGTGCCTTGCACATGGTAGATGCTCACTAATTGCTTGTCAATAAATAAATGGTTCTCTCTCCTATTAAAATAAGTTAAATTAATGGAACAATTTGTTGAATGATTGAATCCTATTCTTTGAAGTGTCAGGCTTTCCTTAGAGGGATTTACCTTAAAGTAATTTACTGAAAAATAAGATAGAGTCACGTATATAAAATGGGTTTTAAAAATTAAGATGATACAACACACAAATGATCGTTTTAAGATAACCTCAAGACTATGTCCCTAGTTAATTGCTATTAATCTTTGAAAATCAACTCAGGCATCATCTCTTCCAGAAAGCCTGGCTTGACTGCCCAGTCTGGGGTAAGAACTCACCACACCCCCCAACACAGGTACACACACCACACCCTGAACTGCTGCAGCACAATAGGAATATCTCTTTCATAGCACTTTCCCATTGTTTTGAAATTCACTGATGTCTTTCCCATCAGTCTTTAAGTCTCTTTAAGTCAATGAAATTCTCTTATTCTTCTAATGGCTGCTAATTCTTAATATAGTATCTGGCACTTAGTAGATGTTAAATAAGTTTTCACTGAAGTGAACTGAATTCTTGAAGAGTTTCATAGATGGTATCAATTTTATAACCTAATTCACTCATGCATTAGCTTTCAGGCAGTTTTTCAGCTAATCCCTGCTCATACCTGGAAGGAATGATAACACATCATTTCATAAAGACTTTCTGGACCATTTTCAAGGTACCAAATGTCATTTTAAAAGAATTCTGATCAATACTAGTTCAAATTAGAGATCAGAAAATCCAACGCATACGTAAGTGTTTGCAGTATTTATACAAAGCTAAATTCAACAGTTTCTTACATTTCCTTTCCTTCATTTAGCATGACATTTTAGCTGATATTCCTGAACTGTTGGGTAAAGCAAATGCATTCCTATTAGAGCCAGTATTACTCCATGAGATTCAGCCAACTGGTGTTCCAGTTTCTTCATTCTATGTACACTTTCCCTTTACTTGCTTTATTACTAGAACTAGAATTCTTTATTAAAGAATTTACTGTGATTGCTAGGACTGGATCTATTTAAATAAATAAGGCCCTTCTGGATTGCACACAGAATGAAAATTTAAGGACCAGCTGCTCTCCAGCACTGTGTGATGTGTAGTCAATAGACACTATCATGATGTTTTCTTTCCTACACCTTCACTCACTCTGAAAATCTGGGGGAAAAAAAAGATATTCCAGGAGCACTTCTTTATATTCACAACTCTCAGTATTTCAAACACAGAGGAAAATCCTACTCTAAGAAAATATAGCTTAATTTTCCCCTTCCAAATATGACATACCAAGTATACGTCCATATATTCCACATAATTTTCTTCAACAAATATATAACTTGTGTTACCCATCTGTGCAACTGCCATATATTTTTAAAACACCACAATTCACAGAAGACTGTCTTAGAGACACAAACAATGGAAAAAGTTACTTCTCTGAGTAGGAACCTCCCAGAAGAAAATGTACGGTAATATCTTCAAGGCATGTGGTTTGTCTTTGGGGGAGGAGGAGAAGGGGAGGGAGGAGTCATTTTTCTGCAGTCTTAAATTGGCATCTCTAGTTATATTTGCAAAAATATTTATGATTCTCAAAATTTTAAAAAAAACGTTGGCTTTGCCATGTACTGATCTTGCATTCCCCTGATACTGCTTCATTCTTCTTTACCCAAGAATTTTGTGTTATATATTGCTAGACACACACACACTTTATTTCCCTGATTGATTTCAATGGTATTCATTATCTTCTGTCCTTTTCCCTCTCCCACATCTCTTGCCCCAACCAACAAACATTCTGACACATTTTATTTTGAACATCCCTGACGATTATTGCTCTGCAGCAGCCCCTGCTGGTAAAAGACATCGTCCAATTTGTCTGTCCCTTCTAGGCGGTTCTTGTTAAGCCTGGTGCTTAATCCTCAACAAGCCCAGGCACAGTACAGCACAAGTGACCCGCAGATCCTGGAACAGGGCCACCTACCATCTGCAGGGGAGCAACTGTCCCTTGTTTTTAGTGTGGAAAGACAGCACCAGAGGAACACATAATTTTTATGAGTCTTTTTTCCTTGTTTCTAGAACACACAGGGAAAAAAGAAATTTGGAACTGTTTTTGACTAAAATGGAAAAAGAATATCAATGCAGCAAAACGGAGACCACCTGAAAATCTTCAGGTGAAGCACAAGTTGTGACATGATGTCAAAGAGGCATTCTTTTCACAGAGAAGTCGTATTAAATTATGCTAGTGCCAACTGCTCTTCCAAGGACTGTTGATAGATGCTTAGGAGAGGAAAATCTTCCCTTCTGGTTGACCTTAAAAACTGTCTTGCCCCGGGCCTTAAATGTTTAAATGTGTACATAAAACATTTTTTCATTGATCCCAGAAAAAAAATATTCTCAGCCTGCTCTCTTTAGTTGTTGCTTATCATCCGCCCATGCATATAAAATGATATATGTGTGTATAGAGAGAGAGAGAGAGAGACGTATAGATTTATTAATTCTCAGCTAAAGAATAAATACGTTTATCATTCAGAATGACAGAACGAGAGTGGAAAACACCCAAGTGATTGCAATTTGTTTTGCCATGCACCCATGAAAAGTCCCTGTCATGGAAAGGAAATAGAGCAGGCAGGTTATGATAATAGAATGTATCTATTTTTCCTCACATTTATCATTATATTTAAGCCAATCTTCCCAAACATAGTAAAATGTATACGTTTGTAATAGGGATACAATTCCCCCAGGACTGAGTGGAATAGGAAAAAAGCTGGGAAACTAATCTACATGAATGTGAATCTTGCAACAGAAAACAAGACGTTGATTGGGAGAAATAAAGAGACAAGAACAATGGGAGACAGGAAACAGGACACAGAAGATAAACCGATCTAAAGATTTGGAGTGTGTGTCTTTTTTGGTATCAGGAAATCTGTCTTTAAAAGGAAGGGTGAATAAGCTTAAAACAATGAGAGATACATTCTTTTTTGTACGCAATCTCAACAGGAACAACATCCCTTCGAAAGAGTAACCTCAGGGCTACTTCTAATTCAAACGTGATGAATAGTGTAATTTTATTTAATAGCAAATGATCCCCCCAGGTATGCCAGTTGCCAAGAGACTATCAACCAAGTCAGGTGTTCTAGGTGGATCAGGTGGTGAATTTTGCAGGCTTCTCACTTAGCAATATCACACAACAGACAAACCAGGGCACCCAAAGCCAGCCAGGCATGATTGGTGAGAGTAATGCCTATTTTAATGAAATAGAATCGTCCCAAAGCCTTTTTCCTTTTTTTCTATCTGAAAACCAAAGTTGACCCCAAAGAGCCATCTTGATATAACAATGCAACGTAATCCAGGCTGATATAATAGAAGCCCCTTGGGCAAAGCTGCTAACTAAAGAAAATAAAGACAAAGAATTCAAAACATTGTATATTCCCTCAATACAAGAGATAAACTTTCAAGTTGTGACAAGGGACTTTGACTTACCGCAAACCTTGACCTAAAGAATCAATGTGTAGATGAGAAACTGTTAAGTCATCTGACCTTCGTCTGTACTCTATCCGGCAGACATTCACAAAAATACTACCCAAGAAATATCACTCCCATAAAGCAATGGAAAAAAGTCACTAATGTATTACCGTATCTGGCAAGGGGAATGCTCTAGAATTTATTCATTGTTAACGAATTACCAATAGTAGGAGTATATTTATATGCTTTTGTGCCAAAAAAAAAAGTAAGGTTTCATTACGCCAATGGGTATAGGCTCCTTTGACAACCTTCTTGGCGGCGATTATAAAAGCAGGATCTGGGGGGGGGAATGTCATGAAGGCCCAGCTTATTAAATTTGGTAAATCATAAGACTTGTCTGCAAATGCAGAGCACTGCAGCTGATTTAGTCGTTGGCCTAGAAACTCTGCTGTTAGGACCATTAAACAGGTCCAGAGTTTAAGTTGCACAGTAAATTATACTCCAAAGAAACAGACGGAGATTTTTGCCTCATGTTGTCTGTCTATGAAGTGTGGACCGGCTGCACTGCAGCAGCTCCGTGAGGTGGCATCAGGTTTTCACAATGATGCATCAAGCTTGTGTACCTTGATTGAGCCCACTTGAGACCACTGCAGAGGTCTCTTGTGAATTTTAGCATCAAAAATGGAGAACCAAATTAAATTAGGCTTTTCCTATTTAAAAATCTTCACAGCTGGAATAGATACAACCGATATTCTTTTTAGGTTATGCCAGCTTTTACAGTCACTTCCAACAAATAGCTATCATTAGAAATAGCAAGGACGATACAGTTGATCGTTTAAAAGTAAAGGGTTGTCATTTTGACTTTTTTTCCTAAAAGGAATAATGAATTGCCTATCGCTACTATGACTGAAACACCCCTTTAGAGGCCACAAATAAATGAGGCCACGAAGAAAGCAAAGTCATATGTCAAAGAAACCTGATCCAATTAATCATCTTCGTAGTAATTCTGTCATGAAACTTTCTAATGTTTTGTTTCTACTGAGATGTAACTGTTAGCTGGTAATTTGGAGCCTACTCAGTTATTTAATATTATTTTCTTCAAAATGAAGTTTTTTCATACAAGACAACATTTTTGAAAGTTTCTAACGGCTAAGTTTTAAATAGTCAACTATTTCATAAAATATGGCAAAGGAATTTTTTTTTCTGAAATATAGAGACTAAAAGAAAATGGTTTGGAGTGTGTAGCATAACATGATGATGTGTATGTTTTGAGAAATCTTTACATTCTGTAATTGTTGCATAGTTATAACATTTAATTGGCCATAAATAAATATCAAAATTACCTCCATTACACTCATGTAATCTGGGAGTATATTTTAAATCATCATAAAAAGAAACCTATTCCATAACATCACTTCTAAGATGGAGCCCTATATATAGTAGACACTCAATAAATGTCGGTTGATGATAAGCATGATTCTGCACATTCTATAGACTTTGTAGACAGAAAATCCTAAGTTTCATGACAAATTAGTCTAAACCAATTGCCATTGCCAATTTATATCTACAAAGCCCTGTTCAGGGCAAAAGAAAATTGAAGTCAATCATTTATTGGGTTCTTCCTACTGTTCTCCAAGATTCTGCACACCCAGTACTTCACAACGTAATGCAACAGAACATAACTTGCTTAAATTCATTTAAAAAATTTTTTCCCACTTGAATGTTTTTTATGTTAAAGCACAAGAATCTAGTTTAGAAGATATGATTAAAATGTGGTTTTACATCAATAGAAGAGGGAAAGAGCGGAAATCAATACTGTGCAAGCTAATAAAGACAAATGTTCTGTGATTCACCAGGGAAGAAATAATGGATAAAAAACTGAATATGATTCAGCAGTGTAACATTGTCACCAAAAAGCAAATGCTATATCGGATTGCGTTAATAGACATATCGTGTAAAACAAGCGAAGTAATTTTTCAGCAGCAGGAGTTCTCAACACTATTGGTTAAGTCAAAATTAGAAAAACACCTGTACCTTGGGGCACAATCATTGCACAAAAAGTTGTATCAAGTTCACAGGAGAACAACAACAACAACAAAAAATCCCACAAAGAAAAGTAAATTAATTAATATGGATGGATAAGAAGAGAGAGAGTGACAAGCTATCCAACACAAGGTTAGAAAACCAGATTTGCTTTCAGAGATCAAGAGAACTAAGTCTATATTCAGTCGAAAGCAAAGTCAAAACCAACTAATGGTGAACAGAATTACTGTAAACCAAATGCATAAAGGGAACAAGATCTAAAAAGAAGATAGGAACCAGTTGCTATTATTAGGCAGTAATAGAACCAACAACAAATGGATTCTAACTGTTTCAGATAATAATTTACATTAAACAGAAAGGTAAATCCCCAGCACATAGACAGTTACATGGTGACTCAATGGTATGTCTGGGATCCCAGTCATTGGACGTATTCAAAATAGTCAGTATATTCAGACTTTCGAAAGCGATTTGGATTAATTAGTGCATGGCTAAAGACATCTTCAAATATTTATATTTGTTTCATAGTCTTTTTATGACATCTTGTTAGATTACTTACTAAAAGAGAAAATTTTAGATAAACAGTTGGAGAAATTCAGCTTGAAGTTATAGACTCCAAGGATCACTGAATCTCCACTTTGTCAAAAATAAATTATCTCAAAATAAAAAGATAGAAAAATATTAGCTAATTTTGTTGAGACCTTATTCTATACCAAACACTGTCCTGTATTTTTTACTTACAAACTCTCATTTAGTATACAAACAATAAGAGTTATATACTATTATTGTCTCCATTTTATAAATGAGAAACTGAGGTAAAGAAAGGTTGAGTAATTTTGCTCACAAGGCCCCACAGTCAGGATTTTGAACTCTAGCAGTCTACTTCAGGGCCTGGTGGGCTATGCCACTCCTCAGTTACCCAAAAATATACCACAGAGGCTAAAGGAACTAAATAGGATGGGCTAGGATGACAGCTTAATTATCAGTGGGTAAAGACAGTTGGTGACTAAAGAAATAACCTTAATGATGCAGAAGGAGAAAATTAGAGTTAGGAATAAGAAAAATTTTACACTTAATGAATGGTATTGAATGGTATTGAATTTTACACTTAATGAATGGTATAGAACACAATTGTGAAAGGCTAAGAAACTCAATTCTCTCTACAGACCTTCTAAAATTCTAAATAGTTTAGATTTTCATCTTTTTTGTGATGATTTGTGAAGTTTTTTTCTGAATGTAGAGTGTTACATTAAATCCTCCCAAACTCTTTTATAGCATATGATTTACGTAAATCATAATATTGCTTTGGAAACATCACACTAGGGGGCTTCTAAAGGAATATTTAATTTCCGTCTAATATAGATTAATTTAATATTTAATTTCTGTCTAATATAGATTAATCTCATTAATAGAGGCAGCTGGCTACATAATCATATCCCCAAATTTTGCATCTCTTGGGTCTCATTGAAAGAACAGGCAGTTAGAAATGGGATTAGGAAAGCAATCTAGAACATAGTTATGATTATGACAATTACCTAAATTTTATCACTTATTGTATAAATATATCAAATTCAGAAACATTATTCAAAGAAATATTCATGATATTAGAAAGACTATCTAGTTGCAAAACAGACTTTGCATTCATGCTACTTATGAAAATCCAATGATTATCACTAATTTCCTCTCACCCTTATAGCTTCCAGATATTTCAATATCCCTTGGCATTCTGTTTCTCTTCTTTTTCCCTCCTTACCTGAACTGGTCTCATTGAAAGCTTATTTCATTTCTGGCCAAAATAATGATCTTAGAGTTGTAAGGGAGGAAGACAAATCCTTTACCCTCTAGGTCCTTCTGGCTAGTCTATGAATTAAATTGCTATGAGACAGAATAACTGGAGAAAATCAAACAAATTTTTATAACATGATACATGGGAGAAACCCAGGAAAACTGAGCAACTCAGCCAGAATGGCTGAAGCCACCACCTTAAATACCATTTTCAGCTAAAGACAAAGGAGGATGTTTGGGGTAGAGGTTTGGGGCTTCAAAGAGGAGGAAGGCAATTCACATGGAAATGGAAAAGCAAATGTTTGGTAGATAAGAATGGACTTAGCAAGGACCCTCACAGTCCACCTACATGCAGAGTTATTTATGGTGACAGCCTGTCCTGGGGACAGGTCTTTTACCTTAAATTCTTTTAGGCAGTTAGGGGGAAGGTCAAAGTTTCTTTCAGAGTCTTTTTTTCTAAAAATAATCAAGGCGGGCCGCCCAGTAGTGCAATGGTTAAGTTCGCACACTCCGCTTCAGCTGCCCAGGGTTTGCAGGTCGGATCTCGGGCACAGACCGAGGCACAGCTTATCAAGCCATGCTGTGGCGGCGTCCCACATATAAAGTAGAGGAAGATGGGCATGGATGTTAGCCCAGGGCCAGTCTTCCTCAGCAAAAAGTAGAGGATTGGTAACAGATGTTAGCTCAAGGCTAATCTCCCTCACCAAAAAATTTAAAAATAAAAAAAATAAATAATCAAGGAAAAGAGACACATTTTGGGGTGGCCAATTTTGATGCCCCACAGAGTTGGTATAGGTCTTCTTTCAACTCTCATCTCCATTACGTCTTTGAATACATACCCAGTAGCACCAGTTCAACTGGAGATGTTTCCTCACCTGCCCCTTCATTCTGTTCTTCCCCACAATCTAAGGATCTTTAGGGGCATTTGGAACAGCACCATATTCTTTTTGTAATGGGTTCATTTATCTGCCCCTTGTGGATAAAATTGCATAGATAAATGATCATTCCCTGTCTGCTCAAGAAATTTCCTCATTAAAACTCCTATGTTGGAGATATAAACTTTTGTCCAATACAATTTTTAATTCTCATATAAAATACTGGTGAATTTATGAATTTAACACTAGAGTCAAAAAATAGAGAGCTTATTCTGGATCTTAGACCCTGGGCCTTGTGAAAAAAAAAAATCAATAGCATTGTTTATATAAAACACTGGTTCTTCACTGTTCTTTAATGAATACCCACTAGTTGACAAAACGTTGTTCACACCTAGGAAGATTTAGGACAGGATTCGTTCAAATATTGGTTCTGCCACTTCTTAGCTGTATAAATTGACAACTTAGCTCTGCACCCATTTCTGCATGTTTAATGGGAAAAAATTTTACTTATGTTTCAGGATGACTATGAGGGTTAGAGATCAAACCAAATTACTGTGGTGTCTTGCACACAGCAGATACACAATGAATGGTAGCTTTTAAGATTATGTTTATAATCTAATTAAATCCAAAGAAGAGTCCAAAAGAAGGCAGTGGATTTTTGTGTAAAAAATCTGAAAGTTGGGATTGGAAGAGTCTCTGTCAATCTTCCATTCCTGTGGATCTACTTGTGCCCTCAAGACTTCTACAGTGATCAGTTGGTTTCAAGGGGACAAGATCCCAAACCTCACACTTCTTCCTTCAAAGAATCTCAGAATGTATTTGTTGGTGCACTGAGTTTCCAAATGAGTTACTATTTGATAAAAAGTTTCTTTTAGTGGAATAAAACCTCAGAATCTATGTGAGATGTCCAAAATTCAAACAGACATTTTTTAATTTCTTAAGAGTTGAGATACTAAAACATACAAAAAGTATATGAAAAAAATGTCATCAAGTTCAGGGGTCTCTAATGTTAGAAGGAAAAACCTTCTGCATATTTTAAGAGTTAAAGAGATGCAGAATCCAATCAAGAGGTGTAGCCATCTGAGAGAGGATTATAGGGTAATCTGACTTGTGGAGTACACGATTAGCTGTGGCTTTAAGTTATGAAGTCCTTGTCACATACAGTATATAGGTCAGTCCATCCTATCCACATCACAGACAAAGAATCAGTTGCTTCCTTACCAGAACTTCTGATTTTTAACAACTTCAGCAAACTGAGAAGGCAACTAAAAACATCACTTTTGAGAAAGCCACCCTAAAAAATATTTGAGGCAACAAAATTGCATCCCCCAAAGGAAACATTGTTCAAGCCATGCAAAATTAGAATTAAATATAGGATACTTAAGACAATCATTTATTCATTCATTCAACAGCATTTATTGAGGATGCGGTGGGTGCCAGGTACTGTTCTGGACACTGTGTTTACATCAATAAGCAAAACAGAAAAAGTCTCTACCTCTGTAAACCGTATCTTCTGGTCAGGGGATAAACACAACAAATACAATAAACGAGTAGAGCTGATAATGTCAGTGCCCTGTGTACATTTCCTCCACATGCATTGGTTGAAGATTATTAACTGTGAACAACTCCAACCCTCTGCCCGAGCACCAGGAGCACACTCTTCCCACGCTCAAAGAAGCATAGAAATTAGTGTTGAACTCCTGGAAACACCCCTCAACCAAAGACAAAAGGGGTGCTGATAGACACATACCTCAGCTTCCTCACCTCTTGGTGGAAAGCAATTGAGCCTCAATTGCCCACAGAGAAAATCTGCTCTCCCTGAGTCACTACCCCACTCCCCTACCTGTTTTTCTCGGGTTCACCTCCCAAATAAACTATTCATACTCAAATTTTGCTGCAGGATCTGCTTCTAGAAGAACTTGTCCACTTCCAGGCAATAAGGACATTACATAGGATGTGAAAAGGTAATGCATGTTATGGAAAAATATACAGCATATTAAGAAGGATCTGGATCAGAAGACAAAGGGCAAGGTGGTGGAAGGCATTTGAACAAAGACTTCAAGGAGATAAGGGAGTAAACCATGGGGCTATTTGAGGGAAAGCTAATGCAGAGGCCCTGAAGTGAGAGTATGCCTGGTGCATTCAAGACATTGGGGGAGACCATTGTGACTATAACAGAGTGTGTAAAAGAAGGAGTAGTAGATTATGGGATATGAGAGAGGAAACAATTATAGGGAGGTATTAAAGATCTTAAAAGATCTTATAAAGACTTTGGACGTTAGCCTGAGTGACAGTGATATGGAAGGATTTATGCAGAGGAGTGACATAATCTGACATGTTTTGAAAGCTTCTCTTTAGTTACTGTGTTGAGAAAGGACTGTAGGAGTTCAAAAATAGAAGCAGAGAGACCAGTTGGACATCTATGACAAAAATAAATGCAACAATCCATCAACAGATGAATGGATAAATAAATTGTGGTGTTTACACACAATGGAATATTATGCAGCCATAAAAAGGCATGAAGAACTGATACATGATACAATGTAAATGAACCTCATAAATATCATGCTAAATGAAAAAAGCCACACACAAAAAGTTTCATATTGTATGATTCCATTTACATGAAATATCCAGAATAGTTAAAGCTATATAGACAGAAGGCAAATTAATAGTTTCCAGGGGTTGGGGGAAAGAGGATTTGGGAAGTAATTTCTTAAAGGATGTGGGGTTTGACTTTGAGATGATAAAAATATTTTGGAACTAGATAGAAGTGGTGGCTGTCAGCATAGTGACTATATTAAACGCCACTGACATTCATTTTAAAATGGTTAGTTTTATGTTGTATGGATTTCACCTCAATGTTTTTTTTAAATTAAAAAAAAATACAGGCAAGAGATGATGATGGTTTGGACTAGAGGGCTAGTGATGGGGTGATGAGTGGTGAGATTCTGGACATATTTTAAAGGTAGAGTCAAGAAGTTTTCAGGGCCAGATGTCAGTGTGAAGAGTCAAAGACAACTTCAAAGATTTAGGCTTGAGCAATTGTAAGAATGAAGTTGCCATTTATAGATATGGGAAGATTGCAGTTGGAGCATGTTTGGGGTAGAAGATTTAAGAGATCAATTTTGAATACGTCAGATGTGAGATGCCTATTAGACAGTCAAGTGGAGTTTGAGATGTCCAGCATTAAGGGCAAAGATCTGAGCTAGAATCGCACCCATTGTATTATTATTTTTGTATCAATGAATCAGTGAATATTTGGTATTTAAAATATGTGTTGAGTGTAAGAGAATTCATCTTATTAGAGTAACATGTCAGCCTTGTAATTTTGAGTTAAAATGTATAACCGGAATTTAAATATATTGGTGATTTTAAGTGGAAGTTTTAGCTTTTATGTAGTATCAGATCATTTTTAAAAACTTAGACTTTTCCATATTTGTAATTTTAATTTATTAGACTCATAAGAAATGACTAAATTATTGAGACTTATTAATCATTTCATTGACACAGTTAAAAAGAAAATAAATTATTAGATCTATTAATGAAGGTCAAATGATTTAAAGGTATATACACTTGCAAACAGAAGTAAATGTTATTCAAAGGCCCTTAAAAGTTATTATAGACTTACGCACATATAGTAACTTTTGCAAAATGAACCTAAAAGTTTAAGGAAGAACTAGGTTTCTTGAATCTCTAACTTTAATAAATTGACTATTATTCTTTAAAGGCAAGTTAACTACTAAATGGTCTTTTCTACACACAAAGCTGCCCGCAAGGGCATCAACAAATACACATTCAATAGCTTGCTCTGATGAAAAATGAAGAGATTGTCTACTCTCTAGTCAAGCATATTTCTAAAGACCAGAGAAACTAAATGTGCTACTGAAAATTTCAGAGCCTAAATTTCCAAATATTTCCTGGTATTATTCATACCTAAATGGAGGTGTGGTTTAATTGTGACTTATTTTGGAAGTTTCGAAGTCTACATCACATGTCAAGTTATTCAGGAAAATGTTTGGAGGCCCTTCTTGTTAAGGTACTTGTTGCCTTTTATCATTGCTGTTGTTTTAACAATTCAACACAACACATAAAAGATTCCAATTCAAGGTACTTTGTATGACATGATACTGCCCGTTAAGGGAAATGGAGTTGCCCAATAAGTAATGTCACTACCAAGGTTACAGCAGGTACTGTCAGAAAACAAAGGAAAGAATTTACTTTTGAAGGTGTAAAAGGAACTACATTCATTTTTTTCTAGTCCATTACCATATCTGGGTAGAAATCAGAGCAGAAGTTTAAAATATTAAGAAAAATTTGGAGAAACATATAAAACTGTGCTGATTAAAACTTTTAAAATATTATATGTAAAAAATACTAAGCTCTGTTGGATTGTAGCTATTTCTAACTTTATAAGCCATTCTTAATACAAGTGGAGTTTCATTGTGTTTATTCTTTTAAGGATTTGTTTTAACAATATAAGACATCTGAAATTTTGAGTTGCTCCCATAAATACAATTATTTTAGGTGGATTTGATGATGGATTATTTATGAGGCTGGTTGGAGGTGGAATAGTGATAGTAAAGTAGAAAATCAGTGTGAGTAGCTGAAGTTTCCAGCCAAGCTTCTATGTTAGTTTAATTTGCTGGGTAATTCCTCATATCCCTCTAATTTTTAACTTGTGAGGAGACGTGATTATCACAGAAAAAAAGAAAGACAATTCAAGGTTACTTAAGCACAGAAGAGTAGAACATGAGATTTTCTAGAATTTAAGAAGAGGTAAAGAAAGACACTCTGTTCAAGAATGTCAGTCCTATTTTCATTTCTTGTCCAACCCATTTGACTTATGTTTAAATATTTTATTAGTTTACTTCTAAATTTTTAACTCTAAATATAAATGTTTATTTTTTTCTCCTTGTTAAAAAAATTCTTGCCCATTTTATAAAATTGGGAAAATACAAGAAATTTCAAAAAAGAAAATAAAAACATTCCACAAATTCACTCCCCAGAATCAATATTTTGGTGTATTTCTTTCCAGGTTTTTTTCTGCTTGTATATAAAGGGATTTTTAAAAGCAAATTTGAGATCATATTTTTCATCTAGTTTAATATTCTTTTCTTCCTTGGGTAACTTTATTATGTGGACATTTTCCCAAATCTATAAATATTCATGAGAAAAGATTTTTGATGGTTATATAATATTTCATTGTATAAATGTATCCTAATTTATTTAACCATTTCCCTATGCTTAAATATTTAAGTTTTCTGATTGTTTATTACATAGCAACCTAATTACTACCTGAAAACATGTGTGTGCCAACAGAATGAAAAATAACTAAAAAATATGTATTATAGGGAAGTTTCTAAAGAGTTAAAGTATTATTTCTTATTTTTAAAGATCTGTCCTATACCTCTTTCCTTGGAGATACAACATTTGATTATATATTTTTAGTACTTGATACATATTCTTTGATTTTCTTCTTTTTGCTGATAATTGAATGCAGTCAATTAGCTTAATTCCAAGAATCTAATGACTCTCCATTGTTGACATCCTAAATTTCCATTTTTATCTCAACTATATTTTATTTGAGAGATTTACTTCTAATTACTTGTTTCAGCATTTTCCTATATTTTTTGAAAATAATGAGGACAATATCTGATGATATATTCAAATAATTGTACAAACATTGCTGTTAACACAAACCTGTCATCACCATTGAAGCTGAAACAGCAGCTGGCATATCATCTGTATATACCAGAAGCAGAAACCAGCTTCAGCTCACCAGTCTAAGCAAAAAGAAAAAAAAAATGATTGGAAAACATGGGAGTTTATAGGACCAAAGGGAAGTCAGGATGGGAATAGGCAGCGGGCAGCTCCACCGGCTCTCAGTGACAGGAAACACTCAAAATTTCGCCCTGGCACTGCTGTAACAAGAATGAATAAAATCTGTTTCTTCTTGCGTCATTCCATTCAAGGCTCACTTTTCCCAGGAGAAAGTGTCTAACTGGGCAAGCTGCCCTTGACAGTACTGGAGGTGAGAAGAAGGATCTGGAATAAGGAACCTACAGGGACATTTTGGATTCTCTAGTGAGAAAGCAAGCATGTGGACTTACCTTTCCACTGAGTTGTCACAGATGAAGGAGAGGGAATTCCCCAAGGTGAATCAGGGTGCTCTTAGGAAAAAAGGGAAATGAACACTAGAATGCAAACTCCGTGGGCGTGGGAATCTTGATCTTTCTTGTTCACTGGTGCTACATATAGTAAGCGCTTAGTAAATACTTGTTGAATCAAATTGAATTGGGTAGGCAAAAAAAAAAACCAGGAAGGAGAAAGAGAGAGAGGGAGGAAGGAAGAAAGAAAAGAAGGAAGGAAGGGGAAAGAAAAGAAAAAATGGGAAGAGCTAAAAGTAATTCAGGGTAAATATCTTAATAAAGCAAAGAGTCAAGCTATGTGACACTTATTCTTTTCAATATGAATAAGGAGTGACTCTAAAGCAATGTAATTGTTTTTCTTGGGTGGCTTGCATATTGACTTTGAAGGTAACTTTCAAAGGGAAGCTCTACAATGATCTTAAAGGATGGCAGGAATGTTGATGTAATATAGAGCTTCCCTACGGGGCACTTTAAAGGACTCATTTGGATGTTTAAGTCCTGCTATGTTGGCTTTTAAAAATTCATTTGTGATTACACATTGCATATTTTCTATAAACTAATTGATTAAGGAAAGCAATATAAGGCAATAAGAAAACTAAGAGAGAAGCAGGAAGAACATCCCTCTAAACATGGTAGGTTTAATAAAATTTACAGACCAAATATAATTTTGGAGGCCTACTTGATTTTTTAAACACATTTGCAAGGCCTGCTAAAAGCTATACTGATAGTTACCATATATCTAATACTGACGATGTATAAAGCATTTTACATTAAATTATCTATAATACTCATAACCACCACCCTGCTAAATAGACACCACTGCTCCAATTTCACAGGTAAAGAAATTGAGGGTCAGAAAAGTTGAGTTGTCCAAAGTCATGCAGTAAAGCAAGACAAAGCCATGATTTGAATCAGTCTGTTCAGAGCTATACCCTGAGTGTGATACTGAATATAAAAGTCTCTCAATGAAAAGAGCAAATGAGGTGATGTCCCCACGTCCTCCTCTAAGATACAAATTTCTGACCGTATTTATTCCTTACCTACATCTCCAAAATGTTCTCACACAAATTAATAGATTTTCCAAAAGATGCTGAACTCAAGCAAGCATTTAATGTTAGCAAACACAGCTTTTAATTTTTTTCTTTTAAACCCAATTTATTTTACTGTTTTAAAAATCTAATCATGTATCCATGCATACCATTGATTTTTTTTTTTTTTTTTTTTGTGAGGAAGACCAGCCCTGAGCTAACATCCGTTGCTAATCTTCCTCTTTTTGCTGAGGAAGACTGGCCCTGGGCTAACATCCGTGCCCATCTTCCTCTACTTTATATGGGACGCCGCCACGGCGTGGTTGATAGACAGTGCGTCGGCGGGCGCCCGGGATCCGAACCTGAGAACCCCGGGCTGCCAAGCGCGGACTAAACCGCTGCGCCAGTGGGCCGGCCCCATTCATACCATTGATTTTTAAAGTCAAAAGTACTCAAAACATTGCCAAATAGATGGATAGTGATGAACTTTCTATTAAATGAATGGAATGTTAACATATGATTCACATTTGCACCAAATTCTTATTTTATTAAAAAAAAAGTCTTGTTTTCTATAATGACCAAGGAATAGGCCAATAGATATCCCTTGTAAGGACTCCTTGATGCCAGAGCATATCAGCATGAAAAAAGTAATAAAAGAGAGCTCACAAAGATCTAAAAAGTTTAGGGGAAGAACAACTACTTCATAACGAGAGTTTCTAGATCACAAAGTAGAAAGAAGAAATCCAACTATAAATCTATATTCAGACTACAGTGGGGGAAATAGCATATGAGGTAATTTTGCCTACTTTTGAGCAGCACAGATCTTATGAACGGAGGTGGAAGCTATTCAATAACATTTATTGCGAGGCCTAGTTCAGTGCCTTCCACGGGTGGGCAGTCAATAAATCTTATCTGGAGATGATATTTATGCAATGATAATCAGTCTACTTCAGCACAGCAATTTTGGGGGAAATATTGTCTGTAGTGAGGTTAAGCCTTGTGAAGTAAAATAATAAAAGGAAGGGCAAAGACCAGATGTGGAAAGTATTCAAAAAAGAAATTAAGTTTTATGCAATATTTGCATAAGCATTGGTAATTATGATTCAGAAAAGTAAATGTATTTTCAGAAAAATTTGAAACACATTTTGGTAAATGCAGGGAAAGCATTAAAATTATACGTGATTCTCTCCTCCCCTCCAACTTCACCAACTGACACATATTTATTTACCCATTTCAAGCAGTGAAGACAAAGACACTGAAGAAATCTGACCTTTGTTTCAGGGCAAAGTGGGATCAATTATACACAACAGAGTCCTTTTATCTTTGTTTCTTGAGTCTACGTACACTAAATTAACAAATTATAAGCACTACTTCTAGAGTTTTGCCACACAAAGAATCGAACAAAGTAATTGATACAATGATCTAATGGTTTGGTTCAACTGTGTAAAATGATTTGAACATTAAAAATTTAGGTTGATTTTGAGTTGAGAATCTTTATTTTCCTAGAATGAATTAAAATTCATTATCTCATTGCAACACACACACACCAGGGTACTCTCAGTGGGCACTCTCAGTGGACACTCAGGTGCTGACATATGAGCTGGTCCTGTGTCTAGAAAAAAATACCAAGTTGTGTTGACAGTTAATGTAGAAAAAAATCTATGCTTTTTCCTTGTGAACATTTATTTATAACATAACTTTTGTAGGGAATTTTAAAGTAACAGATTTACATTTTCCTTTTTTTCTATCTAGTCAAGAACACTAGTTTAAGGAATGGTTAATGGAAAGGAATAAAATGAAGAGTAGAAACGAAAAAAGTTACTGAAGCTATGACAACACTTCTTTCTTTCTTTTTTTTTTTTACTGAGGAAGATTGGCCCTGAGCTAACATCTGGGCCAATCTTCCTCTGTTTTGTAGTGGAATGCCACCACAGCATGGCTTGATGAGCTGTGTATAGGTCTGCACTCAGGATCCAAACCCACAAACCCTGGGGCACCGAAGCAGAGTGTGTGAACTTAACCACTACACCACTGGGCCAGCCCTGACAACACTTCTTTAAAGGGGGTGTGAAGATTTAGTTCACTCCATTCACCATAAAGTTATCTAACACGTATGTTTTAGAAGTTGTTAACATATATTGGACTCAAAAATAATATGTAAACTTAAAAATATAAATAACTGGAGATGAGTCTGTCACCTTAACAGTCCCAATTTCTCACTTAATGCTTGTATGATCAGTAACAAGAAAGCTATATAGATGGCAGGACACTCTGACACAAACCCAAAAAGAAAAGAGGTAATTTACTGCAAAGTGCAGGTTACCCAACCACTAAGATGATTTCTATGCTAAGGTCTAATTTCAGTTTTTTGGGGCTTGCCTACATCGTCCTTCCTTTTTCCGTTCATAAACCCAGTTTGGAGCTCTATGGCTGGCACAACTCCATCTAAGATTTCAGTAGTCAGCTAGAAACAGTAACTTTTACCTGATCTTTTCTTATAGAGAAAGTTGGGAAGAAGAAAACCCAGGCTGTTCAGTTAGCAGAGACAATGAAACCTAAAATAGAGACATTTCTTTTTCACAGTAGGAGGGGATGAGAGAAGGGGCCAAGCAACGGAAGTGTAGGGAGCGAACTTATCCCCAGGAGCAGTCATCAGCCAAACCAGAAAGGCTAAACTAAAAATAAGAATGACTTCCTTTCTCTGGGATTTCTCATTTTATCCAAACCGCTCTCTGCATCCATACTCCAACTTCATCTCTGACTTCCTTCTGCAGGGAAATCTGTTTTCACAATTTAAACGGACGAAGTTTACAGTAAATCTTTATAAGCAGACAACTGAAGCCTTGGGAGCAAGTTACTTTGAAAATCTGGAGAGGACAAGACCAAAACTCCATGTTGCATTGAGACCAAGTTCAAATAAATTATGGATTTGTTTTTGTAGGAACATATTGGACTCCACCCAAACACACCATACACACACACACACCACATTTAATTAGTAAATTCTGAACTTGTCACACTTTTCTCAAGCACATTTGTGCCAAGTGCTCACATTTTCTCTCAAGCACATGTATGCACACATTTACATGTGTGTGTGTGTGAGAGAGAGAGAGAAAACTATAGCAAAACCATAAAGAGAGAACCCAAAAGAGATGAACAGATTACTTTTTCATTCTTTGTAATGTTCAAATACTTAGTAATTGGTAAATAAGAATATACCCCATTCATTAAGAAAAAAGTTTCAAGTTAGAATTGGGAGAAAAACCTTTCAGAATAGGGCTATTTTTGCGTCTAGTTGAAATAGAGATAGTCAAACAAAAAGTATAATTCAAGCAGTGGTCAAATCTAGGAAGATCAGTGAAGACAAATAAGGTGTTCAGCAAGATCTTACTGAATATCCACTCTCCGTCCATTCAACATTTGTAAAGATTTAGTGAGCACCTACAATAATCTAAGTTCAAGCTGTGCTATCAGTGAGTTCCCGGGTAACCTTGTCCAAGTGGCCAAGTCATCTGGGAGTCAGGCAACAGGAATCGGAAATTCAGGCTAAAGAGAACAAAGAGAAGGGTCAGATACCTGGGCAGAGTAATGAAGCCGATGAGAAAACCTGGGCCTCAGGCCATGAGATCCACCTAGCTCTGCAGAGAGGTGCTCAATGTAAATTCAAGAAAGCCCTCATGTCACGGAAGGGGAAACTAAAGCTCACCAAACCATATACAGTCTTGTTTATTCCCCCATCACCTACTCTTACCCGCTTCATCACTCCCATCGTTGTGCATTTCTGCTCAAACTCCTTATCTTAGCACAAAAAGACTTCCAAGCTTGTTCTTTCTGATCACCACCTGCCTTTCTCTGTTCTCTCTTTGCCCCTCAGCCAGATAGAACCAACTTCAGATCTGCCCATGCAACACACTCTTTCACGCTTACCTGTTTCTACTGGAGCCTCTGTTCGATGAGTCCTCACCCATGCTAGGTGTTGTGCCAAGTGCTCAATGTGAATTCCTCATATAAGCCTCATGCAGAAGCTACAGTGATTATTACTACTTTACAGACTAGGAAACTGAGGCTTAAAGAGGTAAGTCACTTACCCAATAATTCACAGCCATGAGTTGAATTGAGGGCCCAAGCCCTGAAACCTGCCTCCAAAGTCCATTTCGTCATGCATCATGCCACCCCCTGACTTCTGTGTAGCTAACTCATACTCCAAACAAACTCTTCCTTACTCCATAATTTGATTTAGATGTTGTTCCCTATTCTCTCTAAACAGCCTGCCCATTCCTCTATCACGGCACTTATCATGCTCATCTGCATTGCATGATTTACTTGACTGTCTTTCCTCCAGTGTCTAGAACGAGCCCACAAGCCCCTTATACTCCCAGTGTTTAGCCCAATGCCTGGGACTTGGAAGGTCTTCAATAAAAGTTTGTTGACTCACTCAGGAATAAATAATTGTCATGTGGCTATGAAATTATGGGCAGTGGAAGGATTAAAACATAAGTCTATCTGACTTGCAAGCCATTCTTCTTCCAGTGTACCATACTGGCTCCCAACCAATCATGGATAAATGTCCTTACTCCACCCATTAAGTAGAAATAAGATTAACCATTCCATCATCTTTGAATTAGGATAGTGAGAGAACCATAGTTAAAATCTATTGTTTCATGTATCTGGCACATAATAGTAGCTCAATAAATATTTGTTGAATAAGTAAGCCTGGTCCTGGCATATAGGTAGCCCCTGTCCCGTGTGTTTTCTGCTTCTTGCATAGGTTAACACTGAGCATTGTATGCTCTAGAACATTGCTACTCAAATTATGAGCTGTGGACCAACAGGATCGACAAACGGGGAGCCTGTTTGAAATGCAGAATGCCAGGTCCCACCTCAGACCTACTAAATCAGAATTTGCATCTTATCAAGACCCCCAAGTGACTAGTGTACATGGTAAAGTTTGAGAAGCACTACTCTAGAATATACAAAGACGTGTATACAAAGACCTGTTTCCCACCCAAGGGACTTGTAATTTAAGCTAGAGAGGAAAATCATCCCAGTTGTAAAATACAGTGGATTGGCCCTGTAAAAACAATGTCGATGCAGAGGAAAGATAGTATTGATGTAAATTGAAAACCATAGAGAATAAAATAATGCAATATTTCAAGGAACTCTTCTTAGGCAGAAAACACAAAGCCCTCAATAAAGGTGCTATATGCAAAAGGCTGGTAGTGAGCTCCCTGCCCAGCACACTGACATTTAAATCACAATGAAGACAGACCTAAGCAAAACCCATGTGGTTGGCTCCACATCATAACTGAAAGAGAAGGTTTGCGTAGAGGATACAGAGGCAGGATCTGGAGGTAAATTGCCTGAGTTCAAATCCCAGCTCAAGCACCAACAAGCTCAATGGTCTTGTGACATTGGGTACACTGCTTAAACTTGAGTGTGACTTTGAAAAATGGGACAACAATGGTACCTAACTTTTAGAGTTGCCATGAGCATGAGATGAAACAGACCCTGTAAAGCACTTAGCAGAATGTCTGACACAAATAAGTGCTCGATAACAATAATAATTATGTAGTCATTCTGGAAATACAGAGGTAGTTGGTTGATTTTGGCGTGGCTCCCCTGCCCTGATAGGCTCCACTGTTGGCCTGGGTTGCCCCATGCCTGTTTCCACCTTCTCAACCCAAAATGTGGTTGCTTGTCTCCAGATCAGGGCCCATAAACTAGGGTGCAGTTGATCATGAACTCCTTAACCTTGTATGAAAATGTTGTGTGTAGAAATATATGTGCATATTTCTTTGGAAATGTTCACAGCTTTTACCAGACTTTCAAAGGTGTTGATGGCCTCAAAAAGGTATTAATTACTATTCTACAGGGCAAGCCCCATGGCCTAGTGGTTAAGTTTGGTGCACTAGTGGTTACGTTAGCTCAGGGCAAATCTTCCTCAAGCAAAAAAAGAAGATTGGAAACATATGTTAGCTCAGGGCGAGTCTTCCTCAGCAAAAAAAAAAAAAAGGTGGTAATCACTATTCTAAATGAGGTTGGATGGAATGATTGAAAGCACGTAGCAACAGCAGACTTGGATTCTGGTCCTGACTTCACTATTTGTGTGACTTATCAAAGGTATCTTCTCTTCTTTAAAGTGGGGATAATAACACCACCTTAATAAGATCATTTCCTGTGAGGGACTGTGTAACAGTCAAATGAGATGCTGTGTGAAATGGTGCTCTGTAATTGTACAAAGCTTTCAGGTGCTAGTGACAGCTGTTATTATTAGTGACTTCTCAAATGTCTTCTCCCACAACTAGTTCGGTAGAACATACCCATTCACTTCAAGGAGCCGTGTTCTCAGGAGACGTCTCCCTTTCAAGAGCTACAAGTGAGGTAAGCTGGTCGGGAGGCTTCAGTGCCCATAACTTGTGCCCCTACCATGTTTACAAAGATGAAGTGGTTGAGTGTAGCAAGATGCAAACAGCAGCAGGAAGGATTGGTTACAAAGAAATGTGGCTTGAGCAGTAACAGGTGATGGTGGCAGCTTCTGGCTTGGCTGCTCTGGGCTGCTGTACTTTGCTCTCTAGACAGATGTCTGAGGCAGACATGCCCAGATGTGTCTTCCAGCCAGCAGCGTTTTCTCTTCAGCAACACATTTCCAGGCAGCCTTGCTGCGGCATGTCCATTTATCAACGACAAAAGTGAGTTGAATACAGAATTCAGAAGTCAAAAGATTCTGCTTCTTTAATTAAAAGAGGACAAAACAAAGCAGTAGAGAGAAAGGGAGGAAAAACAATCTCCATGAGTAGATTGGGCCGGAAGCCTGACTTTGAACCTAGACATTTCCACACTGTAATCAAGTGGATTGTCGGGAAGCATGAGTGCATGTGTAGCTGAGGTGCCAGTGAAAATGAGACAGCAAGGGGTGTGATAACAGTTCTATATCCATAACACTTTCATCTCAGAGTACACTTGTGCATCAAATGCATTTGCCAGCAGCTTTCCTGCCTTTCAAGGGAGAATCTCACTGGAAGACTGCAAAAAGGGAACAATCAGGAAGTTCGGTTTTGGTATACACCAGTAGGACAAGAGTGGGGTAGCCCTGTGCTGAGTGCACGAAGACGGCTTCAGAGTTTTTAAAAATGTGTTACAGTCATCATTGTGTGCTTGAACAATTCATTCCAATCAACTAGTCTTTCCCAACTTGCATTCCTTTTGAATTTAGAAAAGAACCAAGCAGCTCTCTCTGTCTTCCCTTTATCACTCTCAAATCAGAAACAAGGATATTAAGTCAGTTCCTGAAGAAATGACATAGGAAAGCTATTTAAGACTTCAAATTCTTGATGATATGGAAAAATAAGATGAAGTTGGATGTTTCCTGTCTCTACTTAGGATTGAATCGTTGCACGTGTTGGCCCACGACCATATTTAACTGATTTCCTACGTCCTTGCGAGTTCACATTTTCCTCTCTTTAAGTTTCACTGCTTGAACAGTGCCAGTAATGAGGGGAAACGTATTTGTCTCTCACAACTGTCAGAGATGACACAGACAAGCAAAATGAACGTGGGAGGTGCTGTTTTGTCTCTAATTAACGAGGGTTTTCAAGTATCTGTGTAAAGGAAAGACGTCAACATTCAAGGGTTGGAATCTATTGCCCTTTTCAATGTTTCCCTTTAAGAAAAAAAAGATAAATTTTTGCATAAAAGAAATACTGTGTGTGCAGTTCAATGGAAATGATAGGGAAGGCTGGAAATGAAATATGGGGAAAAAATTAAATCATTCAGGTACCATAAAGTAAGGCATAGCTGAAGTTGCCTTATTACTTTATATTATACCTTCTCATTCTAAATAACTACTGTTATATAATATGAATCATTGATGCTTAATAATAGAAATAACCACATTCAGATGCCAAATCAAGAAGAAAAGATCTGCACTTTGAAAAAAGAACTCTCTTAATGTACATGCCACATAAACATTCAGGGCTGGAGAGCTGAAAGGAATCCTGCAGTGGGGAACTGTTGAGAAAAGCAGTTCTGAGCAGAAGAAGGGGGGGGCAAAGCTGGTTACAAGTCTGCTCTTTCCCAGCTGAAGTAAGTGACACCATGAGAGTATGTCTCGGCCAAGCTCTGTGTGCGTGAATCCCACCACTCACTGACACCCTTTCTGGTTGCCTAGAAGCAGCGGGCAGAATTCAACGTGCAGTGTATCCATCCAGCAAAAATACCTACTGAAGTGTCTAATAAGAAGAGAGCTCTGTATTATGCATCTTAATGGAATAAAAAGAAAAAAAAACTACACTTTAAGACTCAAAGACAAATAGCAAAACATAAAAAGAAAAATATCTTTACAGGGTAACATAGAAACAAATAGAGGGGATTAATATTGTAAAGTGCAATGTATTAATAATACAAAGTCAAAGTAAAGGGATGCCCATTGATAGTGTTCAATAAATACCAGCAATGAAGGGAGTGTACTTGTGATGCAGGAGGTGGATTCAATCACTTATGCCTTCCTAAAAGCAGGGAGTTTTTAGCAGACAAGGAACTGATGGAGAAGATCTATGAGAATTCACAGGTGGATGGAATGTGTTGTTCAAAGTTATCATATCAGAATGTACTCAGCCACAAGTAACAGAAAAATGTGATGGACAACAAGTCAAATCAATGGGGATTTCTTTGTCTCACACAAAAAAAGTCTGCAGGTACACTGCTGCTGGTATTAGTTGTGTAGTCTCAGAAGATAAGAGCTGGAATTTCAGTGACTGTTGTGGCCCTCCCTCTTTTTTGTGTGTGTGAGGAAGATTGATCCTGAGCTAACATCTGTGCCCATCTTCCTCTACTCTGTATATGGGATGCCACCACAGCATGGCCCCATGAGCGGTGCATAGGTGTTTGCCCAGGATCTGAACCCGCAAACCCCGGCAGCTGAGGCAGAGCATGTGAACCCAACCACTATGATACCAGGCTGGCCCCTGGCCCTCTCTCTTGATCACAAGATGGCTGCTGCAGCTCGAGTCATCATAACTTCATTCAGGACAACAACAACAACAAAGCAAAGAAAGAATAAAAGGAGGATAGAGGAGGGGAGAAGAGGAAAGGAGCAATGAGTAGTACTCACGGTATATGTGTGCAGTATATGCCACTTTTATTAGGAAAAGTAAAAGCCTTTCCAGAGCCTCCATTACCCTGCAGTCTTCTACACATATCTCATTGGCCAGAACTGTTTCTCATGACCACACAGTTAGTCTGATAAAGTGAGTCTTGAGTATTTCCAGTTTCCAGAATGGCTGGCAGAAAGAGGTTGGGAATGCCTGATATCTACCAAGTTTCAGTGTCTGCCACAATTGGAAAGACAAATGAGAGAAAATGCAGGAGATGGTGAGATTAGTTTGAGGGACTAAAACTATCTGAATGACATTTTGAAAGATTTTACAAAGCACAGAAAAAAAGCACAAAAGTAAATCACGGGTAGTATAACATCTAGAATATCTTGTTTACAAAAACATTCACACCCTTATAATACACTTTCACACTTTTATGCACTGAAAATTTCCACTTTTATGCACTGAAAATTTCCACCCGTGACAGAAGAGCAGCCATCTCTGAAACAGCATATGGCAGTAATTTGCCATGCTGCACCAGGAATTCTCTGACACAGGTTAAGTAAGGGAAGAGAAACCACTTTGACCAGAGCAAAACTACAAAAACGGGTTATAAGAACAGAATATATCTACTTAAAGGATCTCCCACTGAAGTTCCACCCTATCTCTTCTCTGGTCTGTTATCAAACAAGTGACATCTGTTTTATGTAGCACTAAGGCATTTTGTCTTGTTTGTGGATGTTTTATTTATTCACAGGCACACGCCGCTAGGTACCCATGTCCTGTTACCTTGAATGAGGGGGAAATGAAGGGGGTTCTACTCTCTGCTTACTCCCTGTCAATGACGTCTTCATGAATTGGGTCTTCCCAGGCTCCCGCAATGCTGTGATTTGAAGTGTTCCTATCCTGATTTAAAGAAGAGCATCTGAGGGTTAGAGAAGTCAAATGAGATGACAGAAGAAGGGTGTCATGGAGGAGCAACCTGGCACCAAACCACGCCAGTCCGACTGCAGAGCTCGCGGTTCCTCGGGGCGCTGCCCTGACTCTGGAATTCTAAATGACTTGCCAAGGACTGCAGCCACAAGCCTAATTGCTGAATTATGCTAGATGTTGAATAAGTGAATGAAACTAAGTCTACTCTGGCCTCAGAAAAGAGTGTAAAAATCAGTGAAATAATTTCCAACTTTGAGAACTCCAGGTCCATTTGATTCGAGGCATTCTGGTCACCTGAAAGCCTTTCCATGGTTCGGGGAAAGTCACCAAGCTCTACCTTGACAAATTAGGCATCTTGGGACGTCCCTAACTATTTAGGACATGGAGGCAACAGGATCCTGTAGAAAGAGTGAGGGTTCTAAAACCAAACAGTCATAGGTGCAACTCCTAGTTCGACCCATTGCTAGCCAATGTCCTCAGCTAGTTGTTGAAGTTCTCTGAGCCTTCTTTTTCTCTTGTGTACTGTAGGGTTAATAATGTCTACCCAGTCATGCACCTCGCTTTCACCCATGGCTGGTGCTCTATGAAGGAGAGCAAACATTAGTGGTGTGAGCCCTCTGTTAGGACCATGGTCTCCACATGATGATACTCCGTGGGCCCAGGACTTCCCAAGGTGTTACCCCAAAGTGTGAAAGGGAAAATAGAGTCAGCAGGACAGCTCCCCAGGCCCCTCCCAACTCAAATCAGGGCTCAGTACTGCCAAATAAAAAGCACAAAATGTAGTGTCAGGAGTGTTTGAGCAGACTAGGAATGCAGTAAAGAACGGATGTCAAAGATTAGAACTGTTCAGAGAATGAAAAGATAAAAGGGAGACCCAAAAAGATATAAAAATACAGTGGCAAGGGAGGCATGAAGAAAATCAGACACAAACAAACCAAAAAAAAAGAAAGTGCCAAAAGGATCAAATGCTCCAAAATTAAAGGTGAGGTTTAAAAGAAATTTTTTCAGCTTTCGAATCTCACAAAACCATGTTACTCCCTAACCGTGGAGTGGAGTGGGATCGCCAGTGACAGCCAGGAAATGGGTGAACGCGCAGTGCAACCTCGGCAGTTGAGCCAGAGATGGATAACTTGAGTCAAGCAAGGTTTGGGAGGGGCTTGTTTTGGAACAGAGTTTCTCAGCCTCTGCGCTATTGACGTTTTGAGCTAGATAATTATTTGTTGTGGGAGCTGTTCTGTGCATTGCAGAATGTTTAGCAGCATCTCTGGCCTCTGCTCACTGGATGCCAGTAGCCCCTCCCACCCCCAAGTCATGACAATCAAAAAACGTCTCCAGACTCTGCCAAATGTCCTTGAGGGGTGGGGGAGGGAGAGAGGGACACAGGCGAAATCACTCTCAGTTGAAAAACCATGCTTTAGAGAGACCTGCTCATGTTTTAAACCAAGAGGAAAGAAATATATAAATAGTTTCAATTTCTTGTCATGTCAAGCTTTTCTGTTTCATATCAATATGGAGGAGAAAGTGCCAAAATTTCAAATGGTAAACAGAAAAAGGAAAAATAGCAACAACTGTCAACTGGAGGGGATGGGAATCAGCAGTTCTTTGTTGCTGTTTTCTGGGCAATAGTGCAAGTAAAGATAACTTTGGGAGAAAGTCTTGGGCTGTACTTTAATTCAATTTAATTTCAGAATATTACCAAATGAAGGGTAAAAACTCTCTATTTGCAAAGTAGAAAAATTCATAATAGTCTGAAAACAAATTTCCAGCCAAGAGTTTTGAAAGAACTCAATAGGCTTACAGTACCCTGACTGTACTGGTGGGAAGAAGAAATGAATTTGACAAGAAGTCTTTACAGCCTTACCTCATCTTTTGGCTTTTTTAGAAATGATGCATTTCGAGTCTTTCAGTTGTTCCTCCCTCTCAGCTTTCTTTCAGTCCGAAAGCTTTAGCATTCAGTCAGGAAATACTGCACCCCAGTTGCTCCTATTTTTAAACAGATTCTGCAGAGTTGATATTAGTATAGTTTAACGTTTTAGGCAGAAGTTCAAAAAATAAACAATTCAACCCCATATCTTTACTTAGTCACATATTAAAGAAATATGATTTATAGTAAACATCTGCTTTCCAGTAATAGCGTAACAGACGGCAAAGAAAATTGGGTGTGAGAAATGACATACACTCATGCATATAGGTAATTAAACCTTGAAAGAAGAGCTGAGTGATGTTTTTTATACCAGTCCAAGAATTAATAATACCCAAGTCAGTGTCAGGTCTTATACAAGTGCTATCTTACATATAATGGCCTGGTCCAGTGGTAACACCTGTTAAGATCTCTCAGTTTATAGAGAGCTTTCTGCCGGTACATGCTGAGGTGACATCATAGGGAAACAAAACAACTGGTCATCTCAGCAGGGGGGAAAACCAATAAAATTGATTATTTGGCATTGTGAGCACACTTCTCCAAAAAAGGTGATCACATTTAATTTTCACTTCCCAATTGTTTGCTTTAAATTGCTTTGATAAGAAGTTACAGGAAATTACTACAGAGATTGCTCTGTGTTATCTTTATACCAAAATATATAATGCTTATATTTTCTTCTGTCTCTTATCAAATATGTCCCTGAAGAAATAATGGATATTTGAAAAAGTAATTGCTGGATTTTCTGGAAAAGTCCCCAAAGATAAGGACTTTAATTTTAAAAATGGCCATTAGGTTAAAACCAATAAACTCTGGTGTAGAGCATGTTGCAAATGAGGTCAAACTCTTGAGTTAATTCTGGAATAAGCTGTTTATTTTGGTTTAGTTCCACGACCATAGCTTGCAGCTTCAACCCAGGCCAGCCAAATCAAAACCACAGATGTTAATCCAAGAGGGACTACTCTCTAGTATAAATGGATCAATTCAAACCCATGACCATTACTGGAAAAACAACTCAAAGTATATAGACTCACCCTAAAACATAACCCATTAATGGCAAAAAAATCAACCAACATGTCTTGTTCTTGTGATTGATCAACAATGCTACCTTCATTTAGGGGGAAAATGAACAATTTGTTTGTCATTCTGAATCACAATAAACAAAGGAAAATTCTACAACTGGCTCAAACTCAACCTAAGATTACTAATTACAAAGTGTCTGTGCCTCTCTACAAGTCAGCAAGGCCGATCTGTAGACACAGCCTATAGATGCACATTAAGTTAGAGCCAGCGTCAGTTACTGTTTTAAAAATGTTATTAAACAGGATTTGAAATGCCATTTGTTTGAGAGATGATTCAGATTAAAGGGTTCCAACTAGAAAGAAAGTTATACTCAGGTGGGAAGGTAGAACATCCATATTCAATAGGATGAAGTTCCAAACGATCAACAAAACCTTTACAGAAAATCAATATTCCATTCCATAGCATAAGCACCTTAACTCCAGACACCTGGCACCCAAAAACTTAAGTCGTAAAGCAAGCTGACAGGAAGTTGAAGTGTTATTGATGCTGAAAGAATACATAATGTTTTGAATGCTGCAAATGGATAATGATAAAAACAAAAAAGAAGCCTTTAGCGTTGATTGGAAAACGTCTTGCAGATGACTTCATCTGTTGTTGATAATTAATTTTGCAAAAAAAAAAAAAAGGCAGCCATGTAATCTCACCTTAGAGGTCTTATAGTTGCTCATTCGTCAATTGCTCATTACTTTTATGAAAATGAGATTAAATAACAAGAATGCTTGCTGGTATTAGGGATTCCTTTTTAAAAGCAATCTTAGCATCCATACAGTTTCAACCCTGTTTCTCAATTTACTACATTTACATCTTTCATGTTTACCATAATTGATGTTTAAAATATTTAACTCAAGGCACTATAAAAGTCTGAAAAGTCAATTTGTGTTTAATATACCTTGTTTATTAAAGCATAAAATTAGAAAATACAGTTTCAAAAGCTTATTCAAAAAGTATGATTGAAGCAAAGAAACGAAGTTGGGATGATAGACAGGTAATCAGATGGCTTACGTTCAACCATGCCAGAAAACTGAGCTGTGACCAAATATTTATAGTTCTATTACAGCGCTCTGTTTTGTCAAGCTGCCTAAATTTGCTATCAGTAATTCTCAACCTTTGTGTGTGTGTAGGAGGGGAGGGGATAGGGGGTGCCAACAGAGAGGACGTGTCAAAATGCCAAACTGCATAGTTCCTCTCAAATAGATTCTGACTCTCTAAGACAGAGGGGATCCGTGTAGATCTTCATAGTAAGTAACCCAGCTGAGTCTGATGTAAGTGGTCCATGAACAATACTTTAAGAAACGTTGAAGCCTTCTTAACACTTGGGAAGCTTTGCTTTACATCCTTAATACTGTCTTCCCAACCACTCTCAGGAATGCACACTCAAAAGATTTCGCCTTACTTCTTGCCATTTCCTCAGGGTATCTTTCCAATCTCTGTCTCCCAAATCTTCTCCTTGAATCTCTCCCTGGGTCATTTCCTTCCATTGGACTTGATACTTTGGATGGTCCTTTACTTCCTGAAGCTGAGCTTAGCTGATGTGAAGACTCATTTCCCTGCAAGTGCAATTTTCTGCACAGTACAGACAGTTCTGTTCTTGCAGCATATCTGCCATCACAAGTTTATGACATATTTATTTTGAAAAAGGCAGAGTGGTGTAAGACAGACAGCATGGGAGCTGGAGTCAAGAGACCTAGATTTGCATCTTGATGCTGCTAATTCTGACTTAGGATACTGGGAAATTAATCTTGTGCTCTGAGCTCCAGTCTCCTCATCTGTAAAAAAAAAAAATCAAATTATACCTATCTCTTGGTGCCTTAGTTAGGGTTAAATGAGATACTGTCTGTGAAAAGTCCTTTAGAAACTATAATTTTCTATATGGACATTAGACTATTAGATAAATTTTTGAATAGTTTTGCAAAGTAAGAGAAAAACCTGCCAATGATCATTTTGAAATCCTCATCTCATGTGAAACAAAATATGGAACGTCTAGCTTCTTTCTCTTGAAAGGTAAAATGTATAATCCCTTAATAGTAATTTAGTTCTTTAGACATCAATAATGCTAACTCTTTAGTGATCCAGAAACCAGCTGTTCTGGATATTTTCCATTTTTGCGCTTCCTTCCTTCCTTCCTCTGCCGTACTTTGGTGCTCCGGAGGCGGCCCCTGCAGACCACATCTCCTGCGCTCTCTCGCTGGTTGCCTTCTGGGTGGGGCTGGCCAACAGAGCTACCAGCAAGAGATGGTTGGCCAAAGGGGAGAGGTTGGGGTATTTCTTCCCCACTCATTCTGTTTTCCTACCACATCTAGGGTGGCGATTGTGTCCACTCACTATGGCAGCTGCCCTCCCTCCACAGTTCCAGTGTTCACTGGGTTCCAATTACACCATTTCCTCCCCTCGGCCCCTCAGCCTTGGGTGAGGTAATGGCTTCCTGCTTTAGGTCCTGAGTGCAGCACCTCACCATCCTTCATGCATTCCCGTTTGATCCCAGCCCCTATACCCATCAGTACTCGTTTTATTAAAATCTTCGCATTTGAACCATCTGGAATGAATTCTGTTTCCTGCAGAGTCCCTGCTTGATATACCAATATAGAAGTAAGCCAACTACATGCATGGAATTTTTGAAGAATATGAATTTAAGTTCACTTTTATGATCAGGATTTTGTGTTGTTGTAGATTATTTTCCATTCTCCTATTCTTAGTCATAAGCAGGCGTTACTGCTAATATTGAATGGTTTGCCTAGGGCAACGTGGTAAAAAAAGATGATTGCCCTAAAGCTAAACAGAAACAAACAAATTCTCTCTCCTGAAGAATCTTTCTGAAGTTTCTTGTTACCCTAGGGTACTTCAGCTTTGGGGTGTTTTTCTTTTCTTTCTTTGTTTTGCTTAAAGGATGTGAAGAGGTTTTCCAGTGGAGAGGTGGTATGGTTTCCTGTTATTGAGGTGGGGTGTAAAATGATTTCATTTTTTTTAAATAAATGTTTATAAGTTTTTAATGTGGATTAAACTCTCTCCATATTTTTATGGAAAAAAATTAAAGAAGAAGTAATAACTATAATAAACATTGGAAAATAGGCTATCTCAATTACACAGTAACTTTTCCCAATGGTTTTCTCAATATTTATATATTAACATGATAGTCGCTCAATACAATTTATACAATATGGAGCCATTATTGTGAAAAAAAGATCCATTAAAATAATATTTCCATCCTACAGACAGACTCAACACACCATAATGGCTCAGGGGGAGCCAAATGCAGGATTACATGATAGGCCAGGATCTGTGTCATGGTCTACCAGGCCAGGTAAGTAATACACATTTCGTAAAAGAGCCAAGTAAATAGTTACAGAAACAGGAAAGTCTCTGTAGAGTAAAGGTGCACTCAGGCAATTATTAAAATATGGATTAGGGAAGATTCTCTTCTCTCCTTTTCTCTAGGCTTACCCTTTTAATAAGAACAAAAGTAAATCAAACGTGTGTGCACAAAGACACAGAATACATTCTAATAACTTCAGGGACTCTGTTTTAATCGACTAAGGGGATATATTTCGGAGTAGAGAAATGACATCTTGAGACCCCTTCATTCTATCTGGGTGTTACAGCTGATATGGGCCCGTGTCAGGCAAGCTGAGAACAATACGTGCCATTCTGATGCCTGGATATTATAGGTGCAGCAATAACTAGCTTGCAGAGCTTCAAAGAGCAGAAACGATTTCAACCTTAATAACCCCTGTGGCATTTTTCAATTTTCCAGGCTGCCAGTCAAATGAATGCATGTCTGGGAAGGAGAGGAGACAAGAAAGGGAAAAGATTAACCTCTGAGATCCATGATATAAACTCCATTGGCTAAAATTGGTCACGTGTTAGAAAACAAACACTAGTAGTGATAGCCCTCTCTAAACACTAAGCACAAATGTTAGAACAAAGAGTCTAGGAGAGAAAAGGGGATCTTTAGGGTCAACTGGCTGAAATACTCTTGGAATGTTAATCACTCTTATTTTCTTCTTCCTCTAGGTTGAAAGCAACCCCGCAGTCTCCTCCTGATCTTCCGACTAATTAGCTCGAGAAAGTTCTTAAAAAACCTGCACTGTCTTTTCAAATGAGAAAGGCTTGCAGAAAACCCAGACCTGCCACTGCCTGAGCTGCCGGATCTCAGCCCAAGTGAGCAAATAGCACTCTTGGTATGGCGCCTCCCCACACCCTCTGCAGCCTTCCCCAGGCTTCCCTTATCCATCGAGAAATTAGAAACTTTCCCCCAGGAGGTGAAGAACTCCTAATTATGGATGCCTTTAAGAAAGCTAAGATTACTTCTATTGCCAAAAGGGCAAAAGACAAATTATATGCAGAATGAATTTGCTCAGAAGAAGCCATTGTGCAGATGGCTTATCACACTTTGACTTGTTTCTTGCATTTCCAGGTATCCGACACTTTCAAGTTTCCATTCAAAGTGTCTCTTGAGCCTCTGCTTTTCACTCAGTGCTCCTCCCCAAACCTTTGTGCAAGTACTGGGCATTCCAAAAATAAGACAAGGAATAACTAATTTCTGGAGTAAGGGTCCTTGAAAGTGAGAGGAAAAACTATGAGGGAAAGTCTGTTGATTTTGTCAGAAATCACCAGCCCCAGCCCTAGAGTTTTGGACAGGGTCACCATGATGCTGCCAAGGGGCTGCTGACTCCAGAGACTGCTTAACCTGATCTGATCCTTTTTCATTAGTTCATCTATTTATCTATTCATTTATTCACTCGAGAAATATGTATCATGTAGTATTATGTGCAGACGTCTGTGATAGACACTAAAGAGAAATAAAAGATAAATGCAGTCCAAAAACATATATCTTACTAAGGGAAGTCTGCCCCATCTTAATCGAACTCATTTCTTGTCTGATTTACTGCAAGTGTCCCACCTGGCCTCCTTTACCACCCAGCTACTTCTCTAATCCACTTTCCACGCCACCCCCAGGCTAGTGATACTTTCAAATGCAGCTCTGCATTGACATCCACTATTTAAAACCATCACAGCCTTCCCCTAGTGCCAAGATAAAGACCAACATTCTTAAGATGGTGCACAAGGTCCCTGGAAGTCTTGGCCTGGTCTTAATCTTCAGCCTTATCTTGCACCATTCTTCTTTTGTGCACTGAGCTTCTTCCATTCTGGTCTTACTTTTTTTAATAAACTTTTAATTTGGAATAATCTTAGATTTGCAGAAAAGTTGCATAGATAGTAGAGAATTCCCATATACTACCTGCTCACCCAGTTTCAGTTTCCCCTAATATTACCGTCTTCCATTACTGTGATATGTTTCTTCAAACTTAGAAATCAACATTGGTACATTACATTAACTAAACTCCATACATTATTCAGATTTCACCAGTTTTTCCACTAATGTCCATTTTCTGTTCCTGGATCCAATCACCTTGGCCTTCTTTTAAATTTTCATTCCCTCATACGGTCATTATGCATACCATTGCATGCTTAAAACATTCTCTTTTACACTCACTCTTCCCCTCAGCCCTCTTTGCTATGTGGTTTCTACTCGTTGTTCAGATCTCAGCTCAAAAGTCACTTCCTCAGAGGAGCCTCTCTGAAGCCTGAGTCTAGGGCTCTTTCTTGTGTTATGTGCCTTCTTACAACCACATGCCCTTCCTTTGTAGTGCTTTTCTCAATGAGTTATTATACCCTCCTTGATGTGATCATTTAATTTTGTCTCTGCAACTAGACTCCAAGGGCCATGAAAGCAGAAACTTTGTCTGTTTTTCCTAATCATTGTATCCTCCAAGACTTAGCATGGCGTATGGCATATAGTAGGTACTCAAGGAATGTAGTGAATTAATAAATGAATGATGAATAAATTAATGAAAGAGAAGAGTTAGGTGATAATAGAAGGAAGCATGTTACAGAACATCAAAATGAGTGATACAGACAATCACAGGACTTCAAAAGAGGGAAAGATCAAAGTGAGAGGCAGAATTATAGAAAGATTTCATGGAAATGGAGAATGGGACTTTACCTGGACTTTTTATTCATGCAATTAACAATTACTGAATACCTACTGAGTGCCAAGCCCTCAAGACGTTTTGTTCATAAAGCAAGGAAATGATATGATCAATGTGACATGTTGTAAAAACAATGGAGCAATATGGAAGATGGATTGGAGTAGAAAGAACCTAGAAATTGAACAAAAAAAAGATAGGATAATAATCCACCTAAGAAATACTGAGGATTTGAACTAAGATAGAGGTGATGAAGGTAAGGAAATACTGAATGGGTTGATTCAACCAAGGTCTTAGAGATACCAAATAATAGAACAGGAAATTCCCAGTAGGTGAAATGGCAATGAGAACAAGTTAAGAGTTAAAAATTAGCATGGCTATTTGGAATACAGTTAGAATACTTCCAGATTAAAGTAAAGGGCTCATCATGGAAGCAATGGAGTAGAGACTTGGACAGATGAATTCTGCTTTTGAAAAGTCAAGGAGATTGGACTTTATTCTATTAGTAATGAGTCATTAAGCAATAATGACAGGATGAGCGTGAGATATAGGATGAAGAGAATTTAGACAAAGGAAGGTACACTGAGTAACTGCTGAAGAAATCTAAGCACTTGCTTCAGAGTGTTAGCATTAGAAATAGAGAGGAAGTGACATTATCTATGATACTTTTTGAAAGAAGATTGACTTATGAATGCCCAAATCAGCATCCAATGCAGTGTCTGATACAGAATATTTTGTCCTCAATACTTGTAGTTGGCTTACTCTTCTTTATGGAGAAAACATCCTGGAACACTAGTAGATTTTGAATATCCAGAAATATTTACTGAGAACTCTTTATATGACAAGTACATGGAGCATACAAAAAAATTGTACACATACGATACTCCTTTGAACTGTCTTTTTCATCCTTATCAGCTTTCAAGAGAAATGAATACATGTGATATATTTCTGTGGTCATCATCCTTCAAGATGGCCCTCAAAGATTTCCACCTCCTGACATTCACACACTGTACTCTTCTACTTTGTACTGGGATTGGTCCATGAGACCAATGACATAGAGAAAAAGTGATGGTTTATCATTTCCCAGAGTAGGTTATAAAGGACTGCATCTTCTTTCTTGGCTTTCTCTCCTTCTCTCGGATCAGTCGCTCTGGGGGAAGCCAGCTGATGTGTCATGAGGACATTCAGGCTGCCTGTGGTGAGACACACTAGGCGAAGAAAGGAGGTTTCTGAACAGCAGCCAGTGAGGAACTGAGACTGCCAACAACCACATGAGCGAGCTTGGAAATGGATTCTCCAGCCCCAGTCAAGCCTTGATATGACTGCAACTATCGCCAACAGCTTGACTACAGTTTGAGACCAGGAGCTAGAACCACACAGCTAAGCAGCTCCTCATTACCTCCCCCTCAGAAACTGTGAGAGATAATAAATGTTTGTTGTTTCAAGCTGCTAAATTTTGGGGTAATTTGTTACACAGCAATAGATAACCAAAACAACTTCATACTACTAAACATTGAAAATTAGCTTAAAAATCACGTTTCCATCTTTCTCCTAGCTGCTAAGAAGTACAAGCTAGGTATTATTCTTGATTTTAGTTGCTTTTCTCAGTCTGGAGTTGTTTATTTTTCCTCCTTCCTCCTCCTGTTATTTTTTGCATCCCATCCTTTGTCTTCCATTTAGTGATTTTGGTTTTGTTCTACCTACTCACTTGTTGTAAAGCTCCCAAGACCTTTTTGGAAATAGGTTAGGGACAAATCAACAAAGTAAAAATAGTAGACATTAGATACGATTCCAGCCTCCATCAGAGAGATCATAATCTCACTGGAGTGAAAAGAGAGCAAGAATGTGACCCAGTCTATTACCTAGTGTTCAACCACATAGTGATTGCTATTAGAATTCCAAAAAAAGGGATGCCAGAAAAGTGGTGTTTTAGGACAAATTCCCCAGAGGCAGACCTTGAGATAGGATTTGCATTATGAAAGTGCTCTCAAAATAAACTACTAAGGGAGTGAGGAAAGGGGAACATGGCAGGGGAAGAAGCCAAGCCAGGGCAACATTTCAAAGTCCTACAGATCGCTTCAACTTGGTCCTGCATGGGAAGCCTGGAATGTAAAGTAACCTCAGAGATTGTCCTGAAGCAGAGGAGATGAGTTTCCCATTGGTGAAGGGCCTCTGAAGGAAAGATGAGTTCCCAGACACTCCAGCTCTCTGCAGGGTCCCTTGGACATGTAGGCAAAGTGGCTGCAGGAGACTGAGGGAAGTCCTCAAAAGAAAGTTGCAGGTGCCTGTGGTGGGAGAGAAGAGGACACTGAAACCAAGGGAGAACACACTGAAATGGTGAAGAGATCTCAGAGCATCTGCATAGAGTACCAAGTTCTCTTCAATGGAAAGTTCCATTGAAGGAAATGGCTCTTCATCTGTACTGAGCCTTACAGGATAGGTAGAATTGGAGTAGACATGAAGGAAAAAGTATTTTGCTGAATCTAAGAGGTCTAACCAATTATAAAACTAGCAGAACCTCTCAGACACTCCAGACTGTTTGATATTATAACTTAGGCTCTTAATTATATTTCTAATCCCAAGGAAAAATCTTGAGCCCATCTCTTATTTGGGTTATTAAAACATAATGATTTGTCTTTAGAAAAGACATGGTGAAAGGTTAAAAAAAAATCGCATGCTTCTTCCAAACCTTGGCAATGCTATTTTCATCCATTTTGTTTCGAAAATACAAATATAGCATAAAAGCTTAGCTCAATCTTGAATAAAAAGAAGCCTGCTAGAGGAGGATGAGACCAACCCAATTGTTTTAAAATTTCCTCTTCTATTCTTATCATTATTCCTGGGTTGTTGAAATTTGGAAACCATTTCAAATACAAGCTATTTAATGATATGTGTCTCTCTCTCTCTCTTTTTTTTTTTTTTTTTTTTGGAGAATTTATCGTCGACAATGGCAGTGCTGTAATAGCTTTTCCTCCTATGTACGCTTTAGGATATAGTCTAACTTTATCTGGAGCTGAGCATAAAGGCATAAATCATTAAGTCCCTGCTGGCCTGATCAAGAGCCTATCTTTCAGAAAAATCAGGCGTCGAGGGGCTGCCGTTCACAGAAGCTCTATTTTCTGGCTCTCCATCAGGGTTACAGACACCTCTCTCCAAGGATTCATCAACCGCCAAACAAAGAGGAAGGCAGGTCAATGACACCAAAATCTGCAGCTTCAGCAGCTTCTGAAGTTCCTGGCCAGAAAAAAATAAAATAAAAGAGAGAGAGAGAGAGAGAGAGAGAGTGAAAAAACACACAATCTTAAAGGAACTTTAACTAATGGTCTCAGAATTCATGGGTTACATTCTGGAAAGGAGACTTTCAGAACCTGATAACAAGCAAGTTTCTGGTGCTATTATGATGGGCTACCAACCAGCCTAGATAGATACTGGTCATTATTGTTTTATTAGCTAAAGTCCAGTTTTGTGTGCTATTCTATCATTTTGACATGAGGATTTCTTCCTGATATCTTTTATCATGTTATCATGACTTAAATGTGGATAAACCACACCGAAAGATTCAACTGCCTTCCAGTTGAATATTCCTTTCAATTTGTCCTGATATCCTTGTACGTTGGCAACACCAATTTATACTACAAAATAATGGAGTTCCAACCCAAACAGGAACCATTGCATTTAGGGTTATTGCTCATTTTACAGATGAGAAAGCTGAGATTCAGAGAGGTTAAATAAAATCGCTTAAGGCCACTCAAAGCCTATAGTAGAAGCCCGGTCACCTGTCTTTCTATCCAAAGCTTTTCCAGTAATACCACAGTTCAACTAAAAAGGTTAGAGACACATTTAAACTCCAGAGTGGTGTTGTATAAGATTTAAGGATTCTTTTGAGGACGAGACACAACACAATGAAACTCTGATAGATGAAAGGCAAAACTCTATTACTTCAACTCCAGATGAGAAAAGGCCACCAGGCAGGGCCACACAGGGAACTGAACCATGGAAGAGTAACAGCAAGCTGGAGATGGAGGAGGCGGCTTAAGTATGGCAAGTAAAGTGGGGTTAGCTAAGTTTTTAGAGCTTCCTGTGGATTGGCTAATTTAAATAATTCCTTGAGTTCCAGGGCTGCCCTAGTTGTCTGGTATCTGGCCCTGGGGCAATTAGGTTGGGTACATAGTAGCCCTGGAGTCTGGGAGCTCCAGAGGGAAATGGTTGAAATGCGGACTTAACCAGTTGTTCTGAGAAGGAGAACTGACCAGCCTTTAGCCATGGCCTTAGTACTGGGTGAAGATAGCATCTCCAAAAAATTATATTACAAGTGGCTATGAATAAATCATGTTAGCCCTATGCCAAACCACAGATACTCATAAAAGCAGTTGTGACAAAAAAATTAAACAATACTATTAAGAATCAAAAGACCTGGGATTGAGTCCCTCTGCCACTCATTAGCTATGTGATTTTAGGCAAGTTATATAACTTCCTCTGTACCTCAGGCTCTTCCTCTGTGCATGGAAAATTCACATAACCTACCTCACAGGATTATTGTGGAGATTAAATATAATAGTGTATATCTAACAAATACATATATTTCATATGTTTATATAAAATACAAGGTTATAAACAAAGGAATTCTCTCCCTAATCACAGATAATATACAAATGTAATGATATCAAAATATTTTTAAAGGACCATATTCTTATCACTACACATACAAGCAAGCCTTCTAGCTCTCAGGAAGTGTCTTTTTACTACCAAATAGACACAGCTATAAATTGTAGATTCTTGATATAATAGATCAAGATAGCTCCTTCCAATGTGTTATATTCTATTGCCTCAAAATAATAAACTGCCGAGACAATACCATGCATCATATTAGTGGCAGATTATTCAGTGAAGCTTCCAAGGAGAGGAAGTTGCAGCTCACAGCCCACAGACAGATGCGAGGTTTCATCCTTTGTTATCTCATCCTTCTTTGTAGAGTCCTGAGTTTTACAGAGTAAGAAAAATCTTAACTTTTTTATAATAATCAGAAAAAGGTATGATTCATGAAAACACTCCAAATTCTTGGAAACACAAAACTTTAAAATTATCAAGGGTAAAAGCAAGATAAAAATAAATCCTTTTGGACTTAGAAGGACTACTTTTGGGGTAAAGATTTATAAGGGCTATCAAGAAATGGGAGTCTAAATATAAAACATTCAGAATTCTTTTCCAGACATTCGGAAGTTCTCAGTCATTCTCAGCTCATTTTCCTCAGGAAGCACAGTTCTTTTGATATCAATAAAAGAGACTCAAATTGGCCTCACCCTGATTCTTTCTCATTCAAGTCTCTTCCCTCTTCAGAAGTGAGTGGTTGAGCAGAACCCCAAGGAAGGAAAAGATCAGTTGTAACCCTTACTTATATTCTCTTACGTGTCTGAAAAGGGTTTTCCAGGAAGAACTCAAAAGTTTCCAAGAGATAGAGTTCTTCTTTCGTATCCTTTCTCCATGGAAACAAGACACTGGTGAATTATTCAACCACCCATTTTTTCAAAGCATTATAGTGTGTTTTTTTTTTTTTTTTTTTGTGGGGAAGATCAGCCCTGAGCTAACATCTGTTGCCAATCCTCCCCTTTTTGCTGAGGAAGACTGGCCCTGGGCTAACATCCGTGCCCATCTTCCTCTACTTTATATGGGACACCGCCACAGCATGGCTGACAGGCAGTGCATCGGCGGGCGCCAGGGATCCGAACTCGCGAACCCCGGGCTGCCAAGCGCGGACTAAACCGCTGCGCCACCGGGCGGCCCTATAGTGTGTTTTTAAAAATGCATACAAAGCAATAGTCTGCATAGTGCACTTCCAGAAGAGTATCACATAGAATGAAGCCAAGCCCAAACAGAAACTTCCATTTATTACTCACAAATCCCAAATATCTAAGGGTGCGCACTTACAGGTTTATAAAAGCTCTCACAATGTGTTTTCTTGTCTACTCTGTAATCTTGAAACTCCCGGGAGCTCTTACTACCCTGCTCCAAGTGCATCCAATCTCTTACCACTAACCTGTCTACCAAGAGTTCCCCTCCTGTATCAGTGGGCAGAACTAGATCAGACATCCACCATAAATCAGCCACTGGTGAGGGAAATTAGACCATCACACTTGGCTTAGACAAGTCAGGATTTATTGCTGAATCATGTGGAGAAGGGTGGGCACTGAACTCATCGAGTTCTGGCCATTGGGTGGGAAACCAGCAGGGTCTGTTAGCACTGCCATTTCTTGAGCACTGCACTTAGCATTTTAAATGCAATATCTTATTCAATCCTCAAATACCTATGAGGTATTTATTACTGTCCTCATTTTACAAAATGAGAAAACAGTGCAGAAAGGATCAATAACATGTTCAATGGATCAGTAATATGCCCAATGTCACACTGCTTTTCATAGTAGAGCCAGAAACTATAGCTAGGTTTGTCTGTTTCCAGAACCCTTGCAATTACCCGGTGTGCTGAACTTTGAGGTAAAAGCTTCAGCAGCTATCGTTTCTGTTGGAAACTCATGACGAGCTGCAGTTGAATCATCAATTCATTTTCTTTGGAAGTTCTTGGCAAATATCAGATGAAAGATACTGAGCTTGGACCCTTTTTAGTTGTCCCAAAACCAACTCACTCGGATTCATCCATGTTGAGATTGTTCAACACAAGGGCCATACGGAAAAACAGAGGGAATGAAAGGTTTGCCATGAAGTGCTGCGAACAATAGAGTTATTAGGAGGAGATACCAAAATATCACTGATTCACTGGAGAAAATGTTCCTGTTCTGATCCCCACACGCTGGTACCACAGATGGACCCAGCTTAGCTGAGGCTTGTTCTATGCTTCAGCTGTTTACTTAGGAAGCACCAGGGTTCTCAGAAATAGTTGCTATGCCAACCAGCCCCAGGACTATATATACATTCATGACCAGGGCTTATTCTTAGGGCTTTGTCAGTTCTCTTTCAAAAGTTTGAATCTCTTATTGCTAAACTGCTAGCATTCATGCATTATAGCCTCTGATAGTTAGGCAGCTTCCTTTTCCCCAGCAGGTGAAAAACTCAACTGGAAGTTTTAGCCAGTGCAGAGCAGCCTTTTGACGTCACAATTTTATAGTCGGGGACCAGACTGTTCTATTTGCCCAAGCCTCTGAAGATTTGGTGTTTAGATGATAAAGGGCAGTGCCTTTTGTCATCTATTATTAATTGTCACATGTGCGCATTACCACAGAAGTTCTCAGAGGGAAAGTAAAGTGTGCTTTTGAGGTGCCATAATTATGGTGCTTTTGAAATTTCTTTACCGTATTTTTAATGGGACACATTTTAGCATAGCGTCCGCCAACAAATTTGGCCAATCAATCCACCTCAGGTCTCCTGCTAGAGCTGCATTTAAATAAACCTGTAATGTTGAAAGCTGAAGAGAGAAAGCTCTTTAATTACCTTTTCTCCTGTTTATGTTACTTTGATCGCTTTTGTTCAAATGCATCTGAATTTTCAGTCTGTTTATTTTATAATTATTGGATGACTACATGCAGCACTGCCATTTCAATTAGATTTTGACGGCTGATAAAACCACGTTGACAGGGAGTGTGCAAATGAATTTGAGGAAACCAGATTAGTAATGTTTATGTTGTTGCATTTAAATAAAACAAAATGTGCTGGTAGCAATGTGATCAAATCTGAAAAAAATTTTATAAAGAAAATAAAAGCAGCTCTGTGAGAAATCAGGTTTTTAACAGAGAAGCTGTTTCCTGTTGAGACATCATTTTAAATCCTCAAGTGTGCAGCCACTTCTTCTTCAAACAGATTATAAAACCAAAAAACAATCATATAATCTCTTCTAACAAGAGGTTTGCAGCTAGACGGATTGCTTTAAAAGAGAAAGAAGTAGAAAGTCAAGATCTAAATACTGATAATACACGCTAAATCCATTTGAATTGATAAGGTAGAGCAAGCACGGTGATAAAGCTTAAGGGGTTAAGACTTTATGTTCACCCAAAAGATCAATACCCAGGGAAGAAGAAAACTTGGAAACATTTCCATTTCCAATTAACAACTAAAATATACATGGCAGATGAGGCAGAGAAGAAACAGACAGGCTATTTCCCCTGGAACAGACCCTGCTCAAGCAGGGCTCAGGCTTGCTTAGTCATCGATGAAACAACTGTGCGAATGACAATCTTTAAGTGCTAAAATATTTGCAAAAACGAATGAAAATCTGCTATTTCTCCCAAGTCATTAAAGCAAAGCTGGAGAGTTGAAACAAAACAGAACATGTGCAGTCAGCCAAACTGAGAAGAAACCAATATCCACGCAGCGTCCCCCACTAACCATGCTTGGGCTCCGGGCTGTGCCACAACAGGGCAGCCTCCCCTTTGGAAGGTGTCGTCCACATGGCTGGCCAAGAGCAGGGCTGCGATAAGGACTCAAGAGGGACTCCAAAGTCTGTGCTCTTGACCATCTGGCAATGGCAAGTAATCTAGTTTGATTTCATCTTGTACAACATTCACTTAGTGAATCAGTCTACTCTTTGCTACACCTTACCCTCCTCATTCAGCCAAATCCGAGGTCTTCACCAGGAAAGCTCAGCCAGGGCTGGAAGTGAGAGAGCGCCAATACCTACCATCTATGTATTCATAAATGGTGTGATGTTAAATGTCTTGGAGAACAAAACCCAGAAATGTTGGCTATACTTCTCACTTTTCATTCAGATGTTTGTTATAATGGAATAATTCCAGCTAACAGCTATATAGTTCCTTCTATAAGCCAGGGACTTTTCTATGCAGTTTGTAGACAATAACATTTAATCGTCACAACACTCCGGGAAGTTAGGTACTCTTATTTCTATCACTTCCATCTTACCGAAAAGGAACAAAGGGGCAGAAAGATCTCTTGGCTACTAAGTAAAAGAGCCAGATCTGACCTAGGCAATCTTGCTCCAGAGTCTACACTCCTGCCTGACGATATTAACTGAGCCTGTGAGGATAACTGAGTGCGCAGATGATCGAGCATCGTGCACATTTAACCGGTGCTTGCTTCTAATTGCATATCTCTGGTCCACTGAACAGTGAAACAAAATTGTTTTTCTATTACCTGTTGTTTTTTATGATTACTACTACTGATAATTGGTCTGATAAAAATTTGTTTCTAATTGTTGTTAAACATATAGAATTGCTAACATTTCTATGTTCCCAATTTATGAATAATATATTTACACTCTGTTTCACGAGTAAATTGCCTATATTCTTTACTTTCACACTAAAGGAAACAGCTCTATAAAAATAACATCTACTTGTGATGCTTTCTATACCTACTTTCCAAATGTGTACAGCATTTCATTTTGTCCTCACAGCAAGTCCATGAAGTAACATAGGTGTTATTTCTCTCAGAGTGAAAGGGCAAAGAACAAGGCATAGGAAAATCAAAGACAATAGTCAACAGGATCAATTCTGAAAAATACAAGAAGGAAAATGACAGAAGCAGTGACGAAGAAAGTCAAGCTGGCTTGCCCATACCAACTGTTGAACAAGTCAGACATACTGCTCAAGAACCTGGGAGGCCAGGCAAAGGCCTATTAGTCAAGAAATTACAATTTGTGTTCTGAATACCATCCCATGGGCTGTGGGGAGTTGGATAAGGAGGAGAAACCAAACTCTCTAAACATAAAGAGCTTACAGTTTGTAGAAGAGACAGATAGCCATAAGTCAATGTAAATAAGAACAAGATTTCACAAAGCTCCGTCTTGTCTCCCAGTGAGATACTTGAAATAAGGGACTGCCTGCTAACATTTTGAATGTCTCCACTCCAGTAGATGACCAGCATGTGATTATTACCAAAGAAATTGTTTAAATTATATTGAGAAAAGAATAAATAGCACAAGGAAGTCATTAGGAAGAATCTTGAAATGGATGGAAAGGATTTTATTTTGATGACTAGAATAATGCTGAAGTTTGAGGAGCTGTTGTAATCCAGTTACTGCTGGAAGTTAGCAGTCATTTTAAAAGTTTCCATTGTGTTAACTCAAGACCAAGGTCTGAAATGAAAATTAGTGATGGAGCTTGAGAGTACCATGTTCTTACCCAGCAAGCCTCAGACGTTAGGAAGAGTAAGGACTGTGCTCTTTCAGTTTCTTGTTCAATAGTAAGGCAGAGTTGAAGAAAAGGAAAGTTTTATAATGATAAAAATTCTATACTCTATTTCAGATATGAAGATAACTACCTTTACCTGTCATGATCTTAGCTGCTTGTTTCTATACTGGTGATAGATATGACTTATTCATCACTCTCTTACTTGACACCCCCTCCCACCCTCCATCTTAATAAACATCACACATTTACAGTAACAGAACAAAACAAAACAAACCTCCATGGACTGGGTTAGGGTGTATGTGTGAAAGCTATTTGGGGAAAAGAAAGAGAGCTGGCTCTTATCAACAAGTTACAACGGAACCAAGCAGACATCCCACCGAAAGTACCCCGAAGCTAGGCCAAGGGATTATTTCAAGAATCTCACTAAAATAGTTGCTTTTCTACTTTTAATTTCAATTACATATGACCGTTTACCTCAACATAGCCTACAGATTTATGATTCAGAACCTGAGAAGGTGTAAAAAGTTACACATCTTCTCAGAATTTTGTTTAGTACAAACTTTAAAGTCTTACTATTAAGTAGTATATAGCCTTAAGACAGTATGCCAATTTCTCTGGATGTGGGTTTCTTCATCTGTAAAAGATGGGATTGAATTGGGAAGAGATAACTCCAAGGAGGTCAGCTAAAATTCTGTGACTCCAGGCCCTGTGACATGCATAAGTGGTCTACTACACATTGTATTACATTGATATGATTCACTAAAGCTGCTCTTTTATGGTGTAATAAAGGGATTCTGTCCAGTAAACAATACTACTGTTTAATAAGTAAACACTCAAACACCTATGTTGCTGTAGTATTGCTAATATTTTGTTTATTAATAAGCTTGATTTTTTCCTTCTCAAATACGATGCTTGTTCACGTTGAATTTTCAGAAGGAAGAAAGATATATTCTATTTCAAGTCAGCTTCATCTTTTAAGTCTTGCATTGCATTGTGTTTTAAGACTTGCATGACGTATTGGAAATCAAACTGCAAAATATCTGGAAAAAAATCAAATCCTTCCTCTCCTACCTGTTCTACTAGAGGAGGTAAGAAGGGGGAGCGGGAAGAGGAAAGGAAAGGAGAGGAAAATCTTTTCCAACTTTCAGACTATCACAATCAAAATGAAAGGTCTTACAAATATTCTTCCCTTTGAGCAGTTGGAGTTTGGAGTGTAGCCCTTCTTGAGAGCATATTTCTTGCCCCTTCTCCTCTGTCCTGATTGTTCTGTCCACAATTTCAGCCCCTGCTCCTCTATAATCTCTCCACTCAGCTCTGTTTTCATAGTGTTCTTCCCGCCCTCAGTGTCTCTTCTGTGATTGCTCTGGCCTCCTTGTCTCCCTCCAAGCTACCTCTGCTCCTCTGCAATCCTTCTCTTCTATTTCAGTCACCCTTTCCGTGCCATCCTCTGTTTTCCCCCTCCCACGCTTATGATCTTTCTGGCCTCTGTAACTTTACCTATGATCAATCTCCTCATTTCCTCTCTGTGATTTCTCTGCCCCTCTGGCTTTTTCAGCTTTCTTTAGAACCCAGAAAACCTCAAAAAGTTCAGAGATTAATTTCAGTTTGGATAAGCACCCAAACTTGTGAGTGCTTACACCAATTCTTTACTGAAACTCTCTGGATCTAAAATTGCTCTGGAGGGTCAGCCTTATAAAAATTCAAGTACTTGGAGTTTTATCAAAAGAATAATTTCCCTTCAAACAGTGGCCTTTTCTGGGTCTTAATTTGGGTAAAGTGAAAAGAAGATGGCCATTGTTTACTGTGCATAGTTTATCTTCTTTCATTTGACGTGGTCTGTACATGATCGGAAAACTCAGTAGGGCACTGAGAAGGGACCCAAGCAAGCATTTATTCATTCATTCAGTAAAGATTCATAGAATGCCTACTATGTGCTGGAAGTGCAGGAAGCTGGCCTTTACTTCAATCTCCATGAAATAATTATAAATTTACTCTCCATAAATACATTTAATAGACTGTATACTTTGTGTGACCTTAAATTAGGTTGAAAATGTCAAAAATGTTACTACATAAGTTTCCCTGCCACTCTTGTTTCATTGTCTAGAGTTTAATTCAAAGATTAGATATTGTTATTTACTTCCTGTTACCTGAAAATGTGTATTTCTATTATTCCCACCACAGAGAAGCTTAGGTGCTTTTAAATCAAAGGTTTTTACTGACTCTTCCTTTCCAGGTCATGTCCACCCCATAAAGAACAAAAGATGAGTGGGATAGAAGAGGTAATTCTTTTTGCTTGATGTCTCCATTCAATATTTAGTACATTTCTTTGTTTAGTTTTTATTTTTACATTTCTTAGGAAAATTGGAAAACTGAATCTTTGTAGTCATCAAGCAGATTGCATAATCTGAAAATATTTGAAATGTTGAGCCAAGGGGTAAGCTTTATCTTCTATCCTACTAATATTTAGGCATTTGCTACTCTATCCCTTTATAATAGGAGTCCCAAACTGGTGGTTCATGGGCCATGTCTGCCAAAAGATGTGTTTTATTTGCCTGTAAGATACTTTTTAAAGCTGAATATGAATTCTCTAGCAGACTGATAATCTCCACTTTGTCCCACTCTCCAGTACTATCTTTTGTCATATAGTTGTTCCACTTCACACATTTATGTTACTCACCTAGTTCCACAGGCATTTGGATTTATGATTCCTGAGTTGAGTGCAATGTTGGACCCAAGTAGAAGGTAAGATATGGAGAGACATAAACTTTTGATAATAGCTCAATACATCCTAACAATAGGAAGGAAGTCATTCTATTTTTTTGATAATTCCTAAGAGAGCCTTCTGCAGTGTTTGAGATGAGTAAGCCTACATACTTAGAAGAATGCTCTCCTTTAGTGGACACCAGAAGAGATATGCACTTTCTCTCAAACATGAGGACGTTGCTTTCCAGTGCTAAATTTGGTTCAAGGACTAGGAAAATAATATTTATAAATAATCCATTAAATAAAACTGCATAGATTATCTGAACTTGCAGTTGGCGTCAGAAGTAAGGGTGGTCTTGGGGACTCGTGAAACTGTAGGAGGAGAGGAGTGGAGAGATGAGGGAGAATCTGTAATTCTCTAGAAATTCTGCAGTGATTTTCTGAGGGTTCTACCCCTACAAAAGCCAAGTGTTGTCAGAAAACAGAATGTCCTCAGAGTTTCAGCCTTTATCTAGTTCACAGAAAGGGGGCTGGGCATCCAAGAAGAGTGTCCTGAGCTTCTGGGCAAAAACACATGAATTCTTCTCCATCCCTCCAACCTGGCCCACCAAGAGAGAGAAAGGAAAGCCAGCCAACTCATCTTTCCTTCATTCTCAGCATCTTATTCAGTAAATTTTCCTAAACCTGCTTCTCAATATCATGTCATTAAGGAAAAAGATAAATATGATATTAACATCTTGCTTCCCAACACTTAGCGCAGTCACAAGCATTTAATGTCACAGTTAAAAGAAATGGCTACCAATACATCTGACACCTATTATTCAAATGCCAATCTCATAGTGAGACTGAAAACTCAGTTTCTTTTCATTTCTGACTACAAAGAACAGATGGTATTTTCAGTAAACTGATCTCAAATTGCCTCTGGGACTGGAGGAGAAACACAGGCATGTGTATAGATCCACCTTAGAAAGTAACAAATTATATTTAGAAAAATATACATCTAGACTCATTTCACCCATGATACTAATAACATGCTGCCGAACACTGGAAAAGCTTTTCCAGTCCCTATCACGTTCCTTCTTAGTGTGAGGCTCCAAGCCCTAGAGCAGAAATATAGGATGCCCAATGGCACACCCTCGGGGTTTCCTCTCTCCAAGCACGTCTTCCATATGACAATCACAGGACAAAACCAATGAGAAACACAGTACGGACACCAGAGTGGCTACTGTTCCTATTCTGACTACTGACTGTACCAAGTACCTGTCACTGTGCTGAGCTGTACATTTTCTCCTTTAATCCTCCCAACAGCCCTGGGGAGAAGGAAGCGTTGTTCTTCCCATTTTACAGAAAAGAGGAATCCAAAGTTTAGAGAGGTTAAAAGATGCACCCAAGATCGCAAAGCTAGCAACAGCCAAATCAGCATTCCAGTCCAGCTCTGTCCACCTAAAAACATTTTTTTTGATCACTACACATTCGGTGTTCTGGTTAATTATAGACTCTGATTACGGCAATTTGTCTTCTATATCCTTAACGGATTGCTAATTTTCAAAGAATTCAAGTCCAGTAAAATACCCTTAAGGCGAAAAGTACTAGAATTATACAGAATACAATCAAATTTTTCTTGGATGCCTCCGATGATACTTTAAGCTCTTGTAACATCTCAGGTGCTTCATCCTACAGAAGAGTGATTGTGCTAATGAAGTGCAGGTCAGACGCACAACAGATAAATCAGCTTCCACTTACGTAGAAGCAGTATCTGAGTTCTCATAAATACTTTTGCAGGGTTCATGATGTAGTGATCTACTAACTTTCTTTCAATTCAAGTTAACAAATCTTTATCTAGTGTTTCCTTTGTGGCAAGCCCTGGGCAGCAGTATTAAGTGTGATATAATGCCTGTCCTTAAAGAGGACACATTCTGACTTTGGAACACTACATTATCCCCCTTGCAAGAGGATTACCTTGTCAATATTTAATTGGCTGTAAGTGCAATATTCACAGCAGCAGATCTACATTTTAAAAATTACAGTTGGTATGTCCACTGATATTGTAAAGTGACTGAATACTATTTTTCTTTTCTCCTCTCCTTTATGTTATCATTTTTGATGGACAATAGCTACCTTCCATGTCACCCAAGCTTTTTCTCAAACTCTCCCCCATACACACGTCCACACACACACCCCTTACTAAATAAATAATTTTTTGTTGTTTGTGGCATTCCCTGGCATCTACCACTGTGCATATTCACCGAGACTTTGCAAAAATCTCTCTTACGACTCTTGGGAGGGAAGGGAAGCAGGGAACAAAGAAGGAAGGAAGGGAAGAAAGGAGCATAACCTTCCCTTTGGCAGATGTCTGGGAAAAGGAGACTCTTTATGAGATCACTGCATCAAAGGGAAGTAAGAAGTTTCCAGGCTGCCAGTCACAAAGCCACCAAAAACTCACTTTTAATGAAAAAAGAAACCGTTAACTCCTGCACTGTTGTAAAATACTTACCAAAGACACCTTCCCTGCTAAGTGCCATTCATTTCAAGAGTACAATGCTGTAACAGAGGAAAATGCCCAGGGCAACTGGGAACGGGAGAAGGAGGGAAGTGTGTGGTTCAGCTGTCCCTGTAGGGGAGGGAAAGCATCTCTTTCCTTGACAGTTACCCCACTTAACTACTGCACAGTCAGCCCTGTTTGGCACTGGTGAAAATTCAGCCTTCCAGCAAATTCCCTGCCATCTGCCTTATGACTACCAGCCTACAGCTAACACACCTTGAATGCTTAAAATCTACAATGCTCTCAAGGTCTGCCTTTTGGGGGGCAATCAGAATACCCTTGGAAAGAAAATTTTTACTTTGCCACTTGGCTTCATTTTCCAAATTTAGTTGAAATTCTGGAAGAGAACATTCAGATAAACATTATTTCCTCATTTTTTTTCTTCACCTTGGTGCTTTTTTAGTACCCATAGCCAGTAGCTGTGGAAGCTGAGGGAGACACAAATGCCACGAGGAAGGCTTGAGTCTCCAGAAAATCGGCAGAGATGTTATTCAACTGACAAGGAAGAGAAAGGAGAAATGAAAACGGAAAGAAAATAAGCTCAGTTTTTGGCCCCAGGGCTCCACCAGGTATCTGCCAATTTATTCACCCTGAAATCTGAAGAGATTCCAGATGGAAACATTTTCATTGTTTTTTTTATTACCTCTTCTCTTTATTGGGATTTCAGTGGTTACTATTAAAAGTTTCCTTGTTCGGGGCTAAGAAAGAAGCTGACAGTTGCTCAAACTCTGTGGAGGGGAGTGGGGAAGTTTAGCATGTACTCCCTTAGGTCACTGGAACATGTCTCTAGAAAGCCAAGATCTGCTCTTCTAAAAGATATCCATCTTCCACAAGAAAAAAAAGGTAGACACGTTTTTTCTCATACAAAACACATGACTGGGATTGAGTACAACCAAAAGAAGTCTTCCTGATCCATTTGAGTTCTAGCTATAATCAAGCTAAATGACTTATTCACCAGTTCAGTGCAGGTACTGAAAAATTAGATAATTACTTGGTATCTTTGTAGTCAGTCTCAAAAGTCTTGTGAACAGCGGTATAAATGTTAGAAACAGCTTTTTAATGTCAAGCTAGTATTATCCTCCCCACAGTTTCCTTTTTCCTCATGACTCCCTGGTAATCTTTGTCTAGTTCCCTTTGTTGAATGATTCCTCTAGATTTGGACTAATAAACTCTTTAAACCTCTTCAATTCAGATCCACATTAATCAGATTCATAGCTCTACTTATTTTCCTAAACACACCTAAAGAGGTCATCAGCTCAGATACAAATAATGCCTCTGAACAATTGTATTTTTCAACAGAGTATTTATTTACTTAATCTGAAACAAAGTTTCCTAGTTAAAATAGGAAGTGGCCTAGTTTCAATCAAAAACATATTCACACCATACTGCATCTCTGTTCCAAGGATAGTTTGTTAATTTCTTAAAGACATTTAAAAATGCAAGTTGAGTTATTCTACAGCATCTTAACATGGATTTCAATCGCTTCCATTCAGAATTAAATTTAGATTGACTTTACAATCAATACTCATTTTCCTTTTTCCCAAGATTTTTTGGACACAAGAAGTATCTCTCTAGGTTGCAAATGAGAGTGTTAGTTACATTAAGAATCGCTACTCTGTCAGAATCTAAACCAAAAGGGACAACATGGTAACTTTTTTAAACTGAAAAGTGAGAGCAAGATGCCAAGCGTATGGCTTGTACACGTCAATTCTTAGTTCAGAGTCCTGGAACAGCAAATGGTGTTTTCTCAGCCCTCTGGGTCCCTGTTGCATTTGCTGGGATTCTCTCAACAGCAGTCCCTAGAAGCCGGAAGTGAGTTCCAAAGAAGGGACTGATGCTCTGAACTCAATAGATTTCTTCAGGGTGAAATTTACACCAGGGTTCCAATTAGAACCTAAAGCTGATTACTTGCATTTATGGACCTCCTGTGTAAATCCTAGCTTTCCTCATCACTGGATCGATGTTTCTTCACTAGATGATTGATTGTGGGAGCATTTCAGTGGTTCCTCCTCAGAAGTCTTTCTATTGCTTTTGGGGAAGTTCCAAAGGCTTTGCTTTAGCAAACAGAGAAAATGGCTGTGAGTGTGAGCTCTGGAGCTCCACGCCTTGATTTATAAGCCAATAGCACCAGTAGTGTCACCTTGAGCAAGTTGCTAATCCTCTCAAAGTCTTAGTTTCCTTGTACATTAAATGTAAATACTTAGTACTACTGGCCTTAAAGAGTTTCTTTGAAGATTAATCTGTATAAAACATTGCAACACTATAATAATTACTCAAAATATAAGATCGTATAAGTTATTATTATTACATTATTATATATAATTAGTTTTTTCTGGTTCACTGGAGTCTCATCAAGGTGTAACACAAATTACAGCATAATCTAACATACCTTTGAAAATTTCCCTATAGTAGTATGTACTCTTTTGGGTACAGAGCCTTGAAAAGACACAGCATCTGTAGCAAACACTGTCAGTGCCCTATTGTTATCCCTTCTGTGTGTCTTAGGTCACTTACTCCACGCAAACACTTGCAACTCTCTGCCTGAGAACTTTTCTTCTGGCTGTGGGAGCACCCTCATCCCATGATCAGGGTCAGCCAGAAGTCTGGAGAGTTAATGCCTCTCAGAATCCTCAACCAATGGTAAACGAGGAGTTGATAGGTCAATATCACTGCTTCCTTGGCCATCAGTTGGGGTAAATGAGACGTGTTCTCACTGTCTTCCAGACTTCCCTTGAAGGGCTGAGTTCCAGATAGTCTCAGAGATAACTGGCTCAGAACACACCTTTTATTGTCTTCATTCCCTTTCTTGGTTCACTTCTCCACTCTCCCAGTATTCCCTGGGATGACCTCCAAATACATTACTTATATGTGAATCCTTATCTCTGAGCCAGCTTCTGAGGAATCCAAACCGAGACACCTCTTCACAAATCCATTATAACCATATTTTCATTCAACGAATGTGGAAACAAATTGTTCCTTTTTGGTTGAGGACCTAGCAAGGTAATCAACTTGGTTTAGAGACTGTACATTATGTATATATGTACGTATGTATGCATTCTTAGAGTTGAAATTATAGTGGCGCTCTACAGTGTGGTTCTGCCTTCCCACTCCAACTTCCAGAAGTTTCTTCATTCCTCTGAACGGTTCCTTTAGAATACAGGTCTTAGATTTTCCTCTTCTCTTCTCTTCTTGAAAAATTCACCTCAAATCAATAGCTGGGGCCAAACCAGATAGGTAGCTTTGCATGGGGAAGGAAAGAAGGCACAGCAGCAGCCCATGGGGTAGTAGAACCTAAGTTCCTAATTAGGATGAGGACAGTTGGGGGGCTTGGGTGAGGTGGCTTAGAATAGCATGCTGGAATCTGAGCAGAGCATATCTAGCATGCAGATCATGGTTTCTAAATATTATTTGTTGCAAAAGGAACCAGGGCTGATTCCAGAGTTGAGGTTGGGGAAATTTCAAGATGAGCCCAGAACATCTTGTGCCAGGACAAAAAGAAGTGACCAAGGAATGATGGGGATGTATCAAAAGGATACAGAGGTAATCTTGAAGGGGCTCCTCCTGGTCAAATCTGGGACAATTTAAGCATCAAAAGAAATAATATAGTAACAAATTATAACCATTGAACAAAACAGAAAGCTGTGAGTTCATACTGATATTGACTAATTAATTAAATTTTATGAAAAACAGGATATTTACAAAATCTTGAAGAACCTCCCACACAAAACACCTCTTAATTACAAAGGGAAAAAGAGTAACATTACTGTGGAGAAGACTGGTGAGACACCACCTGACTCAACAAATCAAAATTGTGCACCACCCCTGATGGGATGCAATAAGAAGCTTTACCGCTGTGATATTCCTGCTGAAGATGAATAACATGAAAATAATCATGAGGAAATACCAGTAAAACACAAAATTGAAGGACACTCCACAAAATAACTGACACTCAAAATTTAAGGTCATAAAAGTTGAGGAAGAACTGAGAAACTTTTGGAGACTGAAGGAGACTAAGAGATATGACAGCAAAAGGCAACACACAATTCTAGCCTGGATTCTTCCTATAATGGACATTATGGGGAAACTTAAAAGAAGTCTGAGGATTAGATGGCAGCAATGCTAATTTTCTGATTTTGATGGATACAATTTGGTTATGTAAGAAAAAGTCCTTATACATAGGAAATACATACAAAAGTATCATGTCAGCCACTTACCCTCAAATGGTGCAGAAAAAAACAAAAAGGTATATTTGCACTACTCTTAAAATTTTTCTATAAATTTGAAATTTTTTCTAATTTGGTACCCAGAGAAAATACCTACAGTTACTGATATTTAGAGACCTCCGCCAAAAAATCAATTAACCACCAGAGGACCCTAGTCAACAAGTTCTATCCACAAAACACAGGTTTCATCTGGTTTTTATTGCCTCCACCAAAGTATGAATGGTCAACCAAAGATCATCAAACTCTTGAGGAAGGTTTACAACATGCCATAACAAACTAGAGAAGGGCAAAATGATCCAGAAGAAAAATATACATAAGAAAAAGAGAGCATTGGTTCATTTTTTGAACAATATTTATGGAGCATTCACAGGGTTGCCACAAAGTCCCCACATGCAATAGCAGATGTTTTTTGAATGAGCTCTTCCATTTTCAACACAAATTTTGATTTTCCCCATGTTTTTCTTGGCATACTCTCCCATGTTGATAGTTAAAATTTGCTAAAACAATCCCTGATAGCTCTTTTTAAGAGGTTTGATGGAGTTGAAAAACATGAATCAAACTCCAGTAGCAGTTTCCTACATAGGCTTTAGAATCAGACAGACTTAGGTTTGAATCGTGGTCCACCAGTCATATTGGATGTTCTTCTCTCTGACTCATCTTTTCTTATTTGCAAAATAGGGGTAACAATACCTACCCTCATTGTATGGTTGTGAAGAGTAAATGAGATAATATTCATAACTTTACCTAGCACATAAAAAGTGGTCATGAAATGGTACTATTGATAATATTATTATTATTCACCATTAGCTTCTCAGAATCTGAAGATATATAGGTCTTCCTTCTGGGAGAGGCCCTGAGCTCATCATTTGTCTCAACCATGTTCTGCCAAACAATGTCCATGGCGAGTATCTTCTGATGACTCCACTCTACTCATGACACCCATCCCACCAACTAGTACCTATGTCTGGGTTTCCTAGTTATTAAACTATTGCATCTCAGCATCAAACCTTACCTTCTATGTTTGCGGGGCTGAAACTCTAAAAAACTTTCCTTTTCCTTTACTAACCGCTCTCTGTTAGGCTCTGCCACAAGGGGGCGCAAGAGCGCATCCTGTTTGCATCCTGTTCCTGTTTTGGTTTTCTGTTGTTGCTTTACTCTCTTCTGTGTCACTCTAGCAATCCTTCTTTGCCCTGACAGCAGCGGTTTGTTCCAGTATAATTAGCTGGTTCCAGTTTACTACGCTCGAAGAACCAGCCTCATCCAACCCCTCAGGGACAGCAGCTCTGCAAAGACTCTCCTCCAGGCCACATAGAGTTAATAATTCCAACCTCTTCCCTCTTCCTGCAGCCCTAGGATTGTGCATAGTGTTCCCTTGTTGCTTTTCCATTTCTTCAGTACCTATTAACAATAAGTATTGAACAATTCTTTATTTTAAATTCTTTCTATTAAAATAGCAGGTGTGTATTTTACCTCCTGACTGGACTCTGAGTGATACACACAGGTTATGTATCCTTCCTAGATTCCTCTTTAGACTCTGTTCCAGGATCCCCTCTGTGAGTAATCTTGTACCATAAGTTTAGTCAGTTCTTCACCATCCTGTTAGACCTAGGCATTTCTCAAATAACTTTGATCTCTGTGACTTTTCAGGCTAACCACAGCTTTCTGTCAAAGAAACATTTGTCACCACATCTGATCTTTCCATTCATGTCTGTTGGTCCCTTAGAGGTAGACACATTTCCTTGCACCTGGTTGCCACCAACCATTTCCCTTCATTTCCTACCTCCCAGCAAGATCACCTGTAAAATGCTTTTGACTCAGGCTAGTAACATAGCAGAGAAAATTGTTGAAATCAAAGGTAGTAGAGAAGGTTAGACAGACTTATACATATCATACCTTTATCATTTATTCTGCCTCTCTTCCATTTCTCCCATCTCCAGGTCACTCCAAAGAGGTCATCAGTATTTTCCTCAAACATCATTTTTATCTTAGCACTCCCTCCCTCAAGAATGTACAACGACTCCCTATTGCCTACCAGATCAAATCTAAACTCCTATGTTAGAACCTGGGTATCATTAGGATGGCTTCAGTCAGTTAGACTGACTACATTTTACAATCTTGAACTGACTTTTCCATTTTGCAGATCTGATAATTTTTTAAGAAAGAACTAGTAACAGCCTATAGGAGTAGACCTACTAGGAAAATGGAATTCCTGGGAAGCTGGCCCATGCTTCAGACAATCTCAGAGCAAACACTCTGGAATGTGATATACTGGGGAGAGGGCAGACGGGGAGCCAGGGTCTCCATAGAACATGGTAGACACTGAGAGGGACTCCCTCCAGAAATGGGGCAAGCTTCTTAGAAGAGCTTGAAGTGATCCTCACCCCAGTTACATACTGTCACGGACCCCTGGACATCCTCAGAAAGATTTGAGGGCCAGGATATCTTTGCTGTTTGACACTGAGGGTTGCTATGCCCCTAAATAGAAGGCCGTTTATGTGCAGTAAGTTGTATCCTTTACCTGCATTGAAAGAACTTGAAGGGGCCATCCGCATAGCATAGTGGTTAAGTTTGGCACACTCCACTTCGGTGGCCCGGATTTGTCAGTTCAGTTCCTGGGCTTGGGCCTACACCACTTGTCAGCAGCCATGCTGTGGTGGGGACCCACATACAAAACAGAGGAAGATTGGCTCAGATGTCAGTTCAGTGCACGTCTTCTTCAGCAAAAAAAAAAAAAAAAAATGTATACATATATATAAAGAATTTGAATACTTTCCCTGTCTCAGTGGGCATTTCCATCAAGTGCACATATCCACCAAATAAATTTCCACAGAAGGACTTTTTAAAAAATGTTTATTAAATAAATCTATGATGGCTATCTTCCATAATCAAACAGCTACAATCTTTAGTTGATTATATGGTCACTCTTCAGGTTTTATTACATTATATCTTACCTACAAGGAAACTCAACTGTGCCTGATTTATAGATTTAAAGAGATGGTTCAGGATCTTTCTCTATGATTCTAAATAGTCAGCTAAAAATAGAAAATTCAGTAAAATGTCTGCATTTCTGGTCTACATGATATCGAACACCTAGATATTTAAAAATACCTGGATCATTGACATGCCTTATACTTCAGCCTAAGAAAGAAAATTAGGATGTGTAAAATATATTTACATATTTTTAGTGTGCCTACTGAATTTTTACTTGGCTAATTATGATTTTGCTTTAATGCTAAATATTATGTTTGGGTTTTTTTCTTATAAGTTGACTTGGTACTAAATTACCCTTATTTTTGATGTGTCTGTCATGACTTTCAAATGTATTTACTCTCATTCATTTTGTTTCAATGTTTCCTCTCAGTTACGCTTGTTTACTCTATTTTTGCTGTTTCATGATTAGGATATGGCATATTTCAACTTTTTTCACTCTGTTTCTCAAAGATTTATGTCCTTAACTTAGCTTGATTTCTTACTTAATGTTACGAACTTCTCTGATTTCAGGAATCTATAAAAATACTGAGTGCAGAATGAGGGATTTAATCAGAAGAAAGTTTCTGTTACGATTTCACACAAAAGATGAAGATTTGATGAACAAACAAGGTGTGGGGCGGTGCTGCCTGTTTAAATCCATCAGTGGCACACATTCTGAGCTTCACATGTGGCACTTTACAAAATATTTTTAAATTCTTACTTCTTCCCATGAAATGAAATATGTTTATTATGCGTATATCACTGAAACAAGTAGTTTATTCATACCTGAATGTGAAGAATATGCTTCTCTTGATGAATCGTCTGGAGGTGGTAAACGTAAGTAGCAACATACTTATTTTTATATAAATGTCCTTTAACCCACACTGCTGGTCAAACTTCATATTCAGCCTCATTTTGTAGGCTGCCTTAAGAAAAATAACTCTCTCTTAAAAATAAATAAATACATGACAATCAATAGCCCTTATTTCTATTTATATCTCCTTGGAACTCATCATACCTCACAGAATTGAATTTAAATACAGTCTTTGATGACTAACATACAACTCATTCCAGAAGTCCATTGGAACTTGCCTCCCCCAAGCATGCCAAGATGCACTTAAAATAAAATCCAAACGCCTTTACCCTGACCGACGAGGCCCAGTCTGATCTGCCCCATTCCACTCTCATCAATTACTACTCTTCTTTAATATATCCCAGCCAGACCAGTCTTTATGTTATGTGACTTGCAAGGCTCATTTTCCCCTCAGAACCCTTGCATTTGCTGTTCCCTCTGCCAGGAAGGTTGTTCTCCCAAGTCTTTGAATGGCCAGTTCTTTCTCCTCATTCATGTCTTGTCTCAAATGCCACCTCCTCGGAGAAGAGGGCTTCTCTGAACACCCTAAATGCTTTCTATGCCACTGCCCTGGATCATAGCATTTATTTATATCTGACATCCGTTATTTACTTCTTGTTGTCTGCCATAGACTGAGTCCCTGGATAGCCTCATTCTCCCCTGGGACTTCTCCTCCATCCTGACCATCTAAGTCTGTTCTTAGATTCTCTCCAGGTTCCTGATTTGTTCTCCTACTCTCTGCTGCGTTTGGAGCCTGACTAAAATCCTGAACTGTTTATGTTTGGCCTTGATCCCTGACTTCCTCCTACTAGTACCCTCTGTCTCAGATGGTACCCTCACACCTTGTTTCCACAGAGGGACCTTCCTAAAACTCCTTATCTTTAAGAGACTACTGCTATCATAGCTACGCTCACTAGATAGAAATCTTTGGCTCAGACCTAGGAACTTTGATCGAAGTCTGAACCCTTTAAGAAACAGGCTGAACATGAAGACTGTTCTCTTATTCCTCCAACATTCCTTGAGATTACAAGTTCTCTTGATTCCTCGGTACTCCTTGATATTTTCAGGAGCATCATGTCTGGAAATAAATGATTTCCCATTAATTTTATCAGGACACCAAAATATGATTCATGCAGTTTAATGCAAGCAACACGTGGTACAGCAGGGTGGTTGGTTGCATGAGTCTGGATCCAAATCCTGGCTGTGCCACTATGAGCCATGTGACCCTGGAGACATTTGTCAAGTGCTGTGAGCCTTATTTTTAAGTATAAAATGAGAGTAATAAAATAAAGGTTGTTGTGAGGATTTAGTGAGGTAATGCAGCATGTTCATATCTGTGCAAGATACGTTCACACATTGTTTCTGGAGCTACAGAAAGATACAACCCTCTGGAGGGGAATTTGCAACATGTAACAAAACTACATATGCATTTACCTTTTGGCCCAGCATCACACCTAAAATTGCACTTCTACGAGTAAGGTTACTTATCAAGGCTTTATTTGTAATAGCAAAATATTGAAAAAAACCTAAATCTGCAGCCACAGAAGGCCAGTTGACACAATAGAGTACTACACAGTTGTGAAAAGAATGAGAAGTCCTTCCATAAACTGATATGGAGGGATTTCTATGATCTGTTAAGTGGAAAAAAGCAGATGCAAAAGAATATTATAATGTATAAAACCTTTATTATAAGACAGAAAATCAGAAATACATATGTATCTATATATACATACATAGACACACATACACATACATATACACATATATTCATATGTAACTTGTTTATTTTTGCAAAATGAAATATAGGAAGAATAAACCAGAAACTAATTAAAATGGTTACCCTTAAAGGGGGTGGATGAGAATTGGGAGAAATATACAAATAGGAATAAGACTTCTCTGAGTAGAATTTTTTAAATGTAGTTTTGCCTTTTGAGCCATGTACATGTTTTACATATTCAAAAATTAAATTTAAATTAAAAAGGATTTACCAAAAGCAACCTCTGAAATGGAATACAAACAGAGACAAATGAACCTCACCACATATCAACTTGATGATATAACCACACGGAAAAGTAGTAGCCTTTGAACACAGTAGTCTCACAACACACTTGGTGGGATCTTATCAGGCAAATCCAAATTGTGGGACTTTCTATAGGGCATCTGTTCTGGGATCTTCAAAAATATTAAGGTTGTAACTGACAAAATAGGTGGCAGGGGGCTGTTCTAGAGGAACAGAGACCAAAGAGATAACTAAATATAATGTGTGATCCTTCCTCGGATCTTGAATTCAACAAAAGAATAGCTAAAAAGGACATTATTGGGACAATGGAGGAAATTTGCATGTGGACTGTATGTTACAATATATTATTGTATCAATCTTAAGTTCCTTGGATATGATCATGATAGGGTGTCTTTGTTCTTAGAAGATATATGTGAAGTATTTAGAGATGAACTGTCATGATTCTACATGAAACTTGACTTTCAAACTTTAGGCAAAAAGAAAGACAGAGACAGAGAAAGAGAGAAAGTAAATGTGCAAAATGTTCATATTGCTCTTTCAACTATTCTATAGGTAGGTTTGAAGTTTTTTTTAATAAAAAGTTTGAGAGGTAACCCCAAAAACAAACTAAAACAAATCTGTGCCTGCTAGCTATTACTATCTCCGATTCTCCCAATCTGAGAGGCTGTGAAAAGCAAACATGGAATAAATACATATGGCTGATAAATAAAAAAGAAATTGTGTACTGGGATCTATTTTCAGCCTACTGAAGCACGTCGGTTGATACTTTACTTATTCATTTCCCATAGGATTTGCCCAAACAAATAAAATTGCCTCCAACTTTAAAAAAGGAAGGGAGACTGTCTCCAAGCTTCCCTGGAAAGAAGCAGTTAAATCTTATCCTTATTTTACCTCCTTCTTATTTAGTGATGTGCCTTGGCAGAAACTCAAGGGTAGTATAGTTCCAGCCAGCCTCTGGAAAAATCTCAGACAACACTGCCTCTTGCTCTCGTGAATTATGCTGGGGGACAGGCTGCTGCTTCCAAGCTGCCCATCTCAATTGTGGTGACAGAGGACCAGGCCAAGAGGCAGACCCCTGGGTAGTCGAGTCTATATTATTTCAGATTTTAAATACTGAAAGAGAGACAGAAAGCCTTTCTCTGAGATCAGGGAGTGGGAAGTATAATTTATAATAGATTAAGCTCACCTTAACTGGGGGGTATTTAAAGATCTATAGGCCCTTCCTTTTAAATTCCTGATACACAATTGACCTAACAAAACACCTTTAGACACTCCTAAATTGTATCCTTTAAAAAAATCTTTTTCCCAGTTATATAATATTTGCCCCACAAAAAGTGATGAAATGACAATTTGCCACTAGCCTTCTATTTTCCTTTCTTTCAAAGCTTAAAAGCCTTTTTCATTTCTATTGCAGGACTGTGTCCAGGTATAGACAGACACCCTTTGTAACTGGTTAAAAGCCACAGAAAGGCTCTATTGAAACAAAATGCTGCTCATATCCCAATCCATGCCAGGAGGAATAAATGGCACAAAAGCACCTACAGAAAACTGTTTTATAGTTACTACTGTGTGACATTAGCTGACAAGGAAGAGATGATTACATTTATAGATTTTTTTTTTCCTTTCATAGAGACAGAATCTATATGCAGCTGAAGAATTGCGTATGATCACCACTGGAATTTGAATTCAGCTAATGACAACTAACAGCAAAAGGAAGACTTCTTGCCAGGCTGCTCGGTCTTGGCCCTCGCATGGGCCATAAAATTAGGCTGCCTTGCTTCCCTTCGGGGCCACGGCACTGAGCAGCAGATGTATTTCAGGATTCCATTTTTGAATCCATAAAAATATTAAAACATGCATCTCTTTGAAACACGCATCCTAAACTAATTATGAAGTTGGAAGCTATTAATACCGAGCTATGGTTATAAAATAATACCTTATATTTGCATAGTGTTATGTACCTCTGTGCTTCAGAGCACAGTCACATGGATAATCTCACTTAATCCTGGGGACTCTGTGAGGTAGACTGCATGGTTAATCTTTTCAGTCTGTAGGTAAAACGACTGAACAAGACACAATCATTCTCAGTGCTGAAACTTTATGCCCACCGTTTATCAGAATTGATTTCAGAGAGAAAGAGAGCCACTCAGTTCTGTCACTTACTAGCTGTATGACCCTGGGCAAATGACCAAACTTCTCTCAGTCTCACTTTCCTCAGCTGCAAAATAAGGGAAATAATAGCTACCTCTTACGAATGGTGCAATGGTTAAATAAATTTAAAAGAAATAACTTAGCACTTAAAAAATGATAGCTGTTTATTCATTTATTCATTCAACAAATATTTTAGTGTTTTTAGCAGCTGACAACAGACAAGAAAGGAACGGATGTAGAGGAGGCAGGTAATGTAACTGTACTATTAGGACACAGTGCCAGCCCTCATGAAGCTCACCCACTTGAAGGACAGTAGACATTTAAATAAACCATTAGAATGTAGTGTAATATTAAGGAAAGCAGGTCAGGGCCACCATGTACAGTTGTGAAGGTTTTACACTGCACAATCCAAGGGACAACATTCATGTCACAGTATATGTGACATGAGTTGTGTAATACACCACCTGAGAAACCATACACAACAATCCTGCTGGTAACAGAGAAAGGTTAATAAAGCCTTCATGGAGGTGATATTTAATCTAGGTCATTCCAGAAAAGAGAAAAAGTGCATGAGAATATATGAAATGGGAACATGAAATTGCAAGACCACCATTGCCATAATAGATGGAGTGTGTATACGACCAAAAAATAAAATTGAAAAGATAAAAAGAGACCATGTGGTGAAGGGCCTTGTAGAGCATGCCAAATAATTTATACTTTACTCCCAAAGCAACAAAGTGCTTTAGTGCAAATATGTGATTACTACATTAGCATACATTCTCCACTTCCCATCAGCCCCTAGTTTTCATTTAGAGATTATTCTAGGGATTGTTCAAGCAGAATGAAACCCAAAAATGTTTTTGATAATGCTGAGACAACCATACAGGATGCACTGTGGCTAAGAGGGAAGACAGCCTTAGAATAAAGCTGACATGCTGGCAGGCAGACTAAAGAGAGAGGAAGAAACCAGGCTCCTGCTGATTATATTGAACCCCTGAGTCTAGCCTTGCCTGAAGTCCACCTACTTTGGTATCTTCAGTAATGTGAACCAATAAAATTCTACTTGTTATTTAAACCAGTTTGAATTTTGTTTTCTGTTTCTTTCAACCAAAAGATTTTTAACCAATACAGGTGCCAATGAAAGCCTCTAACCAAAGAAGTAGTATAATTGTATATACATTTTGTAAAAATATTATTGGTAGTAACTTGGTAAAGGAAGTACTAGAAGAGGCCAGAGTAACTAAAATAGTCTTCCACCAAAGACTAAACAAGAAGGGAAGACAAAAGAATGAGCTGTATATCCTGACATAAAAAAGATCTTAGAGGAATATTTTCAATGGGTAAAACCAAGTTGCAAAATAATTTTTATAGTATGATCTTGTTTTTGTTTTTTAAATTTTCATTATTTATGTGCTTATGTGTCATTTCACACTTTACTATATATATTCTGTCTGAATTTCTTAAAATGAGAATGTTAGTTGTATAATTTAAAGAAAGAAAATTTAAGAAGTAATGACCAAGTGACCTAAGTCTGTGGCCTTAAATGGAAAGGATGAATTTGAAAGACAGTTAGAAGTCAATCTATCTAAAGCTATCCTTTTAGGAAAAGTTCTAGCCCCACCTCATATATGACTCTTTCCTGGACTATCCCTGCCCCAGATAATCTTTCTCCTTTTAATTCTTAATACTCTCATTCTCTGGATAATCATTCAGTCTTCCCACATTCTGCCTTGTACTGAAGATTAACTTTTCATGAATATGTATCTTCCAAATGGTTATAATCTCCAGGAATCTTAGTTGAAGCTTTTTTGTAGCTACACTTCTCCTAGTTCAGTGCTTTGTATGTAGTAATTATTCAAATATCCCCTGGTTAGCTGAGTGTTCTTTCCAGTACACTACTCTGCCCTCCCTGTTCCCTGTTCCCCTACTCCACCCCACCACCTCTTGACCTAATGTAGAGAAGCAGGCCTGGAACTCTCCAAAAGAGTAGAGAATGCTTCTGTACTGCAATGCTCAAAACTCTCTCTCTCAGGCTCTAGTTTTATTTCTGCTTCTCTATTACCAAATGGCTTTGGGAAAATCTCAACCTCTCTGGGTCTGTTTCTATCTATAAAAACCTTCACAGAAATATTTGGAGGGGTCAAGATAGTCAGAACCTTGAAGCACAGAAGGAGAAAGTAGAATGGTACAGGAAGATAACATCGGGGAGGTAATAACACATCAGAAGGAAGATAGTTAAAGTGCATTCTAAAGAAAGTGCAATTGATAAAGACATCCATTTGAGAAAAGCAGTAAGACAGGAAGACATAGCTAATGTGTTTTTGCACCAGAATCCGTGATTCAAGCAAATACACTGTCCTCAAATGAATAGAACAGTTGTCGCAAACGGATTTGACCCGTTGTGTTTTGGTTGTCAAGGTTATTTACTCAATAAATGTTCATTAAGGATCTATATTTATGAAATACTGTGGTCAGTATTGAGAAGACAGCAATAAACAAGATAAGCAGGGGTTTGCCCTCATGAAACTTAAGTTCTACTTCAGGATAAAGACAAATAAACAATCAATTGCAGTGCAGTATGACGAGTGCACTTAGAGGGCACCACTCACGTTGTAGTCTGTGTAATTGGCACCCCCAAGTACATTTTCACAAACTACAATGTGAGCAGTGCTCTGGATAAGAAATATAATGGGTGTTAGGGACTGAATTTTATGTCTCCCCAAAATTCATCTGTGTAGCCCCAACCCGTAATGTGACTGTCTTTAGAGATATGGCCTTTATGAGGTAATTAAGGTTAAATGAGGTCATAAGGGTGAAGTCTTAATCTGATAGGATTAGTGCCCTTATATGAAGAGACATGACTGGAGAGAGCTCTCTCTCTCTTCCCCTCCCCCCCCCCCCCCCCCCCCCGCCATGGGAGGACACAGCAAGAAGGCAGCCATCTATAAGCCAGGAAGAGAGTTTTCACCAGAAACCAATCCTGTCAGACCTTGATCTGGGACTTTCAGCCTCCAGAACTGTGAGAAAATAAATTTCTGTTCTTTAAGCCAAATAGTCTGTGATATTTTGTTATGGCAGCTCCAGTAGACTAAAACAATGGGAAAATCACAGAGCGTTATAGGAGCACCAAACTCAAACTTAGAGGTTCATAGAAGTCCTCCTAAGAGAAAATGAAATTTAATATTATATCCAAAGAATGAGTAAGAGTTAGCAAGTCAAAGGGAGCTTTGGGAGAGGGGCTAGGGAAAGGTGTTGAGTGGAAGTGTTTTTTCAAGCAAAGAAAAGAACAGATGCAAAAAGAAGCAAGACACATTCAGGGTCTTCACTGAATGGATCATGAAGTGGGAGGGGCACAGTAATGGAAAAGATTAACAGGGGTGGAGTTACAATAGGTTTTTCATGAAACTTCATAAGAAATTTGGATTTTACTGTGAGAGCCATAAAAATACTATAATATTCCTAAGAAATTAAAAATTAATAATAACTGGAATCCTTTGTTCTAAGTAAAATAATTTGCAAACAATCTGGAAGGAAATTTCCACTTTTATGGCTTTTCATACGTTTGCTCAGCACCACATGGTTGGCCCTCAGTGACATTTGTTTAATAAATGATGTGTTTAGGCCTTTCCTGAGGATATTCTGATCCTCATTTTGCTGTCACAATATACCCATGGTTCCAAATCAGAGGGTTTTTTTAATGATCTCTTATTGACATGGTAAGGAAGCCTTTCTCTAAAGCAATCCACGTAATAACTCTGCCCTAAAATTCAGGTTTACATTTGGGTTGCTTCCTAAGACTCAGCCCTTGCATCACCAGGCCAGCCAACACAGTGCTGGATTTGGGAAGATCAAGTTTAAACCATCTACTCTGGCCTTCAGAACAATTCCTGCACCTCCCGCAAGCTGCTGATCCTTGGATGAGTATCACCACTACGGTTTTACATTTTTCATCCTTCTGGAAAACAACAGCTAAACATCAGAGCATGAAATAATGTTTTGTTCAGGGGTCTGCCAGGCATGTTAGGTCAAATTCTCCTTTTTTTGGTCTTCACATTGTTTTGTGAGCTCCTCTAATAGCATTGTACCACATTTGGTTTTCAGGAAAACAGACTTTGAAACCAAGAGTTGATGGACCCTGACAGCCAGTTTCTTAGGTATGTCCTTCCAGCCACCCAAGCATGGGGGATAGTCACACTCTGACCTCAGGATCCCTGCCCCACCTCTAAAGTCTTACCATAGCACCATGAACTCATGCCTGTTGGGAGTCCACTGTTTGCTGGACACACCTTAGTCTCAGCATTTGGGGAAGATGGCTAGCTCTGAGAAATCTTTAAAATGCTTTTTCACACTGTCCATCTGGTGCACAGGAAACAGCTCAGTGTGATAAAACTAAGAACTAAAGCCATGGAATGGGTAACACCATAACCCAACCTCAGATTAACAAGGTGAGCAAACCCCAGCTCTAACCTATCCCTGTTACTGATTACAGCTGGCAGCAAGAAGTCATTTGGAGGAAAGATATTTCTGTGATCAATAATCTTTGAACATCCTATTCAGAAATACCAGGCTTGGAACTCGACAAGAAAGTCTTCCCGAGAAAGCAAGGAGACTTCCAAATTGCAAGGAGACAGAGCTGTGTCATTCAATCTAACTGAAACTCTGGAGGAAGATCAGATAGTGCAGGCCTAAAGGATCAGCTCACTTGAATACTTTACTGCCTTTTGTGTAAAGATTGGACTCCTTTGATGGCTTTGGCCAAGTTATTGGATCTATTTCATATAGAAATAATATTAAACACCTAGCCTGCCAGAATAGCTACTATCATCCTTAGTGCAGTATTCACTCTGCTAGTATCCTTACAGATGCTGCTCTTTCCTCTAGATCAGCTGTCAGCCCCTCTACCTCCAATAGTGGACAATCTCAACTGATCACCTCTGTTCCTACTTGTACTTGTCTGCTTGTCTATCTTAGGTCAGGTTCGCTGGAAACAGAGTCTGAGACAATGATTTGCATGCAGTTTTATTGGTGAATGCAGTTGGGACCAATGTGTGCATGGAAGTGAAGGAAACAGGTTTGAGGTAGAGGAAGAAGTTGAACTGGGATGTAGTCACAACAGAAGCCAATCCTACAGAGAGTTCTGAAGCTAGCGTGGTCTTCAGAGTTGTCCCAAATTAAGGCAAGGAGGCCAGGGCTTAATATTCCTAAATTGACAGGTTATTAGGTGAAGGCTGCTCCAGGAAAGGGTCATGACTTTGGGCAAGGCGGTTCTGGCAGGCGGAGGGCAATTCCTGGGACAGTGCTCAGCTGTGAGCCCTCAGCAGCAACACCCCCAGAATCTGGGGAACAGGTGTCTTGGACCAGAGAGGGGTGTAGACGGTGCCCCGCAGGATCCACCACACCCTCTCACCCCAATAATGTGAAAAGCAGCCCAAGACGTGGAGACAGTCTCCCTTAGGGTGATGAAGCCACATTTTCTCCCCTCTCCATTTAGGACAACATCTCCCTTTCATTCCTCTCTCCTCCTAAATTCTGCTGGTGTGTTAGGGGGATGCTCCAAGGGACTCCTGCTTCCACTCCTCCAAAAGTGTCAGCTCAGGCCAAGCATCTTGTGGTTTTAAGTTTTGCAGTGCTTTGACAGGTTTAAATACATTACGTGACTTTTTTTAAGGGAGGGAATTTCTCATACTTGCTTCTAATTTCTCTTGCTAGCTTTTAATGGCAAATGCACAGTATTTCAGCCACATTCAGGTCCGATCAATTTTTGTCCACCCTCCAAGAAGCCTCACAAGCCATTGTTTCTATGGGAAAATGTATATTGAGTTCCAAAGAGTCGGCTCAAAAGAAGTCTTGGAACAGTGCCCAGGTGGGGACTGCCACCCAGGTAATGGCTGAAATGAGCATGTTCCCATTGTCAAACCCCTCAAACATGCATAAGGAGAGCACCAGCCCAGTAAAAGCTGAAGTTGCCTTCTCACTGTGCCTTGCTCAAACTGAGGGTGGAGGGCCAAAATATTGTTCTCCCAACAAATAAATTTGCTCCCAACAAATAAATCCAGTACCACACACTCCAAAACAAGGTAGGCTATTTCAAGAGATCACACATTTTAATGGAATCACATTTCGTTTCTGGAACAAGCCCATCTTGCCCAAGCAGCTCAGCTGTCATTACAAACAGGATCTAGTCACTGCTCCCTCTATCTCTAGCATTATCCCTGTTTTACTGGAAGGGAAGCTGGCATGAGGTGCTTAAGGGACTTAGCCCCAAACTCGGGATCAGGCCTGCAGCAGGCAGCTGGTGAAAGCATGGCCTTCCACAGCGTCCCTTCGGTTTGGCTGCCCACCCCCGCTTGGACTCCTTCCCAGCTCTGTGGCCTGAAATGTCCCTTTAACTCTCCTTGGCTCTTTTACCTGCCTAACAGACTGAAAACAGCCTTTCCCAGGAAGCTTCAGCTCTCATTCACTAATTAAAGAAGAAAAGCTCACCCTGAAGGGAGACACAGAACTCAGCAGTTTCTGAAGAGTGACTTATTTTCCTCCTCAAAGGTGGTCAGAATTTCTGGGGTTCGAGGCCGTCTGATTGCTTGGACAGCAGTGTTAATAATCGCACCAGCTCTCCCCTGGCACGGCGGCACCACTGAGTAAAGCCCAGTGTAGGAGATGTGCCCAGTGCAATAATGCCAGTTAAATAAGTACCGTTTGTTACCTCCCAACAGTCAAGGAGTTTAAAATCCTGTCAATTCTTCCCTCATGAGGGAGATTATGTGATTTACATGTTCAAGTGCCCCTGTAGTTTGATTTGCATAGCAAAGACTTTGGGGGCACGGAAACAAAGGAGCAGTGTGCGTGACAAGAGCGCTATTAGCATAGAGCATTTGGATTTTCAGACAGCCCAGCCTGGCAGACAATCGCACCTTCACCACACAGGTTGAGTCTGTAGGATTTGACAATTTCTCATCGACAATAAGGAAAGACATTAGGGATTTGGAGTGTGGAATGAAGTTTACTAGAAAGGCTGTCTTCTTAAGCACAGAAATTAGTCTTTCCTTAAAGGGCTCCCCTCCTCCCACCACCTCTTTTTTCCATCTGATATTCATTCCAAGGCATAATATTATGCCTGATAATACTGGAAGAGTCCAGCTGCAACCATTTTGAACACTGGAGAACACAGCCAGTAGTTCTGCCCTTGTCAGGACACACACACACACACACGCACCCAAAAATGTACTTATTTGTATTCTGTTTCTTCATTCATTCATCTAATATTGATCAAGCAGTACCTAATGAAAAGAACACTGGTTAGGAAGTTTGGAGACATGGGTTTAAGTCCTGACTTTGCCACATTTGTTATCTGGGCAAGTCACAGATTCCTCTGCAACCCAGTTTTCCCCTAAGGTGGAAGATGTACCAAAAAGCTTCTAAGATTCCTTCCAGTCCCACTACAAGAGAAATTAATACAACAATCTAATGCACGGTCATATTAGACAAACTGAACCACAGGAATGTGGGGGCTGAAGGCCAAAGCAAATGTCCCAGAAATCCCACCTTAAGTGTTTTGTTACCTGTCACTTTAAGAGTTTGTCACTTACCAGCCATGAGCCAGTCTGTAAGTCTTAAAAGAGGAATATCAACAAAAGTGTCCTGGGGCTGTTGGGAGAGTTAAATATAGTGCTCTATGGGTAAAGCACTTTGTAAATTATAAATGCAGTACCCTGTTACTAATGTGTTAACTCAGATGAGATTGAAATTCCAAGAGCTAACAGCAAGATGTTGTGGAATAGTCCTTTAACCCATTGGTTTTCAGGTTGGGGGCGGGGAGGTGGAGGGTGATTTTGCCCCCTAGGAGACATTTGGCAATGCCTAGAGATATTTTTGATAGTCAGAACGGGGAGCAGGGGAGAGGTGCTGCTGACATCTACAGGATACTAGCCAGGGATGCTGCTAAATGTTCTACAAGGCACAGGACAGCCCTCACAATAAGAAATTATCCTGCTCAATAGTAAATAGGCTGTCTGTTTTCCCAGGGAAGAAGACAGGTCCAGTCAGTATGGACCACTAATACTTAGATTCCATGAATATGGGGCTGGCCAGATGGCACAGTGGTTTACTTCACGCTTTGGCAGCCCGGGGTTCGCAGGTTTGGAAGCCCAGGTGGCGGCCAACACACTGCGTGTCAGCCGAGCCGTGGCGGTGTCCCATATAAAGTAGAGGAAGACGCGCACGGATGTTAGCCCAGGGCCAGTCTTCCTCAGCAAAATGAGGAGGATTGGCGACGGATGTTAGCTCAGGGCTGGTCTTCCTCACACACACGAAAAAAGATTCCATGAATATAACCACAGGTCCACTAAAGCCAGTTCAAACAGACTCAATCTCTTATCAACAGAGGGGTTGAGAATTGTTTTTCAGAAAATTTGCAAAGTCACGTAGCCAGAGCATGCGCAGAAGAAGAAATCTTGACCTGAAATGACCTTGGAACCAACAATTCTCCTCCCCACAGAACCGAAGAACTGGGACGTGACTGGAACTTAAAGTCGAACTCTCATCAGAAGCAAGGGGTCCGTCATCCAGGAAGATCCAGTGTTAAAACCCCTTCCTCACCTTACCATAAATGTTTAAAACCTTATCATGAATGCTTAAAGCCCACCAATCAACACCTGTCCCACCAGTGTTTCTGCAAACCAGCCTGTTCTCCCTAACCTCTTAAATTTCACCCCAAATCCTGAATCAGGGAGACAGATCTGAGGGCACAGGCCCCTTGTCTCCTAGCATTTCAATCTAGCAATAAAGCTGTTTCTTTTCCCAAAAGCTGATGCTGTAATTAATTGGCTTTTTTATGTGCAGCAGGTAAGAGAACCCCATTTTTGTATGATAACGTGAATACCTAGACTCCCAAAGAGTCCTATGACCCCATGACAAAGCTTCAGCCAAAAACAGTTTCCCTTATAGATTTCCTCATTAAGCTTTTGGTCACAGGGATTTGGGTGGAGGTTGTACAGTGACCTAAAATTCCCATAAATGGAAACGCAGAAAGATCATGAATGTGCTGATAACTCTAGGAAACCTATGCTCTCTTTTATATTGGGGTGGAGAGAGGAACGTCAAATCTCTGAAATACACCTATTGTATATATTAGGCAATGGGAGTTGGGGAAAGAATGGATGAAGATGCATTCATACCGTGGGGCTGAACTCATTGATCCTATGTGTATTCCATTCCCATGTGCACAGTAAGGATATAGTTGATTCTCTCTGGAAATCTACTAATCTACAGGTCTGCTATGAACATACAATGTAAGGGGATAAAATGTGTGTTATAACTGATGTTCCTTTTATTACTTTTTAAAAAAATGTTTAGTCACTGTCCAGGTGTTACAGACTTTGAAGCATGAGTAGTCTTACTGGGTATCTGTTGAGTGTTCGTCTGGAAACACTTCTTGCAACTCAAGGTGAACAGTGAATGTGATTCTGTAAGACATTTAGTGGGTTGATCATTTCAGTCTCCAACTGGTTCAACACCTTAGATGGAGAAAAATAAATTATGAAACTAGAAACTCTTACTTCACATTTAAATAGCAATATTTTTATCCCAAAGGAAAAAATAACTTTAAACACATTTGTATTGTTTCTCACCATAATGCATAAGTAGGATGTTACAATAAACCAGGAAACAAAACAGTAAGATATAAGAAAGCTTTGAAGGTAGGATTAGAACCCACAACCTTTAAGTAACTTAAACTTCTGCCAACAATTCTGAAAATGCAACAGTGGCACTCTATACTTTCTCCTTCGACTTGACATTTTTCTGTTCCTTGTTATGCCAATATGTTCTCTAAAAGGTGTTTTGAATAACAGGGACTTGGTAGGGAGGGGGATTGCAATGCTGGACCATTTTGTCTTCACTTGTCACATTCAGACCAGATTTCAGCCCTTGAGCCTGGTGTTAAGGTCTCTGGATCCTGACACCTCTGACCTGAGCTGAGAGTTCTTTCCTTTACCCTCTCGAAATGTTAGTGGGGGCCCTGGCACTGACTCTCTCCACTGAGATATGAGCCTGGCAGTGAAACAGCGCAGTGGAGGTGAAGCCCTTGTAAAACACAGAGCAAAGGCAGAATAGTTTTAAGGTGAACCGAGGTCACTGCTCTTGAGAGCTCGGTGAGGTGGCATTGACAACCCTTTCAGAAACCCTGGTTTTGTAGTGCATTGGTAATTGTAGTCTCTTTGAGAGGAAGTAGCTGATTAAGGTATATGCAGATAGCATTCCAGATTTTTCCTGTGTCTGAGTATAAACTTGACACTTATGAAAATGGCATAGAATCTGTCGAGTCACCAGGGTGCCATTTTTGAAATTACTACTACAATGAACTAAGTGGCGCCTCACAGGATTTACCCTATGTTCAAAAATTGTTCTTATAATTAAGGGATAAAACCATTCGATAAAACCCTACGAATAATTTAGGTCCTAGAAGAATCCAACTATTTTGGGGCCTGGTTTTGTCCGTGTACCTCCCCTGGGACCTAAATGAACTCTGAAATTTTCTAACAGTTTATTGTAAGAAATTCTTAAAAGGTATTATTCTCCTTCCGTCCCTGAACATGCACACACACATAACATTTTCTTTGCAGAGTTCACTTTTGAGGTTTCTGGTTAAGGACAATCCCAGCTTCAAAAAGGGCTTCCCGGTTTGAGGCAGTGAGAGGAGTAGAGAGGTGAACAGTTCAGGAGGTGCCGTCTCAGAAGCTGCAGACCATTTTCGCATAGGATAAGTATATACAGGAACGGCTGAAGGCAGGAGGAAGGAGAATTTATTTTCCACAGACGTGTATGTGTTTAAACTGAAGGAGACGTTTTCCGTAGTGCCTAGGTTGGCGGATCTTAAATAAGTGGCTGAGGAACTTCCTGAGAAAGCAGCAGCTGTCCCCGGAGGATCACCTAAATCAGGTGGCATTGTTTGCATGCCTGGCACACAAGAACCTCAAAGCCAGGCCTCCGGGATATCAATGCCCTAGCATGACAAAGAGCTACAGGGAGAAAAGTCATCTTAGTGTAAACGGTGTTTATTCAAAAGTATTTCCAGAGGCTATGCATGCTTCAAGGAGTATAGACTAAACATTTTTTCTTTCACATAATGAGGAAATTAAGCCAGTCACACTGTTGGAGAGCTGTGACAAATGAAGCTCACCAAAACGTGGGCAAGGACTTATAAGATCCTCAGGTGTAGTGTGTGGCTCTGTTAGAAAGTGAGGGATTCTGGGAAAAGAGATGCAGCAAACATTCCTATGGCACTTGTCTGAGAACAGGAAGAAAACAAAGTCTGATACCAGGGCATCTGGAACACATTGCCTCACCCTTGCTTAGGTTTTACATTGAAGATAATTACCAATATGCCATTGACACAAAAGCACATTAAAATAGAATTAAACAAGCTTAATAAATAAGAAAAAGTAAGAAGGTATATAATTACTTCTGGCCCCTTGGCTAGTAACTTACTCTATATGGTTCTCTTTGTTCCTCAAAGCTAAACTTTTCATATGGATCAAAACAAAGTCTTTTTTAAAAAATAACTAACGAATCCATTTCAAGATACGTATTCTGAGATATACTTGTTTACTTTCTCTGTCCCACCTTCATGTTAAGTCTATGTTACACATACTGCCCTAGTGAAATGTTTAAGATAATACAATGTTTAATAAATTTTTCAGACTTATCTGAGAACAGTCACCCGTCTCCCCATGTCTTTTCATTTACTGCATTTCTCTACGTAAGGGACGCCATATCTGAACAGTCCATTTGAAAAACAAACAAAGCTTTGCAGGTGACTGATTTTAGATTATGCCTGAGATTCACCTTTGTGGGGGCCCTAATCCATGTTGTCTTCCACTGGCAGTGCTTCCCCAGCCTCGAATGGAAGGCACTCACCTACAAAACAGAAAATCCATCTTTTAATTGTCCCAGAAGGGGCTTTCTCAACATGAATGTTTCCATGAGTTGTTTATATCCTGTTGATTGTAACCCTATTACCTCATTTGGGGACAGATGTTGGTATGTTGTGAAAAACTAATATTCATCTCGAAAATTTCATTTAGATCGTTGTACATGAACACCTAGAGATAAATGCAGGGCTAAGGTAATAGAATACAAGAACATAGAAAAATTCAGAAATAGCTTACTCTTGCTATGCACTTTATCCTCTGGAAGTAGAAGCAATAAACTTTGCCAAAAATTGATTGTGAATTAATTAGAAAATTCTCCGACCTAAGTCTAATGATAAATTATGTGAAAATAGAATTTTTTTCATACTTTGCAAAATTGTATTTTCCTGGTGATATCTGTTTTATTTTGCAGTGTTATATACATTCTTAATGACACACTATACTAATCAACATCATTTATTTTATATACATTTTTAGTTCAATTCTATTCACAAAAACACTTCGAATTCCAAACATGCACAGTTTTATGGAAAAATCCAGTCTTTGATATACTGCCCAATAGAGACTGACAATGTCAAATCTTTTGAGAAGTTAACCAAATAATGGCCGATAGTTATGATTAAAGTGAATGAGAATGCCTAATACATATTGACCAACACAAAGAGATTGTTGGAAGGTTCCAGAACAAGTGCTGTGTTCTCAGACTGTGGTGTTAGATGCCCACCAAATGCCATTCATTATTCAAGGCCAGCAAAGATTAATAAGGCCACAGAAGAAGCAGAGTATGAGAATTTTTCAAAAAGGACGTTTGAACTTCATCAAAAACTTGAATGGCATTAGTTACAGGACATCTCACAAGGGAAATTTTTAAACAAGCTCTGGTATGAGAAAGATCCTCAGGAGAGGCCAAAGATTAATACTGGTCATCCTGGGCAGGAGTCATGTTTTCTACCTCAGAGATTCGTATCTCAAACCCACCACTGGCTAGACTCCAGCTCGTTTAACCCATCAGTGTCTTTAGCTTTTAAAAAACAGTTTGAAACTTCGAATAAGTGTAAAATCATCAAAGAAAAGCTCAGAATCTCTTGTAGGATTGTACCAATTTAGCCATGCTATTATCAGTATGAGGTAGTGATAATTCAAATAAAAACTGAAAATATTTTTCCTCACCTGCTCTTAGTAGGAACCTATCCAGTAAAAGTACTCATGAAGAACATAAGTGTCAGAGCCATACTTAAGTGGTAGAGAATTATGTCATAGAAGTTAAATTTTCAGAGTTAAAAAAAGACCTAACATATCTGATACAACTCCCTGAATTTACAGATTAAAAAAAAATACAAACAAATTTAGAGAAGCTGAGTGTTTTTTCTAAGTACACATGGCAAGTCAGTGAGAGGCTGTTAAGCTTGAGGGTGGAGGGCTCTGGAATTGTACTGCCTGGGTGGGCATCCCCTCTCCACCACTTGGGGCTATGTGGCCATAGCATATTCCCGAATCTCTCTCAGTTTCAGTTTTGATTTCTTCATCTGTAAAACTGACATAGTAATAGTAGAGTGGAAGCTCTCTTATTCAATGTAATAAAGACAAGTGCATACAAAATGTCGGTGTAAGCAGTGCTTCATTAAAAAATACAAACACTAAATTATTTTTAACTTAATATATATTTTATATATTTTAACCTAATATATAATAACCTTATATGTATATAAACCTCATATATATATATTCATTTATCCATCTTTTATGGAAAGCCAAGGCCTTTTCTTTGAGTATGGGCCCTCCAATGGGGTTTCCAGTTATCCATAAAGTTTTCATTCTTTTAAAGTAGAATAAAAATTTTAAAAACACTCGTGGGTTGATCTAAGCACAGAATTCTTTTAGATTTTTACAGTTTGACAATTTGTAGTGGTTGTCTCATCTGCACATAATTCAACAGCATTTTTAAAAATACAGTGTATTGATTGAATCCTTCCAATGCATTCAACTTAGATTTTATAAAAATAACCTTTTTTCTATTGGGATTCTCATTTCATTGAATTGCGATATATTTAATAAAAATATGTAGTTGCATTAACAAGTGCAAGTGTTATAATCAGATTCGGGTCCAAACACCTCTGACTCTTGATAACATGCACCTTGACTTGGGGGAGCAACGGTGATTGGCTTCCTGGAGGTAGGTCATCCTTGGAGTTGCTGATGTGACATCAGTATGTTAGTGTCATTTCCAGGTGAGGTGGAGAAAGCCAAGTAATCTTTTAAATGCAGGTGGCTAAGGAAGCTTCTACTGAAAGCTCACAGAACAGAAGAGTACCAACACATGTTAGCTATTAATATACAAGTTTAGAACTCATTTCTCCTGACTTCTTGTCAGGAGATAGAAATATTCTTGGAGATAGATATTATTCTTTCTTCTACACATTTTTTTTTTTACATTGACTTTCAAAATTAACTTTTACCCTTTATTTAGCTGAATTAATAAAAATTACCAGGGGAATAAGTTATATACTCCGTGTTTGCTACAACAGCAAAGACTGGCAACCAATTCTAGAATCATGCTAAACAGAGTCCCCATGATATAAGAAAAATATTTTTATTTTTTTCATAGTTGGTTTCTATTTTTCTCACAGTTAAGATGCATATAGTTTAAAAGTCAAATACCATATTACACTAATTCTAATATGCACACTTTCCCACATTTTAATGTCTTTGAAATCTGGATGCCTTCTTACTGCCCATGACAACTTATAATTACAGTGGACCAGGTGGCAGCCATCACACAGTGACACTGCCTGCACATTTACACTCCTTAAGAGTGTCAACACCAAAATTCAGAAGTGACAGCAACTTGGAAGAAAATCACAGAATCAACAGATCAGTCCTTTGAGGAATGTGGCACCACAGTGATCTCAACGGCATAGAGAGCACTATTGTGTGGAAAAATACAAGCACCAACAACTTCAAATTGAAGTAATTCAAAAGAATTTGAAGTTTTAGGAATACCTTATCCAATTCATTTCACTTACATTCCGTTTTTCATGTATGCAGAGGAGTAATGTATGATTAAAAAATACTATGTCAAATAAATATAATAGAACTCTTTCATTAATATTATGTGAAGATTACAATAATTTCTGACAATGGTGGAGTAACTGGTACCAAAGTAGCCCTCCCATCATAAATAAGCATAACACAGGGACAAATGTGTGAGGCAACTGTGTTCAAGAGTTGGGCCACAGTGAGCCTGTGATCCCTGAAAAAAGAAACTCATGATGTGGGTCCGACAATTGCCCAGCTATCTGACTGGGGACAGATTCCTGACTACAGCTTAGTGAGCTGGAGTCCAAACAGATCAGAGCAGTCTATCTGAGCCGAGGAGCCAGAGATCAGCGCTGGGGCAGCTGGAGCAGCAGAATCTATAGGACAGGACCCCAGAGGCAGAAGCTGCACAAAGAAGGGACTCCAAAAGCTTGAGAAGGGGTTCCTCATGAGCCCTTGGCCAAGGGCTGCGCTGTGCACAAGCGGACTGAGATTATACGAGGCTTACCAGAGAGTGGCTGCTACAGGGTTCAACATGGAAAAGAGGTATTAGCGGTCAAGCAGTGCTCGTTAAAAAGCTAGTAACACCTTGGATATCCTCCAGAGACAATAAAAAGCTGCTCCTTAGAAGTAAGGACTGCGCCCTACTCCAGACTCTCCCAACCAAAGCCTAAAACCAAACCGTGATAAGATTTGTGGGAAAACAGAGTTCAGAGGTTGAGTCCCATCAAGTTAAAGGAGTTTGGAAAACACCTTGGTCTTTCCAAACATCTACCCTAGCAAAGCATGTAGCTAAGGGTAAGGTTACACAGTGCAAGGTAATCAGCCAATAACTGAATTGCCTACTAAAACAAAATCGACATTCTTCGGTCTCCATAAGGTCCTATCAAAAATAACTGGTGTATAACCAAATCCATAAAGAAAACAAGAAAATGTAAGTCATGTTCAGTAAAAAAGCTGTCAAAAGAAGCCGTTCCCAAGATGACCCATAAGTTGGATTTAGCAAACAAACACTTTAAAGCAGCTACTATAAATATGTTCAAAGAGCTAAAGAAAAATACGTTCAAAAAAGTAAGGCTGGCATGGGGTGTGGGGGGAATGGCGAACAGGAAGAATGAAGGTTCAGGTTTATGGCTATGGAATGAACTAGAGAAACTGGCCATAGTAAGAGGGTCTGGAGTAGAGAGCAGGAGGCCAGAGGCAGCAGCTTTGTATATCATTGGCCCGGAGAGTGGACAGAACACCCTTGTCGGTATCAGTGTTACCCAACAACACTGAACCTCCATAAGTGGGCACTTGGATACTTTGTCCAGAGGGAGAGATCATTTTCATTTTGTTGTGATCAGCAGCATGCATTTACTAGGAGAGAGCAGTAATCATATAACAAAAAATAATTTGTATTCATAAACTATCTCCCTAGAGGCATAAGACATTATTTAGATTCATTTCGATTAAGAAAATTATCTTCTTACTTCCCCTTGCTGACCAAAGGTAGAACAAGCTTCAGTATCTTCCAGCATTGCTGCAACATGTGCTTATTGTAACACAAATGTGAAAGAAATTGCCATTAGGCAAGGTATAAGAGGCCCATTCATTCTTAAAATTATTCTGTGTTCTCTTCTCCCTGCTGAGGCTGCCAGCCACCTGCCAATTGTGATATACTTTATGATATGGACAGAGGGAACCAGACAAAGATAGCCAATTAATTTCCTTCCCAACAAATGACAAAACATATCATGAAACAGAATCGCTTAAACTACTGACAACTGGGTCTTGGCTTCTACGACGAAGGCAACAGTTTCTCCCCTCTGACAACTGGTTTACATTTGCAATGAACTCAGCACTTCCTGCCCCCATGGCCACAGTTGTCTATGCCTGGTTGTAAACAGGGGTTTCCATGGTGGAATGTTGGGTTTGGAAAAGACTATAGAGCTCCTCGAATAAAAGCTTCCCAATTTACAGATGAGCTAACCGAGGTCCAGAGAAGCTATACGACTAGTGCAAAATCAGCATAATAAGTCAAAGATATATTATTCACGTATTTGTCCAGTTATTATAGTCAATGGCACTTTTCTTACTTGCCTTATCCTGACTATATAGTTTAAGGATAAAGACTTATCCTTAAAGACTTATCCTCCTCTATTTTTACCCAAATCATGAAACTAGTTTGCAAATTTTTTTAGGTTTCTCTATAACCAGATTAAATTAAACATTTTAATTTAATAAATAAATAAATTGAATATTAAAAAATCAAGGAAAGAGCAAGTAATAATTGCATTAACAAACACATGAGTATTTATAATGTACAAGGCTCTGGGCTAAGTCCCAAGGATGCTACTGGGGAAAATGCAATGAAATTTAAGATAATCTCCAGTACCAGCTATGTACTGCTGTCAAAACAAAACAAACAAAAATGAAACAGCTGGTCAAAACAACAAGTTATTATATTTCAGGATTTTGTGGGCTGATTGGGCAGTTCTTTTGCTGGACTCTGTGGCTGCAGTAAGCTGGTGGCTTGGCTGGTGCTGGGTACTCTGATGGTCTGGGGCCTGAGTGGGGATGTCTGAAGTGACAGAGATGGCTGGAACCTTTCTCCACTTGGTCTTTCATCCTGGGCTTCTTCACATGATGGCAGAAGCATTCCAAAGAAGCAAGAGCAAAAGCAGCAAGTCCCCTTGAGACTCCCACAGCATCAATTCACCATATTCTTTTGGACAATGAAAGTCAAAGGCCAGCCCAGGTGCAAGTGATGGAGAAAAAGAGGTTTCGTGTATTTATGGGAAAAGTTGTGAAGAGTTTGTGACCATTTTTAATTCATTACTTCTCCATATCTCAGGAACTTCGAACCTAGTTGTAGAAACACATGGTAAATATAAATAGCCATAAGACATAGCATTATTGAATGCTAATATGTGCCAGGCATGTTTCTAATGCCTTTATATATAACATCTAACTTAATACTCATTATAATCCTAGAATTTATCATGAGTGATGATAGGTTTTCTTATTAGAGATGATGAAACTGTAGTACATGAAAGGCTATGTGACTTGCCCAAGGTCATGCAGTTTGTGGATACTGAAATAGAATTCAGGCCCAAGTAGCTAAATTCCAAATCCCGGTCTCTTGAACACCACACTTCGTGAAATTGCACAGCAAGGATATTGTACTAATTTTCTATTGCTATCACAGCACATTGCCACCAACTTAGGAGCTAAAAAACCATACAAATTTATTATCTCACAGTACTGTAGGTCAGAAGCTTGGGTTGGCGTGGCTGGTTTCTCTGCTCCAGATTTCACAATGTCAAATTCAAGTCTGGGCTTTTATTGGGAAGTTCTGGGAAGAATCTGTTTCCTAGTTCATCCAGATTGTTGGCAGAATTCAGTTTCTTGCAGTTGAAGGACTGAGGTCCCATTTTCTTGTTACCCGTCAGCTGGTGTTCACCCTTAGCCCCTAGAGGCCTCTCTCTAGTCCTTGCATGTGGGCCCCTATATCTCAAAGCCAGCAACAGTTCATCAAATCCTTCTCACACTTAGAATCTCTCTAGCTTTTTCTTCTGCCACATCTCACCTGCCTCCTCTTCTGCCACATCTCTCTGACTGCAGCCAAATTTCTCTGCTTTTAAGGGCTCATGTGATTAGATTGAGACCACCTAGATAATCCAGGATAACCCCCCCCCCCATTTTAAGGTCTGTAACTTTAATTACACCTGCCAAGTCCCTATTGCCCTGTAATATAACACGTCACAGATTCCAGGGATTAGGGCATGGACATCTTTGTAGGTTATTATTTTGCCTACCACAGATATTAATTACTATTAGAGTTCAGAGGAAAATGAGGTCATGAGGGCTGGGAGGGTAGAAAGTGTTTGGGGAGGTAAAATATGAGTTGGCTTTTAAGAGTTGGATAAGAGGTGCACTTTGTGTTGGATAGGAAGAGGCAAATGTCCATGGGGAGACCATTCCAGATAAGTAACAAGAACTGCACGGGCAAAGACACCTGGGAAAATATAAAGCATTTGTGATAAGTGATAATGATTAGAACAATGGATTCGTGGAACCAATTGGTAGGGAGATATGTCAGAGTACAGGTTAAGGTCAGCTGGTGGGGAACCACCAATGCTACATAGAGGAATTTGGGTTTATCCTACAGGCAACAGGAAGTCATTGTTTTTCAGTAAAGGAGTGAAAAATAAAACAATCTTCTGGAAAAATCAACCCAATGAGTGTATAGGAAAGATAGGAGTGAGGAAGGCAAGAAGATGGCCAGGTAAATTAGGTAGCTATTATAATCATCCAGTTGTGCAATAATAAGAAAGGGCAGGAAATTGGCAAGAGATCCCGGGAAGAAACAGCTGGACTGTGAGATTGATTGAATGTTGCACATGAAAGAGGAAACTGTGATCATGGAAATAGGGAGCATGGAGGGACAGGGTAGAATCTACTACAAAAATGAAGTCTAAGTTAGGTCAAGCATTAAATACGATTCCAGCCTGGGGAGATCAGCTCTGCCTTAACAGGGAGCAGTTGGGATCTGCATCCCGCTCACCCTTCATGTCCCATCTTCCTAGTTAGGGCAAGAAATGGACTCCCCACAAAGCAGGCTCCCTGCCGGAGTGTCCCTGACTTCAAAAGCCACATTTCCAGACGCAGAAAAGCAGAGACACTTTTCCCTCTGAAAAGTTCCTTTTGATATTTGGAGTTATTTTCTAAACAGTGGCTGAATTAGTGTTTTTAATGTCTACACTTAATGAAAAATTTACAGTTCCATGGTTGCTTCTGAGGATTCTGTGTATTTTCTTTTTTTCTTTCTTCCTATTCTTCTTAATGCAAGATTTTTACAGACTCAAAATCTTCTGAACTTTCATCTTTGGGGGCATCTCTGCATCTCAAAATTGATGTATATAATAATAATAATAATAATAAATCCCCAACAGTATGAAAGATGGATTAAGAGATCAGTCTTGAAGGCACTTCTTAATAAACATCCTTTGGCAGGCCTGAGATTTACAGGGGGCCATCATCAAAGCAGCCATGTAAATGGGAACATATCGACAACTTTCCCCCTTAAAGGCAGTGGCAAGGATTTATATGTGCTTCAAGCACAGCTCTCTTGGGAATTCAACAAGGGACTTACTTTGTTTCTCTTTTAATAGCTCCTCTTGGGTTCTTTATGGACCAGTTCTCTCATCTCAAGTATCTGATCCCAACCCATAAATTAATTTTAGATGCACCTTTTATCCATCTTGTCTGCTAAGGCAATATTCACTATTTGTTTTGGTTGCCATGGAGATAATTGACTTCCTGCCATGGCAGGAGTCTTGTTTGGGGGTTTTAAAGGGGTTTGGGTCCAGGGATTCTTTAATTTTCACACAGTGAGGAAAGCCATTTCATTAACGGAGCCTTTATATACATCTCCCACTTATAATTGGAATGATTTTTTTTTATCACCTTGTGAAATTTCCTTTTTTATGTTCCTTCACTTCCTTTCTTAAGGTTTAACCTCTATTCTCCAAGGTGCTGACTAAAACCACAGCAAAGGGCAAACAATCCATTTATTACTGTTTTGTAGGGTAGCTGGACACAGCCTCCCAGCAGAATATTATCTGAAAAAACAGCTGAAGAATCTGAGAAAATGGTGGATTATAGAATCCTATTCAGGTGGAGGAAGAGGCTACATTTTATCAAGGCAAGAAACATTTTGAATACCAATTCATAAAATCAATCTCCCGGTGACCAAGTCGGGCTGCTAAAGATTGGGTCCCTCTGGAGTTTGTGGACCAGTTCTGTTATTTACAAAGGCGATTGTTGAATTCTGCTATAAACTGTTAGGGCAGGCAAACTGAAAGCCCTTTTCAAGTACAATGAGAAAAATTAAGATATAAATATATGTTTTTAAAACACTCTCTTTAAAGTATACAAATAATAAAATGATAAAATATAATATTTTACAACATGCCTTCTTACCTTCCACATTTTGATTACTACTACAGATCATGATAATTTCCATAACAAATTATACATAGACCTTTAAAGGCATTTTAAAACATAACTACCAGAAATATATCATATTTATTGCACTCAACAAATTTGGTTTTTGAGAATCATATAAGTTACTGTATTTCTACACATATATTTACAACACTAAAAAAATCCCATAGTAATTATCCACAGGGCTAATATTTTTGCTAAAATAATTTTTTTGTTGTGGTTCAAAAAGCCATTACCAAAAGAAAAAAATTAAATCAATGATCAGAATGAGAATTCTTAGGAGCAATACTAGTGAACAAAACTCTAAGAACCTACTTCAGTTCTTTTAAGTGCACAGCACAAAATCAATTTGCAATGACCCTGAGAATCAGCCTCCCTTACCACATGACAACAAAAGAAATGGGGGATGAAAACAAATTAAAGTAGGTTCTTAAAAGTCTTTTTTGCCTTCCAAAGATTTCAGGGTATCTTTGAGCTATGAAACTTTTGAAGGCAGCTCTTTGAATGTTTATCAATATCGTTATATATTCTTACAGTAATGGCTTTTAGACTGACCCTAGAAGTTCGTGATTCACTTCCTGATTCCTCTTTCATTCTCATTATTTGTTTATTCCACAAACGTTTTTTTTGAGGGCATATCTATCATGAACATAGCACTGTACTAGGCAATGGAGAGAAAGAAAAATCATTAACGCAACCTAGATATGCACGTAGTAATTATACCACAAGGCAGATAATTGGATATGTGTCCAGAAGGAAAAGAAATGCCAAGGGAATCCATAGTGGAGAGGACTGCTCCACTACACACTTCCCATACATTAGCTCATTTAACACTGACAATACCCAAAAAGGGAGGAGCTGGCAGTACATCTCGTTCACTGATGAGAAAGCTACACTTTAAAAAGGAGTTGATCTAGAATAGAGGCTGGATTTGACCCCAGATCTCTCTGATCTATAACCCAAGCACTAAACCACTGACCTATAATGCTTCCTTAGTTCAAGTATTACAGTTGGCTTTGATGATGATATTTAAACTGGACTAGGAAGGCTTTTAACACATGTGGGAAGGGAAAATGAAAAGTATAAATGGAGGACAGGGCACAAGTCCCAGGGATGATGCAAATAATAGCTAAGTCTTTCGCGGCACTCACCTGGTGCTTGACACTATTCTAAGTGCTTTCTAGATATTAACTTATTTCCTCCTGACAATGATGTCCTCATTCTCCAAGAAGAAGAGGTACTATTATCATTCCCACTGTATAAATGAGGAAACTAAGGCTCAGAGAGATCAAGTAACTTGCCCAAAGTCAAGCAGCTCATAAATGGTAGAGAGGACTCAGCAGTCTGGCTCCGAGCCTATGCCCCTGCCTTCTCCTGACGCCTGACTCGCCTGCTTCCCTAGAGATTGCGTCTGAATTGCAGAGGGGTAGGGCAGGGCCAGATGACTGGTGGCTGACATTGAGGGCTGGAAAAGTAGCTTGTGGCTAGGCTGAGAAGGGCTCTTTGCCTTCTCTGGGCTTTGGGGAGCCATTTTTTCTTTTTTTTGAGCAGCGATAAGCTAAGCTCAGCTTTGTGCTTTAGAAAGATAACCCTGGAGCAAAGAAGAGCATGGATTGGAGGGGATAAAAATTGGAGGCACTTTTCTTTCAGTAAAATACATTTACAAGTAATCCTCCACATGTATACATACCACGCACAAAACTCACACACATACACTACACATAAGCACACACACACACCAGTCACCCCAAACACATACACATACAAATACATATACCACACACACAGGTACATATGTACATCAAACATACACACATGTAGCACACATATACACACAAAACACACACATATACACATCACAGGCACATACATATATACCACACACACACATCTACGCATATACCACACACATCATACTCTACACACACGTATACCACAAACACGCATATGTACATATGCACTCAACCATGCCATACAATGCACACACCAGCACCACACACACACATATACCACATATAAGCCACACACATATATACTGTACATACACATTCATAACACACACACAATACATTCATGACACATGCACACACATACACACTCACATACACACATTCATTCCCTGGCCTCAATCTCAAGGTGAATGAGCTCAGAAAGGCAATGCTCACTAAGATTTCTTTGCATCATTTGTTCTCTGCCTCCCTGAATGCAGACTGGACGTTGCCGGGAATCCTGAGCCTGTAGCAAAGGAACGTGGCAAATCTCCTTCATCTTCCACTTCTAATGACTTGACATTAGAAAGACTTTTTGTTCTCCAGATTAATTTGGATCTTTTCTAAGCTCAATAAAAGCGTGCTGTCTTGAAAAGCCTAAAGGGGGGCCTTGGGCAGCATTGTCCTCAGCTACTGTGGACGATGTCCTGGTTGCTTATGTCTTAAATTAAGAAAAACCAATACATTTTGGTTTCCCCACTTTCACCTGATTTCCTATTTAGAAACTGCCTGTGTCAAGCCTAGATGAAGTCAGACCAAGTCAGTAACTCCAGCCTGCCAGGAAATCCCACAGAGCTATACATGGACTTCATTATACAATTGCCTTTATGTCTAATTTTCTACATTTCTTTGTATAATAAACACAAGAGTATAATATTCATCATTTATAAGAAAAATGTATCTGTAACTAAACAAAATAAAAACATTTGTTCTTTAGTCAAAATAACTGCCACCTAGCTGGTAAATTACATTCATATTGTGGTTCATATTTGTAAATTTTTTTTAAGCCTTCAGGAAATTCTGGAAAGAAAAACACACACAATTTAAGCTTCATTTAGGGACCAAGAAAAATATATCCTTTAGAACACACATAGGGTATTTACAGGAAATGTAACCCATGAGACACAGAGTCTCTGTTTTGTCTGCATGGAAAATCACATTTTCATATTTTAAGGTCAAATTACATCAGTTTCTTTCCAGTAAAAAAAAAAAAAGACATCATAGTAGAATGTTAATATCTTTAAACCTCTGAGAGTCAATATTATGATCTCTCAGGATAACTTACTTAGGTGAGAGTGATGAGTGGCAGCAGTTGTAAATACCCAGAGTTATGCTTAAGAGAAAAAGATTTCCAGGATAAACCATCTGCAGGGAAAATTCAGTCTAGCATCCTTTACTTTGAGAACCTGTGTTTAGCATGGAAGAGACAACCTCCAGTATAAATAAACATAGAGTTTTCAGCCCTTATTGTGAATATGGATAATTCAAGTTGCTACAGTAATCCTTGACCAATGGATGACTGTATAAAATCATTTCCTTGAAAGAAACAACCAAGGCGATTTCTTTCCATTTCCTCCCCTTCCTCCCTTTTCTCCCCCATCTGTTGACTGGCCAGTATTGTTATCTCTACAGAACTGCATGCAAAGTATATTCAATAAGCTTTTCCTGAGCCCCCACTCTGCTAGGTGCAGAAAGAGACATAAAATTTCAGGAAACTTCATATTTGCCCTCAGGGAGACTGAAGTCCAGCAGGAGAGATAAGACACTTACGGGAATATCAAAAAGCAAAAGTGCAGTTATGAGGATGAGCAGGGTGATGCAGACTGCTTTAGGAACGCAGAGCTGGAGTTGAGAAGCACCAGACTGCAGGCTGAAGAAGACATATGCATAATTCCAATGACGGGAGATGAAATTCCCATTTCAGGGACATAAAGTTTAAATCTGTTGAGGGACATTTTGGCTGCAGTGGCAGATGTTTGAGACACTGTGCTAGAAATAGGGAGAGTTAATGACTACAGGTGGTTATCATACCAAAATGACAAACAACAATAACAAAAAATCCATAAAAATCTGAGTGGCTTCTGCTAGATGTGCTGGCATATTTTCAAACGCTGAAAAAGGTTGCTCATAAATTATCTTTCAAGTTGATTTCCTTTTTTTCTGTATGGTAGTGAAATGCTTTAATGAGCATCCACACCACCTCAGTGGAATTGGGAGTTAGTGCTATTTGTGAAAAACAGGTGAGGTTGTTACTCAAGGACATAAAGTGTTTCTGCCCAAGTAATACAGCAGTGGACTCACAAATCCCTGGTGGATTTGGGACAATCGCAGCCACTATCAAAGCAAGAGTGTTTTTGGTCACTGGGGAGTTTTCCAAGTGGGATTTTATGGAAGACTATCAGAGAGTCCTCAAGGCTCTTTCTGAGTGTTCACACACATCCTTCCTTCTCCCCTTGGCACCTGCAACCTGAATTTCCCACACAGAACCGCATGCATATCTATAATGTGGAAGAGCCAAATTGGATCAGAGGCATCCCTCTCTGTCCACACCTGTGGGGAAAGGCTTCGCTGTTTATATTTCTGCTGAAATCTGAGCAGCCTAGAGCCTGTAGGTTAAGTAAATAATTTATCAGAATTGTCTGCCTGCAGGGGAAATAGCAATCTACACCATTTGCAAAACTCCTATCACGTTCCAGACCCTCACACATGTTTTTCCTCTAAACAGTAATCCTGTGGGGTTAGCTACTGTTATTCCTTTTTCATGGGCTTCAAAAGGCTAAGTAATTTGCCCAAGGCCACATACAGCAAGTGGTAAGACTTTCTGGTCTCAGACCACTGTTCTTCTCTGTTCTGGGATTGGAAATATTACCCACAAGCGAATTATAAATTTCAATTTAAGCAACGTAAAAATATGGTGATCAATGAGATATAACTACATCAAGCTAACCCTGAGAGAAATTGAACAAAACCCTTGGGAAGCCCAGACTATATAATTCTAGGTTAGAGGAGGTTGAGGAAGGGGCTCAGCCTGGAACACCATAACCTCATCAATAATAGAATAGCCTGCATGTAGGGGCCAGTACTATGGAGCACTGCCCACTCTCCCACCAGACAGTAGTTTCACAGGCATGAAAACCCTCTCAGAACTTAAAGTAAGACTTGATGATTCGTTCACTCACACATAGTACCTACTGAAGTGTACCGGATGAAAATCTGAACCCAAGCAGATGATAAATCCACGACCGTTCCCTAAGAACTGTTAACCTAAAAACAGACATTTCAAGTAAAACATGGACATTCGAAATTGCTGTGCTATCCTTTAGGAAATAAGCGTTACTTATTCAAAAATTACTGAAATCTCATAGACTCGAAATGAGCTGACATCAAGGTATAGGGATGAATAGAAATGAAAGATGAAAAGATCCATCCTAGAGAATAATCATCTTATTCTCCTACCACTTGTAACTTCAAATGAAATTCCTCCTCAATCAGGCAAATTCCCCAGCATCTCACATGCAACCCCCTTCCATTCTTCATCTTCTTTTTTTTCCTTTGTAATGGTCTCTGTAGCGTGGCTATATTCAGAGTAAGGCAGGTGTTGAGGTTTCTGTGGAATGGAGGAAGCAATTAATTCTTTCAATCATTCATTTCACAAATATGTGAGCATCTACTTTGTACGCTGCTGAGGATACTGTTGAGCAAAATAGTCAACACCCCCTGTCCTTCTGGAGCTCATTTGTTAGTGAGGGGAAAGATGACAAAAAGAACAAATAAATAACACACATTGTGTGTTAGACAATAAGTGCTAAGGAGAAAAATAAAACGGAGGGAGATAAAAAGTATCTGGGGTGCAATTTTAAATGAGGTGATTATTTAACATGGGAGCACATGTAATCCATGCAGACTTCCAGTTGGTGGAAATATCCTAACCCTGGTACAGCAGACCTGGTCAGTTGGTGTATTAGTTTCCTGGGGCTGCTATAACAAAGTACCACAAACTGGGTGACTTAAACAACAGAAATCTATTGTTTCACACTTCTGGAGGCTAGAAATCTGAAATCAAGGTGTCAGCAGGGTCGGATCCTTCTGAAGGCTGAGAGAATTTGTTCTCTCTCACCCAGCTTCTGGTAGCCTCAGATGCTCCTCAGCTTATAGTTGGCATTCTCCCTGTGGCTTCACATCATCTTCCCTCTGTACGCTTCTCCATGTGGGTGTCTATCTCTGTGTCCAAATTTCCTTTTTCTATAAGGACACCAGTCATGTTGGATTAGGGCTTACCCTAATAAATTCATCTTAACTTGATCATCATTGGAAAGATCCTATTTCCAAATAAGGTCCCATTCTCACGTACTGGGGTTTAAGACTTCAATGTCTTTTGGGGGGACGTGATTTAACCCATAACAGTTGGTGAGTGAGAAATGCTTAAAAAAAAATTAAAAGTCCTGACAATACCACTTAGAAGAGGAATCATTAAAGGGGTTGATTGCTCTCATCAGGGAATGTTGATGATGCCTGCTTCTATATTTAATAAGGATTAATTTCAGCCCTACCAACATTCATAATGAATTATTTAATGTAAGCTGGCAAAAATATACCTATTGAACACAGATGTTGTCTTCTGTTGTTATTGGATTTGGCTATAGAATAAGAAAGAAATTAGTAATCTCTCAGGGACCAGAGCAGCAGAAAATTGAACTGACAAAGGTCTCCTTAGCCCAACCATAGCAACTCTGCACACGCTGGGCTAACCTGTGCTCGGAGCAGCCCAGCAACGCCTCCCAGGTTCCTTAATAAGCATATTTTCTTTTCACAAGGGTAGAAAATATTATCAAGCTAAATTTTTCCCTCTGCCAACAAGTTAGGGATAATGTGCACCATGTGGCTCAAGCTGATCACATAAATTAAGGATTTAAAGCACAATATCTGAGCATTTCCCCACTGAACATTACTTTTCTGTATAAATTAAAAATGTCTAAAAGGGGGTTTATTAGAGGGAGACTATCAAAGCCTTTTATGAACACGCTTTCTCTTTTGATCTATATAATTTTCAAAAAGTGTTAGACATATCATGCTTTCTAGCACAACTGGAATTTTAAGTCGAAGAATCAGAAGGAAAAAATGCAAATAGAAAAGACGTGATTTTGAAGCCATGTCTATTTCGTAGCAATTAGTCATTAAGCAGAGGAAATGAATTTCGGCAAAAAGCCTGCATTATCTAACACTTTATCAACCAGAAAGCTTCAGAAAAAAGCATTTCTAATATCCCCCAACACAAATCTTCAATCTATTAACCACAGGACTACAAGAAGACTGTTATTTGCTTTCTTACTGGTTTGGGGAGGAAAGAGAAAATTACATCTTTGCATCAGTGAGCTTTTTCAAACAATGGTGATTTACATGTCAATCTCCTGATTATTAAATATTATCTATGTGATTTTCAACCACATTCAATAGAAAAAAAATTTTAATCATAGATGATATTTTAGAAATACTAACTACTTTGAATTTATAGAAAGCCTTGGAGAAGATCAAAATCCTTTCAAGGTATGCTTGTGGATCACTGAGCCAGAACAGATCTGAAGTGGTCATTTATTTCCGAGCCCTCTGTTCAAGCATGTCAATATTAAAATATCAAATATTGAGAGACTTTTCACATTCTATTCTTAAAGAACTCAATCCACATGAGACATAAGTTAATAGTACCTCCTTGGACTTGGGAGATCACTAAAGAATGAATATAATGTTCATAATGTGTCCAGTTTGGTGGCCATAAGAAGTGGTGGAAGAATAATCCAAGGCCCTTTCCTTGTGTGAATGGGAACTAGGAGAGGTAAGGTTCCTCTCTTTTGAAAGGTTAGTCCATCAAGTTACTGGATCACAGAATACTTAGAAGATACAAAGGTAAGTATATTAGTTTGCTAGGACTGCCATAACAAATTACCACAGACTGGGTTACTGAAACAGCAGAAATTTATCTTCTCACAGTTCTGGAGGCTAGAAGTCCAAGATCAAGGTTACAGCAGCGCCGGTTTCCTCTGAGGGCCATAAGGGAAGGATCTGCTCCAAGCTTCTCCCCTTGGCTTGCAAATGGCCACCTTCTCGCTGTGTCCTCACATGGTCTTCACATCCCGCATGCACACCCCTGATGTCTTTCTGTGTGTCCGAATCTCCACTTACTAGTCAGATTGAATAAGGCCCACTCTAACACCCTTACTTTAACTTTACCTCTTTAAAGGCCTTATCTCCAAATAAAGTCACATTCTGAGATACGGGGGATTAGAACCTCAATATGTGAATTATGGGGGGACATAATCATCCATAAGAGCAAGCAAAGTAGGAATCATCTACTGGGCTCAGTGATCATGACTCCCCTGTTCATAAAGTTTTTCACATTCTTCCTGCTTGAAAGATGAATGGAGGCATCATCTTACTCAACTGTACAAGTTGCAACTCTATGATCTGCCTGAATGGAGGAAGAATGAGCAAAACACGGACTGCTAAGGCAGCATAATTCCCCTCAGCACTTGAAGGTGGCCAGCCTCTCCCTTTTGTTCTTGAAATAAAGAGTAAATAGCTATGTAAATCATTACAGTGTGGATCAGGAGAGTCAAAGCTTTAGAAACATCAAGATAGAATATTGGATCCTGGTAGATTTCAAAGCCTTGCCTAGCACCTTGTGTGGTACAATTAGGAACTGTCTAAATAGTGTAGCTCCAAGTAGGTTGGCAGCCATCATACTCCTTGTTTGTATCTCTCAGCAGACAGTGACCTCTCTAAAAGCAGAGATTTATCACATTCATTAGATTTCCCTAATTTCCAGCCTGGTAGTGGATACATAGTAATTAGAACCTGTTGAACAAGTGAATATACATTTTCCTTTAGAAGCAGGTCTAGAGCCAGCACAGTCAGAGGCAAGTTGTATGCTTCCAAACTCACTGCCTTGGGCTTTTCTGAGCCATCTGATTCAGATTTTCTGCCCTTTCTAGCTAGGAGAAAGTCAGTTTGATCTTATCATAAATCATGGGTATTTCACTTTGCTTTCACATTGCTCTATAGAGTCTAGCTACAATGCTCTTATCTAGCTAAAGGAGACAACTCTAAACATGATTGACTTTCTATTGATTGAATTTGCTTCTGGTTGGATTAGTCTGAATCCCAATCAGGGAAGGGCCCTCACAAGAGGGCAGCTGGCAGTGCAAGCACATATGATTTTTATATTTAACATAGTACAGGGTGATTTTTGTTTTCCCTAATTAAATATCTGACATTATCCATTTAATTAAATTTCTCAGTAAAGTGACCCAAACACAAAGTGTCCTCCTAATAGGTGGGTGAACATGTGATCACTTACATTGTGTGACTGAAAGAAGACCATGTCTATGTGCATTTTTATGATGGTGTGTGCAAAGGAAAAGTCTGCATATCTGCAGGCTCCTAGTTCCTAGTGTAAGAACTCCTCTCCTCCCCTTGTTTGCCAAGATTCCCAGGAAGGGAGTGTGGGACAAGCATAAGAGCCATCTCCCAACTACAAGAGGAATCTCAGTACCAGCACTGCTCTGCCTCTGTCTCTCCTCTCCAGCTTCCTGGAAGTGAAGGTCATTCCTCCTTGCTAGAAGACCCAGGGCCCTTGACCTGTGGGGTAGCAGGGTAGAGCAGGCAGAATAAGCAGCATCATGAAAGATTGGACACTGTTTCCAAAAGTTTCACCCTCGTTCTCCAATTATAGATTATCTAAAAGGAAAATTTAACTCAACCGAAAAATTTGTTCAGCTCCATGAAGCTGCAGATGTTATAAACTGACTCGTTCCTAAAGAGCACCAAACCTTGAATTTTTCCTGCTAGTGAGGAGCTGATCTTCATGGTTACCTGTGTATTACTAGACATTAAGAAGGAAGGTGAACTCTGTCCTCTCTCCATAAAACACATTTTTTGCCTTTCCTCTACTCTTCCACTGAACTCACTATGTTTACAAGAACAAGCTACGACTCTGGAGATGGAAAATCTGATACCGTCAGCACAAGTTGAACAAAATGAAAAGGGAAAAAAAACCCTACACCCATCTGGACTTCCATATGCTCCGTAGCCAAGAGGCTAATATAATTCCTTGAATGTTGGTTATAAAGCAATGTGATATGGATAACTGCTATGCACTGAGCTTATTTAGACAAGTGTTCTTTCTACTCAATAAACCTTTGAAAGGATTAAAGTACAATCACCTCCAATTATCTGCCCATAAGTTCTTCCCTTCCTATCTGAGTTTTGACCATACCCTACAATTGGTCCCTGCTTTTACTCCAGTCTGATTCCCTGTCCACCGGACCAAGTGACAGAGTATAACGAGAAGACATGACATTTAGGACATGTTGAGAAGTTTAATATGACAAGAATGCTGGGTGCATGGGGACCTGCTTAAAGAGATAGGAGCCAGATTGTGAACGGCCTTACATGCTGGGGTGTGGATTTTATCTCTGAGCATCAGGAAGCCTTTGGAGTAACGGGATGACTTTTGTTTTAAAGAAATAATTCTGGTGACAGTAAGGACAGCATGTATGAGGAGAGAAAAAAAGATGAGGGTCAAGTAATTCGGTGAGATTGCCATGGTCCAACAGAGAAATGATGAAGGTCAAACTAAAGCAACTCCAGGAGGGGTGGAGAAGAAGAACCAGGTTCGATGCTGTGGTCAAATTTATACACTGGGAAAACTTACTCCCTTCTCTTCAAAGAAACAAAACAAAAGTAAATTCCCTGAGAAATCCTTCTCCAGATTTTTGTAGCCCATAGTATAGAATGAACAATATTAGGGAGACTTTTAGTGAGCTTGCTGAAGAATACTGTAAAAACGTAAAAAAAAGGGGGGGAGGATCTTAAAATTATACACCCTATTTCTTTATATTATAATAAGAACAACAGTCATTAATGTTCTAATTTCTCATCTTAATATGTAAGTTGCTTCCTTATTTTTAAAAGTCATAGTTTTCTGTATCTTAATTTATTCTTTTACGCAAAATATAAAAATGCCCTTGATTTTGGTTCCCTTTCATTTTTTTCTAATGACGCCTCCAATTTCCACCTCTGAAAGCGTCAGTTAACAGCCTTGACCACCGGCCCTTTAGTACACTTTGTAATGAAATTAAAACTAAGTGGATTTCAACAATCTAGCTTAATGTTTCTAAATCCTCTTTTATAGACATCCTTTAAAGTTGGAGACCACACAATGGTTTTTGTGCCAATTACAAAAAAAAAAAGGGAGGGGAGATTTTGCAAGATACTTTTTCCCCCTAAAAGCTAGTCAAAACAACTGTTACATGAAAGAATTGAAAAGACCCGTGACTTAGCATGCATCATTAGTAAATGAATACTATCATAATGTAATTCACAAAGACTGCACTGTGCTAACAAAAGCCCGTCATTGTTCTACACTTGGAATAATTGTGTATTCCAAAGATTTTCACCTGTTAGAATGTATTGTCCGGCTCAGCTGAACACTGTTTGGTAGGTCAGCAGGTTCAAGGTCACCCTTTAGTAGCGCCTTCAAAAAAGCCCCAGGGTGTGATGTGAATTAGATAACCTTACGGACTTCAGCAGAGCTTGGCACACTGATGCTGAGGGACTCCACAGCCTGGGATACAAGAGAGTCTGAATCCTAGACATTACAGATAGGTGGGAAAAGCAGAGCGTGAGACATATTTTGAAAGAATTAACAATTCTGAAAGGGAGGAGGGAAATCACCTAATATCCTCCCTGAAGCTTCTGGGGAAGCCTGGACACAAACTTACTTCATTGTAGAAGCAGACATTTCCGCTTCCAATTTCTAGTTGTTTTTCTCTTTGTTATGAAAATGAGCACAGGTGGAAAGAGAACTGCATGTGTCCAGCCACCGTTTGGAGCGCAGATCCCACAGTCTGGGAGAGATGGAGTCAGAAACCCTCACCTGTTTTCATGATGGGCTGCACAGAGAGACAAGCTCTCAGGAAGTAAACAAGCTTGTCAGTTCACTAAGAAAGCAGCAGACCAGCTGTCACTCTATTGCACAACACTTAGTTTTTAATTTTATCCCGAAGACATGAAAACAGTCAAAAACAGTCGTCCAATACTACCTCTCATTTCTCTTAAGTAACACAAAAGAACTGAGATTCTCCGAGTCACAGAGAAAAATGTAATCAGAGTGACTGAAATAGAAAAAGAAATAAGGGAGAAGTATGCAACAGCCGTTCACTCAGGACCAGGTTTTCAATGGGCCTTTTTAATTGTGTCTGCAGTCTTGAACGGCAGTTTCCATTTTCACCAGTATAAGCCCACATTTCAAAAGCAAATTGGATACCTGCATGAACAAGCAGTCAGTTAGGCAGCTAATTACTGTTTGCAATTCAATTACCTAATTACTGTGGGCAAGTGTAGGGTGTTTGTGCAAGCAAACAGTCCCACCCACAAATATCGCAGATTTGATTAAGAAGGCTTAGGTGCAAAGATCCATGTTCACTGCTAGTGCCTAATGGCTCAGTGATTTTCCCTCTGGGTGCAGGAAGGTCCTGGTTAAACACTCTTCTGGGAGTGGAATGGAGACAAGCCTGCTGTAGCAGACCTTACAATACTCTCCCCAAGTCAAGCTGAGGCTAACGTGGAACTTCGCCTTGCTACTCATAGTGTGGTCCATGGATCAGCAGCATCAGTATCTTCTGGGAGCTTGTTTGAAAGGCAGAATCTTGGATCCCATCCCAGACTTCCTGAATTAGAATCTGCATTATAACGAGATGCCCAAGTGATTCACACGCACCTTTGTATTTGAGCAGCACCTCCCTAGACGCCTGCTCAAGAAACAAGGCTGCCTTTGGCTCTGAGTTATGCAGAGATAGGTCTGTGTGGGGTCTGTCCTTAAAGGTCTTCCTTTAAAATGAGAGCAAGGCAGGTGGAAGGAGATGACTAATAGTTATTCAGCCACAATGAGCAAGCTTGATGCTTCAGGAGAAATCCTAAATAGGTGATCCTTCAGGAACAAATTCTAAAAATGCTAATACTAAAAGTATGCAGCATGTGCCCTAGGAAAGAGCAAAGATGAAGTAGCTGGCTACCTCCCTAAAGACTCCACAGACACAGTTTTCACACATCATTCCAGGAACATCCTCCACTCATCCAGGATCCATTTGACTGGTGATATTTGTCTTCATCTGGAACAACATGTTTAGCAGCAAAATCATTCTGTGAATGTCCTCAACCAGGACTTTGAGTCCTATTAATCAGTACAGTCCACCCCCATAGAAGAACAATATAAGAGGACTCCTCTATTTTTTGGTTTCTGCCAATCTCTGTAGAGACAGAAGACACTGATGCGTTTACCCAAACATTACTGAGAGGATGACTATGCGGCCTCAGGGAGAGGCATTTTCTACTCCCAAATAGACTGCTTCAACCACCTCATCAGTCTCTCTCACTTTCCATGGTGCTGGAACCTGAGAGCAGTGCCATTTTAGGCAAAATTGTGTAGTTTGTCTTCATGATATAGAGGAAAAGCACTGCCCAGGAATCAGGCACTTGACCCCACCACTAACCAGCTGTGTGACCTTGGGCAAGGCATTTAAGGCTTAGTTTCCTCATCCGTAAAATGAGGGGATTGAATTGGATGGTTTCCTAATTCTCTTCTAGGTCCTATAATAATTTGTCATCATCTTTATACACACGGGCTCACAGCCTCTAAGTCCACCTCTAGCTGCCAAGATACCACCACATAGTACATTAGGTCTCCTGATTCCAGGCAGTTCCCTGGGGTGGGATCTCTCCACTATCTTCTACTTACACTTTCCTACTGTGAATCTCATCCAATCCAGAGCTTCTTTCAGCCTACTATTCCACTGGCAGCCTTCCCAAAAGCTGTATTCTACAGTATTAGCAGCTAATGTAAATGTATTAACTTTCCCATGGAGGATTTGGATTTGAATGGGAAACTCTTAGCACAGAGGACTCAGTTTCTAATGATTAAATTTTAAACTTTCCCTAATAAGGAAAATATGACATTTCTATAAATAGCCAAAGAACCAGTCATGAGGCCATAAAACATAATCCATCTTTTTTATTTCAGCAACTGAGGCCCAGAGAGAGTAACTCGCTTGCCCAAGGAGATGCTGCAAGAATTAGAACATTTTCTGAATCTCAACACTGTAAGGAGGTTCATCTTTTTTATTATTATTATTATAAAGGCAACTGCAATTTGAGGTAAGTGCTGGCCACTCAGAATGATCATTAACTTTGTCTCCCAAAAGGTCAAGGGTAGACCAGATTTCAGACAGGGAATGGATATCATTTTAGGACTTCTTCTATAAAGGAAAAGAGAAAGTATCTTTCATGTTAATGCTTTACAGTAGTTATCCAAACTAAAGTTAGTGGCTCTTAAAATCAGCTATTCAACAACCTAAAGACAAAGACAATATTGCTGACAGAATAGATTATTACAAGAGACAAAGGACCAAGAGAGGGAAGAGGATGCAAGGAAACCTCAGGAGCTCTGACTCTGTCACTCATTAAGGTCAATGATTTTACATCTTTGGCTGGGATTGGACTAGATGATCTCTATGTTTCTTTCATACTCTGAAAGTTCTTTGAAAAAATGTGATAAGTGGGAATGATAAATCAAACCTAGAATGAAGTTTAGTAGGAATAAACAAAAGCTCTGACATGTGGATCCATATAAACAACTGTACGAAGCAGGATGGAGGGAAGACGTTGGTTAGCAGCTATATGATCAAAAAAAAGTCACTGATTCCAATCAAAATCTCATACGACTTTGAAAGGGTTAATTTGAGTTCAAGCAGCATTAATACATGTTCATTTTAACATAGATTAAGGAAAATTATAGTCCTGTTCTGCTTGGTTGGGCCACACCTAGAATGTTGCATTCCGTGTTGACACCACACTGAAGAAGCATGTGGCCAACCAGAAGAAAGTGGCCAGAATGGTGAAGAGACTCTGAAGTTTGTCACATGAGGAATGATAGAAGAATGCAGAAGGTTTAGTCTGAGGGGGAAAAAAGGCCCCATGTGACCTAATGAATCCTTGAAGGGCTGTCATTTTCAGGAGGGGTTGGCGCTATTCTGTGGCATGCCAGCGATGGAGCCGGGGCCAGTGCAAAGGAGAGGCAGAAAGGAGAGACTTCTGAACATCAGGGGCATCCAAGTGCCAAATGGGTCATCTCAGGAGGTCACTTGCCAGAGCAGTTGAAGCCCTTCTTCTGTTTGTTCTTCTTTGGAAAAGATCCAGGTGTCAGAGGAGTGGATGAACAAGGTGACCCTTACCCTTCCTTCCCAACTAAGAGTCTATGAAATGGAGAGAGAAGTTGGACAAAAAGAGAAAGCAGAGACAATTAAATGCCAGGTGTTTATTATTGCTTTAAATGAAACCATTCCTGTCTAGGGAATAGCGATAAATCATTCATTTTCACAGGGGGATATTTTTAGTCGATTTTGCTAACATACATAGAAGGCACTTCTACAAAATTACAACAATTAAGGCATTCTCGATGTCACTGGTATAACAAGGCTATCACCTATTAGTAAGTTTTATTTTTTGCTAATGGGATACAAATATCTTGTGTTTGTAACTAGAAAACTATTTTTTTTTTCTGTACCTAATATGTGAATTCTCTCCATGTGCCTTATTTAAGGTTCGTATCTCATTAGCAAATTTTATTTTTACCTGATCAGCTGAAAACACATCATGTTAATGGCAACTCTTATTGCTAAACTTCACAAACAAGCATGCTACCTTCGCTTTGTATTCATTCTTAGTTTTTTTGCTGCTGCTGGTGTAACTATAATTTATTAAGATATGATTGTCTTCAGTAGCGTGACCATCTGTGTTATGAATACAAAAGCAAAACAAAATCTGCTCCTTTTATCTTACTTCCGCCACCGCCCCCACCCCCAATCCAATGATAGTCTTATTTTGACTTGCCCAAGAGATATGAACTGTTTCTTGATTTTAAGAATCTCCATTTTGAGAGTGTTTGAAGTTTACCTTTTCTCTATAGACACAAGAGAAATCACTAAAACTCTGACAAAACACATCATAATCAAATGTGCAGATGTCCAAAACTATTAATTAGCAAAGATATTGAAATTATCAGAGAAAAATGTTCCTCTGTAGTTTGTATCACTATAGTCTGTTTTGAAATTGTACTATTTAACCCCCAATAAAATCCTGGAGACACAGAGAAGACAGATACATCAATCCACAAAGGAGAGATCATTTTTCATAATTAGAACAGTAAACTACTAATTATTTTCTATTGTTTGGGGAAAGACAAAAAAGGAACAGTGCTATTTGGACAGCTAAGGGGCAAAAATGAGGTCCCTGTAAGCTAGAAGGTAAGTGCAAGATCCCATAAGAATGTTGGAAAATATACATCAGGGGGATGTGAAGACACCACTTTGCCTGCTTTTTACTTTTGCCTGGGTTACAGTGAACCCAATTGCCAAAGAAAATTGTTATGCCAACTCATACCTGAGGAGGAGGGAGAAACAGCCTCAACTAAGAGGAGCCCTGGACCATCCTGGACCAATAAGAATCTCTTCCCTCCTAAAGGCCTCTGAAGAGACACACTGTCCCTCAGTAACTCTCCAGAGCCTCCCAAGAATTGTTTGTTGATTGAACAATTATTCTTAGGGAGTCCAGTCCATTAACTGACTTGGGATTTCAAACTCATGTCTTCCTCTTGATCACTACTATTTTTACCAAGTGTCTGGCACGTGTTAGAAGCCTAAGGAAGGAACAGGAAAGCCCACAACCAACAAAGCACACAACAAAGTTCACTATGCTAAGTTTCAGAAGCCACTGGCCTTCACTGGACCTCCTCCGCATCAAACATGGGTGTCAGAGAAACAAACCTTCAGTCCTAGTCGGCCTGTTCTAACAGCCCACCGTCAGAGAGTTACCAACTTCTGAAGATATGAGGAAAGCGTTAATGAAAATAACCGGCACTGCTCTCTGCTCTCACGGGGGAGGAGGGCGTCATTTTTATATTTTTTATTTCATTTGATTCTCAAGACACGCCTATGAGTTAGCAAGGGTGGATATCACATTCACCAATTAGCAAATGAAGAAATCAAGGCAAAAAGAAGTTGAAACTCTCCAAACTTCTCAGTGTCACTCAGCTCTAACCAGTCATTAAAAATTTTGTGAGGTCGTATGGAGGTGAACAAAATTAGGATTAGAATCCACGTGCCCAAACCCCTAATTTAATGCTCTTTGGCCAAGTCAATTACTCTCTTCCCAATACTATTCAATTTTCTTCAAAAAGAAGAAATTAATTCCACAGTTGTTCCAAGAACTGTGCTAGGTTCTGACGAATCTGTCACATCCACAGAAACTCAAAATTTAAAAGTTAGACAGAAAAGTCAGCAATTACATGATTTGCACTGTGGATTGTAATAAAAGTTCATAAAAGATGCTGTGGGAACACAGTAGAAAGAACTCTTAATTTTGTCTGAGGATGTCGAAGATAGTAATATTTGAGCAAGTTCTTAAAATGTAAGTAGGAGTTCCCAAAGCAGAAAAGAGGCAAGAAAACCCCTTGCAGAAAGAAAAGAGTAAACAAAGGCACAGAAATACGCAGGCAACTGGCATTTTAAAGGAATGGTCAATAGTTTAGAGACACTAAGTTGGGGCTGGGTTGGGAAGGGACCTATATGCTTGCTTAATGAATTGGGGCTTAGCCCTGTGGGCCAAGGGGAGCTATGGAAGATTCTTTAAATAGAGTGAGTAAAGACTGTTATCAATTACCTATTAAGAGCAGAGTGCTAGGTTGCAGACATCATTCTATTGGCATGCTGGCTAGAATCCAGAATAGTAAGGCTCTTTTTGCTTATTCTAACCCGTCCTCCCCCAAGCTGACATCACCATTCCACCTCCCCTTCTACACTATCCAGGAGGCATCTAACGTAATTGAACATCCATAGCAAGTTCTGTGTTTGCAGTGAATCGAGTCATTCATCCTGGCCACAGGATCTTCATTATTATTGCATGAAGCTTTCATTGTGGGCCACATTATGGGAGTATACTCAGTGCTGGCACAAGGAAAACTGCCTGGTAGAGCCAGCTACAAATGTCATGTCCAGCTTTTACACACAAAGAGAGTGGGAGCTTTAAAAAAAAAAATGTAACACCCATTATCACTGTGATTCATTTTTCTCCCATCAGCACCAGGATGTCTTAGATAACATTGTCTGGCTTTCAGGGAAGAGATCTAGGACAAGGTTGAAGGGAAAGGGTTGTCACTATGGAGGCAGGGGCCCTCCTCTGAGCCTCCAGCTGCAGACAGCCACGCTCCATGCTGACAGTCGAACCAAGGTCTTCCCGAACGATGGCTGAAAAGCGTATAAAACAGAATATGAACCCTTGAGCCTACTGCTCCCAGCAGTAGTAGAAGCAGGGACCAGTAGGTGCTGACTGTAATTTTCTTTTTCTGTGGTGGCAGAGCAGGGAGAAGAAGTGTCACAAACATGAGAGAGAGGATAATGGGAGATCTTTATGCTGAGCGACTAAGTGCCCTGGAGGCTGAAAACCACAAAAGGTAAGTTCATATAAAACACTGTTTGGCATCTCACCTGGTCTGTTCAAGCACCTCGGGTGCGAGGATTTTTAAAATACCGCAGTCTCATCTGTAGAGAAGGAGAGATTTTCTTGCCTGAAACCTTGGGACTAAACTACGGGGCCCTGAGTACCTGTGTCTATGAGGGTCCAATCAGAGAAGCAATTTATTATAGGGATTTGACTTTACAAAATTGAGGGAGGTGGATAATAGTCTTTGCAAGGCTGTTGTCTTTGTGTCTGATGTTGGAGCTTGATGTCTGCAGGGCAGGCGGTCCAGAAGGGAAGATGAACATAAATGGAGAGAGAGAGACGACAAGCTAGAACCCATGCAGTCTCTCACTGTCTTCTGCAAGAGAAGATGGATGCTGCACCACAGAGATAAACACACACTTGGCCCAGGAGTCAGAGAAGCTGAAAGAGGATCCAAGGGAGGGTGGAGCAATTGTAGCCCTGGCTGCTGCCTTGCACCAATGAAGTGGGTAAGCAGATGAGCACCATTGTATATGAAGGCACCTGGTGACCCTGCCCTGACCTTCAAAGCATGAAAACAATATGGCAGCTGCTATTTCAGTTGTGCCGCCAAAGATTGCACAAAAATATCTCCTCTGGCCCACCTTAATCAAAACTTACAGGTGAGAGAATTCTGGGAAACGCAGCCCAGCCTAGTCAAGTCAACATGTTGCAAAGCCATAGTGTGCCTTTAGAATTAACTTCATGACTCCAACTGGAAGGTGCATGGTATATAGATGTTATGTTAGTTTCTTAAGGCTGCTGTAACAAAGTACCACAAATTGGGTACCTTAAAATGACAGAAATTTATTCTCTCAGAGTGCTAGAGACTAGAAATCCAAAATCAAAGTGTTGGCCTGGCCATGCTTCCTCCAAAGACCCTTCAGAGCTTAGAGAAGAATCCTTCCTTGCCTCTCCTAGTTTCTAGTGGTTGTCAGCAATGCTAGGTTTGTCGCAGCATAACTCCCATCTCTGCCTCAGTCATTCCATGGCTTTCTTCCCTGTGTCTCCATGAGTCTTCTCTTCTTACAGGGATACCAGTCATACTGGATTTAGGACCCACCCTAATTCAGTATGACCTCATTGTAATGTAACTAATTATATCTGCAGAGACCTTGTTTCTAAATAAAGACACATTCTGAGGTTCTGCATGAACATGAATTTTGTGGGGAACACTATTCACCCAGTACAAGTGTCGTATGGTAAAATTTAGACCAGAAAATGAACGGAAATCTTCGAACAGAGAATTCAACCAAAGAATGGGGCACCTATAAAAGAAGCAAGCTGATTCCAAGGAATTATGTCTTCAGGAATGTAGTTAGGATCCCAAATGGACCCTAAATCTGTTGACATTGGAATACAGGCATATCTAGATGACTGCAAGGCATGCATTTACTGTTTTCTCCTTTATCTCATTTATTTCCTCTTAGGACATACCATACTGTTATTCAAAAGAGAAAATCTAGGCTCAAGAGATAAATAATATGCCCAAGGCTATATAATCAGGAAGCAGTGGAACTGGGATTTGAACTCAGGACTGTCAGCTTCCATAGGACATCTTCTTTTATTACCCATATAATGTAACAATAAATAATACTTGCTGAAAGGAAGATTAACAAACTTCTTCAGGCCATCTCTTACTCATCCTTCAATGCTCATATTAAATACTATGTCTTCTCTGAAGACTCCCCTAACTTTCCTGGACAAAGTGAATTCCTCCTCTGACCTTCCACGTTTTGATCACAATTCCACTATTGTACTCAATCCATTGTATTATAGTTATCTATTTGTACATCTGTTTCCTGCCTTATGTGCAGGAACCATATCTTATCATTGCAATATCCCCAGTACCCAGCCCAGTGCCTGGCACAGAATAGAAACTCAGATCTTAACTGATTAAAGTTCCTCAGAGAAGAAGCATCACTTTCTAAAAATTTCTGGTGATGCTGTGTCTATATCCTCTCCCAATATACTATTTTCAGACTTAGAGACTCTGAACTTCTTTCTTATGCCAAATGAAATACTTCTACTTCAGTGCAGGTTCTTATTTCTTTTCTCTTTTCTGAAGAGGTATAAAAACAACTGGTCTTAAAATTTTCAGAAAAAGCAGACAATTTTGTGCGTCCATTTTTCTTTTCCTCGTTCAATAATCTCAATTTCATAACCTAATTTTATGATATTTTTTGAAACTCTGTTAACTATAACTATGAACACACATAAATTTTTTCATTTCATTTTTGTTTTTAGGTCATTTCATAACCTAAAAAAATCCATATCAATGCCAGTCACACTTCCTGTTCTATTTCTTCCCATGCATCTTCTCCATTTTCTACTACTTTGTACGTATCTTTAGGAATAAGCATCTGCCTTCATCAGATTCACTCAATAGATTCCCAGGGAAACAGATCACCATGAAAACTGTACCAAAGAGGAAAAAAAGGCAAGGTAAGGTTTACTCAGGACCACTACCTGATTTTAGGCTCACTGATTTCCCTGGGCCTTTTAGCAACTAAATTTTGTTCTTATTTGCTCAATCCTGTGTTATCCACAGTAGAGGCTACAAAGTCAGAAAGGGCCAATTTATTTTAGCTCATGGTCAGCTCTCATTTCCTTACATGCCTAAATCCATGCCCAGTGATGTCCTAGATCCTGGCTACTCAAAGTGTGGTCCACAGACCAGCAGCAGCAGCAGCATCCAGGAGCTTGGATAGAAATGTGGAAATGAAGGAGCCTGTTAGAAATGCAGAATCTCTGGCCTCTCCCCAGACTTAGTATATCAGAATCTACATTTTGACAAGTTTTCAAGTTAATTCACATACACATTAATTTTTGAGATGCACATCCCTGGATAATTGGAGGCAACTGTGAGTTAGAGGGAATAACCATGGATTGGCTTAAAATACCCAGGCTGGAATGCTGGCTCTGCTGTATTTCCACCCATATGACCTTTGGAAAATCACTTGGCATTTCTGACCCTTAATTTCCTCAACTGTATATGAAAACTTAAAAAGTGATCCAAGAGATACTTGCATCAGATTAAGTACCCATAACTACTGAATCAGAATTTCTCAGAGAATTACATTTTAACAAGCTTCCCACGTGATTCTTACACACTTTTTAATTTAAGGGTCATTATAGTCAATAAATATAGGACACAATCTTTTCTATCTTGACATCAATGCTAGTGACATGAGGGTCAGTTCTAGTAATGCAGATAAGGGAAGTGGTGATTTGAATAATTCTCTTACCAATTTGGCATCAGTACCATATTTTGTCTCCCTTCTTTAGTCTCCATCATAGATGAAAAAGTGATAGTCTTCCCTTAAACTGAATCATAGCAGGAGGATTGTTTCATGGGAATAACTACCAAGACTGGCAATCATTCTAAAATATTCTGCCAAGACAAAGGAGCATGGTACCTAGTGAGTTATCATTATTATCAGTGGCTATTCATTGCTCTTCTGATTTGTCTAAGAATACCAAAAAGGTTTCCAGGGAGATGTGGTTTCCCACTCTCTACTTCACAAGATGTTTCTACACCTGGCAGTCAAATACAATGCTGAAAGCCAAGTGCTTCCTTCTCAATGCTGTGCAAGCTTTCTAGATTAAAGAAATCTCTTCAGCAGTCCTATCCAATTAAGTTAGGGAGCAAAATTATGGAAATCAACATTTGGTGAACTTCTCCTAGGTTCCAGGCACTGTTCTAGTTGTTCTACTGTTGCTGATTCAGAAAATCCCACTGTAATCCTAGGAGCTGGGGGTCTAGTCATTGCATTTTACAGATGATGATGAGAATAAGCATTGAACACATTACATACTGTTTTAATGCATAGGTTTTATTCTGAGTTTCATTAGCTCATTAGAGTCTCAAACACACACACACACACACACACACACACACACACAAGAACTAATACTCCAAGAGTACTGAATTTATAATTCATCGACCAGCTCGTCCATTCATGTGTCTCAATCTTACAGTATCCCGTGACTGAATTCATGAAATACTGTTTAGTGCTTGCTCTGTCTCTGGGCCCCTGATATGCAGTGTGAGGGAGGGTTACACAAGTACTAAGTGGTGATAATGCCTGTGAAGACTGCCGCACATCCAGCTTTAGAATGGGGTTGGTACAAATAAACATGTTTATACCACATGAGATGGAATAAGAACCATGCTGTTGGGAAAGCGAATTTCCAAAGAAGGGAGCACTGATATTTGGCTGAGGGGGACAAACAAGGCCTGGGAGGGATTTTAATGTGCTGAGATGGAGGGTTAAGTATGACAGGAGAAGGATGAAATAAGCAAAGGTCAGAGACAGAGAAGTTCAGGGTTGATTAAAGCAAAACAGGAGTAATGCCATATGGTTGCAGCCCAGCAGATATACAGGACAGACCTAGGAAGGGGGGTAATGTCATGGAAAGCCTTGAAGCTCAAGCCAAAAAGCATGTTGTCGGTCCAGAAGGTTTTGGAACAAGGAAGCATTTGATTAGAGCTGCACTTTAAAAATCACTCTGGCAGCACTATGTAGGGTGCTTGGAGGAGAAAAACAGACTGGGGGCAGACAAGGGGGCTGTAGCGAAACCAAAGCCCCTGGACAAGTGACAGTGGAAAGGGTAGCTGATGTGAGAAACCTCAGTGGGGCAGAATGTATGCATCTTGCTGGGGACTGGGCATCAGGAGGAAGGAGGGCAGCACACATATTATCAATTAGAGGCAACGCTGAGAGGAGGCCACCTGTGATCCTCGATGTCACCCAGAACCACATTCATACCCCAGCTCAGTTCAGTTACCTGACCTCTCCGAGTCTGAAATCTTATTTGTAATGAGGGAAAAGTAACCTTACAGGGCTGTTGTGAGGGGTGACTGAGCAAATTTGTAAAATGTTTCATCCAGAATGTTCCTTATCCCATGGCTTCCTCCTCTCCCTAAGTCCTTGTGGCTCAAAATACGATACATGGACCACCAGCAGCAGCATGACCCAGAAACATGTTAAAAATGTAGACCCTCAGGCCCCACCCTGGACCTACTGAATCAGAATCTGCATTTTGACATGATCCCCAAAGATTTCTAGGCACATTAAAGTTTGAAAAGCATTCCCCTGTGTAATCCTCCTGGAATACTCCCCACCCAGGTCCCCCTACTTCTCCCTGACTCCTTGGCCTTGACTCCTCATTCTTTCCCCCACTTCCCATCCTCCAAGAAGAAATGGGGGGAAGAGAGAAAAACATGAAGGGGAAAAGTACAATAGAGCCTGGAAGAATATCCTATGACTATAACGTAACAACACATTTTTTTCTTTTGTTAAAACTGTCACTAAAAGGCATTTTAAAAACAGTTCTAGAAAGTATTTCAAAAATATTTGAAGAAAGATGACTTCCAAAGACAAATTCAGTTGGCAGTTTTTCTGCTATGTTTGTAGGTAGTGGGGGTTGCCTCCTTATATTATTGGCACATCCGTAGTCAAGCTTTTAGAATGACTGATAAAAGGAAAAGGCAGTGCTCTAGTGATGGTAGTAATCCAATTTTATAAAGCAACAAGAAGGACCTGTGGCTGACAGAGAAGAACCTTTGATTTTGTGGATTAAGGATCAGACTCAGTCCTGAATGCCTGTGCATTTGGCCACTATTCAAACCAAAGCTTTGGGCTCTTGACATCATGAAGCAACAACGTGATAAAGGATCAAAGGACGGAGAATTTTCGGCAAGTAGGGTTAGTTCAAGCTCAACACCAACACAGGTATTCTCTGCATAACATCTGCACGCATGGGGAAGCTAAGCTGGTGAGCCAGCAGCTCAGGGCAGCAAAAACAGAAATTCTGATTCAAAGGAGAGAGGACAGCACCATGATCTCCAAGGCTCATGCTTGCAAAGGTGCATTCATGATGAGAAAACAAGAGCCACAAAACAAACAGCCCTCGATCAACACCCAAAAAATTCATCCAACATAGACCCACATCTCGCCATCAGTACAGTCCTCAACATACTGTTCAAAATCTGCCTGGGAATACCTTCCTGAATCTCCTGACCCAGAGAATAGGCAACTGACAGAACATCCTCTGCTTTTATTTCGGTATAAATAAGTGAGGAATATGTGGATTTAAAAGATACACAGTTGATTGGATCGTCTATCACATTTAACAATTTCACATTATCAGTGACAGCACCATCATGATAGAGAACAAAGAACTAGGATGCTGACACTCTTTGTCATTTCCCAGCTGAGTGCTTGAGAGCCCATGATGTTGTCAATAATGATAATGATTGATTTTCATTTATGAAGCAATTACTCTCTGCCACAGACTGTTCTTATAAAATCTTACTGTAAGGAAGGTAAATAATTCCCATCTTACAGATGTTGAAACTGAGGCACAGAGAGGTTAATATCTTGTCCAAGGATAAACAGCTGATAAAAGATGAATCTGACCATCATATTCATATCTTTCTGACTCCAAAGTCCTATCCACTACTAATTCACATTGCCTGCACTAAGTCACTCCACCCCACGTCAGCTTCTTCATCTGTAAAATGAAAACCTTAGCTAGATGGTCTCCCGTGTCCTTTTCTGCTCCCACAATCTTTGATTCTCTGAGACCTTAGGTTAGTCAACTTATATAATGTGGAGTATTGTGATGGTTAACTTTATGTGTCAGCTTGGCTAGGTTATGGTATCCAGTTTTTGGTCAAAACTATTCTAGATGATGTGGTGAAGGTATTTTTTAGATGTGATTAACATTTATAATCAGATGACTTTAAGTAAAGGAGATTACCCTTGAAAATGTGGGTGGGCCTTATCCAATCAGTTGAAGGCCTTAAGATCAAAACTGAGGTTTCACAGAGAAAAAGTAATTTTGCCTCAAGATTGTAATAAAAACATGCCTGAGTTTCCCATGTACCAGACTGCCCTACAGATTTCAGACTTGCCATATCCCACAATCTTGTAAGATAGCTCCTTAAAAGAAATAAAGGAAAAAATACATATATATAAATATATTTTATATATTCTATTCATCTGGAGAACCCAGATTAGTATCATGGGAAATCATGTGAAGATTTTGAATAGTGTTTTGCAATCATTTGGCCTCGGTGAGAGCACTAAACACAATCAAAAGTAGATACTCAGAAGAATGACATCAGAATCAGCAACGCGGCAGAAGAGATCAGCTGGCAGCTTGATCTTGGACTTCCCGGGCTTCAGAACTGTGAAAAATCTATTTTTATTGTTTATAAGCCACACAGTTCATGGTATTTTGTTATAGAGGTTTGAATAGACTAAGATATGGAACAAAAGAACTGCAAGACAGACAGAAAACAATTACCAAAATAGCAATAGTAAGTCCTTCCCTCTCAATAATTACTTTAAATGAATTAAACTCCCCAATCAAAGGACATAGAGTGGCTGAATGGATTAAAAAACAAAAAGCAAAATCTAACTATGTGCCCTCTACAAGAGACTCATTCTTGATTTAAGGACACACATAGGCTGAAAGTGAAAGGATGGAAAAATATATTCCATGCAAATGGTAACCAAAAGGGAGCAAGGGTGGCCATACTTATATTAGACAAAACAGACTTTAAGTCAAAAACTGTCAAAAGAGAAAAAGATATGATATTATATAATGATAAAAGGGCCAATTTGTAAGAAGATATAACAATTATAAATATATATATATACACCCAACATCAGAGCACCTAAATATATCAAGCAAACATTGACAGAACTGAAAAGAGAAATAGACAGCAACACAATAATAGTAGAATATGTTAATACCCCACTTTCAATAATGGATAGAATATCCAAGCAGAAGATCAATAAGGAACCAGAAAACTTGACAACACTGAAGACCAAATGGACCTGACAGACATATACAGAACATTCCACAACAGCAGCAGAATACACATTCTTCTCAAGCATACATGGAGTATTTCCAGGATAGATCACATGTTAGGTCACAAAACAAGGCTTAAATAATTTAAGAAGATTGAAATCATACTGAGTATCTTTCCAGCCACATCGAGTGAAACTAGAAATCAATACCAAAGGGAAAACTTATAAATATGTGGAAATTAAACACTACACTTTAGCACAACCAATGGAACAAAAAGAAATCAAAAGGGAAATTAGAAAATATCTTGATACAGATGAAAACAAAAACACAACATACCAAAACTATGGGATGCAGCAAAAATAGTACTAAGAGGCAAGTCTATAGGGCTAAAGGCCAATATTAAAAAAGAAGAAATATCTCAGGTAAACAACCTATTTTAACAATTCGAGGAACTAGAAAAAGAAGAACAAACTAAGCCCAAAGATAACAGAAGGAAGGAAATAAAAAAGATTAGAGCAGAAATAGAGAATAGAAAAAAAATCAACAAAACTAAGAGTTGGTTTTTGGAAAAGATCAACAAAACTGACAAACCTTTAATTAGGCTAGCTAAGAAAAAGGTAGAGACTCAAATAAACAAAATCAGAAATGAAAGAAAAGACATTAATAGATGCCACAGAAATAAAAAGGATCATGAGACAACTACAAACAATTAATTATACACCAACAAATCAGATCAGGAACAAGACAGCGATGCCCCCTTTCACCACTTCTATTCAACACAGTACTAGAAGTCCTAGCCAGAGCAATTAGGCAAGAAAAGACAAATAAAGGCATCAAAAACAGAAAGGAAGAAGTAAAATTATCTCTCTTCACGGATGACATGATCTTATATGTAGAAAACCCTAAAGATTATACACACATACACACACAGAAGGTTAGAACTAATAAACGAATTCAGCAAAGTGTAAGCTACAAACTCAATATATAAAAGTTGATTAAGTTTCTATACACCAACAATAAACAATCCAATTCCATTTACAATAGCATCAAAATGAATAAAATACTTAGGAATAAACTTAACCAAGGAGGTGAAAAACTTGTACACTGGAAACTACAAAACATTGGTGAAAGAAATTAAAGAGGACACAAATAAATGGAAAGACCCCCCATGTTCATTGATCGGATGACTTAATGTTGTTAAAATGTTTCTACTACCCAAAGCAACCTACAGATTCAATGCACTCTCTATCAAAATCCCAATGGTAGTTTTCATAGAAACAGAAAAAAAATTCCTAAAATTCATGTGGAACTGCAAAGGTCTCCAAATAGCCAAAAGAACCCTGAAAAAGAACAAAGCTGGGGGGAAAGAAAAGAAAGAACAAAGCTGGAGGCTTCATAGTTTTTCATTTAAAAACATATTGCAAAGCGACAGTAATTAAAACAGTATGGTACTGGCATAAAGACAGACATATGGACCAGATAGACACATAGACCAGAATATGTTCTATACAGACATATAGAACAGAATAGAGAGCCCAGAAATAAACCCATACATATACGGTCAACTGATCTTCATCAAGGGTGCCAAGAATACACAAGGGAGAGTATATAATCTCTTCAACAAGTGGTGTTGAGAAAATTGGATATCCACATGCAAAAGAATGAAATTGGACCTTTACCTTACACCATACACAAAATCAACTCGAAATACATTAAGGACTGAAATGTGAGACCTGAAATTGTAAAACTCCTAGAAGAAAACATAGGGGAAAAGCTTCATAACATTGGTCTTGGCAATGATTTAGTAAATATGACACCAAAAGCACAGGCAACAAAAGCAAAAATAAAGGGGACTATATCAAACAAAAAAGCTCTGCACAGTGAAGGAAACAATCAACAGAGAGAAAAGGCAACCCATGGAACAGGAGAAACAATTTGCAAACTGCATAACTGATAAGGGATTAATATCCAAAATATTTGAAGAACTCCTACAACTCAGTAGCAAGAAACAACCTGATTTGAAAATGGGCAAAAGACTTGAATAGACATTTCTCCAAAGAAGATATACAAATGGCCAACAGGTACATGAAAAGATACTCGACATCACTAGTCATTAGAGAAATGCAAATCAAAACCGCAATGAGATATCACCTCACACCTATTAGGATGGCTATTATAAAAATAAATAAACAAATAAAACAGAAAATTATAAGTGTTGGTAAGGATGTGGAGAAATTGGAAACTTTAGGCATCATTAATGGCAATGTAAAATAGAGAACAGTATGGAGGCTCCTCAAAAAATTAAAAATAGAACTATTATATGATCCAGCAATTCCACTTCGGGGTATTTATCAAAAAAAAAATTGAAATCAGGATCTCCAAGAGATATCTACACTTCCATGTTCATTGCAGCATTGTTTACAATAGCCAAGAGGTGGAAACAACTAAAATGTCCATTGACTGATGAATGGATAAAGATAATATATTATACACACACAATGGAATATTATTCATCCTTAAAAAGGAAGGAAATTCTGTCATATGCTACAATATGGATGAACCTTGAGGACATTAGGCTAATTGAAATAAGCAAGTTCCAGAAAGATAAATACTGCATGATTCCATTTATGTGAGGTATCTACAGTAGTCAAGCTCATCAGAGCAGAAAGTAGAATTGTGGTTGCCAGGGGCTGAAGGGAGCGGGAAATCGGGAGTTGCTGTTCAATGGGTATAAAGTTTCAGCCATGCAAGATGAAAAAGTTCTAGCAATCTGCTATACAACATTGTGCTTATAGTTACCAATACTGTAATGTACATTTAAGAATTTGTTAAGAAGTTAGATCTCGTGTGCGTTTTACTATTTTTGTGTGTGTGTGTGTGAGGAAGACCAGCCCTGAGCTAACATCCATAGCTAATCCTCCTCTTTTTGCTGAGGAAGACTGGCCCTGAGCTAACATCCGTGCCCATCTTCCTCCACTTTATATGGGACGCCGCCACGGCATGGCTGACACGCAGTGCGTGGGCAGGCGCCCGGGATCCGAACCGGCGAACCCCGGGCTACCAAGCGCGAACTAAGCCGCTGCGCCACCGGGCGGCCCCTACTGTCTATTTTTTAAGGTAGATATGTTAAAACTGAAAGTAAAAACAAATTAGTAGACAGAGTTATAAATATAAATTGTGCTTCTCGACCTATGGCCAGCCACAGTCAAAACAACTTTGGGTTTTGTTTTTCAAAATATATTCCACAGTTTTCCATGGTAACTCCCTCCATGATCCCTGAGGAATTTTTCTTTAAAAAGTTATCCTAACTCTATCATGAGCTATGGCATTTGTTTCTTGTTTTAAGTCTAAACATCTTATTTGGTACTTGTCCATGCCTCTTAGGAGTTTCTGTGTGCCTTCTCTTCCCTGTACTATAAAATTCTTTAAATGGCTCTGAGACTTTACCATGCTGTAAACTATTAGAATTCCTTGGTATTGGCCAGCAGATTGATGATCCTTAAACTTTATTATGAAATAACCAATTCAGTCAGCAAGGTAGTTATCTCATCAGATTTTATTCTCTTGGTTCTACCTTTCACTTTGTTACCTAGTCCTTGCCTTTCAAAATGCCTGGAATTAGGTTTAATTTAGCTGTGCTATCCACATGTGTCTACTTATATTTAAATTTGAATTAACTAAAATTACATAAAGTCGAAAATTCAGTTACCTAGTCACACTGGCTACATTTTAAGCACTCAGTAGCCACACATGGCTAGTGGTTACTGTATTGAACAGTGCAGACACAGAACATTTTTATCCTTGCAGAAAGTTCTATGGGACAGTGCTGTTCTAGATCCTTCCCTTACCCTACAAGAGCCCCACCCCCTAGTTGGCATATTAGCAGAACACTTAGCCTCTAAATAAATTTCACTTGTCTCATGTGAAAAGTGAGACTAACGCTTTTCTGACTCAAGGAAGAGGACTGCTCCAGATTACCTTCGAGGTTCCTTACTAGGACGATAGAATCATTTCTGTGAATCCACTACGACTTGACCCTTGGTCAGGAAGATAACTCCATTATTATAATGTTTCTCTGGAAAAAATCACATTTGAATTACATCATCTCAACTCACAGCCTCTTTGCCAAGAATATAACCTACTTAAATGTAGAAACTGCATTCCAACTTCACAAATTCCTTACTGGGTCCAATATGGCAGGTGGTACTTAAACCATATTTTTTCACACCCCAAGAAGCCTGGAAAACACTGTGATAAGAGAACCAGCCTCCCTAAGAAGGGTCACAGCGTCCCTATAAGTAGACATCTGGGAAGCAGAAAATTCATTTAAACATGCAAACTACATAGTCCTATGAGTAATTAATTAGGGAACATAAGTTGTATTTGAACTAAAACGAAACCTTTGATTACACTTAATGTCTGGTGGATGATTAATGTATAAAGTGTTTGCTGTTGACTAAACAAGGAATTTGTCTTTTCTTTACCATCTGAAAAATCTTGTTTGAAACACTTAGTTTCAGAGATGTGATCACTTCTTTGGCACTTACTGGACTGTTAAATTGAATTCATGCTGTCCTTCCACGTTTTCCAGCCTACTCAGGAAGTATGAAAATGGGACCTGATGAGGAAGGCCTGGACATGTTTCCACATCCACTGTGTTAATGTTTATTAATGCAAGTCAGCCCTGCACACAGATCTACCACCTGGACCAAGATAAATGGTAAACAGTGTACTTTACTGCTTGGGCAACTTCCTTTCCACGTCTGAAACTGAAGAAGTTTCCTAACTTGGGATATTATTCACGTTTATTGCAAATTATTGAGATCATCATTTTATATTAGAAACTATGTAATGACATGTTTGAATGACAATAATTCCCAGCACAAGATATAATAGGAACGGTTATCAAACCACCCTCCTCTCCCCCCTTCAAGTAGCCATTTTTGCTCTAAGTTTTCCTGAGCAGGGAAAATGAATTGTGGGAGAGTTAAGTGGATTCTCTCCATCCTTTCACTAAACTTACTGATCTTGTATTGTGCCAACTCAACTTTGCTGTGTCATTCTTGGCTTGTTGCTTCGTGAAGAACCAGAAAGTTTATAAACAGATCCAGGAACCAGGGATTTGTATCCTGGGACCCATCAACCCCCAGGAGGTAAAAGTAAAATCAAATGAATACATGCATTTTTTTCCTAGGAGAAAGTTAATAGCTTTCATGAAATTTTGAGACAAGTCCATTATCTAGAGGAGATTAAAAGTCCCAGTTTTGGTGGACTTCAAATGCAATCAAGTCACTAACGAACTTATTGCTTCTGCCACTAGTAGGGGCTAGTGAGCACAACACGGTGGCCAGAATTCTGCAAAAAGAAGTAGAACTTGGGGCTGGCCTGGTGGTGCAGTGGTTAAGTTCAGCATGCTCTGCTTCGGCGGCCCAGGTTCACAGGTTCGGATCCTGGATGTGGGCCTATACCACTCATCAGCCATGCTGTGGCAGCATCCCATATATAAAACAGAGGAAGATGGGCACAGATGTTATCTCAGGGCCACTCTTCCTCAAGCAAAAAGAGGAAGATTGGCAACAGGTGTTAGCTCAGGGCCAATCTTCCTCACCAAAAAAAAAAAGTAGAACTTAAATGCTTAAGTCAAGAGGCTTTGTCTCATCCCCATCTTTTAATAGTTGAGATGTGGTCAATAAACATGGAAGATGGACTTGAAGTGCTGAAAGACTGACTGGTGATATGCCAGAATGTTGATTGTAATAACACCCACCACTATTTGTTGCACCCCTGCATGCCAGGCAATCAATACACATTCCTCTGTTGAATCTCAATAATCCTTCAAGGTGAGCATGATTTACCCCATTAAGAGATGGGAAAACTGAGGCTTAAATTGGCTAAATAATTTGTTCAAAGTAACAAAGCTAACATTGCAGTACCAAAATCAGAGTCCAGATCACTCTGATTCAAAAAGCTTATTCATTAATAAAGCCCAGCTAGGAATGTCCTTCCAGACTCTAGGCATGGACCTTCAATTCTCTTATCTTTCCACCTAAAAGTAAAAAGGTGGCACATCTCATGATTCTTCAGGCAGGGTAAAATAAGGCTAATTTTAGAAGTCTAATGAGAAAGGATTAAGGTACTTCCTGTTAGACAGTCAACACTAGTGGCTCTCATTAGCAACAATGAAAAACCAGCTTGTGTGGTCTGCCTCGGCTTTCTTTTGTGATTCTCAGCTGGGTTGCCCCTTTAAGAAGCTTAGCCCACATAGTCACATTCATAGATCCTCTAAATCAAAACCCTTTTTAAAAACACTCAGGAGTGATCCCTAAGTACCAAGGAGTAAGACATGTCCTCTCAGGAAAGAACACTGAAGAGGTTTACCTGAACGGCAGTGAGTTTCAGCTATTCAAGAGAAAGCTGTCTAGAGAAGTGATTTTACACAATTTGTGAATTTTATTCAATTCCAGCAAACTTTTATTGATACCTGCTGTATGCAAGAATTGTGCAAAATGCTGCAGAAGAGGCAAAGATGTATAGAATAAGATTGAACTGGGAGAGACAGGTACAAACCCAATAGTCTGGAAACAGTAGTAAGTTGCAAAATCGATTTCAAACCAAAGTGCAAGAGGAGAGCAGGATGGGAAAAGAGTGATTCTAAGAGTGGGCGGGGTAGAGACAAGTCTGAGAAGGGCTCGTGGAGAATGTGGGCTCTCTGGATTAATAAAGGCAAATAGGACATTGATGGGGACTAACATCCGAAAAGCATAGAAGCAGAAGAAGGTGTGTATGTATCTGGAAAAACAATAATGGCCTGGGAAGGCCAGAGAGTAGAGTGACTGTGGAGAATCAAGAATATAATGGGAAATAAGCATAGGAAAGTGGTTGGAAGCAAAGTGTACATTGCCATCATTGTCTATCCTGTAGATCCTTCCTACCCAAAGTGTGGTCAAAGGAAGAGCAGCCTCAGAAGCACCTGGAACCTTTTCAGACATACAGAAGCCCAAGCCCCACCCTAGACCGACTAAATCAGAATCTGCATTTTTACAAATCTCCAGGTGATTTCTATGCACATTATGGCTTGATAAACACTGCTGAGGACAATGGGGTCCACTGAAGGTTTCTAGGGAAAGGATTACTGTGGTCTTAGCTGTGCTTGGGAAATGCGACTTTGTGAAGTAGTACAGAGAGCACACAAAACAGCCATTCGATGAGCAGTTATTCAATGACCACATTCTTTATAAAAATATGAACAGCTGTCTTCTAGAATGGTGATTATTAAATGATACCCCTGTAGTCATAGCTCCATCATATTTGACTTTGAAATAACTCAGGTATTAATTTTTTTTAATGCAATTTATTCATTGGATGGGAGGGTGAAGAAGGGAAACCTAGTTGCGGTCAAAAATAGACTTATTTTTCACTTTCATTCACTATCTAGAATCTACGTAACCATGCTGTTTGATTTTAGATGGTTCAAAGTTTTTAATACTATCTGAAATCTGATAGCCAAGGGCCTTGTAATATGAGATAAGATTAATCAGGCAGGCTCAGTGCCCTAATTCCAGAATAGTCTGTAGCAACTCTTATACACTCCTGCATTCCCCAAACACCCATTTTGAGATAGCCAGGATAATTTTCTTCATTTCCTGCCCAGACAGCTGTGGAGTGTTGTAATTCATTGTTAGACAGCTGCAGCATTCCTCCTTAGAAAAGGATACATCTTGTCAAGGATGCGGTTATTCTCAAATTTTCAGTTTATTTTTTAAGCAGTGATGTACTCACCAGATGTAGAAATAGCCCAGCCTCAGAAACCTCAAAGCGTGGCTGCATCTAACATGCACATCCCTGCTTGGAGGCCAGCACTACAAACACCCTCCCCGGGTTGCTCATAATCTCCTTTGCTCCAGCAAACAGTCCAACCCACTCCTGTTGGAAAATCCTCTGGACTCCTGAAAATAACTCCTTACTAGCGGAGTAAACCTTAACTCTCTTCTACAAGCAGATAAGAAAATGCCACGCATCTAGAAGGTGTGAAGTAGCCAATTTTAATCCTCAATTATCTCCTCCCTCCACATCTGCAGAACAGCCCTGCTATCTTCTGATCTTTACTATAAAACTGTGGAGAGGAAAGGAAGAGCTAAAAGAAGATAAAATCTCTCCACTGTGTGTATGTGTGTGTGTGTGCAGTCATACTGGAGAGAGACAGGGACAACCACACAAAAATGGAAAATTGCATCAGATGACAGTGAGGGAAACAGGACTTGGAAGACTCCGGGGAGCAGAGATGATTAGAGTGAGTAGGCGTGTCAGGTGTGGGCTAAGAGGTTAGAATACTTAGATTCTTTGGGAAATGTCGGACATTAGGTCAAGGGAGGTTTGTTACTATGCCACGTCCTATAATTTAGATATCACAAATTACAAACCAGACAAATATGAAGGAAGCTTTTCTACTCTTAAATGACTTCTTGTACTTTCATAACAATCTCTCATTTGCTACTATTTTAATTTTTAAGGCACCTTAGAGTTGGCAAAATGAGTCCAGAGGCAATTAAATTCCCTCTAGTTTTTTCTGTGAAATTGGTGTTGAATAGCTATTTGGGGAGTTTCGCCAAATAAAAATCCCATTTTTTCCCCATTTCTATTTCAGAATCTCTAATAATTGTTAAATATTGTTTGACAAGTAGTGCGACAAGTAAAGCTTGTCCTCCTAACTTCGTAAAATCAGTCACAAGCTCTATTCCCTGAGTTAGAGAGGAGACCGTCTTTGTTCACTGGCACAGCATGGAAGGCCACAGAAACCAGGCAGCTAAGGTCAACTGGCCCGATGTAGTGAACAAACCTTTTTGAGTAGCTTTGAGCACCTACTACAGATCAGGCACTTTGCCAGGCAGAGGCTACAAGAACAGATAGGGCTAAACCCTGTCTCACAAAGTTCACATACTATGAGGGAGAATATCAAGGCAATTATAACACAGGTTTATCAATGTAACAGCAGCAGTGACCCACAGGGGTGTCAGGAAAACCTTCCTGACCAGTTGGGGAAAAATGCCCTCCAAAGTTACTTGTTCTGAGAAGATAATTCTGAAGAAGATTTTTGGTAGACCTGAAGATGCTCAGTCAGGGTTAACCAGCTCTGAGACCTTGACTAAAGAATTTAAAGTAGGGGCTGGCCGGTGGTGTAGCAGTTAAGTTTGCGCGCTCTGCTTTGGCAGCCCGAGGTTCACAGGTCTGGATCCCAGACATGGACCGAGGCACCGCTTGTCAAGCCATGCTGTGGTGGCGTCCCATATAAAGTAGAGGAAGATGGGCATGGATGTTAGCCCGGGGCCAGTCTTCCTCAGCAAAAAGAGGAGGATTGGCAACAGATGTTAGCTCAGGGTTGATCTTCCTCACAAAAAAAAAAAAAAAAACAGAATTTAAAGTAGAACCATCATGGACATGCACCAGACAAGTTGTCCCAGCACCACATGCCAAACTCAAAAAGGATTAAATCCTATAGTCAGGATGTCCCCTGTGGCATCCTTAGAACATTCTTGTGTACCAAGAATGTGGGAGGCAGTATGTGGTTGGTTTAGTGGGAAAAGCTAAGTTACTCAGGAGCGCACCACCATTAAGCAGCTTAGAATGAGCAAAGATTCCAGAGCTAGATGGCCTGGGTTTGAATCCTGATTCTCCCATTTAGTAGATATTTGACCTTTGCTTCAACCTTTCTGTGCTACAGTTTCCTCATCTGGGAAATGGGAATAATAATAGCACCTACTTCACAGGGTTGTGAAGAGTAAATGAATTAATATTTGTATAGTCTTTACGATAGTGCTTGCCCCTAAGTAAGTGCACTGAAAGGGTAATGTTAAATAAAAGTCAGTATCATGAGGCCCCTTCATTCAATATCTATCAACAGAGGGTGGCTGAACCACAATTTATTCCAGATAATATCTCCTTTTTCTATGGATGAGATGACCTTTCTGTGGAGGAAAGAGACCGTCCGTCTGAAGCAGCCTCCCTCTCTACCAAAAAGATTATGTTCAAATAAAATAGCTCCGTAGTCCCCTTCCCCACAGCTATGGCATAATGAATGGGATACATTTTCCCAAGAGACTCTTGCCATGGTGGGGTCCATCATCTCCCCTCTTGTATAATATAGACATTCAATCAAAAGTAAGAGGTGGTGGTCTCACATTAAGGAAATAGAGATCCCAAGATCTGATAACAAATTAGCATTAAACTCCAGTCATATCCTTTTATAGATCTCTTTTAAATTTAACATTGGATTTAATTACATTGATTGACTTTTTTTTTGTCTTATCTCAGGATGTAAAATTAATTTGTGTAAATCTTCTGCTTTCCCTATTGTTCTCCACAGAAGTTAGCAAACCACCCTCCTTCTCTAGGCCATTTATAAGAAAAAATAGAAAGAAAAAATTACACTTAGGCATACACATTACCCCTAGACTGACAGACTTCTACAAAACTAACTTCCCCATCCTCTTATCAGAGGTCTGTACTGAAGCAGCAGCCACATGGAAACTGTTTATAAGCTGCACAGGGCAAGTAAATGCCGGGAAGGAAAATGGGTGGCCTTTAAGGTTTTACACAGACATTCCAAGTCCCAGAATTATTTCTTTTCCAAAATTTTAACAATTAGTCATCTTCTTAAGCTGTGACCAAAAAAAAGGGAAAGGACAAAAGCTTCCTTAGGAGGACATTAGGATTGTATTACCATACTTTGTCAGGCAATTTAATAAATGTCCCACTGAGAGGGTCAGGAGCCGCCGCCCCTCCCAGCCTCACTGCAGATAAAAACTCCTCTGATAGGCACTTGAGTCCCTGACCTGCAAGTTAACACTCCCTGTTTTTCTAGACATCCATTGTCCCAAGTGCAGGCTGACAATCACGTCAAACGGGGCTAGGACCTGACCACCAGCCTTATTTTCAATTGTGAGTAAAATCAGGATTTGAAGCCAGGTCTCTGAAGATCAGGTGCAATGACATGAACTTGGTCCCCTAATAAATCATGGCTGACGCTAGTGTTCAGGAGAGCAAATGCTATATGATGCTGCTGGCAAGATGAATTCCATTACAGTCTTACATGTCCCCTTTTGCCTTGGTTTAAAACTTTCAAAGAAGTTTAATCAGAGTTTCCAAAACTCCACGTTGAGTCTTTGTTTAAAGCAATTCTTTTGTTCTTTTGGGAAATCATCTGACAGATGACCTCAGAGGAAAAATTATGTATTTTATGTTTATTCTGAGGGCTGTGGGCTCTCACAGAGCAATGTTTAGAGCAAAAATATGTGGATCTAGGAATTCTGAGTGAAGAAAGAACAAAAATTACATATCAAGTCTTTTTGAGGTATTTTTAACATTTTATATTTTCCATCGAGAAATGCTGAAAATAAATAACAATGCCTAAAATTACAATTTACCTTCTGAATTCAGCTTCAGTGGAGCAGGTGATGCTTCAGAAAGCATCACCAGTAAATATCAAAACATCACAGAAATATTGATGTTTTACTTTTATCTTCTTCCCAGCAATTTTTAAATAGGCCAAATGGTAAAAATTCAGCATTTAAACCTACAAAGTAGAAATATTTTTTTCTTATTCTTAGTGCAAAGATGTGTACTCACAAAGAAAAATCAATTTGTCAACCTTGCGTGTACATGACATTTTTCATTTCCCCACTTGCTGAGGAGAAACGCAGACAATGCACTGTTGAATAAAGTGACATTTACAGAATTGTGATTTTTTTTTTCATTTGCCACCTTAGTCACATTTAAAATTTTTACTTCAAATATTACACGAATAAGCCTTCCCTCTATACTTGAAATCAAACCAGTAAAATTCCTTGCAAGGAAGCAAAATTTTCACCTATTCGTATCTCCCTTTTATGCCTGTTGTCAAAATGATGCATATAATGGCATCAAAAGGCTGAACAAGTAGAAAACTCAGGCTCTCTGGGCAATATTTTAAAAATTCATCCAAGTTTTCACTTGCCCTAAACTGACTTCTTTTAACACCAGACTCATGCCTGCAGGACCTAGCCCATCCTTAGTCTCACGACAACATTATTCTAACTGCTGAACTAGATGTAGTTAATTTACAGTTTCAACCTGATCATAAAAGAATCAGATTCACCTCTTGAAAGAGATAGTTGGTCATTGATGGTTACGTCTTCTATATTTAGAGTATTCCCTTAGTCATATTCTACAATTTGAAAAGTGGGTTTTGTGGAAATAGATTGCCTGCCCTACTAATCTGCAAGCAGAGCACTTTTTCCTAAGGAAGCTTCATTATGCTGAGTAAACCCATTGCTCGGCTCCCCTGATGTGGGATGACAACAAATACCCCAGCCCATTGTGGCTTCACACATTTTATACTCTGGGAAATGGTGGGTCTGGTTCAACACCGGGCCTATTGAACATCCATGCCAGACCCTGATCGTTATTTCATCTGTTTCTTGAAAAAAGCCCTGCAGGATTGGTCATGTTATGAACATTTTCTAGTTGAAGAAACTGAGACTCAGAGAGATTGAGGAGTTAGGTTCACTTAACTATCAGGAATTTGAATCTAAACCGTCTGCACCCAAAACATGGATTCCAGTAACCGAATCATCTTGCTTCTGTTCCTGGCCATGAGCAAAATATAAAGGTCAAGATCGGAGGGCTGGATTCAAATTCTACCTCTGCCCCTTCCCAGTTGTGGCAATGTGGAAAGGCTGTTTAACCATTGAGTGAAATGAGGCTAGAGATGGACACGTCCCATAAGATGTTTGTGAAGATTAAAAGGCGTGTGGAAAGCACTCTGCCCAGTGCTCCCATGTAGAAAGCGTTCAATGAGCAAGGGGCTGTCAGGGCATGGCCGATCCTAAACTGATTTAAGATACTCCAAGTCACAGTGAATGTCTTCAAGGCATTTGTAAGTTAAAATGCAATAGCCTCAGCCAGTTTTTTAGTCATCCAGGGCTTTAATAATCATATAATGAAAATATCTTTTATTAAAAGCTAACCATTGCCAGGCGTGTGATGAGCAATCTATACACACCATCTCCATTGATTCCCACAACCACACAGTGAGCTGGAAATTAAACCTGTTTTATTGTTGATGAGCCAAGGATTAGGAGAGGTTATATATTCAGCCAGCTAGATCTCTAGAGGAGTAGAGATATAAACACAGGCAGACACCAGAGCCTAAACTTTTACTAGAGTTCTGTGAACTACTCTTTGACTATCTCTGTGGCAGGACATGTAGTGACTTGTCTGAATTCAACTGTTTTGTTGTTCTTTTTCTTTGCTATATTAAAAGGATGGCATGTAAACATTTCTACTCACCTCCTACAAAATTTGAGGACTGAGACCTTCCTGCCCTCCAAGAAAGGGAAACTAGCTGATCAATTGCTAGCAATTTGGGTTCCAAGGATGCTGAACCCAATAATGGGCCATCCACTCTGCAAGAACAAAAGGAAAACAGGGTTTCAGGAGAGTTGAGGTCCCTCTAAGAGAGAAGGAGGGATTCCCCCAGAATGAAAGTAAGTTAGAAGGAAGTGACTTCGAAGGAGGAGGTGAATAAGGAAAGAGTCATGGGGACAGGAGCCTCATCCCAAAAGGTCAGCTTCTCAAAGGACGACTCCGAAGGACCTGGGTGAAAGGCAGTAAGCAAAAGTGGTAACGACCAATGGCTCTGATGTGAGCCTGCCTTGGATCAAACATCAATTCCACTGCTTACTAGTTTTGTGACCTTTGACAAGTGACTCAACCTCTATGCTACTCAACCGAAACTTCAGATTTCTCTTCTGTAAAATAGGAATAATGTTGCCATCTCCCTTATAGGGTTCTGAGAGTCAATTGAGTTAATACCTGTTAAGCCATTAGAACAGTGTCTGGCCCAGAGTATGTGCTTAGTAAGTATCAGTCCTTATTATTATACAATATTTGAGATCTCTTGAGTTGGGTGGAGCTACATCATCATAAGCCCTTTGCCATGGCTGGCACCCACACCTGTGCTTGCACCAGCGCCAGCTCCTGTTGAGGCTCAGAAGTAATTCATTCTGGAAGGATCCAGCAGAGCACTTGTGGTCTTCCAGTAGGTACAACTCCTGACTGTGCCACAAAGCTCTATTCTGCCCCTTCGAAATGCCACATGGGGACCACAGTAATTCTAAGATCAGAAAGCCTATTGAAGTCAGAACCCAAATGATTAACAACCAAAACCCTAGTACTTCTTTCTTTTGCCCTGCCACTTCTATTTTGCTCATTCCCTCGTCTGTAAAATAAAAACACCACCCACTTCACAGGATCGTTATGAGTATTAAATGAGATAACAAATAAAAAGCAGATAGAACCGTGCCTGACACAGAGTAGGTCCTTAAAAAATATATTTATTTCCTTCTTTCTTTCCTTAAAGAGAGCACTTACTAAACACTGTTAAGGGACTAATGATTTAAGGTAAAAAGCCTGAGAAGCAGGGAATTGGTTCTATCATTAAGACCTGCAGCCTATACCATATCTACTGATTTATTCCTTCCCCAAATGCTTGTTTTTCATAACGTAGATGTGTCAGAAAGAATGACTTCAATATAGGAATAAAATGAGGATAATAATAGTAATGATCATTAATAATATCTAACTTCAGATATATAAGAAAATTAGCTTTTGTTTCTTTAATAGAAACATCTATGATTTTCTCTTTCGGTCCCTAGAAAACTAAATCATAATTTATTCCTGTGTGTGGGAAGAGATCTGCTCTGCTGTTAGTCATTAAATTCATCCAAGTTCACACAACAGAAAGAGACGTTCTGGAGGTTCTTTTATCATCATTAAATGAGCACCTATGTGATGTTGCCAGGAGTGAAAGAGATAAAGACCTCTGAAGAATAAAAGAGAAAAGGCACTAGCATAAAAATTAATCAGATTAAGCATATTAGTAGACAGAGACCTTCTCTCTTTCCTACATCCCTTGTGTGACAATATGACGAAGATAATGAGAGAAACTACTGGAAAATGCCCAGGGTTTAAAGATCAATATACTAGGAACAAAGGCTTCCTTGAAGTACCGTTTATGATGCTACACCTAACTCTCAGCAGGACAGCTAATTTCTCACACCAATCAGTCCATTGCGAGAAATGCTGAGGAGGAAAAAAATTCCTGCCGCACGCTATTCTGTCTTTCGCCAGATTCTAAATCTTCACACAGAAATAATTTGCAAGCACAGGCATCTCCGGGATTCAATGATTTTACCACCTCCCTTTGTTCCTTCAATCCTAGAAGGATGCTCCAAGCAGACAGGAAATGTGACCCAGAAGTGTGGTGACATATGTGTGTCTTATTTCAGGAAGATGAGTGTTTCTCAGTCTCCTCCAGTTGAACTCACATAGTCCATCTTTGAAGAAAATTTTAAACAGTCCTGGCTTCTTCGGAGCCCTTTGTTCTCAGGACCAGTTTAGGAAACAGTCCTCAGGATATAAAGATAGTAAACTGCTTGGTGGTATGCACTGTGCTCTGAATATATATCTTCAGGGATCAGGATATGCTATGGATATTTTCTTACTATGGCTTTATAGATAGGATTCCTTGTTACCAACTGATAACCTTGTTATCAGTCCTGATCTAGGTTACACTTCAAGAACCTATCTCAGTGATCACATGCTGGTTAATAGAGTGAAGATAATATATGCATACAGCCTTTCAAATTAGTTCTAATTTTTCCCTTGAGTATAAAATGTCATTGAAAGTATTCTTAAAGAAATAAATGGGAAATATGTGGTTATTCCATACAAACATCTCTACATGGCTGGACCTTACCTAAACGAACCCAGACATAGAAAATGTATCTGTATTAATCAATAATAACAATCATTCATTTATTTTCTTATTAAGGTAAGATTTAAGGCTAGGGAAGTCAGGGACAATTAAAGTAGAGGGTCTTGGGTTCAAACTAACACCAAGAAGCACAACCATGCTCGGAGCTGCCACTAGCCAATATGGAAAATGTGGACCCATCCCCTCCCCAGTGCTGAGTAGATGTAGCCCCATGGGCCCAGAGTTTGTTGCAGGGAGGGGTGCGTGTGTTTGAATTTCAGACCCCATCTGTGACCTCAGCTGGGTGCTGTGCATTTCACAAATAGCACAAGCACAGAAAGCTGCAGCCTTCATGTGCCCAAGGCACACTCCACAGCAGAGTGAAAGAGGATGTTGGTGATGGGTTCTTGCTTAGTGATAGGGACCGTCCTACAGGTGAATCTTTTTAAAAAGGTGGCCTCTGCCTCATCCTTAAGTGGAAGTGAATGGTTTTCCCATTCTTGGCATAAAATCAAGCAAACAATAATCACCATATCTTTTGCCAACCTTGTCTCCTTGACTGGGGGAGATTTTGAATGCAGAGGGAATGCTCACTTGGCTCCTTGCATCAGTAGCAAACCAGCCTCTATTTCACTGTTGGATTAATGCTTTAGGATACCTATTATTGAAATGAAAAGTTCTAGCACACCAAATAACCTGATACACAAGCAGTTCATGTAGGAATGACTAGTTTATAATCAAATGTAACATAGGGATGGTTATATTCTTTACACTTTATAGGAGTGGCTTTAGTTTATAATCAAATGTAATATATGAACAGTTACATTCTTTAAATATACAGGATAAATTTTATCTTTTCAAATGAAAATTCCAACACACTACCCTTCACAAACGAAACAAACAAAACAGCCATAATCAGGAAAGAAATTAGAACCCACCCAAATAATTTCTTCTGAATCATCTCTTTATCTGCTTCATTTCTCTTTCCCCCCACCCTCCCACAGTCTGTTGTTGCCAGCAAGCAAACATGAATGCTGAAGCAAGAACAAAAGGAAAAGAGAAACATATATTTATGTAAACTTGTATTGATTCAACGAGGAAGAAACCCCACAGCTTTCAAGGTCTGAGTCACAAATCATTATGATCAGAAAGGCTGATGTGTTAGGAATACACGAGTACTTTTGCATGTTGTCATGGTTCAGGCCTGTTGCAGAGCTAGACTTAAGCCGAAAAACATTAAATATAGTTTTAAGCCTCCATTTATCAGGCGATATTTTGGGAAAGGGAGGACACAGTGGCCATGAGTCCAGGCTTGTGTGTTCAGCTCCACACACAGTCAGTGACAGATCCACATTTGGGAAAATCAGAGGGAGGTCGCATCACCTTTCCAAACATGAGAAAACTCTGTTCTTCCCAAGATGACCCGAAATGTTCTAATTATTGGTTATTCCCTCTGGTTGGTGATGCAGCCAGCAAGCACGTAGAGTTCAGTGAACCCACAAGTGCACAGCTGTTATCTTTGACTTGTGGCCAAAACAAAAATTGGAACAGAATTTACCCAGACAAGTGTAAAGGCTTCTGTTTAAAGCAGCTATTTTCTAAGCCAGATAAACAGCTTTGAAACGGAGAAGAAATGAATCCTTTTCTAGAATGTCTGAATCAAAGTGAGGTCAAAGTCTTGAAGACAAGATGTTAACATAGATTGCCCACACAGGGTGCACGAGTCTCCCAGAGAAAGGCAGCCACCACGCCTCCAGGCTGCCTGTAGTTCTACCTGTTTTGTCAACTCTTTTTTGTGTTTTGGAAACAACTTTCTTCATTTGGGAAAGGTGGCTATGTTTATTTACTTACCTCATAATATAAAACATCAAAAGACAGCACATTCCTGTGCTGGGAGCTTCCACCAGCCAGCAGTTGCATAGGCCAGTGGCCCCTTTGGCCAGTAACATCAGAGGCACTTACCTGGCAGCTTGTGGACAGAAAGAAACAAAGTAGTTTCACTTTGGTCTTGAGTCAGTGATTCTGCCCTTTGGAATTTCCACTAAGAAATGACATTAACAAATACCACACTTTTTACAGGAAGCAAAGGGACTGGTACGAAATAGCTGGTAGGAGAAGCAGGGAAAAATCACCCTCCCTGTTCCTTGCGCAAACACTGTGTGCCTGTGCTAATCTGGCAATCCATCTCGCAATCACCAAACAGCACAGAGCAAGGAAGCAATTCGCACTGCAATAGTGCTCCTCGGAGCTTTTCATAGCTTGATGCCTATTGCGGCTGCTTATATTGTACCAGCAGGTGGGTATAAAATAGCAGATTCTGAGCCTACAGAAGCAGTGTCCCAGGGTAGAAGAGGAGATGATTTTTTTTCCAGTAGAGTGAATATGCATATCAATGTATCTGAATGGAGAGCTGGGTCCTGGTGAGCTGTCATCAGCAGCAAATCTGTCTGTACTTCCATCTCAAGTGGTCCATTTCAGCGATAACAAGGCTTATGGAGCAAGAGTTTGAAAAGCCTGCTTCTCTTGATTCCAGCGGGGTTACAGACCAAGTCTGCAGTGCAGACAGCCCTCAGCCTACGATCAGCTTTCATTCACTCCCAAATTGTCCCTGCACTCTTCTCCTGCAGCAATAGTAAAATCTCACCAGTTTCGAAGGCCTTTAAGTGCCATGTATCCAGACGTGGTAAGAACTACAAGGCACTGCGGCCTGTTCTAAAATACTCTATCGTTAAGGCAGTCAGCTGCATAATTGGTGTCGACTTCATACCCAATGGGCAGGGATAGTTATCAGAAGCCTATTGAACAAATGGATGGGATGTTTCAAACCTATGAGCATCAAGCTTCTCCAAAAATAACAAGAAGTGACAGCTGAAGTCATGCTTAACAGAATTGGTTTTAAATTGTGAAATGGGTTTTAAAAGCAGCACTGCCTTCGTATTGGGTGTGAATGAAGCTTAGTATGAAATATCATAGGAGGAGAAATCCCTATCAAAGCTGAGACTCGTACTTTGTTCTCTGTGTATGACAATTGGATATCTCTAGATAATACTTGAAAGGACTAAGATGTGTGGGCGGCAGATGGGTGGGTGGCCAAGCCTGTGTGAAATAGTGCTCGAAGAAAAAGAATTTCAGTGGACTTCATAAGCGGCACATTGGGACCATCTTTGCAACATTTCCAGAGCTGCTGATTATCTGGTAATTTGTTTACCAGAAGGAAGAGAGAGAAATTGTGCCTGCCACCTTCCTTTCCACCCCTGGACCATATGTGTCCTGCTGCTGGTTATTTTACCTTCCTCCACCCAATTCATGACTTTCTTATAATTCTCTAACACTAGGATCAGCAAACTTTTTCTATAAAAGGCCAGATAGTGAATAGGTTAAATTTTGTAGGCTATTCAGTCTCTGTCACAACTACTTAACTCTGCCCTTGTGGCAGGAGGCCAACCACAGACAATACACAGATAAATGGGTGTGGCCGGGTTCCAATAAAACTTTGTTTACAAAAATAGAAAGCCCACAGCCATAGTTTGGGGACCCCTTCTCTAAGACACTGTATCTTGAACAAAGTCAACCCTGGAAAGTGCTGAATTTTCAGTTCCTTTCCCACATTTTGATAACCTTCTGAGGTAGGTTGTTACAGTTGAAGGGGAGAAAGAGCATTCTCTACCCACACTGGGTCCTTTCTGGCTGGGCTACAAATTAAATTGACATGAGGCCAAATAGCAGGAGAAAATCAAACAAAGCTTTATAAAACATGTATACATGGGAGAGACCAGGTGCTCCTCTCAACAAAATGGCGGATGTTCTCCTCTTAAACAGAAAAAGGAGGATACTGAGGGTGGGTCAGTTATGGGAGATTACCAGAAAGGCACAGTAAGGTTATAATGCAGATTTAAGGCCTCACCCTCCACATCAACAAGTTTCTAGAGATGAGGTCATCCACCCCTCTTCCTAGTACAGAGAAGGAGACACCTTTACAAATGGAGATTTCCCTTACAAATGTAAATATTTGGTAAAGACAACTTTGATAAGAATGGGCGTAGCAAAGACCCTCCCAGTCTATCAATACACGGAGTCATCCAAGGTGAAGGCCCATCCCAGGGACAGGCTTTCCATCCCAAATCCCTTTAGATAGTTGTGGGGGGAAGGTCAAAGCCTCCTTCAGAGAAAACAGACATTTTGAGGTGGTCAATTCTGATCCCGCACACAGTAATTACCCCCCAATTTGTTTATGACTTCTGCCATCAGCCTTTGAGTAGTCTCTTCCCATATTGACTATTATGAGCTAAACTGTGCCCCTCCAAAATGTGTATGTTAAAGTCCCAACCCCCAGTATCTCGAACATAACCACATGTGGACATTATTTCTTTAAAGAGGTGATTACATTAAAATGAGTCCATTAGGGTGGACCCCTAATCCAATATGACAGGCATCCTTATAAGAAAAGACACCAGGGATGCACATACAGAGAAAAGACCATGTGAAGAGGCAGCAACAGGGAGGCTATCTGCAAGCCAAGGAGAGAGACCTCAGAAGAAACCAAACTGGCCAAAACCTTGATCTTGAACTTCCAGCTTCCAGAACTGTAAGAAAATAAATTTCTGTTGTGTAAGCCACTGTGTCTGTGATATTTTGTTGTGGCAGCCCTAGACAACTAATACACTGATTCTGAGCCAAATGTGTGACTTGCTTTGGCCAATGGGGCAGTAGCAAATATGAAACAGGCAGAGACTTGAAAAGTGTCTCATGATGCCCTTGAGACCCCTGCCAGCAACCTCGTGAACAAGTCTGGGCTAATCTGCTGGATAGTGAGAAACACATGGCCAGTCATGTCTTCACCCCAGCTGGCAAGTCAAAACTCAGAAGCAGCTGCCGAGCTGACTGGCAGCTGACCACAAATGCATGAGAGAGCTCAACTGAGCTCAGCAGAAGAACCAAAGAGCTGAGACCAGTCCAATTGCTGACCCCCAGAAAATTGTTGTTTTAAGCCACTAAGTTTTGGGGTAGTTTGTTACATAGAATAGGTAACTGCTATGTCTCCCAACCACTTTCCATGTCTTCTCCACCCCAACACTCAGACCAACCCCTTTGTCTCCTGCTTACTTGGGCCACTTCAAAGCTGCACTTCATTTTTCAAGCCTTCCCTACCCACTCCACACCATCTTATAGTTCAGTCCAGCACTTCATCCACTCAGGACACAACTCTCTACTAGTTGGTTATATTCATTTTTTATTGCTGTGGTAACAAATTGCCACAAACTTAGCAGCTTACAAGAACATATATTTTGTATCTCACAGTTCTGTAGGTTAGAAGTTTGACATGGGTCTCCAGGTTAACATCAAGCTGTTGGCAGAGCTGTTTCCTTACTGGGGCCTCCAGGGGAACACCTGTTTCCTTGATCATTCAGATTGTTGGCAGAGTTCAGTTCCTTGCTGCTATAGAGCTGACATCCCTGTTTCCTTGCTGGCTGTCAGCTAATGGTCATTCCTAGCTTCTAGGGGCCACTCACATGTCTTAGCTCATGGTTTCCTTCCTGCATCTCCAAAGCAAGCAAACGTGGGTCAAGGCTCTCTCATACTTAGAATTTCTCCTACATCTTCATCACATTTCTCTGACTCCAGTCAGGAAAAATTTCCTGCTTTTAAGTGTTCATGTGATTAAATTGGGCTCACCCTAATAATCCAGGATAATCTTCCCATATCAAGGTCCATAATCTTTATCATGTCTGTGAAGTCCCTTTTGGGTGTAACATAGCATATTCACAGGTTCCAGGGATTAGGATGTGGACATCTTGGGTGAAGGAGGGTCCATTATTCTGCCTACTACAGTTGGCAACTTGCGACAATGAAATCAGAGACTATAGTTCTTCGCAGCTGTCAGTTACAGCGAGAATTTTTTAAGGGCTAACTACAAACTCTCAATGTGGCCAACTCCCCACCACAACCACTGTCGCAGTCACTCCAGTGCTTCTACATCGTCTAGAATCACTGCTCTTACTTATTGTGGAGTAGTCTTCACCCACATCTAAGTACCCCTCCACCTATACAGCTCTTCTCCATACTTAGTTGTAAATTAGGCTACATGGACCATGATTCCCTGAATGTGAGGTTTTCAGGAATGGTGTCTGGAATCCCTTATGTCTTTGTCTCAGGCAATACACTCTAACAGGTAGTTTTTATTCCATCCTAACTGCCTCAAGCTTGAAGAAGTTGCTAAGTTTACACCTAAGATTGTGTACAGGAAAAATGCCAATGTTACAACCAATGTCATAAGTTCCTACCCTATCTACTTAGAATTTTGCAAACTGGTTTATTGCAGTCTATTAAAGCTGCTAGTACCTGTTCTATATCAGTTAGGATGCCTTCAGCTGCAAGTAAAAGAAATATTTATTTAAACTGGCATATATGATATGAAAAATTACTAATTCATGTTACAAGAAGCACAGACACAGATCAGACTTCAAGGTTAGTTAATTCTGTGGCTCAGAAAAATAATCAGGGTCCAAAATTTGTTCTCTCTCTCTCCACCCTGCCATTCTTGGTGTCATTAAGCTGGTGGAAGGTGTCTATAGCTCTTCCAGGCATCACATCCAATGATAACAACATCCAGAGGAAGAAGAGAGATTATCTCTTCCTGTGTCTATCTTTGTTCTGAGGAAACATTTTCCCAAAAATTCCATGGTAGACTTCCCCTCTGGTTTCATTGGCAGAATTGACCTAATTTCAAAGCAAGACAAGGGAAGGAGAACATGCCATTTTATCAAGCCCTTCCTTGACCACCCTTTTAAAATAGCAACCGCCCCCCAACCTTGTCTTCCGGCATTCTCTTCTGGCCCTGCTGAGGCCTCGTTTTACTCCTGAGCTTTTATCGCCATGTTTTGCCTTGTTATTTGTACATTTTCTTTCTACACACACTATAGTGTCGACATCATTGTGTTAGGGATTTGGAACTTTTTTGTTTACTAAAACAATGCCTGGCACATAAGAGAGTTCTCTCAATATTTGTTAAATAAATGAACAAGTGATACCGCTTAAACCAATCAGGCCTTTGGAGCTAGAGGTAGGAGCCACATCTCCATATGGTTGCACTGGGGATGCCAGGTTACTGAACAAAACTGAGTTTGTGTTAACAGCAGATAAGGGGAGTGAGTGCTAGATAGGCAACCGACATCCTTACTCTTAACCTCGGTTCCCCACCACCACCATCACCCAAGTTGGCCTGGAGTAACTTTGAGAAGACAGAGACTTCATCCTATCAAATCTTAGAGAGGTTTAGTGGTCTCAGGTAAGCTTTCCAGGAATCTTGGTCTGAGGACCAGACTCTTAGAAACTTCTCTTCACAGATCCATTCATCCTGTCATCATTTGGGGTAGAAGGAAAAGTTACTGATGCTATCAAGTCCAGTGGCTTTATTTAATCCTTTGCTATTCCTATATTTGTAATGCTTTATATAATTTACTTTTATAATTCTGAGGAAGCAATTTACCTAAAGTTTACATAGCAATAAGAAGGGAGTTTCCTGGAAGTAATCAGGATAATCTAAAGCAATTAGTTGAAGCAATAAAAGGAACTAAGGAAAGCCATTAGGCTGATGTCTGGCCATTTCAGACTACCCCACCTGGGGGAGCCTGAGCAGAACTTGAAGAAAAGCAGCAGGTGACCATAGTCCTCATAATTAACATCAGATTTCTGAAGTATGATTCATAATATTCCTCATTATGCTCTGCTCTGAGAGTTCTTGAGAGCCCCATGGCAAGAGAACTCCAGATCTCTCAGGCCTGCTTCCAGAGGCCCCTCCCTCAGAGAGAAGCCAATATATTCACTGCAAAGAGGTACAGATCAGGCACCCCATTTATGCCAATCCTGGAAATCCCTTCTCACTCTCCTTTAAATAGACCTTTCTTTATCCCTAAGAAGAAAACAAGAAGACCTTGTTGGTCTGTTTATCCCAAATCTTGAGAGCGGGACAACCCTGCTACAGTCACTATGACCCAACCTAACGCAGGCTCCAGACTCCTCTTCCCATTTGAAACTATTCTGCCTAAATGATGCTGGGCTCCCCTCAAAGCTCAAGAGTCTCTTACCCCACTTGCTGTTGCCGTCACATCAGGGTGCTCCCTCCTTCCCCACTTCCCAACAGAACCAAAGTCAACTTCTGTGCAGTTTCCTCCCCTGAGTCCCCAAGCTCCTTCTCTGAATTCTTTATGATCTCTAGGGCCAGCTCCTCTCGAAGAAGACGGACCCTTGTAGGCACTCTCTGAGGAAACCTTAATTATAACCCGATGTTTCCATTGTTTATTTTCTTGCTTAAATTTTTCCAGCTTTGTCCGTTAAGAGTTCCTTCAGGTTGACCCTGTGTCCTTACAGCAAGCATCCTCCATTTTTTGAGCACTTTCTTATACCGTAAGATGATCCAAATTAATCTTGTATTTCCCCTGCCCCAGCCCAGGAAGCAGTCACTTCTTTATGAAGCCCTGGTTCCTTTTATTGAAGAATGGTGTTTAGAAACCAAGATCTAGGCTCCAAGTGTATTCATTGCCATTGTAGTGTCATTGCTTCTAGGCTCTCTCAACAGACAAAACTAGGAAATACTTGTGTGTATATTAACTCATGTATACACTCGTATCTATATTGTTGTATCTATCGATCTGTATTTATATCAAAGTCTATGAGTTTATACTGATACCTCTGATTCCAGGCCAACACTACAGCTTTCATTTCAGCCTTCTCCTTTTCCTTATCGATAATGTCTTTCTCCAATAGTGAGAAATCCAGCTGATTACCTACTTTATTATTTATGATATAAGTGAATATATGATCTCATTTGTTCAACTCTAGTGTATATATAAAGTGTTTCAGAATTTCTAACCCATGCCCCTGGGAGAAACACATTTACTAACTAGATTACAGCATTTGTATACAGTTACCTTTGTCTTTAGTGTTACAGTATTCAGTCAAAATACTGTTTTCCAAAGTTACTTAGGTTCATTCTTTTCTAGCAAGAGGATTCTTGATTCTGAACACTTCTTCAAGCAACTTGGGTCCCTCTTCATAGTCCTGAGACAACTTTATCCATATGCAAATGACCATAGAGCATTGGGTTTTAATATCATGAGCTCTTTTCTTCTAGAGGGTAGGCATATTGAAATATACTTTTAAGGTCCTGCTTTTAGATTCTTAACCTAAATGAGTGTCAAATATATATTGTGCCAGATCTTCAGTGTCTTCTTTATAAGATTAAACCTCTTAATTAAAGAAGGAGAATGGGCTTGACTCTTGTGTATATTGTATTTATGCTTTATTATTTTTCTATACAATACTTTGAATGCCTGACATAATCATTATAAATTTCTTTTTATTATTCTAAATTTGTATTATCCCCTTAAGTGGTATATTGGATTGCTATAGTTCACAACCTCCAACCATAAAAAACAAAGCAATAAAATCTTCTAATTAATGCACACATATGCAAAGTTTGTAATTAAATGCAAAGCTATAATTGGACCCAGTGCCCCATCTAACACAAAATAGCAATAGCAATGAACTGGGGGGGGAAAAAAGAGCTGGAATACTCAGAATTGAAGTTGAATGGTTATTTACAGTAACTTAAAGAAAAAACATTATTCCAGATTTTAGGGAGAAGAGATATCCATAAAACCAATGAGGAGAAAATCTGTGTCAATTTATCATTACACAGGAGGATAAGGTCTACGATACTCATGACACACTAAGGTGGGGGAAGACTGTAGCAAATTTATGGATGTGGTAGCTAAGGGAATAAGCTCATCTACGGACTATAATCTGCCCACATATACTCCTCCATACAGCCAAAAACTACACACATACACACATGCGTGCACACACACATCCCTCCATTATTGGGAGCCTTAAATTCTCACTCCCTTTTGGGTTTTTGTTCTACACATTTCTATATAAATGTTATGTCTCTTGCTGCAAATGCAGCTGTTCTATCTTTGACTACAAGTATTTCCAATGATAGTGTCAAATGACCTGCAAATATACTTTTCACAAATAACTTGTTTCCAAATTTAAAAAACTTAATGATAATTTAAGAGTTCTGAATTTTGTGTGAAATGGGGGGAAAAATCCACCTTATTGCATTATATTAATTTTAGAATCTAACCAAACTTGCTTCTCCCCTAGTCTTCTGATGGAACACTAACTGTCACCACCATCCACACAGTTCCCCAAGCCAGAGCCTAGAAATCACCCATCGTTCCTTATTTTCTCTCTGCCCTGGGTACATTAATCCATCAGTAAGTCCTATTAATTCTGTCTCCAAAATGCAGCATAAATTCATCTACACATTTCGTCTCTATTGCCACAGCTTAATCCAGCATATTATCATCAATTAGCTGGACCACTGCAGATGCCCCTTAACTGTTCTCCCAATATCCATTTTTCCTATCATGAATCCATCCTCTTTACTGCAGCCAAAGTGAGTGATCTTTCACAAATATAAATCTAATCATATTATTCGTTTGTTTAAAGAATGTTAAATGCTTCCCATTTCCTTGTGGATGAAAGACCTTGCTAGACTGTTCCCTTGTGGGGACTCTTCTTGTCCCACACTTCACCTCACTCTCTGAACTCAAGCCCACAACCATCCTTCAGTTCCTGGAATGTTTCCTTCCTGCTTTGCTACTTATGGTTAATTCCTACCTATCATTCCTATCTCAACTCAATTATCACTTCCTGTAAGAAATCCTCCCTAACCACCACATAATAAGGCACGGTACCTCTCATATATTCTTAAAACACAATGGACTTTTTCTTTATAGCACCGATTAGAGTTAAAAGTCAACATTTATTTCAAAAATTATTTAGTTACTGTCTTTTTACCCCCACAGGACTATAAAGAATTTTGTCTATTTGGGTTCTCTATAGTATCCTTAGCACCAAGGAGAGTAAGTGCCTGGCATTTAGTAGTCAATCAATAAATATTTATTGAATGAATACTGAATAGAAAAGGAATAGACTGAGTATATGAAATTTTCTCTTTTGTCTTCTTTATCAACTATCAACAGCAGGTGGAATAAAAATCCCGTCAGTGCACGTGCATCTCCTATTGCGATCCCTGAAGTTCTGCTGAGCTCAAGACAGATGGAAACCCTGCAGCAGCTTCACAGAACTGCTCTCAGATATGACCTGCATACAAAGCAAGGAGCAGAACACTCCAGGCAGAGAGCCAGCAGCCTGTTGACATCCATAAAATACAAGGCTGGCTCTGGCTTTGACCCTCTCAGGTCCAGTAAAACATGGTAAAGATGTAGAGAAGGGATGGGCTAGTTTCTTGGAGTTATTCCAGAAAATTTGAATATATGACCAATATTTGAATATATGACCATTTATCAGCCACTCTGTATTACCGGATAATATGCTATCATCTTTTCAATCTCAAAGAGCAGGAGACTAAATGCTTCACAGTGATTTTTCTTCTTCCTGCCATTTCCAGGTGACATATTTAGTGAGATAAAAATAAGGGTAATGCTTTCTGACCCTCTCTTTTCTAGCTCCCACAGAAATGTCACATCCCAACCATGTGGAACATGGATGGCAGGAGAGTGACCCATCTGGAGAGAAGACATACCACCTCCAGGAAGGAGCCAAGAGGCCAAACACTGGGCAAAGGGTGTGCAGTGAGTGCTTGCCTGCTCTGGAATGGAGTCAAGATATAGGGATCTGGTCCCAGGGGGCTGGCTAAGCACCACAAGGGATTTCCATCTGGCAGGAGTTCTGGGCATCAGGTGGTGCCTGAGACATGGACGGTGAAAGATGCTAGAAGTAGGATCCAATGCTAAAGAAAGGGAGAGTGGGAACTATGCCAGTGGAATCAAGGTCCATGGCCAAGCAAATGGTTTGTAAATTGGGGGAGGAGGAGAATCGAGAAACAGAGAGGATAGAAAGTTGACCAGGCAGACTCTCCCCCTCCTTTATCACACTCACTTGTCCTTGAATCTTACTGAGATTCTGTAAGACTGCAGGCTCTGAATGGATAATTTTCTGATTTTTGTCCCTCTGATGAACCTGCTGGAAAAAAATCCCCAATCTTGAATTATTTCAACCACATTTGTTTCCACTTATATACCTGATATAGGGATCAGGTATCTCGTAAGAAAATTCTCCTAACTGTGCAAAATGGCATGATTACTAATTGATGACCTCCCCTTCATCTAAGCTCCCAGTGAACCAAGTCACCTTTCTCAAGATCCCATTCAAAAATATTAATATCTGAGTGAGCTCTTATGAACTGTCTCTGCTCTCATCAAGTCGCACTCCCACCTTGACTTTCAGTCAACTGCACCTTCTATTTATGAAGAAAATAAAAGCCATAGAGCAAGAAATATCTCAACCTCCTGCCCCTACCATTTGATCTGAAAGGGTGTCTGGATCTTTGCTTTCTTCCTTTCTACCTCAAAAGAAGGGAGAGCTCTTCTGCTGCTTGAGGCTGAGCCCTCCACATGCACTCGTGATCACATCCTGTCCAAGTCCTCAGAGAACTTGCTCCGTCAGTCACATCCTCCCTTCCTTTCCCCCGTCTTCATCTTCTCCTTTGCTACTGACTCTCAGCAAATAAGTCTCTCCCTATTCAAAAGAAATAGGTTATCCCTTTCATTCTTTCCTTCCCCACTTTCACCTGTGACTTAAAAGGCTCTTTCGTACTTAAAGATTTCTACTTTGTCAACTCCTATTCACCTGGCACAACTGAGATAGTCAATCAACAACTCAATGGACACTTTTCTGTCTTTATTTCACTCACTGCATTTAACCCTGTTGGCCACTCTCTCTCCTCTTGGCTTCTGTGACACCAATCCCTCCTCTCTCCATTCCTTCACAGTCTCTTTTGTTAACTTCTCTTCTTCTGACCCCTTTCTCTTCTCATAGTCATGTATTACTTATAAAATCTCACTCACACTAGCCATTGCCAAGCACTTATATATAGAGGACCTTCAAATAGCAACCCTGATCTCCTTAGTCCCGATTACTCTGTCCAAGGGTCTACTGAAAGTTTCTGTTTGGACATCCCAGAGCACTCTCTGACTCATCACATCCCAAATTGAATGAATGTGCTTCCTCACAAAAATGTTTTCTTTGATATATCTTGTCCCCAATAGCTTCTCAGTTTGCCCCTAGCCATCCAAAGCAGGAACCTGAGGATCCATCTAGATTCTTGCCTATCCTTTGCCCTTCACACCCAATTGGTCACCAAATACTATTGATTCTCCCTCTTAAATACTTCTTAACAGTTCTACTCATGTGTATCTCCACTTTCACTGCCATGGTTAGGCTCTCATGATTACTTTCCTGAAATGTAACACTGATTCCTAATTTATCTCATTGTCTCTACTCTGTTCCCCCTTAAGTATGTCTTCCAGGGTTCTTCTCTGCTTTTACTCCTTAAAAGACATACAATGGGGAACATAACAAAACTTTCTAGCATATCATACAAATGATTCACAATCTGAAGGACATAATTACTTCCCCCAATAACAAGTATGTCATTTGGATATTAATAATACCTACTGCATAAGGTCTTTGTGAGGCACAAATGAGTTAATACATATAAAATGTTTAGAAGAGTGCCTCATACAAAGAGAGTGATCAGAAAAAGTAGATAATATCCTGTAAGAATTCAATAAATAAATAAATGATAACTGAGATACTTAGCAGAGGATTTGATGATTTGCATCCCAGTGCTATGCAGGTGCACAGAAAACTAAGTATGGGCATAGTAGGCTTCAGATTCCAGGCTAAGGGGGAATGAACTGCTAACATGATGCCAGTTAGGGCCCTCAATGGTTCAAAGACTGAATTCCTGGTTTTTGTAACCCATATCTGGGTAGGCAGAGCAATTTGGCATTAAAAGTGCGTTAAGGGGGCCAGCCCCATGGCCTAGTGGTTAAGTTCAGCACACTCCACTTCGGCGGCCTGAGTTTGATCCCTGGGCATGGACCTACACCACTCGTTGGCAGCCATGCTGTGGCAGCAACCCATGTACAAAATAGAGGAAGACTGCCACAACGTTAGCTTGGGGTGAATCTTCCTCAGGAAAAAAAAAAAGAAAACAGATTAACTAGATCTCTTTGTTATTTTTATTTCTGTTGGGAATGATTCATTTCCATGTTCACCTTTGCTTTTCCACTTGTTTGAAATCTTTGAGCATAGACACTATAGGATGGAGACTGTATTGCACACAGTGGAAACTCAAGTTCTAACTGATGTTCTCTGGGTAATTGATGATGAGAAGATGGTCAAATGATGACAATGAAGATGCTGATCAACAGAGTTCCTTCTCCCACCACATATGACATAAGCTTGCCAAAAGAGGCTTCTAACCCTTACAAACTTAAGGAAGATTTTACTTGAAAATACAGTCATCTTGCAGGATCACAGGTGGCAGATCCTGTCTCTGTGAGAGGCATGGAAATTTATGTTGTAAAAGGATATCTCTGTGCTCTTTCACATCAACCTCCAAGACATGCCTGAACTTCCATTAATGATCTGTCATTGTTATTTATCTAAATTAGGCCTACAAGCTGCTTATGTTATTAGTCTCCTCCACCCTTTCTGGGCAATGAGCTTCTGAAGTTCCAGATTTATCTCTTTCATATTGAAAGGGGTCACTCTGGTATACTTGAATCTGGGGAAAAACAATAAAGGGCTCAATGGAGGAAACTTCCTTTGCACAACTTCCTTTGTATAAGATACAACGGCAAAATACTTGATGTTCCCCAAAATCTTTCACTGGGGCAGGATACAGCCGCAACTTTCAACACGAAGGCCACACACCACTGCGATAGTGGAGAAACATATTTTACTTCAGTAATTATGGTCATAAAACTATATGATTTTAAAAAGAGAAACTAGTTATTACATTTTAGACATTTTTAGTCTTCTTTCTCTTTACTGTTCTAGGATTCAAAAAGGATCCTGTAATACAATTAAATTCTCTATAAAAACATATAAAGCAAATATAAGATGTTTCATATAGTGTCTGGCACAGAGTAAGTACAATAAATGGTCATCATTGGTGTTGTTATTATCACCATTTTGATCATCATCTCCCATAGTCCATTGAAGATACAGAGCTAGCCATAAGTGTATCTTCTATTTAGGTGATATTGATATAGCTGGATATAGATGAAGGACTTTTGCATTTATCACAACATCACATTCACTTAGGAGCCTTGTGAGTTAGGAAAGGCAATACAATTATCCTAATTTTACATATAAAGGAAGCTGACACCAAAAGAAGCAGATCAACTCCCCCCACGGCAGTCAATGGAAGATTTGAACCTGCAATTCTGTCTTTCAGACTCCTAGCTTCTTCTTCTTCCTCTTTGAGGCTGAGGGAAGGATGCAAAGGAGTTGGACAATAGGAATTCAAGGGAGATTGGGGGATGAGAGATAGTATTATAAATGTTGTCTTCCAGATTATCTGTGTCCTCCAACCTATGCAAGGTATAGAGCTGTCAAACAATTGATTTTGTTTGTAGGTGTGGCTTATGAAAATTATCTCTTTACCTTCTTATCATCCCCTTAAATTAATTGTAAATAGTCATTAGCCCACATTCTTGATTTATTGTTTATTGCACCAGCATAAAAAGTCAAAACACAGCACTATGGCTCAAATTTTTCTTTGAGTTTATAATATTTGTTCTAAAGGAGAGGGGAGATTCTGACAAGCATGAATTGATTTCCCATTATGTTCCTTAGCTTCTTGGCTCAATAAGCTAGACCTTCAACAGCGCCAAGCATACGTTGACTGCCCTGGATCACCCAAGGTATGCTGGAGGCCTTAGGAGACCATATGTTAGGCATCTGACGTACGTTTTTTAAAAAGCTGGTCATATCTCTGAAGTGGATTTCCATAATGTAGCTTCGGCAGTGCTAGAATTAGCCCTGTAGCTCATCATGTTTAATTCATGCTTAATTACATTTGAATCCACGAACTTTTCCATGAAGTCTTCACAATTGCACTTCCATTGTAGTAGTCATGCTTGCTGAATTTTTCCGTGCTTTAAACACAAATGTCAGTGCCTTGTGAAATTTCACAATTATGCTATTCACTGTCATTTTTCATCCAGTCGTGAATCAACATAATTTGATGATAGCTGTACAATTACAAAAATACTGTCGAGTAGACATCACCCATGTGAACCTAGTGCTAAGCATTATTGTAATGAAGTCAAGGAAAAGTCATGAAATTCCTAGCCAGCCTGAACTTAACAGAACATGAAGTCATTTAACTTAATTGAAAGTGTTAGCACTGAGTTTTTCTACTTCGGCAATGGAAGTCCCATACAAATTAGATGTGCTTAGGAAAGGGCTGCCTCCATAGTTGCCTTTTACATAGAACTGACAAAACTACCAGATTTACAATGGCAATTCATATCCACTCAACCTTCCTCTCTAAGTACCATTTGATTATCTCCTACTGCCATGTTTAAATCAAGTCCTGTGAAGTCCCGTATCAGAAAGTCATAGAATCATAGTTGAAATGAACTTTGCAGATTACCTAATCCCCCACATTCATTTTACAGATGAGAAACTCAGACCCAGACTTCCTAATATTACTGCTATATAGCAGTAGACTGAAACTGGAACACAAGTCTCTTGATGCCCAAGCCAGGAAATAGTTTTCAGCATGTACTAGAGCACATCACAGTAATGGTAGCTGAGCGTTACAAGTAAAGCCTAAAGCTTTGCTCCTACCTGAGAAATGGAACACCAAAGGCTCAAGCTTTGTCTCCTTTCCCACCCAGATAGACCATCCCTGTTAGTCTGGCTTTATGCCTGAAAACCTCTCCATTAGAAGTTCTTCTTTGGATTCAAACCATAGGGTTCCTAGGAGAATCTTGTTAAAATGGAAATAATGTATTATACAGCAAAGGCTATCCCCTGAAATGGCCCGAGGAATTTTTGCATGGATTTTAAGTCAGCAATCAGGACCTGAACAAATGGGGTAGGAGACAGATAATATTTGATGGAGGTAACTGGTGCAATGGGACAAGGGAGGAGACATTGGACGTGGTGAGGAACCATGGTGGGTACCTGGAATCTGAAGATCTGGATAGTAAACTAGCTTCAGAGGGACAGAAGTGAGTGCTTATAAAAGGTTAGGAAGTGGAGGGGAAGAAACTCTGATAAAGAGCATTGGATTGGGTGAGTGATATCCACACACTAGAATCCATGAATAATGACCAATGACCTTGTATTACCTTTTTGAGAGAAGAATTATATCTCAATGCAGCATTTTCCCTTTTTATTCCTTTCTTACTCAGAAAAGTGAAGAAAATTTCTGCATCTGTCTTAAGCACTCTTGCCTAAGGTTTCACTGGGCATGCATTACCTGCAGTTGGTCAAACCCTCAGCCAGAAAGTCCATGGTTTTAGAAAATCTTCTGAGTTCAGTCAGCAGGGATAAAGCTCCTAAACAAACCATCCTCCTCCCATCCTTTTGCTACAAAACTTCCTCAAGAAGGCCTTGACTAGTTTTTAAGTCCACAAAATACAGGACAAGAGCTTTAGCGACTGCCTAGAAACATCTCTGCCTCCCTCCTTTTTTCTCCACCTTCATACCTTACACATGCTGGGCTGAACAAGGTGATTATGGCGACACTTAGAGGCTCTGGGCTCAGTGTCCTGCCCGGCTTTAAACTGGGTGAAAATATAGTAAGGTAGGCAATTCCCACTGAGGTAAACTCCTCTTAAGATGTTATATTTACAGATCACTTTCTGGTGTGTCTAAGTCAATCCACCAGTGAGACACTGCAGTGGGCTAGTCGGTGACAGTACAGAGAAAAACCCAGAAACACAGGTCCTATTCTCAAGACCTTCCAAGCCAATGGAGGAGAGAGGGAATCTGTGTAGAGTGACAGCCAACAATAATACAGGATCAGTCAATGAGAGGAAAAGGGAGAGGAAGGGAATGCAGGAGAGACATGAATGGAAAAGGAAGAAATAAATGGATGAAAGAGAAGGGATAGGACAGGTATCTTTAAGTAGATGATGATAGTTAGGTGAGCGCTGTGTTCCTAGCATATTGCTGTGATTTATGTACATTACCTCATTTGATGGTATTTGTGACTATATCTCCAGGAAGCAACTGTAATAATTAGTGGATTAGTACCTGTCTCCAAAGACTTACCCCTAGGAAAAGCGACCCACCAAATGTGCATCACTCATGGATGACAGAGCAAAGCTGGTGACTGTGGTTTGATGACAGTGAGTCAATGGCAGAAACTCCTTCCTCCGGGAACATTATCTGCGATTTTATCAACTTGGCTTTGAGTGTCCCCTAATATCTGGCACAGCACCCTGGACAGAGCAGGTACACAATATTCATTTGTTGGTTTACCTTGGATTATAACTTCTTGCATCCTGAGTGACCTTTCATTGTTGTCATTAGTGAGTGGTCAAATCATTACCCTTCAGTTTGTCAGCAATCAAATTTCCAAAGTCCTTAACTGAACAAGACCTGCTGTGGACCTTTGGCAGACATATCCTAAACATATACAGCCACAAAAACTCTCCCTCCTTTCCTCCACATGCCCACAAATTCCGCAAAGTCACCCTAAAGTGCAAAAAACACGAGTGGACTTGAGAGATTAGTGTTGAAGAGGTAGTCGGGAGAATGGTAGAGGACAAGGGAACAACAGCACTTGTCATGCTGAAGACATTTTCACCCAGAGCAAGCCAAACCTTTGTCCGCCAGTTTTGAAAATGCTGGCCACAACACACCCTCGGTTTGCCAGGATAAAAGAGATTCTATTGTGGAATTCTCTCTAGGCTCAGGGAAATAATTATTAACTGTGGCTTCCACAGGCTAGGATTATGCCAGGTGGAAAAAAACCATAGGCTTTAATCTGCTTGATCTGAAATGTCAAATTGGGCCTAAACACTTCCTAGTGCTCTAAGCACTGCTGGGAAAGCCAAGCTCTTGATGCCTTAAACCTTCTGTTCTCAACTCAGCCTTTTCTTTTACATTTCCACATTAATTAGAATTCTTTGCAAGCGAGAGAATAATTGTTCTGGCTATTATGTACTATCAACAGGCCATTTTCAAGCTTTTACTCAAAAATTCAGTGATTAGACCTCAGTCGGCGTGCCTTCCCGTTACCTTCCCTTAGCCCATCACACTTGCTGAGTAGGCAATAGTCAATCCTGTGGTTCTGAGATTGGAAAAATATGAGGCCTCCTTCCACCTTTAATCTCTGTGCCTACAGAGCTCTAAGGGAGGGAAGACCAAAGATGAGTCCTCCTCCTGGGACCAAAGCAGATATAACTCACTTCCAGAAAAGAGACAGAGAAAGCCTTGCAGAGGCATATGGAAAACAGGCCTGAAGCAACATGGGCCATATTAGAAAGCTGGGCACAACCAGGCTGGCAACACACGCTGTCAGGAACGAGGTGGGTTGGTTTGCACAAAACAGTAAAATGAGACCAGAGCCAGAGGAACACGAGGGCATCGGTCTCTCCAGATGGAGACCCTCAATGGTGCTGTATGCTGCTGTCCGTGCCGGCTTGACGGTGGCTTGTCACTGCTATTCATTTGTCATCGGGAGTGCAGCCATCACACATGGGAAGTTACTAAACCAACAAAAAACACAAATTCATTACCTTAGTCTGTCACTTAGCTCTATCTACTTTTGTGAAATTGTAAGGATTATTTTCTGAGAGTAAAGAGGATCTGTGTAACTAGGCTCTCAAGGAATAGCAAACACTGTGTAATAAAGAGTCTGACTCCATTTTTGATGTTTGACTGCTGACAGCTTTCAAGGCCACCACTCCCCTTTCCTCCCACCCCACGTCTGAGCAAGCCAATAAGAAAACCAGTGCTCCCTCTTTCGGCCCCAGCAGTAAGTTCAAGCCACACAAGCCACAATCGAGGCATGGGAAACCTTACCCTGACCACATAACCCCGTAACCACCATAAAATCTCCTTATTCTGCTTTCTCAAGCCATTTTCAGACAAGCTTGGGAGCCTGTCTTGTTCTCTGCAGAGAACATCATCATGTGAGTAATAAACCTTTTCACACTCTCTTGATAACCTATGTAATGTCATCATGACCAAATTTGATGGGGGGATCCACCCCACCTCCATGGATCAACAACAACACATTATTTAAAATGCACAAGAGCAAATATTGTTTAAAAAACTTGACCTGGAGAGATTTCCAAGATACATTCTTTTTTTGTGTGAGGAAGACCAGCCTGAGCTAACATCTGTAGCTAATCTTCCTCTTTTTGCTGAGGAAGACTGACCCTGGGCTAACATCCGTGCCCATCTTCCTTCACTTTATATGGGACGCCGCCACAGCACGGCTGACAAACAGTGCGTCTGTGGGCGCCGGGATCTGAACTGGCGAACCCCGAGCTGCCAAGCGCCAACTAAACTGCTGCACCACTGGGCCGGCCCCATTCCAAGATACATTCTTAAGTGTAGAAAGCAATCTGCAAAACGACATGGGTTGTATGAGTCCATTTATATAAAAATAAGCATTTGTATACATATATGTATGTAGAAAATAAACTGAAATTTGTTAAGCCTGGTCACTCCTGGGTGAGGGAGTGGAGAATAGAAAGGGGTTGAAAGGTTACCTTCTTGTTTTAATATTAGTATTTATGTAAGGCATGAATCTTTAACTATAGATGTATTATTATATTGTTTGTCTAAAGCACTACCAAAAATTTAAAAAAAAAAAAAATATTGAGCCTAAAATAACTTTAAAAACCAATTTAAAAATAGTCTTACTCATCAGATAGGCAAAAACATTTTTAGTGGGGGTACCCCACATTGATGTGGATGTGAGGAAACAGGCACTCTCTGCATTGCCAATGAGCTGTGGAGAAAACTGATACATGTATATTGATATACATAAATAGCCTCAAAAATGATCAAATACTTTGACCCAGTAATTCCATTTCTAATGATCAATCCTAAGGAAAAAAGTAGAGCTATGCATGGCAATTTATATTAAAGAAGCCCTATCACATTACTTTTAAAGTTAACTTTTATTTCTATCAATAGAAATAGCCAGCCCTGGTCGTCTTGTGGTTAAGATTCAGCTCTCTCATCCCTGCAGCTTGGGTTTGTTTCCTGATGAGGGAACCACACCCACCCATCTGTCAGTTGTCATACTGTGGCAGCTGCGTGTTGCCATGATGCTGAAAGCTATGCCACTGGTATTTCAAGTACCAGCAGGGTCACCGATAGTGGACAGACTAAGACAGACTAGGAAGAAGGACCTGGCCACCCACTTCCAAAAAAATTGGCCATGAAAACCCTCTACACAGCAGTGGAGCATTGTCTGATACACTGGAAGTTGAGTGCATGGTGCAAAAAGACCAGGCAGAGTCCCTCACTGCTGTACACAGGTCACTAGGAGTCAGAATCCACTTGGCAGCACTAACAACAACAAAGTCATTGGAATACATGCACATAGTTTAGACGTGAAGTAGGTTATAAGGCTTATGGTAAACACAGCAGCCCCTGCCCCAATATTTCCCATTCCCCTAAGCCCATTCTTCAGATTCCACTTCTTTTCACTCTCTGATAGGTTTCTTCTAATGTGTAACTCCACATTTTTAAATAATACACTTATCCTGCTACTTCTTGATTCATCAATTTTAGATATAAGATATTGATCTTATCATGGTAGCTGAGACTTTGACTGTCCTGCATCATCATCCCCACTCTTCTTGACTTCCTGTCCCCTCTTCCTCCCGATATTGTTATATCACAATCTTTATTTTCTATTATTACAGCTATGTAAATACTGTATTAGGTCAAGAAGTGTGCTACAATTACATTTCCTTTCTTGTACAATATTTTTTCCTAAAGCTAATAATTGCTGCTTTTCTATGTAACTCTAATAGTTTCCCAATGTTTCCAGATACTTAACTGTATCAAATAGCCCCTCCTCCCAAGAACATTGTAGGGCTTCCCTTTCTTCCTTCTCTTTTGTTCGACAGACACCCATTTTTCTTGGTCTTCCTCTTTCTTTGGTTTCTCCCCACTTTGCTTGAGTGCATCCTGTGCAGCCTCGCAAGAAGGGAAACAAGGAATATCCTTTTTTATTGTTTAAATATTTGCATGTCTGGAAAATCTTTCATTATTTCTCCTACAATTCCTCATCTTGGTTTTTTATGTCTTTCTTAGTTTGATGTGAGACTTTCTGGATTGATTTTCCAATGTCCTTTTCTTTCTTCCCTTTTCTGTCTCTTTTTGTTCTATTTTCTGAGAGTTCCTCAACTTCATCTTCCAATCCTTCTTTTGAATTGTGCATTCTGCTACCATATTTCTAATGCTAAGGGCTCTTTCTATCCCTTGATTTTTCTTGTAGGCTCTTGTGTTTGTTTTATAGACGTAGCATCTTTTATTGCTCTGAAGATATTAAATATAGATTTCTGCATTGTCTCTGTTTTTTATGGGTCCTTTTTTTATTTGTTTGTTTGTTTTTCTCTTTAATGTTAGATGAGCTCCTCAGATATATAGTGATCCTTGGCTGAACATTCACATTTAAGGCTGACCATTCCAAAGTTGCTGATTAGAAGTTCAGTGTTCAAGACTGTAACTTGTCTTCCTTTGGAAGTGTGGTACACATGGGGATGACTTGTGCACCTGAGAGCTAAACTGGATGATGTTTAGCTCTGAAGTAAACAAGACTTTTGGTCAGAGATGAATGTCAATATCTGGAGATCTCTTCTCTGGAAGGATTATGTTTCTCCAAAAATTCTCTAATCCCCCACTGGGGGTGACAGAATTTGGTGAAGAGGCATCAGACAACTGGCTTTTAGCTTTCTGGGGTTTTTTTTTTTTGCTTTTTCTCCCCAAAGCCCCAGTAGATAGTTGTATGTCATAGTTGTGCATGCTTCTAGTTGCTCTATGTAGGACGCCACCTCAGCATGGCTGGATGAGTGGTATGTAGGTCTGCTCCCAGGATCTGAAACGGCAAACCCTGGGCCACAAAGCAGAGCGTGGGAACTTAACCGCTATGCCACCCAGCCAACCACTGGCTATTAGCTTTCTAGAAAAGTAGGAAGGGGGAGACCACTGAGAATTTCAAATATTAGTGCAGTTTAATGGCCCTGCTTTCAGCTCTGTGTCCCACCCACCCATCCCTCCTGCCTTCTAGGGTACCACTGCAATGACTATGATTCCTAGTGTTACTATGAAAGGGGAGACAGACGGACTGACAGAAAGGGCAGGTAAACTGTAGAGCCTGCGGGAACTGTTACGTTACTGGGATGGTGTGCTATACTCCTCATGCCTGGGGCGGGAGCCTTCTGCAAGACCAGCGTAGTTTATTGACACTTAAGGTTTCCTAAAGATGAATCCTACTCTTAGGACTAACTCTGACCAACATAGGGAGATAAAATGTTGTAAGCTGGATAAAAAGTACCAGGCAGCAGCCTCCGTAGAGTTATACTGCTAAAATAAATCTTCCTGCTAGCTGGTCTGAAGCTCAGTTTCTGTGTATTGAATTTTAGCCTATTTTTATAGTCATGCATTCCTATAAAGATGCTTATTACAGACTGCAAAGACCTGATTATGAAGAGTAGCTACAGAAAATGAATTATGCAAAGGAAAGATCTTGCATTCTTAATAAATATGCTTGTTAACAAACATGCAGCAAAGAAACAACAAGCTAAGAGCCACTACCCTAGAAATAAATGCTTATTATTCTAAGGAGAGTATCATTTAGAAATAAACTGTATCATTTAGCAAACTTACGTGAGCGGCGTCCTGCAACTCAAGCAGATGAAAAGCGCTTAGCCCAGGAAGGCTTTACCTTGTGCCATCACTGGGACGGACTAAAAAATCTCTCTGCCCTCTTGCTAACCTCTTGGTTCAAGTTAGTCTCAGGTCAGGATCAAAAAGAAACACATTTCTACAGCTTCCTGGGTACCTTGCTCAAAGAGATAAGGAGAAACATCCAGAAAACAAGTTCAGAGATGGCTTTGGCTTAATCCGGAGGATTTGGGTTCCCTGTTACTAGTCTTTCCCAACTTGAGAGCAGTGATTTCTTGCTATGGATAACGGAAACATTGCTTCACTGAACTTCTCTGCTTGTGTGAGAAGTTTAATAATGTACAACCCCGGGGAGATAGGCTGAGTACAAACTCCAATGGACACTATATAGCAATCCAAATATTTATTAGATACAATGCAGTGTATCTACCCATGTCTGTATCTACCCATGTCTACCAACACCTATATATTATAGTTATCATAAGCGGTTAAGTTATCCTATGAAATGTCCTCCAATCCTCAAGCTATAAATAGGTATCCCTACTGTATACTGACATGTACACTTATTCAATCTGTGCTCTATTACAATTGCCTATTTATACATCGATCTCCCTTCCAAACTCATAGTGATGAAGGCATGGATGGGGCATCCCCCACCATTATATACCCTGCCCAGTGCCTAGCACAGTGCTGGGTACATAGCAGATACTCCGTAAATACTTGCTGCATGAAGGATGTCTTTTCTAGAAGCTCCTCATAAAGCTTGCCCTACTTCTCATTTCAGCTTCTAAATAATCTAGAGGGAAATATGGAGATATGAGGGGAGAGAGAATGTGAATAAGGATCAGATTGTCAAATGAATTTGACTCTTTTCATGTATCTAAACCTGTTTTTGGAACTTGAATATTGAAAACCACAACTCGACCTATTTAAATGTTTTGGAAGTAATGTAAGTTGATACAATTACCTTAACAAACAGTTTAGCACTAGCTTTTAAAGTTAAGTTAACATAGTCTACGAACCAGCAATTCCGTTCCTATACTCTTGAGGAACTCTCGCCTATATGCACAAGGGGACAGGCACATGAATGTTTATTGAAGCTTTGTTCATAACACCAGAGAAATAGACACACCTAAGTGTCAATTGACAAGAGAATGTGGAAGTAATGGAATGGTGAGTGAGCTGAAATGACCTAAAACTATACACAAGAATAAGTGTGAATCTTAAAAACACGTGATGATTAATTTTACATGTCAACTTGGCTAAGCTATGGTGCTCAATTATTTGGTCAAACACTAGTCTGGATGTTGCTATGGAGATAATTTTTAGATGTGATTAAAATTTATAATCAGTAGATTTAAGTAGCCAGCCCTGGTGGCCTAGTGGTTAAGATTCGGTGCTCTCACTGCCACGGCCTGGGTTCATTTCCTGGTCAGGGAACCATACCACCTATCTGTCGGTTGTCATACTGTGGTGACTGCATGTTGCCATGATGCCAAAAGCTATGCCACTGATATTTCAAACACCAGCAGCATCACCCATGGTGGACAGGTTTCAGTGGAGCTTCCAGACTAGGAAGAAGGACCTGGCCATCGACTTCTGGAACTCCATGAATAGCAGCAGAGCATTGTCTGATAGAGCACTGGAAGGTGAGAGGATGGTGCAAAAAGTCTGAGCAGGGTTCTACTCTGCTGTCACAGGGTCGCCAGGAGTTGGAATCAACTCGATGGCACTAACAACAGGACTTTATAAGGAAAGCAAATTACCCTCCATAATGCGAGTGAGCCTTATGCAATCAGTTGAAGGACTTAAGAATAAAGACTGAGGTTTCTTGAAGAAGAAATTCTGCCCCAAGACTGCAACATAGAAACCCTGTCTGAGTTTCCGTTTTCAGCCTGCCAGCCTGGCCTACAAATTTCAGACTTGTCAGCCCCCACTAACATATGAATCAGTTCCTTAAAATAAACAGGTATAAATATCTCCTATTGGATCTGCTTCCGTAGAGAAACTTGACAAATACTAAACACAAACATCAGTGACAAAAGCTTATAAAACTGTGTGCAGTGGTACTATAGTACCATATTTATAAAGCTCAAAAAGAAAGAGAACTAACCAATATAGTGTTTAGGGGTGTATACATATGTAGAAAAAAATATTTTTAAAAAGGAAAGGATAGGCCTCACATGCATGGCCTCACGTTACCTCTGTGCAGGGAGTCAGGGGAAAGAGCTCTGGCTTCTCTTTTTTTTTTTTTTTTTTTCATGAGGAAGACTAGCCCTGAGCTAAGATCTGTTGCCAATCCTCCTCTTTTTGCTGAGGAAGACTGGCCCTGGGCTAACATCCACACACATCTTTCTCTACTTTATATGTGGGACGCCGCCACGGCATGGCTTGATGAGTGGTGCGTATGTCCGCGCCTGGGATCCAAACCTGTAAACCCTGAGCAGCCAAAGCAGAGTGCGCAAACTTAACCACTACGCCCCTGGGCTGGCCCCAATGGGCTTCCTTTTTATGGGGTGTTGGTAATGTTCCAGTTCTTAGGTAGGGTGGTAGGTTTATGAATATTCACTTTATTATTATGCCTTATATTTTATATGTATAGTAAATGTAGTTTTTTATGAAGCATTTTATGATTAAAACTTTTTAAATAACAGATCTTACAAGCATCTATAAAAGAACACTGTGCCGAGCTCCTTTTGTTGGCTTAGCCACCGTTTTTAACATAAAATATTTCTTCCTGGAAGCCTCTGTCTGTTCCTTTTTCTTTAGTAATGCTCTTTCCTCTTTGTCCCACTTGTACTTTTCACAGCTTCTAATCCATTAACTACTCTGACATATGGATTTAAATGCCCTTCTTATTACACTCTGTTGGATTCAAGTTCTCCAGGTCCGATTTTCCCAACTCTATTCATAATTGGTAGCTTTGTTTGTAACCTTAATTTTCAACCCCCTCATCTGGCTGTACTGCCATCCCTCTTACGCTCATCTTGTCCAAACTCTGAACTACGTCCTGAGAGAGTACAATATCCCCTGTTGACTTCTCGGGCTTTGATTGCTTCTCCTCTTAACCTTGTTCTTTTGGTTAAGTCATTCTTTTTAGCCAAAAGTTCACACCTGTTCCCCTAAGTTTCTTTCCTTCAATTCTCTCTTTGACCTTCTCTAATCTGGCTTTTACCGACTTCACTCCATTGAAACACAAAGCTACCAATTATCTCCTCCTCAGAGGCTAAGCCTCCAGGGCTCTGTGCCAGCCTCAGCCGCTTGACCTTGCAGCTGCCTTTGATCTTGAGGAACACTCTCCCCTTGGGTCAACTGATAACTCCCACAAGGGCCAGGGAGAATGTGTTCCTTGCCTAGAATGGAGAGGAGTCAGCCTGCAGCTGGCTGCCCTGGGTGTTTCACATGCTGCAAAGCAGCTCCCAGCTTAAAAAGGGGAGCCTTGAGATGAGAACCAGCTTTTCATTTGAAAGCTGACTAAAGGATTGATTGGGCAGGCTGAAGTAACTTGAGGGAAGAAAAGAGCTTCCAATGATTAGAAAATAATTTTTCAGCAATTGAAGAAATAGTTGCACAAGATGAAAACTTTGAGAGAATTTGAATTGGGTCCAAAGTTCAATGTAATAACTTGTCTCCGTCTTTAGTCTGTTTTTCCAAATTTTCTGAGCAATATATTTCGGGTTTAGTTTTATAACTAAATATACAAGTAGCATATTTGGCCCTTTTTATTGGATTAGTTTTTATTTAGATTTAGAAAGCACTAGAAATAAAATTTTCTTCTCTGAAAGCATACTTTAAAAAAAATCTTTCTTTATTGTTCTTATTGTAATTTATCATATATTAAGATAGGATGTATTGTTTATAACACAGTTGTTTGAATTTGAGTTGATTATCTGCACTTGGACATAACATGGGCTCTCACAATATATCGCCAAACTACCATTGTTGATTTATCTCTATAATTTCATACACTTTAGCTAAACAGGACTCTTTTCTCCCTTATGCCTTTACTTTCCCTCCTCCATATCTCTGCTCCTGAAAAGTTTTTGAGTTTTTTGGTTGGTTGGTTGGTTTCCTGACTTAAAGACCTCCTTGCACTCTCATTTCCACTGGTCAAAATTCTTCCCATTATTTGACCAGCAGTGGTTCTCAGCTTGTACCCTCTCTCACCTTATTTTGTTTTATGCATTTGCTATATTATTTCTTTGACTTTTTATTTGGAAATAATTTCAAACTCACAGAAAAGTTGCAAAAATAATACAGAGCATAGTACTCTTTACACAGATAAATTTTAACATTCGCAATATTTTTTGTATCCTTTCCTTTCTCTGTATACGCGTGCTATGTATAAAATTTCCCTTGCAAATGTCTTTAGAATAGGTGGCATTTATCATGCTTCTTTATCCCTTAACATTTCAGTATGTATTTCCTAAGAATAAAGCTATCACTTTACGTATCCATGGTAGAGTTATTAACCTCATGAAATTTAACATTGATATGATACTTTTAATCTAAGCAGTCTATATTCCAATATTGCCTTTAAGTCCTTTAATAAAGTCCTTTATAACTTTCTTTTTACCTCCAGTGCAGATTCAGTCTAAGATTGCATATTGCATCTAGATTGCATTTAATGTAAGTCATGTCATTAGTTTCAATTTATCATTGCAACCAGTTAGCAATCTGGAGGTAGTCATATTAAGAACATATAAATATCCTACTCATCATCACACTCTCCCCCTAGATTTAGCACCCATTGATGATTCTTGCCCAAATCAACATTATTATGATAATTGAAAAATGGTGGATTTTTAACTCCACTACTCCAACCACACTTATATGTCTGAATTATCCTTTTAAGGAAGAGCCCTCTCTTTTCCCAATCTTTTTTTACTATCTAATTATTAGTAGTATAGACTCATAGATTCCGTTTTGTTCAATGGGTTACTCTTCTTATTTATTTTGATACTTAAAATTGTCCTAGATTTGGCCAGTGAAAGCCTTTTCAAGCTGGCTTCTCTATGCTTTTGTAATGTCCATGCATTTTTTTTTTTATCACTTGCATACTTTCTGGCATAACAAGATGGTCCAGGCTCATCTTGTACCTTCCCTGTCCCAGCTCTACAATCAACCATTTATTCATTCATATCACAAACACTATTTTAGTACCTGCCATGTGCCAGGCACTCTTCTAGGCTTCAAAGATATGGTGATAAGCAAAACTAGGCATTGTCTTTTTCCTAATAGAACTTACAGCTAACTAGATAAGATGAACATTAATCTTTTTCTTTCCCTGTTTCTTACACTCATTCATCCTATCCCTGTGTGGCGAAGTACATGAATTTCTCACAAATTGGATTGCATGTTTACTGAATGAGTGAAGTTACTTTCTGTATCTCCAAATTTCTCTTGTCTGAATATGGGGCAAGGTGATCCTGCAGGCCTGTAAGAAGTAACTCTGAGTCTAAGGTGGTCTTCAGCCAGCAGGGAAGGATGTTTCAGGTCACTCTGTCCTGGGATTGGAGCACACTTCAGTGTCTCCTGCTCACCTGCTGTAGTGCGGACTCACTGGGCAGGAAGCTGCACAGAAAAAGGCAAGTGGCATTGGATGTTAGGAACACAGGTTATTGGCTCAACACTTTAAGGAGGAGTCGATAATGCCCAAATCAGAGATCTGGGTTAGTCGAGAATACTATTGTTGAAAAGCCACAACTTCTCCAATCCCATATTGTATGATTCTCCATCTTGCTCCCTGAGTTTCAGCCACAGTGGCTTTCTTTTTATTCCTTGAAAAAGCCAATCTCCATCCCATCACAGGCTTTCTGTGCTTTTCTCCACACTGTTCTCATCTTTCAGATGAAAGAGGCAATCTCTGACCATCCCTCAAGACCCTCACTAACCCTGTTCATTCCTTTAACATTACCTTTACAGTCTGTGATACAGAACCTTGAAGAACATGGCAGGGAGCTTGGATTTTTATTCAAGGGCAATAGGTTCTGAAAAAAAAAGAAAAAGAAAAACCATCGTGACATTTAAGGTAATTGACTATAGATGTACCTCCTCACTTAAGCTAAAAAACGTAACAACCTAGATGAAAATGTTAGTACTCTCACCTCTATAATCTAGAAGACTTGCTTGCAATCTGAAAACCTAGAAATGAACAAATCATTGCACATAGATTCAAAATAAATGAAATGTCCCATGGTGCAGCTTTAAGCAGAACCTCCTGTTTTATTTAGGGATGCAACTTCCTGCTTTGGTCATGCTGTTTAAAAGTATTAGTGTGACTGCTAGGTACACCTCAGGGACTTTTGAGAATGTAATTTACAACATTTAATATAGATGAAATGTGAATGTTTTTCATACTCAGTTGTGCAAAGCTAAAGGCATAAGGGCAGATGACTGAAAAGTGTGTTTGTGTTAGTAATGCTTAATTTTGAAGATTTTTCTCTCCGTAACCCCACCACTTTCTCTTATTTATCTGGAAAGTGGTGGGAAGCAGCAAAAGGTCCCTGAAGAAATGGTATCCGGGAGACTTTTAGGGATCTAAATTTTGGGAATTTGAGGCCTTGAAAATATATGTAATCAATCAATCTGGTAATTGGAAGGTAAAATAATCAAACCATAATTGCTTTACTTACCAACAGATAAAAATATCTATAGTCAAGATTGGAGAGATTTTGCTCTAAAAAATTAGATATGAAGAAATATTGGATATTTGATATAAATAATTTTTAAAATTATTTTTTGTGATTATAAAAGTAACATAAAAAACTGAATGTCTTGAAATAAATGAAAAAAAGCAAATTTGCTATAATCTCATCATCCAAATACTAACAACCATTATTAATTTGATATGTGAGTGAGAGAATTGAGGTCAGACTGTAAAGAGAATTGTATATTCTGACTTTTGTAATCATTTTCTATTCTGAGCATTTCTCCTTTTCATTAAATAATCTTCAAAACCATGATTTTTAGTGCCTACCTGTTCTTTCAGCATATACATACACTTGATTTATTCAACAACTTCCTTGTTTTTGGAAATGTAGGTTATTTCCAATTTTTAGTCATAATAAATAATGTTATGGATTTCTGGTTTGAAAAAATGGCAAATTGACAGCACACTCTTTAGCCTTCTGCTCCCCCAAACCCAGCTAAAATATCAGTAAAAGGGCATTAATCCACAAGGAGAAAGAGAATGCAAGAAGAGACCTCAGCAAATTAGAGATTTCAATACATTTTTTGGAAGCTAGAAAGACGGTAGAGGAGAGTAACTGGCTTAGTAAAGAAGACAAAGTGATGGCCCAAGGCTTGCAGAGGAGGTTCCAATGAAAAGCCAACCAGTTGACCTGGCAAACGTTGAGAGGCTCAGCCCTTGGAAATATCTTGCTATTTCTTTGCTATAGATAACCTTTCTTAAACGTCTCTTTCTGCAATACCCAGTCAAGAATGACAACACATTTTTAACCTTGACCAATTTAAGAATCAATAAGCTCTCAAAGGGCCACCTGCAAAGAGGCCTGGGTCAAGTAGAACTCTCAGTTGGAGATAGAATAAACTGGTCGGCCACTGGTTATTTGGGAAGGACCTTTATTTTTCATGTGAAGTAGGAAATAGGGAGTAGGCATATCCTGTATTGTGATCTTCCTCTCCTCCCTCAACTCCCACTCCCCATCCCTCCGTCCAGTTTCTCATGAGTTCTCATTCTGATTCACAAGGCAACAACTTGCTTTTTCTGGGTATTTAAACACTTATTCCAGTCTACCACTCTCTGATATTTCATTTCACTAGACCTCACCTCTAAGCCCACTGCCCTTTTCCTTCCATGCAGTGTAGGCTATGTATATATCTCATTTTATTCAGTACATATGTTGAAAATCTTTAAACACTCAATTTATTGAATCACTGCAGGAAATATATCTACTTATGTGACTTTGAAAGTAGCCCAGCTTGACCCAGGTAGCTTAATAAAAGCTTCTGATGATAGAATAAGTGGTTCTTATTATGTTCAAATCTGAGTGCTTGGTTTTTTACCTTTTTCCTTGGTGGAGGTAACACCGCACATGAAGGCTTTCCATGTCCATGTTATCAAAGCTCTCCTATTACTGTGTTTATCACTTCACATTGTAGCTATTTGTTCACAGAACTCTCTCACACACTAGCCTATGAGATCACTGAGGTCAGAAACCATATTTTCATTCCTTCAACATATATTTTTTGAGCACCTGCTACATGTCACACAGTGTGATAGGAACAGGAAATACAGAGATGAACAAGTAAACATGGTTTATTTAGGCAGATACAGTGTGGTCTGAACCCCAGGCTGGTATATTACTTAGCTGTTGCCACAGTGATGCTGCCTGACAAACCACCCCAAAACTCAGTGGCTTGCAACAACAAGCATGTATTCTCATGCCCATGGGTCTACAGGTTTTCTGAAGTTTACGTGATCCAGGCTGAGCTCCTGTGGGAGGTTCCGCTTCAGGCTGCAGGTTGGCTGGGCCTGGCTCCTCCCTGTGAGTTGGGCTCAGATCTAAGACATTTGTGTTCATTCTGGGGCACAGGCTTCTCAGAGCATGTTCTCCTCATGGTGGATCACTGGAGCACAAGCTCAAATACATTAAAATCCTCTGCTGGGGCCAGCCTGGTGACATAGCAGTTAAGTTCACGTGATCCGCTTCAGCAGCCCAGGGTTCACCAGTTCCAATCCTGGGCACAGACCTACTCACCACTCAAGCCATGCTGAGGCAGCCTCCCACATAGGAGAGCTACAACTCTACAACTATGATACACAACTATGTACTGCAGCTTCTGGGAGAAAAAAGAAAAAGAGGAAGATTGGTAACAGATGTTAGTTCAGGGCTAATCTTCCTCAAAAACAAAAACTACAGTCAAAGAGATTTCCTTTAAAAAAAAAAATCTTCTACTCCATGATATCCATTAAACTTTCCATTGGCCAAGCAAGTCACGTGACCAAGCTCAACATCAATGCTTCAGGAAAGTGACCGTTGTGGGAGGGCACAGCAGTTACATAGTAAGGGTGTAGATGTATATTTATAATAGGGTGGGTGTCAAGAATTGCAAAATATGATTCAATCTACTACACTAGATTACATTTTTGTTACGGTGGACCATCATACACTTATGGCTGCTGCTCCTCTTTAATCACTCGTTACATTTATAAATAATTTGTTCAGCATTTGTCTCCCTGCTCTTCTGTAAGCTCCATAAGGGTAGAGATCCTGCCTGTTTTACTCACTAATTATTCACCAAATTATCCTGTACACATAGAAGATGTTCAATAAATTGGTATTGAATTGGTGCACATCATGATAGGGAAGTTCAGAGAGCTAATCGATCACGTGAAATGGAAGTTCATGACATTACCTGCTTATTAATATCACCTGGGGAACCTTTAAAACTCTCTATGCCTGCGCCTCTTCCAGATCGATTAAAGTAGAACCCTCTAGTTTTCATCTGTGAAAGTGGAGACTGGGCCTCAGCGTGTTTCAGATACATACCAGGTGATTCTAATATGTAGCCAGGGATAAGAATCACTGATCTGAGGACACCTAACTTGCATTCGGGCAGTCAGGGAGAGTTCGTGTAGGAGGTGGCATTTAAGCAAAGACTATCATCGCTGGACTGATAAGTAGGTTTGGGCCCAGTGCAGGGGAGATGCGGGTGGGAGTGGGCGTGGGGATGGCAGGAAGTGGAGGTTTTTAACAGAGGGAGCTGTATGTGCCAAGGCACTGAGGTAAAAGAGAGCTATTTCGCCTGGTGTCTGGATCAGGGTGAGGTGAGTGATGTGGAGCGTAACAAATGTAGCTCCGGGCAGAATTCTTAGATAAAATGACCAGAAAAGCTTTGGATTTGGGGGGAAAGCCTTCCTAACCAGGAAGCAGAGGTTTCTCAGGAAGGGTGCTGCCCATTCTGATTAACTTCCCTTGGCTGCTTGCCAGGGTGAGGCTTTTGTTTAGGGCAGCTTTTGCCTGAATGGATTTCTGTTGCTGCTGTTATTATGCTGAACTCTTTCCAGCTCTTCTTTGTTTATGTAACTCTCTAGGCAGCCATCTAATTTCTAGGATATAACAGTCTTTCCACATCAATGTTCATGATGACTGCTGAGTTACATTTTAATAGTAGGCAAGCAGGTTTTTTTTTTAAATATCAATATAAAAAATAATCATACAAGAACATTTCTGCTTTTTAAAAAAAATTCCTCTTTAAGATAGACTTCATGTAGCTCAATATTCTCCCTATACAGAGCCATATGATGAATCCATTTCAGATTTTTTTAATCTGTAAATGCTTGTTGCTCTTGTCAAAATGATTTACTTTCTTGCATGCAATAATGAGAAATATTTATCCATCATGTTTTATTTCTTGTCTTAGGAAGCTTAGAGCTAAAATTGCAGAATTCAATATTATCCTGGTTTGGATTATAATTCTCTTCCCACCTATCAAATTTTAATTCTTTACTTTTATCTTTAGCAATTCTACTCTACATGTGTCTTCAGTGATAATCTCCCTTAAATACTTTTTTGAAGCAAGAAGATTACAGATTTCCAGGTAAAGTACTCAAAACTCTTACTAGATGCTGTGGCAAATAAAAAGGCATGTAAGACTCGTTCACTGTCCAGGAATTTTCAATCTACAAAATATTCGGAGATGAATTTCTCTGCAAATAAGTATGAAAGGCTTATTAATTAATGAATGAAATTAATTAATTAATTAAAGACGTTATTTTTTAGGCCTCAAGTTATCTCGACAATATGTCTAAAACTAAAAATGTATTTCCTTGCATTCTACCTTAAAATCAAAGTTATAACCATTTTTTAATTAAAATTCTTTCAATTGTATACAGAATATTCTATTCTGGAAGGACATATATGTATGCATTTACACACATATGCAAAGGTAGCAGTAGTTAATACTACCAATGTAGCATTGTGAAGGTTGGCAAATGTGAAATGTTTATTTGTAGCACTTCCAGTTGGAAGGTATATGGGTACTAACAATGAAATAGTAAGTGCATAAATAATTGCTGCCTGCTGCCTTTTTTCCAATTTTCCAGAGAAAATAGTATAATTTGAAATCAAGTAATTTTGAGCCCTGTCATTTTGCAACAGAGAAGAAAATCTAAGAAAACTGAGCACCCTGCTCCAAGGAAATTATGAATACAGAATTCAATAAACCAAGCGGAGACTTTCCAAAGAAAATTAGGCCATTCCAGATCCCAACACTAGGGTTTTTCTCCAATCTACCTCCTCTAAATAAAAAGAGTAATTTTTTTAAAACCCTTTAAAAAACATTCCTTGCCACAGTTCTACCTTCTGAATCCAATTAGCAATTTTATTACCTCATTTAATTAACATCTATTAATCTTGAAAAACATATTACTGGTATCCTATTGATCTCTTTTTGGTCTGTATTTATAAAGGAGAAAGCTTCTTATTTCTATTTACTAATGTGAAAGAAAAAAGAGATTTAAGGCAAGACACTTAGCATAGAAAACTCATAAACTTCTACGCAAATAAGCAGTTCCAAGAGAGCAGATGCACCTGGATTGCACTGGTAAATGGTGCTTTGTTATAGACCAATCAATACAGTTAATGCTAATTGTAATGTACTTTTGTCAAAATTGTACTTTATCTTAAACTTAATTTCTGATTCATGTCATTTTCCATAAAGTAATTCTGAAAACCTAAAGCTTATTGCTTTCAGTTCCTGCTAATGGGAGACTGACATGATTTAAATTCATTCTATCCTGAGTATTCGAATATCAGGTTCAATATTCCTGTTGCTTCAGAGTGGACTGATGTTTACTAAGTCATCCCCCACCCACCCCAGACTTCCGGTAACATAGCTCACAATACCAGTGAATCAAGATCAACAGGTCTTGACCTGAGCCATATTTATAGAAAATATGGCAAGCATTTGTCTCCAGGGGCAATATCCTTTACAACCGCCTATACAAATATTTATAATGCATTGTGGAGTGCCTTGATCATTTTTTTCGATAAGTGGTGCATTTCCAAAATGGGACAAGAATGAAAATTCAATTTTTTTTTATTTGATTACAAGTCTCTAGTGAACTGTTTTGTGCTTGTTCCTTACACACCAGTTCCTATTCCTTGGGACAAACACAGGAACTGCAGGAGCCAGATCCATCACATGTTATTCTAAAGAAGCCAGAAAGTTCCAGAGCTTCCTGCTTCAATGGAAGTAGAAAAATCCTGCCTGATCCTTCTATTAGGCGGTATCATGTCAGACAATTGCATAACACACACTCGTGCTGAGCACTGCTTTCTCTTTCTCCAACCAGTCTCCTTCTCTCTTTTTCTCTCTTCTCCCTCCCTCCCTGGCTTCCTTTCTAACTCTGTTCATAACTATCTTGTTCACATTTACTTTATAGAAATTTTTAGCTAGATCATTCACACCCTTTGGGGGGAAAAAAACTTAGCAAAATGCCAGGTTCTATACCAAGACATTTACAGAGGACAATCCAATAATTTCCTATAGTTATTCTTCCCAGCACGGTGTGGAAATGCATTCAGTAGTTTAATTTTCTTTTCCTTCTCATTGGCAGAATTATTTATTACTGACAGTTGAGGAGTTGTATTATAGTTATTATTTCTTTTGATTGGTTTAAAAATTCAGTTTGATAGGAATCTTAAAAAAAAAAAAAAAACCCATGAAGTTTAAATGTGGTTTGGAAAGGCAGCAGAGGGATTTAAAGAGAACAGATGTGATGAAAAAGAAAAATGTTCTAGCATTTTCAACTGACCAGAGTAGAATCAGTGAAAAACAGGAAGTCTCAGAAGTAGATTGCAACAAAGTAAAAAGAATTTATAAAAGAATACATAGCCATTCTGAGAGTTGTGTTGGAAAGGATAAGGCGGTATTTTTTTATCTGAGACTATAATGAAAAGACCAGAATTACAGATTTGATGCCTCTATGGGAATCAAACTTTTCCAGTCAACAAACTAGACTTCCATCTCTGGCTAAACATCTTGAAAAGATGTGGAAATATGGAACTGACCATATAGAGTTGATTCCATCACAAATTCTGGAAAAACAATGCTTAATAAAGGGTCAGGGTGAACGTGTTAATTGAGAATGGTCCCCACTAACTCATCTGAAGGATTATGAGAGCTGAAGGTTTCCAAGGCTATGACTATCTACCGACATGAAAGGAACAGATCTATTCATTGTTACTATCTGTGAAGATTGTTCTGGAATCGATTCTGCAGCCATGATTATTGTCAACAGTCAAAGTGAACGTGATCAAACGGTGCACTGGGGGGAAAACACAGGGAGTAGAGAGGTGAGTCCTCACCCTCTTCTCTACTCCTCACTAACCAGCCGTTTGATGTCCTACATAGGGAAGCCCTATAAACTTCTGATCTCTTAGTTTCTTCACCTTTCAAGTAGGAATAATAATACTCACTTCTCTGCTACCTTGCTGGGTTGTTATGAATATCAAATGATATGAAAGAAGTAAAAGAACTTTAGAAAAGATTTGATGTTACAAACATAAGGCGTTGATAGTGTTGGTTGATCAATGGTGCCAGAGATCATTCTTGCATCTGCTCATGGCTCAGCTTTCATAGCAATTTATGGCATTGATATTAGTTTTATTGTTTTCCAAACCTCATCTTAACACATTCCCACTGAAAAAATAGTAGATGAGATGGTTTTTGCGAAGGGGGCTTTTCTTTTATTCTCATTTTGCTGTAAGTGGAAAAGTCCTATTGTAAGACTTTCATTTTTAGTATTTGGAAGACTTTGGAAAGAAGTTCAAATTCAGAGGCAGGTTTTATATCCCCTTCCCAAGTATTTGAATGGTGATGGCAACAACAATATTAATATTACCTATATTGATGAAGGGCTTGATTTCCCCTTGTGGTTATGCCAAATGCTTATTGCAGTTTGAAAAAGACAGAACAATTCTCCCCGGGAATAGCCAACTGGCCTCAGACAGGTTCCCACAGAGAGGGAGAACCTTGATGTGGTTACCAAGGGTGTAGGTCATGGATAGAGGTTGGGAATTCAGTGGTCAGTACATCCAGAGGTAACTGAGCTCAGGGACGTGACTTACCCCAACCCAACTCTCAAGTCTGATGTTAAGAATCCAGAATGCCAATTTATTCACTTACAATCAAAACTATGACAAACACATAGACACAGAGAATAGATCAGTTCTCTGTATTTTCTCCTCTGTATCAGAGGGGAAGGGGGGGTGGCAGGAGGGCAAAATAAATAAAGGGGATCATTTGTATGATGACAGATGTGAATTAAACTTTTGGTGGCAAACACAATATAGTGTATACAGAAGTCGAATTAAAATGATGGACGCCTGAAATCTATATAATGTTATAAACCAATGTTACCTCAACAAAAATAAATAATAAACCAATATTAACACATTATTATAAAAAAACCTATAATTCTCCATAGGTAGATCTGTGCAGGGCAATGCTCATCAGAAGGTGGCTTGCTGGATATGGAATCAGAAGCTTACTGCCTAACCTGAATGGCTGCTGAGCTCTGTGGGATATCTGTGCTGCACAGGCCAGGTCCTTGGGCTCACAGTTCAGGAAACCCAATCTTGGACAGGGCTAGAGATGGAAAGTCCATCTTTGCCCCCTTTGCTCAGCCCTGTTTTTGACCAATCAGCTTTCAGATTAAGACATTTTTTTCCTTTTGTCATATGAATACTTTCCCTTCAAGTTTAGCTTGGGGGTATTCTGACTCTTTAAGGTAATCATATATCTTTGCTATGATATATTAAACGTTTCACAGAACCACTTGTAGGGTAATTTTCCCGGGTTCTTGGGCCATACCTCACTGTTGCCCCAGGTAACATATCACCGATAATTCTTCCTCACATTTGCCCGAGCTTGCTCTATACTCTTAAACTTCTGGGCCTTTGAGCATGGTTTGGTCTGGAACGCTCACTGTACCAAATAAATTCCTATGAAACTCAGTACCACTTTAAAATTCCATTCCTCTGCGCCCAATGGGTAAGCACAGGCTAGTGTTCACTAACAGAGCTACATCAAAAAGCTAAGTTGTACTGTAGGGCTTAAGTCACTGTGCGGTCATAGCCCTTCCCTCCAATGGAGTAAAATACAGAAAGAGTATCCTCCCCATTTTGCAACAGTGACAATGCTGAAATCAATCATCAAGGAACCATTCTAGCTCCATGGGCCCGTGCTAGCTATGGGGCCTTCTCTTGGCTACGAGGATTTTATTTCATCAAATTAAAAAATCATATTTTATCAAATAAAAGAGTCATGTTACTAATCACTGTAATAGAGATTCAAGAAATAGCCCCAGCCCCAATAGACTACATTTGTAATCACAGCTAACATTTATTGTTTACTCTATGTTAGGCAGAGTATTAAGCATTTTGCATGGATTATTTCATTTAATCCTCACAATGACCCTATGATACAGGTGGTTTAATTATCCCCGTTTTACAAGTGGGGAAACTGACAATAAGAACAAACAGATAGGGGCCGGCCCATTGGCGTAGCAGTTAAGTTCGCAGGCTTTGCTTTGGTGGCCCCAGGGTTCACAGGTTTGGATCCCGGGCACGGACAGATGCATCACTTGTCAGCCATGCTGTGGCGGCGTCCCATGTAAAGTAGAGGAAGATGGGCATGGATGTTAGCCCAGGGCCAGTCTTCCTCAGCAAAAAGAGGAGGATTGGCAATGGATGTTAGCTCAGGGCTAGTCTTCCTCACAAAAAAGAAAAAAAAAAAGAATGAACAGATGGTAGGAAGTAGAGCCAGGACGTAAATCTGCTGGTGAAATCTGAAACAGTGTGGTGACAAAGGAGTGTTCCATTACTAAAAGGCTTTGTTTTTCCATAGTACTTGTCCCTGTGGTATGCCTGATCCCTACTGCAAAGAGGGACTAGGTGTTCCACAAATGCTAAGCATCTTGGCAAGATCTGGGCAAATAAAAAGTTGAGAAGTGTAGAAATTTAGACTTTGTTGATACAGGAATTGTGCCAGGTACTCCCTGGTCAGCTTTGGTTTCCCAACAGACAACTTTCTCAGCTACACAGAGCCGTAAACACAGCTCTGGGATCTACTGATCAATACCCTGAGCTGTCCAGGAGAATGTCACACAACTGGGAAGTATTAAGATTTGAACTAAAAAAAGGTTTTTGTGCCCTATAAGGACATAATTTTTTTTAATTACCTAATCTTTTTAGAAGAACTCTTAGTTTTCTCATAATTTCCAGAATATTAGACATTTCCTGCTTGTACATATGCATGTTTTCTACCTCCAGGCCTATGTGGTATTACAGTCGTACCTCTGAGAGACCCAAGGAAAGAAACTTCTGCTTCACCCAATACCCGTAAGGTGAGATATAGCATTTTTTCCTTCTAGAAAACCAATAAAGGGCTTCCATCATAAATGGACCACAATCCCTGGATGTATTGCAGTATCTTCAAGCACACTATTTGCTCATCCAGAGGAAGCTACTGCGTAGGTCATTGCCAGCTCCACTGGGACTCAGCCAGCTGTCCTATCTAAACATGCTCACAGTGCCCTTCTGTCCATTCAAAAACATGTATTTGGCACCTACCATGTGCTGCCCACTTTGGTATCAACCCTCAGGATTTTAAATTTTATAAATGTACCCAAGCTCTGAAAATCATTTGGTCATTGTAAAAATTTTAGATCCATGCTTAATATGTAGTATATGAAATGTCACTTAGTCAAATAAGTACTCTGTTGTGTAATTTGGACAGAAGTATGCTTTTAGAATCAGAGGGCACTCAACCTTTGAAACCAGTTGTTACCTTTCCCTTCCTCATCTGTCTTTCCCCAAATCCATCTCCAAGTCACCTTCTCTCATTCCTCCATACAAACACACACTTATTCAAACAAAATCTGTAGAGCAGCCACCCGCATGGCTACTCCATCATTAAGATCTATCACTTCACAGCACCTTATGGTTATAATAGGATTTCCTCCTCCTTTGATTAATACTTGTTCAACGTCTCTCACACTTGCCTACCCAAGAAACTCTTTCCTGGGGGAGGAAACAAAATTACACCTTCTTTTACAATGATCCAGCTGAGAAAATGAGATTGCCCAACACATTACAGCTTCTATTCAGCAGAGCCACACGGTCCCTCTTGAGAAAGGATGGAAAATGAGCTGCCAGCTAAAAACTCCTAACAAGTGTCACAATTACAACTTTTCATTGGTGCTCCTAGTGACAGTGCTTCTGACCTAAGACAACTGAGACACACAGAGGTACTCCTGAGTCTGCTCATTAGCCTAATGAGGATGGAGTCAGGCAAAGAGTTAATTTGACTAATCTAATCAGCATGCCCTTCCATGTGTCTACTGGGAGAACACCAAAGTGACGGAGACAAACACAGAAACACACACAGGAGAGGAATTTACTGAGCTGTGCTTGTGATTAGGCAGAGCCACGGTTTGAAAATATAATAGAATCAAAGCTGGAAAGAAACTTAACGATTGCTTAACCCAGTCACATTATTTTATGAGGTCCAATGAGGTTAAGAAGTCATAAAAATAAAATTTATTGTAAAATGAGTAATACATGGGAAAACATTTTATAAACCATAAACTTCTATGTGTATGCATTTATAAAATATTATTAAATTGTTTTCCCAAAACAACATAGAAGGGGAAACAATGGATACATTGTTATTTATTTTCATAGAACAAATACTATAAAGAAATTTCTTCCTTCCCTACTGTCCGCACAAAAACCCTGATTCTTTAGCTCTGTGGACACACTTCAAACTCAGTTATCTGATAAGGGTATAGTTTGAAATTTTTATAAAAATTTTTCTCTAAACTTTTTCTGCTCTTGAAGACCCTAGAAAAATAAAGCATCAATGAGTGTTATTTGATGATGAATACAAATTTTAGTTTTACCAGATTTAGGGATTTTCAGTTACTACTTGGTGTGGATGATTTATGTTTTTGATTAATGGTTTTCGATTTCTTTAAAGTTCCACCTTAAAATGAGTACCATAAAATGTCTATTTAATGTTGGCAGTACTTCTGACAGCATGCCTTGATCTTACAATTAGAGATTAAGCCACAATTACTCATCAGATTCAGTAATTCTAAGAGAGTTGATTGAGGGTTTTTTCTGGACAATGGAATGTCATTTGCATTGATTATTTCATTATATTAATTTTCTCATCACTTTTCATTTTCTTTTTTTTTTTTTTCATTTGAACACTATTAAGGAAGTTTCTTCAATAGGCTCAACCCTAAGGGGATGAAAAAGAAAATGAATAGATTTCTTCAGTTAAAAAAAGGAAAGGAAGTGAAAAAGGGCTTATGGGGATACTGAGCCTCATAGCCTATAAATTGGTCCTGTTCTCTTTTTTCCTTGATAATAGTTTGTGGAATTAAAACAGGGTAGGGAAATTTATATTTTGAGGGTGAGTCTTTTAGAAATTGATCCTTTGTAATGTCTCTTCCATTTGAATGATATTGCTGCTATCCCAGCAGTCAGACCAGGCAATACCTAATGTTCCCTTACTGTAAGTTTTCTTAAAAATAATTTTTCTCTATTTATTCAATTATTGATGGAGATCCTATTCTGTATACTAGGTATAAAGTTTATACTCTTGTAGGAGAAATAGACATTAAATAAATAAACAAATAAACATGACTATAAAATATAAGTACAGTAAAGAAAAAGAATTGTGTTCTATGGGATAACCTAATTTATATATGAGTATGGTGAGGGATAGCCTCTCTGAGACATGTAAGGAACAGGTGTCAGTTTAGACTTGTAGAGGAAGGAGAAGAGGGACCAGGTAAAAGTAACAGCATATGTAAAAGATCCTGAAGCAGGAAAGACTGTGGTGGGTTCAAGGACTATCACTGAGGTCAGTGTAACTGGAGTAAAGGAGAAAGTGGTACAAGATGAGGCTGGAGAGGAGGCCAGGGTCCAGATTGGAGCTGATTGAGGAGTGAATGGGGGAGTTGAGATAGGCTGGTGGTAGACTGAATGCAAGATTGAATTCCTCAACTTCCTCCCAAAAACCCATTATAATTGGGGCCGCCCGGTGGCGCAGCAGTTTAGTCCGCACTTGGCAGCCCGGGGTTCATGAGTTCGGATCCTGGGCACCCGCGGACGCACTGCCTGTCAGCCATGCCGTGACGGTGTCCCATATAAAGTGGAGGGAGATGGGCACGGATGTTAGCCCAGGGCCAGTCTTCCTCAGCAAAAAGGGGAGGATTGGCAACGGATGTTAGCTCAGGGCTGGTCTTCCCCACACAAAAAAAAAAAAAGACAGAAAAATAATTTTTTTGACAAAAGGCATAAACCCCTAAAAGCAAAAAGAGATGCAGAGGAGACAACGGCATCAGAATTTTAGAGTCTGAAAAGCATGTGACCAAGTGGTTATTGATTTATCAAATCTGAGAAAGTCTGCAGTGGGGAAAGCTGAGAAGTTGCCCCACTTACCAAATTACCTCTAGAAGTGGGGCAAAGGTGAGGCTAAAAACAGAAGGATTCGTTGAAAGTCTATTCAAGAATCACGTAGACTTTGTAGCAGTCGGGAAGGGATTCAATACAGAGAACTGGCTGCTTATAAAACTGTTGGAAGAAGTGGAGAAGTGCAGGTCAGAGAAAGCCCTGGCTACTTCTCAGATTTGCTGTCAGTTTTCAGAGAATCAAGAAGTTGCAGAAACTTCAGGAAACTGCCAAAGATGAACACAGCTATCTGAAGCATCATAGCAGGTGATTGGCAAAGAAATACTCTGAGACTACTATAAAATCTCACATTGACTGAAGTCCACAAAATTGCCTACAGCCGCCAGAGGGTAATAATATGGTTTCTACCTTCTTATACCTTCCAATCTTATAGGTGTGTCTCCCATTCACTTGAATCCAGAACTTGGCCTGCAAGTAATTCCTAGGAATGTAGTTCCTGGGCTTCTAGCTCCTTCAATGCAAGAGCTTAGAAGAGTCTTGATGGCAGGAGACACGGAAGGAATATTGGAGCTGACTTGTCATCCATCAGTTCAGCATAAAGCCCCTCCCAGATTCCATCCCCCATTGGTGCAACGGGGCAATCGCCCTTCCCACACACAGGCAGAAGATGAGGTGTCGGTCAGATGGTCTCTAGATTGGAACACTAGACTCAGCTGATGGCTGGGAGACAGTTCTTAAAACAGAGGGGTAAGAGAAAAATGAACATATTAATTGTTGAGACCACCAGACCTCTTTTCCCATTTAACTCTGAGTTTAAACCTTCTAGGCCAGATACTAGAAGAGCCTTCCCTAGAAAACCTGACCAGCCTAAGAGAAAAGGCCTCAGCGATACTGATATCAGGGATGTCTCCAGAAAAAGTCCCTGTCAGTTCACTTTATAGAGAAGCCCACAGTGGCAAGACCACGTGAGCGCATAAAGCTTTAAACAACTATTTAATGTCCCACATTAAATATGAGCCAAGGATCACCAGCATTTGAGGAAGGGAACAAATACAAAAATCAGAGCCCAAAATAAACAAAAAGGAAGAAAAACATGGAAGATGGAGGCTATAAAGCAAAGAAGAAAATGTCAAAAAAAGAAAGCTATGTCTTACCTCAAAAAATAAAAAAAACTATGATTAACTATCCTCAGAGAGAAAGGAGAATATATTGAAACGAGAACAGAAAGCTGTGTTTGGGGGCAGGGAATTAAAATATGATGGCAGAACCAAAAACCTTAATAGAAACTTTTAAAAATAGTTATAAAAATATCCCAGAAATTAGACTAAAAAGACAAAGAGAGTTTTAAAGAAAAGGAGAGAAAAGATAGAGGATGGTGCAAATAATAGAAGCTCCAAAAATAAAGAACTGAAGAAATTATAAAAGGAGAAGAAATTATAGTGGGAAAAATTCAAGATAATATACCAGAAATGAAGGACACTGTGCTCAACACAATAAATGAACATGGACCAAGATATATTAAAGCACTAGAGACAAAATCTTACAAACTTTTAAAGAGGAAACAAACCCAGGACTTATGGCAAGCTTTTCTATAAAGAGCTAAATCATAAATGTTTTAGATTTTGCAGACCATACAATCTCTGTCAAAACTACCCAATTCTGCTGTTGTGTGAAAGCAATCATAGTCAATATGTAAATAAATGGGCATGCATGTGTTCCAATAAAACTTTATTAACAAAAACAAGCAGTGTGCTACATTTGACCCACAGCCATAGTTTGCTAATGCCTGATTTATATAAAGAATCAAAATGGCACCAGACTTGAAATAAATAGATTGAAGACTAGATGACAACTGTTCAATGCTTGTAAAATTCTGAAGAACATTACTTTTAACCTAGAATTCTATTCCCCGTCAAATTATCAAATAATCGTGAGGAGTGAATAAGCTCTCAAAAGCTTGACTTCATGGGCCTTTTCTCAGGAAGCTAAAGGTGAGCTTCATCAAAATGAGAAAAAAAATCAAGAAAGAAAAAGATGTGGGATCCTGAAACCAGGAATTAGTTTCCATTTCTTGGATCAAAATACCAAGGTTGCAAGTCATTCAGCATAGAGGGCAACCACTTCAGATTGGAGTAGATCACAAAGTTTTGGTAGAGACTGCTTCCAGAGGATGAAATTGAGAGAATATCAACTGTGTTTATATGGATTCAGAGGATGTTTATACAACTAGGAGAGGTTCTGGGTGTGCATTAATTATAAGCACACAGAAAACTATCCAAATAAACAAAATAATTATTATTAACACCAAAGGAAACAAAAAGTTGTACAGGAAAAAAATGAATCATTGATCACTGTATGACTCAACTCTGATAGTGGTCTCAGAGTCACAATAAACGTTATACACTGATCTAATCAAAATTGCTATAGAACTATATTGAAAAGATGGAGAGAAGGAATGACTGTGGTAGAGGCGGGTATTTGTGGGAAAGAGAGCTAAAACTTTGTCTCCCATAGTAGGAAATTTTAAAAAATAATAAATAAAGCCTAAATTATAAAAATAAGTAGTGCTACAAACATTTAACTTAGTGCGTTCGTGGCAAATACCAAACAAATCAGCTACAAATTTAAATATGGTTATCTCTGAGTATTCTGGACTAGGGGTGGCAAGAGTTGTTTAACAAGCTTTATAAAACAAGTTGACTCTTTTAAACTATATATATGTAAACTTTGATTTTTAAAAAAAAGCAACTTTTAAGAATAATGAATAGTTTTACATCAACAGGAAAATAACCAAATGGTATATTTAACCAATGGATTTTGTATGGCTCTTAAAGTAATCCATGGAGCTTTTGTGTTTTAAAATGTATAAAGCTCAGTAACAATGCTGAGCAAAAACCAAAGCAAATTGCAGAAAGAGATGTAGAGAATGGTAGACTTATAAAAAGCTTAAAAACATAAAAAGCAATAGTGTATTTTATTTATACATACACACATATGTACTAAAGAATAAAAACTCCCGTGGGAAAAACAAACCACTGATTCAGAATGTGGTTGCCTCTCAGAGGGAAGACAATGAGATCCGCGAGAGGTCTAGGAAGTGCTTCCACTCTGGAATGTTTTCTTTCTCTAAAAATTTCTCCTAAGCAAATGAGGTGAAGTAATAGTTAGACAAAGCAGGAGGAAGTGAAAGATTCGAGAAAGAGAAGGATAAACATGATAGCAATAATAAATTTAAAGTCAGAGAAATAGTCCTCTTTCAGATGACACTTGATTCCTCCTTATAGGCACTTTCTTTCACTTCTTGTCTCTGTTCTGTTTTATTTTCTTTCTGTTGTTTTGTGTTTGTTCTGTTTTTCCATCAGCATTCCAACATGCTCTTGTGGTGCCTATATCTCCCTCCAGTTACAGTCTTACTCCATCAAGCTTCCTGAGAGGGTTTTTTTATACAGGGAATCTCCATTTCCTTACCTCCCATCCACTTTTTCTTTTAAAGTTTGTTTGTTTTGTTTCATTTTTTAAGTAACAAAGCCTCAGTAGGAGTAATTTGGAGGGAAATATGGCGTTATCAATTAAAATTGTTTCCTACCTCAGCCCACCATGCAGTCATGTCTTTGGAGAGGGGGAGCTATAACTAAAAGCACTGTGAGATTTGACACACAATTTTTACCATTAAACATAATGAGAAATCAGGAAGTAGCTATTTCTGGGATTGGTTCAGTCATGCAAGATGTTGACAGGAGCCAGGCTCCTTCTACACTGACATCCTTGGAGCGTTGACTCAATCCTCACATTTGCCCCTGAGCCATCCCATTGGGATTGCCATGGTCTCAATATCTCCTTGAAAAAGAGTGGCTTCCTCCCATGCATCCCTCTTTTATTACAGAGAAAACCCCTCTTAGCAACAAAAGCAGACATTCTTTCAGGTTGCGTTCACAAGGGTTGGGTCATATGCTCATGCTGTAAGTACAAAGGGGATGGAAAAATGAGAATCTGGGATTTTCTGTCTCTAAATTTGGAGGCAGGTTCTGCTAGCAAACAAGTGGAGGTATGGCATGGCTTTGCATAGGCAATCAACAGTGCTTACCAATCACCTCGGGTGTCTCAGAGCACCTGCTACCATACCCTGCAGAGGGCACAGCAGTGCCCAATGGACAGAGCCATACCCAGCACAAGTGACAGCAATGCCTACCAGAAGCAGGACTACCCAAAAGGAAAAGCAGTACCAAATGGAAACCTCAGTGGTGCCAGTGAACACAATGGTGCTCAACAGATACAGCTGAGTCCAACAGAGGGAGGGACTACAGTTGCACTGCTTAATGGTAGCCATTATCCACATGTGGCTTTTTAAACTAAAATTAAATAAAATTTAAAATTCAATTTCTCAGTCACACTAGCCACATTTCAAGCATGCAATAGTTACTAGTTGCTACAGCTAGTTGCTACCATATTGGACATCACAGATCAAGACCATTTCTATCTTTACAGAAAGTTTATTGGACAGCACTGGACTAGAGCAAGGGAAGAACTTCTTAAATGACAAATCCACAAATGCAGGAATAAGATTAAGTTATAGCTCATCTTCAGGCATCTCCAGGGATGCCTGGAGCCGTGGTACAGACCCTAGGCCAAGATAGGAATGAAATGTCCTAGCTAATGATTTATAATGTGCTGTTTAAAGCCTGAAATTCCCCTGGAGGTACCTGGTGCTAGCTGGTCTGCAATGTTTAGTGAAAGTGTATAGATTGATGGTCCCCACCTGGTTTACCTGGTCACTCAGTCTGATTTTGGCTGTGTGATCAGTGAGGTATAAAAGACCTCCAAGCAAACTGGTGCCTCATCTTCCCTGAGACAGACACCTCATTCTTGTGTTGGTGGATCAGGATCCTGAGACAGAGCATATTCTGTGCAACTGAGAGAGGAAGCTATGCCCAGGTGTTCCAGGCCTCTGTAATGTTGCTTTGTACTTTCTTGCTTCTGGTGCTGAATATCCTTGGCTTGTAATAAATCTTTCATGAGTATACCTTGTTAGAGTCCTGCGAGTCCTTTCAATTATCTGACCCCGTGTAATTGCTGCACCCCATGGTGGCCAATCAGATTCAGTCATTAACACATACAAAACACCCTCTGGACACTGCTAGAAATAACTAGGTTGAACTTTCCAAGGCTCTGGAGGTCCCACACCAGCAGGCGTGAGCAAGAAATACCATGATATTGTAAGATTTTGTTGTTCTTCACTCTTCACGTCAAAAAGGAGTCATAAGTGAAGTGATATAGTTTGACATGAATATAAGTCAGAGAGATTATTTGTGTTTAAATCCTTGGAAAGATTATTTTATTCTCTAAACCTCAATTTTCTCTTCTGTAAAATGGAAAATATTCAGAATTCACATCATAGGACTGTTTGAGGGTTGATTTATATAATACATGTAAGAAGTAAGTACAATGCTGAGCATGGAGTAAGAACTCCATAAATAGTAGCTCTTATCATCACTCTCCTCAAATAAAGATATCTGTTAAATATGAACATTTATAACAAACTGGGTAATGCATTACCTTAAAGGTCTCATTATCTGTCTTAGATTTTTTTTTTTAACCCAATAGCATTGTCTCAATCACCTTCCAATTTTACATCTATTTTGTTTTCCTTTAAATGATATTTTATATAAACACACACTGTATTTGAATAGAGTGCTATATATTCCATCCCCAAATGGAGTAATATTTTCATATGCTCTATAGATGAGCTTAACTTTTATTAAAAATTCTATATTTTTATTCTATGCATGGCACTTGCTCAGTGGGAAAATTATGAATGTAATTTTTAGGCCACTAACTCAAATTTCTTCCCCTGGTGATTAATCATGGTTTCTAACCCCAGTGGTGAAAATGGCTTTCTCGCAGTCTTCTGGTATAATCCCCTCACTTTATAGTGAGATCTCACAGCTAGTAAATGATAGAACTGGGACTCAGATCCAATCAGACCCATATAAATGTTGAAGTTTTAAAAATATATAGATGATACGGTACATTTTTGGACGGGATATTGTTTGTAATAAAAATAAGAAATTGTGAAGAGACAAAAAAAATTTTAAGAAATTGCTCGAAACAATTTATAGGGCAATGCTGCAGGAGAGGCAACAAAGTATAGGATATTCTTCCTTTCCGTTAAAGAACTTGGACCCCTAGTTGGACTTGTCCTATTCAAGGTTCTTTAAATCACATGAAACAGAAACCCATTCAAGATAACTCAGATAAAATGGTGATTTATTGTAAGGCTATCTCAAAAAAAGAAAAGGAAATATGGCTAAGCCTCACATAAACTAGAATTGGAAATCAGAAGGGTGTTAGGAGTTGAGGCAGGCACTTAATCTCTCCCTCTCGTGATGACAAATTCTCCAATCTCTGCCTTTCTTGAATTCTTTGCTCTGAATTTCTTTCTGTCTTGCCTGGTTTCCTCCGCTTTTGCATCTGAACGTCGCCCAACACAGCCTGACTCTTAACTCTAGGGCCCATCACTTCGTGATGACCAGCACTGTCTCTCATTTCTGTTGGACAGCATCCTCTTCACCATTATAGTCACTCTGCATTATTTGCCCTTGGCTCGGAAGTGCATCTGTCGTTAATCGGTTTGGCTGGAGGTTTGTGAGCGCCTGTAGTCTAGCTTTATGGGGCTGTGGGAAAGTAAACATATCCTTTATATATATATACATACATGTGTAAAAGTTCAAGAATCATGCAAGGGTAGTATGTAGGGCTATTCGAGGGGTGTCATGTGAGTTGTATGCCAAATGTGTAGTAAAAACAGAAGTGCTCCAACAGTTCTATGCTAGCAGATATCCGTGTGGACTGATGGTCCAGGAAGTCTGTGTAGAGGAGGTGAATGTTCAGTGGTATCTTGAAGAGTGGGTATGGTATGACTATGTGGAAAGAAGGTAAACAGGTGTTCCATTCAGACAAAGGGGCACGAAGGCAGGAAACGTTAAGTGCATTTAAGGAGTAAAGAATTTGAACTGGAGCCAAGTGTTCATACACAGGTGGAATAAAAGACGAGACTGTAAAAGGTAAATTGTGAGCTTATTGACGAGGGTCCTGCAGTCCATATTATAGAAGATGGATTTAATTCTAGAGGGAAATTTGGGTAAAACTTAGTTTTAAAATGTTTTCTTTTGGGGGTACCTAGGGAGAAGTTTTGGTATTGGAGCTGTTTGAAGATGGATCTTGGGTGGTCCAGAGTTGGAAAAAAGAGGAAAAGTGATAAAACATATCCTACTTCTAAGATATCATCCTTAGGAAATTATGAAAGCTGGAGACCAAGATTTATGTACCAAAATGTTCATGGCAGCACTACAAATAACACAAAAAAACTGGAAAGGATTTAAATACCTAAAACATGAGACTCATTAATAAATTATGTATATCCAGATGTTGTATCATTAAAAAGAATATTTCCTAAGAATATTTAGTGATATGGGGGCAGCGGAGGTTGAGCTGGTCATTATATATTAAATGTAAAATTCAAGGACGAAGCTAATGGTTATGTATATGGTATTGCCTGACTCCTAAACATCAAATCATTCTTTCAAAATTGTTGTAATTCAATCTCTACTTCTTAAACAGAAGACATTAACATTATTGTTTACATTTTTGACAAAGATTTATTATAGCAAACAAATATTGGTATCTGCTATATATGTTAAGGTAAATGCTAAGTTGCTCTAACAAAAAGATACCAAAAATACAGTGGCTGCAATAAGACAGAGGTTTATTCCTCTCTCATGTAATTGTCTGGCTGGTGTCCGGCTTGTCGAGTAGCTCCAATCTGCAAGGTCCTTCAGGGAACCAGGTTTGTTTTATCTTGGTTTTCCACCTTCCTCTGGGTTATTTTTCTTTCCTGCATGATCAAATCCCAGTCAGCGCCATGCCCCCGTTTCAGCTAAAGAAAGCAGGAAAGAGAGCAACAAGTTCAAGCAACTTTATTTTTGAGTATGTGGAGCAAAAGTTGGTCACATCACTTCTGTTCATATCCTAGTAGCCAAAATTTAGTCACATGGTCACACCTGGCTGCAAGGGAGGCTAGGAAATATAGTAGGAGGGGGTATGCTCTGTGACTTAAAAGAAGAAGGAGAGAAGGGATACTTGGGGACAATAATCCCTTCCACGTCTGCTAGAACATATTGGGTACTCAGGGATCCTTTATTAACTGTTCCCAAAAAGTCCAAGGATTTTTTTGTCCTTATGTCAGTAGTGGAAATGCTCTGTGACTGCCAGTAAACCAGTTCCCCACTTTAGTTTACTGTTCATTGAGCAACCAGATAATCAGATACAGCGAGGATAAATCTCAGGCCACAAACTTGGGTGGGAAAAAGTAACTGTATTCCCTTATTATCTTTAAATCTATTTAAATCTAACTCTAAGCCCCATGCCATCTGACTGGCAAGAAATTCACTCTTGGGCATTACTAAACTCTTCTCCCAGGGTTGTGGCAAGGTCATCTACGGAGCCCCTGTGGTCATCAGCTGTCAATGCACATTAGGTGCATATTTCCTCCAAGTCCCCGATCTGCACAGAGCACGGGAGTATTTCCGAGACTGCCACAGATACATGACACAGGCCTTACCTCTGGGATCTTTCTGCCATCACTTCCCACCCTACCCTAGCACCGCCAGGGAACAGATCCCAGGACCCCTATAGGCAGGGCCTCTGGATCTGTTTCGACCTTCCTAGTTTCGTGTAAACCTTTCCTCTCCCCCTCAGTAATGTTCAGGGAAATACTGTGAAGCCTGAAGTCCACACTAACATTACAAATGACAGAAAATGCTTTAGCCCTGAAGCAGGTTCTGCTTCCTACCCTGAAAATTTCTACCTGCTAAAAATGGGAAAGGAGTGGAAAACACAGTAAACCACAAATAATCCCCTACAAAAATTATCCTGCCACCAACTTGCTGGAATTGCGTATAAAATCAGAACCAATGCACTTCAGGACATGGACTATCTCAAAGATTTTTCTTTTCTGCTTGGTTCCTAGTTATTGGTCAGATTTCAGAGAGTTGAAAAGGTCAGATAACTTGCACCTAAGTGACGTATCTGTGTCTGAGTTTCTCGAGTATAAAGAAGGTGAGAGACAAGAGGAAAACATAAAGAGAAAAACATCACTTGTTTAACTCAGGTTCCTACAAAGTTTACTATGGTTTAAACTAAAGAATCTGGAGTCTGTCCTCAAGCATGGAGGGCATTTCTTCATTACCCAAACCTAGGCCACCAGATGGCTGTAGAATGATGTAGGGAGCCCTGAGCAGAACAGATAAGAGAAAAAGAGAGAAAAATATAAATTTCACCCAAATCACAACCAGGGCAGGTAAATGAGTTCCTTTCTTTTTTCAGGCCGCTTTCTACCCACACCCACCTCCTGAGAGAATAAAATTCTCTCTCTCAAAATCAGTTTTTTGAAAATCAGATCTGTTATTCCTCAGTTCTTTGTCTGACTTCCCAAACATCAACATTTCAAATTTTTTAGAAATATTTGACATTTTTCCTGTCGATTTAACACAACCCAGGGATACATATATATATATATACATATATATATATATATTTTTTTTAAGACGACTCATTTTAACACAGTGAACAAACAGGACAAGAAGTAGCATGCAGCCAAGTCTCTGCTAAAGGTGCGGACTGACTCCCAGCAGACACTTGGAAGGGCCTTGCAAGTCAAGCAAACAAGGAGAGGATCTCAATATTTTATGTCAGGGAAAGCTTTCTCTACATCTTCACTTTTTCCTGAAGATGAAGAAGTGTTGTAGCAACTTTCCAAGATGCTATGGTTGACATCTTTATTAATGATCTTGCAGAGACAGCAAATGGTACTTAAATGAAGTTTGCAGATGACACTAAATTAAGAGCTATTGCTAATACCAGTAAAGACAACATAGTAATAAATAAACCCATGATGGTTAAAAATACAAGGAAGACAAAAGGGGAAAAGACAGAAAATGCCTAAAAGTGATTCAGAATATGCATGCTTTATGATGTTATACGAAAGCTACAATGCCTCTCAAAAAGGAGACCTATTTTAGGGTAAATATGAAGACATTGCCTTATGGAGAGAAGATTCCATGTTCCTTCCTCCTAACTCTATAGAAATGAACTAAGAACAGCTAGTCTGGTTTGGAGCCCTGTATTCAACCTGAAACAGTCTAAGAATAGAGAACAAAGTTGAACTGAGAATCACAAAGTGTGATGCAAATAAAAAAGTTAATGGGGATAAATATTTATAATTTCAGAACTAAAGAAAAGTCTGCAATTATTTGAAAGATGCAGACACTGCAAAGAAGAGCAATTATTTAGCCTGGAGAGAGGCTTGTAACTAGAAATAATGAAGTTAAGTATGGCATTATTTCAGAAATATCAGGAAACTTTTTTCCCCAGCCACAAAAGCTATTAGATCTAAACAATAGGTGCAAAGAATATTCTTCCAGAACCTTCCATTCTGTGGGGAAGGGGAGAGGTAATGGAAAGGATTATAAGGCAGTTTAAGAGAAAGCGTTGGCCCAACAGTGAGCAGGGAAAGCAGAGACCTGGGGCTTGTTAGCACCAACAAAGTCCCCTGGGGGCCTTGAGATGAGGAGCTCTAGGCCCCCACTTGCACAGCCAGGGGGATGTATTACAAGCTGGAAAGAAGACTCATGACTTCCACAACTCCTCCTTCCAGTCTGGGAAAGGATAAGCAGAAAAGACTTCATTCATATATTATGGGAAATGCTTAAAAGAGTTCTCTGACCCGTGTTCCTGGTGTCCTCTAAGAATTAATTCTCCTGTGATGGCAAGTAGTTTATTCATCATAGCAGCAAGTGTACTGAGAATAGATAAATCTTTTCAGTGAATATTGATACATTCTGACGACAATGCACTTACAATGCAGTTGTGACACACTCATCTGACAATTTCTCCTCCCACCTCTTCTGGATCTAAGAGAATTACACAATAGAGCAACACGGCATTATTGGGAAGCTTCGTCTCTGCTACACAGTAGTATGACCCCTTGATTAAGTGACTTGACCATTGTGAGCCTCCGTTTCCCTTAGTGTGAAAATGGGCATCATACTAATATCTGGAAACTGCCATTTGCCTAAAATTCCTTAGATCCAGGAATCTTCTTGATCATGTAAATAAATTAGTTTCATAAATTATTAGCTTCATAAATAAATTAGTTTCATAAGGTAGGAGGGAGGCAATGGATGGTACATCAGGCAGAGTTCTTGATTACCTGCAACAAAAGTTAGCTCTGGTGATGAAACAAGGAGTTTTTAAAAGGGCTATTTAAGGGGCCGGCCCGGTGGCATAGTGGTTAAGTTCACGTACTTCAGCTGCCCTGGGTTCACAGGTTAGGATCCCAGGCGGGGACCTACACACTGCTTATCAAGCCATGCTGTGGTGGCATCCCACATACAAAATAGAGGAAGATTGGCACAGATGTTAGCTCAGAGCCAATCTTCCTCAGCAAAAAAAAAAAAAAAAAAACAACAACAAAGGGCTATTTAAAAGGGACAGAGATGGTGCTGGGAAAATTGGATTATTCACATGCAAAAGAATGAAACTAGACCCCTATCTTACACCACTCATAAAAATTAACTTGAAATGGAGGACCTGAAACCATAAAAATCACAGAAGAAAACCTAGGGATAAAGCTCCTTGACACTGGTCTTGGCAATGATTTTTTGGATATGACCTTTAAATCGTAAGCAACAAAAATAAACAGGACTATATCAAACTAACATCTTTCACAATTCTGTCTGGACAGTCTTTAAGCTATGTGCTATTTTGCAAACTTGGCTCACTCTAAATAAAATGTGGACGGGAACAGGAGAGGAGTAAAAGTTAGTTAAAATGTATGAATATATGTTAGAAATATCAAGAAAGAAAACTTGAGTAAGTAAAACAGTCCTTATTTCTGAACTGGTCACAATGTTAGAGTAGTATTTTTTATTCCCTTCCTCTTCTACTCATTCCATGTTCCCATTGCCTTCAGTCATTATCTCAGCTGGTCAGGATTTTTTGCTTGGTGGGACAACCCAAATTTTTATTCCCCAAATAGATAAGCCCTTGGTAATCTTGCCTGTAGAGAGTTGTTGCAGTTTTCTTATCTTTGTCATTGGATAAGGAAAAACTAGGAGACATCAGAGAGAATTCCCTGAGTTCCACGTAGTGTTCTCCCTGTCTCCATCGTACAAGAGCAACCCTATTTCCCATTGATAATAAGGATCAACCACCTCAGTTAACATGGAACCCTTTTTTTTTGCCTGTTTTCCAGAAGCAAAATGAATGCTAGATGGCCAAAAAGAATGCTAGATGGAAGCAATCTCAGCTTCCAACATTGTTGCATCTCTTAACACCAGAAACATTTCTCTCTTGGTTACTAACACACTTTAACCAGGAGATTCCAAAGATTCAAGGAGCGGAATCAAAGGCTGTTGGAATGATTTGGTTATAACAGTGAGATGCTCCATGCCCCCTTCCACTCCTTGGAGGAAACAGCACCAGATTTTAGTCACTGGTTCAGGTCAAACTCACATCTTGTGGAATAGCACACGGGCTGCACAAGGGACTATTACCCAACCAGAGTGATAACCTAGTCTTCAATGGACCATTCCACTGAGCTATCAGGCCAGCTGCTTCTGGATGGTGGGGAACAGAGCAGGACCAGTGAATCCCATGGCATGAGCACATTGGCTCGTGTCTTTTGCTCTGAAATAAATTCTCTGGTCTACAAATTCGGGCCCCAGTTAAGACCTTATGAGAAGACAATCATCTTCTGTTTCTCAAATGGGCAGCCATTGGGATCTTGCCTCTACATAGTTCTTTCTCTACCTTATTCTATAACATTTTAGGGTGTCAGCGAACATGATTCTCAAGATTCCTCAGAATCACACAGCAATCAGAAGTAAGGCATTCCAGCCCACCAACAGGGTTCTGAAAGGCCAAGTTTACAGCAGTCTCTAATCTCCTCTCTCTCTGTTCCCCCTCCCTCCCTTCTTCATCTCCCTCCTCCTCCTCCTCCCTTCCTGCCCTCCTCTCCCTCTCTCCTTTTTCTTTTGCCCTTTTTCTCATGTTCTTTCTTTACTCTCCCTCTCTCTTTTCCTCTTCCTCCTCCTTCTCCTAATTCTTTCTTCTCCTTCTTCATCTTGCACATTCTACATGATTTTTATAGTTTCAACCATCTACTGCCTATCCAAACTGGGAGAAGCCCAATCCCTATCTGAATTTCCCAGAGCAACCTTTATCCCACTCGACTCCCAGGCATCCTATGTCATAGAAAACTTAGCACATACAGAAGACAAAAAAAAAACTTGAGACAATTACATTAAATTATTCTTCCCAGCATAAAAACATCAATCTTTCTCAATTGTGTTTATTTTAAAAGTTCAAGCTTTGATTCTTTCACTGCAAAAATTTATGCATTTAGATATCAGGGGAAGTATTTGCAAATTCCTTCATACAATCTTTACAAATTTTCTCAATTTCAACTTCTATCTAAGATAATTTTTCTTTCAAAATTAAAATTCTCAGGGGCCGCCTGGTGGCGCAGCGGTGTAGTCCGCGCTTGGCAGCCCGGGGTTTGCAGGTTCGGATCCCGGGTGCCTGCCAATGCACTGCTCATCAGCCACGCTGTGGCGGCATCCCATATAAAGTAGAGGAAGATGGGCACGGATGTTAGCCCAGGGCCAGTCTTCCTCAGCAAAAAGAGGAGGATTAGCAACGGATGTTAGCTCAGGGCTGGTCTTCCTCACAAAAAAAAAAAAAATTAAAATTCTCTTTCACATCCATAGTCTTATTAGATAACTGTGTTTTAACTGAGCATTTGGCTTTTAATCTGTGTACCTCTATGTTTGTTTTTTCATATTAGATGTAAATATATATTTTCAAGATAGTACTTTTAACCCCTTTGGATATTTTCTTATATCTGCATTGCTGCTGTTATTGTCATTTTACCCTTTTCTAACTTGTGTTGACAAACTTTATTTTGTGACTTTGATCTTTAGTAATAGATCTATGATAAAAGCAATCATTATTTCTGTAATCTGACATCTTTCAAAAACTCTGAAGACCAGGCTTAAATGTTCTCTATTGACTGTCAAACACCGTTTTTTTTTTTTTTTAACCAATAATATGGTTTTATGGAAAAGGTAAAGAACAACTTTAAACTTCAGTGAGGATTTTTCAATTGAGTCGTAAATGGGAATGCACAAAAGAAAAAGCAATTTATTGCAAATAGCATGTGAGTAGAAATGGTCTAAAATGGAAGGAAATTTTCTGAGAATGAATAAAGGAGTAGTTGGAACATACACACACACACACACACATAAACACATACATACTTTTCTCTAAGATTGTTCTTCTTCATCTTTCTGGGTCTTACATCCCTTTGAGAATCTAAATAAAGCTCTAGATTTTCTCCCCAGAAAGAAACACACTGACACACAAGGTTCATGAACTCCAAGTTAAGAATCCATCTCTAAGGAATAATATTAGACAATTAATCCAAGTCAAAATATCCTTTTGTTCCCCTTCTGCCCCAAAGCCCCACCTGTTGAAACCTAGTATTCATCCTGAAGTAGAAGTAGAAGTTAGGTCAGTACCACCTGTAGTTTAACCTTCCATCCATTACAACAGAGCAGAGAAGGAAAGAATGAATGAGTACATTAGTGGATTGATGCAAGCACAATTCCTCATTGGTGTGACTATGTAAAAGTACCGTGGGCCCAGGTTTGGAGAAAGTCATTCAGAGCCTGAGCAAAGGGAGGAGATATGAAACACTCCGCTGTATGTGGCAAATTACCAGTGTGAAGGGGCAGTGCAAGAGATGGGATCATTCCATGGGAGGTGGGGAGGGGGCCATTGGGTATAATGATTGACAAAGACTTTACCCTGTGGAGAAAGGGTTTTGAACAGTAGAGTAACTGGTCCACTTGGAATGCTAGAGAAATCACCCTGGCCAAATTGTGGAGAGTGCATTTGAGGAGGACAAGACCGGAATGCTGGAGGCAGAGATGGTTGGGAGGTGATTGCAAAAGTCCAAGACAAAGATGATGAGAGACTGAACTAAGGCAGTGATAGTAGATGCAGCAAGAAGAGAAAAAACTTGAAAAACATGTACAGAGTTAAGAACAGGTGGACTTAGTAATGGAGTGGGAATTGGAGATAACGGAAATGAAAAAGGCAATGTGCCATCCTTCCTAGGGGTACTTATGTTTTACAGAGGATTTAAATTGTAGAATGAACAGCTTTAACATCCCAGGACCACCCCTCTGGTCTCATGCTGAAGACACAGTACCATATTGTGACATGTTACTTCTACTAAGCGACATCCAAGACTAAAGTTAGGAAGCAGAAAAATTGGAGGGATGAAATAAAGAAAAGAGACTCACAAAGAAGTTAACATGCCTATAAATGTCCTTGTACTCTCCTAAGTCACACACACACACACACACACACACACACACACACACACACACACACACACACACACACTGAGCCCTAGAAACAGAGAGTGACTTTCAATGCCATGCACATACAGTCTGTTTGGCCAGGATTCTTGTGCTACATACATTGCACACACTCTGCCATTGAGTGCTTAAAGTATGTTTTCTTTGATTTTCAAAATACACTTTCCTATTGAAAAATTGCTCTTGTAAGTGCTTACACTAGTAAGAAATCACAGCATATGATTCATATGCTTGATTCTGCTTCACTGAAATTTGACTCTATTTATACCTGATGTATTTGGGGGGCTATTTTCTAATTCCTGGTGAATTCCCTCTTTCTCTCTTCTTTAGGTCACTGGCAAATGAAAGAAAGAACCAAAAAGAAAAAGAATGTGCATGTGAAAGTAAAATGAACTAGTGTTAACTATTGATGATTATACCAAGGCCCTTCACTCACCTGCCTTCTCTCCGTCAAGCCCAGAATAGGTGGTGGTGTCAAGGGGTGGCCACTGGGAGGATTCCTTCCCCGAGTAATCCCCATTAGTGCTTCCCTTAAGCAATCCATATAAATATACAAAAAAAAAAAAGTAATATATATACTTTTTTGCAAACCCAATTACAGGTCTCCCGAGTCCCTACCTCCAACCGACTGGCTGTTCAGAAGCCACTTCTATTAGGTTGAACCATATTAAATAACCCTTTTTATATATCAAGAATGGTTGAATGTCAGCAATTTCACATGGTTCAACTTAATATGTAGAAATTCTGAAGTCACTAATGATCAGAATGTGTCTCTTTCTGAGATCATAGAGAAGAACAAAAACATTCTAAGCCATTCTTTCTGCCAGTGTCAACTGCTGCACACCTCTGTGAATCCCGTTACTCCTGGTGTACTTGAGGGTCTCCTTCCTATAAAGTTTATGTTGGGTTGAAGGAGAAACGATAAGGATTTCAGAAAAAGTTAGGGGTTTTCTTGGAAAAGACCAAAGGAAAGCCATCTGCAGTCCGGCTTGTGTCAGAATCAGTGCAGTGGTGTAGAATCCTTCTCTAGCTTCCCAGGACCACCCCACCGAGGGCCATGGTGGTCTTACAGTGCTGAGGACACAGCACCAGCACATGGCAGTCTGAAGAGAGAACATATTTCCCTCATGCTAGACCTTGAGCTGCCATCCAAAGCACTGTTATGGCCTCCTAAGAAAGATTCTTCCCTCCTGCATACAGATGGGAAATAGGTAGATTTTACAAAACATCGCCAACAAGAAAAAACTAGAGTCCAAACTTTAAAGACACTGCTGGAAAAATCCATATCTGACTTTAATAATCAAAAGCTTATGCTGGCATGCCAGCTATCATCACACACACACTGTCCCCTGCAGACTGTGATACAATCAAGCTTTCATTTATATTTATGTTACCAGGAGGACTTTGTATTTGATGATTTTAAAAGATGCATGGACTCAGCTCTGTTTAATTCTGATATATTGGTCTATTATCTGTAAGAGGCCATTGGCTAAATTGTGCTATTCATATGAGGGTCCATGATGAAAATTTATCAGAATGATAGGGAAATATTCAGATTTTAGTTCTCTTCAACAGTAAAATTTGAGAATTTAGGCATATTGTGCTTCCAAACGGCCGTAAGAACTAGATTTAAGAGGACCTCATTGTACAACAAATGCATTATTAAAATAGTTTGTTATGCTGCCTTAAAAGAGAAGCAGCTTGACAATTGGTGGAGCAGGAGAGATTGGATCCACAGAATTGCAGCAGATGAAACTGCAGTCTTGGGGAGTCTAATTCAGCAAGCCCAGAGGAGACCCCTAACAGTGATGGAAGCTCATTTCTTAAATAAGCAAAGTTATTTACGTTTTTATCTTATTTTAATAATGCAATACTTTGACTTCCTCACTGCTAAATCAATCTAGACAAGTCATTTCAGTTCTCTAGGCCCTTTCATTCAGCATCTGTGGGTTGTGTGTCTCAGTGTGCTAGTTACTGTGATGGACATGGATTTTCAAAGAGAATATTCATGGTCCCTGCCCCAAGGAATCGGACAGTCTAGAGAGAAAATACACAATGTACTGATTGATGGAACACACTAGTTGGGTGTTCCTCTTGAAGGAGGTAAGGAGAAGCAGGAAACTCCTGGTTTGTAGTGGGAATTTCAATAGTATCAAAGAAAGGTGTTGTATGGACTCTGAGTCCCAGTGAGCATGCTCCCCTCTCAACATCATCATTGTTTATAATACCTTTTAAGGGGCAGGGTATGTGTCTGCCATTGTTTCAAGCAATGGTGATGGGTTTGCAGTAAATCATTCTTATGTGTGATCAGTGACGTGCATATTCAGGATGCTAGTCTTGGTGAGCCAAGATAATTGATTTATTGAATGCAACATGGAGGATTAAAAATGCATTAAACTTAGGGTCAGAAGGCCTGGCACTAAGTTCCAGCTCTGCCACTCCTTGCCTATGGGATACTGGAAAAATCGCTCCAGTTCCAAGGATCTCAGATTTCCTCAGCTGTGAAATGTCAATGGAATATTGAAAGTCGCTAGAGACCTAAGTTTCTATGGCTTAATGTGGAACTGAGACTTTACCCACCAGCTATAACTAGATATCTTTAAATGAAGGCAGCTATGGAGCATTTCAACTTTGTCTCAGTCAGGTGTAAAATCTTGCCTGTACAAGGCCGCATGATCGTGCTGATGAAATAGATTTTGTTGTCTTTGTACATTGAATAATGGGAACTAAAGACTAAAGATCCATCTGTTCAATGGTTGTATATTGAGCATGCACCATAGGTCCTGGGAAACAATGGGAAAAAGACAGAGTCTCTTCCCCTACCTACAGCAATCAGCAAGAAAGGCTCCTGGAATTTAGGTCAAAGAGGTCAAATATCTTCAAGTAGGATTCATAGCTTGCAACTAGTATCATAGAACCCTACATCTGAACTGATCATAGAGATCATATGGGATCATTTGAGATCATATCCTCATTTTTCATTAGGGGAAACTGAGATGCTTCCAAGCCACTCAAAGAACTAGCGACTTTCTTCATTTATTCAACAAATATTTGAGCTCCAGATATTTTTCTAGATACTAAGAAAACAACAGTAAACAAAACACTCACAAATTTTATAGTCTAATGGGAGACAGATAAGTAAACATGATTTGATAAGCATTATGATATGGAAACCCATTTTAGAGTGGTGTCAGAGAAGGTTTTCTTAAGGGAATCAAGTCTTGGATGAGCTCTAAAGGATGGGTAGGAGGCATAGACCTAGAACTATGAATCTTAATTTAGAGTTCAACCTTTTTCTACAGACCAGGACTCTGGGAACCAACTGGGATTTGTTGCTCAGTAGGGAGTGGGCAATGTTTCTGGAGGAGATTTGCCTGCTCTCACAAAATGTCAGCCAGCTTTTTCTGGGTTCACTCTGCCCCTTCCTTTGATGGTGGATGGCATAATGTAGTAGAAAAGACACATCCAGCTGAGTTGAGCAGACCTGGGTTCAATCCTAACTCTGATCGTGGCTACAGCTATGACCCATGGACAAACCCTTTCTGAATCTCATACTTATCAGCTGCAATATGAGGACAATACCTCCTTAATAAAGCTGTTGAGTCTTTAATCAAATAATGAATATAAAACAGCCAGAGCCTCCAGCAGCCAGGCCAGATAAAGAGCCCACGGAGAGTAACTTTGAAGGGTCAGGCAACTGCAAACACCTGAAATTGCAGGCTTCTTGTCAGGAGTGACTAATAGACTTTGCAAAGGAAACAATAAATTCAAGGTCTCTAAACATTAAGAAACTATCTTCTGTTCTGCTCCTCTGCCTCCTCATTATCAATTAAAATTATTATAAATTTTCTTGGTGCTTTACATCAAGTCCATTAAAAGATATTTCTATAAAGCCTCCTTCCCAGGCTCATCAACACTATGGGCTTACTGAGAAACGCAGGGAACTAAAATTCAAATGTACAGATCTACTGATTAGAATCAATTCACTCAGCCATAACACGTGAAAAGAAGCACAATTTCTATTGTCTTCTTCTTCTGGCATAAATTAATTATAGTTTATTCAGAGGAATTTTTAATGAGGGACCTAACAAAATTGTAAATGTAGGCTTAGACATGTTTTCAACAAAAGCATTGGGTACTCCATCCTACTTCCTGCTTCAGAGGAGTTCATCCAAGATGGATAGAAATACTGCTCCCTGAAAGTGATCCTCCTTGATTGGATACAGAACAAAGTGGGTAAATAGATGACATCCAGACACGCAGATCATGCACCCCAATGTGTAATTTCTCTTCAGGAAGCTGAGAGTTCTGTCTCTGTCAAAAGTCTCCATCTTTAGTGATGACCACCATAGGTCCTGGTTGCCTGGTTTTTACTCCATATAACTTCTTTCTTTCAAATGTTTTGATAAGCTTCTCATAAGACTTTGCAAAGGAGGGAAATGACAAGTTGCAAACTAACCACACTGGGCCTCGTCCACACTAATGAATGGCGATTTGGAGGATGGGGAGGCTGATAAAATGCCTGTAGGTTCTGACATATAAAATTTGTACTCTGGCTTTTCAGAAACAATGATGATATCAATTCACTCTTTCCTACTCAAGGATGTTATACACCATCAGCCTCCAGTCCCTGGTTTTTAAAGTTTTAATGATCCCTAGCCAATAGATCCTAATTCCAGCTGCAAAAACCCCAAGGATTTCTCTAACTGCTGGACAAGCAACCTGCAAGTTCTTTTGTCTCCTTTCTTCACAAATGTCAACGTTATCAGGAAAAGTCAAACTCGTCACTTGAGAAAGGGAGCCTAATGCAGTATTTTTAGCCCTGAGAGAGCATCATCGTTTGACTCAATTAATCTAATTAGTGACTCTTGTACCCTTCCAGCTAACTTTAAAACCTCTATCATTGGTGATTACCCCATATAACTTTAATGAAGAGAGTCAAAATTTCAGAAATAAGGAAGAGTGCAGAAAAAGGGAACATATGGTTACTCCAACCAACATGCAAAAAAGCAATTCTAAAAGTTTTCAAACTCAGCATGTATTCTGGTATCTCTCTCAACTTCCATGTTCATGTTATTACCAAACACACTGATAATCTAACAGTTATTGAAAGAGGTACTCTTCCTAGGTTCATACTATCAAATAGTCTCTTGTTGCCTTTCACATTCCAAGGTCCATACACCAGAGCAGTGATCTGCACAGGAGTGGTCAAACTGGCGTACTCACAGTCCTGGGAATATACAAAATCTTTCCAAGGGGTATAGGAATCCCTACAGTCTAGGGACTGGGGGGGGTTAGCTTTTTTTTTTTTTTCTTGGTGAGGAAGATTGGCCCCGAGCTAACATCCATGCCCATCTTACTCTATTTTGTATATGGGATTCAGCCACAGCATGGCTTCATGAGCTATGCGTAGGTCCACGCCCTGGATCCAAACCTGCGAACCCTGGGCCACCAAAACGGAGCATGCAAACTTAACCACTGTGCCATGGGGCTGGCCCCTAGCATTTTTTTTTTTTTTTATTGAGGTGTAGTTGACATATTATATTAGTTTCAGGTATTCAAGGTAATGATTTGATATTTTTATATATTGCAAAGTGATCACCACAATAAGTCCATTAATATCCATCATTATACATAGTTACAAATTTTCTTTTCTTATGATGAGTAATTTCAAGATCCACTTTCCTAGCTACTTTCAAATATGCAATAGAGTTTTATTAACTGTACTCACCATGCCAGGGGGTGGTTTATGGCTAGATTGTGTCCCAGCCTCATACCCACTTCGATGTGGACCTTCTCTTGTTCGTCTAATGCATAGGAGTCAGTGAGCCAGTTTTTAGGTTTTTTCAGAAGCAGTTGTCCCATATGTAGCTGTAGATTTGGTGTGTTCATGGAAGGAGGTGAGTTCAGGATCTTCTTACGTCACCGTCTTGAACCAGAACCATGCTAAGTTTTAAGAAAACAAGTTTGATGTTCTCAAACTCCACTTATACCATTTCCTAAAAAGGATTTGCCCAAACATGCACCTGTGTTCACCAATAGCCCCTTTTTCTCACTCTACCAAAGATGAGCCATGGCCTCACTCCCCACTCCCAGTGTAAAAATTGTTAGGGTTCCAAAAAAAGGTGAGAATACTTCCTTTCATGGCTACTCAAGACAATAAGTTCTTAGGGCTTCCAGTCGTTTCTTCTATTTTATGTACTCCTAAGAAAGAAGGTGGGTGTTAAAAATGAAAAATGTGGGTCACTGTTTGGAAGCTCTAAATGCAGATATACAATAAAGTGGGACTAATGATAAAAATAAAAATGAAATAAAGTGGGAGTAACGATAATTTTTATTTAATGACTTTACTTCTTCTATCTCCTATTATCAAAGAATTCATTATTCATGAGGGAGAATCTGTTGAGAGCAAGGCAAAAAGAGCATCTGTGGGAAATATTGAATGCTAAAAATGGTCCCTGTTTTTATGTATTTAAATGTAAGCACTTCTTTTCAGCTATTCTCAATGCTCGTCTCTAAGACATGTTATTAGCTGGGAAAAGAGCAGCTTTCATCAGCCAAAAAAAAAAGCACCTTCCATCAGCCAAAACAGTATGGGTTAGTGATGCAGATCTTTTAAATGTAAGTAGAATGTTTTCTGGGATTCCAAATTTTTCAAGACAGATTAGATAAAACCCACAGATAAACTCCTGTATGATTTCTTTCAGGATTTGGTGTACGTTATTAAACAAGGTAGTTAAAACTATTTTATCTAGTCAAACCTTGAAATATTTATTCTGATCCTCATCTTATGAAAAGTTTAATATTTCTACCCCATTAATAAAATATAAAATTATGCTAGCTGTCAGACTGATTCATTTTTAGTAGTTTATATACCTTTCTCTTTTGTTTCAGACATAGGAACTTTGATCACAGTATCAAACTAAAATAATGGTGTTATTTCTTGTGTTAATCCCTGAATATTACTTAATTATACCTAACAGCCAAACACCAAAATATGATACACACACACACACACACACCACATATGCACATGCACACACATTTACTTAAGGAATGGCATAACTTTTATTATAATCTCTACTTTTTTGGTAAGTTATAATTTTACCTATACATTATACTACATTGTTACAAATTAAGTAATGAAAAACTACATATTGAATTATTTTGGTTTTATATCTTAGTACAAAAGGGATAAATTAGTCATAATATTAGATCTGAAGCATTTAAATATTGATTTAACTGTTTTAGTAATCACTTTTGTAAGATGCATTCCATAATTTCTTTCTTCAGAGTTTCTGTTGTATACCTCAAAACCCACTTATTGACACATTTATTTCATTTAAAAATTAAGTCAGAGAGATTTCCAATTCTAGGAGAAGATAGAGTAGACACATTTCTCTATATTCCTTCAACTAAGTACTACTAAAAACTCTGGACATTATATTCAAAACAAACAAAAAGACTCTGAAAAGGTGGAGAGAAGAAGGCAGGCCAGTGAGGGACCTAAGGACCTAGGGAACAATGTAGCAATGAGTTCCCTGGTTCTTCTGTTTGCCTGGTATATGCTAGACTGGGCACTAGAGAAGTCAGCAATCCAGAAACACCAACAGATGCAGGAAATAGTCCCCCCAAAAAAGCCTGCTCTCTCTTGCCAAAGGACCAGGAGAGGGTGGCCCAGCAAGAGAAAACTTTTAGACAGTAACTGCCCTACTCCAGCCACATACCACAGAAAAAAATTGAGGTTACACCCCCACTCCCACCAGCAAAGGCTAAGTGGGGAGCTTAGACTTCCATCTCATCAGGCCATAACAAGGTGTGCCTCCCTACTGGCAAGGTGATGTCAGAGGAGGCCAAGTAGGAAGGCAGGATTTTCACCACCATCCAGTGGTAAGGAGAGCTCCCTTTCCCATGGTATCAGTGGAGGCCATATGGGGGGCCTAAACAACCACCCTTGCCCAGTAGTAATAAGGCACCCTCTCCCAGAGTATTGATGAAATCTGGACATCTACCCCCACCTGCCAGCAACTGGGTGGTGTCTACCTCCCCCACCAGCATAATGTCGGAGGAGGTCTGCTAAAACAAAATGTTCAAATAAAATCCAGAGTCTCATAACATAATATTCAAAATGTCCAGGATAAAATTTAAAAATCACTCATCTTGCTAAAAACCAGGAAAATCTTAACCCAAATGAGTTAAGATAATCAACATACCCTAACATGGAGATGACACAGATGGTAGCATTATCTGACAAAGATTCTAAAGTAGTCACGGTAAAAGTGTTTCAGTGAGTAGTTATAAACACGATTTAAACAAATGAAAAAAATAGGAAGTCTCAGCAAAGAAACAGAGAGTCTCAGCAACAGATTGGTTGTTGCCAGAGTTAGGCAGTGGGCAACTTGGGTAAAGGTGGGCAAAAGTTACAAACTTTCAGTTATAAAATAAAGAAGTCCTGGGAATGTAATGTACAGCATGGTGTATTATATATTTGGTATCCAATAACACTGTATTGTATATTTGAAAGTTGCTAAGAGAGTAGATCTAAAAGTTCTCATCATAAGAAAAAAAAACTTGTAACTATTGGATGTTAATAGAGTTATTGTGGTGATCATTTTGCAATATATACAGATATCAAATCATTATGTTGTACACCTGAAACTAATATGTTATGTGTCAATTATACCTCAATAAAAAAAGTCTCAGCAAAGAAATAGAAATATTAAAAAAAGAACCAAATGGAAATTTTAGAACTTAAAAATACGATAGCTGAAATAACTCAATGGATGGGCTCAAGAGCAGAGTGGTGATGACAGAGGAAAAAAAATCAATGAACTGGAAGAAAGAACAATAGAAATTACCCAATCTGAACAACAGAAGGAAAAATAGACTGAAAAAAAAATTTAAAAAGCCTTCAGGATTTATGACTACAACAAAAAAATCTGACATTCATGCCATCAGAATCCCAGAAGGAGAAGAGAAAGAGAACAGTCTTGAAAAAACAGTCAAAGAAATAATGGTTGAAAATTTCACAAATCTGGCAAAAGTTATAAATCTATACACCCAAAAAGCTGAGCAAACCCAAACATAATAAATCCAAAGACATTCATGCCAAGATACATCATAATCAAACTTCTAAAAACTAAAGACAAAGAAATAATTTTGAAAGCAGCAAGAAACAAATACTTTACCTGTAAGGGAGGAAAAATTCTAATGATAGCAGATTTCTTATCAGAAAACATGGAGGTCAGAAAGAAATGGTGAAATCTTTTTCAAGGGCTAAAAGGAAAGAACTGACAACCCAGAATCTTATATCCAGCAAAAATATCCTCCAGGAATGAAAGGGAAATTAAGACATTTCCTGAAGAAGGAAAACTAAGAGAATTTGTCACCAGGAGAACTACCCTAAAAGAATAGCTAAAGGAATCTGTTGAAATAGAAAGGAATTGATTAAAGAAGAAATCTTGGAACATTATTAAAAAAGAAAGAACAATGGAAAGAATAGAAATATGAGTAACTACAATAGACTTCCCTTCTCCTCTGAGTTTTCTAAATTATGGTTGAAGACAAAATTATAATATTCTTTAATGTGGTTCTCAATGTACATACAGGAAATATTTAAAACAATTACATTACAAATAGAAAGTGTAATGGGGCTTAAAGGGAAGTAAGGCTTCTACACTTCACTCAAACTGATAAAATGTCAATACCAGTAGACTGTGATAAATGTATGTATAATGTAATACCTAGAGTAATCACTAAAAAAAATCTACACAAAGATGTACACTCAAAAGCACTATAGATGAATCAAAATGGAATTCTAAAATGTTTAATTAACCTAATGCCAATCTAAACAAAGAGTGAATGGGAGGGGTTAGACAAGGAGGCAGGAAATAAACAAGGAAAGGAAACAAAAAACAGAGGGATCAGAAAACAACAAAATAAAATGACAGAGATGTTAAGGATGGCAGTAGGATGTCAAGCCAGAGGTGTTCAGAATGGCGGTAGGGAGAAGGGTGGGTGTGACTACAAAAGGATAGCATGAGGAATATCTTTGTGGTGATAGAACTGTTTTGTATCTTGATTGTGGTAGTGGGTATATGAATATATACATGTGATAAATGGCAGGGAACTATACACACACATTGCACCAATGTCAGTTTCCTGGTTTTGATATGTAGGATGTAACCATGGGGGAAACTGGATAAAAGATACATGAGATCTCTCTACTGGTTTTGAAATTTTCTGTGAATCTATAATGATCTCACAATAAGTTTTAAATATTTTTCAAAAAAAATGAAGTCAGACATCTTCTGAGATGAAGTAGGTCTGACTTTGTTGATCAATTTGACAATGTGTCCTTGCTTTCTAAGTAGGCTCTATGTTGATGATTAATGAGCTAAATTTTCTACTCTAAGCTTTAGATGAAAAACTAAGCCACATGATAAAATAGTAGCATTTTATCAAACACATATTACTGGCAAAAGTGTAATAAAATTAACAATATTTTTATTTTCCCTATCCTTTCTGAGTGTATGTTGGGTTTGGGTAAACAAAGTGCCTCTAAATTAAAAAATAATAGGTACAATTAATTATCATTTGATAAGTCTGATAGAGTCTTTTTGGCATACTGTACTTTCCTGAGATGGAAAACTCAAGTTCTGGCTAGCCGGTGGTGCGGCTGTTTAGCTCACGCTTTGGCAGCCTGGAGTTCACAGGTTCGGACCCGGGCACCGGCCAACTCACTGCTTGTCAGCCATGCCGTGGTGGTGTCCCACGTGTAAAGTAGAGGAAGATGGGCACGGATTGTTAGCCCAGGGCCAGTCTTCCTCAGCAAAAAGAGGAGGATTGGCAACAGATTTTAGGTCAGGGCTAATCTTCCTCACAAAAAAAAAAGAAAACTCAAGTTCAAGGAGATAAAGGAAAGTTGTAAAAGTTTCCAAATTTAACGAAGAGCTTAATCATACGTGTTTAAATTGGGTGACAGTGGATAGTAAATCATTGTGGTATTTGGATCCCATTGAATATACTTAAAAGAGTGATGTGCCAGTTTCATATTTAAATGTCAGTATTACAAAATGCCAGAAATTGCATCTTTTGCAATTATTTAAACTTATGATGAAAAATCTTTGAGGTCAATTTAAAAATGCGTGGGAGGGCAAATAAGCAAAAAATGTTTCAAGACCATATACATAAGCCCAACGTCTCTCAGAACTGCCCTTCTTCCCCACTGGTCCCAGACCACTCTGGGTGCTGACCATCTATCACTGCCATATGGCTGCATAGCCATTCACATTGGATTCCTAAGATTCAAGTACTCTCCTATTTGTACTTCTGCCATGGTCACTACTAGGCGGTTCCTAGGGCCAGTCTTAGAGTAAGGTGTCCTGGGTGCGGAGACAATAGACTCTCAATGCCAATCTAAACAAAGAGTGAATGGGAGGGGTTAGCCAAGGAGGTTTTGTGCCTGGAGCACATTTGACCCAGGATTGCTTATGACCCATTTTATCTTTTTCATGTTGATTTTGTCAGCTCTTGATCTCCTTTACAGATTTTGTTTAGTTTATTTTAAGAAATATTTATAAAAATCTTCTGGGGGCTGGCCCCATGGCAGAGTGGTTAAGTTTGCACACTCTGCTTCAGCAGCCCAGGGTTCTCAGGTTCGAATCCCAGGCACGGGTGGATGCACCACTCATCAAGCCATGTCATGGCAGTGACCCACATACAAAATAGAGGAAGATGGGCACAGATGTTAGCTCAGAGTCAATCTTCCTCAGCATAAAGAGGAAGACTGGCAATGGATGTTAGCTCAGGGCCAATCTTCCTCACCAAAAAAAAAATCTTCTGTATACCAGACACTGTTTTGTGCAGGGCGATTTTATATATATACTTGTATATATATCATCACTTGGCTTTTAAGAAGTTTGCAGCTGATAGATTTCAAACAAATAGTTGAAATAATGAAGGAAAGGTGCAATAATAGAATATAAAGAAATATTTTATTTTATCAAATCTAAGACACCATGGATTATAACATGTACCATTAAGGAAAACTATTGCCACTTAAATTATGACACAATGCTTTTTTATTACCTAGAATCTTTATTTTATACTTATTGAAAGAATGTTTTAAATTTATTTAGATGTAGATTTTTATCATATTGTATACACATTAAAAGGAAAATGTAAGCGAAATAAATTATGTTGTTCTTGAAACTTGCACAAATTCAAAGTTTGTCTGCTTAATATCCCTTTTTGAGTCAGAGTTTTCATGTCTATGTCTTTCAACACAGTAAAGGATACTCTTTCAAGTTGCTGATACTCTTTCTGGAAGTATCTGAAGTTTTGATGATGACTCTTTCTTGACCTTATGGAAAAATTGTCAACAGAAGACTTTCAAATAATTAAGACTTATGATCTTTCTTTGAAAATCTTCTTTAAATAGTCTATTGACATGAAGATTTGCAGTTGTTCAGTCATACTTCCGTAAATATGACCAACTTTTAGTATGCGCATGAAACAACAGCCATGTTATGACTACTGCCTGGGCACCAATGATTGTAAAATACTACCAGTGATAAAGGCATCTTGATTTCAGAAATGATAACATGTAGGGGGAAAATAGTGTGTATCAGATGTGATTTAATATGGTATTATGAAGGAAAGAACGGTTAATTTTCACTGGGATAGTCTGGGATAATTCTCAGAGAAGTTCATACCCAAACCGTTTTTTGTTTGTTGTTTTTTTATTGCTGGATAGGTCTTCATCAGACAGATAAGGGGATGGGGAGAGAAAACATGGAGACAGGAAGAAACAGGGAGCTCTGGGTATAAATTAGTTGGTGAGAGCTTAAGGTGAGCCTGGAAATCTACACAAATATGTCACGAGGAGCCTGTGTCTCAAAATAGGAAGCTTAAACTATGTTGAGCAGGCTACCATGAGCTACTGAAATTTTAAAGCAATGTTAAGATTTGACTCAAGGAAAACCATTCTAGTTGCCCAATAAAGGAGACATTTAAGGCATGTATTGCCAGACAGTAAAGAAAACAGGAAAGAAAGCTACTGGCAGCAATAGACCAGAGATGATGTGAGTGGGTGCTAAGACAACTGTGAGCCTCCTAGCAGTCCTATACAGAACCAAAACAACATATACATCCATGATGTCGTGAACCCCAGGTTCCAGTGCAGTTCTGAGTAGACCGAAGTGATGGAGAGAATCTGGTGCTGGAGTGAATCTCCAGTAGTGGTCCTTGGCATTTGACCTCTCAGATCTCAACTAAGTCTATCACGCAAGAGAAAAATATTGCTGCAGCAGACTCCCCCAATTCAACCCAAGCATGCACTGACCCTTTATACCAAGCAAAGAGCTTTATAGGCACTCTCCAGTAGGAAGCTAGCAATAAGGAACCAGATAAAGTTCTTTTTCTTGAGAAAATATAGTAAGGACACAAATATTTGTTGACAGGAAGAAAGGGGAGAGGAAGAAGAAGGAAGAGGAGGAGGAGGACTGGGAGAGAGGGAAGGATGGAAGGAAAGAAGGAAGGAACTTAAAAAAGAATCAACACTTCAGTAGGAGATGTTATTTAGAAGGGTTTTAACAGGTGACACAAGAAGGCATCTAACAGAACTTCTTCCCACAGGGTGTAGTTCTGATAAATCTCTCCATGCCTCCTCCTATTCTTTACCCTCTCTTTATTCACTCACATGAGGATTAGAATTAGGATTTATTCTATTTTCTCCTCTGCTTGTGAGACTCCAATTTTACATATATTAGACCTTTTTATATCATTCCATAGGTCCCTAATGCTCCATGCAATTTTTTCCAATCTTTTGTCCTCTCTATTATTCAGACTGGATAATTTTTATTGATCTATATTCAAGTTTACTGACTTTCCTTTGTCATCTACATTCTGCTGTTAAGCCCATTCAGTGACTTTTTAAATTTCAGATATTGTATTTTTCAGTCCTAGAATGTCCAAATGGTTCTTCTTTATAGTTTTGCTCTGCTGAGATTTCCTATATTTTCCTTTATTGCACATATTTTTCTTTATGTCCTTAAGAATAGTTAAATAGTTGCTTTGAAATCTTTGTCTGCTAATTCTAACTTCTTGATCACCTCAGGATTTGTCTTTTCTCTTGAGAATGGGTCATATTTTCCTGGCTTTTTGAATGTCAAGTTATTTGGGACTGTATCCTCAACATTGTGAATATTGTATTTTAGACTCTGAATTCTTTTATATTCCTCTGAAGAGTGTAGATTTTCTGTTTTGGCAAGGGATTGTTTGGTTAGATTGAAACTGAAAACACTGCCTCTTGGGCAACACCTGAAAGCACAGTTCAGTTCTTTAATCTCCAGCTGGACTCTGTCCCATGCTTGCATGGTTTGACAGTTAGCCAGAAATTTAGGCAGAGTTCGTAACAGAACTTGGAGCTCTCCCTCTTGAGCTCTCTGGGATCTCCCCTTCACATGCCGATAGCTGTCATTGCCCCCAACTCTGTCCTCTAGTTCTTCAGGTCAGAAAAACTGAGAGTTTTCTTCAAGAGTTTTAGTGACATCTTGTTGCTGACTCTGACCTGCCTTCAGACTAAATATTATTGAAAAATGCGTAACTCATCCCTGCAGTTCCCTTTTTCAAACTGTCAACTCTTTTCCAGAATCTGCCTGCTTTTGTTCACTCTCCAGTGCCTTCAGGTCGTTGATTTTTCAGTTTTGCCCAGAATTTACAGTTGTTGTCAGCAGGGTGAGGTTTAGAAGGAGCTACTCAGCCACACTAGAAGAAGTCAGATTATGACTAATCCTCATTATGATTTGAAATTACTGACTGAACCTTCACTCTGTATAATAACTGGTTTTTCGGGGTTTTTTTTTAGATTATTTTATTTAATCCTACAACAATCGCAGGGGAAGGAACTGTTATTGTTTACATTTTAGAATAACCCGGAAGTTGGGAAAGGCTGGAGGTCACACTCCAGTGACAGATTCAAACCCGAGTATTTTAGAGTCCAGAGTCCAGACTCTTAACCTACTGCTTTAAGAAAGAAAATTAGCTCTCAGTACCAAAAGGTGCCCTGAGGCACCAAAGACTGCCCTAGGCAGGTTGCTTAATCATAAGCCAACTTTAAACTAGTTGATTCCAGGTGCTTAGAAATGTATTTCCTTGTTCCATTAAAGCAGTGTTTACCCAACTTGGCTTATCATAAGGATCACCTGAGGGGAATCTCTGCTGCAGATCACAGATTTGGTGAATCAGTCTCCATGGGCAGGGGCCGAAAATCCAAATGTTTAACAGGCACTCCAGATAATTCAATGTTCTTCCCAGTTTGAAAACACTTACTTAGAGAAATGAGGACCTGGTGCCCAGACACTTTATTCACAACTCTATGTTTCCTGGTATAAATAATGATAGTAATAAGAAATGCTAATTATCACCTAGAGCCTACCTCAGGCCTAGCAGACTCTTTTCTAAGTATTTTACATGTATTATTTCCTTTAATCCTCCCCACAAACCTATAAATCATTAGTGTTTTTATGAGGAAGCTGAGGCACCAGCTTGCCCCAAATCATACCAGTAAGTGGGTGGAGGATCCCAGTTTAGGATCCTAGGCTGTTTGATTCTATGACCACTCTTTTTTTTTTTGGTGAGGAAGATTCACTCTGAGCTAATATCTGTTGCCAATTTTCCTCTTTTTTTTTTGCTTGAGGTGAAGAGCTAACATCTGTGCCAGTCTTCCTCTATTTTGTATGTGGGTCAACACCACAGCATGGCTTGATGAATGATGTAGGGCCACGCCTGGGACCCAAACCTGCAAACCCTGGCCACTGAAGTGGAGAGCGCCAGACTTAATCAATACACCTCAGGGCCAGCCCCCATGACCACTCTTTTTATCACTGCACTGCTTTAGTTCCACTTGTCCAGACTGCCACAACCACTCCTGAAAAGAAGTTTGGGTAAACATGTGGCCATGATGCACTCTTTCCCAAGGGCCCAAGAATAAAATTCTTAACTCAGCATGGAAAGAGCCCCTCTTCCCTGTCAGAACCCACTGAAGCTTGGGGTTGTGCTCTGGGCAGCTTCAAAAGGTCCTGCTATGATTACTTTCAGAGGGAAGATTGGAGAAGTGGAGGAAGGAGCGCTGGAGAGCTCAGCTGACTGACTCACAACATGCACTTAATTATATCCACACATTTACCATAGCAGTCCCTGTGCTAGGTGCCAGTGTATCAACCAGGTGAGGAGTTTACGGTCTAAGAAAGGAGGAAGACAATAAACAAAAATACCAACTATTGCTAACTGACCTATTAACCATATGCATAATTCTTAGGGTCTTTTATAGATTATGGTAGTCACCAAAGAACTTTGAAGTGAAGAGAGTCAGCTATTTCCTTACAACAGATTATACTAAAAACAAGTCTCAGACCAATAGATGTTAATTAACTAAAGTTTTATTAGCAAAGTAAGTATTAAAGAAATAATTCATATGACTTCTGTAGACTGAAGAAGGCCTTGGCTTTCTTTCTTTTCAGATGCTTTGCATGTGAAACTTTGCACGAAAGGCTCATTCTAGGACAATGCCAAGTTTCTAAAGGCAGGATTCTGTCATTCTGATGGCCTGACAGAATCTAGAGTTCATGACTACAAACCAGACCTTTTAAGTGCAATCCCTAAGGGTGCAGTCACAGGTCTTGCTGGATTCTTATACCTTATTCATGCTACTTATTAAACATTCAATGTATATTAAATACCTTAATTTCTCAAATGACAGCTCATTTCTAATATTCCCCCACATTAAGCAACAGGCTACATTTTACACAAATAGAAACCTATTTCTGACATCAAATATGCTAATTAGAAAGAATCTGTTGTTGATGGAGATGTGGATAACAGGAGGGCCTGTGATAGCTATCTCTGGAGCGTAGTCCTATCTGATAGAATGTTATCTGACCCCTCAACTGCACTTAATTAGCATACTAGCTGACCACCTCTTGACTGCTTTCTAGATTAATCCCTGGGTATTGGCTTAACCTAAGTTTTACATCCTACAATATCATATTATAATGCTAAAGAACTTTAAAGACAACTGCAGACACATAACAACAACAAATAATAAACTAGAAACGATGGTAAATGCTAGAAAAACTGGAGCTGGGGAGAGACTCAGGAGTCAAGAATTACTCTTCCTACCTTCCTTCTCCTGGTCTTACTGCCTCAGTTGTCCAGAAGAACAAGCAGGGCAGAGCAGAGAATGTTCAGAGAGACATAGAGAATAGAAATTGTGGGAACCAGAATTGGCCACATCAAGCTCTGAAGGATGTTTTGACTTTCCCCACCCCGACTAACTGTCTGAAGGGATTGGGGACAGGCCATCACTGTGGATAACTCTGGATATCGATAGACTGGGAGGGCCTTTTCTGGGCTCATTCTTATCAAAGTTCTGTTTACCAGACATTTACATTTGTAAGGGAAATCTCCATTTGTAAAGGTATCTCCCTCTGTGTACCAGGAAGAAAGGGGGATGACTTTATCTCTAGGGATCTTGTTGGTGTGGAAGGTGAAGAAGTGTCATGGCTGACAGTCCCTACCCCCCCCCACCCCCCATCCTCATTTGTCTATATAAGAGGAGAACCTCTGCCATTCTGGCAAGAGATACTGTTTCCCTGGGTGTCTTCCATGTATATATGTTATAAAGCTTTGTTTGATTTCCTCCTGCTATTTGGCCTCATGTCAATTTAATTTGTAGCCCAGCCAGAAAGGACCCAGAGTGGGTAGAGAATGCTCTTTCTCCCCTTCAAAATCACAAAAGTTAATCTGAGGGAACAGATAACTTAGTGCCAGGGATCAACAGGAAAGCTTCCTGGAACACCCCAACTCAGACCTTCCCCAACCATCAGCAGAGCTAGTGTGGTGGTCTCAGGGGTCCTTGGACACATGGATTCCTTCTTCTCAGAGTGCATATAATTCCAGACTCTAAGAGCCCATTTCCTTCTGCTAACCAACCCTAACTGTGTTGTAACTGCTGCCTCCACCATTTCTCCTTAACAATGCCTTCCTTTCCATTCAGCCAGATCTAATACTAGCCTAGAAAAGCAGTATCTGGTTGCCCATACTTTCCAGTGCAACTTTTCCTATGCTTCCTACTCCCTAAATGATGACAACTAGTGGATTCTGTTCCTTTTTATACATATAATGGTAGGACCCTTTTTTTAAATTAAAAAAATATTTTGTGTTTTGTTTTACATGCTCATTATAAAAAGAAATCAAACAGTATGTAAAAGAATAAGGAATAAAGCAAAAATCACCTTAAATCCTACAACCTAAAGAGACCAACTGTTAGCAAACTAACTTTGAAATATCTTACTACCAATAAATACACAAAATTTGTAGTTTTACATAAACAGGACCTTACTATATATGTTAGTTTTATCATAGCCATATTTCTTTTTTAAACACATTTTTTCTTTCTTCCACACTCATACATTCTAATATAATCATAAAATTATGTACAAATATATGGGGAGTTGTCATTATTTGTTTTTAATGAAAATATGTTATGAATTCTTCCCTTCATCTTGCTTTTTCCACTTAACAATGCATCACAGCAATTCCTTCAAGCCAATGGTTCCAATTTCATTCATTCTTTTTAATGTCAGCATAACATTCCATGGTAACAATCATCAGAGTGTATTTAACCATTTGCTTAATGATGGGCATTCACATTGTTCCTGTTACTGAATTACAAACAGAGCTTCATTTACCCACCACACAAGAGGTGCCAAAAAACTGGAGCACCAGGCTTATGGCAAGGAAAGGGGTTTATTTTGGGTGATATCAGCCAGGAGACGAGAATAAGCCCTCAAATTCGTCTCCCCGAAAGACGGGAGGCAAGGGGTTTTAAAGGTTGTGAGGAATGTGCCTGTTGCAGGGAGGGGGAAGGTGAGATAAGGAAATCTGCGGATGGGTGTCCTTGGTTGTCTGCCTTTGTGATGCATGGTAGATTCTGGGGCCAGGAGGCCAAGGAGTTGGGGTCTGCAAAGCTTCAGTTTCTCATAGGACCTGTAATCAGCCAAAACTTCAGCATGAGGCCACCTGGGCTCTAATCTTAGCCCTAGTTTCCTGCATATGTGAAGCTCACAGATACAAAGGTTAAAGAAACTGATATTTACATATGAATGTAACTAAAGCAGCAGGGAACGGGGAGGGATCTCAGGAGTGCCAGGTGTTGGATGACCGCAGACCGTTGGCCACCTCACTGTAGACAAAAGTTTCACATCTGTTGAATGGGACATTCCTGAGGAATCTAAGAAAACATTAGTTATTTTCTTATCAGGGAGAGAAGGAACAGTTTGGCCTGAGGACTTAAATCTCCTGCTAACAAGTCATTCTCTCTACTGGTTATTGACTGGCTACTAATTAGCTTGCCTACCTGCAGTTCTAAGTGTTTCTCCAAAGCATGCTGCAAGAATAAGGGGAGGAGGAAGTGTTAACATGGAGTCTGTCATGCTAACTCATCTCATTTCTAGGATTTTTTTTTGGCATTACAAACAATGTATGAATATTTATCCCTTTACATATATCCTTTATATACTACACACTTTTATTCCTTTGACTATAGTCACAGGAAAAATCTGTAGGCAATTAAGGATCGCTTTAAAATTTTTCACTACTGCAAATAAGACTGCAACAAATAGTCTAGACTACACCTCTGATTGTTTTCCTAGGTTAAATTCCTAAAAGTTAAATTAGCAAATTAATGAGGTAGAACATTTTTAAGATTCTTAATGCACATTACCAAATTTTTCTCCAGAAAGATTGTGGTTGTAGCCTTCTAAATCTTTCTAGCGGAGTATGAGAAGGCTTATTTTACTGCACCCTTCCTAGTATGGAGTATTCTTGTGCTCATTTCTTCATTAACTCTGCTTCATAAGAGCATCTCTAATCATAGTCATCATTCTGTGTATTCACATCTCTCACTAGATCCTGAAAATTTTGACATTGGGCTTATGGTTTACTCTCTTTTTCTTTTGAGGTGGCACTCTTTGTGGAGTATCTTCAATAACTTTTGAAGCAAAAGGAGTTAACTTTTCCTTTGGGGCAGTTTTTACTTCTGCTATTTACACTATACACCCCAATACAACCACTAACTTTATCTTCCGAGGTAGATGGATTTTATCCCTTGCAGTTTATAAGCACTGATGGATATAAACTACACTGATGGGTGTTTCTTCTTGACAAAAGACAGACAATGTGAACCTGGAAGATGCTTAATGTCTTTACTTCTTCAAGATCCTTGCTTCACAAGAATCTGGAAACTAAGCATTCACAGGAATTTACCTACCCCAATGATTCTCAAAGCTAACGTCCATCAGAATCACCTAAATGGCTTGTTAAAAGACCTGCTGCTGAGAGTCAATCTCAGAATTTCTGGTTCAGTAGGGCTGGGGCAAGGTGCAAGATTTTAAATTTCTAACAAGTTTACAGGTCATGCTGCTGACGCTAGTCCATTAGCAATACTTGAGAACCACTGATCTATCCTGTCCCCCACCTGTTTTGGTAATAGAGCCTAATATTTAATAGACCTTACCATGAAGTTCTATTACTTCTCTATAAAGTATCCCTCTTTTTATTAGTTCTGTCCTCGGTGATAGTAAAGAACAGCTGGTCAGCACTTTCCTCATTATAACCTTTCATATCCTGGAAGAAAAATATTAAGTTTTCCTCATTCTCCTTTTCACCTGTCTAAAGTCCTGATTCCCTCAGCCTTTCCTCATAATCATATATCCAACCTGCTCATCATTTTTATTGCTCTTCCCTGAAGCCCATTTTGAATTTCCGTCCCACCCCCACTCCACTTCTGTCCCCATCTTGGTTAATAAGAAGGTATGAGAGGAAGGGAATGTGCTAACATAAACCTTGAATTTGAATGCATAACTTTTTGGGCCACTCCTACCAGGGCCGCTGACCATGATATTTTATTTGTAGCTTCATAGAAATTGGTGATTTTTTTCTCAGCTCTTTATTTCAAAGACTACAGTGTTACACGAATGGATAAAAAATATTGGTCAATTCTTCATACTTATTCAAACAAAATCAGCTGCATCTTTTGGTACAAGAAATATCTATTCATTTATTTAGTCTACAAATATTTATTGAACACCCAGAATGTGCCAAGCACTGTGAATACCATATGGAGTGGATGTGGCATTAACTTTTGGTCAGGTCAGCTTGCTTAGCAGATCATAATAGCCTGAGAATATCAGAAATGTTTCCACAACCTCACTCACAGTACGGCTGAAAAGACAAAGTTTAGCAACCCAAACATTATTTTAGCCCCTTCCAAATCCACTGTGTTCATACAGAAATAGACCTGGATTATAGTCAACTTTACATTATCTACAAGGAGTTAATATTTTCTATAATTCTGGTTAGCATATTATTAAAAATAATCACCTCTGTTCATTTTTGGGCTGTGTTCCAAAACATGCATATTCAGATTAATTCTGTCATGAGTGGCACTAATTAGTCACAAAACTGCGTCAGAAACGATCTTAGTCCTCAACTGGTGGAAGGAGAGAGAGAGTTCTGTGGGGTCTCTAAGAGGACTAATCCCATGCATGAGGGCTCTACCCTCATGACATAAGCACCTTGCAAAGGCCCCACATCCTGGTACCATCCCATTGGGCATTAGGATTTCAACTTATGAATTGGGAAGGTAGGATGGGGCACCAACATTCAGCCTATAGCAGAAACATTAAAAAAAAAAAAAGGTTACTAGATGATTTTCCCCATGCTCTGAACACTATTCTGTACTCTGAGGCAGCAAAACTTTGCATGGTAGACAGCACTCTGTGTTCTTGGTGCAATGCTGGTGCTGTTAGGACTCCAGATGGTTAACAGTGAGCCAGGTAGCACTGTTCTCAGGTTACCCCGTGTGGTTGGGCTCTGCGTATGAATTGTTTAATCCTCTTTCTACCAGTTATTCTGACTTCTCGTAAATGGGTTTTGACTTCCAATGCCCAACAAAGTGTATGCAAATAACAGTGCTGGACCTATCTCAAGTAAATAACAACAATAAAATCCTCCCACAGAATGGGAAAATGCAAGATAGCTCGAATCTCCTTAAGGAAATGACTGTGGAAAAGAGAAGAAAAATCTGCAGGCAATTAAGGACTGGTGGAAGTTCTTTGACTTAACAACAGGCATCAGACATCACTGTAGCTGATACCAGGTTGTGGGTTCCGAGAATTTGAAGAAAATGAGGATTGATTTCCAATGTGCAATACCAGGGCCCTATTCCCTTGGGGGCTGTGCTAATCCTTTCTGGTATCAGTTCCATTCCTTCCAGGAACACATGGGCCACACCCGGGGGGTGGGGAGGAGGAGGCAGGAAGTGAGCTCAGTGGCAAGCATTTGAACTTCACATCCTCCAAATGAATTTTGAAATTCGTATGTGACAATTCCAAATAAAGTACTAGTGAATTGAATTTGACAGTACATTTAACATAATAAACCACCATCACCAGGCATAATTTGTTACAGGAAATTTGTTAATGTACCACTTAAAAAATAAAAAAAAGTAGGAAATGTTATAGGATAATCTCAGTACATTCTGAAGAGGCATTTGATGAAAATTTACTCCCATTCTTAGTTTTAAGTTCTCTAAAAATTAGGACGGGAAGACTATTTTCCTATAGTGACGAATACCTATAGGAAACCAAAAGTTAATATCATATTCGATGGTAAAATACTGTAAACATTTCTATTAAATTCTGAATGAAGCAAGTGTGCCTACTTGCACAATAATAATATTATGTAGAAAATATCAGATAATAAATGGAAAATGTACTAGAATTAATAAGGGAGATTAAAAGCATAAATGTCTCCAAATTAATATCGGGAGGAAATGTTATTCATAAAGTAATAAAAACGTAAAATAGCTGGACACCTTATCCATGCAACATCAGTATGAATGTGAAGGGTACTAGAATATGCCATCCCAAAATGTGCCTCTTTGGCATTTGGATTATTTTGAGTTCAGGACAACTGAGAACCAGCAAAGGCAGGAAAAGCTATTTACCTCTAACTCTCTAAAAATAGAGTATAAATGTCCCCGTTTATAAAGGAAATTTCTATTTGTAAAGGGATCTCCACACCTGGAAGAAAGCTACTCCTGCGATAACTCAGACCACCTGAGAGACCCTTATCTGCATAAGACAACCCTTATTTGCCATCCATTTTCTCCCCTCCCCTTCCTATAACCTACCTTCTCCAGCCTGTAACCCCAAGTTCCTTTTCCTCTCTTTAGCGTAAGACGATATGTAAACCTCAACCATCTGGCCATCTCCTTGAGTCTCCTTTCTTTATGAAACTCTAGTCATCAGTGATTGTAAATAACCAAAATTGTGTTTTCTCTTGTTGATCTGTCTTTTATCTGTGTAATTCTCGGGCCCCAGCCATTGAATTTAGGAGGGTAGAAGAAGAGGTTTTTTTTCCCCCCCTAAAAATGAAACTATAATGTTTATAGAAGATCCCAAAGAAAACGTGACTAAATGGAGAGGCATCCTAACAAAACAGGATACAGTGTCAACTACTTCAAAAATAACATATACAGGGAGCTGCCCGGTGGCCCAGCGGTTAAGTTTGCGCTTGGCAGCCCCGGGTTCACAGGTTCGGATCCCGGGCGCCCACAGACGCACTGCTTGTCAGCCCTGCTGTGGTGGCGTCCCATATAAAGTAGAGGAAGATGGGCACGGGTGTTAGCCCAGGGCCAGTCTTCCTCAGCAAAAAGAGGAGGATTGGTGATGGATGTTAGCTCAGGGCTGGTCTTCCTAGCAAAAAAACCCCACAAAAATAACATATACAGCTTGAATAGGTTCAATTAAAATAGCAATGAAATTTTTTTTAACTTGACAGAGATGATTCTAAATTTAATCTGAAAAAAATAAAAGGCAAAACTAGCCAAGAAAATTTTGAAAAAGATGAATGATAAAGGAGGTCTTTACCAGATATTTAAGATCTTCAGAGCTACACTAATTTTTTTAAGTGTCTGATTCTGGAAGAAGATTCAGGCAAAACAATAGAACCACAAATTTATAGGATAAGGAATAAATTAGTCAATAAATGATTTTGGTGAAATCGACAATTTAGAAATCCATTTAGAACCTAACTTTACAGATGACTTAAAAAAATAAACATAAACACATAAAAAAGTTCCTCAAAGTTAAAATAGAATTACCGTAAGACCCAGAAACTACACTCCTAAGTATAAACCCAAATAATTAAAAGCATGTATTCAAACTGACGAGATTCTCACATATTGAGGTACATGAGGTAACTTTTTGGGTTCAAAACTGATTCAGCTTGAACTAAAAAGCCTGATTTATGGCCTACCAAACATACATTGCACACCTGCTTAGTCATTAAATACACTAAAATAAACGGTTAATTTAATAACCATTAAATACACATAAGAATACACTCTATTAAGAGAATACTGCATACTTACCCTCCTACGCCCTATTGGTAAGGCTCGAATTAGTCCCTTTCTGGGCCTCACGGTCACGTTGACCTGGTAATTTACAACTCAATACCTCTGTGAGATTTTGATGAAAATGTATCCTGGGTGTGTTTAATGTACGTTCTTTGTTCTAAAAAGATATGACTGTATTGAAAAACCACACTTCTCCGGAACGCTTTCTAAGGCCTTCCCGGGTTATAATCCTCACTTTGGCTCAAGTAAACTCATCTTATTTCTCTTATCTATAGAATGGTTATTGGTTATTTTACATGGACAAAACAAATACTTGCGCAAAAATGTTCATAACAGCACTATTCACAATAGCCGAAAGGTGGAAACAACCCAAATATCCATCAATGGATGAATAAACAAAATGTGGTATATCATAGAATGAAATAGGAATTTATATAAAGGATTGAAGTAGTACATGCTCCAAGGTGGGTGAACATTATACTACGTGAAAGTAGCAGACAGAAAAGGTCACATATTGTGTGGTTCCATTTGTATGAAATATCCAGAATAAGTAAATCCATAGAGACAAAAAGCAAATTAGCGATTGTCAGGGGCTGTGGGGAGTAGGAAATGGGAGTGATTGCTAATGGGTTTAGAGTCTCCTCTGGGGGTGATGAAATGTTTTGGAACTAGATAAAGGTGATGGTCGTACAACATTGTGAATATACTAAATGTGCTTTCAAATGGCTTAGTTATGTGAATTTCACCTCAATAAAAATATAAATAAAGGACAGAAGAAAATATGGGTGTACGTTCTCTAAAATCTGGATTTGGAAGAGCTTTCTAAATATAAAATCATGAAAGAAATCAGAGGAAAAGATGAATACACTTGATGGGTGAAAATATTTAAAATTTGGTGAGTCAAACTAAATAATAAAACTGTGCTGTATAGACATGATTCTCGAGAATTGCAAGAGTCATTATGTCCCCAAGCCTGCCCTTCCCCATTCATAACACTTCCCTGCTTCTCTAACGACTGCTTGAAAAAATCAGCACCTCTTATTAATCTGATCTAGAGCATCAGCTGAAAGAATGTTAGACATATACATAAAATTGTTGCTTCACACCTTGCCAACAGCATGAAATGATCCTTAGTATAGGGTTTATGAAGACACTATTTATGACCACAAAGTGTTGAATTTAAAAAGAGGCAGATCATAGCAGATTTGTCATAAGTCTCAGTTCGGTTAATCTACAAACAGATTTTATTAGATATTTATTTAGATGCTCTGTACAGATTGCTTTGTTTAATTTTTGAAATTAAGTTTCCAGGTTGGCAGTGGAGTTTTAAATACTTGAATTCTAGAAAGTCAGCAGCTTTTAACCTTTGTACTTCTCTTTTAAAAGCTAATTAGGAAATTAAATCCAAAAGGACTGAATCCATAAAATGTTGGCTTTGTAATGCTGATGGAACAATTCAAGTCACCTGCTATTTTGGTGTCATCTCCTGACTAGTCATCGGAATGAGATATTCAAAGAAATTTAAAAAGATTTTAAAAAATAATTTAGGAGCTCCAACACCTTTGTTCATATTAGAAACTTTATTGCTTGGAAAATTAAATCTGAACAGAGAAGTATTTTAGATTTTCTTATCACTCCTGGCTAAACGTTTTCTTAATTTATTATGCACTTGATCAGTCAGTAAACATTGGGGATAATTCCTAGTATGGTGTCAGCTGGAGCTCCAGACCCTGCCCATTATCTCTGTAGGTGCCCTGGCGCCCTGTGGGCACTCACCACAAACAGCTGGAGTCCACTGAGAAAAAAAAAAGCACTAAAGCTTTTTCTACCTCCAAAGGCGTTTCCAGCTTACCAGCACTTGAAATGCTCAGCGACATTCAAAATTCTCCTTTTCTTCAGCAGAAGGTTCTGTTTATAGCTGTGACACTCACCCTTGTCAAATGAGTTGAAAATGCCCCCTGACACTGAGGGAATTTTTTTCTTTTTTGCCTTGAATATGCTCCAGATGCTATGAAATCCCCCCAATACATAGGGAGACCCAGGTGTGTCAGGTATGAGCTTCCTAGGATGCACCCGTTAGCATCTCCATTTGAACTGCCTTCTCTCAAATACCAATTGTGTGAAGCATATTTCTGGTTAATTTAATCCTCAAAAACAAAGAAACAGATTATTTTTTTCATTCAACAAATGTTTTAAAGGCTTGCCTTGTATCGGGCACTTTCCTAGGCATAGATAAAAAACGTAGACTCAGGTCTTGAAGTGTTTAGGAGAGGCAGAAGTATAAACGAATAGTTTAAATAGTATGTTGTAGATGCCAAGAGAGAAGCCCACAAAAGGAAGAGTAGGCCTACAAAGGAGGGTGGGCTTAATTCTGCCTTGAGGTGTGGAGCCAGGGATGAAGTCAATCTTGAAAGGTAAATGGTTTGTTGCTTGTGGGAGTGGAGTGGAAGAGAAGAAAGCATTCTTGACTGTGGTAGCTAGTCTCCAAAGACATCACCATCAATTCCTTCCCTCCTTGTACGTGCCTGATGCTCTCCACATCAAGAGGTTGAGTCTAATTCCCCTACCCTTGCATATGGGCTGATCTTAGTGACTCCTTCTAACTAGTAGAATGTGGCAGAAGTACCCTGTGTGACTTCCAGAGCTAGGTTAGAAAAGCCCATGCCACTTCTACCTAGTCTGTTTGGGATGCTTGCTCTTAGAACCCAGGCAGCACGTTGTAAAGAAGCCCAAGCCACACACAGGCCCACGTGGAGAGGAACCAAGGGCCCCCAGCTCTGAGCCCTGACTTAGCTCCCAGCCCGCAGTCACTTAAATGTCACACATAGGAAATTTTTGAGATGACTCTGGCCCAGCCACCATCTGACTGCAACGTCATAAGAGAACACAAACAAGAGTCGCCTAGCTAAGCCCAGTCAATCTCTACCACCATGAAAGATAATAATAGTAAATGATTGTTTCTTTTTTAAGCCACAACATTTTGGGGTGGTTTCCTACATAGCAATAGATAACTAGAACACAGACAAGGGAGGAATCCTAAGTGATGGCACACACACACTGAACAACAGCCTGACTTTGGGCATCACAGGTTGACTGAGACTGAGGGAAGGGGATAGAAGGAAAGCATGGCATAAGGCTGCAGGTTCAGGGCAGAATATGGACAATCGCTCATGCCATATCAAGGAGTAAGGATTCCATTCTCCGGGCAATGGTGAAGTCACTGAAGAGGGACTAGAGGGAGAGGGAGGTTAATAGGATGACATCTGAGAAAACCCTTCTAGCAGCAGTGTGCAGAGGGGTTGGGAATGTAAAGAACACTACGTTCATCCCAGTGAGAGAGGATGAGGGCCTTGAACTAAGGTGAGACCAGAGGAGATGGAAGGGAGAGGGCAGATTTAAACATGCCAAGAAAGATAATCTATAGGATTTGGAGATTGCCTGGATTGGAGGTTAATGGGGAAGAGAAATTAAAGAAAACTCATTCATTCATTAAATTCTGATTGAGAGCCTACATAGTACCAAGCACGCTTCTGGGCCCTGAGGATAAAGCAGTGAATTAGACATTCTGGGCCCTTGTGAGTTTATATTCTGGGAGAAGGAGAAACAAATGGGTCTAAGTGAGTTTAAGACTCAATTTCCAGATAATGCCTTTCCTGTTTATCTGTCTTCTCATTTATCATTCAGTATATAGAATAAATGGACAGTTTTCCAGAAAGTAAAATGAACTCTTTAATATTCTGAAGATGATCCACAAGGCAAATTATCTGGGTGCTGGAGAGAGTTCAGGGCTTGTTCTTTGATACTGTTAGACTGTGCATGGAAATCTAGACAGATGAGGGTCAAAGGAGTCCCCTAGGCTGTCTATTGTGATCTTTGGTCCCAGGGCCAGCAAAAGGGAAGCATGAAGGATATGCTTCAGCCAGGGAGAAGTGATTCACACTCATTTTTCTGCAATCATGTATGTGTTTGTTAATTCAACAAATATCCACCATTCTGGCTGCTGAGCACACTGCAGTGCAAAAGAGAAAGAAAACCTCTCGATTCATGGGGCTTACATTGTATTAGGGAAGACAGATAATAAACAGGTAAAGAAACAACATAATGTCAATGTATTAGCTTCCTATTGCTGCTGTAACAAGGTACCAAAAACTTAGTGGCTTAAAACACCATAGATTTAATATCTTATAGTTCTGAAGATCAGAAGTCTGAAAATGCATCTTCCAGGTTACAATCAAGGTGTCAACAAGACTATGTTCCTTCTGAGAATCCATTTCATTGCCTTTTCCCTCTTCTTGAAGTTGCTTGCATTCCTCAGCCCACGGCCTCCTTCCCTCAGTGACATCACTCTAACCTCTGCTTCCATTGTCACATCTCCTTCTCTGACTCTGATCTTCCTGCCTCCCTCTTAGAAGGACTCTTGTCCCACCCAGATAATCCAGGATGATCTCCTCAACTGAGTATCCTTAACTTGATCAGATCCGCAAAGTCCCTTTTGGATGCCACTGAGGTTGACAAGTTCTGGGGTTTAGGACATAGACATCTTTGGGGACCATTATTCGGCCAACCACAGTCAAGTACTGATTGCTATGAAGAAAAATAAAGCAGGGTAAGCAGATGTTAAGTGTGACTGGGAGAAAATAAGATCAAACAGGCAGTCTGATTGTGTGAGGTCTAGAAACCGTGGTAAAGTCTCAGGATTTTATTCTCAATGTGTTGGGAAAATTCTGGAGGATGGACTAGTTGGGTGTCGCATGATTTGACTTACAGTCTTGAAGTTTCACTTTTGATGCTATGTGAAGAACATTTTTAAGGAATTTGATTCAAAGAGGAACCAAAAGAAGGGACTAAAGAGCAATGTCTGGTCAAGGGAGGTGTTTTGGGATGTTTGATTCATTTTGTTCTGATTCATTTTTTTACTTTGGAGATATTTCAGCAAGCTTGGGTGCTGATGAGAATAGTCTAGTAAAGAGGGGAAATGGATGAAACAGGAAGAGAACAGGTTAAAAGCAGAGGCAAAGTCCTTGACTGGGCAAGAAGGCAATAGGATTCAGGCACAAGTGGAGAGGTTGATCTTTGATAGGAAAAGAGACCATTCTTCCTTTGCGAAAAAGGGGTAAGGTGGAACATGACAGAAGAGAAAGATGCAAGGAGACCAGTACATTGCACCTATTTCTCTGGTGGAACAAAAAGCAAGGGCATTGCCTAAAGTGTGTGTGTGTGTGTGTGTGTGTGTGTGTGTGTGTGTGTGTGTGTGTGTGTTGGGGGGATGTTTATAGGAGAGAGGAATAAGTGTGAAATATTTATTTAAGCAAGTGGGATAATGCACTGACAAGGGAAATGTTGTAGGTTTCCTGGGCAATACTGAAAGCCCCTTGAGGACTGTAGTTATTCACTTAAAGCCAGCAGGGTTGTGTGCATGTTTTTTTCTCAGCCATGATCAGCTGCTTGGGAGCAGTAATGGAGAATGTGACAATTTGGACTTAATCAGGGCTGGAGTTTTGAAATGTGAACACAATGGAGAGAGAAGGGGAGAAGGAATTTGAGGGTGATGCGTGGAAGCAATTATAAATATAGACCATGGCATCTAAGTTGGGTAAATGAGGGAAGTAAGGACAAGGTGCAGTGATGGACAGTAGAAAGAGGGAGGGTCAATGGATAGAGCGCCCCAGTTGTTGTTAGTGCTGTTGAGTCGATTCTGACTCCTAGCCACCCTGTGTACAGCAGGGCAGAACCCCACCCAACATTTTTTGCACTGTCCTCTCACCTTCTGGCGCCATATCAGACAATGCTTTGCTGCTGTTCATAGGGTTTTCATGGCCAATTTTTCCAGAAGTACGTGGCCAGGTCCTCCTTCCTAGTCTGTCTTAGTCTGGAAGCTCTACTGAAACCTGTCCACCATGGGTGACCCCGCTGGTGTTTGAAATACTGGTGGCATAGCTTTTAGCATCACAGCAACATGCAGCTTCCATAGTCTGACAACCAACAGACGGGTGGTGTGGTTCCGTGACTGGGATATGAACCCAGGCTGCAGTGGTGAGAGCACTGAATCTTAATCACTAGACAGCCATAGCTGGCTAGAAGGTCCCAGTGGGATAAAAAAAAATCACTGGTATAGGGAGCGGTATTAGAGTAAGTGAGCTGGAAAAATAGGTAGAAATCAGAATGGGATGCCTCAAATTGAGATTTTGGAGATTTATGTATGGGTAACAAAGGAGAGCATGGGTTTGCATAACTAAGGTGCAATGGAAGATAAAATCATTGGAGGCAAGGACAAGGTCTTGGACAAATTATCCACATAAATATTAAAAACACAACAGACGATAACAATAGTGGTAGGGAAACTTCTGGTATTCAAGGGCTTAAATTCTTCAACTAGTGAAGTCAAAAGAGTGGAAGGATGGTAAGTGGTTATTAAAAGGAGGGGTATCAAATAGTATAGTCAAAGATATTTCAGGGGGTGGGGCAGGGAGAATAATGATCTGGAAGTGGTAACGAAGAGCATTACTACTCTAGGCACAGTGGTACATGCAGTGGCTGGAAAGAAAACAGCCATCATTTGAGAGAGCTACAGGGGAAACAATGGCCTCAAGGGTCAGCCAGATTTATGCAAGAATAAGAAGATGAAAGGAACTTTAAGGCTGAAGATTTAGGAGATTTTGCTTATGACACACCATGAGTTCTAGAAAACACGGATGCAAAGTTTAGGGGTTCAGAAGAGTAGGAGCTTGGGTCAGGAGAGAGTTGCACAGAGCCATGATGGGCATAAAGCCCTGGGAGGCTTGGGCTTTTGTGGGGTCTGAGGTCACAAGGTTCAGTAATCGTGGGATTCATCTGATGCTCTCTTAGGGCAGTGATCAGCAAACATTTTCTGTAAAGAGCCAAAGAGTAAACACCTTTGGCTTTGTGGAACATAAGATCTATGTCACAACCATGTCAGCTCTATTGTAGAGCAATACAGTATTGTTCTTGTATTGATATTGTAGAGCAAAGCTGCCATAGACAATGCATAAATGAATGGGAGTGGCTGAGTCCCAATAAAACTTCATTAGAAAAAACAGGTAGTTAGTTGACCCCTACCCTAGGTGGAGCTGGTTGATGAGTTCTGGAGACTGTTATTTAGGCAGTTGCAGGGAAAAGGCAGGTAGAGTTTGAAGGAGGGTGATAGGAATAGCATTCTCACTGGAAATTCATGTTACTCCAGGGCCCTCCATCCTGCCAGCAGAATGAGAGCCACGTAGTCTCCTCTGTGGCATTTGGATCTCTGGGAGCCCACTCAGACATTGCTGTGTCCTCCCAGGTTTCAGCTAGAATAACGAGTGAATGGTGTGGTCTTCCTCCAAGACTCAAGGGATGAAGGAGAGCCATTTCTGAGAGAAAGATGATGAATTTCATTTATGATGTTGACTTTGAAGGGTCCCTGAGACATCCGAATAGAGATGACCAGGAGCTAGTTGGATTGGGATTTCGAGCTCAGAAGATGTTTGGATGGGACATATAGCTGAAGGCATCATCCTTGGGGAGGGGATAAATTGAAGGCTTACCGAGGCTCCAGTTGGAGGCCATCTCCCTGAGAACATTTAAGGGCAGGCAGAGATACTCAGATTTGGAAATCTCCTCTGAGTCTTGAGGGTTCCAGTTTTGTATAATGATAAAAATCAATCCCCTGTTTTCCAAACCTCAGCCTCATTGTGTGCTGGGTGGGTAGAGAGATTCTGAAGAGTATGAGACAGAGTTTTTGGCACGTACAGATCAGATAAATGAACTACTTGCTTGAGGTTGTATAACCAAGAAATTAGTGCATGGAAAAAGTCTTGCATCTTCATCTGCAATTTTTCAGTAGAGCAGGACTTATTTACGAGTTGGGGATGAAATTCCCTCTCCCTTTTGATGGCTCATTTTTCTGCTCATCGTTGCCTCTAGAAGAGGACAAAGAATTGAAATAAGGAAGTGATACGTAAATCATTTGACATTACAACCAATTAACAGCTTCTGTGGACAGAAGTAATGGAAACTGTTGCATAAATGGATGTTTTCAGGTTGTATCTTTCTGTGCCCCCAAAACCCAGAAAGTCATTGTGAGGTAGTGGAAGAGTGGTTTGCACTGGGAATCTGAAGACCTGGACTTGAGGAGGTTTTGGCACAAACAGGACATGTGACCTTAGGCTCCTCACTTACCTCTCTGCACTCCAGTGTTGTCACTTGTAAAGAAAGTGCCAACCACGTGCCAAGCATATGCCAGATACATACACTCCTTGTTTCATTTAATAATTCCTGCCTAAAACAGGGTTGCTGTGAGAGCCACATATAAAATGGATATAAAAGCAGTTTGTAAACCATAAAGCAATATCCCATCATAAGGCACTGGATAACACGAATCATTTGTTTTCAGTGGCTCTAATTGCCATAAAAATAATAGGTTTGCCCACGACCAAAAGTCTCCTTTTTTTGGTTCAGTTTCCTTTTTGTGCTGCTGTTTTTGTTATAGTTTTTAAGTTAAGGAATCAAATCATCAATTTAGAGTTTACATTTTACACTAAAGTTATCAAACAGAAAAGGGAAGGTGACATTCCAAAATTCTTAGGTGACCTGGGTCCCAATCCTCTTACTAAATTGGCTGTGACTTTTATAAACCCACAGTCTGCAGCCCTTTCTAAAGCTCCCCCTAAGCAAAGTGAAGGGTTTGGAAAAGGAATCCGTGGGGGTGCTCTTTCCTGAACTGAGGAGGTAATGTCATTAGAATATGATGGCATTCTTGCATTATAATTTACACCTGCATTTCATGCATTTTATTCACTGCCAATAATTATTGAATAATTACTGAGTTCTCCCACTGTGGCCTCTCTTTGTACTCCCACTTCTTCCTAGGGTTTCAGCTAGATTGTTGCCTTTTGAAAGTCTCTTTCCTTCTGAAAAGGAGGCAGGTGGTTTGTAATTCTTATTTTTGAGCCAAGCATTTAAATAGGCAAAATTTCACCCAGTAGCCTGTCTCGTCTCCCTGGTTTCCGTGTGCCCTGTTTACTGGAAGGATAACAGGAAGTAGTTTGTCCTAAGAAGTGACTTTTGCTTAAAGACCCTAAAATTCATGTGTTTGTGACTCCCATGTTACCTGTTTTCATGGAGCATCTTCCAAATCTGCTAAGCTGATTTGAATTGAGATAAATTAGATCATTTGCAGCTCAACTTGCCTGCCAAGTTCAAATTGGCACTTGAAGCACTTTATCTGTGTTTGGGGGTTTGTTGGAAGACAAAATCAAGACTTTGCTACACTGAAGGAGTTTGTTTTGTTTTCTTGTATGGGAAAACAAGTTAACTCCTGCTTTTTTGTTTGTTTGTTTTTTTCTGCCTTTGCTTCAAAAAATAATTCCCCAATGACCCAGTTTGTCTGTCTTGTTATCCATTCTCTAACTCAGAGGAGAGTCCTATCTTCTTTCCAGGAAGCAAATAAAAACTTCAGAAATAATAGAGAAATGTAAAGCCCTAGATATAATTGGATTCCTTTACCTACATGATCTTTTAGTCATTCTAGTGTCACTGCTCCCGGGGGAAAATTTTGTTAAGGGTAGAATCTTGACTCATCATTCCTTTCTGTTAAAAACCTATAATTATTCTTGGAAGGAACTTAAACTTCTGTCACTCCCAGAAGAGTGTTTATTCTGCATCCTAAAGTGTGCATTGGGTTTTTGTCACATACGTTATAACCACAACAGACCTCAGTATATGACGGTTTAATAACCAAGTCTTTCTTGAGCCTGATTGTTGAAATGGAGACAAGCTGTTCTGGAATCCGAGCCTTGCCCACAGTATCAGGCTACTTTGTGTATTTATTCAACCTCAGAACTTGCAACCAAAATGACCCAAGCACTGGGGTTACAGAATAATTGAATGCTTATTATTAGAAGGCAACCTTCATTGGATAAATATGGATGTCATTCAAATTGGTGGTATTATGTAACACTCAGCACTTGCTAAGGCAAAGGTGTTTATACTCATTTCTCAGTTAATTCTCACATCAAGGTCTCCATGAAGTAGGTGGGAGGAAGCGAGGAAATAATACAATCCTCTGCTTTATAGAAGAGGAATTGAGCTACTTGAAATTGGTTCGGAAATCTAAGCTCGGGACAGAACATCATTTTGTTCCCAGGGGGTTCCTCAGGATGAGGAGTTTCCAAGTGGTTTTTCCCATAAAAAAAGAGAAAATGATACAGTCATAGGAATGTTTGAACCTTCATTTTGTTTTGTTGTAAGTAATACATTTCTTCAAATAATATCCCTTTATAAACACATATGTCACCTCACTTAGGCATCTCTATTGTGAGAAACCCAGATTTGGGAGATGACAGATCATTGGCATCCCCAGTGCCCCAATTGTTATGAAATGTTTGATAAGCTGAAGTCTGCCTCTATGTATTTCGTAGGCATTGGTCAAGTTATTCATTTAATAAATTATTACTAAACATCTGCTACATGCTAGATACTACACTTGGTGCTGATGATAGGACAAATAAGGTATAGACAGAACAAATAAAGACTTTGTAGGACCCTCAGCAGTGCTACAAGTAAAGTTAGAATCAAATTCTAGGAGATGAGATTAGTTAGATAAAGAAATGATCTCGAGAAATAATCTGTACATGGTCGAGATGTTAAAACACATAACCAATAAACAATCATGCTTGTGTTGAGTCAGAGCTAGTATCTAACCCAGATGCAGTGAAATAAGAAGAAGTAGAAATAATTAACTGAATTCATTTACTCGTATATCAGATATTGTTTGCATACTTTTCCCTGCCTTCACAGAAATTATAGCACTTATTTAGCAGTTTCTTCCTCAGTTTTTCTCAGCTGTGAAAATATCACTACATCCATTCAGTTGCCTACATCAAATCCTAGGAGTCATCCTCAATTCTTCTCTTTCCTTCAATCTCAAACCTCCCTCAACTCTCACCCCCAAGGCAGTCCAGAAACAAATTTTGCCAACTCTAAACACACCCTGAGTCTACCCTTTTCTCATAATCTCCACAGGCACTGTCCTCTTCAGCCCCATCGTCTCTCACCTGGCCCACCACAATGGAGTCCTCACTGATCTCCCTGCTTCTACCCTTCCCTTCCAACCCGGCACACACACCATCCACGCCTGACTCAGCAGCAGCCAGAGTGAACTGTTTAAAATGGAAACTAGTTATATGACAACTATCTCAATTTAAAAAAAAAAAAGAGGAAACCAGATTGTGCCATTTACCAGTGTAAAGTGGCTTCCCCTTGTATGGAATAAAATCCAAACTCCTCTTTTGGGCTATAAAGGCATATATGATATAGCTCCTGTCTTTCTCTCCAAGTTCAACTCCTCCTATTATGGCCCTCTCCCAGCCATACTTGCCTTTCTGTGCCTGAAATTCACCAACTTCCTTCCCAACTCTGAGCCATTGTATGGTCTGTTCCTTCTAATATTTGCATAGCTGGTTTTCTCATCATTCAGATCACAGCATAGAGTCACACCCTCTGAAGTCTTTCTTGATCTCTCCCTTCACCATCACAACACCACCACTTTAATTCTCTACATATCACTTATCACAAAGTCTTTCTTGATCTCTCCCTTCACCATCACATCACCACCACTTTACTTCTCTACATATCACTTATCACAATCTGGGAGGTTCCCTCTCTACTGGCTTCTTTGATTCTTGTTTGTCTACCACCACTAAAATGGACACTCATGTCTATCCTGTCTGTTCTATTTTGTCTTGTACAGTGCCTAGAACAGTGCCTGAATAATATATTGGATGCCCAATAAATATTTGTGGAATCAATGGATGAATGATGTCAGCTAGAAAAGGAGGGTGGGAAGAGGAGTTAGAGGGAGAGGAGGTGAGGAGAAAAGGAGAGATTGAGAAATAGAAAGATATGGAGAGATGTTGACGGAGCAGGGGGAAGAGTGAGAGTCAGAGAGAAAGTGAGAGAAATTACCTGAGTTTGAGACTGAGATTTCAAGGATGGAAAAATGTTAAATACGCCAGGAGTATAAAGTGGTTTGGGGAAGAGGATGGAGAGGTGAGGATGGAGAGTTGAGCCACAGACAGATCATCAAGGAGTCTGAAATCAAAGGCGTTTGCGCTTTATCCTATGGAACCCAATTAAGGGTTTTAAGCAAGGGAGTGACAGGATCAGATTTGTGTTTTAGAAAGATCACTATGGCTGTGGTGTAAACAATAAATTAGAAGAGAGAAGAAAAATTATGTAAACAGAAAAGAATGGTCAATGTGGCAGCTTAAACAAAGGGGAGTCAGAAAGTAAGGATTTGGGAGTGTTTTTCCAACACCATCAGGGAAGAGGCAGTAAATCTGAGAATCTGAGCATTCCAGTGAGTGCAGTGGGAGTATATAATGGGGTTAAGAGTCTGGGCTTGGAGTCAGACAGGCCTGGGTTTAACCTCCAATCTGTCACTCTGTAGCGTGTGTGATCTAGCGCAAGTTATCAATTCTAAGCCACGATTTCCTCTTCTGTAAAGTAGGAATAATAATTGTGAGCCTGTAAAAGGCTCACAATAAAATATTAATTTTATTATATTATTAGGTACACTCTGTTATGGGCTTGGATAATTCTAATAAGTCACCCCGTGACCTGGATGAACTGTGTCTCAATAACCTCCATCTCTTTTGATATGATTTTCTACAGATCAAGAAACCCTCTGATTACTAACTTGACTTCCTACATACCTGCTTTATGACTACCCTGGCTGCCAATAAAAGCAGATTTCCCAATGAATATTAATAAGATAAGCCTGTGTTTACCTTTAGTCTCTTTTGAGTTTGGTTAGCTTGAGTCAGTCCCCTGAACTTATTCATCTCTGGGACAAACCAAATACTGAGATGTGGGGCCTCCAAGGCTGAAGTTCAGGCCCTGGCCCAGTGACTACCCCAAGGAGGCTCACCCCTGGGAGAGTGGCCAACGGGCTGCCCTGGACAGCGGTACCCAGGTGTGCCATGTGGAATCACATACTTTGAATCTAATCACTCTTCTACATGGTAACTCTTCCAATACTTAATTTCCTATTTTTCTTTGACCTCCCTCCCCCAAATCTCCCCTTGAAGATGTATACCCATATAGAATAAGAAATAGCTAGGGCTGTTTTACAGTTCCGAGCTTCAAATGGATCAGGAGTGACGCCTGCCTATGCATTTGATGTGGTTTTTCTTTTAATCTGTCTTTGGGGGAAAGAGCTATATCTGTTAGAGAGTTAATATTTTTAGAAATTTAATAGACTCATTTAGAGGTAAACATTTTAAATGGGCCACCCATGCATTGCATTAACTGCACCTTACTGTGACATTATCACAAAGACTTCAAACCTTAGGGACTGAGAAACCTTTTAACACTCTGTTTAGTAAACGGGAAACCCTTGGTTGATGATCTGAGTTCACTTTTCTTTAGTGTAGATCAGGCTGCTGAGGTGGGTGATATTTCAGTCATTTGAATGTCAGTCTAAAAGCACAAATATCTCTGCTGCACATCATCGGAGCCCCAGGTCATTTACACTTGTGGTTGTTTTACTTCACAGCCCAGAGCCTTCCCTGAGCTGCTGTCATTCTGACCCTGAGGCTGCCCTTCATAGCCTCCTGACTCCACTCCCAACATCCTCTTTCAAGCTGACACAGAGCGGAGACTGACCTTGTCCCATCAACCACTTATCTACACAGACCCAATTAATCTTTGGTTGCCAGTCAATCTAACTCACTTCCCTCCTAGAATACTATAGAATCTCACAGAGGGATGCTTTTGGCTTCATTTGCTTCCATATGGGATGAGCTGTGGCTGAAACATAGACAGCTGCCGTACAGAATGATTTAAGGACCCCTGACGACCAAAGGTGCTTCTTGTCAGAGTGTCAGGGTGAGGGAACTCTCCCCTACTCCTTTTCATTGCTCCTTAGGGCTTCTTTCCAAGGATAAGGAATTCCTAGAATAGTTAACCAATTGCTTCAGACCAGGGAGTCTGCCCTAAGGCAGATTCCTTACAAGGACAAGGGGAAAGGGATGAGAAAGTGCACTGAAGAAGGGATTCTGAGTGTCTTGAGATGTATGAGGGCACTGGGTGCCTGCAAGTAGTGGGTGCCCAAGTGAGGGCACAACATGATTCTAGAGTCAAAATAATCTGAGTTTGTTCAAGGTGACAAAACTGTGTGACCTGGGTAAGATATTTTACTTCTCTGAGGATATATACATCTGAAAGATTAAATGATATCTTGTACGCAAAGGACTTCCCGTAGTGCCTACTTACCACAAAGATGTATTATAATAAAAGCAAATACCACTCATTGTTGAGTTTAACCTTGGCCAGACTTGCTCTGTCAGGAACACAAAAACACAAATCAGTTGCTATTTCAACAAACGTAAGGCAGAGGTCTAGAATGAGGACTCAGCTTCAGCAGTTAGTAATCAGAATATCTGAAGTGCATTCAGATCACTTGTAGGAAGATATTGTCTACATGAGATGCTCATGTTGGCACTGACATGGATTTGATGAGCTTCTTTCTTACCCATGAGTAGAGTGAAGATGGAATTTGGGGTGCAAGGCCTGATAAGGAAGAAGGCATTGCCTGTGTGTGAGAAACTTGAGGGGTGGGGAAGGTCAGTGGTCCAGTACACCTTCCAACACCAGGAGCAACATCCCATTGCACCAACCCTGGCATCTGTGGGACCCTTGCTGTCCACTGTAGCAACAGTTGGGGTATATATTTGGGTCCTGTGGTAGGCAGAATAACAGTCCCCGCCCCTAAAGATGTCCACGTCCTAATCTCCGGAAACTGAATATGTTAAATGACACGGTAAAGGAGAATTAAGGTTGCAGATGGAGTTAAGGTCACAATCAGCTTACCTGGAGATGGGCAATATTATCCTGAATTATCTGGGTAGGCCAAATGTAATTACAAAGATCTTTAAAAGTAAAAGAGGGAAACAGAAAAGGAGGTCAGAGTGATGATATAAGAAGGACTTGACCTGCTATAGATGCCTTTGAAGATGGAGGAAGGGGGCTATGTGGCAAGAGCTGGAAAACTCAAGGATGGAGTCTGCCCCAGAGCCTACAGAAGGAAACAGCCCTGCCGATATCTTGATTTAGCCCAGTCCCAGACCCATGCTGGACTTACAATCCACAGAACTGTAAGATAATAAATGTGTTTTGTTTTAAGCCATTAAGTTTGTGATAATTTGTTATAGCAGCCGTAGAAAACTAATACAGGTCCCTGCCGAGGTGGAGATCCAGATGCCCTCCCACCAAGAATACTTAGTCCAAAGCAGTGAATCATTTTTCAGTCCCTGAAGAGAGCACCTTCTCGTCTTTAACCAAAAGCTAAAAGCTTCCCAATTCTACTTCCTTTTATGGCATATACAGTTTAAACCAGCTCCTCTGTGGCTGCAGGCATTCAGAAGTTCTAAGTGGGTGGCGGAATGCTAAGGGAAGAGCAGCCATTATTGGAAGTCAACATGAAACTTACTTCTTAACTTTTTAGACCGCTACTTCAAAAGAAGAAATAAACATGAAGGGGGTTGTTATGGATCCGACTAGGTAGCTTTAGGAAAAAAATTTCAGAGACAAAATGTGTCCTTTATCAAGTTTACCTTTATTGTTGCAAAGAATAATGGGGATCTTAGAAGACTGTCTTTTTAAAGCGCAACATGTCGAGTTAAAGATGGAGTGGCAGTATTAATGGAATTGCCTTGCTTTAGTAGGTTTAAGGCAAATCCTTAACATTATTTTCCTGCCATTTTCTAAATTAAATTTATAAGAAATATTATGTATCCTGCTGTGCAGAGTGAAAGCTGTATTCTTGTAAAGGGCTTATAATCATATTAAAAAGCTGGAGGGTGAAGTTTGTTCATGCCATCAAAGTCACAAAGTAAAAAACAGAGTCTTACGTTGTGCATTTTTATAATGGTAATACCTTTTGGGGTATATAACGCCACAAAGTGCTTCACTGATATTGTTTTGTTAATCCTCAGAACATCCCCAGTGGGGAGGTATATTTTTATCTCCACTTTGCATATGGGAAAACTGAGGCACAGCAAGTAGCAGCAATTTGCCTTGGCCTGCCAGTGGGTTGGCAGCACAGCTTGCACCAAAACACCAGGATCTTAGCCTGAAGACCATTCATACCATTCATCAGACAACAGTCATCTTTCTAATCTACCTTTCTGCAGGTACAGAAATAGCTCCAGGTGGACGTCTGTATTGCTCACATTTTATCTTTAAGTTCTTCAAGAAAAAGTTCTATAAATAGATTTTATGTTAATTCCACTATATCTGCTTGAAATACTTATGAACAGTTGGTGAGTCTGAGGGCTCAAAGTGGGGAGATTTTTGCAAAGTTAGTGGGAAATGTGGATGCTCTGGGGAAAGCCAATAGGGACACAGTTTGGGGAGCCAGAACAAGACTATCTGGTCAGCTGGAAGCTCCCCACAGGAGCCTGCCTATCAAAAAGCACAAATTTCCCCTCAGACCAGGGAATTCCAGGCCTTTCAAGCAGTTACATTCCCGGGTTTACTCCCCCTTTTCTGCAGACTTTGATTTTTATCCTGGCCCTTAGCCTCTGCTTGACATGCTTTAAACCAACATGTACGCCCCAGGTTTGAGCATCTTGATAGAAACCTACAATAACTTAAAATCTTTATCCCTGCCCTGTGCCCTTGGAGGAGTGGTAGGTCCAAGACTTTGTTCTCTCTGCTGTCCCCCTGGTTGTGTGTCCCTGCGTGACCAAAGAAACCAAAGGCTTGAGCATCTTGCAAACAACGTAGGTGAACAAAATGATGTTTTGAGCACCCACTATGTATAGACATTAGTCTCGGTGTGTCACTCCTGTGGCCTCATTGGAATTAGGCAGCCCCAGTGTTATACAAGAGGAAAAGTCACTTGCTCAAGGCCACACAACTAGTAAGTGGTGGGGCTGGGATTCAGTCCCAGGTCTAATAGGACTTAACTACCTGCTTTTAACCACACACTTGCTCCCTCCAATATTCTGGGCCGTATGAGCTCTCCATGTGCCCTGTGACACATGGACTCTGTGAGCCAGAAACTGCCCTCTTGGCACAGTCACATGCTCAGAGTTGTTTGCTGTTTGCTTCTTTCCCAAAGATACTATACTGATGAGTATGCCCCTATCTCTTAATTTAAGGGCTTCTTATCCACAATATCCTTCAGTAAAAATGTTAGGGACATTGTTTCTGGTTCTTCATCCTGGGAACTTGGATCAGCCAACTTTTCCATAAAGATTTGAATAGTAAATGTTTTAGGTTTTGTGGGCCATATGGTCTCTGTTGCAACTATTTAGCTCTGGCTTTATAGTGTGAAAGCTGACACAAACAGCATGCGAACAAGTAGGTGTGGTTGTGTTGTAACAAAACTTTATTTACAGAAACAGCTGATGGCCCAAATTTGGCTCATGGGGCGCCTGGGTCCAGGGACTAATGATAAGGCTAGAATTAATTGGAGGCTGTTGCAGCTCCCTTTGTGCTAAGCTGTGGAGTCAATAACTTAGTAGACAGGTAATAGGGAGCCACAGCAAGTTTTTGGAACAAGAAGGTCTGTGATTAAAGTGGTTTTTTAGTATGATTAATCTGGCAGCATCCTCTGATGAACTGAATCAGAAGAGATTAGAGGCACAGGGAGGATCAGTTAGGAGTCTATTGTAATAATCTAGGTAAGAGATGATAAAAATCTCACCTGAAGAGATTGAATGTGAAGAAATGAAAGAAATTGCAAAATTAACTCTGATGTTTTCATCCTAGGCATTAGAAAATGGTATGGGCTAGTAGGGAAGAAACAGGGTTGTTGGAAGGAGGAAGAGCTTTGGCACTGAGGGGAAATGGCCAATTGATTCCCACATGTGCGGTTGAAGGTATCAGGACATACAGTGGGGTACCCAACAGAAGAGAGAAAATTTAGGGCTCAAGGGAGAGATTTATGCTGGATGCAGACTTGGGTGATAGGCTAAGAGAGTGGAGAAAGGCAAGGCATGGTACACAAGGACAGACCTTGGAGACAACCTTCGTTTTAGATACCAAGTGGAGGAAGAAAGCATTAGTAAGTGACCCAGGCTAGCAGAGGGCCACAGGAGACAAATGGGAGTGGGGGTAGGGAATGGGGGTTTCAAGAAGGAAAGGTGAAATCTATCTCCAGAAAGCAAACAAAAAACAAATTTCTTTCTGGAATTATTAAAATAATATATCCACACCATGGTGCATTAACCAGAAATGATGTACTAAAATTAGCCAGAGTGAGCCTGGCCTTAGGGTTGGCGCCGCCCTGTTCTATTCAAAAACCCTCATCAAAAAGAACGTGACACAGAAAAGAGATAGACCTATTTGCTTTCTTTATGCTGGGCAGGCTCGCATACTTCAAATGACCTGAAAAAATTCAATAATCTGTTCATTTGCTAGAGTCTCTCTCTGAGACTCCATTGATGGGTGATTTATCAGAGCAGCCGGGGCCAGTGCAGGGGCATTCTCTGCATTTGCTTTGATGCCCTGATGCCAAGGCACATTATCAGTACTGAAGGCCGTTATTTCCATGGAAAACAATGGCTCGTGGTTAATACCACCCTGTTGGCGCATAATAAGGGAGATGACTGGCGATAACGCGAGGGCTGAGAGTTTACTGCAGCCCACGTCTGTCCTTCAGTTGAAGTCTATCTGCTCTGCATCCTCATGCTGCTCTGGCCTTCCCAGGAAGAGTGGGTCACGTCTGTTCTTTCCAACAAAGGCTTGGAATCCTCCTTGGCCCTAGGTAAAATCTGGGGGGAAAGTGCCCATCTTGTGGAGGACTGACAGAGGTTGATTCCACAGGGTTTTTTACTTCCCACTCTGAGTCATATGCATTTGGCCGCAGATTTGTGTGGTTAGGTCAGCAGAGAAATTAGCAGGAAGAGGAGAGTGGTGATCCCAAATAACCTTTCCTGGAAAGGGCCCAATTTGTTCTTACCTGCTGATTTTTGCGCTCTTTCCAGGTGCTCTTGAATTTAAACTACTGCTTTTTAGTTTCTGTGGATTCTCTTTGTGGACAGATTTACCGTTCTGCGTTTCTTGGAAGAAAAAAATAAAAACTTCTGAGGTGTCTTTGGGGATTTTACAATCAGGAAGTAGAAAACTGTGTTTCAAAGTTGAAGCTAATGAGAGATCATCCTGTAATAGATGGGATATGAGGCTATGTGTCTGTGGAGGGAAGAGATGGAGGAAACAGGCAATCTGCCTGCTGCTGTTCTCTGTCACCAGAAAAATGTCAACTTTACCATCTGACAAGGAAGGTTTGCAGCCTAGAACATGTCGTAGCTCAAGTGAAAAACAACTGTTACCAATTCAGATAACAATGCATCTGATTTTCACAAAGTCATCTGGCTACAGGATAATGAGTCCGTTATTTCTCTAGAATGACTTTCAGTAGGATTTCTCTGCGAATACATTTCAAATTTTAACAACACTACAGTGCTGCAAGTGTAAAAGCTACCAGGCTGTAAATTGAGCCGTGCTCCTCATTCTCCCCTCCAGGTGCTGCAGGAGGCCGACCTTTATGAACTGTTTCACTGAAGCTCCTTGTTCTCTGGCCTCCAATTGGGTTTGTCCAATAGGAGGCACCAGTAGGAGAACAGAGGATGTGGGAGGTCAGGGTACCTATTCCCCGTCCCCTTTCTACCCACTCCCTTCCCTGCTGAGGTTCGGGCAGTGGCTGTGCTCCAGTCACAGGGTCTTTCCCTTTGCCCCTGCAGGTTCAGGGGTGCTAATGACTTCCCACCGCTTGTTCCTGGCTGCTTCCCCACCCCACTGGTCCCCTTGTACCTGGCCACACCTCTGGACGTAGTCCCTTTATTAACCTCTCCTCAATAAAACCTTTTAAGGGTGCCATCTGTTTCCTGACTGCTCCCTGAAGGAAGCAACAGCCATATTTTAATGATACCATTTATAAAATAATGTAAAGGGGGATATGAAAATAACCACATATGTCCTGGTTGAAAACTTAACAAGCATATTGGGAAACTTAATAGAATAATTCTAAATTTCATCTGGAAGAACAAATACTCAAGAATATAGTCAGGAGAGCTCTGGAGAAAAAGATAAAAAGCAAAAGTGATGGAAGAGTTCTTAATTTATCAGATGTTACAATTGATTATAAAACTTCACTAATTGAAACAAACTAACACTAGTGCAAGAATATAAGACAGATCAATTAAAAAGAACAAGGAGCTGGAAATCCATGCAAGAAGATATGGGGATAACTTTCAGGAATATAGTTTGTGAAAATGGTGGTATTTCTAATCATTAGGGAAAAATATTGATTATTTAATTAAAGGTGTTAGGGTAACTGGCCAGCCATTTGTAAGAAATAAAAAGCTGGATTTCCAACCTCATTTCTCGCATCACAACAAATTGCAGAAGAATCAAAGATTTTAATGGGAAAAAAAGCCAAACACTAAAAATACTAGAACCCATATTTGAATATTTTTATAATCTTACAGCAAGTGTGTATGGGTGTTTCTATGTGTGTCAAGAAAATATGAAATAATACAGGATGCATTATTAATTGTTACATAAGATACAAAATTCTGTACACTTTTTAAAAAAGAGGACACATATGAATAAAAATATTGACAAAACTTTAGTTACTGTCAGTATTGTGGAATAGATAGCCTGAAAATTTTTCTGCTGAAAACAACTAAAAATGCTGGTTAAAAATTTCAAAGCTCTTTAAATGTGTTGCTGAGCTGGGAAAAAATTAAGGAGTTTGCAGAGGTCAAAGTGAAATTAAAGTGAGACCCTGAGAGATAAGTGAGGACTGAAACAGTTTTTACTCTGAGGGTGACATATATCTTGTCTGTTTGATGGTTGTACAGGGAGAAGGAGACAAGATAAAGCAAGGGCCTACGTTGGGACCCCAAAGGCTATGTCTTTGTTGTAAGGCTGAATGAGCACTAATTCTGTAGCATGGAAGGGGGGAGTGAGGAAACTTGCCTGTGACCACCTTGGCACTGAAGGGACAGGTTTGTTTCCACTAAGTGGAAAAATCCTCCCCTGAGGATTTGCCAGCCCTTGTGGGGCTCTGCAGCCAGAGTTCTCCTTACTGGATGTAGTTAGTCTAAGAGACTTCAAGCTTGCACTGGTCCCAGGCAACTGGCAGAAGCAAGTGCAGATCCTCGCTTAGGGTGTGCAAATTCAACCCAGACCTCAAAGAACTCTCAGAGATAATGTTCCAAAGAAAATGAGCTTGCAGTCAAAAATAAAAGAAACAAGACACCAGAAGCAAGAGCCAGCAGATACAAACTGGCAAAGTGTTTAGATATCAGAATTATCAGACACAGACTATAAAATAGCATTTTTAATATGTATAGATAAATATAAGAAAAGCTTAGAAATATGAGAAAGGAACAAGAGGCTATTAGAAGCAACCAAGTAGACTTGGAAAAGAAGCAAATGAATTTCTAAAATGAACCATATAATACTTAGTATTAAAAACTCGGTGGGTGGGTTTAAACGGAAGGTTAGACACAGCTGGAGAGAAATTAGTGTCCTGGAAGATAGATTGGAAAAAATTATCGTGTGCCACATAGAGTGTCAAATAGAACATTTAAAAGCACAGTGAAGAGACATAGAAAATAGCCAAACTCTTGTACATATCTAATAGAAGTTCCAAAAGATTACAGAGCAGAAAAGAAGAAACACCCAATGAGAAAATGGCCAAATTTTTCAGAAGTGTGAAGAAACACCAAAGCTCAAATTCAGGAAAGTCAATGAATCTTGGGGAGAATAAATAAAAACAAAACCATACTAGACAGGTCATAGTGAAACTGCAGAACCCCAAAGATAAAGAAATTTAAAAGCAGTCAGCGAGAAAAGGGAGATTACCTCTAAAGAACAGCAATTAGACTGACAACCAATGTCTCAACAGCAGCAATGCAACTTGTGGAATAATATCATCACTGCCTAAAAGAAAATATGCAGGGGCCGACCTGGTGGCGCAGTGGTTAAGTTCGCACACTCCGCTTTGGCGGCAAGGGTTTCGCAGGTTCGGATCCTGGGCGCAGACAGACGCACCACTTGTCAAGCCATGCTGTGGCAGCGTCCCATATAAAGTGGAGGAAGATGGGCATGGATGTTAGCCCAGGGCCAGTCTTCCTCAGCAAAAGGGAGGAGGATTGACAACGGATGTTAGCTCAGGGCTAGTCTTCCTCACAAAAAAGAAAGAAAATATGCAGATTTAAAATCTATCTTTCAAGAATGAGAGTGAAATAAAGAGAATGTCTTAATTAAATAAAAACTGAAAGAGTTTACCAGCAATAGACTCTTATTAAAGGAAATTCTGAAGGTAGATGCAAAATGATTCCAAAAGTGTTTGAGATAAAGAAGAAATGATAAGCAAAGATACCGGTAAATATACGATAAACGAAAAGAAAAAAAATTGTGTAAAACAGTGATAACAACGTCTAATTTATGGAGTTATAAAAAGGTTACAGTGAAATATTGGACAACTTAAGCATGTAGTTTTAAAGGGTCTAGTTGATGTTAAAGTATTTAAGGAGTTGTATTATATGGAAGATGAGTATGAAATAATAGAAAATATATATATTGGTCTCTGTCCCTGGTTCCTGACACAGGGCTCCTAAAACCCTTGTAATTTCCTAAGTGATAAGAGCACTAGGAGCATCTCTTGTTCTAATATTTGATCTTTGACCCCATCCCTGACACAGGGCTTCTGAAATTCTTGTATATTTCTAAGTGATAAGAGCACTAGGAGCATCTTCCGTTTTAATGAGGTGACTCTGGGCGGGCTCCTCGATGGCTCCTGGATGGGGGCTGGTCACCAAAATGAGCAAGCCATGATTAGAAGCTTGGAACTTTCAGCCCCACTCTCCATCCTCCAGAGAGGGAAGAGGGGCTAGAAATGGAGTTAATAATTGATCATGCGTACGTGAGGAAGCCTCCATAAAATCCCAGTGGTAGAGTGCTCAGAGAGCCTTCCAGGTTGGCGAATACATCCACACCGGGAGGGTGACGCACCCAACTCCATAGGGACAAGAAGGTCTTGTGCTCAGGACCCCTCCCAGACCTCACCCTATTATGCATCTTTTCATCTGGTTGTTCATCTGTATTCTTTATCATATTCTTCAACAAACTCATAAATGTAAGGAAGTGTTTCCCTGAGTTCTGTGAGCTGAGTTAAAAAATTAATTGAACCCAAAGAGGGAGTTGTTGGAACCTCCAAACTATTGTGGGTTGGTCAGAAGCAGAAAATGATAACCTGACTTCACAACTGACATCTAAAGTGTGTATGGGCGTGTAGGGGGGCAGTTTTGTGGGACTGAGCCCTTCATCTGTGGGATCTGACACTATCTCTGAGTAAATAGTGTAGAATTGAATTAAATAGTAGGACACCCAGCTGGTGTCTGAGACTTCCTTGTTGTTGTGGGAAAAAACTCCACCCCTTTGGTGACCAGAAGTGTCAGAAGTGAAGTGTTTGGTGTGAGCAGCATAGGAGACTCACACAGAGAAATACAGAAGGAAAGTACCGGGTTTTTCCCTACATAAGAAGGAAAAAACTGAGTTTTTCAATTACAAAGAAAAAAATGATTAACTTTAGACTTTTAAAGTTTAACTATCAAAATAGCTGGGGAAACTACTAAAAGAATAGAGGGTAACTTCCAGACTTCCAGACGAAAGACATGAATAGAGAAAAGTTGGGAGTGGAGTGAAGTGAGACCAAAATGTATTGTTTAGGAATATATGTATATACACATATATTTGTATATACATATGGAAAAGCCACAAAGAAAAGTAAGGGGAGAGTGAACACAAAATTCAGAAAGCCCATGGAGGCTGGACACAAAGTGTGGCCACTCAGCGTGGTCTCCGCTAGTCTGGGGTCTGTGTAGTCGCCAGCAGGGTGGACTCAGAAGGGCGCCTCTGACTGTTGAGAGCAAAGCTCTCAGCAGGTCCGAGGGTACTTGAGGACCGGTTCTCAGCAGCACTTTCAGGAGCTGGAGGACCAATGGTGAAGACGGGGAAAAACATGGATTAAGAACCCAGAACCCCTCCCTGGTTTCTCTGGCACCGTTTTAGCCTGGGAATCTTGTATCTCATGGAAGAGTAAGAAGAGGTCCCCAGATGTGACTGTGATGGAAGGTCCACTGGCCAGAGGTGATGACTCAGATCACAACGTCTGACGTAGAGAAATAAAGGAACTGTATATTTCTCTGTTTGAAAACAACTAGAAGAAAACCCATTTGATTCCCAAGATATTAGTAGTGATGACCTTCAGTGAAATTTCAGGAATTTTTCAGTTTATTTATGTTCATAATATTTAAATAAAAAAACCAAGATATGTATAAAACTAAATTTATCTGACTGCAGGACATAACAAAGTGAGTTTTCTGTGATTTGAAAAGGCCATTGTTTGCAATTCCCTAGAAGTTGCCCTGAAAAAAATTTTGGGGTAGTTTCTAGTGTTCTCACTGAATTTCCTAAGGTAGGCTGTGCTTTATAAACTATAAAGCCCCACCTACAGTATCCTTATCATTATCTTTCCTACATGTAAGTTAGTATTTGGCAATCATTATTCCCTCAAGAGATCATTTTTAATAAAGACACATCTCAAATACATGTTGTCATGTAATACAGTATCACCTTATAACAGAGGACCCCTGCTTTGTGGGCCTTCTGTAATTATTAATACATGTAAATAATATATTTTTTATCATTTTACCTGTTCTATCTTATTTATTATTTTCCCCTTATTGCCAAAACTCCTCTACCCTCCATCCTTCTCATCTCTCCCTCCCAATGCACACACACACGTATACACTCTTCCCAGTTTTTTCATTTTCATCAATGGCAGCATCATTGTTCCAATTTCTTGGACTGGGAGTCATAATTTTTTCCCCTCCCTTTATGCATATAATAACTAGCTGGTCAATATTTAACAAAAATTTCTCCAGTAAATAATATTAGGAAAGAAGATCAGAGAAGTGGCTGTGGTGATCAGCAGTTTTTCCATTGCTCTCCCCTCCTTTGGGCACGCAGCTGGACCACAGTCCTCAGCTTTCCATTTAGTGAGGTGACTAAGTTGTCATTAGTGAAACGTGGGCAGAAATGGTGTCTGCTACTTCCAGACCTGGCCGGGAAAACCTTCCTTGTCCCCTCCTCCATGTTCTTTTATGCTTAAGGCTTCTTGCCTCCCACTCTCCCCACCTCCCCATCCACAGCAACCGCAAAGTTGCGTGCTGACATGGCAAAGCCACCATCAGCCTAGGCTCTGAAGGACTGTGTGGAGCATTCTACCCCGACGGCAACCACAAACCTCTCTAGTTTGTTGGGTGAGTGGGAAGTTAACTGCTGTCATGTTGAGCAAACCTCGAGTCTTTGGGTCTATTTGTTTCCACCGTCTGGCCTACTCTAACTAAAATAGTGGCAAATCCTCAAGAGTTACTCATAATGGCCTGAGAATGAAATTTTTTTTTCTAATGACTTTTTGTAAAGTCCTTTTTCAGATGAATCCTTAAAAACTGTGGTGTTTCACCCATGAATGTCAGATTTACCTCATTAGTTAATTTGATCTGCTGGGTGTGAAACTGTTCGTCTTTTCACTCAGTGTGATACAGAGGCACACTCTGTGGGGTACATCTGAGATGCCAAAAGTTAAGCAGAGCGGTATTTTCCACCAGAACCATTTGGTTTGTTACAATTATGGATGGTAACGTGATCTGGAAGCTAAAACTACAGTTTTGAAAGTGCAAAAATAGCGGCAAGTCTTATATTTAGAAGAAACAAAAGGATTAAAATGACAGTTATAACAAAACTAAATAACATGTAACATTCTGGAATAGACTGGAGAAATTCCAGAAGAGTTGTTTCCTTCTAGAAAAGCTGGCTGTTTTGATTGCTCTTCTTGAACCTATCTCAGATGTTACCCAGGTATAGCTGGACCATTTATACACATTCCACAAATCTGACTCCAGAAGCTTTGAGAAATAATATGGATATTTCCTAAAGGTTTTCTGGAAGGAATACTGCAGGCTTCATACATAGAAAAATGTCTTCAGATTTCTCTTCACCCATCCATTTCCACCAAATCCGTACAGTGGTTGTGAAAACATTTCTCCCCACGGTAATTGCTTTACATTTTCCTCCTCTTTCCTCTCCTTCCTTTTGCTAGTCCCTCTCTGTTCTTCTCACTGTAATTCCTGCTACCCTAGTCTGGGGTTTCCTCAGCTATTCTACTCCTCACTTAATACCCCGACCTCCATGGAGAGATCCAGGGAAAAGGATGTAGGTTAGGAAAAAAAGAGGTGGTGAATTCTTCTGTATTAATTTTTTTGTCCCTATCATAACGATATGTAAGCTTTATGAGATTGTATTAATCATGTGATTCTATTCTATGTTCTTTCCACTTTTTAGGAAGAAACTCTTAGCTCTCTAACAGCTCCATAGCCCTTAACTCAATGAAGCAGGAAGGTTTTAGGGAAGGGCAAGGCCCAGAAATTGGGGTTGAGGCTTTGATCTCTACCGAGACCCACTATAATTCTTAGTTAGCAGTTTGGGGATGCTAATGCCCTAGTCTATTGACATAAATGATTGAGATTTTTCAGTTTTTTCCATCTTACCCAGGACTCTAATTCTGTGGAGTTCACGAAAGAGCAGTTCAGTAAGGCTTGCTTATCTTTCTTTACATGATCTTTAAGGACAGGTACTTCTTCAGGCTGTTTGCCTGGAGCTTTCCCTGAAGCAAACCAATAGGAGCACCTGCCTCAGCACTACAATGGCTGAGGTTCTGTCCACATCCTTGCTCTACAATATGGCATGACGGTGATTACCTAGCGCTGCTACTTCTATGTCTCAGGAGACCCAGCGACTTGTGTCAGGGTGACTTCCATGAGCCAGTGAGAGCAGGAGAATAGGAGATATCTTCTTTTCTGTTTGGTTCCAACCTAACGATAGTGATGTTCTCAGCTAAGAATGCCTAAAGCACTTGCCCGGGCCATAATACTTGTGGTGAGCCCCACAGACCTTCCCCTCTCTCTGCCACCCGGGCCAATGTTGTAGCTGGGCTAGGCCTTGTGGGTCTTATGATTACAGAATATAATTCAGTAAAAAAAACCATCAGGAACCTTGGAGGAACAAGATTTATTACTCACAGGTCCTGGAGGGTACATGGCACACCAAAGGGTCACACAATGAGGTCATGAGTAGAGAAAGAGGGAGGAAACATAAACCTGGGGCTCTGCCTTTATCAGGGTCTGAGGGTGGGGTACCGAAGGTTTCGTGGATTCACTCTTTCTTGGTGAGTTGAATGCATAAGAGCAGGAATTAGGGTGTGGGAAGGGAGAAACAGGGTCACCCAAGTGGTCAGTTATCTAGGTTACCCAGGGCTTTCTAAAAGGGGAACTTCGTGGCTGGGGCAGACCTGCTCTTTATCTAGTTGTGTAGCTGGCAACATGTTTGCTTGAGGTGGATGTCTTTGAAATGGATGGCTTGGCAATCACAAGCTTAATGTCAGGCACTTACACTACACTGACCATAGTGAAGACCTCAAGTCCTCTGAGCTAGGAGCTGAGAACCCTAGTGCTGGATAATCTGCTTCATTTACTTATTGGGGAAGAGGGCCCTAGAATTTGGGGTTCTAGGGGCTCAAGTTTCCATTGCCCTTTTCATTTGGCCTGAATTGTCAGATGGCTGGCAGCTCACTCCTGGAGACTCTGCCACACGTTTCTGAGTCCTGGGTCTCTGGCCTCCCTGACAACTTCACGTTATCCACTATCATTTCCTTTGTGACCTTTATGGTTGTCAAAATGAGCTTATGGTCTTTCTTCCCTCTAGTCCTTTACCCCTGAAGTGAAATAAGGCTACACATTAATCAACTTGGTTTCCAAGACACTTTGCTTTGAAAGTCTTTTGCAGTTCTTTGCTGTCTAATAGAACATGCATTTAGAGGCATGGCTGCCCTGCTCTTTCAGAATACATTGTGTTCTCAAAGGCTGCATGACATAAGCTTGTATAGATGAAAGGGCCAGGCTGGTTTTGGTAGCTTCTGTTTGGCTTATTTGACTTTGGTGATGTCATATTAAAGTTTCATGCTTTCTGGGTATGTAGAATTGAAGTAGCATAAATTAGTTGGCTGATCTATGCATTTTTGCTCTATTGTTTGAAAATTACTGTCTCCAGGAAGCTCCCTAGTGGATACAACTTTGTCTGCATGGATCCTAGACAAAACATCACTGTTAGTATTTGTCAGAAAAATATGTATCTATAGAGGGAAAAAAAAGAATTCTGTGAAAAAATCAAATAGTTATTTTTACATATTCTTATTTTTCTCCATATCATTTCTAGAGACTGTACATCCCACAGTGATGTGGGTGATCTAATGTCATTTTGTACCAGTAGTGTTAAAAATTAGAATGACAGATTTAATCTCAAACTCTGTGGTTATTTTCTAAAATAAACACATGAAAGCATATACTGAAAATGTATCAAGTAGGAAAGTAATGTGCTTGCCTTAAATACCAAGATAATTTAGTACAGACTAATTTTTGCAGTAATTAATATAACAGATGTTCACCTTGGAATACCATAAATATAGAAATCTTGATGCATGTAAAATTAACAAAAATTTGAAGCGTCCTCATTTAATTATATTTTACTTTTATCAAGATGAAACAAAACTTAAGGATGTTTGATACCATGAGTAATTGTTAGCTATTTTCCTTCTGTAGTTGGCTCAGCAAAATGTATGCAACCCTCTGTCAAATTTTTAGAAAATTTCCAATGTTTAAGAAAAATATGTGAGTCTGTGTGTTATAGAGGAAGCACGATGCTGACTTGATTAGCTTCCCTCAATCTCAGACCTATTTTGTGCCCCCAAATGAAAATTTCATGCTGTTTTCCTCTTCAAAGGCTCTGTACATGTTGTTCCCTTTACCTGGCACTCTCTCTGCCTGCCTCGTTTTGCCCATCCTTTCCACTTCAACTTAAGTCACTATCCAGGAGAGCTTCCCTGATCCTCTCATCAGCTCAGATAGCCTTCTGTTATACTCGCTTCCTAAAGGCTATACTTCCTATACCAAGCACACTTATTCTATATTTATCTTCTCTGGTGGATTATACACCCCTCCAGGGCAGGGCCTATATTTGTTGAGCTTTCTACCCTGGATATATGGCACAGTCTTTGGCATTACTGAATGAATGGGTTTATGGCAAGGATTGACATCTGAACAGTTTATGACAGGCTCTTGCATCCAATCACTATTTACATACATGGACTTGAGCCAAAGGATAAAGTTGTCCAAGAATAAACCAAGATCATTCTCTAATGGATCCCCCAGACTTCTTTCATTAAACAGATTGTTCATTAATTATTTTCAACACAGTTGAAGTAAATTTTATTGAGCTTTATGCCAGGTATCATATAAGACACTGAAGAGATGGTGATTAACAAAACATAGCCCTTGTTCTCTCTAAGCAAATCAGATAATGGATACATATACCCTAGATCTGTGTGCTAAGATGTCAGCAACTTTTAACTTTAGGATTAAATTGTGGGTAAAAAAATGATGGACAGACAGACAGAAACATACTGGAATGCTTTAGCAGTAATAGGAAAATTTGCTTTTTATTTAAGTTGTCTTAAAAAATTCAGTTATTTATTTGTCAGTATTGCTGGTTATGGAATGGAAAAAGCTTGCCTATGGGAGGCCAATACCAAGTTCAGTTCATCTACAGTGTATCTCTTACCTTCAATATAATTGGAACATAAATCGTCTCATCCAAATGATGAAACTCAGAAATCTCTCAAAATATGTTATTCCAAAATGCACAATTTACTAATAATCAAAGGTGTGAGAAATATCTTGATGAGTGGACTAGTCTGTTAAAAATTTCACACATTCTGAACTTAAGAAAAATCCCAAAACTCGCATGCAAATTTCTAGATATTATTAAAAGGCCTATTTTAAACAAAGTGATTATTTTGGCTACCCTAGTCATAAGTCCTGTTGAAATTATGACTTACGTATTGTGCTTCTATTTTCCTTTAAATTCAGAAAGAAGGGAGGGAAAGAAAAAAGAAGCCAAGGGAAAAATAAAAATGATGAACGTTGTTCTTTTGCAGAAAGGCTAACGGTTTGGGAAGAACTCATCTCTTGTACATACCATACTTAACGGAAATCTCATGAGTCTTCAAAACACGGAGGGCTTGACAAGCTGTTCATCTGTGCAGGAAAAGCATTCCTAGCGGGAGCAGTGCACGGAAAGTTGGCCAATCTCAAAAGACCCTAAATTCCTGTCAATTGTTGGTCATTTTGACCAACTCTGGCAGCAAATATTCATGTTTAAACTTATTCACCTTAAATTTATATGTGTGATTATTGGACAATCCCATACTCGAAGAGAAGCAGTGATGACAGGAATTCAAATGAGATTTTTTTTAAAAAAATTATTTTATTGAGGTCGTCTGGGTTTATAATGTTGTGTAATTTCAGGTGTACATTATTATACATCAATTTCTGTATAGACTGCATCTCGCTCACCCCTAATAGTCTAGTTTTTATCTGTCACCATACATAATGTGCCCCTTTACCCCTTTCACCCTCCCCTCAGCCCCCTTCCCCTCTGGTAACCACTAATCTGTTCTCCTTATCCATGTGTTTGTTTATCTTCCACATATGAGTGAAATCATACCATGTTTGTCTTTCTCCGCCTGGCTTATTTCACTTAACATAATACCCATCCATGTTGTTGCAAATGAGATGATTTTTTAATGGCTGAGTGGCATTCCATTGTATATATTATACCACATCTTCTTTATCCATTCATCAGTAGATAGGCACTTCGGTTGTTTCCACATCTTGGCTATTGTGAATAATGCTGCAATGAACATAAGGGTGCATAGATCTCTTTGTGTTGTTGAATTCAAGTTCCTTGGATAAAGACCCAGAAGCAGAATAGCTGGATCATATGGTATTTCTATTTTTAATATTTTGAGAAATCACCATACTGTTTTCCATGGTGGCTGCACCAATTTGCATTCCCACCAGCAGTGTATGAAGGTTCCAAATGAGGAGATATAAAATTTATCCATTTTCATCTTTGGTGCATAGGTAGTAGAGATTCTGGGAAATCACGGCATTTGGGAACAAAATAATGAAGCTGAGTGGTGAATCATCTGCAAAGGCAACTACAAAACTTCACACCAGCTTTGCAAGGGAGGCAAAGTGTTTGATTCTTAGCCCAAAGGAAAAGAAAGGACAAGAATAAACTGCCTCCTGGGAAAATGTGTTTCTTAGGAAGCCATTTAGAATCGTGCAGGGAGACAGCTCAAGATCATGGGGTCTGGAGTTTGGGGATGCCTAGATTTTGATCTTGCGTTCACTCCTTACTCGCTGCATGACCATGGGGAAGTCACTTAACTTCTCTACTCATTAGTTTCTTCACTGGCAAAATAGGCTCCAATAGCTATTCCTCTTCATGAGGTTGTTATACACACAAAGTGAGATAAGGCACATAACATGTCTACAATGGTGCCTCGCACATAAGTGCGTAACGCATGTTGGTTAATGTTTTCATTACTCACTACATTTCCACATGCTGGGAATGAGCTGCTTTATTGCTCAGACTGAGCCAGCGCACCAGCCCAGATCCTTAGCAGGTGCACTTTCCCACTAGGCTTTTTGCCTTCCCAGACCACTTCTTTCTAGGGTAGGGCTGATTTATTTCAGTTGCAAGACCTGGTGCAGGCACATGAATAAACCAAGACAGTTATTATGTCCTTCAAAGAGATAAGCCAGCAGAATATGTGATGGCATGAAGGTGGTAATTGCCAAGGCTAGGGTGACCACTTGTGATGCCATAAAATCACAGAACGCAGATTCTAAGAGTGGTAAAAAGTCCTTCCATGATCATATATGCCAAACTTCTACCTGAGTAATAGATTCCTTTATTATCTCCCAAACAGAGGCTGGCCTCTGCTTGCTGAAGTAACTTGGTGAGAGAGACTGTGTGATGAGGGAAGCGAGGAGACATGAGATCCAGTGGGGCCAAGTCACTTCACCCCTCAGATGGAGAATAAGGGGTTCAAATTAGATGACCTCCACTGTCCCTCCCTACGTCTTATATTCTAAGAAAGACTCAATGACTTCATAACCTTGAAGGACAGCCTCTCATCACTGAGCAGCTCTGCAGTTAAAACGCTTTTCCATATGTTCTGTTTGCCCTAGCTCTATCCTCTGGAGGCACACAAAGAACTTCACTGTCTTTCCCATATGAGTCTTTTCAGAATTTGAGGACAGCTATTCTGTCTTCTGAGTCCTCCCTCCTTCTGAACATAGTCAGACACACTTGTGTATCTGTCTTGCTTCCAGACTTCACTGGGAAGGAATTCCTTTTTGCACCACTCAGCAAACCTCCTCTTATCTCATGCTTCTTAGTCTGCCCTTCTCCTCACCTCCTGTATGTGTGCGTGGTCTGCCGCATCCACACGCTCCAGTCCCTGTGCTGTCAGCCCAGCGGTGAGTGTGGCTTCTTGTTAAGGTGGTTGCTGTTTGGCATCATGCAGCTTACAGCAAAGGAACCACACACCCAAATCAACAAAGACATCAAACCTATGGTCCAACTGACTCTTGTATGATGTTGGCTGCAACGCTACAGTGTAGGCAAGGCCTGGTGCCTAGCTTCTGAGGTTTAGGAAAGGCCAACATGCCCAGACAATCCTCATGGATACGTGGGATATAATTATGGGAGTGAATCAATGGTGCCATTCTGTCGGGTACCCGAAGCTGTAAGAGGACTGAGTTGTTTCTCAGGAATGTACCATTAGACCCCTTCATCATCTGCTCTCCTACCGGAACAGCACTCACCAGCTTCTCCTCAAAATGGGACAGGCGTATTTGCTGTGGAGAATGAAAACCGTGGTTTATTGGCTTGGATGTCTTTGTATTTCTTGCTGCCTTGATCTATCCCTCTACTTTTCTACTCAGAGCTTTGTAAAGTCTTTTGAAAGTCCCATCTTGTCTCACCTCCGCAAAGGAGAATAGAGGAAAGGGACTTTTGTCCATGCTTTGACCTCAGCATTAAAGGGGAAGCAGCTCCCCTTGAAGACAGGGTGGTGGTAACAAGGGTATTCAGACGGAAAGAATTCCAGTGGGAAGGTGAGATTGAGTCAGGATAGTTTGATAAGTAAGGGTAGATTTCCTTAAGTTTGTTGTTTCTCAATTCTCCATTAGGAGACTTTCAACACTCGTGGTCAGATTAAGTTAAAATGCAAATATTCTCATAGAAGGGTAGCTCTTTGCTGCTATCATCTACCTAAAGAATTCAAAGAGGCTCAGGTATAGAGGAAGAGAAGCCATAAGGATAGCAAAAGCCCAGTTTCTCAGGAAGATTGGGGCATATCAAAGTCAAACATAGCTTTCCTTATGCTGTATTTGGGGCATGCCCAAAGAATGGTCATCCCAAATGTGGTTATCCCATGTGAACAGGGCATCTGGTCCCCACAGGCACGCCTGCCATTCCATGTGGCACTAATATCACCACGCTTCACAGTGTCCTTGAAGTGTGCCTGTTCTTCTCATGTAAGTGCGCTCTCCTTTGGCTCATCAGACAGAAGCTGTTAAGCTTCTCTGGAGAGTATGAGAAAAGCTGTTACAACATATCAAAAAACTCCCTTTCTAGGCAGATTCATGAGGAAGTGCCTGAGAGGCAACTCTTTCCAAAGACTGCCAGGATAAAGGAACCAATCATTGAAAAAAAGTGGGTGGTAAATTGGTGAACTTGGCAAACACATAATGTTTCCTATAACATCCTGGGACCCCAGAAGTTATTAAGGAATGAAGCTGGACACTTCTTGATGAGGTCCTTTAATCTCTAAGAGACTTTCAGTATTCATTTCATAAAGTGAGCCATAAGATTTCATCTAATGGAGGCAGTAAATGTTCTGCAGAAAACATATGGAGTGACTTCCAGGACATTTTAACTGACTTTCATATAAAGATTGAAAAAAAAAAATCAGATTTGTTTTCTTCAGGTCAGCAAGCCTTTATTTTGGGGAGAGGCTGTGGAAGGAGGAGAGGGTAACGGATACAAGCTATAATTCAGGAAGGTGATACAACGAAGGTCAGGCAGGACAGGATGATGTGTGAGATCACGTTAGAAATATCACCAGATTCCTTTGGGAGTTATAAAGGTGCCTTAATTCTTGTCCTTGCCAAACATCCTGTAATAGTATGACAAGATTTTATTTATTATCACAGTCAAATTGGACTCTTACGCTCTGGGTAGGCCACAGGTGTGGGATGTCAGTCACAGCTCTTACAATCATCAGAATGGCTCTTGTTAGGTCATTAAGGAAAGGAAAGGAGTCAAGAGGAGAAAATGTCTTTTTTTTTCTGGCTGGAGAGGCACTTGTTTGCTTTTATTAGGCAACTAGTTGGTTTTGCACTGAAAGGGCTAAGTATCTGTGCCTGATATGAGGGAAGGAAAGAAATATCTAATTTAAAATTAAGCTTCCCTCAGAGGTCAGGTACTTTAATTATGAGGTCTAAACCTTTATAGCTTAATTTTGATGTATTTTAATAGAGAATGCTTTACACATATTGACCCTTATTACAAAGGATGTAAATAGACATTTTCATATTATTAATATATATCCTTACCTAACTATGTTTGCCTTTATACACGTTAAGTGTATTAAATTAAATGTACATGTTATTAAATATTTATGGTTAATCTGTTTTTTGATGCAAAGATAGACTTGTTCCACCACAACCAGCCATGTCTGTGAATACAGACACTTTGGGGAGAAATTACCTGGAATATATCTATCTGAGGGCTTGGTCCTGCTCTCAAGAAATAATTCACCAGAACACTTGTTTCGATCTGTTTAATTATTTTATTATAGCTTCCTATCATAGGCCTCATGTTTGACCATCAGTCACGCCTAGTCAGATTAAACATAAGATATTAAGATTATAATTATTCTCCTTGGAGATTCATCTTTAAAATAAATTTTCAGTAACCCATAGTTAGAAATCAAGGAGAAGAGAGACATTTTTAGAAATAGGTTTATAATCCAACTATAACATGGAATAAAAATGCCTAGAGAAATATGGAAAGTCTCAAACTTTAGATGTAATAAAAAAAAAAGTGAGGTTGCATAGTAGAGACTTAACTGAATTACTTCAAAAGGCTGTTGTAAAAAAGAAAAAAAAAAAGAACAGAATGCCCTGAAGAGATAATCCAGAAATTTGGCTTCCAATTCCATCATCAGAATGCCTTTAAGACATTTAGATTTCAAATACAAAATGTATAATGTAGATCTGCAGGAAGATGGAGAATGTTTGTGATATTCGTTGGAAGGAGGCAATATCTGGAACTTTTAAAACATTTCTTGTCAAATGGTCAGAGTTTCAAAATGGACAGCAGAGGGGAAAAAAAAATCTATCATTTTGTTTCCTGAAAGACACCAAGATTCCTTTTAAGTTTTTGTCTCTTGGAGATGCCTGAAGGGAGAATATTGTTCAAGTCAAGTATGATGCTCAAATCTAATTAGGTGAATAGGAGACAAAGAGGCCTCTACAGTCAAACCCTAGTTAGAGGGCACAGCTAACCTTCCTTCTACCTCAAACCCCATCCCCCAACCTAGTTGTAACCTTCTCTTTATACCCATTTTAAAAGGCAAAGGTCTGTTTAGAAATAATGAACTTTTATGGTTTAAGGTCCCATTATTTTCATTTTATGGGGCGATTTGGATTCAATTCTGAAAAGCCATCCAGTCTCCTTGGTTCTTTGGCAACTCCAGGTGTTTTGCTAAATAGTAGCTCTCAGAGCAAAATGGTTTAACAATTTGGCCCTAGGACGTGTTTTAAGGACACTCATGCCTGGCAAGGGCAGTAACAGCTACCTTTTAACAATTCACCAGACAAAACTGAGTACTGGGTCACTGCCAGCTACAATTCCTGGATCTCAAAATTTTTAATAATTAATATGAAGAAAAAGAATATGAATGCCACTTTTTTTTTGATTTTCAAATTAACAGTTTATATGTTAGGACCTATTACTTTCTAAAAGTTACACAGTTTGTACAAAAGGTTGCCACAAAAGTAATCACCAAAGGTGCTCCCAGTTCATCTGTGCCTCCCTAAAAAGAGTTTAATAAAATATAGCACAGATATATATTACAGCCTAAAGGATTTCGTTTCTAACTAGTAAACTCAGATCTACATTGGATTATGATACTTTAAGAATGAATAAACCTAGAAATAATCATTTATTGCTAAACTAAAATTTTAAATTTTTAATAACTCCTGTATTGAATAAAAAATATAGTAACAACTAAAAGAGTTTTGGAGCAACCTGGTACAAGTAGTTGCATTTTCCAGATTTACTAGAAAATTTTGATATGAATTATTGAAATGTCCACTTTCTCATATAAACACTAGGTGTTTTTGACATTTTTTGTTTAAATATTCAAATGTTAAAAAAGGACATATACGCATATATGGTTAGATTGCTTTCCTGATTTTTAAATTAAATATTTGATTGGGAGAACTTGTTAGCAGCAGTTCTTGGCTTTTGGACAACTCAATGATCACTTAGTTGTCTGTGGGTTCTTGCCAAACTCTCTACCTTGATTTGAGAGAAAGGGGAGGAGAGTCTATTTGGGATTTGTCACTGGCCTGGATGGAGAATCCTCATCAAGGGCACTGAGCTGTGTCAGATGGTTTCGAGTTGGCCTTTTATCTGCTAATTCAAATGAACATTTGCTCAGAAACACGAAACTGTATCTTAATGTCTGTCCTCAAATTAAAGGTCATCGCTATAGTTTTCATCTACAGTTGGCTAGAGGAATATTATGAATTTTAAAACCTTGATTATACCCTCCTGCCCATTGTTGAAGGGGCATCTACCAAGGGAATATCCGCAACAGAAAATGATCTGCGTCTTGTTAGCTCTTACCTCTGTCAACTTTGTTTTGTGTTTCCCTCTCCACAGCCATAGTCCTACTATTCAGGCCTGCTTAGAGCAGGCTCCTGCCAGCAAAGGGGAGGGAGGGCAGGCCGCTGACCTGCAAGAGGCCAGCCTTGCTGGTACTCTCCGAGCCTCTGGCTCCTGGTTCTCCTGCTAGAAGGCTGTCTATCAGCTCCTGCAGATAGATGCTCTGGGGGCCTGACTGCTCGGGTCCAGGACTTGCCCTGCCTTCCTCTCCCCCTGGGAGTCTGTGTCATCTTCACTTCCCTTTACTTGCCAGGCTGCTTCTCCCCTGTGGCTGCTCCCTGGCCCGAAGTTTCCCGAGTGTTCACCTGTCAACTGGTGTGTCCAAACTATCTGGTTGAATTTCAGTTTTGTTTCTGAAAAGCCTAAGTTTTTTCAAAATCATGCTAAGAGCCAATAGTCAGATTCTTTCATTTAACTTCTTTCCTTGCTGCTAGGGCTCCTGTCTGCTTAAATGTGTAAATAGTCTTCACCTTTCTTGATTTTTAAGATTTGTTTTCAGGAAAATAGGAATTGCAACTGGAGGGCAAAATGCACATTTCAGCAATACATACAAGAACAATTTATTCCCACATTGGCCATGGATCACACTCTGTTCCCCAGTGTCTATAAACAGGGCCTGGTTCATAGTTCTAATTAATTAACTTTATTAACTTGGAGCTGAAAGGAGGTGGCAACTTAAACAAGGAGATAAAAAGCAGTGGACCTCGCCAGACTAGTTCCATATAACTGCTTTTTAACTGGAGGTAAAAGAGCAGTCACTTGTGTACTGCATGTAATAAAGCAAAATAGACGCTTAGATAGACTGCAGAGCACAGTCCATTTCCCGCTTATCCACAGAATATGCCAACTACAAAAAAAAAAGAGAAAAGGAGCGATTTTTTTTTCATTTAGTGCAAGTAGCAAATTTATTTTCTTTGACATAAAATTAAGAATTAATTTGCCCCAAATGAGGTAAAATTGCAACATTTGCACAGGAAAACTTTCCTTGAAACACTTCAGATCTTTGTTGAAGTTATTGATTGTCAGATCAAAGAAACCGCAATTTCAAGTTTGTTCAGAGAAATTAAAAAATTCGTTACTTGGGAAGTTTCAAAATAGCAATTTTATCCCGGAGTCATAATTACCAGGGGAAAAGATGCTCTCTTGGCTAAGAGTTTCGGCAACACTGTAACACTGTATATGTCCACTTTATTAAAAAACGTGCATTTTGCAAAGAGAGCGCATACATTCCTCTCACATCATTTTTAGAAATGTGCTCAATTGCCTTATAGTCTCCTACAGGGTCTAATTAACATGAATTCAGCAATGATGATAACGAGCTTAACAATCATTTCCTCACAGCTCCGTTATATTCAGTTTTATGTTTTTCATGCTACATTGATAGCATGTAGATCCCAATTAAGGAGAAACCTGGACCTATATAAATAACATACATGGAACAGACATGGATATGTAGCAAGACCTGAGGTTGGTGATTTGACATTCATTAACAGTGAAAACAGAAAAGTGAAAATTACGGTGACTTAGAAAGATGGTATTTTCTTAAGGACACATTGCTGAACACATGGCCACCTACCTGCTCTCTAAAGCATTATATATAATTTAACCACCAAATACAGAGCACATGAATACCAGGAGACAAAAAAAGCATTAAAGCCTATTACAACCTTGAATAAGCCAAAACCTCAAGTACAGAGAAAAAGCATTGCAATCATGCATTCAGCTGAGTTTTTCTAATATATATCATAATTTAAAACTATATCAAGTCACTTATATAAAAAGCAATTTTTTTCAAGTGTTATAGCTTAGAGCATGGCTATATATTTGGCTTAATCATTTTTTACCAGTTTAATTTATAAAGCTCGTAATCTTGCCAGCAGGGCTTCAACTTCGGGAATGGATTCGTTTTTAGAAACAGAGCCGAGAAGTTCCATTTCCTTTTTTCTGTTGCTTTCTACATTACAGGCTTCCTTCTTCTCGGCTGCCTTGATCCTCCCTGTAGACGTATGAGTGTCTAGATTATAATTAAGCTCCTTGGCGACTGGAGTCCTTGTTGAGTTGCAATTGATATTGTGGTGTGAACGTGACCCTTCTGTCACGTTCTGCGCTTTCTGATTTTCTACGGTAAGGAAGGAAGAAACATAAAACTTACCACTGTGATTAGCAAGCACTATGCTCATTATGAAACATAAATTTAAAATAATTATTCTCAATAAACAAGTCCTCTTAAATAGACTAAATGAAGAAACCTTCAAGAGAGGAAGGTAGATTTAAAATAAACACACAGAGGTTAAGAATAAACTAAAATATACATGGACAACAATTTTATTAGCACTAAGATTTATTAGCATAATCTTTTATGCCTGAAATGCCCATCACTCAGTTATTATCAAGGTTTGGGTCCTGTATTTCATTCAGGTCCCTGCTCAAACACTATCTAAATAGACGCCTTCTCTGACCACCTGTCTAAAATAGCGCTGACATTTTTCATCACCAACTCCTTACCCCCTTATCTTTTCCTTCATAGAACGCATAACCACCAAACACATCATATACTTGTTTACTTGTCCATTGTCTCTTTACTAAGCTCCAAGACAGCAGGAACATTGTTTTAAATACTCCTGTAACATCGGTGCCTGGAACGGCCAGGGAGCAAAGTAGGTGCTCAATAAATATGTCACAACTGACACCACAGAAATACAAAGGATCATAAGAGACTATTATGAGCAATTTTACACCAAACAAATTGGAAAACTGAGAGGAAATGGGTAAATTCCTAGATACACACGGCCTGCTCAGACTGAATCATGAAGAAATAGAAAATCTGAATAGACTGATTACAAGTAATGAAATTGAATCAGTAATTAAATTCCCAAAAAACAAAAGTCTAGTACCAGATGGCTTCACAGGTGAATTCTATCCAACATTTAAAGAAAAGTTAAAATCTGTCCTTCTCAATTTATTCCAAAAAATTGAAGAGGAAGGAACACTTCCAAACTCATTTTATGAGGTCAGCATTACTCTGATACCAAAACCAAAGACACCATACACACACAAGAAATTACAGGCCAATATCCCTTATGAACATAGATGCAAAAATCCTCACCAAAATATTAGCAAACTGAATTCAACAATATTTTAAAAGGATCACACACCACAATCAAGGGGGATTTAGTCCAGAGATGGTTCAACATTGCAAATCAATTAATGTGGTATACCCCATTAACAAAATGAAGGACAAAAATCATCTCACTAGATGAAGAAAAAGCATCTGACAAAACTCAACATCCATTTATAATAAAAACTCGACAAAGTGGGTATAGAAGGAATGTACCTCAACATAATAAAGCCCATATATAACAAACCCACAGCTAATATCATACTCTATGGTGAAATACTGAAAACATTTCCTCTAAGTTCAGGAACAAGACAGGATGCCCACTCTTGCCACTCTTTTTTGTGTGTGTGTGAGGAAGATTAGCCCTGAGCTAACACTCATTGCCAATCCTCCTCTTTTTTGCTAAGGAAGACTGGCCCTGGGCTAGCATCAGTGCCCATCCTCCTCCACTTTATATGGGATGCCGCCACAGCATGGCTTGACAAGCAGTGCACCGGTCTGCGCCCAGGATCCAAACCCGCAAATCCCGGGCCACCAAAGCGGAGTGCAAGAACTTAACCACTATGCCACTGGGCGGGCCTCGTGCTACTCTTATTCAACATAATATTGGAAGTCCTAGTCATAGCAATTAGATAATCAAAAGAAATAAAAGGCATCCAAATAGGAAAAGAAGTAAAATTGTCACTATTTGCAGATGACATGATACTATATATAGAAAATCGTGAAGACTCCACCAAAAATATTAGAACTAATAAATTAATTCAGTAAAGTTGCAGAGTACAAAATTAACATTCAGAAATCAGTTGCATTTCTTTTTTTTTTTTTTGGTGAGGAAGAACGGCTCTGAGCTAACATCTATTGCCAATCTTCCTCTTTTTGCTTGAGGAAGATTGTCCCTGAGCTAACATCTGTGGCAATCTTCCTCTATTTTGTACGTGGGACACCACCACAGCATTGCTTGATGAGTGGTATGTAAGTCTGCGCCTGGGATCTGACCTGAGAACTCCGGGCTGCTGAAGTGGAGAGAGCGAATTTAACCACTATGCCACTGGGCTGGCCCCTCAGTTGCATTTCTATACACTAATGATGAGCTATCACAAAAAAAAATTGAGAAAACAATCCCATTTATAACTGCATCAAAAAGAATAAAATACCTAGAAATAAATTTAACTGAGGAGGTGAAAGACCTATACTTTGAAAACTAGAAGACACTGCTGAAAGAAATTGCAGATGACACAAATAAATGGGAAGATATACTGTGCTCATGGATTGGAAGAATATTGTTAAAATGTCCATACTACCCAAAGCAATCTACAGATTCAATGCAACCACCAAAGTACCAACGGCATTTTTCACAGAACTGGAAAAAAAAAATCCCAAAATTTGTATGGAATCACAAAAAACTCTGAACAGCAAATACAATCTTGAGAAAGAAAAAAGCTGGAGGTATCATGCTCCCTCATTTCAAACTATATTACAAAGCCATGGTAATCTAAACAGAATGGTACCGGCATGAAAACAGACACATAGATCAATGGAATAGAATAGAGAGCCCAGAAGTAAACCCCACGCATATATGGTCAATTAATCTATGACAAAAAAGGCAAGAGTGTACAATGGGGAAAGGACAGTCTCTTCAATAAATGGTAATGGGAAAACTAGATAGCTACCTGCAATGAAACTGAACCACTATCTTACACCATATACAAAAATAAATTCAAAATGGATTAAAAACTTGAACATAAGACCTAAAACCATGAAAATCCTAGAAGAAAACATAGGCAGTCAGCTCTTTGACACTGATCTTAGCAATATTTTTTTGGACCAGTCTCAGGCAAGGGTAACAAAAGCAAAGATAAACAAATGGGATTACATCAAACAAAAGCTTTTGCACAGCAAAGGAAACCATCAAGAAAACGAAAAGGCAACCTACTGAATGGGAGAATATATTTGCAAATCATACATTGATAAGGGGTTAATATCTAAAATATATAAGGAACTTACACAACTTAGTATCAAAATAAAAATTGGGCAGAGGACTTGAATAGACATTTTTCCAAAGAAGATATACAGATGGCCAACAGGCACACGAAAAAAAGGTCAACATCACTAATCATCAGGGAAATGCAAATCAAAACCACAATGAGCTACCACCTCACACCTGTTAGAATGGCTAGTATCAAAAAGACAAGAAATAATGAGTGTTGGCAAAGATGTGGAGAAAAGGGAACCCTCATACACTGTTGGTGGGAATGCAAGTTGGTGTAGTCACTATGGAAAACAGTATGGCGTTTCCTCAAAAAATTAAAAATAGAACTGCCATACAAACCAGCAACTCCACTTCCGGGTATTTAGCCAAAGAAAACAAAAACACTAATTTGAAGAGATGTATGCATCCTTATGTTCATTGCAGTATTGTTTACAATAGCCAAGATATGGGAGCAACTTAAGCATCCATCAATAGATGAATGGATAAAAAGGACATGGTGTGTGTGTGTACACACACATACAATGGTGTGTGTACACACACATACAATGGACTATTACTCAGCCATAAAAAAGAAGGAAAATTTTGCCATTTGTGACAACATGGATGGACCTAGAGGGTATTATGCTAAGAGAAATAAATCAGACAGAGAAAGACAAATATCTTATGATTTCACTTATATGTGGAATCTAAAAAAGCAAACAAACAAAACCAAACAGAAACAGACTCATAGATAAAGGAAACAAACTAGTGAATACCATAGCAGGGAGGGGTTGGGGGGGGTGGGCAAAATAGGTGAAGAGGATTAAGAAGTACAAACTTCTGGTTATAAAATAAATAAGTCATGGAGATGTAATGTACAGCATAGAGAATATAGTCAATAATATTGTATTAACTTTGTATGGTGACAGATGGTTACTAGACTTATTGTGATGATCATTTCATAATGTATATAAATACTGAATCATGAGATGTACATCTGAAATAGGATACTGTATGTCAATTATACTTCAATAAAAAAGCAAATATGCATTGGGTAAAGAAATTATTTCCACACTCTATGACTCAAGATAAGCATTAGTTTGAATAATAATGAGATTAACTTCCTTTTCAAACAAAACCAGGGAGAAAAGTTTCTAATAGGAATTTTAAAAGTCAATGATTTCCCTTAAAAGAAATATTGAATTTGGCAGGCAAATTGTTAAAACTTCCTAGCAAATCAAGAGTATGTCATAATTTGTCAAATATATCCACATATTTTCATACAGATGTGTACATATATACACACACACACATTCTTTTATTGGTAAATGACAGCGATCCTGACTCATCAAGGCTCTAAGGAGAGAGTTACACTAGCTAATGACTCAATGGCTCTGGCTGATTGACTTTCCCAAAGAACACCAGATTTTCTTTTAATTAACTGACTCATATCGCTCAACCTTATGAGTGATCTCTCTCCTAGATCTCAAACTTTTAAAAAACAGACACCCTCAATATTCATGTAACCTTGAATGGGGCTTGAAAATGGCTTCAACAAACTTGACATGACATTTAAAGTTTTTTGGTTATTCACTGAGAGATGGTCCATTATCCCAATAGTAATGACTTTGGAGCACAAGCAGTCACTCATGACAGTGTGTTTTATGTGAGTGCTGAAAATTCCAACCAAAAACAGCTTGTACATTAAAAGGTGGCTGCTGAAGATATTTACTGCACTGTCATTTCCTGACCAGGGGCTTCCAGTGATGGATGAGTATTTTACACACTTTCTTGGACAATCTCAACAAATTTTAGAAGTATGATCACCTTTTAGCTGTTGGAAGAAAATAAATACACTTTTCCTATCACCTTCTCTATCAGGTAGGCAACTGTTACTCAAAATTCAAAATCTAACAGAGCAGCGATTTTCTCTCAGAGCTGTTTATGCTCTATAGTTTATAATGTACATATTATGTTTGCAGTAAAGGGCACAGCAGACATGGTATTCCTGCAGTTCCCAAGACCACACAGATTTTTTTCCTAGCATCCACCCTCCCGCCCCAAAAAGTGTTTGAAAACTGCATTTGTAGCTAAGTGGAAATTTTTAGTCAGCTTACTACTCCTTCCCCCAGATGTTCCTATCGTCTTTCCTCATTTGATTTCTTGTAGATGACTCCATCACGATGATATTGCCAACAAGCCAGTTTACTCTGCCACTGGGCAACTCTAGTTAAATTTCTGATAGCAGAGAAGAGATTAAATTGGCTAAAATATGAGTCTATGATAAACACAGAGTATTCCAAACCTTCTCTGGCCATATCAAGCTCAATCCCATATATGGCAAAGTGAAAAGAGCATGGGATTTTAAGATAAATCTGGGTTGAAATCCAAGCTCCACCACTTGGCTTTAACAGATTACTTAACCTCTGTGAGTCTCAGGTTCCAATAATCAACCTCACAGAGTACTTATGAGAATTAAATAATGTGGGTGACACCTATTTCAAGATAATTGTCTTTCTCTTCCTCTTTCAAAGCTTTCTAAGGGAGGCATCTACCACCCAAGGCTTATTCAGATGCTCTGACCTTTCTTGACTTTCTGGTGACCGTACCAGTGAGGGCTGAAATACCACTTTATTAATAGCTTGTATTTATATAGCACTTTTATTTATAAAGCATTTATTGCACTTTAAACATTACCACCCTCATTTTATAGATTGAGAGGTAAAAGCAGAAGGAGGTTAAGTCATCTGCTTAGACTTAGTTACTGAGTAAATCAGTGACAGAAGCCAAATGCTGTCTCTAGAAATACTAGGGCTGTCTTAAAGAAATTTGAAAAGCTTTTTGCCAAGGAAAAGTGCTAAGTAATTCAAAGTTAAGTTTCATAATAACGACATACTGTACTTACACTTCGAAATGCTTCCTGATACATTTAATTCTCCCAAAAACTGTGTAAAGCAGATAGTATACCTATGTAAACTACCTTAGCACAGTACGTCCAAGGTCATACGTGGACTCCTTTTCTTTCCAGGTCTCACTTAAATTCATGACCATGAACTTCAAGTATGACCTCAATCCCTCTACAATTCCCTAGTCAATTCATTCTTCCATTCTCCTAGACAACTATTTCACACCTTCTCCTCTCTTATCAAATGTCCAACATGTTCTCCTTCACTCTCATTTAACCCATTCATAGAAGCAATCAGAAAAGACTCCCACAAGCTTCCCCCTGACCTCAACATCTATCTACTCATCACATGAATATAAACTCCTGCCCTCCTTAGGATCTTCTGTGCTCCCCACTGATGACAACCCCTCAAAGTGAGCATCACATACTACTATTGCTTGTCTACTCAAGGACATTCCTCTGGCAGCTGTGTCCTCTCCCCACTGCATCATAAAAGTTTCCTTCTTCACGTGATCATTCCCCTCGGCATACAATTATGTCGTAATAACCCCAATCTTTAGAGAAAAAAAAAATCTCTATTTGATTCCACATCTTGCTCCACTTACCACCTTAACTGTTGACTGCCTTTACAGCAAAACATCTCAGAAGACTTGCCCATTCTTACTGTCTCAATTTCTCTCTTCCCATTTTTCTCTGGAATCCACTCCTATCATGCTTTTTGACCCTTCACTTTTCTGCAACAGCTTGTCAAGGTCACTAATAAACTGAGTGTTACTAAAAACAAGGATTGTATATCCACTTGGATATTTTAGTCCTTCTTTATTTGACCTATACCAGATCCAAGGATGAAATGCCCAGCAGAGCCTAGGTTTTCTTTTACTGTTTGCTCTTTGAACTTCTTTGGAGGCTTAGGTGGATAACAATGGGCTCACCAATGCAGACAAGAGCATTTCTACCCTTTGAGAAAACTCCAAGTAGCAGCGGGCGTGCTTTAGGGACAAAATGATAAGAGAAAAACCAAGCTGGTATTTAACTCCTCTGTGGTTTCCGGTGGAGAATCTTTTATGAGAAGCAACGCACAAGACGAAATAAAGAGGAAACAGGCCATTCCTGAGACCACTGAAGAAATAAGACAGAAAGTGCACAAGGGCTTCTTTAAGAATGAGCTGATAGCTCTGTTAGAAACTCCTAGATAACAACTCCTCCTCCAGCCCTCACATTCTCTCTCAGCATCCCAACAGCTCCCATCCAGGACCTCAGGTTCTTTCTTTTTGCTTTGTCCGTAGCCATGGGAGACCCAAACTGTGGAACTGAGGGAGTCACATCTTAAATTGCAAAGCAGATAAAGGAAGTTGGGTTGGAGGAGTCTCCTGCCCCACTGCAACTAGAGAAAATGTTTGCAGGTAGAAGAAGCTCCCAAGTTGGAAGTTCACTTTTGTATAGAAATTTTATTATAATGTTGGTTCAAGGCCAGGCGTCTTTTGCCATTACTATTATTCTAAAAGTCCACTATTGGTGGCTTCATGTGGGCTGAAGTGGAGACCCAAATTCCATGTACCTACTGCACTTAAAACATGCACTTAGTTTCTAAATGGTTCACTTCAATCAGGGGGGATGCCACAACCCTGTAAGTTGGAGAGAACTCTATATAGGTACTCAGAAGCATAAACTAAATTGTCAGGCCAGGGGGCTCATCCTTTTCATATGAAATGAGACAGTTCCAAATATAACATGACACACCTGGACACGTGGACTCTTTCAATGAAAGATAAGGCTGGGGTATTTTTCTATTTCCCATCACTCAAATCCTTACCAACACACATTTTTAAATGGAATCTAAAAATAATAAGGTGAAATAGAAGGATGGCTTAACTGTCCAAAGAGAGGACACTTGTGCTATTATTTTATGAATCGAATCCAAGGCTGCTGTTTTTTTTTTTTTCCCGTTAAGATACTACAGTTGATGTCTGCGAAGAGAAGTGGATATATCGAGGATTACTGCCAGTATCCAGGGTTGCTGGTGATTGCAGCACAGGTTGGCAAGGACCAGCTGCTATGCTCAGTACCAGGTCAGTAAAGGAATCCAATCCACACATCTTGTATTTACATTTCTGTGGAAATAAATAGGGTTAAAATACACGCTATTTTCCCTTAAGATAGATTGAAATAAGTGAGATTTCCTAATTCCTCATATGATTCTTACTATAAAAATTGATTCTGGGCTCCCTTCACAGCTTTTTTTCTGAAAGTGAATGAAAAGTTGAAAATTGTTGAAAAGTTGAATGGCTCTTAAATACAGAGAACCCACTGGACTTTAAAATGAGAATAAAAGTCTTAAACTCCGTCAGTATTGGATACCACATGACCTTTGGCAGACTATAGATTTGGATGACAAAGAAAGCTAAAAGAGCCCCCACAAAAAACCACTGTCTTGAGGTAACATTTCCATTTGTTTCCTGAGTAACACAAAGGACAGAGGAAACTGGGAAAGTTGCTGACAAAAAAGCAAATATAAATATATGCAACTTGGCATCCAAACAGGGAAAGATTTCAGCCAACGGTAGTTATACTTCTTGAGCTAAGAAGGCTCTAAGGTAAGGCCCTGCCTGACGGCCCTCGGGGAAAACCCTCTCTGCTGCAGGAAATATCAGTTATGGTTCAGAAAGAGGCATTATTCCTTTTAAGTCAGTATTGATCCGCCATCACATTGTGGTTCTAATGGGCACTGGTTTCTTAGAAGTGCCAATTCTCAGATGAAATATAAAATTGAGCTCCGGCCTTTTGTGGTCAATGGTGAGCCTGTGGCAGCTTTGACAGGAGGAAGAACATAGAACTCTGGTGTCCTAAACTGACTGTGTCTATTCAGTCTTTCTGAAATTTGGTCTTCCCTTACAATTCTTTACCTTTTGCTCTTAATTATTACTTTGACCTACTAAGTAGCTGTTTGTTTCACCCTAGCAATGGCTTTACTTTGGCGAGAAAAAAAAATGACCCATAAATATAATTTTTAAAGCACTACTGGGTCTACATGATAGTAAAGTGTGTGACAAATATATGTTTTTAATCTATGCAATAATCGAAGTTAGTGCTGGCTGCCAGCAGTCCATACCCCTGTGGTTTTCCTTACTGTTGATTTACTGATACTATAAATAATTGTCTTCCCTTGGTTTCACTTTGCTGTTTATTTCACCTTTTGTATTGAAAATGCATAAAAATGATAAAAAGAGCAAAACGTATTTTGTATATAGTTGAAATCTTTTAGGAGTGTTAAGAAACTCTTATTGAAACCAATTCTGTAAAAACAACAGCAACAAAATAAAACAATTACTTCCCCAATTCAAACAAAACAAAGCAGAGGGTGATAAAAGATCTCTATGAATAGAGGAGATAATTGACAATTAAACTAGAACTTTTTTTGCAGAAACTCATCATAGATACACTTCTCTTCAGTCTTGTTCTATATTACTGCCCTTTAAATAAAAATTCAAAGACAGCACTGTCATTTTGCAGTTTCCTATGCTGGGCCTTCCTAACTGATCACAGGGCTGGAAAGTACAGGCGATTATGCAGGCTCCTGAGCACAGGACATCCAGGATAAACCCAGCCTCTTTCCTCCAAAGAGCATAGTAATGTAAACCCTTCTGTTCAACTGCTGCTCTCCTTCATTGATAATATATATTACTTGAGTTGAATGCCCCTCTCCCTGTTTGCTTCCCTCTTTCTTACCTTTTCTACCCAATTCTTAGCAAATTCTAGTTCGGGTTTCATCCATACCTCTCTATAGAAACTGCTCCCTACAAGATCACCAGAAGCCTCAAAATTCCTAAATTCAATGGAATTTTCTCATGCATTTCCTCTTACAGTTGCAACACTCTGGAATGCGGGTAATAAAGAATTTGGTTAGCCTTTGTCATGCTTCCTGGCAGGGAGCCTCTAAACCCTTGAAATCAATGGGGTGATAGGCGTGTCATTGTTATTTATGGTGAGCCCCTCAGACCGCACCTGATAATTTATGCTAATGAGGTGACTCACGGTGGGCCCCATCGTTTATGGTCAAGAGTGATTCAGGATGGGGGATGGCCACATCAGAAAGCCCAATCACGTGATTAAAGGATTTGTGGGGGTGGAGATTGAGTTTAATCCCGTCAATCGTGCCTAAGTAATGAAGCCTCAATACAAACTCTGGACACTGAGGATCAGGTGAGTTTTCCTGGTTGGAAATATGTATTGTCACACATTGATGTGCTCGGGTTGGGGGTAATGTATCCCTGAGGACAATAGAAGCTTCATGTTTGAGACCCTCCCAGATCTCACCCTAAATGTGGTCTCTGTTTGGCTGCTTCTGACTTGTGTCCTTTTACTATAATAAAGCTGTAATAGTAAGGATAGTGCTTTCCTGAATTCTAGGAATCATTCTGGCGAATTATCAAACCTGAGAGGATAGTAAAACCCCTTGAATTTGTAGCCTGCTGGTCAGAAGTGAGGGTGGACTGGGAACCCCTGAACTTGAAGCTGGTGTCTGAGGTGAGGGTAGTCTTTTAGAGGACTGTGACCTGTGAAGTTTGGCTTAACTCCAGGTAGCTGATGTCATAAGTCATTACAAAATGTTATTTATTACTTTGAGCATTATTATATAATTAATAACATCAATATCATCACATTACCTTTATATATGGCTATTCCACAGTCTGCAAACACTGTCCCCGTACATCTACTCATTTGATTCTTACAACACTCCTGTGAGAGAGGCGACATGGGTAGATTTACGTTGTTTTACATAAAGTTGAAGAAGCTGACATAACTTTCAGAGCCAGAGACAAAACTCAAGTCCTCAGACTCCTGGTTAGCACGTTCTGTCATGATAAGGCCCTTTACCAAGCTTACTCTTCTACTTTTTGATAATTCATTTTTAGCCTTCTTTAATAATTTATTCTACCTTCCCAACCTCTCCCACACACAGTGATATCTCTCACTGTGTGGCCATTTCTCATGGTCAGATCCTTCGCCTATTTGTCTACATTTTCTTCACCAAGATCTCACAGCTTCAACCATCTCCTTTAGGAAGGAGAATCCCACATCTGCATCGCCAGCCCTAATGGGAGAGCTTCAATATGGTGCCCACCTCAACCTCCCAAAGCATTTCTACCTAAATGCCCTACCATTACTTCAGACAACACATTTTCAAACCAAACCTTTGTGTCTAAAGCAGCTTCCTCTTCTTACTAACATACTGAAACCGATAAAGCATGTTTACCAGTCCTGCTATCTGTTACTGACAGCTGTCTCAAGTTACTATGCACTTGTGGTCACCAGTGTGGCTTAGCAGCTATTAAGTTAATATTTCTAAAGTATGCAATTGCCTGTCAGCTAATAGATACCAGATCGTAAATAACTTGATCAAATGATCTGGTGGTTTGTGAGGAAGAGGCTAGGGAAATAACACAGGGATATGGTTTGATAATATAGTTATTGAACACATACTATATATATATCTGATAAACCCTTTACATGTTATTTTTTAAGTTTTTCCAAAAACCTTAAAAGATAGGTATTCTCTGTTTTACAAACAAGGAAATTGAAGTTTAGAGAAGTCTATAAACTATGAAGGCCACACAGATTTTGCTATTGCCTCTGGCAAACCCAATCCAAATCTTACACTCCCGTGGCTCTAGGGGCACGTGATTAGGCTATGGAAAATAGACATACTGCGAAATGTAAAGAGCAGTTTACATTTAGGGGGTTTGAGGACAGGCCGATTCCCAGGGCTAATGACTAGGAAGCTCTACTGGAAAAGAACCAGCTAAATAAATACTATAGGACCTAAATATTATCCTGAAGCCATGTCTAAGTAGTATCTTATAGTGTGCTTTCAAATATTTTCCTTTATTTTTTAATTTCCTAATTCATCATTTATTAGATATTTCCAAATACAGATGTTTCTTCTGAATTTATGCTATTTCAACTCCATTTCACTTTGATTTATAGAATCATGTAATCTCAGGATTGGAAAGACTCTTAGTTACTTGGTAGAACCATCTATCCAATGCTTGAATTTCATTTATTCAGCATCCTATCAAGTGGTTTTCTAGCCTAATTTTGAAGACTTCCAGTCATATCCTCACAATCTCACAAGGCAATATATTCCTCCTTTAGACAGCTCTAAAAATTAAATGTTTTACCTTATATTTACTTAGTGTTTGTTCCCCTGAAATCTTAGTCACTGGCCCTACTGACTTTCCCCTTTAGGGTTATTTTAAGTGAGTCTAATTCCTCTTCCACTCATCAGCCCTTCAACTATTCAAAGACAGATGTCACATTCCCCAAATCTTCTCTTTGCCAAGTCAAACAGCCACAATTTCTTCAACTGGTCCTCCTGAGAGCATGATTTGAAGTTATAGTTAAGTCAATTCATTAGTTAATTCAATGAGCATTTAGCCACCATGCTAGGTGCTGAGTCCTTGAAACATTTAGGATCCTGTCATTTCTATTATGAACATGCAAAATCATATTCATTTAGTAGTTCCAAATTCTGGGAAAAACCAAACTCAACTAGAGTATCTAGTACTATAAAACAATAGAATTTTATGCTCACAGAATCCTTTTGGCTACAACCTTTAAAAACTTCCACATAGACTTAATACTTGAGGTCGATTTTCAGTATATGCCTAATAAAAATCTGCTTAAAACAATCTGTCTTTATTCATTAGAGAATTCAATCCTGAGATACAGTTGTGATGAAGACTATTTTAAATTCAAATAATTTTATGTATGACTGTATACATAGAAATGTCCCTTTACTTCTCGCCAGCCTGTCACTAAATATATATTTCATTAGCCTTATCTATAAGATAGTAATATGTTCAAGGAATAAGAAAAACAAACTCATATCCATCTAACTCTGATCTAACTTGCTAGAATGTAAACTCCATGAGGGCAGAGATCTTCACCTGTTTTATTCACTGGTGGACCTGCAAATACTTAGAATAGCGCCCGCCTTATAACAAGTGTTTAAATACATTATTTCTTGAGTGACTGAACCTAAGCATGGCATAATTTTACCACCTTGTTTCACTTAATGTTTTATATTAATCCTTTCCAAACAAAACACTTCAGAATAACATTACCTGAATAACAATTAAAACTGATGACATATTTTTGTTTAATGTATATTTTTGTGCTTTCTGGCCTCTTGAGGACCGTGCACTGAGTCTAGAACAGCTCTGTCCAATAGAAATATAATGAGGCATGAAAGTGGGCTACATATGCAACTTAAAATTTTCTAGAAATCACATTACATATTGGGAAAAAAATCAGGTGAAATTAATTTTAATAATGTATTTTACTTAGCCAAATGTCAACTATTATCATTTCAACATGTAAGCAAAATAAAAAATACCTTATTGAAATCTTTAATATTCTTTTTTTGGTACTAAGTCTTTGAAATCAAATATGTTTTTTACATTTACAGTACATCTCAATTCAGACTAGTCACATTTCAAGAGCTCAAGCCACATATGGCTGTTGGCTACTGCGTGGGACAGCGCAGGTCTAGAACCTGGAATTTCTACCAGTGTTATAACGTGTAACATTTTTGAGTTATGTATCTTCAAAGAAAATTTCAGTGATGAGTAACTTTATGTCAGTTTGGATTTTGTACTATTAGAAAGCTAATAATTATTATAAAAAAGAATTTAGGAATTATGACAAAAATAATTTTTAAACTTTCAAGTTAAAACTCGAACTGGAATAATCCATATCCTAATGAAAATTAATATTGTTCATTTTTCCATATTTACTAAAATACTTCTATAATTTATTATAAGTCACCGTATAGTGATGTGTAGTTCACTTGGCTAGAGCAAAAGTTGTAAAACCAAGATCACAAGCCCATCGCTGTGTGGGTATATATTTTGGATTTTTCTTCCTCTGTATTAGGGATGTATTTATGTCCCCATGTAATTTGGATTAGTAAACATGGCTTTGTTCCGGGGTCACAGAGTTTACACTAATCATGGTTAGTTATCAAATAAATATGTGCTATTTGAATTACATAGGGACATAAATTGCAGATATAAATATATCCCTAATACTGAGGAAAAAAATCCCAAAATATATACCTCATTGAGATTAGGTCAATAAATGAAAGCTAACCTATTAACAAAATCAGTTATTACAGAAGGAAAATGCTTTTCCAATATATTTTTTCTTTTTAGCTACTTGAAAAATAATCAAGTGAAATAATGCAATGTTCCAAAATTTAGCATTTCCTTGTGATTTTGTTTTATATAAAGAGGAAGGAACAGTTGTACATTCCCAGGTAATTTGGACTTATGTAACTTCTATGAATGGTAAAATAGACAATGGCTTGAGATTAAAATTACAGTCATGAAACTTGAGTGCTAATAACGTCGTGCCTCTTACTGCTACTGTCAATCTTCTGACATATGTTTATCCAGCCACCTAAGAATAGAGACCAGGTTACCAGTCAGAGACTCTTCTACTTTTGCTTCATAGTTCTGTACACATTTTAGTCAATCAATGAAAATTAGAAGGATCTAACTTATTAAATGTGAATTTCCTTCTTTCCAAAATGAGATTGACCTTTATTTCTCACCATTCTCCTATTCTTACTGGAATAGGACCTCTGTGGGGCTGAGGCGCACAGAGTTGTCACTGCTAGGGGCTGACAGACTTGCCTTTTTTGATTATTCTATTCATAGCCCAGCAGCATTATCTTGTATTGGATTGATGGTACCAAGTTTCATTATGAAATCTGAAACTACTTCTAAGATTTTGGTTTCATGTATTTCTAGAAAATGAGTAAAAAGAAGAAATCTGGCATGAGTAATAGATAGTACCTTAAGGAGAGCAGCTCAGGCTAGTACACTACTGCCTCCTACTGTCAGTCTGAGGAAAGTGAGTGCCTCAGAGGACCTTACTCAACCTCATTCTTCTTACAGATTTACCGATCACTGGCCTTCTTCCTCCAAAGTACAATTTTGCATACTATGCCCTTGAACCGGTAACTGGGAAGATATGTTGATGTTTTCCGAATTCTTTCCCTGCTTAGACTATTACATCTGTGACAGAAATCCAGCAAACAGCCTGAGTATGGATTTTATCTGCTCAAAAAAAAAAAAAAGACTAGTTTTAAAGATAATTCACAAAATAACATTTGTTCTTTTAAAATTCGATTTCGCATTATTTTGTTCTTAAGTTTTTCTTTTTCTCTTCCTCCTTTCCCTACAAAGCCTTACACATATATATCTGTAAGAAGAAGGCAAGAAAAAAAAAATCTATATTATTTTAAGACCTTTCAGCAGCTTTCTCCTAAAATAAAAATTATTAACAAGTAGGAGTTAAAATAATATAGTAGGAAATATAACAATTCATTAAATCAGAGAAATGTTCAAAAGCTTTAAGTTATGCATCTAAAATATGGAAGGAGTATATAATAACTTAGGGCAAATATAAACTACTCATTTCTAGAAGTAGCATATTTAGATCAATGATTTGGGTGCTGGTTGTAGAGTCCCTTGTGCTCATACTGCAGCTTGACTTCTGATGGTTTCGGCTGAGGCAAAGAATATCGATCTGCATTTTAAAGGTGAGATTTTTGATTGGCAAAATAAGTCAGGCAAAGAGGACCTTTCTTAGAAGCTGCTCCCTTTTAATGAGAAAACAGTAAAAGGAATAGGTCAATGTCATTTCAGTTATTTTCTTGCAAATAAAACACTAAGTTTGGTTCTTGGCTGCACTGAGATCTCTAAAAAATTGGTTTCGGTAAACAACTCATTTTGAATGCAGCTGGGTCTGTGCTTCCTAAGACCCCATGGACACAGTCGGATCTGACCACACGATTCCCTCTTTCCATTTACAGCTATAGATTCCTGCCTCAGGCTTCTCTAGCCAGCGGGGACTGTTTCCTCAAAGACCTGCTTCCACTGTCTTCCCAGGGCTTTGGAGCACCTCCTGTCTCTATGGTAACATGAAATACAAAGCACTAGACATGTACCATACAGCAGGCAGGAAAGAAAGGAATTAGAGTGCAGTACTCCTGGTAAGCTAAAGAAGGTGCTGACTGCAGGAAAATGGACAGAGGACAAGTCGTGACAATTGTGAGTTGCTCCATTTCTTGTACATTCTCTTAGAAGAGCTCCAAGTGTTAGCACAGAAGAAGCCTTAAAGTATGTGGAACTTGACAATCCACGTGGTATTTGAAATTTTAAAAAAATTACTAGTGATTCACATTAGCTATAAATGTCTAGCAGTTTATGGTTCATTAAACTATTGAGATGAAAGTTCTCAGTTAACTGAAATATAAAGTATGAAAAGAAAAAATTAAGTCAAATATTCCAGTGTGGTTTATGTTAAAAACAAAGGAAAATATGTTACTATCACATGGCAGAATGTTCTTTTATTATTCAATCTTAATATAAATTTTCTTAGCCTTTTTCAATCTGAGGCATCATATTAAATGTAGTATCTAAGTCTATTTAGTTGAGTGGTTCAGTATAATCAGAGGTTTGTGTCCCCAGATTGTTGGTCAATTCCAATCTGTTTCCTGTTTCAAACAGCATCCTTAACTCATGATGGAGTCTAAGAGGAAAAGTAATGCTGTCCAAGTTGGATCTGAAAATATTCAATATAAACCCATAACATCCACACGTTATCAAAGACTTATTATTCATTCAGACACTTACTACATAGCTATTCTGTTGATATTTTAAAAATACTTCATGCAAGCCTATAAAATAATGCTGAACATTGAATGCTAGAAGCTTTCTATGAACTTCAGAATGTCTACAAAAAATGCTGTAGAAAATACTGGGCTCCTGGGCCTCCGGGCAGGATTTGTGAGCCATTTCAAGCGCCTGAACTCACAGATTAACAAAGTTACTTCTGAACTCTGTTCTTTGAGGCCATACCCCAACAATGAGACTTGCAGAAATTCAGGGAAGCTAATCATACAATCACAATAATAGAACTCTATTATTAGGATCTGAGAAGATTTCTTTCCATAGTCAGTTTTTTTTTTTAGCCTATGAACTGGGATGCATCTATAAGCTATAGCCACTAGAGGTCAGACAGTTACACCTGTCACCAATCATTCAACTTAAGTGGGCATTATAGTACCTTGAATAACTTTCAGTGACTTAAATAATATGGAACATAATACATTCTTTTACAACTATTACAATATAATAACACGTTTGCTAATTAATTATTCTGCTTCTAAAGGTCTTAGATTTTGCAATGGCACTACCTTTCTATACTGGTTCTCATTTAATTGGAGTAGGAAAGAAACCATTGCAATTAATAGAATCTAGAAACCTTTGCAACTAATGAAATCCCATGACATGAAAAGGCCTCTTCTCAGAGCAGAACAGAGAAGTGATATGTTCTGCAGCTTTACCAAGTCCATTCAGTAACCCTAACATTCATGAACCTTCCAATCATTTTATTTCTCTAATGTAATATCTTGTGTCTACTTTCTCCCAGAACATATAAAATCTTATTGTCTTACATGTTCATAGCCGTACTTATCAGACTATAGAATTAATTATCATGGGGGGTATTCTTTATCTGTCCAATGAGGTTGACTATATGACAAACCAAAAATACTTTGTTAAAAAACAATAACAAAATTTTCAACTATAACACTATCCGCAAAGATGAACTCAGATTTAGTTCTAACAAAAATATATGCAGTTTCTCACCATCTTATTATTACAATTAATAAAATAATTGTTTGTAAAGTTTTTTTTCCCCACTTCAGGTTTTGTTTTACAAAAGACTACCAAGAAAAACAGTACTAATGTGTTTGAGCACTGAAGTACCCGTGTGCACGAGGTGTTTTACATGAATCGTCATCATACAGCCTAATGGAGTATGATTTTTATTCTCTGCATTTCACAGATGAGGAAGGGAGGCTTTGAGGGGTTAAGAAACTTGCTCCAAGTCAGAAGGCAACTTACAGTGGAGTTTGGATTCAAGCCCAAGTCCCCTAACTCAGCTCTGGACTCCCAACTATAGCACTGTTTTCTAACTTAAAAAAAATAAACTATAAATGCTGAAGGAGAAGCAGACAGTATTCCTACATTAGCACAAGGAACCAAAGGGAACTATGAGACACTTCATTTTTAGCAATATTGTTTCTCACAAATACCTTAAAAATCTATTGGGCTCTCTAGTTTAACAGAATCAGGAGTATTTTTTTCCAGGGTTTTTGCTTGTATGGTATAAAGTACTGCCTATACTTAAAATTGCAAAATAACTAGTTATTGATAGAAGCAGCAAAATCTATGGCCCAGATTCACCAGCACATTAGAAATTATGCAAAATAAGTTATTTTGACATTATTACACATAAAAAGTTTACATTTTAATTAATACTACCCAATTTGTACCAAGTAGAGCCCAGAGTTATAAAATTTTCTAGTTTTTTAAAAAATAAAATGAACTAATCACAAATGCCTGAATCTATTTTAAATTTAAAAATTTTTTGCATATAGTTTTCTCTCATTAGTAATTTATGCTTGAGGAAACTTTTAGGAAATGGAGCAATTTCTTAAAGTAAGACATGTGTTTTAACTTTTTTAGCTGTACTTCTGCAGTGAACTCTATAGGTAATACTATCCCCTTGCTATTCCTCTGTCCTCATCGTCTACAATAATCTATGATCCCTCAAATCTCACCCAATGCCACCTCCTGATTTCTCAAAAGGTCGTGATGTCACTTGCCATTGAGCTTCCATTGTACTTCTCTCATCCTGATCCGCTTGATGTTCTAGTTTTTTGAGTCTCTGCCACACACAAGAGCTGAGTAATAAGACCATAAACTATTTGGAGTAGGATCTGCGTTCTTCTCATCCCTTGTGGTGTTAAAAGCAGTACTTTACATGCAGATGTGATGTGTTTCATCATAAGATTCTACATTCAAGAGGGCAGAGACTATGTTTCATAATTTTTTGGCATACTGTAGGATACAAGATGGACAACATGCTTTCACTCATTTAGTCAAAAAATGCTGTGTGTGTACAGTGGGCCTTGCTGTGCTAAGTGTCAGAGATATAGCAAAAATGAGTAGACGCGGTTCCTGCCTTCTGGAAGCTTATGATCTAATTATATCAATATATCTATATCTACAGAGATATTTGCTTATTATCTTCCCTATATAACAAGGAGAAATGGCAAGAACCGCTCACAGTGCTTTGAGTACTCAATTATGTCTCTCTGTTTTTTGGAAGATTGTCCCTGAGCTAACATTTGTTGCCAATCTTCCTCTTTTTCTTTTTTCTCCCCAAAGCCCTAGTACATAGTTGTATATCCTAGTTATAGGTCTTTCTAATTCTTCTATGTGGGACACCGCCTCAGCATGGCTTGATGAGCAGTGAGTAGGTCCGCACCCAGGATCCGAACCGGTGAACCTAGGCTGCTGAAGTGGAACACACAATCTTAACTGCTACGCCACTGGGCTGGCCCCTTTGCTTCTCTTTTTTTTAATGCATTATTGGATCTGGTATCTGTTATGGCTTCTAGCAAAATTAAGATCCATGCCTCTTAAATACTAAACACATGTTTAAGTCCCATGGATGTGTTAGATTTCAAAAGAAAATGCTTAGGGCTGGGGGTGTGTGTCAAATGAATGAAAAGATTATGAGCAATGTTGAAGGAAATAGGGCCTAAATAGAGGAACTCTTCTAGGAGAACTAATGAATGAGGCTATTTGGGGGACTGACTGAAAGGCAGGAGACAGGAAGAGAGAAAAGGAGGCTATGTAGAAATGTAGGTATGGAGTTGATCAAATCAGAAATAGTTCAAGAAGGATGAACTGGGCAGGATTTGAAGAACAACATATGAAGAAGGATTTGTAAGCAGAAGTCCTGAGTTTGAGACACTTTGGCTCCACATGTAGTTGAGAATGGTGGCTGCCTCCACTGTTCTTTCATTGCGGTTAATGTCTTATTTTTCTCCTTGTCAATGCTGTACTGTTAAAGGGAGAAGAATGATTTGAATTCATCATTCTACCTGGGCCTCTCTTAAGAGACTGGTGTTCCAGTTTCCCATTCTTTCCACAGTCAGTCTGAAACCAGGTCAAAAGTGCTTTGGCACGAGAAGTCACTTCAGGGAACCCTCCCTCACACTCACTTCTAAACCTCCTGTTGTACCTTCTCATAGAACCTTGTTCTTTTCCTTCGTTGCACTTACTATAAGCATAATGTGTTTGTGTAATTATATATTTAATATCTGTCTCCTCTACTACATTCTACAAAAGAAATCTTTCACCAAGTCTTACCAAATGGTGAGGATGATAATGCTACCATTTATTGTGCCTTTTTGTGTGCCAGATATGGCGAGAAGCTTTAATAACATTTCCCCAATAAATCTGCACACACTCTATGAAGTTGTTGTTAATATCCCCGTTATACAGGAAAAAAAAAACAAGGCCAAGAGATCAGCTCCTATCTGTCAGACCCTGACAGTGCTCTTGGTTTTGCTGTGACTCTCTTCTGGGTCTCCTGGAGAGGGCTGTGGTGATCTCCTGAGGCAAATTAAAGACCCTTTGTGGGAGGCAAGTTTAGCTTTACTCCCTTCCCTGCTGTCTCTACAGATTTGGTTTTAACTGAGCTTCCTGCCACGGAACAACCTTTTCGTTTATCAAGCTGTACGCTCATTGATTTGTTTGGTCTTTGGATTTACATGAAAGAAAACCAAAACCAATTTTCCCTGGCTCATTTGGTGAGTTGCAAACTCTACATTTGTGACTACTTAGATCAAAGGGTGCTCTATTATGGGGTTGGTTTATATCTAAAAGGAAAAAATTGTAAGGGTTTCTTCTTAGCTCTATCATTCACTAATTATACCCTGGAATGATTCTCTTAATCTCCACAGACTTCAGCACCTTTCTTTGTTTACTGGGGATGATTAAATAAGCCAAATCTACAAAAGATTTTTATGACAAAAACAATATCTATGAAAGCGCTTTGGTAAGTACAGATTATCACACAAATGTAAGGCATTGTGAGGTACCCTCTCATTACACATCTTGAATGAGCCTCTTTTCTGACGGTTACAGCAAACAGATTAGTAACAGACACTCCTAAAGTCATATAACTCTGGGTGAAAACAGAGCCATAGATGCTTTTAGAATAATTGATCAAGATATGCCTTTTAATGTAAAAAGAAAGAAAAAAAATCATTTCTAATACTTTTAATGTAATCCATCTCATCAGCAAACTGGCTTATACTTACACATAGTGTCATTACATTCATGGTTAAAGGGATAAGTCCTGTGATGCGTATTTATGTGTTAATTTGCTGGGGATAAGGTGAGTGGATATCCAAATTCCGAATATATCCGATAAGAATGGCAGCTGTAACACTTATGAATTACAGTCCTTTGTTATTTAAAATAATCTGACAGCTTCCTTCTAAAGCATAATAACAGCAATACATTTAAAATCAAATTTGAGGATTTCAGTGCAACTAGAGTTGTTAAGAAAGAAATTATGTAAAGCTTTTCTTTTGGGGGGGGGGGTTGGGACGGGAAGGAGATTTTTCTTTCTGAGAGCCAGAGAAACAATTCACATTTTCCTAAAATGCTAGCGCTTTTCTAAGTGACTTCCTTCCACTCTCACCTTCAAATATCTTGAAAGAGACACATCTGTGACTTTTCTTTTTTAAGTATTAACTAATGCAATATGTTCATGAATAAACTGGGAATGAGGAAACAGACTAGGAAGAAGCATTGAAATTTCTTGTTTAATAAATATAAGTCCTGTTGTTCTTGTATTCTTGCCTTTTCCAAGTGTCTTCCTAAGTCTTGTTGGCTATCAAATACAGGTCTCAAAGAAGCAGGTGTGTGGACACATTAGCACACAGAGCTAATCCTATGGGAGGTTAATCCTCCTGTGAGGTGGTCATTGTTTATCTCCATTTACTGACAAGGATATTGAGCCCAGAAGTTAAGTGGATTATTCCAGTGATAGAGCTAAGAAAAGGCAGATGCAGAATGAAAACTTAAGTCTTCCTGTTTTACGTGGCACGCTGCCATTGTCTTCTGGGTTGTGCATGGATTAGCTGTTTTGTCGAAGCGAGTGCTCTCCATTGTAGAAGTGGCTAATATAAAGAGATGATGAACAGAGACGGAAAAGTGGTATTGCTAGTGGTTGTGTGGAGAAAAAAAAAGGAATATACTGGAGCTGCAGGAGATCTAAGCAGCTACAAGCTTAAAGAGTTTGTAGTAACAGAGTTTGAGTGAAAAAAAAAAAAAACCAAAGTTTTGTTGATCCTAACAGATTCCACATAAAAGGGCTGATACATTTATTTTGAAATTTCCATGTTTCTCTTTTATTTGGTTTTAATCTGAGATGAACTAAAATCTATATTCAAATTTAACATTTCAGTAGTTAAGAGTTGGAAATCCCCAAACTAAATGTACCACTACCTGTGGCTTTATGTTATTTAGGCTCAGCTTTGTCAGTCACAAGATAAACACTTTTCTGAGATCCTTTCCATTCTAAAGTTCTTTGATTCTATGAATAAAATAAAATGATACTAAAAATAATGTGATAAATATTTGCTACTAGACTCTCCTACAGGAGAAAAAAGTAGATAAGCCACAGAAAATGAGAAGTTCAGCCATTCATCCCTTCTTTTGAAACAAAGGAAACAGGCAGAATCCTAATTTCAGATAATGTGATTACAGAGCAGTTCTAAGGTACAAATTTGCTGGTTACTACTGACCTGATTTGGTACTTTAGAGATGTCATGTATACTTTTTATCTTATACTGTAAGAATAACCTCACAAAGGATATCTAGTCACATCAATGTTCCACTCGAAAAAGAAACAAAAAAGTCAACTCACAGGCGGTTACCAGGCAGGAGTACTCAGAGGTTCTAAAAGGATAAATAGGAAAACGATGAGGCATTTTGGGCTCTTCAGAAAAAAAGTACTGCCATTTAACAAATTCAAGGATCTTTTCCCATTGAGATAATGTAAAAAAATGCTTTCACTGACAAAACAAGGCATTCATTTTTAACATACTTATGTTTTGTATATGTTTACTTTGCTGTGGCAAACACAGTGTCTGATTTACTTTGGGTTAGAGGGACAGAAAGTTTTGCAGAAGAATAGAAAGCCTTTGCCTGGTTCATGCCAGCCGTTGATCACAGTTTACACACCCAGGGCAAGCACATTCTAAAGCAGATCCTATCATCGCACATCCTCGGGCAAAACCATGTGCACCAAAGCGTTGCAGAAACAGCCTTCAGAAGTAGAACAGAGCAGTGGCACAACAATGAAAAACATTGCAAAGACCAGAACCTTTCATGATCTTTGACAAGCGATGGTATATAAAACAGTAACAACTTCAGAGCCATGGAGGTGCTGGGGTTCATGTAAAAGCACCATCCATTTCTCTTTGTCTGCTCTTAGTTGAGCTTCCCCGTTAAGAGTGAGTCTAGACCAAGAGGCAATATTAAAAACAAAAGGTTAGAGATGATCATGGGATATTAATTATGCAAGAGAAGGCAAACTGAATTTAATCAGAAGCAGCAGCCTCGGTGCAGGAAGAACTTTCTCTTTTTGACAGAAGCAGTTAGGAAAACATTTATGGTAATACCACAGCATCTGCTGATTACAGTCAAAGCTGCAGGACACCAATGTTAAATCACTGAGCCATCCTGACAGCTCCTGGGTACTCGAGTCACATCGCACAGCAATTTACAGTGAAATTCACCCAGGTCTAAAAATCAGCCAACGTGCTTAAACCAGAGAGAAATAACTTAGTTTGGACTTTTAGAAAACAATTATAAAAGGGAATTATAGCTGACAAAACTTTTGGTCTAATATAAGGATTTGTCCTCAACAAGTACATTTTTTAAAGAACATATGAATTTTCAGGTCTATTAACGGACTTTGTGATCAATAAGGTTTTAAAACTTATAGGAAGAAAGGCTTTCCAAGCTAAAAATTATAGGAAGTAGCGTTTTAACTCTTTTGACAAGAAGTCAGGACAAAATCTGATATCTCAGTGTTTTGAAATAATGTATCTAAAGGATTCAGAGCTTAATTAATTAGAATAATAATTTCTAAACAATTAACTTGGTTGCTAAGCAAATATGGGTAAAATAAAAAGCTCAGAGACATAATGAACTACAAAGTAGTGTAACATTAGGATGATTATTCTATGAACTGCCTAGAGAAGGACAGATAGGACAACCAAATGCATTGTTACCCATCTGGGAATTGCTAAAATGGTAATTAAAAGAATAATGAAATTCTATAGATACTAATAACTAAAACTTTCCTACGTAGGTGTTTCAGTGGGCTTTCTTGTGGTCAAAAACACACCAGTGTTTAAATTTAAATCTTTGAATGACAGAAGAGCCCAGAGAAAAGATTGTGTTCAAGTCTTCCGAGATTTAAAATTCACAAAAGTAAATGTCTCATGTTTTATCCAAAATCAACACCAAAGATCTTCTTCCCCCAGTTGCTTTGGAAGTTCAACTAAATATTATTCATAATGTGAGAGATTAAAGGGAAAGAAAACAAAAACTTTAAAATGACTATTTTTGAAGGAAGCCATTGAAACTCTAATCACAAGGGATGGCTCTGTTGTCTTTTTCTCAGCTAGATAAACTGTTTCAAAATATGTTTGCTACAGTTAATCACTAACACAATATTCCTCTGCAATTTTAAAGTCTGAACTTCTTTATTCAATTTCTTTTCCCAAACACATTAAAAATGTCTCTAGACTTCTATTTATAGACATAACCTATTGATGGTAAAAATGCAACCGGGTAATCGAAAACACTGACAAAAAACTAATAACTGAAAAGGTCAAAAAACAGATCAGTTGAAAACTTCAACTTAACAAATAAGTCAATACGTAATTGAATAATGAAGCAATGAATGTTTATTGAGCACCTATATGTATAAGCTACAGAGCTCGATGCCACCAAAGAGTTTAAGGTACTGTTGCTGGCCTGAAGGGGACTGTGGACAAAAGAAGAGCTTATGTTGGCTCATTTTTCAGCATTATTGAAGTGCCAAATGAGTTGTGCACACAATAAATGCAGTAGGATTTCAGAGGAGTGAGGTCTCCCCAGGGACAGGTTAAGTGAAGGCAGGCATCACAATGGCAGGGTCTCAGTTGAGCCTTGCAGTAACAATAGGACTTACAATACATCAGAAATGATTTGCAGGGAACCCTACCTAAGGGGAAATCTACTAAAAATGCTACAAAGGTCCCACCCAATAGATGTTATGATTCAGGACAATGACACTCATGCAGATAAACATACGAAGACAATGAAGAAAACACATAACGTGAGTCATCTAATACCAACATTTTTAGAATCAAATTGCGTTGGAAATTTCAGGCAGAAAATGTTTTTGTAATGGAGTTTGACCCCATTACAATTTTTTACATAGAAGGGGTTACATATTTATTATGTACAAGTTCACTCTCAGGCACAGAAGGAAAGTGAAGGGGAGGAAGACTATCCTGTACCCACTCTGGGTCCTTTCTGGTTGGGCTACAAACTAAATTGACATGAGACAGATTAACAGGAGAAAATCAAACAAAGCTTTAATAACATGTATACTTGGGAGAAACTCAGGAAAAACTGAGCAACTTGGCAAAATGTTAGAGGTTCTAATCTTAAATAGCATCTTCAGTTAAAGACAAAGGAGGATGCTGGGGGTGGGGGTTTGGGATTTCAGAGGGGAGGAAGGCAATTCACATGGAAATAGAAAAGCAAATGTTTGAGAATGTGGCCCAAGAGACAGAATTTCGATAAGATGGGCTTGTTGGTGCCTTTCTTGTCACACCTATTTTACATTATACTATGGTTATCTTGTGATAGTAGCTCTTTCCTGGAAGAGGCCTTCTATCTTAAATTCTTTTAGGCAGTTAGGGGGAAGGCCAAAGTTTCTTTCAGAGTCTTTTGTTCTTAAAAATAATCAAGGCAAAGAGACACATTTTGGGGTGGCCAATTCTGATCTCCCACAAAAGCAAGGATAGAGTGAGAGACAAGTGTGAATCTCTTGTTACAGAAAGTTAAAAATTTCAAGAATTTACCAACTTCTTCCTTTTGTTCCAGGAAAGTCTCCTCAAAGGCTGCAAATTTTCTGGGGATGCTTAAATATAGAGCAGAAAATAAAAGAGAACTTGGACAGCCTGAAAAGGGAGGCATTCCAGTTAGTCAGAGAGGAGAGGCTGGGTTTGTTTGGAGGACAGCAGACCCCTGCTGGCCACATTCTGTCTGCTCCCTCACCCACCCAGAAGAAAGGAAGGAAGGAAGGAGCTGGGAAAGTGGGAAGTGCAGGTGGTATCGTAAAAACAGATGAAGGAACTAAAATGGATTGCACTAAAATAAAAAATAAATAGAGCAGTCATCGACTAACAGATGGCTCCTAATAGAGAATGAAGTTTGATGAGATGGTTAGCTGGAGCATATATCTACTGCACCAGAATCAACTGAGAAACTCTTAAACAAATCATGAAAGGAAACTTCCCTCTTCATTGGGAGAAACCAGAATTCTGAGTTAAGGAGCAAGAAGATTGCTATTCTGCAAATTTGGACGGAGACGCTATGGGACAGAAGTTAGTCTCTACATAGATTTTGATGGTAGATATTGGGGAACAAGCTGGTTTCAAAGGGAGCATATTCAGCAAATGAAGGAAAAAATCTTATCAAGCAGTGGATACAATGTATGCAAGTGGTGCTTGAAGCAAACTAACCATAGAAGAGAAAATTGAAGAAATTCAGACCATATTTATTACCCCTCTAGGACATTTTTGATCCCACCAAAGTTACCACTCTGTCCACATAATATTAAATACAGACATTCAGATTAAAAGAACTGGAAGGTCATCTAATCCAAATGTCACTTTGCCCAAGAGGAAACTAAAGCCCAGAAAGAGCTCAGGTGTCTTAGAGCTCGTCATTGTGGAGGAAGGGTAACATGGCGGTTATACAGCTCCTAGGTTTTGGGGTCAGGCCAACTGAGGTTTAAACCCGAACTCTGCTACTTTATTTTCAACTCCATTAAATGTTCATAATTCAGTTTAATTTCATTTGTCTGTATTTTATACCATGGTACACATTGCATTTGTATAGTGTTTTCTACATGTTTCAATAAGCACTTATATACACTACCTTGCTTTTTCTTCAGGGGGAGCAGGGAAGAAATACCAAGTCGGCGGACAGATGTAGAAACTCGGGCATAGTAAAGTTAAATGATTAATAAGGCAAGTTAGTAGAAGAGCTTGGTCTACATTCAGCAATCCTGCTCTTGTTGCTAGGTCATGTTATGCCCGCCCATTGGTATAATTTGCCCTGGATTGCAGTTTCTACACAGAATAAGAAATGTATTTACTTAATGTAATGAAAACACCGCACATTTATAACAATGTTGCTTTCTGCTGTTTTTCCTTACAGCTGCATAGTGGTTTAGCTATATTATGGGTTAAATAGACTCTTGAGGGCTAGCCTAGGAACCTAACCACCATTTATATCATTGTTTCTGTGGGAAATTGCTTTGCCAGTTCCCAAACAACTGATTTAAAAATTAATTTCGGGAATACAACTGGTTTCAAAGTAGAAGACTGTCTGTCAGACATGTCATGCAATTGGTTACTTAATTCATGCATTGAAGCAATAATAATGGATTGCCTTCTATGCACCTACCAGCCATTGTCCTGGGGCTGGGAATGCAAAGATCAAGGTCTTAGACCTGGAGGCACTCATATCTAGCAGGGAGAAGCATTTTATTAAAATAAATAAATTATAAATAAGTGATAAAACAGAGCTATGGGAAAAAAAATGCCACAGGAGCAAAGAGGACAGAGGAACTAAACTCCAAAGGATTGACTGTGGAAGTAACATGTGTGTTGAGTCTTGACAAGTGAGTACAAGTCTATCAAATAAAGAAGGGGAGGAGGGCATCTCAGGAGGAGGAGGAGCAGATACAAAATACTAGGATGTGAAAGGGTCTGGTGGATTTGGGAAATGACGACAGGAATACCGAGGGAGGGAGTTGGGCTGTGAACTGTCAGATGCTTTTTAGTCATCAAAAATTTAAGTGATTGCTGGAGAAAGGACTAATAAGGAAAGAATCAAAATTAAGCAAAATTGGTTCACATTGGGGCATCTTAGACTATCTTATCTTCTTAGATTTTCCAATGGAAAGAGAATGACCAGATCAAGAAAGTTATATAGACCTATGCCCTGCATGGAAGATGGGAATTTCTGCTTACTCACTTCATTAGTATTGTTTTTATCTTCACGTGTCACATTATCAACCTTCGCCAATCTTTTGCTGAACTATATCAAATCTCAGATTATAAAACCTTGCCTAATGATATCTAGTGTTTTAGGAATTATGGTAAAGGATCAGCAGTAAAATAAAAACTGGCACATTTCAACCATTTCCTTATGCTTGCTTCTGTTAAACTAATGTGGTTTACATTAACAAAAATTATAATCTTTTTGACTCTAAGTAAGAAACGGTCTTACTGTTAACATAAGGTTCAGGAAATTCAGAATTAAAGTTCATCTGAGCTATCAGTCTGAATACAGATCAATTTTAGTTAAAGCATGTAGAATTAGTAACATAAGCAAAAGAAGGAAGCAAAGCTAGAGAAAGAGAAAGAATAGGAAAGAATGTTTCAGCTCAAGTACATTTTAAATTTATGAGGAGGAACTTTTTTATATTCAAGTACATAATCCATTTGCAGATGGCTGACTGAGGGTGTTTAGGACTAAGTAAACTGTATTTCTTTCATGTGTAACATAAACAAAAGGATACAGTCCACTGATCCTCTGTAAACATGAGTTAAAAATAATCCTGACCCTTCCCAGTAAAGTTAATACAATGTGCACGTTAGGACTAAAATACTTCATTCAGCCTAAGACAAGTTAAAAAGGATTTTTAAAAGCCAAGTATAGAATGTAGAATACCCCAGCTGTAGTTGATAGTATTCTCTGTTCTATGCTTTTGATAACTCAAAATAGAATGAAATTTTATTTTTTTCCAATCTTACTTGGTCCAGCTTCCTCATAGCTTTGAAAAATTTTTGGTTGGTTCTTCTTTTTTTGATAAGAATATCAGCTTTCAAACAGAATTCTTAGCTATTTTTCTGAATGCTGAGAATTTGTCTATGAAATTTGGTTAGGAAAAGGAGGGTTGAGGTTTAGGACTAGGGAGCTAAGAGGGGGTGTGAATGGTAAATAAATGTGAATTTGGAGCCAAAGAAGTCACGTAAGTCGTTTCTAGTTGTACCCTTGTCTAGCCCTACCATACGCACCCCCCACCCCCTGCCCCATGCAGCTCTATATTCTTGGCTATGTCTGGAATCCTTGGCATGGTTCACAATCATAACCCATCTTCTGGAAACCAAAGAACACTGGAGCCCAAGCCTTACGCTATTCTGTTTGAGGCTAATAGTATTACAGTCATAGCACATTAGGTTTCCTTTTACTAACAAGGAAACTAAGACCCAGAGAGGTCAAGAGACATGCCAAAAATGAACAGTCAGGGAACACTCTTTTCATGTACCCCCCGCCCCCAATCACCACCCTCCTACTCCATGAGGCCTCTGAATATAAGTCCGTGCCCCTCCAGTATCACACCACACAGGCTCTCCTTGATTTCATGGTTTTCAGGCTGTGTTGCTTCCTGGGAGTTATTTTGATCTAATTTACCTGTCAAAAGTGTGAAATATTGATTATAATAAAGTCTTTCCTCTGACTCCAACTCTCTCTTTAATCATAGAGCTTACACTCTATTGGGAGAGGCAGGCATTAAACAAATAACCAAACAAATATGTAATTATAACTTGTAAGTGCAATGAAGGAAAAGTAAAGGATGCAATTATGAAGTGTAACGGGGGACCTGATTTAAGTTTTAGAGGGAAGGCAGTTATAGGAAAGCTTCTATGAGAAAATAATATTTGAGACCAGAAAGATAATTAAAGAGTTAGCAAGACAGTTTTAGCAGGAGAACAGCATTCCAGGCAGAAGGAACAGCATGAAGCCCTTGGGTGGAAAGCTTTTGTGGTTGGAATGTAGTGACCAAAGGTAAGAGGGACTTGAATGAGACTGGAGAGGTCTGAAATTTTATTCCAAGAACCATGGAAAGCCACTAACAGATGTTAAGCAGGAGTGTGTCCTGGCCAGATATGCATCTCCCTGATAGTCCTTGTCATAGAACTCAGTTTTAAACGTGTATGTCATTAGTCCAAAGAATGAAGAGAATTATCAGTGCAAATCCTTCCCTCCCACTTGTAAAAACAATTTAAAGCAAATGCTCTTTTGATAGTCTTTATGTCGTATCATAGTATCATTTAATATACAGTATCCTAGTATTGCAATATAACATGAAAACAAATTACAGAAAAAAAAATAGCATACTTCCCAAACTTAGAAAAAAGGAACAAAGTTTGTGCAAAATTCAGGAAGCATGTGATATTTTCAACAGAGTGAAAACAATATAGTATGTTTTATAAAAAGACAAAATTGTTATAAAATTATAAGACAAACTTGAGTTTCTCACTTGCAAAATGAACTTGGAGCCATAATATATATTGGAAATTATATTTTTTAATCTGAATTTTAAATGATCTTTATAATCCTCATTTTAAAACTTAGGCCAAAAGTGAATTTTCAAGGAAATAGTTTCTGAAGTAAATTATGAAATGACATTCTGTTTAGTACATAACATTCTAAATTCATCATAAAGAAAACCCTTAGTAACATCCTGAAATGTGATTTTTCAAATAAGTGACTTTATTTTTGTGATCCTGAATTATTCTTGTGCTGCTACATATAAGCCAAAATCGCCAAATACTCCATCTTCAATTTGCCTACCATGATACAGAAAGCACAGATGTGAGATCCTATTAAATTTTGTTGGCTTTAAAATTAATAACCAATAATCAACCTCAATAATACTAAGAAAAATAATTCTTGAAATGGATCTCATCAAGGTAAAATGAAATAGGAGACTTGAAAAAACTCAGAGAATTGTGTCTGACCCCCAATCTCCACAGAATATTCAACGTTTTATTTGCTATAGGAATCAAGAATCTCTTCTCAGGTCAAGGTTTATTCTAAAAATAAGCGTAGGAGGTTGATACTCTTTGATTTTGATCTAGTTTACTAGAAAGGAAGATATGTCATTCCTCATTTGTAGCACAATCCTTAAAAGAAAAATTTAAAGCTGTACGTCAAAAGTTAGATAACACGTTGCAGGAAAGCTTATTTTCATAGTTTCTAAAGGTTAATTTCTTAATTGGGTACTTTAATAACCTAAGAAGAAAAGTAACTGAGAACATGATAAAATAGCTACTTTTTATAGCTTCTAAAATAAATAATGCTCTTGGGATGTCTACATTTGTGCATAATAAAATAAATTAACCTTAACATAGCTTCTCAGCGAACATAAGACTTTAGTAAATACTTGCTTTGTTCCTGATTCTTGGGAAAATGTTATTAAAAACAAAAACAGAGTAAAAAAATGTTACAGTTCTAGAATGAAACAAAGTTGTTTAGTCATTTGGAACATCTGGTACTGAATGTGGATTTCTTAATTATTGAGAGGGCCCTGAAATATAAATATTCACAGGTTCAAGAGAGTGCTGCCAAATAGGTTATCAAGCAAAAAATACGCAGCCACCTGGAGAACAAAATCCATCTGTCTGACTGAATTTAGTTGAAAATAACTTTTTAGACTTGTTAGTAAAACCCTCATGTAAAATTTATCTGATTGAATAATTTACTAAGAATATTTCCATAAGCATCATAAAGTGCTACAGTTGATAAAAATGAATATACTAATCATCTTTCTAACTTTGAACCACTGCCACAGCTTCCGGTGAATGCATTTTGTAGGTTCCTAGTTAGGCTTCATTGTGCCTGTGGTCTCAACCTGAAAAAAGAGGATTCCCATAGATATGTGGCCAGTTCCATTAAACACCTCCTTTATAAGGAAAAAGGAGTGAGAGTAAATATTCCTGGGTGTAGCTGATACGTACGTGAATGCAAACACAAATGTCTTTCCCTCAGAGATGTGTATCGTGGTACTTTCTCGTCTTCCCTGATACTGGAACTCAGATGATGGCTAGAGATAGGATGAGAAAAGCCAGGGGGGGAATAATACTAATCCTATATTCTCGCTCCTGGAACTTGCTTTTGCAAATAAACTATATATTTGGAAAGAACCCACTGTTTGCAATACATCCAGATGATTCCCCCCTTCAAATATTTATAAGTTAAAGGAAAAATGTATTAAATGACATAATACAATGTATGTAAAGCACAAAGCACAGTACAGATCTTCCTCAACTTATGATGGGGTTACGTCCTGATAAACCCATCATAAGCTGAATATATAGTAAATTGAAAATGCATTCAGTACACCTAACCTACCAAACATCAGAGCTTAGCCTAGCCTACATTCACTGTGCTCAGAATGCTTACATTAGCCTACAGTTGGGCAAAATCAACTAACACAAAGCCTATTTTATACTAAAGTGTTGAATATCTCATGTAATTTAGTGAATACTGTACTGAAAGTGAAAAACAGAATGGCTGTACGGGGACAGAATGGTTGTAAGTGTATCGGTTGTTTACCCTCGTGATTGTGTGGCTGAGGGGGAGCTGTGGCTCGCTGCTGCCGCCCAGCATCACGAGAGAGGATTGTATCACATATGGCTACCCTAGGAAAAGATCAAAATGCAAAATTTCAAGTACAGTTTCTACCGAATGTGTATCTCTTTTGCACCGTCAAGTTGAAAAGTTGTAAGTCAAACAGTCTTAAATTGGGGACCATCTGTACTTCACATGTAAGTCTCTAAACAAATATTAGTTCCATCAGGTGACCACTTGCCCCTTCACCTAAGCATCAGAGAACTATTAACAGCAAAGTTCCTAACAAAGAAGAGAGGTTGACAATCAGGTGAATCATCTGCTAAGTGAACTGTCAGAACCCAACTGGATTCATGGTTTTGATACTAAAATGTGCATTTACTCTTTCTAAAGACTAAAAGAGGTACTTAAGAAGTTAGTACTAAACTTTGACCAGAATAAGAGTATTTCAACAAAAGGACATTAAGTAGAAAAATAAAATGGCCCTTATCTAAAAAAGAATGACAATTCAAGCTGAATCAAGCAATTAAAAAGATATGCACTGGTACTCTTTCTTCTAATCTAACAGTATGAAAAAATGTTTTTTAAAAAAATTCTCTGTTCCACCGCCAAAACCTCTCAATGCAGTTATCTTTAAAAAACAAAACAAAAATCAGACAGATACACACTCTCATCTTCCAAACAGAAAAAAACAGCAGCTTACTAAACCCTTACTGAAGAAGCTTAGATGGTAAGAATGCAGTTCTTGTCTTTCCTTCAAAACAATTTCCATCTTAACTGTACCCAGTTCCACTCACTAGTTTCTATTCAGATGAGATGGTTACTTGATCTTATGCTTTTAGGCAGAAATCAATCTAGATAATCTACTAAAAATGAAAATGACATATTATTTAAATGAATAATCACTTTTTAGAAATAGCTCAACGGATTTCATATCATCTGGATTGATTTTTTCACATTAAACAACAGATGGTTATTAATCGTACAATATTAGAATATAAAATTTAGGGCAATCTGAAAACATGTTGGTGGATGCAATTACCATTTGTGAACACGTGGAGCTATTTCTTGGAGACAAGGCCATGTTCCCTTACGTTACAAACCTGCTACCATGACAGGGAGGACATACAGTGCCATATAGTGCCACGCCTCCCTTTACAATGGGTTCATTCATATTTATAATACAATCTGTGATGTCGACACAATCACTTTAGATCTCACTGTTATTTCAAACAAATCCATAACCGAGCAAAAGGCAGGATGTTGACAGGAGTTAATGTGGGTTTTACGCTGTTTACAACTGCTTTCTAATCTACTAAATGGCTGTGAAAATTGATGCACTGTTAAGAGTGCTTTTATACACTAGTAAAGAGCTGTTGTGTGGCAGTAACCTCTGTAATGCTAAATTGAACTTTCTACAGTGCTTTATGTTTTCTCTTTGTATATGATTAGGCTCCCGAATTTCTGTAAACCATTAATAAAGAAATCAACAACATCTTCTTATTAACTGAGATGTATTTGCTTTTACTTCAAGAAAGAAAGTCAAAGTCAACTTGTAATTCTGTCCTAGTTGTAAAATAAACTTGTAATTGTATTTCAAAGGAATTAAGGAATCACATTCCCAAGAGATTTGGATTACCTCATTCCAAACCTCTGAATCATTTAACTTGACAAGCACATGGTATATTGAGGGCTGTATAATCCAACGATAGTTGTAAAATTTCAGACACATCAATATGAAATAATAATACCTCCTCAAAGTACCCGCCATGCTGACAGTAAGATAGGTTAAGAGAGCAGAAAGGTTTTTCAAAGAAGGAATTGAGGCTCATCTATAATTATTTCATATATATATAGTTTATTTAAATATCACTACAAACAGACTGTGTGTGAATCCCCATTAGTCATCATAGCGACCAGGAGACTGTATTGCCTCTTTGAAGGTGACAGACTTATGTTTGCAAATATGTGATAGATCTGAGAATCATTCCTCCTGTTAGTGAACCTGACTCCTGTTTGAGGCTCACCATTGGAACAACCTGGAATCTGAGAACTGGAAGCTGGGTTTTCACTTCTACACAGGCTACGAAGAAAGACAACCCAGTGATAAAAGCAAAGAACCAGTGTCCACGATGTTTAAAAACAACTTTAAATCATCCAACTAATTATCAACGACTTATTTACTGTGCTAATGTTTTTATATTTCCAAGAAAGGGATTAGAAATTGTGGATAATAATTATGCTTTCATTCCAAGATGTTAACTGTGCTTGTAAACAATGCTTGCTTGTACATAAAATTTTGTTTAGAAATAAATAATGCTCCTTTTTTTTTTAGACTAATATTTTAAGTTCTGGTAGTCAAAGAAAGGAGAACTCTGTTATGTGTTGGTAAGAATTAAACACTTAGGAAAGTCCAATAAAATACAAATGCCCAAATGTGCATAAACCAAAGAATGCTTATTTTATGGCTTTTGAAACAGGGGCAGCATCCTTTCAAAGATCTGTCTTCTTCCTTTTTTTTTTCCTTTTTTTAGGAAGACTAGCTAACATCCGTTGCCAATCCACCTCTTTTTTTTTTTTTTTTTTTTGCTGAGGAAGATTGGTCCTGGGCTAACATCTGTGCCCATCTTCCTTTACATTATATGGGATGCCGCCATAGCATGGCTTGACAAGCGGTGTGTCAGTCTGCACCTGGGATCCGAACCTGCAAACCCCGGGCTGCCAAAGCGGAGTGTGCAAACTTAACCGTTACACCGCCGGGCTGGCCCCAGTCTTCTTCCTCTATATATTTATCAATACATTTCATGCTCTTATTATTTTTCTCCCTACAAGTTATTGTGTTGACATTTATGAAGTGCATTGTTAAGAAAATTAAATACGTTATCTGATTACAATTTCATTTTCTGCTTAATATGGGGTTTTAAAGTCTTTTCCCTCCTGCTGTCTCTGATTCTCTGTGGTAAATTGGTCTTCTCAAGGACTTAAAATAACTTAAAATGATGTCTTTCTAATGAAGGAACACAGGTCTGTTTTACTGCCTCAAAACAACTAATAAAAAAAGAAAAGTAACAACAAACCTTCTGTGACAACCTGCTGAAACCTGGAAACTTTAGAACACAGCAGTTGCTGAAGCAACTTGAAAATGAAAATAATATTTAATGACATGAAAGATAACAAAGCACCAGCAAATAACTCTTTCATCTATCTTTTTAAAATCTTTGTTGTACAAACATTCCACAGCAAATGTGCAAAAAACAAGTGTTGCTAAATTAGTGCATGAAAAGGTATTGTCATTGTATACGTATCCTGACAAAAGGAATAGTGAGATGAGCCACATTCCCACTTTCTTAAAAAATAGGAAGTAAGCAATATTCTTATTTCTTTAAATCAGCTTGAAGGAATTTATTTCCTATGAACAACACAAATAATACATGGTGAAGATCAATAGATCTAAGAGAATTAGGATGGCATGGTGCAGTGGTCCCCAACAGCTGCTCGCAAGTGTTCACTGAAGCAAAAGGAAAAACATAATGGCTCCTGAATATAAACTTATACTAATTTAAAATTAATATTATGCTCTTTTGGGGTGTTAAAATATGCTTATTAAAAATGAAATAAAGGTGACTGCAAAGGATTATCTTTTATATCCATTCATTCATTCATTCAACAATTAGTTACTGAACTCTTATTATGGGTCAAGCTCTGTTTGAGGAAGAGCAGGAGGGAAACTGAAAAGGTCCCTGCCCTCACGGAGTTTGCATTCTGGGGGTAAGGCAGGAGGAGGCTCACCGGACAAACAGGTGAATACATCATCTGACAGCGGGTGGCCAGCAAAATGGAGAGGAAGGGTAAGCGTGCTGAGGGTTGGTTGGGGTTTCTATTTGACAAAGGATGGTCAGAATAGGCTTCTCTGATAAAGTGAAAACGGAGCAGAGATCTGCAGGAATAGATGGAGCGAGCATGCGTATATTTTGGAAAGAAAAATGTTCCAGGCAGAAGGAACAGCAAGTACAATGACTAATATGTTCTGGGGATAGTAAGGTGGCTGGGACAAAGTAAGCCAGGGCAGGCGTAACAGATATGAGGTCAGAGAGACGAGGACAGATGTTTGGTCTTGTAGTTCTTTTATCTCACTGGAGGGTGTTAAGGAGAGTTCTCTAATCTGACCTACCCTTGGACAAGCTCACCCTGGCTGCTGTGTTCAGAATGGACCAGAGGACAGGGTGGAGGACAGTTAAGAGGCGATTCCAACAATCCACGTGAGAGAGGACCTGACTAGATTTGTTCTCCTACTTAGGAGATCCAGAGAGAACATGAGATGTCGATTCAACAGCAAGCATTTTAATACTGACTTCCTAATTTATTTTCTAGCATCCCACTCTTTTCAGAAACACTTTTAGGTAGACCAGTCTTGATTCCAGGTGTTTATTAGAAAGTGACTTCAGTCCTTCACTCCATCTTAATTTGGAGCTGGACGTTCTCCAGGGCTTCCTCACAGCTCAGGGGCTTTGATCAGACTGGCAATTGGAAGCAGAGCCCACTGGGAAAGGGCCGGCGGTTAGTGACCTTGCCTGGCCTGTCATGGCGGAATTAGAATGATGGCCTTACTTGGATTTTTCTAATCTCTAAGTCAGGTGGAAAGAGCTATTCTTTTTCTTCCTTTTCCTTCCAAACATCTTGGCATTTTCTTGCTGCCCCTAAAGTCATAATGCTCATTCACCTCTTATACTTCTGTGATTGTCTTCCTCCTCCAGTCTCACATTCTCTCTGTCAACTTAAAATGTAGGCACTCTCCCCTAGAGAGCTCACCTGTCTCCCTGGCTTCAACCTTATTTCTGGCTACAAATGTTACACATCTATGCTAAACACCTCTCTGAGTTACAGATCTCAGTGCCTGTGCATAGAATGTCGCTGTCTCTTTCTTCAAACTGCTCATGTCTAAATGCAGATTTATATTGCCCTAGGGAGAAAAACCTGCTTTTCTTCCTTATATTCCCTATTTTGTTCAGTGGTACCACCATTTTCCCACTTAGCTCATTATTTCTATCCTTGGGAAAGATAAAAGGGAGGAAACAGCAATTCTAATAATAGTGTCTCTCTCTACAGTATAACAGCAAATTATCTGCTTCCCTTTTATCCAGCAATCACTCAGCCAGAAATCTTTGTAATAGTAGCCAAATATTTCTCTGGTGGGAACTTGTTTTGGAGAACCCTGGAAAAGTGGGATGCATGTGTGCATATAGGCATGCACATACAGGCACACACAAATTCCTTTGTTAGGCCACAATGATATTTTTGCTGATAAGTGTCCCCAAAGAATGTAATGTTGGAGGGTGTGGCAGACACTGTTCACCAAACATTCCACGTGCTTTCCTACATTTCCCGGACTGCTCTGCAATTAGGCTGGGGTTATGTGACTAGTTCTGGTCTCCAAGTATGAGCTGAAGTGACGTGTGTCACATGTGGGATGAAGCAGTTAAGAGCCAAAGTGTCTCCTCCATCCCTTTTTCCCTTCAGCAGAGACCCTGGTCTTCCAGAGGATGTAGCTACAGGATGCGGGGAGGTTGCCTGACCTATCCTGGACGTCATACGGGAGAGAAGCAAACCTTTATTGTGTTAAGTCATTGAGATTCCAGGGTTCGTCTGCTATGACAGTGAGTCATCATTACACTAATAAAGATTGCTTGGTTATCCTTGTGAAATCAACCTTAAAAGTTAAATAGATTATTTTAGTATTCCTGTCACTCTAAAATTTGTCAAAAATCTTAATCTCCATTAATATTTCCTTCCGGTGCCATCTTTAGGACGATGAGTTCAGAAACTTATTTCCTTAGTAAAGGAAGTTACTCAGATCAACTTTCAAGGATATATATCTTTTATTCTGTTACTGGGAGATTTGGTAAAGTCTCTGCTAACACAACATTAACTCCCTCTCTGTAAAAAAACAAAAGGAATGTGTGTATATATACATATATGTATATATATGTATATATATGTATGTATATATACATATATATGTATGTATATATGTACACTCTATATATATATACACTCTCATATATGTGTATATATATATATACACTCTCATATATACATATGTACATATATATACATACATATATATATGTACATATGTATATATAGTTTGTATTTTTGTACACATATGCATATATACATACATATATATACACATATATACATATGTCTATTTTACAGTGCTCTCTCTCAGCCTCTGCCTTCTAGTCTGAAAAATCATACATTTAAAAATTGCTCTTGTCCTTGCGTTTATATTAGTTGCTTTATTCCATTGTACCCGTTGGGAGGTGTATCAGACCTAGACATACCAAATGTTTGCAGTATAGACATAATCAAGTTCTGTCTGGATTTTTTTTTGGTAAAATCTTGACTGAAGGCAACCATTGGATGTCAATTAGATGTCCCCTCACAGCCATCTCTGAAATCCCTGCTTCCCCCTTCAGTCTGAAGTAGGCGGCCCTCCAGAGTATTCCACAACACTTTAGCATGGAGGTGAGAACAGTTACCACACGACAGCACAGATGCTTGATTATCTATCTCCTTCTCCAAATTGCAACCTCTGCGAGGTGAGGTCAGATGCCAAATTTGTCTTGATCTCTATGTATTTCCAGTACTTAACATAGGACCGAGTTTATAACAGAGGCCCAATAAATATTTTTTCACTCATTGAATGAATGCATTGAGAAAAATTATTTCTGAATTTTTTAGCTAATTCAAGACTACAACCTTGAAACATGACTTCTTATTGTGGGGACTGTGAGCTTTTTCCTAAGGAAAATTTTCTTAATTTTAATCAGATTTTCAAAGGAATCTGGGTACCCTTTAAAAAGGGAAAAAGTCACTGCTTTAAAGTCTCACACACACACACTATATATATATATATATATATATATATATACACACACACACACACACACACGCTGGATTTTCAATGACCAGCCATATCCAGTTGCATTTGCCATGTCAACGCTCAACTGTCCACCCGCACAGAACTGCATGGTCTTCCCCGAGGATGCTCACCAATTTATTGACTCTTTCCTACTAGAAAGTTTTGCGTTGTCTAAAACCTTTGATATTTGACCAAGTACTGCCTTTCTCCAGATTATTTGTAAAAGTGTTAAGTAAGCCTAGAGCTAATATCAATCCCTAAAGAAACCCAGTCCTTAAACTTCTCAACCTTTTCTTCTTACTGTTTGTTTTCCTTTTCTAAGATAGTTCCTTTAACATAATGAATCCTCTCATCTAACCTCCGAAAATGAAGATTCACATTTGTTTTTTCACCTTGGCTATAGGAATTACATTTTTACACACCTTTGAACAGGAAGACAATATATAAAACTCAGGCACCCTTAGTTTTAAAGTCTTCATTTGTCAGATGAGGAAATGCCTTATCTTTCTAACTACAGTCAGGCATTGCTTAACGATGGGGATATGTTCTGAGAAACGTGTTGTTAGGTTCTTCTGTCATTGTGTGAACATCATAGAGTGTACATACACAAACCTAGATGGTATAGCCTACCACACACCTAGGCTATATGGTACTAATCTTATGGGACCATCATTGTATATGCGGTCTGTCATTAATGGAAATGTTATATGGAGCAGGACTGCAGATATCTTCTTGTCTCCTAATATATAATATACTGAAGAATGAGCCATTTATAATTAAAAAAGAAAAATCCATGCTTAACTCACTAAGTGAATGTGGTTATTTTCAATCTTTAAAAAAGAAAACAATGTAAGAAATTTGAAAATGAATTTGATTTTCTTGCTGGATATTACATTCAGAGTCTGGAAAAGTTGTTATTTAAAAAATTTATGCTAACAGAGATTGATCATATCTTAGGGACTAAGAGAGAAAGACTCCTGAAACCAACCTCAAAACACACACCTTCCCTGACTCTTCACACTGCACGTTCAGTGGCACACTTGGGAGGGCATTAGCATTACGTGACTTGACCAGTCGGTCACTCCTAGGAGGTATTATTTTTTGTTAACAGTAGAAAAACCAAAGCTAATTTTTAAGCCTTGAGATTTTTTTCCCCCTAATATAAAATGACTAAACAAAACTGAAAATATACAGGTATATTCTTTATCTCTAGATAAACTTCAAGAAGTCTATCAAGGCTTTACACAATCTGGCTCTCCTTTGCTTCTCTGACCTAACCTTCTAGTCTCCCAGTTAATCCCTCCATCACACACCAACCTCCTTGATGTTTTTAAAAAATACCGGGATACTCCTGACTTAGGACTCTGTCTTCAACCTTCTTCCCTCATCCATCTGCAAGGCTCACTTACTCCCCCATCTCCTTCATGTCTATCCCCAAAGATTACCCTGTGAGGAGGCCTTCCCTCATTTCTTTCTTTAAAACAGTATACCTCCTCATGTACCCCACTACCAATATTTAGCATTCTCTATTCCCTTTCTTCTCTTCCTTCTGGGATTCTAATTACATACAGGTACATCTGAGCTGTCCAATATGGTAGCCAAAGCCACATATGACCACGGATCACTTGAAATGAAGAGTCCAAATTGAGATGTGGTGAAGTGTAAAACACACATCGATTTCAAAGACATTGAATGAATAAAATAAAGTATCCGATTAATAATATTTTCATAATGGGGCTGGCCCTGTGGCATAGTGGTTGAGTTCGGCATGCTCCACTTCGGCGGCCCGGGTTCATAGGTTTGGATCTGAGGCATGGACCTACACCACTCGTCAGCCATGCTGTGGTAGTGACGCACATATAAAATAGAGGAAGACTAGCACAGACGTTAGCTCAGGGCTAATCTTCCTCAAGCAAAAAAAAAAAGAGGAAGATTGGCAACAGATGTTAGCTCAGGGCAAATCTTCCTCACCAAAAAACCAAAAAATTTTCATATTAATACAAGTTGAAATAATACTTTGAACACATTGGATTAGATAAAATATATTAAAATTAATTCCAGCTAAGTTACATATGTGTCCCACCATATCTACCGGACAGCACTGTTAAACTTTTTCATGTGTCTCATGTCTATTATACTTTTTTCTATGTTTCCTTTTTTCCCCTTTTTGGCTTCTGATTGGATATTTTCTAATGATCTGCCTTCCAGTTCACCAATCCTGTTCGTGTTTGTCTAAATTGACATTTTAACCATCAGCTTAATCTCATATTCCGTATTTTTCAATTCTAAAATTTCCACTCCATTTTCTCATCTATTTTATTTTTCTTAAATATTTTAATTTCAATTAAAGTCCTTGTCTAATAACTAATGTCTGGACCATCTTCGTATGTCTTTCTAGTGTGTATGTGTGTGTGTTCATACGTCCTATCTTTCGACATGCCTAAAGATGTCTTATTGATATCTGGACCTTCTGTATTTACTAAACAAAACAAAACAAAACATAGGCTACCCCAGATGATATTGTCTTCTACCTGAGAGTTCACACTTTCCTCTCCTAGAAAGAGCGAGTGAGTGAGTACCTTAATCCAATCAGAGGCTGAGCCAGCCCAAGCTAAGTTGTACCTTCATTAAGACTTAGTCTACACTGATTTGTCCCAGTCCCAGGGCATAGCTCTCTAGAGTTTTTGAATGATTGCCTGGGTAGGTTGTTATTTTTTCAACAAGATGTTTTCTGCTTGGACTTTTAGTCTCATGCAACTCCTCACAGAGGCCTATAGCTTCAGAATACAGTAAACAACGTAAGGGGGGAACTGACTGTGTTGACGCCCTTCCAGTCTCCCTTTCAGCCAGTCCAGCCCCACACAACTGCCAAAACTTGGCTGGTTTCACTGCTCTGAAGTAGTTATCATCTTCCTGGGGCCAAGGCCAGATTCCCAGGCTCCAGCCTTAGTGGCCGCAGGTTATCATCTGACATGCGCAGGTACACCTCTCAGAGGCAGGGATCAGTGAAAGGTAGACTCTTCTCCAAAATGTTAGTTCCTTTGGTCCTCAGTGCTTCCACAGCTCTTGGAAGATTTGTGTTTTACCCGGCATTCTAGTCATTTCTGGCAGGGATAACTGCCAGCTCCACTCCCACCCAGAAGTATTAGTTTGCTTTATTATTTTTTTTCATAGCATACTTCACCGTCTAACACGCTATGTATTTTATTTATTTAGTTTATCATCATCTTTTTTCAGTAGAATGTATCCTCCAGGAGGGCTGGTGATTTTTTCACATCTGCATCCTCAGTTCTCAAAAAATATGGAAAAAATGAACAAATGAATTTATGACCATGGCATTGGTAAGATAAGAGAAACCTGAACAAAAGTGATTCTTAAGATGAACTGATTTGTCCTCTCAAGAAACTGATATTTTTTTCTCCCATCATTTACTGGGCCTTACTATGTGCCAAACAGTGTGTTAAGACTTAGGCATTCAAAAATGAATACAGCACATTCCCTACCAGAAACAGACCAGCAAAAATAGAGATTAAAAAAACCCACAAAACCTAAAATGTATTTTCTTGACTCATGACAAGAGAGAAACAATGGATTTTTAAACATATGAGGACCCTATTTAACAGAAAAAACCCTTAAAAACTTTCTGTGGGAAGTTATACACTTATTCCCTTTTGTCCCTCAGATTCTGCTCAGAACAATCTGCCAATTTTTCTGTAATTGCCTTCAGGGCCTGCAGCATCTTTGTGTTCAATGGCGGCAACAAATTCTCCCCTTGAAAGTAGATTTGACTTTAGAAGAAACCAGAAGCCCTTTGGAGTGAGGTTTGATAAAAAAGGAAACTCCTAAAATCATTTCTGATCAATGAGGGAAGATTATGAAATAAATGGGACTTCTTTTCTTGTGTGGTTCGTAAACTGGCTGTGAAGGCAATTTCAAGAAACCTGAAAATTTGTAAGAGTGAAAATATTGTTGAAATAAGTATTTCAGTGTTTTGTTTCATTATTTCAGTCCTATAGTTAAACATAATCTAGTCCTATAGCTAAATAAAGCCCACTGAAAGGTAAGAATTAAAGAATCCATGGAAGATCAATTAGTATATTAAGAACACAGAGAAGTATATTAGGAATTGTTATGATAAATGAAATTATTTTGATTTCACAAAGCCTGTATTTCACAGCTTAGAATGCAACACTTTCCTGTGCTAATATTACTAAGCACGTCTTCAACAATTCTATTTTGTGTTTCATGATACTGAACTGTGTCTATCGTGGGGGATCGGAATTGGCCACCCCAAAATGTGTCTCTCTGTCTTGATTATTTTTAAGGACAAAAAGACTCTGAAAGAAACTTTGACCTTCTCTCCCAACTGCCTAAAAGAATTTAAGATAGAAGGCCTGTTCCAGGAAGGAGCTAATACCATAAGATAACTGTAGTGTAATATAAAATGTGTATCTCCTGTTGGCCCAACAAATACTTGTTTTAACAAACATTTGCTTTTCCATCTTCAAGTGAATTGCCTTCCTCCCTTTTGAAGCCCCAAACCACCACCCCAACATCCTCCTTTGTCTTCAGCTGAAAATGATATTTAAGGTGGTGGCTTTGGCCATTCTGGCATTACTCAGCTTTCCTGGGTTTCTCCCATGTATACAAGCTATTAAACTTTGTTTGATTTTTCTCCTGTTATTCTGTCTCATGTCAATTGAATTTTTAGTCCAGCCAGAAGGACCTAGAGGGTAGAGGAATTGTCTTCCTCCTCTACACCATACTACTTCATAGTTTTCCTCATATATGGTTGTCATTCACTTAAGACTCACACATGCGTGTATTTTTTACATCTTACAATTCTGAATCACCCTCAAACTTAATACATATAATAAGAAACCACAGTAAAGAAAAAAGTCACCTTTTCCCATTTTCAGTTGAGGAGTTACTAGGTTAAACAGGGAAGGATAAAGAAAGAAGAAACATTAAGAACATGAATAAAATACAAATTACAAAATTGAAAGTTGGCTGCAAATAATGGTGATTAACTTACTTCAATATATCTTCTTAAGATACTTTGTAAAATTTTCTGACATTTGTATTTATAAACTATTAGAGGACCCAAAATGAAGAGATGCTCAAAAGTGTCCATATGCCATAGGCCACCACTGTAAGAAGCTATTTCTTTTAGGATCCAGATTCCTGAACAAAATAAGCTTCAACTAGGAAAGATCTGCTACTAGTAACAGGAAATAAAGTGGCTCCTGGGAGGTCTCCTTTTTCTCTCTCCTGTTAGTCATTCTCAGACTGTTATTGATAACTTAGATTAGTTATAACAGCATTTTTGGACAATAAAGAGCGTTAAATCGATTTCTTCAAATTGAAACTACCAACAAAAATATGTTAATATTTTATATTAATAATGCATATTTTCTATGGGAATATTTTGATTAAGTAGAATTGACACATACATATAAATGCAAGGAAGTAATTAAAATTATATTAGCAGTTATTGTGGCAATAATTTCAGAAAGGTTATATCATCTGTCTGAAAACACAGCCTTTCACACAAAACGAAGTCATATCCATTACATGAAAGAAGTGATTAGAACCTAGTAGTAAAGCTGGCTAAATGTGCTTCTACCAAGCTCCAAGTTTAAGTTTTAATGCATTTTTAAATGTTTCTGGTCTCAAAACATTGAACAGCTGACAATTTCCCCCAAGAGAACAATACCTTGAGGGGAAAAGCAATTAGAATATGGAGTGACCAGCAATCAGTAATCATTACTTGGTACATTAAATGTAGTATGCTGGCACCTGGTTAAGTAATTTAGAAACTGGTTAAATATCTGGAAAACAGGGTTTTCTCAAGTTAAATGTGAAAGCTCAGGGAAATAAAATGGACTTTCTCACAGTTACAACATATCAGAAAGAAAACTGCAGAATAAGGTTTTAGGAAGTTAAAATTGGGTGAACATATTAAAGGCAATTGGAATCAAAGGGATTGAAGTAGAAAATCTGGTATTTCTGGAAAGTTCAAATTCCACAGTTTATAACTTAGAAGAGCTGATGATACATTTCATATCAAGGTTTAATATTTCTGTGAGGGTGGTTTAAATAAACTGTAAATTTGAAAAAAGCTTTTTATAAAATTCTTAAACTAGAAGAGAAGAAATGAAAATTACTAACCCAGTGAGACAAGAACTTCCACAAACTCCCTTCACTGGTGACATCTTTCACTTCACCATGGCCACGTACTCTACCTTCCCTCCTGTTTCTACCAACAAACTGTCCAAGCTCCGACAGGGTCAATCCCTCCACTTGTGACCCAGACCTCATAACCTCTCATTCAAGGATGATGCTCCAGCAATCCACTCATCTTTTTCTATCATCATCAATTTCCCCCCATGTCATTGGATTGCTCTCTTCAGCAAACAAACATGCTACCATTCCTCTCATCTTAAACAAATGTCCTTTCCTTGACCCTAATTCCTCCTCAAAAAACTAATCCACTTTTTCTCCTTCCTTTTGCAGCAAACTTCCTTGAAAGAGTTATCTATAGTCTCAGTTTCTAATTTCTTTTATTCCCATCTGAACTCATTTCAATCAGGTATTTATTCTACCTATTGAACCAAATTGTCCTTCTTAAGGTCACCAGTCACCTCTATGTTAATAAATCCAATGGTTATTTCTCAGTTCTCAACTTACTTGACCTCTCAGCAGTACTGGACACAGTTATCACTGTTTCCTTCCTAAAATTTCCTTCCTTTGGCTTCCAGGACATCAGCCTTGCTTGGTTTTCCTTTTTAGAGTAATGATTTGTCCTCACCATCCTGAGCCCTAAATGTTAGCAAGTCCCAGGGCTCAGTCCTTAAATATCATCTCTTTTCTATCCACCCTTATTTCCAAAGTAATCTACTCCGGTCTCATTGTTTGCCTACTGAGAATTCCCAAATGTATATCTCCACAGCCCTGATCTGTTTCTGGAACACATTTTCTGAATATTTTAAATAAGATGTACCAGTTTTGTAATCCACCTCCCCCCGCCAAAAAAAAACCCAAAACTGCCTTTCTTCTGGATTAAAAAAAAAAAACTCTATTCACTGTGGACAAACATTAATTTAAAAGTGCATTTATTCAAAAAACCCTTTATTGACCTGTATGACTTTTCTTAATTGCTCAGTAGGAGGGATACAAAGATGAATAAGAAAACTTAAAAATCACCTGCCCTCCCACAACCTAGGGATAACTGTATTCAGACACACATAAATTTATTAAAATCTATGAAAAAATACAGTCCTATACCCATTCGAAATAAATTAGTATATGATAAAAAGTTATAAATGGGCATATATCTTGTGTTCTTTCAGATATTTAATGAATAACTTTTGAGTGAGCCTGTAGTTTTATAGAATCATTAGTTTAACATGATTTACTTTTATTAAGTTGGTCTTTTTGAAAAATAACAGACCGATGACAGCTAAAGTGGAAAAGTTGTCTCAAAAAATATTATGGTTTATCTGCAAACACGTCTTATTACAGACTTCAAGTAAAGAAAAAAAAACTTTATTATTATTTCAAATGTACTCTCTGCATTTAAAGTTAGTTTAAAAATGCACAACAAATGATCATCAAAACTGCAATCTGAAAAAGGCATATAATTTAAAATATGGGAGAAGATTAGGAATATGTTAATAAAATGGCTCAACTCTCACAAAAAGTATAGAATCCAGCTTCATTGAATTTGAACTCAACCCTTACTGATCCAATTGTTGCTAAACAATCAAGGAAGAAGGAATAAAAATGAACTTGCTCAATTAACAATGTGGTTAAAAGCATGAGGTGTGCATGTTGGTGTGGGGAAGTCTAAGTTTTAGTTTCTTTATCTGTAAAATGAAGATAATACTGGCTCCCATCTCATGATTGTTGTGATTACTGAGATAACATATGTGTTATCTCATTAGCAAGTGCCTGATCTTTAAACTGCTGGCTTATCGATGTTAGCTGTTATTATCATTGTATTTAATTTCTTAAACTTGTTTACTATCTGATTTTTTTCTAAGAAGCTGTTTTCACCAAAGCTATTCAAATGAACAAGCAATAAATATCATTAAAACAAAGAGAATATTCACACTGGGTTCTGAATTCTGCCTGAAAGTTTTTATACAACACAGTTTATTACAGAGAACAAAGCTGTACTTTGAAATCAGTTTTTCTGTCAGAAAGACCAAAAAGCTCAGAGGATGTAATTGAATGACTACAATGCACCCTGGCCAAGAAGTGAGGCTTTAACTTGTTCTTTAAAATAGATGCAAGTGAGCATTGTTCTTTCCATTTTAATATAGACTTTCCACCCCTAAATTGACTTTCTGAAATAGTTAGATAGTTGTACACTTTTAAGTCACTTTGTCAGTGTTCTTGAACTGTGAAAGTAATTCAGTGCTGAACTCATAAAATATACTCTCCAAGGTCCAAGTTTAAGTGAGCATAGTGATTTGTTTCCTAACAATAGAGCCCAACTAAATTTAAAAACTCCATTGTACTGGACAGTCCTTGAGGCTTTGAGCTGCCTTTCTTATCCATAGCCCTTCAGAGCAAAGCAGCCAAGGGTAGTTTTTTGTGCATATAATCTACTATCACCACCCTACCACTGTCACGATAAAACTCTCTGCTATTACCTCCATTCCTACCACACTGCTCTCACTGGCTCCATGATTCCCTCTATCGCTATCACAACCACCACCATTACTCTTACGACCACCAGCACATCACTGCCCCCTTACCACCACCACTAATGACAGATATGAACAAACTAAGCCCTTTACTTGTATTACACGATTTAATCCTCAGAGCAACTCGAGACGAGGAAATCAAGGCACAGAGAACTGAAGAATAATTTTTGGCTTATGTTCATATATTTGGTGAATGGGAAAGCCACAATGTGGATCAAAGTTTTAACAACTACAAGGCATATGTTCTTTCCATGGCCAAATGCACTGTGTGGCACACAGTGAATGCTAAAAAAATATTTGTAGCATGAATGGATAAAGTTGTCATGCCTTGGGTCATGCAGCAGTGGGAACAGCCCACTGGACAACTGGCAGGAGATGCTGCCCTACAGGACGTTTTATACTTGATATTATCTAACTCATCCTGTAAATTTCTCTTGTAGGACAATGAAACACATGGAGAGGGACACAAATAGTACAGGAACTCTAAAATCAAGGTCCAGCCAGAAAGAAGGCAGTGGATTACAGCAATAAAGTCAAGAAAACCAGTGTAAAAGTAAGCCAAAAAGGTAAAAGCATTATATCTGCTGGTAATGACAATAGAAACAGGTAGAGGCAGAGACAGACAGAGGACACACCATTAGGATGGCACAGCGCCTTGATGAAACGGCAACATCCTGCACAGCATTCTAGTTCTCCAGGTGGTTCACTGGGTAGCCAATGACATGCTTTCAAACTTTTCCTGGCTCCTTTTCTCTAGTCAAGTAGTGATCCTTTCCTTAGGAAACAACAGTCTTATCCATCTGGTCAAGTCAGTGACTCATAAGTCAGATGTTTATTCTCCACATACAACCCCTTACCATGTTCTGTATTTTCTCTCTATCCTCAGCTGCTTCGATTCTGGTCTAAGCCACCACCATCTCTTGTCTGGGTCACTGCAGTTTCCTCCTAACTGGTCAATCTATTCTCGCCTCTCCCAATCCATTCTCCACGTAGCTGGCTCCCATACCCACCTTCTGCACCTAGCTCAGACTTATCAATTCTCACCTAAAACCACTTCTTTGGGGAAGCTCACCTTTAGAGTAGGGCTGGTCCTCCTATTATTAGGTCTTTTGTCACCCTCTACTTTTCTTAACACATCGCACTTAGAATTACTTGTTCATACTTTAATAAGTCTTTCTTTCTAGACTATAGGCTCCTTGAAGATAATATTGTGTTTGTTTTGTTTAACCCTATGCTCTGGGTACAGTGCCTGGCCCAAAAGAAGTGTACAATAAATATTTGCTTAATAAATACTGCTGACGATTCCTTCATAATACATCATTTGCAGTAACTTGAAGATCTCTGTTTTTCGAAATCTAAAAAAAACCCTCAATATATGATCTGAAAGGGGTTTACAAATACTTCACAATTAATAGAACTAGAATCCAGCCCACCTCCATCAAGGGCTGACATTATGCATGCACCGTGCAGAGTGATCTGGGATGGGGAAGAGGTGGGAGTAGAGACTTCATTCAGTATGCAAAGGGAAGCCACAAACAATCTCGAAGCAGAGGAATGACCTGATCAGATGTGTGCCTTAGGTAGAAAAATTGGGTGGCAGTGGATGGACTAAAGTACATTAAGACTCGAGGAAGGAAGAACAATTGGGGAACTGTTTGAATACTATAGGTGAGACGGTTTTTGACGGCAGAGCCAGCCACCCACATGGCCCCCTGACCTAGTTCTGGCCATTAAGACTTAAAAAGTCTGTTAAAGAACTTCTGAGAAAGATTTCTTTCCTGAAAACAGAGACTCAAGAGAAGAGAGCCCTTCCCCAGACCCAGATGTGTTTGGACATGGCTGAGCATGGGTGTGACGCCAGTGATCTTGGAAGCACGCATCCACGACCTCAAGAAAGTAGCCACAGAGAGCAAAGAGGAAGGTTAAAAAGAATCCAAATCTTTGATGACATCATTGCGCCCTGAATGAAACCTGGAAATAAGTTTTACTTAAAAGAAAACAAATGTCAAGATCTTAAACCTCTGTTTATAACTTTACCTTTCTTCGTGTCCCTTTTCCTATAATAATATGTGACATCCTCAACTTTACCTTCATAGTGCTTCTCCGACTCATCTGTCTATATCAGTTAGGATGCTCCAACTTCAAGTGACAGATTGCTTATTAAAATGCCTTAAAGAAGAGGTGTATTTATTATCTCACTTATCAAGAAATCTAAGCTTTTTTGTCTTTTTTGAGGTGGCTGACTGGGGCCCTCAGGGAGCTGGCTGGGAGTATCGAGAGCATGCAATACTGTTTTCCAGTATGTAAAACACAGCTCAATTTTATAAGAAAACTGTTTCTGGTGAACAAAAATAAGTATTTTACGTATTCAAAATTAAAAAATCCCCAATCAACTTCTGCCTCCCCCAAACATAAGGAAGTAGGGAAACGAATGATGAGGGGGTAGTCCTGAAATAATTGTTTTTCTTTTAACCAAAACTTCTTATAAATTGAGATGCTTATTATTTGCTAGCCAGTAGCACAGATCCTATTTTCCCCCTTTATCTATCTATATGTGGCATATGGTTGTCTTCCTCTTTTTCATTCACCCAACATTTGTTACTTTTTTTACATAACCATCTATTATCTAGATGTTAATGAGAGCACATCATTTTCTGTGCCCTCAAAGTATTATTCAGAATTCACCCCAAGTCACAAATTATATGCTCAGCAAAGTTCCCAGCACATAGTAGGCAATCAAATATTTGTTTAATGCATCTGTTCTGTAGCATGATCTTTTTGTGGGTTCTAAAGAAACCTTGTAAAGGTGAAATCTTCCAGATATGGCATCTGATTAGAGGAGGGGATGAGGGAACAAATCACTAGGAGGTATAATTTTGGCCTTTGGAAGGTCCTTACTAAACACAAATCCCAGTCATTCATGTAAAACTCAATTTTTTCATAACATTTCCACTAAGCAACAAATCTGCCTGTGCTTGAATCTTACAACTAATAAGGAGGTCATTTTGTCATAAGGAAAGTGTCTACCTTTGTACAGTCCTGACTCTTAGAATGTTCTTTAGAGTGAGACAAAAATCTGTTTCCCAGTTAACAGAGGAGAGGAAATTCCCATAGTCTGTTCCAATGATAGCACTTTAAGTAGTGGTGCTTTAAGGGAATTAATAGTGACCTGGTGACACAAGACAAGGTGTATCTTTGAACAAGTCCTATATGCAATCTGAGACTCATTTTCTCTTTCTCTAAAACGAACATGATAATCTTCACCTGCCACATTTATTGTGAGAAGTAAATGAGATACGTAAGTGAAAGTACACAGTGCTTACTTGCACATAAATATTTTTAAAGGTGTGCAAGATAATGATACCACTGAGCACTTCTAAAGATTATCCTTTGCAAAAGGATGAGAGTAAGTTTAAAAAAAAAAACATTTCAATGTGGACCAGCCATATTAATGTCAATTACATTTAAAATCTTAATGCACAAATATGCCATTTAACAGATATCCTCAGTTATATATTAGAAGCAGTTGGTTATGGACATATTAATCTTTTGATTAAAATTTTTATACTAAAATGCATAAATATTCATGATTCTATCTTCTTACATTCACAAGAATAATGGTGGGCTTGGGCATCCAAGAAATGTTCATTCAAAAGAGATAATAATGAAGACGATGTTGACAACAAAAATACAGGCACCTCTCCTGGAGATGTGCTCTGTGCCAGGCAACATACTAAACCCTTCACATCTGAATAGCTTCGAGTGCTCATAAAAACCATTTGAAGTAGATATTATCATCTCCATTTACAAAGATGAAACTGAACCTAAGCTAGCTTAAATAACTCAAAAAAGGTCACACTAATAAGTGGCTGAGGCTGGATTTGAAACCTGGTCTTTAATGTTATACTTCCTCTACTAGGTTCCTTAATACATAAAATGAGTGTGCCTGACAGAATTATTATAAAATATATTCACTCATTAAATTCTGTTTTAAATGAGATTAACTATCTACCAATAGGGGAATACTTGACTATTTTGCAGTGCACATTATTACATCAGCTTCCCTTTATGTTGACTGTGACTACAGTGACAGGTGTGTCTATTAAAAAAATAAAAAAGTAATAATAATAAAAAAACTCTAAATTTATTTTTTTTCTTTAAAATTTTGTACACTGTGGTAACTATCACAAAATGCAGCAGAAGCAGAGAATGGTATATATCAAGGATGTATATCCTATCTTCAAAATACTCACAAAATATATTGAAAAGATCTGCAATGTAACAGTCCAGGAGGGTTGATATTTTAAATAGGAATCAAACTATAGGACTGACAAGGGCTAGTATAATTTTAGAAAAAAATAGAAAACTCAGTAAGTTAGCAACTTACCTTAAAACTACTCTGAGTTTATGAAACAAAAGAAATCTTATCATCATTAAAATGTTAAGAATTTACAATATATTGGTACAAGTTTTCAATTTTCAATCTATATGCACTGATTTAAGCTGTAAGTACTTTAAATACTAAGTATTTTTAAGTACTTTCTCAGAGGCCTACTTAGTCTGCACAGAGCTGGCGACTGCATAGTACAGTCGTCTTCAGCACCATTCAGTGATCCATGATGGTGGGAACTTGTAGTCTCTATCACCTTGTCTAGTTCCAAGTCCTGCCTTAATTTGTCACCCAACAGCCCAGTCTTCCTGGTCCAAACAAGGCCAAGTGTGCAGTCTGACCAGTTACTCAGACCCTTTGGGAAAAATCTTACTTTCTGACCATGTGCCTATTATTAGGTTACAAATGAATATTATACAATAAAAATATTGTATTTAAAGAACCAAAAAATCCCATGATTAGATGTTTTCAGTTACCTATGCGAGACTAACATTAGTTACTTTTCCATATAACCATAAACCCCCCTCAACATTGCCACCATTAATTTGGTAGCAACCAAGAAAATCATAGGTATAGGATAAATGTTCCAAAGCGCTAGCTTTGGAGTTCCAAAGGTTAAAAAAAAAATTTATTAAAATGGACAATCCTGTATGTCACTAATCATACTGAACTTTTTCTCTAACCATCTCTAAAGAGATTACTTAACGCACAACATGGAATTTTAACAACAGAAAGAAAGAAAAATTAATAGTTGCTGAACTAGTATATACCAGGCACTAGCCAGGTCCCTTTATATATTAATTCATTTTTAGATTTATAATAACATTTCATGGTTGGAACTGTTATTCCAGTTTATAGTGAGGAAACGGGCTTAAAGGTCAAGGTCATGCTGTTGGCCACCTTCCTGTCACTATGCTGCCTGTGATGAGGAAAAAACTCATACAGAACTTTCCTCCCTTTACAAAGAATATCAGAGAACATAAACAACCCTAGTAAGGTCCTAAACCTTTAGAGAAGGTACTATGGGATGTCCTTGCAATTACAAAGCTAAATTCTTCTTGTTCTGAAATCTATTTGAATAGCTCAAAAAGAAAACCAAATCTGTTTAGCACTTGACAATCCACTCAAATTTTCAGAAACAGTGATAGAGTTATATTCCAGGAAAGGCATTATAAATTATAAACACCAAAGTGTTACTGGCCTAAATAAAACAGACTACCTACCTAATCCTATTCATAGCCACTGAATGTGAACTGTTTAATGAATTAGCTTACTGTGATGTGCCTGTTAAGATGATAGTAGGCAGAAAGGAGATCGCCATAAGCAAGTTTCTAAAGTCAAATGATAATGTCTTCTAACAACATCTCAAAAATAAACACATATTAATGCATATACTATATAGTATGTATAATTGAGACATTTTTTGATAGTGAAATGCTGAGAAAGGCAGAAAAAAGTAATACTTTAAAAAAAAAGTAATTGTCATTTGTTAAATCCTTTTGGTAGGCTGTATTCCAACACAGCAACATTTTGAGTTGGTTTTCAATTATCATAAAGATTAGAGAGGAAATGAAACCATTACATTGAAGAGATATCTGCACTCCCATGTTCACTGCAGCATTATTCACAGTAGCTAAGGTATGGAAACAATATAAGTGTCCATCAACAGATGAACGTATCAAGAAACTAATGTGATGTTCATATATATATAATGGAATATTATTCAGCCTTAAAAAAAGAAGGAATTCCTGCCATTTGTGACAACAAGGATGAATCTGGAGGACATACTGCCAAGTGAAATAAGCTGGATAGAAAGACAAATACTGCATGGTAACACTTACATGTGGGATCTAAAAAAGAAAAAAAAAACCAAACTCATAAAGAGAGAGTAGAAAAGTGGTTGCCAGGGTCTGCGAGGTGAGGGAAATAGGGAAATGTTGGTAAAAGGGTACAAACTTTCAGCTCTAAGGTGAATAAGGTCCGAGGACCTAATATATAACATGGTGACTTATCATTGTATAATTGAAATTTGCTAAGAGACTAAATCTTAAATGTTCTTGACAAAAAAAAACCCACAAAAAACAAAAAACGGTAAATATGTGAGGTGATGGATATAATTAACTTAATGGGAGCAATTCTGTCACAATGTATACGTATATCAAATCATCACATTGTACACTTTAAATATCTTAGAACTTTATTTGTCAATTATACCTCAATAAAGCTGAAAAAAGATTAGAGAATAGTTTTTCACATATTTTATTAAGATTTCTGTGAGAAGTAATAGGTACTTCACATTCATATACTTTAGTGACAGTGACAGCTAAAAAAAGCTTTTTTCCCCCAACTCTACTGGTAATTTATAGAAAATATATTCAGAATCCAACCCTGAAATAAGTAGACTGTAATGACCACTGACAGTCCATTTCTCTCCTTGAGATTTAGCTCAAAGTCTGCCTCTGATAAGGAAATGCATTTTTCTAAAAAGTCCTCACAATTTTCTTTAGCACAAAAAAACAGTAGACTGCTCTTTTCTGTGACACCCCATATCATGCCTTCCTTCCAGAATATTGCTTTCCCTTGAAATTAAGCCATAAAATAAAATCTCTTGCTTGAAAAACAGTATATTAGTGAAGTAAGACACATGTCCTTTGTAATTTGAGCTGAACTGCAGCACATATAAAAAGCCGCATTTTTACTCATGGAAGACATCTATCAAATATGATATTTAATATCAGTTCTGTTTCATATTTCCAGGTAAAATCTTAGTTAACAAATAAGACATTATGATTTAATGAAGACTCGATTAACTTACAAGCTATGATACATAGAAGTTATGAAGAAAGGTTGGCCCTAGGCAAAAAGGTGAAATAAGTGAACTGCCTTTGGCCGCTGTCGTCCCTGGTGATATTCCATTCCAGGCAATACTTTCTCTCAAGCTGCTCATGGCCTATCTACTACAGGCATTTCTTTCACATGAAGTCCTCTGTGATCTGTATTTCTCCCTAAATCTCCTCTTGGTGTTGGGGGGCTCTTTATAGAGCCATGCCTTTTGGCTCTTGTTGACTTCTTTCTCCTCCCCAAGATATAGAAATGACAGATGGCTCTCCAGTAGCCATTCTGGACCAAGAGGCAGCCTTGAGATTAGAAACTAAAGAATAAAGATGGTAAGCATAGAGATAGAAGGAGACAATCCCTCACCCTCATCTTTTCCAAGCTGGGCCTGGCAGAATAGCTCTCACAAAGAAAGATGCCGAGAAGACAATTGCCATCAATGAGGTGGTGACCAGAGAATACATCATCAACATTCACAAGCACACCCGTGGAGTAGGCTTCAGAAAGCATGCCCCATAGGCACTCAAAGAGATTGGAAATTTGCCATGAAGAAGATGGAAACTTCAGAAGTATGCATTGACACCAGGCTCAACCAAGCTGTCTGGGCCAAAGGAATAAGGAATGCCCCATACCATATCCATGTATGGTTGTCCAAAAAATGTAATGAGGATGACGATTCACCGAACAAGCTCTATATGTTGGTAAGCTATGTACCTGTCGCCACCTTCAAAAATCTAGTCAATGTGGATGACAACTAACCACTGATTATCAAGTAAAGTTATAAAACTGCAAAGAAAAAAGACAGAAGGAGTGAGGCTGGCCCGGTGGTGTAGCAGTTAGGTTCGCGTGCTCCGCTTAGGCAGCCCGGGGTTCGCAGGTTTGGATCCCCGGCACAAACAGACACACTGCTTGTCAGCCATGCTCTGGCGGCATCCCATATAAAGTAGAGGAAGATGGGTACGGATGTTAGCCCAGGGCCAGTCTTCCTCAGCAAAAAAGCGGAGGATTGGCAACGGATGTTAGCTCAGAGCTAGTCTTCCTCACACACACACAAAAAAGACAAAAGGAGTCTAAGCCCCTGATGACCTTGTGGAACTTCCATATGAGCATCCAACTGACACCTTCAAATGTCTCTGGTTAAGTGAAGTATTTAAGTCCATGATACTTGACTTTCCTCCTATAGGCACTTGAACCTAATCCTAACCAATATGCGTTTTTGCTGGGGAGGGAAAACTGGCTGGTTGGAGGACAAGGGGAAGAGAGGGATTTTTCACTGTACTTTCTTTTGAAAATCTCAATGTGAACCATGTGAATGTATTATTTAATCAAAATTAAATTAAAATTTAAAACTTCAAAAAAATTAATAAAATACTATGTCTGAAATACTAGAAGTTGCTATTGTTCAATGAAAATATTTAAGCTTATCCTATGAAAAAAGTTCATAAAAATCTGGACCTAAAATATTTATTTTAATAAATATGGGCAATGTGATATAAACCTCAATCGTCTCTTCTGCAAAACTTCGAAGTACATCAGGACAGGAACCATTGTGCTCACTTTTGTAACAAGAGCAACTAGTCAGGGGTTCTGCAGGTGGTCCATGCTCGAAAATGCTGGTTGAATGAATTAAATGCCCTAAAATACATCACCAATGCAAGTACTCTCCTCTGTATTTGCCTAACAGTTATCTACAATACTGAATATATGAGGAAGACTTTAGGCAAATATAGAGGAAAAAGATTATACTTTTTGAGTAGAAGCTTAGCAGAACACAGTTATTGATAGTTATTTAAGCTAGTAAGCAAACATTATAAGCCCATTTATTTATCTGCCCCAATAACTCATTTTCCTCTGCAAGTATTCATTGACTAGCATATGTAATAATCCCCAGGTGAAAGTTAAAAAAGTATTTATGTGGGGTGGGGCGTAGAATTGCTATTAAAAAAGTCTTGTAGGAACTTAGCCCTAATTCTTAAGATTTTTATTCTTCTAATATATTTATTCTATTAATGCAATCCAAAAAAATACAACCTACTAAATGTACACTTGACTAAATTTTTATAATGAAAAACTCCACAAATAACTCTCTAAACATTACATAACTCAAGAATTTTGAATTATATTTTACATTTACACTATAAGACATCTTTTTGGGGTTCTATTAAAAAAAAATCACCCATCTTCCCAAAAGAGATTGTTAACAGTTATAACCAGCTTATGTGAAAATTTGAGTAGAATAGCTCAAATGGAATTTGCAAGTAAGGCCTTTTTACTGAGCAAATCCATGAAACTTTCAAAAGATTGATAGGAATGTATAACTTACTTTGTCAGTTTCATTTTTCATGTCTTGGTAATAAATGTTATTTTGATAAATAAAGATGATTTTTATTGAATTTATTGCACTGTGATTTTTATACAACTATGGTTCCTCAAATAATATAAAAGGAGGAACCATACTTCAGTACTCAAGCTGTTAACTCATGTTTCTTTTCAAGTTATTTGTCAACATTTCCTCATCCGTATAAGAACTAGGTGAATTGACGATGTAGGTCTCTCTATGTCCTACAAAATAAAAATCCCAAGGAATAAATGGGTATAATAGCCCTATAAATGTTTCTGGACTACCACTGATTCTACCCCATTTGCATCTCACCATTGCCTTATGAACCTTTTCACTTTGCATCCATCTGACGAAACAATGGTAATGACAGTGGAAAAAAAGCTGTAGCATAAACAAAACAAAACTTGGGTGGATTTGAGTATGCCCCACTTGGCATCAGTTCAGCCATAATAGTAGGTGAAAGGAGGGAAGGAATTCCAGTCCCATCAGTTTACTTGCTTGTGTCTGGAGGAACCAAGGCAGATCCAACCAAGGTAGATTAGCTCTGAAATCAGTTTCTGAGCACCATCAAAGTAACGGCCAGAATGGTACTGGCTGCTTGTCTGTGTCCTTTCAGGAGTCAGGCTTCATTTGAAAGCAAAAGCTTCTGAATAAACATACAGTCATAAAAAGAAGCCTTTACATTTGATATAAAGCTGTTGTCAAAACATTGTCCACATGACATCTAACTATCCCTGTCAAAGATTCTATATTCAAAGCCCTCAGGAATACAAGGCCAGAAAAAAACCTTGCCATTGTTCAAGAATTGACCTTACGGATGGGAATAATAATGATCTAACTTACAGAAGGTCCTCAGAAACATTTTCCAAAAGGCGTCTGACATCCTTAAGACATGGCCTTTATTGATTTTTTCCCTTTGTTGGGGGCAAATTTATAAGATGTGACTGTTACTTATAAACAAGGTTATGTGTCCTGGTTATAGTGGACCGACAGTCAACACCCATTTTAATCACCTACTAGAGTGCCTTGCTGTATTGTACTGGCTGGAAAGCTAAAAACTACATCAAAGATCCTCTTGCAGTTGGATGTGATTGGGCTTGGCCAGTCTCCAAACTGCTCAAGGTTAGGACGTGGGAAGTAAGGTAAGGGCCATGCTGGTTTTGCTTACAAGTGTGACTTTGGAAGCATTTGGCTTTCTCTTATAGCATCAGCAGAGTTTCCAGTATCACTAGCTTCGTGGATGCTGAAAGGCAGGAAGATGGGTATCTGTTATGCTATGTAGACTGTAACAGGTGCTGCACAGTTTTGGAGCTGGCAGGAATGGTGGTAGCTTCCTGATCATGGGGACTTCCTGTCAGGGAGTGGCAGTGAGGCTCTGGGGCCAGCAGCTGAAGCAGCAGTTTCCCAATTCAGCAGGCAGTTTTCGTATCATAGAGGAGGGAACAATTGCCTTGGTGGCCTGTGTTATGGCTTTTGATGTTGTTCATCAAAGCTCAACCTAGATCATTTCTTCAGTCCTCCCAATGATACTATAATCCATTTAATGTGCCATTATAAATACTTTCTGCTTAAACTGGATTCCGCTCTTTGCAGCTAAACCCTGATCCGTACATATGCCAGTGCATATATACCTCTTCCAAGAAGCAGATTTCTAATTTGTAGTGGAGAGGAAGAGCAATGCAGGGTCTAAAGGTTCACAGGAATGAAGCATTCCAAAACACTGTTCAGGGACTAATGGTTGCTAATTCTGTTTTCCCTCACTCAGGATGAAGATATGTTCTTGGTGACACTGAGATGTGTTCATAGACCAGGAGAGATCGATGTTTAAAATATTCCTTTGACTTGAAGTGTAAAGATTGTTAGTATAAGTACTTCCAGAATAATATCCAAGATTTAAAACCCGAATTATAAAAGAATAGCAAGCCCATTATGAACTAAGCTTCTCAAAGTCAGTGAGACCCTACTTTCTGGGAACAGGGTCCTGGCAGCTGCAGGCCTCTATTAGTTCCTGGAGGCAATGGGGTTCTGAGATGCTACATCCACTCTTGCCGTGCAGCCATCTACCTTCCCATAAGACGCTGTCTCTGGCTATTTCAATTGGACACTTAACTGAACTCTACTGTGTGTGTGTGTGTGGTCTTTTCTCACCAATCCACAGCTTAAGTCTCTTGATAAAAGTGTTTTTGTTGTTGTTATTATGTGCTGTCTAAGATTCTTCAGTTAAGTTTCTCTTTGCCAGAAAATAATGATCTATCCTCATCAAAGTCTCAACAAAAGTTAGAAGAAAAAAAAGAGTGTGATTGTCTGTTACTGTGGGCCTTCAGGTTTTGTGCTAAAAGGACAGTCCCCTATTAGGGTTCATGAGGCTTACGTGCAGGCTGTGGATAGGGTTGCCAGATTTAGCAAAACAAAATAGAAAATAAGGACACTTAGTTAAATTTGAATTTCAGATAAATAATGAATAATTTTCTAGTATAAGTATGTCCCATGCAATATTGGGGACCCATTTATATTTAAAAAGTATTTATGGGACATACTGATATTAAAAAAGTATTGATTGTTTATCTGGAAATCAAATGAAACAGACCATCCTATGTCTTACGTGGCAATCCTAGCTGTGGAAAGCTCCTTGCATGCACGACCACCGCAGAGTGATCCTGCCCTACAGCCACTTTGGGGCCTGACATTGTCTAAGGATTTAAGACACCTACCTTCAGACAGAAGGAAATAGCTAAGTGTGGGCAATTTATGGCATTTTACATAATGGAGACTAAGGAGTAAATGAAACTCCTAAGTGGCCTCAGACTCTTGCTATTTCCTGGGTTCGTTTCCTTGAACCTAGATTCATGTATGTTCTTGCCCAGGAGATGCAGCCCAAGTTTTGGCATTCTATAACCAGCTCTGCTTCCTTTTGTACCCCTGGCTGTCAGGAAGCTCAAAACTAAATCACAGTATTGACTTCTTAGTTTCTTCTTTACCCTTTAAACAGACAAGCCACCTCAAATTCTTTTTAAAAAGAGATGGGCCATAAAATCTTGATTGAATCAAATGAGCTGGCTTCCTCTATGGTAGTCATGAATAGTCAGTGAAAGAAACAGTTCTAGAAATTACACACAATAGAAGTCACCTTTCTAATTTTTCCATCTGTGAGGAATAAGACAATTACTGGGTTTACTTTAATAGTTATATAAGTTAGAAATTTGGCTACACAAGTTTAAAAACAGTGTAGCCTCCTGTACTATTGTTGCTGTGATGAATCTATGGCCCAGAGCAGAAAAGCTATTCTGGAGTTTCAACTTTTATTTACCAAGGCAGGCACTCTCTACCACAGAGAAGAGAGCACTATCAAGCAATTTTGTGTTTTTATTTGTTAAACGTGTTCTACTGCTAAAGTATGAGAAGTGAAAATGTGGCTAAACTTTGAAATGTAATATATAGCTGGAAAATAAAATAATTTGCAGCACAGTTAAGTTTTGCTCAAGTCTGGAGAGATAACATGAAAAATTCTCAGACTAGCAATTTGCTGACTAGAAAATCACTATATTTTCAATCAGCCTAATATGGCAGTTGTTTTTCATATGCAAAGAAAAGCTAAGGAAGACTTAGAGTCTGTAGCTATTCGGCATAGCTTTGCAAAATTTAGCTGCTAGTTTCTTCTTCGCCCTGTTATACGTGTTCCATATGGGACTTGTTATTACCAACGAGAAGAAATAATAGAAGCAAAAGGAAAGGTCCAGACTGGCATGCATTAACTGCTTGACAACTGTGGTTTTCCTAATGAATTGCCCTGTTGCTCTGTATCTCACTGATTACCGTACAACAGCTTTCATTAGTCTCTGCAAATAAGACTTAGTGCCACCTTATTTACATTCTATTGCAAATAATTAGCATTTCATATTAGAATCGTCCAAGGCACTTGTGAACTTACAGCAAGACTATTTGACATCATCCAATACTTGATTCTATCCTGAACAAGCTTGAAAACAGATTCTGTGCTTTTCAGTTACAACGGTGTCACCAATGAATTCTACCATGGCTTAAATTTCTGCCAATGCTGTAGCTAGGGATATCAAAACGCTGCAGTAATTAGACCTTGCAAGCCTGACTTCCCTAGTGGTAGAACTGTCACAGAAGGGGAGAAATTGATATTCAAAGTTTATAATAACTCAAACCATCACAATTATTGCTAGAACACGAATGCTACCATTTTAAAATGGTAGCAGAAATCAACTTAAGAAAAAGCCTTATTACAAAGGTAAAAGACAGATAAAAAAATAGCATCCTATGCTTTGATGACCAATACCTTTTTCTCTGCTAAAAATTTATAATTACTTATTAAAACTCAAACATGATTATTAACTTGGTGAGGAAGTATTTCTTTTGAAAACGTAGCTGCCATATTTAACAGATTGTAAAGCTTATTCTATTACATAAATTAGAACTTCACTTTACAAGTACATCTTTCTAGAATTAAATACATAGATTTGCATATATTATTATTTCATATATCCAAATTTATAGAGCATTTTGTACAAAACCAGTTATTTCCATCCCTATATAAATAATATATGTATGTGTGTGTACCTACATATGTATACACACATGCAATTCTTCATATGTAACTGATGTTTTCTCCAGGATGCACATACAATAAAACAGGAATCAATGAATCAAATAATTCTGAATTTGTGTGACTATGTTGTTTACAGACAGAAGTAGTTACTCTGAATATAACACCTCATGATAGGGTAACCATCAGCCCCAAGCAATGGCTGGGTCCATATGCCTGCTCTTATTTCTCTGGCCTTTCCATCACTGGCTCTGTGCTATGTATATAGCTCCTGATAACTACTTCAGAGCCTCAGGAGATAACTGAGCCTCCTGGTCCAGTTAACCAACTCAGGAATACCCAATGCTTCACATATTTCTCCCATTTCCACTTAGTCACAGATCCAGCCTGAGAGTCTCCAGATGGCTGATCTAGTGGCCCCTCACTCATAAGAGGGGTGATCTGTTGGACTCTTCCTGTCTCAGTATTTCAGTTTTCAACTAATGGTTTAACTGTCCTCAGCAGACATTTGAGAAAACAGGCAAGTGATTGTTAAAAGAGCATATAATAAATTGATGTTAAAATGCAATATAATAATAAAAAAATTATACTTAGGTGCAAAGAAGTAAATATAAACACATTAAAAATAATAGTGTGTAAGACTGTTGGCTAAAAGTTCCCAGTGAATGTTGTAGAGATTAGGAGTTAGAAATCAATGATGATAATAAAATGTACTCAATTGATAAAGGCCTTTCACACAAATTACCTTTTCTATAAAAAGACTGAAGACCTTCAAAGAAATAGAGTCTCTCTCTTTTTTTTTTACATTAAATGTTTTATTTCTCATCACGTCTCTCAATGTGGGCAGTGAATTAGTTCTATCTGAAGAAACCTCTTCAAAAACAAAGCAAACCTCTGTGGATTTCTTGCAAGGTCATTGTGACCTGCAGTAACAAATGGGAATTTATTTTCTCCTGGCAACAGCTGGGGGTCACATCCAAAATATAGTTCCTTAGGGGTATAGGTTATCGTTTAGGAAACTGGGATGATAATTAGGTCCTATGTCCATGAGGTCATATAGAGTGTAGTAAACAATTATTTGATATCCAGGGAAGAGGACTGTTAGAACTAGTCTGGGCTGATACAGTCCGCCTCCTTCCCAAATGTCTCCCTAAAATGAACCAGGGAATTTGGAAACTCTTGTCCTTACTGTCATCTACCCATCTTTCTCAAGTAAAGAATATGGACAAATGCATCAGTTTGAATTCCACCTCTGCCATTTACTAGCTATTTAACCTTGAGCAAGTTATTTAACCTTTCTGTGCCTAAAGTTCCACATATATATATATATATGTAGCTATAAATGGCATTTAGGTTTGGTTTTTTTTTTTTTTGGTCAGGAAGGTTAGCCCTGAGCTAACGTCTGTTGCCAATCCTCCTCTTTTTGCTGAGGAAGATTGGCCCTGGGCTAACATCTGTGCCCATCTTGCTATACTTTATACGGGATGCCGCCAGAGCATGGCTTGACAAGCAGTGCATTGGCCTGCGCCTGGGATCCAAACCTGCGAACCCTGGTTGCCAAAGCGGAGCGTGCAAACTTAACCGCTACGCCACTGGGACGGCCTCCCGGTATTTAGGTTTTATATATAAAGGTTTTATATATATATATATTTTTGTGATGATAGAATGAATTAGTACATATAAAGGCAAAACACTGCCTAGCTATAGTAGGAGCTACAAAATGATGGCTGTTATCTCTAATGTTAGGAAGATGTGACGTAGAGAAAATAAACCATTGTGAACTTCAAAAAGGAATTTCTTGTCTAGTCTATTATTAGAGAGGCCTGGCGTGGCCTTACCAGCCAGCCTTCCACCATACATATAATTTGACATGTAGCCCTAATGCCCTCATTTTGGTCTCCAATAGTCTTCTCCATTAAAGAAAGTGAGTGTCTGTGGAGAGTAACTGATTCCAAATTCTGCAGCAGGGGAAAAATAGTCAAAATAAGCCTGGGACATCTTGTTGCCAAACTATAAGGACATATTAAAAAATGCCTGGGGTGGTTTTAAAGGGAACCAGAAACTTGAAGAAGGTTCTTACTGGACAAGTCTGACAATTTGGGCATCAAAAAGAAAATAAAAGAGAAATTAGTCCTTGTGAGTTGAAATATAGTCTCCTAGTTTCTTGTTTGTTGCTTCATATTTTAATATCTGGTAAGGCTAGACCCCCACTGGTTTTTCTTATGTTTTCATACTTTTCCTAGTTTTTGCTTGTTTTCCTATTTGAATTTTAGAATTAGCTTATTTATTTCTAGGGAAAATTCTGTGGGTAATTTGATTGTAAATGACTTAACGTTGACTGATATCTTTATGAATAAAGATTTCCTAGAAATAATTAAGAAAAAGACTAATAACACAATAAAAATGGGAATAGGATAAAAAGAGATATAAGATATATAAAAAATAAATGGAACATGAGCTCAGAAACCTGACTATTGGGATTTGACGCCATTCTTCTTCAAACCAGCTGTTGTTACATCGACAAGTTACATAATCTCTTTGAACCTTACTTTTGCCATTCATAGGTCAGATATATTACCTCCTACTTCAGAGGGATGTTGTGATGATCAAATGATATACACATATAAGACACTTAGCACAGTTCCTGGTGCCTAGAAAGTGTTCAATAAAAATTAGATAGTCTAAAATCCAAAGTCTTACCTTGCCTACAATGACCAGTGTCTTCTGTTCCAGCTTACCTCTCTAACTTCTCTATTCACTCATCTTTGCCATTCATTCATCACTTTCTCATCAACATCACTTTTCTGTTGATTCCTAAACAAGCCCAGATCTTTCCTGACCCCGTGCATTCACTATTGCTTCTTCCTAGCTCTTTTATTAGCTGGGACCTTCCAGGGCCTCCTTTCATTTTGTAGCTCAAATGTCACTGTCTAAGAAAGGCTTCTACCAGTTATCATATCTTCTCATTTATTTCCTTCACAGAATTTATAATAAGCTGCTATTTCATTTATTTATTTATTTGTGGCGCAAGAGAAGGTGGGCCTTGTAAGGTTCACAAGGACAGGAATCGCTGGAGTCCCAGCATCTCCAATAGACGCTCCTGGGAGCTGTGCAATGAACATCTATTGAGTGACTGTCTCAGCATTAAACTACAAAACACTGAAAGAGAAACTAGATTTTATGTCCAACAGCAAATCGTATTTTGAGCTTAAATGTTTAACTCTGATTAATGTCTCATAAAGTTCAAAAGAAAATCCAATCATATAATTACATCAAGAAAGAATATTTGGAACATTGAGACAAGCTACAGTACAACAAAAATGAATGCCATTTTGATAAATATTAAGCAGTCTAATAAGACAGCCACCATACCTACTTCTGGATAACATTTTTGACCTGCAAATTGTGCCTTCACACAGTAGAGGCAGCTCTGTAATTACACTGATCACCACAGTTAAAAAGCTTAGAAAGAGAGTGAGCCAGTAAGTCAACGTAAAAGACATAATTGCCATATTCGAAGATCACATGAGGCTGCTTGTTAGCTATAGGCCAATATAGCTATTAAAAAGGAAAACAGCAAGAAGAACCAAAAAGTTAAGTTGTTTAGCTCTTCATAGCTGAAATGAAAATGCTTGCACCTAAATTTAGAAAGATTTCTAGCTTATTTTCTGCTGGTTTCACTTGAATTTGAAGATTTGTAACATCTAGGTGGTCTGTACTGATCATCTGTCAGAACCCTGGTGTCTATGTCACCGAAAATATTTAAAAGCCTGTTATTATGAGAACTGATCCACTGTGCTAAACCACGTTGAATCTTTGTGGGATATTGGATTAATTAAGAACAATAACAGCATAATGTTTTTTATATAGCCAAAGTGAGTTAACAAACTCCAACTTTGACCATCTTTGTTCTGTAAAATCTGATTTGTCATGTTTTTTTTTATCTGTATAGAATGCTATTAAAACTTTCCCCAAAAGGTCCTTTTCTAAAAAAAAAAAAATAGTTTACCTTGCTTCACTCCTTCAAAATATAGTTCAAATAATGTTCTGTTTATAAAGTCTTTTCAGTATATCCATATTCTTATTAGTATAATCTAAGTATTTATTTACAATTCTGTTTATTGTAAGTTGCTATTACGGGGGTTGGTTATTAATGATGTAATATATTTAATTGTGTTTGTCCCTTTTACATTTCAATCTGTAAATTCCTTGAGGGCCTAGAGCTTAATTTTTGTTACTTCTTAACAGGAGACTGTGGTGTTTGCATTGATTTTTTTTTTTTTTTTGACAAGGGTACCTTTCAGTTTTGACTTTAGTTTCTTAATCAGTAAAATGAGATAATTAGAGTAGAACAGTATTTTCTAAATTTCAGGTCTTTATCCACCAAGACTGGCATTATACATTCTTTTTTTAATGGAATACAGTAGATTAGAACAGTGAGTTAGAAAACAAAATAGACTATCACATGAAGTAAAGGTAAAAATTGTGTATTTTAGGTTTTTAGGTAGGTGTGTGTGCAGATATACGTAGTAGGTCTTGGTATATTATGTTTTTCTAAATGCGGGCTGAAGTAAAAAAAGTTTGAAAGCCACTAGGGATAGATCTTTAGGTTCCTTTGATATCTAGATTCTGTAATTTCTAAGACACTCAATTAGATGTTAAACTTTCTTCTTATATCATTGCTCATTAAGAACTATTTGAATTACATGCAATTTTATCTAAAGGAGACTATTGAGAAAAATTCTAACAGATAAGCACATTAATGAATAAGAAAATGTTTATTACTGAGTAAAATTTGGAAGAAATAGATTTCTAGCAATTTCTTTTCCTCAAAACAAACAACAAAGCCAGAACTTAATTTCCATAAAAATTTTCAATTTGAAACACCATAATCTAAGTATAACTACTACAAAGATAATAATAAAATATCCTATTGAAAAAGTAGTGTATAATTAGTGTGTCCCATCATCTTATTCTAAAGTTTGAAATAAAAATATCCTGGAAGATTTCTGGAAGATGTCTTTATAAAAGAAAAATATATCACCTTTAATGAATTCATTACAGACAAAATTTGAAGAATGATATCCAAGATATCAGAGTTCAATTATATTTGCCTTCTGTATCATGGTCCTGAGGTTTCTGATATATATTTGCTTAGGAAAAGAAACCCCAAGCACATATTCACCCCAGTCTCTTTCCACTATCAACCTCAACAGGTTAAAGTACCATTCAGAGGGCAAATATGTGGTATGTAATATGTCACTTCCCTATTCCACACCCATCACAGACATAAGTGAGCACAATATTCTTTCCAGTTGAGTCCTTCCGGTACTCCAGGAAGTGAATGCCAGTCAATAAGTTGTTGAGAGGAAACATTTTCCTTATCTGGCCCAGATCAGAATCCATTTACATCAGAAAACTTTGGCATGGAAACCAAGTTGCCATTACATACACGCAAACACATACACCTGTATGTTTGCCCAACTGACCGATCCATATGTTCACTCAGAAATCTAGTTTGATTTAGATACCAATGAGGCATGATATCGTCAGTAACTCTAACCTTCTATTGTGTTTAGTTCCTGAAGTTGCTCGATTTAATGAAGCTCAACTTATCCACATTCTCAAACTCAGAAATCAAGATCATGTATGAAGGTAGATATCTAGTCCTATGGTGTCCCTTTCTTTGCACCCCGCCCCCCAAAACTCACATTCCCATCAAATGGCTTAGTAATGGCATGACACATAATATGTGATGTTCTGCATTAAAACAAATATAATAAGTATTATTTATGGATAATAGAATCTTGGGGGTGAAAAAAGAAAACATGAAAGGCTAGTCTAATCCAAGAAAAAAACACCATAAAGCCTGATTGTTAAAAACAATGACCTAAGTTTTTCTTTTTGCTTATCAACATCATCTCATATCAAAAGTTAAAGTTTATGAATTATTGAATTGGTGAGTAAATTTGCCCTTTTAAGTCATCCGACTTTGCCTCTGAGGAGTCATGTCACTTCCTCTTCATGTCAATGTCTTGCATGGCTGAGTTGCCACAACCCGCTCTGGCCACTAAATCTCAAGTCATTTGGAGCCATCGAATCAATTATAACAGCTGCTGCTGTCTTACATCCACAACCAGTGATTGATAACAAAACCCGTCTGCTTCCGGTTCTCATTTGACAGCAACAAACCAGTCCCTGCCTGTTCTTACTGGCATTTGTCATAAATCAATAGCAGTTCCACCAGGCAGAAAGGTTCTGGCGACTCTCTTAGTCCATCTGGTCTCATTTTATTTTCAAATTTTAAAAATATAACTATTAAGCAAGATTAACGCCAAAACTTTATTTCTGGAAGTGTCTAATATTACGTGTAAGTAATCTCATAACTTGACACCACATGTTCCTATTCTTTAATTTGACTTCTAAAGTAAATGCCTGAAACACCACTAAAACTTTGGAAGAGAAAATTTTACACTCTGCAATTCTGTGATTTTATATTTAGAAGAGAAAAATGACATTTCCTTTAGATTATTTCAGATCTGATGTCACGTTTTTAATTGTTTTAAAAATATTTCAACCAAACAAAAACAACTGCTTTTATTTTTACTATTCAGCAGTGTCATTACAAAAATGAAGTAAAAACTTAATGGAATATTATAAGCAAATATTAGTCAACAAGCACTGAATATTAAGTGCATGTAGAAGACTGCACTTTGCAGATATGAAATTTTCTGAAAAAGTTACTATTTATGGACTGATACCCGTCCACTTTAAATATTTTGTAGAGCTGAATAACACCTAGTCATCTGCAAGAAAAGAAAACAACAGTGAACTAATTTGCACAATTTGAGAACACAGAATCTGACACACCTTACTATACAATTTTCAACATCAAAAAATACTTAATAAAAAATCTGGATGCATTTGACATTGTATTAGGTAGCATGCTAATTCAAGCAGGAATGAATGATTCTTGCAGAGATCTTTCACAAAAGGAGTAAAACAAAGATAATTCATAATAACATAAGGCCTTTGTCAGAGGGAGGGGAGAAGGAAAGGGAGGAAACATATTAAGCACGTATCTTTTACATCAGGCACTGATAGGCCCTTTATATACATGATTTCATTGGCTCCTCAAACCTCTAAGGCAGGCATTTTTATTCCCAATTTACAAAAAATAGACATAAGGTCATGTCAAACTGAATTTGAAGTCAGTTCTGCTTGATTTCAAACCCTGTATTCTTTGCATGTTCATTTATCATTTATCCACTATTTATTGGGAACTTACTATATATTCTATGCTAAGCTAAGCATCAGACATGAAAAATGAATAAAACTCAGGCACTGGGACTACAGGTAAACAAAAGAGACACAAAACCAAGAAGGTCATACCAGCCATGAAATATGAAAGAGAACATCACTGTGTCTAAGGCATTAACAGTTCTACCAGCTCCAAACCCCAAAATGTGTGTGCTTACAAAGCTTATTCAAATCTCAGTTCAGCTAACTAGTTGTATGACCTTGGATAAGTTACTCTCTTAACCTTGCCTTTTTTTCATCTGTAAAAATGAATTTACTTCAAAAAGGTTGAACTTAGTTCGAAATGAATTAACTTATACAAGAAAATACTGGGTGTATGGTAGCTGCTCCTTAAATACCAGTTTCACTTCCCCTTTATACATAAATCCTTACCTTTCAACACCTTCCAAGTTTAGTTGCCGTCATCAGAAATATATAAGACCTATCCTCTTCACTTAAATGTAAAATTACTTGATTTATAGAATTCCCTGAACAGAACTGGTACCCTCGGTAACAATGGCCTAGGGTCATTTTAAAGATCCTGGTCAAGAAGGTGGCCTGACAAAGTGAGGGGACCATTGCAGGAAGAGGGTGTGGGTGAATGGGTTGGAGGGATCTGGTGTGGCCACTGAAGGAGCAGGAAGGACTCAGCAGAGCAGCATCCAGAGAGACTGAGCTCTCTGCATCGCCCAGACAGAGAGCAGCTCAACTTGCCAAAGCAGAACCTAAGTTGCTTAAGAAGTGTCACATTCCCTTTAGCTTGCTTCTTCCCTCCTTATGCTGGGGAAGGAAGGAGCTGTTACACTAGGCAGGCCCCAGGTGAGACAGATTTGACCTACTGTCAAATACTAAGACTACTAAGAAGAAAACATGCACAAGAGAATATACTCAACATTATATGATTAACATCTATAATCCCAGTAATCCATGAAGATATCTGTAAGTGGCACCATTTAAAAAATCTACTCCTTCACATAATAGCTTGCAGCACCCATAAGGGAATTCTGTAGATTAAGTCAGTTCTACATCTGTTCCAATAGCAATTACAGATTGACTTGAAATGTATCTTCCTAAGTTTTAGATAGCTTGACCACTGTACATATTATCTAGATGCCTCTTTGTATATTGAGATATTTTCACCAACACATGTACATGTTATCTAGATGCCTCTTTGTAGACTGAGATATTTTCACCAACACATCATCTGTCCATAAAAACTTGACTACGTTTATAACTAATGGTCTTTTTTTTTTTTTTTGGTGAGGAAGATTGGCCCTGAGCTAACATCCATGCCCAAATGCCTCTATTTTGTATGTGGGATGCCACCACAGCATGGCTTGATGAGTGGTGTGTAGGTCCGCGCCCGGGATACGAACCTGTGAACCCCAGGTCGCCAAAGCGGAGTGCACAAACTTAACCACTGCGCCACTGTGCTGGCTCCTATAACTAATGGCTTTTCAACTGCTGGAACACAGCAGTAAAGCAATACAATTTCATGTACTAAGAACACTTTGGAGGTGAAGTTTAAACTCTCTCCTTACTGGCCTCCCATCTCTCTTGAACACGCTGTAAGGATGGATCTATCCCTTATGCTTAGGTCTAAGGTATTAAAATTAACAATTGTTAGTAGAGGGATTAGTAAAGGGATTTGAAGACTTGAATTTTCATTTTGTTAAAAACGTGATCCTCTAGAAAAACGTGCTGTATAAAATAAACTAACCACATTTCATCTACTGAATTGTAATTTGGAACTTGAATGTATTTAGCATCCTAATACTGAACTGTTGGAGGCTGCTTGGTATAGCAGAAAAACCTTAACAGATACAAGAATTGGAACTTCTTTACTCCGGTTGTAACGATGTGAGCTGGTCAGTTAATTACTCTCAAGTACCCATTTTCTTATTTGTTAATTGGAAATGCTAATATCAACATGTGTACCTCACAGTGCTTTTCTGAGCGTCAACGACACCACCACCAGTACCAGTAGCATCAGAAGTATAATATAGTAGTCCCCGCTTATCCTCGGGGGATACATTCTAAGACCTCCAATGGACGCCTGAAACCGCGGATAGTACCGAACCCTACATATACTATGTTTTTCCCTATACATACATACATACGATAAAGTTTAATTTATAAATCAGGCACAGTAAGAGATTAACAACAATAATAATAAAATAGAACAATTATAACAATATACTGTAATAAAAGTTACTGTAGATCTTAGCAACTTCAGTACATGATTTTATTTTTCTTTCCTTATTAAGTCAAGAACTTTCATCTTTCCATTTAAAGGAAGCACTTCAGGGCTTCTCTTTGGCCAGCATCACTACTCTTGAGCTTTGGGGCCATTATTAAGTAAAATAAGGGTTACCTAAACACGAGCACTGTGATACCGAGACAGTCAATATGATAATGGAGATGGCTACTAAGTGACTAATGAGCTCATAGGCAGGTAGCATATACACTGGACAAAGGGATGATTTACATCCCTGGTGGGATGGAGCTGGACTGTGTGAGATTTCATCACGCTACTCAGAACAGCACACAATTTAAAACTTATGAGTTGTTTATTTTTGGAATTTTCCATGTAATATTTTCAGACTGGGGTTGACCGCAGGTAACTGAAACCACGAAAAGTGAAACTGTGGATAAGGGGGGACTACTGTAGCTTCTGTGCTCTTTCATGTCTATAAGTATTACTCTGGGCCAGGCATTCTGTGAAAAGCTTTTAAATACAGAACTTATTTAGTACCTGCAGCAATCTACAAAGTACACTTATTTTATGGATTTTACAGAAGAGGAAACAGGTATAGAGAGATTAAATATTAATATCAAAGCTGAGATGTGAACCCACGTCTGCTTACCCCAATGCATATCCTCTTACCACAGTGCTATGTTGATTCCCGTTAAGAAATGAAAAAATGCAATGGAGGACACAAGAGTCTACTTACATGCCAATCATAAAAAATTAGCAAACATGCACCACTCACATTTTTGATACCATGCATACACCCTTTCTACCTACTTATTCAAGGGTAGGCTGCAGAATCATTTCGGAATATTCTTTCCTTGCAAAATATACTTTGTCTAAGAACAATTAAGGAACATTTTAAGCATAGAACTTAAGAGATATCTATTTTGGAGTCAGAAAAATCTGAGTTCCAATCCACCTCTACCATACTCTATATATGAGACCACATACAAATGATTTCACCTCTCTTTACCTTGGAAATGGGAATACTCCGACTTGCTTCACAGGATCGTCGTAAGAGTTAAGATAAGTACACAGTGCCCGTCACATAGACAGGTCTCAGTAAATGGTATCTGCTAATATTCATTACAATGATAGCACTGATGACATTTAATCAGCTTGTGTGCTGGGATTTCCCATGTGCTAAGTCTAACACCATGTACTAAGGCCTTCTATAATCTGTAAAACTAGCAAACAATGGGCATTTAAGCAATAAATACAAATGCCACGGAAGAAAGTAAAAGCAAGTTAAATTCTAGCTTAAGTATCTTGAGAAAAACTTCAGGTTGTAGGTGAAGGGTCAAGAAACTTATAACAGGATAGAATTAGATAACTTATCTACCTTTCTTTTACAAGTTAGAATCATTTGATCTATATTAGAGTAACAATGTATTTACTTCCCTCCTCCTATTTTTCACACTATAATAAGGGGACAAGGAGCAGGGGATGAGGGGACAAGAAGATAAACAGAGAAGGTGTAGCCCAAAAGCATGGAGGGCGTTTTGTCCAAGCTGGTGAACAGTGGAGTCGGTATAGGAATCCACACCCCAGGCTGGGAAGGGAAAAGAGACAATGGGATGGGAACATATAGAGGTGAGGTTAAGTGATGATCTGGAATTGTAGGAAAGCAAGGTGACTAGTTATTTCCTGTGCCCACTATAGCCATTACAGGTCATTTTCACAATTTAACCAGCTGTATCCCTGACAAGACAAACATGATCAATTTAAAGGAAACTTTAAAATTAAACAGATGCAACTTAAAAGAAAGAGAATTGGGTACAAGGGATAGGGTAGTTAGGAAAGAAGAAATACACAGGGAAGTTTTTTTTCTTAAGTTTCCATTCATTATAGGAATATTTTGGGGGGGATGTAAGCAGGGGACACAAATACACAAAACATAAGTAAAGATCTATAAAGGGGAAAGAAAAAAACATTCTGATAGCATTTATGCTATTGTAGTACTTATTTGAATTTCTCAAATCTATGTAATGAAAATATTACAGATTTAAGTATTTCAGAGGGAAGAATACTAATAGAAGGGAAAGCTGTAAGTATTGCTACCAATAAGAGAAAGGGTTGCACAATGCTACTTTTTAAGAGATATATTCCACTCTATAATGCTAAATTATTTAAATAATCTTAAATAAGTTAAAAATGATGAGGCAGATTGGTAATAAAGATTTCATGCAAAAATGAAATCTACAATCCAATTCAAATATAGCTAATATATCTACAGTAAAAGTTTATAAAATAAAGTCTCTTATTAAATTCCAAATTTTTACCTATCTGAATATTATTCAACATAACATGATTTTGAAATAGAAAAAAAGAAGTCTGGAAATTAGTTGTATCCCAATCACATTCATAGTTTCTTATTTGATTTTTTATGAATATTGCTTTAAATTGAAACAAGAATATTTTTCTGCCTCCTCTATGTTGTTTCAACATAATAGTGCTAAATCAAAATTATATAAAGTAAATTAAAAATACACAAAAAAAGTAAAACATTTTCAAATATTTAAGCTATATTCTTTTTTTGACAGTTTGCACTTTAAAGTTAGGAATCAGGGATTGTAAAAATTAGGAATTAAGGACTTAAAATATGTTTTTGAATGCAGATCTGGTAATGTTAACTTTGTTACAAGAAAAGTGGAAAGTATTAAAAGTATTATCCTTTAAAAATATATAAGTAAGATGGGGAGTTAGTGTTTAATGAGTACAGAATTTCAGCTGGGGAAGATGAAAAAGTTCTGAAGATGCATACTGGTGATGGTTGTACAACAATATAAATGTATTTAATACCATAAAACTGTACACTTAAAAATGGTTAAAATGGTAAATTTTATGTTATGTATATTATACCACAATAAAAAATATGTAAGAAAAAGGATGAAAAATACAGGATAAAGATGTAAATAAAAATAGAAGATTAAAAACTCCATATTCTGGTTGGTAGCACTATACGAAAAGTTAAAAAAAAAGCTTTTAGAATAAAGAGAATATACTCATGACCTTGAGGTAGGCAAAGATTTCTTAAATAGGACACTAAAAGTATTAACTACATAGGAAAAAGTTAATTAATTGGACTACATTAAAATTAAGGTCTTTGTTCATAAAAACACCACTGAAAAAGTCAAAAGGCAAGCTATAGAGTGGAAGAAGATATTTATATTACATATATTCACCAAAGAACTTGGTTGCAGAATACATCAAGAACTCCTCAAATTAGTAAGAAAACAACAACTCAGTAGAAAAAAGGACAAAAGAGTTGATTGGGCATTTCATAAAAGAGGTTACAGATTAACGGAAATACAAATTAAAGTCCCAGTGTACAGTCATGAGGGGTATAACAACGTTTTAGTCAATAATGGACCGCATGTACGATGGTGGTCCCATTAAGATTAGTACCATATAGCCTAGGTGTGTAGTAGGCTATAGCACCTAGGTCTAAGTACAGTAGGGGAGGAAGAAGTTTTCCTCTACACTTATAGGTTCTTCTGGCTAGTCTAAGAATTAAATTGACATGAGAAGAACAAAAGAAAGTTTAATAGCATGTGTATATGAGAGAAACCCAAGAGAACTAAATAACTCACCAAAATGGCTGAAGTCCTCACCTTAAATACCTTCCTTAGCTAAAGACAAAACAAGATGTTGTGGGTGGGGAGAGTCAGGGACTTCAAAGGGAAGGAAGGCAATTCATAGGTAGGTGAAAAGGAGCAAACCATTTGGAAAACAAGTTTTTGGTTGGCCACAAAGAAATAGAAGAACATAGAGGAGAGCCCAAGAAACAGGCTTTTCTAGGTTCCTCCCTGTCTACCACCTACTTCATGTTATGCTAAGGTGACAGCTCGCTTCCTGAGACAGGAGTTTTTTATCTGAATTTTTTTAGGCAGTTAAAGGGGAGGTAACAAGAAAAACTTTCTGAGTCTCTTGTTTCTTAAAAGTAATCAGCATACAATAATCCTCATTTAAAGAGATACATTTTGGGGCGGCAAAGTTGGTTCCTTCAGTACACTCTATGATGTTTGCACAACGGTGAGACCACCTAATGATGCATTTCTCAGAAGGTATCCCCATCGTTAAGTGATGCATGACTGTAATATCAATACACATCAGCAGAATGATTAAAATAAAAAAGCATTTAAAAAGACTAGCAATATTAAGTGTTGTTGGGAATACGAAGCAACTGTAATTTCATTCACTGCTGATGGAAGTATAAACTAGTAAGATTTCTTTGGAAAATCTTCTAGAAGTACAGTCATGCGTTGCTTAACAACAGGGATACGTTCTGAGAAAAGAGTCATTAGGCAATTTTGTCATTGTTAGAACATCATAGAGTGTACTGACACAAACCTAGACGGCAGAGCCTACTACACACCTAGGCTATATGGTACTAATCTAATGGGACCATTGTATATGTGGTCCGTCCTTGACTGAAACATTATGTGGCACATGACTGTATTCGTGAAAGCTAAACATAAGCATATACTATGATTCAGCAGTTCCACTCCTAAGTGTATACTCGATAGAAATGCACACATATGTGTACCAAATGACATGTTTGAGAATGTTCATAGTAGCACTAATCAGAACAGCTCCAAACTGGAAACAAACCAAATGCACTTCAACAGCAGATTGGACAAATTATATACTATTCAAATAATGGAATATTAGACAGCAGTAAGAATTAGCAAACAATTGTTATATGTAACATCATGATTGACTCTAACAGATGTGTTGAGTGAAAGAAGGGAAATTACAAAGAGAATAGACGGTGATATTCCACTTATATGAAGTTCAAAAACAAGCAAAAGTAACTGATGGTCTTAGAAGGCAGAGTTATCCTTGGGAGGTGGGGGAGAGGGAAAGAGAGGAGTGAGGGACTGGAAGCAGACAGAAAATGGGGCTTCTGGGGGTACTGGTGATATTCTGTTCCTTGGTATGGGTGGGGATACATAGTCTGTTCATTTTGAGAAAATATATTGAGCTATATACTTTTACAATTTGTGCCTTTTTCTGCAAGTATGTAATATTTCAGTAAAAAGATAAAAAATCAGACAACACAACTGTTAAAACTGAAAACAGAAAGATTAAATGAAAATGTAAAAATAACCCTCAATTTTCCATGAAAAATGGTAATGATCATAACACACCAACAGGCATATCTGCAAAACACTGAGATGGGGGATGCTAATTGTTAATATATACCCCTGCAGATTTTCAGCAAAATGTAGATTTTCTAAGAGTACGTTTCAGGGTCTAGAGAGCTATTTGATTAGAGGGAATGGCTGGGGCAAGGAAGAGACGGACCCAGACACTGCAGCATAGTACAGGATGTGGGGCTGAAGAGAAATAATAGTGACATATCACCTTCATAGCCAAGGGAGACAGCCACAGGTAAAGAAGTGAGACCACTAGGCTCCATCACAAAAAGTCTATGACTAAGAGGGACTACCAACTGCCACAACTACTTGGACACAAAAAGCAAGAGAAAACCCAGGACAATAAAAAGAAAATATTTGAAGAAACTTGAGTCTCCGCCTGAGACTATACAAACTCATTCTCACCACTCACCCATCTCAATCCCCATATTATTTTCAGCATCTACAAGTGAGCAGCAAACTAAAAAGACCAGCATGTGCTCTAAACATAAATGTACTAAAAGGAGAAGAAAAAAAAAAAGGAAGGAATGTATAAAAAGAACAGATCAAGACATGTCAACTCTACACATGAAGCATGTTTTTACTCTATTTTATCATATTTTATGTTTATACCTAAGCAGCTTTGACAATTCACCCTTCATAAATGATAACAAGACGACAGAATTGAAGAAATGGTAGATTTTTCGGGCAGGTGTTCTCAAAGAGGGCATTCATATTTTTAATCTTAATGGAATGAGAAATACAGAGGCAACATTCCTAGAAGATGAAAGAATTATACAAGTTCAAAATTGCGGGTCACACTAGGAAATGGCTCAAGGACAGCCAGTGAGGAGACAAGGTGGAATCTGGCAATGAAGTGTGAAGAGATGAGATTGGAGAGGTACATACAGGATCATGTGGGGAGTTTACATTTCAAAGTACTGGAATTTACAGAGCATGAAACTGTTTGTACTTTTGGATTGTCTTTTTAGTAGCAGCAGTATGAAGGAATGAATTGAATGGGAAGAAAACAGAAGGAAAGGAGAGTGAAAGGGATACTATTGCAATAAACAGTCTAGTATTACTCTTCCATCTTTCAATGGACTGAAAGAAGGCAGTGGCACTCAAAGAGAGGAAGGCTAGGTTTGGGTGACCTTATGGAGATGGGATACATTGTACTTGGTGACGAATGTGCTGTGTATGTGGTGGTGATGAGGTGGGGGAGATGGTTCCAGTGTGCGGAAGGGAAAAAAAGAGCAAGTTGAATTGCAGTTAGGAGGTGGGATAGGAGGATCCAGATGCACCCTGTTGGGGATGCCCGAGACGACCACCCAGGGAGAATATGCTCGCACCCTCGCTTCACCCCTCATAGGTCTGCATGACAGCCCAAACTGAGGACTGCCATGAAAAAGCACGAAGTTTCCTTTTCTCAACATTTTAAACAAAAAGTGGCCAATTATCTTTCTATAACGGCTATTCATAGATCTATTGAAGGGTCTCTTCTGCCTTTTGATTCTATGACAACTGCCTTTTTCAGAGTCATATAGGGATGCTTGGGGAATTAATGGGATATTTGTAAAGCATTTTCATTTCATTTAAAGTTTTTATTTACAAGCCATTTACATACATTTAAATGCAGCTAGAAGAGCATATTTAAATTCAATTTCCTTTGAAATTGCTAAGGGACCGCAACAGGGAGAATAAAAAAGCACTTTAATATAGGAAAAAGTCTACACACCACAGGCATCACTGTCACTTCCTCGTCTCAAAACATACACACACACACACACACACAGAGTCAAGTAAAATGGTGGCAGACCATGCTAGTCTTACACTAAGTTTATGTTAGAATCAATTATTTTCTCTGGTAAATTTCTACCTTGCTAAAAAACTACGTGTGCTGGTTACACGGCGAGTTCATTTAGACAAAATACATTGAGCTATATGTACTCTTATGATTTGTGCATTTTCTGAATGTAATAAATCATTAAAAAAAAAGTACAACAAGCAAAAATAAAGCCCCAACTTTTAAAGATGATTAAGATATACGTCCGATACCAGATGAAGATGTACTATCCAATATTTGGAGTGATGATACCAGTCAGTGATCTGAAAAAAATATGATACAGGACAGATGACATTATGGGTAGAAATAATAATCATCACTAAGCTCAGTTAATACATACTATCTGCCAGGCACGCTGCTAGGCATCAGGGAATCAAAGATGAAGAAGGTGGTCCCTGTCCTCCAGGAGTTCATAGTCCATTAAGAGAGACAACTACATCAAAACTAACCAAGTAATAATAGAGGCAGAACATACTATTGCAGCACAGAGCAGCAGGGATTATTTTTCTTTGACCAGGAGTAGGGCGGGAGTGGGCCTGGAAGGTAACATCTGAAAGAGAGCTTTGAAACTAAGAGTGCACCTGGACAAGGGAAAAAAAGAATCTCAAACAGAGGGACTGACCCAAGATGTGGAGTGACTAAAGCATTTTAGTTAGGAATGACTAGACTGGAGTTTATGGACAACTTGTAAGACTCAGAGCCTTTTTGTTCTAGAAAGGTTTCTTGCCGTAGCTGCTTTCATAAGAGCTGACAACTTTAGCCTGCCAGGAAGGAAGTATTTTAAAACTTAGTTACTTTTTTGTCTTTCTTTCTCCTCCAGCTTTAAAACACAGCCTGAGGTTTGTCAGCATGTTTAACAAGAGCAAAGCAAGAAAATGAAAGAGAAGGCAAAATAGACGGGAGACAGGACCAAAAGCCAACATGGCAGGGGCCAATACTATTTCAAGTGTGAATATAGTTTAACCCAGGGGTTAACTACCTTTTAAAAACAGAATGCCAAAGGTTTAGCAATTTCCTCTGGTATATCTGGAGAATGATACTTCCAATAGTGGGGGAACAAAATCTCTTGGAAAAGGTTCAGGCAAAGGGGTCAAGGGTGTTGAGTTCTCTCATGAGTTTAGTGGGTCAAGAGAAGAAACAGATTCACTAAGGGCTAGTGTGTGCAATAGAGATATTCCTTCCCTAACCAAGAATTAGCTGCAAGCCAATGGTTACCAGTTCCCGAGTGTATGTAACATATGAGGTAAAACAAGGTTGCACATATAAATATAGGTTAAATTAGGTTGTCATTCATTATACTCCAATAAACCAGCAGCCCAGACTTTATTGAAACAATGAGTTGCTATTAGCTAAGGAACAGCAGACTGGACCTGGAGTTGTTCTCAGCTCTAGGTGAACTGTCACTAGCAAACTGATCACAAACGAATGCATACGATCAATGCATACTTTAGGGTTTTCTAAGATTTACTTTTGAAACAAAGAAATTTTCTAATTAAGTTTCAGCCAATTACATCTGCTCTGCCTATTTGGAGGTTTTCGCTAATGTTGAAGTATTTTCAAGCTCTAATATTCAAGCTCTAATAGTTTGGAAGGATATGGATTGAAATGAATCTTTCCAAGTGCTGGTTCTTGCAGTCACAATTTTTATTTTTCGCACCCTGGGTGTTCTTTTTAACAACTTTTTATGCCTTAAAAACAGCAATTCTGTCCATGTTCTATATTACTTTAAATTTATTTTCAGTCAGTAATACTTACATTACCTATTTAACATCACTTTTTATTATATGTATCTTTTATGTTCTAACATTTGAAATATTTTCCTTTTAGAAAAAACATTTAGAAAGAACCAAAAAGAAAACTATAAGCTAGTTAGTTTTGAATGTTCCTGGAATTGACATCAAGTTTTTTTTTTAGGAAGATTGGCCCTGAGCTAACATCTGTTGCCAATCTTCCTCTTCTTTTTTCTCCCCGAAGCCCCAGTACATAGTTGTATATCCTAGTCGTAGGTCCTTCTAGTTAGTTCTTCACGCCTCAGCGTGGCTTGATGAACAGTGAGTAGGTCTGCTCTAGGGATCTGAACTGGTGTATCCCGGGCCACCAAAGTGGAACGTGCGAACTTAACCACCATGCCACCGGGGTCAGCCCTGACGTCAAGATTTAAAGCCTTGTTTTCACATTGAAACCTGATATTAAAAGGTGAGAAATATTACTCCAGATCATTGTTTCCAAAATGTTCCTTTTCCAACCAGGGACACCTCAAGTACACAATAATCTTTAGAGGAATTTGTTAAAAAAAAAATTCCTGAGCACCTATCCCCAGAAGTTCTGATTCAGTAGGTCTGGAATGAGGCACATAAAACTACTTTTTAAAGAAGCTGCCCAGTTGATTATGACACACAGTAAGGTTTGGAACCACTGATAGAGTTTTCCTCATTACATATAATTTATAATTTAAAGAGTGCTAGTTTCTGGCTTGACTAATCATTTTCATGTAATGAAGGACAAAGAGAAAAATGAAACTCAGTTTTAAAAACTAAAAACTTCAACTATCATCACCTAAAAGTTATAAAATTATGCTGAGATGCAAAAAAAAAATATGAATATATAATTAGTAGTTGGAAGCATTCATTTTTGACCAGTTTTCTTAGGAACAAATTGCTTAATGCTGGGCACAATTAAAAATAATTCAGATAACATTGCTAAACCATGAATAAGACATGTTTGGCTGAAAATGATTGAGAATATAACCATAAAAGTCAGCCAAACTGTAAAACACAAAATTACTAAAAAGTATCTAACAAGTTGCCAAGGTGGCCCATATTACCAGTATATGAAAAAAAATCACCACCATTATTCAGGATTGTTATTGAAGCATACATACCTAGGGAGGGACTTCCAGATAACGTCCTGGGAAGGCTTGACTGTGGCAAAGATCAAGAGGAACTGAATCTTCCAATAAACATCCACATGGGGTACAGATTTTGCAGCTATATTTTAAAATCAGCCTGCTTCCATCTATGCATTGCTAAAATAGTTCATCAATCTTCCTGGGAGAATCATAGTGGGACACAGCTTCTTTAAGCTTCCTTTATTCAAAACGAGGGACAAGGAGTGAGTGGTTTGAGCAGAGGTTAAAATAGAATTTTAAAATTCAGGTCACTCATTCTCTCATTTTCCCAACGGAGTAGTTCTTTTAAGCCATCAGGTCTTGTCTTGGCCACTGGGGCCCACTACAGAAGAAATTTCAAGCTGAAATGGAGGGTCATCGAACTTCATGAGCACTCAGACAACATCACCTCTTGGATTTCTTGAGTTACACTCTACCGTGGACATGCCCTCTCCTCAAGAGGGCAACTGTCTCACATTTGAATGACATATGATTGTATTCTTCTCATTTCAGGCAGTGATTATCCTCCCATCCACACTACACAGAGGGTAGGAGACCCAGTGTGGCCCCTGGATTCCTTTTCCTCATATTCAATTCTTCCTTTCCAGGTCCTTGTATAAGTCCCATTTCAATCAAGTAACCTGATTCTAAAAGCCTGTGGACTGTCACCTTCCACTAGAAATTGTTTGGGAATGTTTTGGTTTGTCTTGGCCCAAATGAGCTTAGCCAGCCAGATGTCGGGCATGTTGTATCACTAAAAACAAAGGCCTACAAACCATCCAACAGGACAAATTGGGCTGCAAGTTTTTACACTGAAAGGCTATGGAACACCATCAGCAATGGTTATGATTCTGCCCCTGGAAGAAAATTGGTGGTGGCTCTAGGGACCACAAAGAGCTGGATTTCCTGATGAGGTTTGATATGATGTGCTTTCAGAACACTCCTTCATATTAGAGCACACCTCAGCCCGTATTCAGGGTTTAGGCCTTTCATCTCTCCGGCCATCCAGAGTGAGGATGGACTGTCCACTCTTATTTCTCCAGAGGGCTCCAGTGACCAGGTCATGATGGAAATTTGTCCTGCCAGATGGAAATCCAGTCCACTGCTAAGTTTTGTGTTAACGCAAATTCTCCCTGCCAAGGAAAAATGGATATGCAGCCCAATGGTAAGGATATTTTAGAATCCATTTGTTCTCAGAGCTCTAGGGGAGACCTAATCATTTGAGCGGGCTGGAAGCTATGACTGGTGGTAAGTTTGACAGTAACTTGATCTCTGTTGACTGAGGAATTAAGAGTATTTTTCACCTTTTAGAGCTTTTTCTCATTTATTATGCTGGGAATATAGTGTTTTAGAAGTACAGCCAGGTATTTTAAAGTTGAGGATTTAATAAAAATAACCTTTATTTAATATTTCATAGGACTCATTAAGGAATATGAGATATCTTGCATATAAAATTCACACATAAGATGTACACAATATTTAAAAAACAGTATTTGTTATATAGTGTATAGGTATTGTCTTAATTAAAAATCATGAAAGGAAGAAAACAGTAGGTCTTAGAAAATTTCAAGTCTTTTCTCCTTTAAATTTATGGACTGAGTACCTATTTTAATCAACGAGACAGGACTAATTTGTTTAGTGTTTGAAATATACGAACAACTAAGGATGAGAAACTAATTTCTTTCAGGGCACTCAATGATACTCTGGTAGCTGTCTCTCTGGAAAGAGCAAGACAACTCATAAAAACATTCAATATACACGGAGTTCTTTCAAGGAAAAAAGAAATCGTATTGAAAGGCTTCCTTCCCTGCTCTCTAGTAAAAAGAGGAATCTGTAATTACGACTGGGCCCTCTTTACACCAGTTTTGACTGTCTCAGTACAAACAAACATAAAGCTATAGTGAGGAAGAGCTTGATAGAACAAGACTATGACATTGGTTCCCCTGAATTTTAAGAACATATCAGCCAGGATGCACCTTCTTTCTATTCAACGAGGAGGCATATACATTAAATTTATACCTAAAAAACGACCTTGAAATTTATTACTCTGTTTACACAGTAGCTGGTTTTAAAAACCTCATGAACTTGACCATTTTTACGGGTCAATACACTTTTAAAGGGAAGATATGATATAACAGTACCTCACATGTTTTTTCTTTTACCATCCTTATAATTTTTTTCTTCCCCAAGTACCTACAGTAATTAGGTTTTACAATGCATTACTACTTGCCAGGTTTAAGAACATTTTCTCAAATTAAACTAGCATGAAAGACCATACAACTGGTAGATATTACTTTGTCATTCATTTTTTAAACGGGGTCCGTTCTCATTTATGTTGAGTTGATTTTCAGTTTCAACTCAGTTCTGGCAGTTAAATCATAAGTTTCTAAAAATAAGGGTTTATATAAGTAAGTCTCTAAATAATAAGGGATTATAAAGAGAGGAGGGAGTTACCAGTACAAACTGAATATAATACCTAAGTGAATTAAAATTGGTTGGTTCCAACCAAATAAATATTTTTACCTTAGGCCACAGTAATGCAGTATCAGATGGAAATAAAAGGAAGAACGATTGATCTGTCTCCTACAGCCTCTGGGCATTCTAGAATTGAGTTTAGCCTGGATAAACAGTTGTTATGATATGCCTAGCACCCACCTCTTGAGGGACCGGTGTCAAATTAATCTCCATGTCATCAGTACCTTCTCAACAGGTTTTAAACAGTCTTCTCTTTCCCTCTAAGTCCCAGATCAACAGTTGTCAGGGTCTGAGTCAAGCTGTGCTTCTGCCCACATAGTGGCACTGTCAGCCGTGTCGGCTGCTCAAATGATTTTTTAAGCAGAGCAGCCGGTTGCCTTCAGCAGCAATGCTTTTGAGGGCACTCCGTGCTGTTCACCCAGAGTTTCTGGCTGCTCTACAACTGTGCTAGTTAAGGGATCGACAGAAGGAACAACAAATGGCTACAATTAGCATTCGCCCTGCTCCTGCAAAAGAATTTCATTGCTATGGCAACGGGAGTTGCCCAGACAACATAGGGCTTTGGCTGAGAACAGTGTACTGCATTATACCAAGTACGGAACAAAATAGCCCGAGATCAGGCTCTCACTTCACGGCACAAAGATCTCTGCCATCATATTTAAGTTTAATTAACAAGAACTGATTTCTTAATTTTGGGAGCCAAGGTTCTGGCTGTTAACAGCCTGAAACAAAATATCATTATTGATCCATTCTTTTAAAATTCCAGTAAAATAATTAGAGTGATTAAATTAGATTCCTCTTAACTTGATTTTCCTATTTTCTACCTTAAGAGGCAGCCCTTACTTTTATTGCTCCAACAGTGTTATTTACCAACCTATTTTTTTCCTCCATCAGTTGCTATGACATAAATGTATACAACCTGTGAAAAGTTAACATGTGCTTCCTTATACCTGGATAGTCAACCAAGCACTAAACGTTTATAATTGTATGAAGGCAGGAGCAACACTATCTAAGCAATTTATATCAAGAGCTACAGTTTTGCAGGTCTTCTAAATCATTTAATGTCAAACAGGAGCATATTTATCACACTGCTTTTTGAAGTAAACTTTTAAAGCAGAAAACTGAAAATATCTTGAAATTGCTTTGGTAGTAGTACAAGTAAAATAAAAAATAATCTAAATGACAAAAATAAGCTACCTTGGCTACCATTAAATGGCTCTGCAGTCAAGCTACATAATTGGATCAGTGCCACTCATAGTCATGTAAACCATTCTGTGGATCTGACTCTGGAGCACTTCTTAATGAGCCAAGAAGGGAGATATGTTCAGGCAACACAGGACAACAAGGCTAGTTGGTATAATTTGGCAGATGACAATCTTCTTTTCCAAAATTTTCAAAACTAATATTTCCAGAGTATAGTCTCCTTGCCAGCCAACATCCTTGTCAGTGTGGGACCAAATACTATCATCAATAATAACAGTTCACACTTATTGAGTGCATAGTGATTTGTATGCCTTGTTTAACTCACTTTTCACAAATACCCTATAACGTGGGTATAAGTTCCGCCCACTGACAGATGAAGAAACCAAGGTGCAAAGAGATTCAGTAACTGCCAGCATATAATGAGCAAAGCTGGAATTCAAAACCAAGTCTATCCTAGAGTATTTTCTTTACTTCATCTATATTGTGTTACACCAAAACTAGTAATGTAGTAATTTTAAAGCTTCAGTCTCTTTTCAGAGTAACAGTAAGTACAAACTCTACAATGGAAAAAGTCTAAATGAAAAAAAGTAGTAGTATATATAATAAGCATAATGCTGCTCAATTTGATCAAATTTCTTAAATAATTATCTGGGGATGTGGGCAAGTGGGGAATGAAGAGAGACAGGAACAGAACCGAACTCTCACTGAGCATATTAGCTAGTACTGGTTTTGGTATAAAATGTCTGAAAACATACATATAAACAGTCTGACCAGAAACTGTATCCCTTAACTAGGTAGAAATTTATTTTCATTTTGTAAAAAGCTATTTTAAAAAGTAAACACTTTATAAGTAGAGTAGCCATTAATGAAAGGTAAGAATGTTTTTACCGTCTGGCAGAAATAATCCTGCTTTACAGCTTTTAAAATGCTATCTATATAGCTCAGATCATATTGTATTACTTAGCTCCTAGGTTAATGCCAATCAAGCTGGGTCAAAACAGAAATAATTTTAGAGTTAAATAAACTGTTTTAAAAAAAAGACAGACTTGACTAAATCTAATTTTAGTCCAATCTAAGAGTAAAGGGCAAATATTAGAAGACTTTCCAGGAAATTCAATATCTGAGGTTGCTACTTTCATGACTCACTAGATATTTATTTATGTAATTCTAATTTATGAAAACAAGAGTTTTTTTAATTCCTCAAACTTCAGACAAAATGCATGACAAAGTTTTTTTATGACTCCAAATGCTACAGGAACGCAAGCCTGAAAAATATAGCTTTTTATCAAACTGATATTTTAGGACTCAAAATTGCATTACATGGGGAAAATTACTTCATTTTGAACATGTTTGAGCAGTGGCAGTATTGAGATTTTTCAGATAGAAAAAGAAGGTGTAAAATGAGAGGAAAGAAAAGCAAAGATCTTCCGTGACACTGCCTGATGGCCAGTATTTTCCAAAGAATACCTACATTTTAATTTTTGATCATAATTAAACTTGTCATCTTTAATGAAATAAACACATAAAAAAGGTTTGTGCAAAGAAACTCCAGCACAATTGTGGCTTCTACCCAATTTGGTATAAATATGTTTCCTGTACTTACGGATATTTTAGGATAATAGAAGCAAAATTGTAAAAGTGCCCACCTGTTTGTTAAGATCAAACAAAATAACACATGTGAAAGCACTCTGAAAACTGTAAAGTGCCATAAAAATGTACGTTTCACCAAAAAATGTTAGCTTTCATGCGCTCCAAGAGATCACCCTTGATGTTTACTTATTTTAAGTCAATCAATGGAAAAGAGAAGATAAAGTGCATAAATTGCCTACCTTCTAACCCACCCTTTCCAATCTATCTCTATTTCTAAAACTCTCATCTAGGCCATCTCCAGCCTCCTTTTCCTGGGACACCTTCACTTTTCAGCTATTTAACCAACTTCAATACATGCTAAACTCCAGAGAAAATCCCTCAGCTGATTTTCCCATTTATTCTGTCAGAAAACAGTGAGGAAGTAAACACACTCCTGTCTCCATCTTATCTTTCTGTACTCTGATTCATATTTTTTAGTGCATGTTCTGTTCCAGAAAAAGTAATCTCCTGATTCCATTCCAAGATAGGCAATTTATTGAAGTGATTTAGAGAATGGAATTTGTTGTCACAGATTTGGGTGTAATTCCTGGCTCTGTCATTTATCAGCTTTATGATTTGGGGCAAGTGACTTAACCTTTCCAAGCCTCAGTTTGAGACAATGTAAATAATACACTCACCAATGTCCAACAAATACGAGGTGGTAAAATACTGGCTACTTTATTCCTTTTGGAATCTTCTTTTTCTAAAATAGATTCCCACTCCCTTCACTCCTTATAGCTGGGTCAGTCTATTCCCTCTGTTTTTACCATTTCACAATTATCAGCTTGTAGATAGAAGTCCTGAGTTTGAATCCTGGCTATGCCACTTAATAGCTCCAGTTATCTGCAATAATAATAATAAACATAGCACACTGAGAATGAAAATTTAAACTCTGTTTGCTTACAGAAAAACATGTTTAAACTTCTAGAAACCAAAGGTTCCAGATTAGCTTCATTAGTCAATGAAGAAAGCAGATCCCAGACCAATCATCCTTGTGTCACTTGGATTAATTATCAGTCCCATCAAACCAAACTTAAAATACCTTCTATCAATTCCTCAATTAACTGACTCTTAATTGTTACTATTTATTTGAACTGTTGGTATGCATTAGGCTCTGTTGAGAATTTTCCATGCATTATCTGATTTAAATCCTTACAACAAACCAAGGCAAAAATGATTAGGATTCCATTTTATGGATGTCAAAACTGAGGCACAAGGAGCAAGTAACTTGCTCAAGGTTACACAGATAGTAAGTAGCAGCTGGTACTCTTAACCTTTATCCTATATGGCTGTAGTTACTATCATTATATCCAACTGACCTATGATCTATATATTCAATGTTCAATCTTTGTGTTTAAATGTTCTGTGTTGTTCATACAGCTCGTATTATATATATAGCTTCCTTAGAGTTACTACTACATGGAGTCAGATTCAGCACTTATTTTCAACTATTTAGAAGTCACAGAACTTGATTCAATACCACACAACCTCTAAGCACAAACTAAACGTTCATTGATAATGAAGAAAATGTGCATGGCCAGGGCAAAGTCAAGGTAGCATCACCCACGTGGTAGAAATAATTTGCAACAAAATTATAAAATATTAAAACTTAATGAGCACAGTCTCAATTAGGAAGTTGAAAATCTGCTCATTAAACTTGCAGATGACACTTAGCTGGGCGGGGGTTAAACACTTTAGAAGAAATAGAATTTAAAATGACCTTGATAGATTAGAGAAATGGTTCATCAAAAACAGGATGAAGTTCAATTAAGAGAAGAACAAAATGGCATACTTAAGAACCAAAAACATACCACACAGACAAAAAAAGGGAATGAGTGGCTAGACAGAGGATGGGAAAAAAACCAACCAACCAACCAAGCCACAAATGAAACAATCTGATTTTCTATTGGAAATATGTGCTATTTTTCTACCTATCCGTGGCTTACAATTCTGGCTGCACACAGGAATCACAAGAGCAGTTTTAAAAAATATAGTGTCTAAGCCCCATCCTAGACCAGTTAAATCAGACTATGTGGAGATAAGACTCCATATTGGAATTATTTAAAAACTTTCTAGGTGTTTCTAATGTGGCCAAGGTTCAGAACCACTGGGACATATAACCAATCATATCTTTTATATCCATATGAAAATAATAACATAGCTATTATTATGTATGATCAGAGAGTGGGATATAGGGTTCACAAAAGAAACTATTTAATAAAAATCTAATATTAATCAATGATGATTCCAAACACTCAAAAAAGAAACAAGATGATCTAGATCTGTGGTTCCCGGATGTACAGTATCTGGGAATTTGTGAATTCTCATGCCCGCCACACACCTACTGACTCAGTAACTCTGGGTTGGGCCCAGCAACCTGTGTTTTGACAAGCCCCCTGGGTGATTCTGATAAATGTTAAAGCTGAGAACCAAGGCTCTAAGCTAAGGAGCCAACTTTCTTCTGTTTTCTTATAGCATCTGTTTTCTCTTATAATTACAGGATTTTTATATGCCTTCGTTGCAAGCCATCTCAAATTCTTCCTAGAAGTAAATAGGGTATATTAACTATAAATTTAAAAAATCACATTTTAGCAAAGTGATCCTAATGTACAGATACCTTCATTGTTGAAATATCTTTTATCAAATGGATTCATGTGGTAAATTCAGTGAAAACAAATCTGTTAAAACCGGTGCTAAAGTAGTCTGGAAGAAAACTTAATTAGTTGGTCGGTTCAGTGTCTTTACCTTTCAACGGGCTCTGCTGGCATCAAGTGGACTAAGTTTAGTCACAAGCATCTTTACAGGTCTATTAAGCTGCTGCCTAATGACCCAAAACCCCTGGAGAAGGAGGTGAGAGTCCATCTGAGATTCTAGCTATCCCTTAACCAGTTATGTGCCACCGGGATTTAGGTCTATCTCTGATTTCCATCCCCCATCTCTACCTCATTACTCCAACAAGTCAAGAGTTGATTGTATTATTATTATTAACGGCCAAAATGTATAAATAAAGCTGAATCCTGGACCGGCAGCATTGAAAAATCATCACAAATAAACAGTAATAATAATTGCTCCTAGTGGAGAAATAAGACAGAGAAGATAACATTAAAGTTTATGATTTTTCCTTAATGGATGACATAGTTTGATAAGAAATACTGAGAAAGTTTCTCTCTTCTCCTCTGTTTCTGGTCTTTCTGACTTTCACATTTTGTCAGTTACAATCAAAGATAGAAAAAAATACAATTTCACTGCTAATTAAAAAATGCAAAACCAACAATAATTTTGTCTAATTGGTAAAAATTTTGCAACTCATCTAGTGCCATTGAGAATTTAAAAACGGACACTGCCATTGGCTGCTGGTGGGAGTATAATTTAGTATAATCCCTTCACCCTACCCAGGTCAGTGTGGTAATATGTATAAAAAGCCTTAAATTGTTCGTATCTATTAACTTATCCTGAAGAAACAGTGCTATTTATTATAATGGTGAAAATTTTAAAACCATGTAAAGGTCAAACCCTAGGGAAGCTGGTTAAATAATGCATGGCCCATCTTTATTACAGGATACTATACAGCTATTAAAACAATGTTAAAAGAGGAGTTCAAATTATATGGAAAATACTCATAACACAACTTAATATGCACAGCATGTGTGAATTTAAAAATGTGTGTACATTAAAAATTAGAAAGATCAATGTCAATAATATTTATATATCAGTACCATCACGCGCTGCATAACAACATTTTGGTAAATGACAGACTGCATATATGACAGTGGTCTCATAAGATTAATACCATATACCCTAGGTGTTTAGTAGGCTATACCATCTACGTTTGTGTAAGCACACACTATGATGGTTGCACAAAGACAAAATCGCCTAACGATGTCTTTCTCAGAATGCATCCCTGTCATTAAGCAACACATGACTGTACTTAGGTTACGGGTAAACTTTATTTTCTCCTCTATGGTTTTCTGTATTTTTAAAATATTTTACTCTCAATAGATGTTTCCATCAGAAAATTTTTCCGCTTCCAGAGAATAGAATCAACATTTTAAAAATAAGAGTAGGTTCTTCCTCATACTAACTCTTTCTCAATTTAAAACTCTACCTTAGTTAACATGTTGCAAATTTGACCTTGGAAGACACTATAGTTTTTTTTTTTTGAGTCAAATAAATGGAAGTGATCTAGGAGAAACTTACACATTTATTCACTTAATCTGGATCTAACTCATCAACAGTACAAATATGTGTTTGGGGTAAATATGAAGACTAAGGTAATCAGTCTCCGTATTTGAAAGTAGTTTATAAAGAAGCCACTTAAGTTTTATCATGAAATTAGATCTAAATGTGTTATAAGTTTGTTACCTTGAGAGTTCACCCAATTCATGTTTGTGAGCTACAAATCGAGGACAAGATTTTATGACAATAGTTCACCACACTCAAGCAATATTTCCTGCTTAAAGTAAATACTGGGGCATAATGGAATGTACATCAGACTTAGAGGGGAGGCCCAACTTCAAGACCCAGTTATGTAGTCATTTGTTTATTCTTTCCTCCATATATTCACATATTCACTCATTCATGCATTCATTCATTTAACCAGTGGTTTTCTGAAGTCTTACCACGACATGGTCAGCTTTTCCAGAATAACATTCTTGGAGTGTCTGCAGTTCACTCAGAGAAGCTAGAGGGGCCCTGGATTGCTATCACATGACAAGGAGGAAAAGACAACAGACAGGTGCACCAAAGGGAATTTAACAGAAGAGGGTAAGCAGGCAGCAGAATCTACAGCATACTTGCTCTATTAATGTATAATATTGACCAGACCTGTCATTCTAAAGTCTCTTACTGGAAGATCTGAGCCATCTGGACTATTATATTACTACAAAGTGACATAGCCTTTCCTTCAACGGGCAGTTTAACATAAGTGTTATGATGGAATTCTAAATTGTGTCAAAATCTATTTATTCTCAATATAAAAAACACCTGTGAGCCAACAGAATATTGGCAAAAGACTTGAACAGGCACTTCACAAAACAGGATTCCAAAATCCAATGAGCATATGAAAAGGTACTCAAGTTACTCATAAGGGAAAGGCAAACCAAAACCCCAATGAGATATTCAACCAGAATTGTTGAATTCAAACTCTCATACATTGCTGATGGAAGTATAAACTGGTACAATCATTTCGGAAAACTATTTGGTTCTATCTACTAAAGCTGAACATACGCATACCCAATGAAACAGCAATTACACATCCAGGTATATACCTGACAGAACCAAAAGACACGTATAAGAATGTTCTTAAGCAGCACTATTTCTAACAGCCAAAATCTAGAAACAAAATATATATCCACCAACAAAAGAAAAGAAGTTGTGATATATTCATAGCGTGAAATACTAAATAACAATAAGAAGGAACAAATTACAACTTCACACAACACTGATCAAACTGTATGATTCTATTTATAAAAAGGACAAAGTAAGACGAGTTTATGCTGTTGCAGTCAGGATATGTGTGGGATGTGAGGTTATGAATGGGAAGAGTCTGAAGAGGCTTCTGCATGTCTAATAATATTATTTCTTGATCTGGGTACTGGCTACATAGGTAAGTTCACTTTATGAGCATTCATCAAGACATATAAAAATACGCAATTCCTAAGTATATTTATGTTATTTTTCAATATAAAGTTTACATTTAAAACGACTATAAGGAAATAGTATAAAGAAAGTTCAAACAAAACAAAACAAAACCTCCCCATGCAATGCAATACACAATGCCAGTAACTCAATGAAACAGAGAGGGCTTTAATGAGGCAATAGTTTGTAGATTTATAGTCTGTTATTCCTGATTTTGAAAGAAAAATAGTGTTTGGTATATGTTGAAGGAGGATAGTAACAGGGTTAAAGAAGATCTTAGTGAAAAACTACAAAGAGATTCCAGATAGGACTGGAGATCTGTTTAGAAGAGGAACATGTGACGAACCGTATGGGGCTACAACATGGAAAAAATAAATTACATTTTTTAAAACGGATAGGGAGATGGGCAGAGGGACACAGAAACTATCACAAGGAGAGTCTACCAGCAGGATATGGAAACTCATAACAAAATAATAACTTAAAAAATTGCTCTAAAACCCTCCCTTTCTCTGGCTTTAAAACAAATATGTAGAAGACACAGTTAATTTGTAAGAAATATTACAAGTTTCTGCAGCATAGTGCCTAGTTACTGACTTTCCTTATTTCATTCCATCACAGAATATATTTATTTCACCCTGAGTGGATCATTCTTTTTTGTTTACATAAGGAAAGGGAATGGGGATCAGTGAATGAGGAGAAAGGAGGTTAATAGAATGGAAAGTAATAGGCCATGTCCAGTTTCCTGCAAGTGAGTAGCAAACCGAAAGAGCAGTGTTTAAGAAGTGATGAACACTTGAGACTTATTAGAGAGGATGCTACTGCCCAAGGCTGCAAGTGGAGCACAGATCCCAGGAGCTTTCTCCGGCAGTGCTTTTCTCTGCCCCGAAGGACTAACAGGATATCTCTTCATGCACGATGCCCTTCACTTGTTTCTGTCTGCACATTCAAAAATAAAGCATTGGGCAGGGTCAGTGGCGTAGTGGTTAAGTTCACGCGCTCCACTTCAGCAGCCCGAGGTTCATGGGTTCGGATCCCAGGTGCGGACCTACACACGGCTCATCAGGCCATGCTCCGGCAGCGTCCCACATACAAAACAGAGGAAGATTGGCACAGATGTTAGCTCAGGGCCAATCTTCCTCACCAAAAATAAACAAAGCATCATCATCATTATTTGAGAAGTTGCCTGACGACAACACAACGAATTTTAAAAGATCCCCCTCTCTCTCTTTTTTCTCCTCCTTTGGGACATGGGGAAGACTAAGAAAAAGGTATGAAAATATGCTTTTCACCCAGTGATAAAATATCCTTTGGATTAAATAAAACCCTGTTCATGGTTTAGCAAACATCAACTTCAGAACTCCTCAGGCTAACTACATTAATAAGAAGTAAGTAATAAAAGGACTGATAATAAAAGTTCCTTAGTTGTGGCTTATTTTTATAGCCATGAAGTTCCATAGATTTTGAGTCACTGGCTTGTCTGAACTAAAATAAAACAAGATGCTATTAACATTTTTAATGCTAAATCTAAGCAGTATTTATTGGTTCATCTTTCAATACGGATATGTTGGTAAATGAGAAATTTGTTTTTATCTGCATATAATATTAGCACTTTCTGCTGTATAAGTGCTTTAATGAGAAAAGTATGCACATATAATTTAATAGGCCCAATCATCTTATTTCAAAATTTAAAAAATTACCAGAATCTTTTAACCTTGAGGCTGCTATAATGGACTAGGTGAATGTAAATAAAGTTGATATGTGAGGTAAATGGTCTGCACTACCGTTTTCTTATTTCAGTATTCCTTTATTTCATGATTCCTCCAGAAATCGAGATTAGACAGCTCCTCTGACTAATTAACCAAAAGAGGTTTGACTAATAAAGGAGATTGCAAGCATGATTAGTTAAATGATAATGTACATAGCACTTAATGATCATTATCATTTATTCTAATATCAGTGCTAATAAATGGTGAAACTGTTTAAGCCACATGCTGTCACATCACAATAATGTACATGATGGCTAACACTAATAATTCCTAATTTACTTGGGAACCAATGGGACATGTAGCTTTCTAAATGCACATCAATGCTTTCTTCAATAAATTTATGGACCTTTGTAAAGTAGAAAAATATTTAATATTTGTCTCCTTAGCCAGACTACATAACAAGTAGTCACACCATCATTTCCCTCCAAAGCACAAATAGTTCTAGCTATACTAGCTACATCCTTGGCTTTTGTGAGGCCAGTGTAATGTATTAAGACACTTACTTACAAAGAGCTAATGATTATCACTAATACTAATGTTTCAAAATGCTAATTTTATCCCATTCTTTTGCTTTCTAAGGATTCAGTGGATACAGATTAGCCATCAAGTTCTTATTTAGCACTGGAAGGCTACTGTTGCTCTAAAAGGCAAAAAAAAAAAGTAGAGCATTTGATTTTCTCTATTACTTATTTCCATAATTATTTTCTCTCACATTAAGAATTACAGGGGAAGAAAAATATTCAGATTTGTGCTGCAAAATCACTGGCCGATGTTATCTACAGAACACACACAAAGGTTGGAAGACTGTCCATTTTATATGGAAAAGCATATTTATTATCCTGAGTGAGAGGCACTACCATTATTGACTCTTATCATCCCCTATCACTCTTTAGGGACGCACATTAAAGAGCACTTTAGTTTCTGGATGACATAAAAATGATAAGCTGAGAGCTAGAACAGAGAGAAGTCCCCTTTGGATTCATATACAGTATTGGGAGAGAGAAAAGGAAAAGGAAAAATGAAGCACAATCAGTGTATCTTAGGAAAAAAGGAGATTATTAATGAATGAAAGACGAGATCTTGGCTCTGGTTATATCTTACTAGGGATAAACTAAGTTACTCTTGGAGATGTCTTCCTATCCAGGTTGCCTGCCTGTTGCCCATTAAGACCTATAAGATTTCTACACTTTAATTTTCTTTAGAGTAAATGGTTACTTAATAAACAAATCCAAAAGGCCTCCAGTGAAATATAGCAGTCTCTTGTCCCTGACTCGCTGCCTTATTTATGTTTCTCTTGCTATCCCTTGATTAATCAACTTTAGACATTACTTACTGACTTCCTATTCTGATAGACTGAAGCTTAATTTCCTCACAACTTGGGTCTCTCCAAAGGGCTACTCACAACATGGCTTCCCCCAGAACTGAGAGAGAGGGAGAGAGCAAGACAGAGCACCCGGGATGAAAGCCACAGTATCTTTTGTAATGTAATCTCCTAATGTGACACCTACGTGACATCATTTCTGCTGTATTGAACTGGTTATAGAATAACTGTGGAAAATGTTTAGGGAGTAGATTACATAGGGATCTGGACCAGGAGGGAGTGATCCCTGGGGGCCAACTTGGAGTCTGACTACCACAATGTTTATATTATGGCTGTAAAATAGCATACAGGGCAATGTAAAATTAAAATAGTGTACTATGATTACATATCACTTTTTTTTTTTTCTAGAGTAAATAATTGCCTATTTCCTTAGTGCCTATCACTCTTTCCATACTTCTTCCCAAAGCTTTATAATGCAATCATACAATTTGTACACAATTATATAAATATAATTGTATACAACTGTACACACAGTCGAATATACTGGATTATCTGTACGTTGCACATATTTCCCCTGATCTTCTCCTAGAACCCTCTATATTTGTTTTTCCAAATACTGTACACTTTTTTGCTACTATATTTTTCATATCAAACATTGTTTTTAATTCTTCTTAATATATACATCTTTTATATCTATATATATCATCCTGTTCTTTTCACCATTGAAATCTCTGTAATTATTATGTTATTCTCCACATTTTCTCTGTTTACTAAGAGGTCCTTTGGTTTTTTTTTTTCCTTCATTTTTCATGTTGAATGTTTTCCTCAAATGTCAGCTGATAGATCCTTAGCCCAAATTAATATTTAAGAGTAAAAATTTCGTGTGAGAAGTTTTGTTAACTAGCAGGCATCTCTGTGGGATGTTCTTGCAGTAAGTCAGCATTTTTTGAGGGGAGGGGGCCCAAATGTCAGTATCCGAAGTCCTTTTTTCTAGACTGTTCTTTATCTCCCGAGGAACATTCTGTCTCTGCTGGAGTATAAGCTTGGCTCCTATGTACCAAGAACTAAGTGGCAGGAGGGGGCCAGAAAAGGTTTTGGCCATTCATTTTTTCTGAAGACCTTCCTCTGTGTTCATGTAACTTCTGGTTGCTTTGGAGCACCTCACCTCTGGCTCATATTCCAAATACCAAGCTGACTCCATGCTGCTTTTCTAGGTCAGACTGCTTGGCGGCATCATTCAAGGCCTCTATAAACAGGATTCAAAAATTTGGCTAGTTTTATGCTTTCACAAATAGTCAGTGAATAAGAACAACTACTGCTATTTTTTAAGTAACTACTAAGTGCCAGGTAGGCACTTCGCAAAACATTTACTTTTTTTTTTTTTTTTTGTGAGGAAGACCAGCCCTGAGCCAATCCATCCGTCCAATCCTCCTCTTTTTGCTGAGGAAGACTGGCCCTGGGCTAACATCGTGCCCATCTTCCTCTACTTTATATGGGACGCCACCACGGTGTGGCTGACAGGCAGTGCATCGGCGGGCGCCCGGGATCCGAACCTGCAAACCCTGGGCTGCCAAGCGCGGACTAAACCGCTGCACCACCGGGCGGCCCCCAGCAAAACATTTACTTTTAATACTGACAACAATCTTGAAAAGTGGTTTCTATATCTGTGGCTACTCCAAACTGACCTTTAATAAGGGCAAATAAAATAAAATATAAACATAAATCTAATGGTACCTTAGAAATAATGAGTTTAGCACCAAGTATTGTTTTTATAGGAAAAGATCTCGATGTGTAGGGTAGTTGGTACATGGCTGCTGCATTGGGGTCACCACGCTTCCTGCTAGAATGCCTTCCTCAAATGTAACATACACCCAAACAATGTCAAGACACACATCGTATAAGATGTTCCAACAGTCTCCATTATTTTCCTAAATAAATACTGCACTGTTTTAAAACATGAAATAACTTATCCTCTAAAGAATGGAATGACCCTGCTTGGCTCTAAAGCACACTCAGTCTGCCCCCTGACAAACTGAGCACTATGGTTACATTCGGAGATTAACTTTTAGAACATTTAGGCTATTGGAGAACCAACTGCCTTTTGCCACGGAGCCTGAGAACCACCTTGGCTACTTTTCGGCCCCTTCCCCTTAGACCTTACAGACTGCTATTATTACACAAGTAATAGTCTCCCTTTCTAGCTGGGCCATTGATGCAAAGTTATTTTGCATCTCCCTGAGCAGTTACCTCTCACAATTCCTATGGGAGATGTGCCATCCTTTGTTGCCCTGGCTTCTCTTCCTCACCCAGAGATGTCACTTTTAGGAGGAGACCTTATATCCTAGTTCTCAGAGAAAACAGGTATTATCAGGTGAGACCTCCAAACTCTCCCTCACTCAATATTTGTATCCACTTCGCTTGGTACATCTTTCCTTTTCACTGTCCAGGTTCTCCACACCTGTGCTCTCTCCCATCCCATCCCCCAGGAACCTCACCCTAACTACTGCCCCACTAAACATTCATCCCTCCCCTCCAGAGCTCCTTCCGCTCCTTCCCTTCAGAATACAAAAGCAGTAAAGCCAATGTCACACAAAAGGCAAAGTAACATAACCCACTCATTAAACTACAACCCATTCTAGTTTCAGCTATTTTTCTTCTGTTGCTTTCTTTCATATCCAGGCTTTTAGAAAGAATAGCCTCCCCTCTTCCTCCAACCAACGCTGTCTGGCTTCAGTTTCGACTCTTCTACTGAGACTGCTCTTCCTGAAGGGAACAATGACATGTGTGTTCTTCAGTCCAATCTGTGCCCTGGTGCTCCTCCATCATTTCCTTACCTGGCCTTTCTGAAGCCTATGGCTTTGTTGATTGCTCCTTCCCAGGCTCCTCTTTCCTTCCCCTGCTCCTCCCCTTGTAGCTCAGACAAGCCCTGCACACCTTTCTGCCTAGGCAATCCAATAAGACTAATGACCAGCCCAGTACAGATGATGCCTTCATCTCTCTGTATTCTGAGTGAACCTTATCTTCATTGGATTTTAACTGTTTATCCTAAGCAATTTAATTGTCACTAAAATCATAGATCCGTCAACCATTTGACATATTTTCCACATCTGTGATTATGTCATTGAAAATTTTGTTCTCAAATGACAAACAATTACAGTAAAAGTCATTTGAGAATAAAAGTTCCATTGACATAATCAAAAACGTGGAAAATATGTCATGTATATACATGTAAAAATAGAGAAAATTTGTAACAAACTAGCAATCAAACAATAAAAATCAATAATTATTCTTTAATTTTTTCTTTTTTTGGAGAATTCAATAAAATCAACAGATCCTTTCACCCAGAAAAAAAACATATGCCCCAAAACAAAATCTAAAACAAAAGTAGAGAGAATTCAAGGAGCTTCTAAAGTCTATCCATTAACTTCTTAATAAACCCGGATTCTGAACCTATGCCACAAGAAAAGGGGAAATTTAGAGTGGGCCAAAAATTTTAATAGATCATAATAATTATAGTTCACTGTGGAACACAAACAGAACAAGAGACATATTAATCATAACAACTATTTCAGGGAAGTCAAGGGCATTACTTTCCTTATACAATACTTCTTTATCTCCTTTTCACTCAATTCAGTACTAGCCTTCAGCATACATTTGTGAATGCTCATTAAATGAAAAGCATTCGCTATTTCTTGTATAAATGTCCTTTTAAAACAACTTGAAGTCCTCACTACTTGAGAATTTTCTAACCTGTTCATGCTTAAGAGGCTGTTTGATAATGACTAAGCCAAAAGGTTGTCCTGCCCTGACTATAAATTAGAAAGGCCTTTTGCATCTACCCACAGGGCATCCTTACCTAGGCAGGAGCCCTGCTGAGTCCATTCTTCCTTTTGCTTGACTACATAGTAAATACAAGAGACTGATGTTTGAATAAAATGTGAAATCACCCAAATTATTCTACATTCCTGGCCTAGAAAAGTCTCCTTAAAAAATATTTAAGTCTTTTGACAGTTACAGGTAGCATTTGATTCTGCTTGAAAGCCCAACTGTAAGGGTGTCAAAAACAATTAGTATTTTAACAGCTCCCTTTCTTAGGTTATTTGGCAAGTACAAGTTCATCACAAAAAGAACAAAAAAAATTCTCAAGAAAATAAGCCAACGACACTTAGCAAAATCATATATTTTTACTACATTATTGCTTATGCTCTTTCTACTTTAAAATAGGATACAGTTTAAAGAAATGGAAATGGTAGTTGTCAACATTTATGACTTTGATAGATAAAGTTTTCAAGACAAGGACTGGTTTGGTGTCATCCTCATTGTTTTCAAAGAAGCCTTAAGGCAGCTAGTGCTCAGTAGACACCATTGAAAACTTTAGAAACTTCATAATTGTGCCTCAAGACAAATTCTTGCTGCTTGGGGGAGAAGGTAGGTCAAGAAATAAGGGGACCCAAGACTGACTGGATTAGGGAGGAGGGATGGTTATGTGTGAAGTTTTGATACATTGACAACAAAGCCTGTCTTGTATGCCTCCCTCAGAGTTATTTTGCGGAGAAATATGCTAATTCAAAGATATCTAACTAGCTTCACATTTAATTCTGACTTCAAATCTCAGAGTGGCAGAGCAGCTGTGCCTGGAGGCAATACAATCTTATTTCTATAAAAATCTCTCAAAGCTCCATATATAAGTGGAAGAGTAAAAATAGATAATCAAATCCAAATTAAGGCTATTAAGAATTGATTTAGTGTAAAGATAATATAGCAAGATTTTGTTTAGGTTATGGATGTTCACTAAAAAGTGTGTTTGCCTAAAATTTTGATTATGTTTTATCTTATTTTGTCACAGTTAAATAGTTTTATCATTAGGGATTTTAATTGCATATAGTTTATAGAATTCTTTCTGATTACTCTCTATCCATTTAACTGAGGAAAAAAAAATCCCACTGTACTACTTAATGAAAAGAGAACCATCTAATGAGGATACAGTCAAATTGCAGGCAGATGCACCATAAGGTGTGGCTAAACAGTTCCTGTCTGTGAAACCTTTGTCACATATGTTTTACAGAGTCAGCATAGCATACAGGGGAGGAGAAGTCCTTGAAGAGAGTAGGAATTCATGTACTGAAAAACGCTAGTCACTCATACCACTGAGTTGTATAAAGAAAGAAACAAACAACAAAAGAAAAAGAAATGAGGAAACCAAGTTCTTGCAAGTCTTCTTTCAACCTTCATAATGTAGGCTCCACTATTATGCTACCTCCCCCTATTTTTTCATCTTTTTTCTGCTTCTCGCTCACTTCGTTACTCACCTGTGTCCATTCCTAAGGTTCAGTCCTTGACTTGCCATTCCCTGGATTTAAAGAATTTTCTTTAGATAACTAATTTGCTTACACAGCATTAAGCAATTCTCTGTGAGGGTCTCTTAACACAGAGCTCTAGACCTGGCTTCTTTCCTCAAACCTTGATAAGCTCTTTGACTCTTTCCCCATTCCTTGCAGCCAATCCATGTTGGCATCAAGGTGGCTATGAAGTCCTTTCTATCCGTCTATTCTTTCCTCTTCTTACATTTGTCACTTCAGTTCTATACACACTGCTCAGACCTGTCATTTTCCTGCTCAAAAATCTCAATAGTTCAAATTCTTGGTCTGGCATCAGACTTTCAATATACTTCTTCCCTATCTGGTCCTTTGTTTTCAACCAGGCCAGTAGACTCACTAACACCAAAATATGGTATGATCTTTACCAAAAAATGCATTAATAAATATTTTGATGATATTTTCTTAAAAGAGGAAGTTTTACTATTTCCTATAGACTACAGAAAATCTTCAGGTTTGGAGTGCACTGTGTCAAGTAAAGAAATGAGATAATGCCCTGTACTCATTAGCAGATGATTGCTTCTGTTTTACTTCCTCTTGTTAAATTTTGCTTGATTAAGCAAGCAAAAGAAATCTAATTAATAAGTAACCCTCCACTTCTAAGGAGTGAATAATCCAATCAAGATTGAACTGCACCCTCCACATCTGAACCAACAACCTTTTGAAGCATAGAACAGAGATGATCAAATATCATCTTCTGATGACAGATGACATGTTAAGGAGCAGATGAGAGGGGGTTAACTGTGCTCACAGCTGGAGCTTTAGAACTTGGCATATTAAATCCCAATTATTTGGGTGACATCCAGAGACCTGATTTTGCTCAATACGTTGTTAATTGTTCCATTCAAGCCTAAACATAAACATGCCTATTCATTCAACACATTCCCACCAAACATCCATGTGTCAGGCACCAACCAAGCAAAGCACTGGGGTTACAGCAGTAAACAGGACAGATCTCCTCCTTTATTGCCTTGTCCCCATCCTGATGGGACTCAGGAGCAGTGTGGCAGACATTGAAATAAGACATAATAAGGGAATAAGGGAAATGAGCATTGCAAAATGGGAAAAACCAGAGTTTTTTTATTGGGGCTACTAAGAGCAGTATATTAGCTCACAGTATACGCTAATAAGAATTATATGCTAATAAGAGCATATAGTTTTATAGCATTCAGACTGGGGTTCAGAAAGGACCTTCCGAGAAAGTAGGCACATGCTGCTGCGACTTCTTAGCTCACCCTTGGCCTCAGATTTTTGGCCTCATTTCTACTCATCCCTCAAAACTCAGCTTGCATTTCAGGTCCTTCTAGAAGCCAAGTCTGGAATGTTCTCATAAAGTTTGGGGTGGTATTCCAGACTTCTTGATATTCCCAAAGGTCTGTGTGTTACCTCTATCCTGGCATTAACCAAATATATGGGAATTACTACTTGTCTGTCTCCCAACGGGATGGTGAATTCTTAGAAGGTATCTCTGTATCTGAAGTGTTTAGCAAGAGCTTAATAAATTTGGCTAAATGAATGAATGAGTGAAGGTTTAGCAAGGAAAAATACCAAACACTTAATTTCTGCCTAGGCTTTAAAAGGCAAAGCAAAAGATAAAACATGTAAAGGTTTTAACCGAAGTTTTTTTTTTTCTTTTGGCAGGGGAAGATTCTCCCTAGCCAACATCTGTTGCCCATATTCCTCCTTTTTTCTTCCTTTCTCCCCCACCAAAGCCCCAGCACTTAAGTGTGTACAGTTGTATGTTCCTCTGGTTCTTCTGTGTGAGCCGCCACCACAGCATGGCCACTGATAGACAAGTAATGCGGTTCCACGCCCAGGAACCGAACTGGGCCATGCTGAACCTAACCACTAGGCCATGAGGGCTGGCTCTTAACCAAAGTATTCTTGGTAGACGTTTGGAGCACAGCACAAGGGCTGGACAACTTAACATGTACAATTTCTGTGCTTCTGAAGCCCATAGGAGTTAGAATGCTGGAGGTCATCTTTTGCCAAAATATATACTGGGACATTTTAGCCCCAAGATCCAAGATCTCAGAGAACACTTTACCAGGATTTTCTAATTTTAAAATAAAAGATATATATATATATATATATATATATACACATATATATAATCTTTTTTTAAATATAAATCTATATTTATAATCTATATATATAATCTAAATCTTCCATGATCTAACAGAGTATAAGTTTATTAAATTAATAAAGATGTTTTAATACAGAGTTTATGAAAAGAAGTAAAAAGTGGTCCTAATTCCAGAAGATGGAAAAGAAGGCTATCTAGTGGTTCAATCTGGGAACAAGAGACAAGACACACCAGAGGCTAGAAAACCTCTGAGAGGGTGTATCCGAATGGTTCAACTTACGTCACAAGAGAAAAAAATGTACACACATAGCTCATCAGCTCAAGGATGGGAAGAGAAAAAGATACTGACTCAAGCAGTTGTATTTAAAGCACAACATGGCAGAGAGATTAAGAACTTGAACTCAGAAGTCATATAAGCCCAGGTTTGAAACTTGGCCACAGGACCTTAAGCAAACTATCAGACCTGTTTAATCCTTGGTTATTTTCGTCTATGAACTGGACATAAAAATATTGACTATCTGATACGATTATTGAGAAGATTAAATGTATGTATAAAACATTACTTGGCATTTAGTAAGCCAAATAACTCAGTAAATATTATTATAAATAATATTATTATTAATACTATTATTATTTTTACTTAGGATGTAAACAAATTTCAAATTATTGTAGAAAATCTTATAAATCTTTTAAAAATAGATTATGAGATAATATCAACTACTATATACTTATAGAAAACATAAATATCAGATATTAGTTTTGTTTAAGTTTATGAAAGCAAATTAAAAAGTAAAAGGAGTTCAATGTTACATTTCATTCACATAGTTCAGCTGTAAGGGTAGTATTTTCAATGAAAACAAAGTAATTTTTAGAAATAGAAAGATTACAAAATAGACTCTGAAATATCATTTTGCTAAAAATAATCATGATCCTTGTTGCAATGAGGATACTTTCCTGAACAAAATTCTGCATTTTTCAAAGTCTAGTCTAATAAATCTATCTTTATACATACAGTTCCTAAAGATTAATTTGGTCATTTCAATTTTCTTCTACTTGGTTAGAAATGTAAAGGGAAAACACAACAGCAATGTCAATAGAAAATAAGTCTTAAAAACACTTTAATCTGCTACATTTATATCAGAACAGAGAATTTGATCTTTGTGGTGTATCTCCTTTGGCTTGCTGTGTAACATGCTAGCTTAATTGTCATAATAGCCTTAGAACTTAAGATAGTACATATATTGGCTTTGGTCAAGATAGAAATGCACTGCTCATCTGCTTTTTCATCTGGACCAGAATATCACAATTTATAAGTAACTATAGATGAGCCTTTGTAGCCTGGACATCAGTCACAGAAGGACTGGGTTCCCCCGAGGCTAGTGCACAAATTTATCTTAAATAATTTTACCCTACATAACACCTAAAATACTTATTTTAAATTAAGCATAGCATGGGTATATGTATGCCGTTTTAATCATATTATGATCATTGTGTTGGCTGTGGGTTTTTTCTTACAATGGGAGCTGAGTTGTTTATTTTATATATTTTATTAATAAGAAAAAAAATCAAAGTACCTATATGTACTCAAACAAGAACCTGGATAAGAATCAAAACCGTATTATGGTCATATCTGTGTCACTAACTTGCTCTGTACTCTCGGGAAGTTTTCAGTATCGTTGAGTTTCCATTTATTCATCTACAAAATAAAATAATCTCTAAGGTCCAGGATAGCTCTATCGTCTACACTTCTTGCCATTATTTAGTATGTCACAATTACTCTCAATCACAACCCAAAGTTAGGGATTAATTGTCCTCAGTGAACTTCTCTGACTTATAATTCTTTTTTCCTTTTGTTAGAGTAGGAAAAGGTAACACAATAACAAAAACATACTTTGAAAAGAGTCAAAAGATCTATTTAAAAATTTGCTGCACATTTTTACCTTTCCTCTCATTAAGCATCTACTATACATACTTTACCTTGAGCAGTAAGGATCTACAGCTATTAAGAGATCATTACATCCATGTCTTTTTCTTATTTACCTCATAATTTGTTTAGGCTACCCTAGAAATTCGATGTAAATTTCTCTACTCACACATTAACACTTCTAGAACTTAACTCATCAGCACCTAAAACAATCCTTGAATGAAATCTTTCAAGTATTTTTCCATTTATACATCTGGCAAACTTTGCTGACAATCTCACTCAGAATAAATGGCAATCACAATGGATGAATTTGTTTTTGACTATGGAAGGTTAAACAGATCCCCATAATACATAACAGTGAGGGGAAAGGAACCAAAGCAAATAAAGCCCAGTAAACACAAGCTGGCACCTTGAAGAGAAGAAGAGGGCTCCATGACATTGGGTTTGCAGGAGTTGGTTAGAGATTTTTGAAAGGCATCAATCTCAGGTAAATATCAGAGACTAAGTTAACTCACCTTTTTTAGTGATTCTAGCACATCCTTCCACAATAATACCACATGAAGCTCATCTGTATTAATGATTTTGCCAAAATGCTGGTGATGGTATTTCAAACTATACTGGCAAATACAGTAAAGAAGGTAACAGATTCAATATTTCAAATTGTATCCTGATGTAAAGTAAATCCACTTCTTAAAATAGTATTATGAAAGCACACTGCTTCGGAAGGGAGGCACTGGACAACACTGCTCAGAAATGAGTGAGGTTAACTTCAAATAATAACAGCAAAAATAATTCAACTCAAGACCTGAAAGAAGAACCCTAGACACGATCTCCAGGCAATAACGTAGGAATGGAAAATACGAGTAACAGGCTCATAGCAAATATGTACATCCACACATTTTTACTATTTTAGTTATATTGAAACTTGAGAACTTCACAGCAACCTACTAAAATCACAAATCAACAGGATAAAAGTAGATAAGAAGAATGTGCAATTTATGAATATGATTTATTACCATGGTTACAAACTTTCAGAATAGGCCTCTGAGACATTGGACTGAGACTTTGCCGAATATCTGTTAAAAAAAAAAATTAAAAGAAACTTAATATAGAGGTCTGTTCATCTCAATAAGTACAACAGGACTTTTTTTTCCAAGGTTAAGTATTTCTGGAAGCAAAGCAATGCTTCAATACCCTGAAATACTTGAAGCAATAATGTTATGACTTTTACTTCCCATTTAATTATGCTACTGTAAACTCCACTGGGATAAGGTACACAGGTTCTTTAGATGAGACTTGTCACACTAATCAGGATTTTCCAGGTTCAGTGCATTGATTTGTTAACGTGCTACTGACATTGGCCAACTGGAATGCTTCTCCCTCCGACATTTGTCACGGCAAGGGAAGAATTATGCAAACTTATGAAACTTCTGAAGAATTTTTGCCCAGAGCACTATATTCTTGACATATGACTTTAAAAGAATTTTTTTAAAAAGGGGTGTTCTTTGTGATAATTCCCTAGAAAGTAACATGAAACAAGTATAATGTTCACCTTTCGGCTTTGGTGTCCTTTTTCTTCGGTCGCGGAAGGCAGCCCCCGACTGCAAGGCCTCCAGCAGACTATCCATCACTCCTGTCTCATCACCCTCTGTGAAGAGAGATGCAGGGAATTCCATCAGCCCTCAGGGTTACCATAGCAATGTCAAAGCATACGCAGAAACTGGTGATGGTGATGGTAGGGGGAAAAAGATCAGATGCCAGGACTAAGCTAGCCATTTCAAAATAAGATAGGACTTTAACTCTCCCATAAATCAAATATCTCTTAATGAAATCTGTCTCATTAGTGCCTGTGTTACTGTCCACCAAAGAGAACCGAGTTCCAGTGATTCACTTCAGAGCACTGCTTTTACAGTCTGGTGGCACCATAACTTTAAGCGGAATGTGGTTCTAGTCATAGCTGTGTCTCAGGTTATCATAAATCACATTTCCCTTGTAGAAATGGGCTATTTTCAAAGCATCAGCTTCTATTCTAAAATCGACCAGGTGTAGGAGAGTGTTTTTGTTGTTGTTACAGAGATTCTACTGTCTAAACTTACTGTACAAAATTATATGTCCAGGCTAACTTCTCTGAACATGCTCCCCGAAACTGATTCTTTATATCAGAGGATAACAGTCCCCTGACTTTAGGTGACACAGAACAATCACTACAAACTTTTGCAGAATGTATGAAACCAAAAGAGGATCTCAAAAGTCTAAAGGACTGCATCACATTATGATTAGTTTAAATTAATATTCTGTATATAATTAATGACAATGTGATTATAGAGCCAATTCTCTCAACAAATATTGCATTATCTTGTCACAATCACAGCTATTTATAGTTGTCAATGTTAAATACTATTTTTAAAAAGTGGGAAAAAAAGCTTCAAAGAAACTGCTGGCCCAACCTAAATTCAAGGCAACACCGAAGACTTCTTTGACCTTAGAGAAAGGTTATTTGCAGGCATTCTCTATGAAATTGTATGGCTGGTATACAGTTACATGTCAAGTAACAGAAAATTATTTTCCTCTGGATTTTTCCTTTGTTTTGAGACACAATCCCTTTACAGGGAACAGATGACAAACGAATGCAGTAAAGTACAAATAACACATTCATTTACAGTTTATAAACAGATATATAAATATAAATGTGCATCAGCCCTTTTCCATCTGGTTCTATTTCATATTTTTAGAAAAGTATTAAACCTTGTGTGTAATCAAAAAAAAGGTGGGTGAGAAATAGAGTATTTGGAGGTTGTTAATTTACATGTAAATTTAATTCTAAAGTGGCTTGATGGCTATTTTAATTAAAATACATTAAATATTTCAGACACTTTAATTAGTAACTACCTAGCTATCTTTAAAAATTTACACTCAAACTCAACTATAGTTTTTCTAAAAAGAACTGCAGGTGATGCCAAATATTTAAGGTTGTGAATATACTTCATTAGTAAAAGGAAACATTTTAAAAATCGAAAACTTTAAGAAAGCAAGCATGAGATTAACGGAATACACTTTAAAGAAAGAAGAACTACAAAGAAAATTTGAACTTAGTAAGTTTGCTGGTGGTGGTGGTATAGACATAGTGATTCTGAATCTATTATGTATATATTATAAGACTGAGCAGATGGGTAAACATGTTGATGTTGTTGGCAGTAGGGATGCTCACTGCAGGAAAGGAAATGGAAATATGGAATGGGAGAAGGAAAGGAAGAACCATGAAGTCTTGGATTGAATTTACAGGTATCAATACAAGCTCAAGGTTTAAAAAAAAAAACTTTTCCTAGCTTTGTGCCCCCAAAGAGCCCAGAAGTAATGATACTGCTGTAGCAATGAGCACACCTGGCCCTCAGACCTTGGTTTCTAAATATCATTACTCACTAACAGGAACCAGAGTACTTACAGAAATGGCTGGTTCTAGGGCTGAGATCAAGAAAACGTGAAACGAATCAGAACAATATTGTTGTGCCAGATAATAAGACTATGCTCAAAGACAGAGATACATCAAAAGATAGAGGAGCCAGACTGGAGGGTAGCCTTGACCATATTTAGGACAATTTGAGCACTGAATAAGTAATGATGGGAATGGATTATTACATATTGAAAAAAGGAAAGAATCATGCATCCATACTGATAGTAAAAAATTAAAAATAAATTAAGTATAGGGGAAGAGAAAGCTCCTCTTTACAGAAGAATGTCAACCAATAGATGCCAAAGATATAAGGCAGATAGAAAATTCACCATATTACAACTCACATAGTAAGTTTTTGATTCAGGCAGAAATCATCAATGGTTACAAAAACCATTGTGTATAAGGCTGTGGGGGAACAGGATATGGAGAAAACTGACAGATATCACCTTATCCAAATAATGAAATTTGACATCGCCCATAATGGGATACACTGACATCAACTGCCTCCTGAAGTGATGCATCGAGATGCACACAACATAACCTGTGTAGTACTTTGCACAAAAATATTTAACCTGAATCTAAGTGTGAGGAAACAATCATAGAAGTCCAAAATGAGGGGCTTTCTGTGAAACAACTGGCCTGCGTTCTTAAAAACCATAAATACCATCAAAGATCGAGAGAGAGAAAAGAAAAGGTTAGGGAATTATTCAGATTAAAGGAGATTAAAGAGACATAACAACTAAATGCAACACCCAACCTTTTGATTAGCTCTTGAATTGTAAAAAAGTTACAAATGACATTATTGGGAAAATTTTAAATGAATTGAATATTAAATAATTATATTGTACCAATGTTAAGTTACTTGAGTGTGATAATTACAATATGGTTAGGTAGGATAATGCCATTGTTCTTAGGAGACAGATGCTGACAGGTTTGGCTCACTAAACAATTTACACCACAGCTCCACGTTCTCCACTTCATGCCTTTGAACATGCTGTTCTCTCTCCATAGAATATTCTTCCCACTTTCTTCACCAAGCTAACTCCTTCTCCCTCAAGACAGTGAGCTGAGAATGCTTCCCTGACTCACGTGGGCTGAGCCTGGTGCCCCTCTGTGTCCTAATACCATGTAGTACCTATAGCAATAATTCCTTTACAATACTATTTACTTGATGGTTTCTACCCTTAGACTACGAGTACACTGAAGGCAGGCATTGTGGCTTTCATTTATCTTTAATACCTAGCAAAATGCTAGTACTACACAGAAAGTGTTCATTAATATATGTTAATTAAATTAACAAATAAGGCACTAATATGGTCAGTTGGAAGGACGAATCATGCAGGAGAATAGAGGTCATGGATGGAGAGGGGGCCTGGGAATTGGTGGGGGTGCATTCCCATCACCATTGTAAGCAACACAGCTTTGTTTCTTCCTTTTTCTTTGTCTCATACATCCATCCAGTTGCCAAACCTTGTTCACGCACGCTCCCCAGTATCTCAAGAATTGATCCATTGTTTCCTCTTCTGACTAAATTTTATGCTGGTGGTCCAGAACTGAATTATCTTGCACCTGAAATATCGCCTAAGTTGCCTGGAGTTGCGTTGCTTCTAGTTTCTCCCTGATTCATCCCATACAGTATTAAGTCCTAAAGCAGAATTATGATCTTCAATCCTCCAGTCACAAATTTTCAATATCTCTCACTTCCCACACTATAAAGTCCCAATTCATTCACTTGCCCCTGACACTGATTCCAATTGTTTTTCTAACCTTATCTGTTATTTCCAAAATCACAACCTATTCTTCAGCTAAAGGCAACTGCCTGTGATTCTCCACAAACTTTCTCTCTCCTGCCCATCACTGTCCACCTGGAACCTCTATCCCTGCTCTTGTTTCCCAGAGCTGATGGCTTTTCCTGGCCCTCCCTCCCACATGCATAATGGAAAGAATACAATAGCAAAGTAAGAAGACCTGCATTTTATCTGAGTTCTCAACTAACTACCCATGCGACACTGACCAGTTACATAATCATTTCCGACATGTATAATAGAGATAATACCTGTCTAGGGTTAATGAGAGGATCAAGTGAGATAATACAAATGAAAGCACTTGGTAAATTGCTTAGTGAAATAAATATGTAGGGAAATAAATTCATAAATGAACTCCATAGTGCTCTATGGGAAGTTCATGAAATATCTGCTTTTTATTCTGTTTCAAGCATTATTTTAGATATGTTACACATTAAATAACTCTTTTATAGTGTATTTGATTATGTCTTTGAATAACATCAATTCTAAGGGAAATTCTGATCAGAAGTACAAGTAGACTATTCAAATAATCCAATGTGTAAGATGGAGACATAATGAAGATGTTACTCCAAATGTTAAAAATGCATTTAGAATATTCATTCAACACATGTTTACTGAGGGCCTACTAGGTGCCAGGACATTATTAGGCACTAAGGATACCTAGGGCCCAAGAGTTAACAAGAAATGTTTTCTGCTCTCAAGAGGCAGAAAAGTGTGATAGTTATGGGAGGGACCTAGCTGAACTGCTGGAGATGTAAGGCCTCCTAGTGAGTTAGGACCTGATGAATAAGCAGGAGTTGGCCACAGCAGGGACTGGAGGAGGAAATAGCATACCTGGCAGAAGGAATAACAGGTAAAAAGGCAAAAGATACGAATAAAAACAAAAGTGAGGTATAATAAAGTATTTAAATGATTCATATTTACATTTTTCTAATACAAACCAGAGAAATAAAAATTAGCCATTTTTTACTGTAGACTAGAATTCAATTTCTCTAACTACAAGTCAATTTATACTCAAAATATTTATAGCCTCTCTTCTGCTGTGAAAACTCTTCTAAATAAACAGACTAACTGCTATAGTCAAAGCTTTGCTTTGTCTGAATAACATTTCACTTTGGTGAATTTGTAAATGGTATTTTTAAAAATTGCACAGTGTCAAGGGAAATGGAGAAAGAAGAGGTAAGGGTATTTCTAAAGCAGAATCAAGAGGACATGGGGACAAGCAGAGGGTGGAGCTGCAATGGAGTGAGTCAGACATGTCCAAGGTCTCTGGGGCCTACGACTGGAAGAATAGAAAACACAAGAAAAAAATGTTAATAATATTGAGTTTAGTGGGGAACCAATGTTGAAGAAAATAATGAGTTTCCTTTTAGACATCTGAATGCAAGATGCTACCAGGGACTTCCAGATAAGTTCTGGAAGTAAGCTGGAAATTTTGGCCTCACATGCAGACAAAAATTTGGGTAATATTTTTGAAACTCATTTCCATATTATAAAAAATACTCATTCAGCACTATGGGCCAGACCCTGAGAAAGGCCCTGGAAATATCAGAGTAAGACTTCAGTTTTTCCTCATAGGTGCTAGTGGCACTGTGGAAGCGCATATGACCCGACCAGGAGAGGCAGCATCTTGAGAACCACCTAAATATAAAGAGCAGGACGAAAAAGACAAGGCAGTGATACGGTAGGAACGTTCTTTCTTTTATTCCATTTTCCCCAAGCCAAAGTACAACACTGAAATTGTAGATCACTAAGGATACAAAGAAGATCCTAAAAGGTTCCAGAACATTAAAAACAAAACAAATAGGTCATATACAAAGGGAAGGAATCAGAATGGAACTGGATTTCTCAATAGCAACACTGAATTCCAGAAGACAGGAAAGATATGGATTTCAAGTTCTGAAGAGAAATTATTTCCAAAGAAGAAATAGTTACATTGCCAAGAAGATGAGGATCAAAAATGGGCATTTTCAGTCATGCAAATCTTTATTCACTCTTTCTTAGAAAGCTACTAGAAGGTGTGCCTTTGCAAAACAAGAGAGAAAAGTAAGAAAAAGAAAAACATGAGATCCAGGAAAAGGCGGGGACAAAACAGCAAAGTGGCAAAAAGAATTCCCAAGATGACACTTTCATCCCAGGCCCAGAGCAGCCAGTTGAGATCATATGGGAGAAAATGGGCCATAGGAGCCAACAGTGGCCAAGGAACTGAAAGCCAGTCTGCTGTGTTGGACTGTTTGCAAAAATGACTACTTCTTATTTCAGAGACCTGTCAGAGAGTTTGGATAAAATAGTGACAGGTATGCATAAATACTAAGCAAATTTTAAAAAATATTGTTAGTACAAGCCCAGAAATAACATTGCTGTCCAACAGGAAACAATCATGTAATACTAACTGGAGGGGAGAGGAATATTTACACACTTGCAGTATTATAAACACCGGCTAGTCTTTTGATCATCAATTGTGATACAATCATAATGTGAAGACAGCAGGGGTAGAGGAGAGAGGTATATGAGGAGATTTTAAGTCGGGAGAGGGCATAAGGGAACTAAATCTTCAACCACTTACCAGCAATCAATAATGTCTAAAATGAATAAATTGACAAATAATAGTATAAGCATATTATCTAAAAATAGGGAAGCGGTAAATACCAGGAAAAAAAACCCTAAGAATTAAAAGTGATTGCCTCTGGGATGTGGGATGGAGTTGAGAGGAGAGAGGGAAAAGAAATTTTATGAGCCTATTATATTTCATTTAATTTTGCAGACATTATGTTGTTAAATACAAAGTAACTAAAAAAAATTCTTGACAGGAAAAAATGACTGAGAAGGAGAAGATGAAGAAAGAGGTTGATTCTTGACCTAAATGTGCTTTCCTCTGATAAGGGGACTAAGAGAGGTTAGAAATGGTACAATACAACATGAGGAGTATGATGATGGAGTTCTCCAGCCCAGGAAGGACACCTGGCATGGGGCAGAGGGAGAAGGGACAGCAGACACAGAAGGCCTCCTGGATACCTAAGACTTAAAGAAGAGCTTTACATTTGCTAGAGCTTCCTGAAGAGGGAAGGCCCCAAAGGGGCTCACAGAAGAGCTGTACAAGGCAGGGCTCTGGAGGGACGTGAACCACCTGGGAGAACTCAGATATTGTAGGAACGGAGAGCAGGGTACCAGTGGGGGAATGCTGACAGGTGATGCTGAGGAAGCAGGGACAGGCACTATGGAGTTTGGGTTTTATCTTTAAGGGAGCCATTAACTCGTTTTAAGCTAGGAAGTAACAGTCAAATTTCTACTTTGGAGAACTCACTCAGAGAAGAGACAGGTTTAGTGATTTAAATCTAGGCAAAATGTGATTGCACGACCCAGCTAAGGAACAGGACTGGTGAAAAGAGAAAGGAGGAAGAACAGAAAAATCTTGGTCTGCATGGTGGTGAGTATTAAAATATAAAATTGAGGCTAGTTTCCAGCTATCCACCTTGGCCAACTGGATATATGCAGATATTATTCACCAAGAACTGAATTATTTTGTTTGGTGGCAGAATGGGGCTGAGCCTAGAGACGAATTCAGTTTTGGATAATGTTATGGTGAGATGTTTACAAGATCCAACTGTAGGTGATTAAAGGTGTCTAGAAGGCTGATGGTTTCATAGGTTTAAAACTTGGGGAAGAAGAATTGGTTATACTTATATGTTCAACTTAGAAGCATACTGGTCATGCGTGAAGCTATGGAAAAGAGTGTAAGCATAGTAAAATGGTAGAGAACACAAGTTTTGAATTCAAACAACTTGGATTTAAATACTGGCTTTCCAATTAGCCATCAGTGTGACTTTGGGCAAATTACTTAACTTTACTAACCTCCATTTTTTTTCTCAGTTTTAATTTGAGAATAAGAATAGCACCTACTTCACAAGGTTATTGGGAGGATTAAAGGATAAATCATGTGCAATGCTCAGCAGAATGCCTGGCACATGATAACAGTTCATCTTTGTTGTGATAGTTACCAACATCATGGTAGAGCATGAGCTCTCTAGAAGAGTGTGTGTAGTGATAAGAAATATGTAAAGGGGGGGGGGCGCCCGGTGGTGTAGTGGTTAAGTTCGCGCTTGGCAGCCTGGGGTTCCTGGGTTCGGATCCCAGGCACCCGCCAACGCACTGCTTGTCAGCCATGCTGTGGCGGCGTCCCATATAAAGTGGAGGAAGATGGGCACGGATGTTAGCCCAGGGCCAGTCTTCCTCAGCAAAAAGTGGAGGATCGGCAGTGGATGTTAGCTCAGGGCTGGTCTTTCTCGCAAAAAAAAAAACACCAAAAAAAAGAAATATGTAAAGGGGATTTTAGAGAGAAATGACTGCTCTCGACCTGTGACCACTTTCCATTGTGTTTACTTTGCATGTTCTTTTCAAGTCCCCTTTTTACTACCATTGTCTACTGACATACATTTTATATGATTTCAGTAGTAATAAGAGATGTAAGGAAACCACCTGGAATTTGGAGTGGAAATAGGGAAGGAAAGCTCAGTTTCCTCAAAAGAATTGTTGAAAGTGTGTAGCTGATGCACAAAATTCTCAGGCTTAGAGTTTAACCCAACTTTTTCTAAAAAAAAACACGAGACAGTTGCCCTAACAAAATTTCATGAATTATTGTTCTATGCTGCTGGTTACAGACCTTCTGTGAAACAGATCATATTTGTTTTATTTGGTAAACTAGTTCAGTTTTTAACCTTCTAGAACAAAGCTCAAATACTACTTAAACCAGATAGCAAAAAAATAGGAATAACTTAAAACAAAGTCTATGAACTTGTCTTAATCTAGATGTGAAACTGAAATTTATTTGAGTTAAGGGAGTTAGAAAGCCAATTTGCACTGGGATTTAACTGATAAAATGATAATTAGGACACTTGTCTTTTATACTGTAATTAAATGACTGGCTCAACAATAAGAAGTGGAATTTTATTTAAAAAAAAATCAATAGTTCAATATTTCTTTTTTTTCTCCACTATTCTTCAGTATTTGCACAACTTGAACTAAACATATTCCTTATTATAAATTAGAAGGAAGGAAAATAGAATCTTTTACAAAGAAGGAAGGTTTTTCTTTGTTTTCCTAAAATAGAACAATTAGGACCAAAGTCAAGGAGTCAAAGTGCTGAGCTTGAATCTTGGCGCTTACTCTTACCAGCTGTGGGCCCCTCAAAGACCATCTGTGCCTCCCTATTTCCTCATCTATAACATGGAGATAATAACAGTATATACCTCAAAAGCTGTTGTGAGGACTAAGTGAGCTAATATATGTCAAGAGCTTGGAACAGTGCCTCACACATGGTAAGGCCTCAGTAAATATTAGCTATTAGTTTTAATATTATGATGATTATTCTTATTCACTAATATGACACACATTGCTGATTGGCAATGCAACACATCCATTCCCAACCCTCTCCTTCCTTGTCAGCTTCCCCTACAGAGGCTGGAAAAGTTAATACCTCACTTTCTGAGGTTCCCCTGCAGCAAAACTAGAGGTGGCCATGTGATGCATTTCTGGCCAATAAAATATAAATGGACATCTATTTGCTCTGAGGTTTCTAGGAATAGAAGAGGCATATGTTGATAACTTCTCTCCCTCTTCTTCCTAGCTTGAATATCTACTGGAGGTGTGACAGCTGTGGTTGCCATCACATGTTGCTATTCCTTTCCTGCTATCTTGAATATGCTTGGATCTGTGGCAGTCATGTTGTCACTCTGACCACAAACCATGGGGCCATTCTTTGAGTTGCTCTGGATAAAATATAAGGCTATATTTTCAAAGCTTGAATGAAAAATATTTTACAGATAAATTTGAATGTATAAACCATAATTATTACATGATTTATTACAATGTATCCAAACTGGAATCTAAATAACTTCATGTCTTATAGTAAATAGAGTTAAGAGAGATTTGTAAAATAAAGGATTTTTCTTATATGAACTCTCCAGCCTTAGAAAAAAAACTCCATTATTGGATGTCATGTACAAAGTATGGTTCTAGTATAATTATATAAAAAACTGGAAAAAGTGGTAATATAAATATACTGTAACAAATCACATTGTATTGTTATTAATTTTTAATTTTCGAATTTCTTATGACTTGGATTGTTGTAAAAAAATGATTTTGGCATCACAGTCATTTAGTTTAATTCATGAAGATATCTAATTTACCTTCTTCTGTAATCTTTTATTAAAGTTCTGTCACTTTTAAAACTAAAGTAAACAATTGGCAAAATATCAGCAAAATAAGTTACTGGTCTGCTCATTTCATTCTCCTCTCAAATAAAAAGGGCATAACCATTTTTGGAATGTAAACATACCTAAGGCACAAGATTTAAAAGTAACCATATAATCAATGAATGAGTTTCCCATTACAAAATATTATAGAAAAAATTTAGTTGGGTTGTATTAAATAGACATCCCACCATAAAAAAAAAACCAAAACCAAAACTTCAATAAGTAAGATAGAATTTCCCAAAGTGTGTACCACAAAATGTTAGTCCCATAAGAAGCTGTGTATGCATGCATGTGTGTTGTGGGGGTGGTTCTGTGATTAAATAAGTTTGGAAAATAATGTATAGTATATACTGCTTTTGGCAATTCATATGAACTACACATGAAAACTCAATTCATGATTCATGATAAATGTGGCATTTCAAATCAGTAGAGGATAAGAAAATACTCAATAACTACTGCGGTGATGGTAGTTTACTTGGATCTTTGCTACTTAACGCTAAAATAAATTCCAAGTGAATCAAACATTTCAACATAAAAGAGTTAAATTGCAAAGTACAGCAGACAACATGGAAAAGTATATTTTCCATTAGTTCTGGAATGGAAAGATCTAAGAAAAATCTAAATACCCAAGTGTCATACAGATTGTACTATACTAAATGTCTACAAATCAAAAAAACAGTAAGAACAAAGTCTACATATAAACAATAAAAGGAGCAACTAGAACAAAAATTTGAAACACAGGTATTCCCTTAGACTGATTTTCTTGAAATTATAGAATATTATGACTCAGTTAAAAAAAAAGATCAATAATTTAATAAAACAGTAACAACAAAAAACAGGCAAATGATATGTCCATCATAAAAATAAATAAATGAGGCTTTCATACAGAGGATATAATCCTCAACCTCACTCACAATTAAGATATTCCAAATACAACAAGGAGAGATCATTTTTCACCTATCAACATGGCAACAATAAATAATGAGGATAATTGGTAAAGGCTGGAAAACAGGTCATGCCACACATTGTTAGTGGAAATATAAAACTAATGCAACCCCTTTGGAATGGAATCGAGCAATCCATATCAGAAATAAAATTGCACATGCCATTTGATGAGATAATTTTTTCTAAGAAAATTATCCTATTTATAACTGTGCGTGAAAGGGCATATGTACAATGATGTTCATTACAATGTTGTTTATAATAACAGGAGATTGGAAACAACCTAAACGCCCATCTGTAAGAGACAGACTAAATAAACTACGACGTTCATATACTGAAATATGTTGAGATGTGAAAAAATAATGAAGCATATTTAAATTTTTGATATGGACCATCTCCAAAATATAGTAAGTGAAAAAAGTCAGTCACTTATTTTATGAATGAGGACACTGGATGCAGACCTTTCTATAACCACTCACAGCTGTTAGTTACAAAGCAGAGGATAGGTTTGCTGACTTCCTGCTTAGCAATGACTCCACCGCATGGTGCTGAAGAAGGGCATCACTCAACCATTCTACTTGTGTTAAATGTTTGTTAAAATGTCTCCCATGTAAGTATTCAAGTGCCGAACTCTGATTAGCTTGTTCACAGTGACCTATTCTAACAATTATTGAAGAAAGCAAAATTTAAAAACCAGTGTTGACTTTCTGGCAGAAAGAATGTTGCCAAAGTTGTCCTCGTGTGTTACATAGGGTCTAGGGTGCTGAACAGATGCCTTCAGTTTCAAAAGCACAGAAAGTCAGGGGGAAAATAATGTATCTGTTTAAATATATACGGAGATGTGAAATGATAATGACATTTAACAAGATGTGACTCACACACAGGGAACACCCATGACCCTTTAGTCACAGTGTAACCCAGAGAGGAAAAGGTTAATTACATGGCATAACACCACCACTGCTGAGTAGAAACATCAGTTGTCACCCACAAGAGCTTCATTTTACTCTGAGAAATATGCCTGACAGTGCTTGAGCTTGGCAATTGCTTACTGCCTGTTAAAAATATATTAGGATATGTTTTAGACGTGTCTTAATATTTTCTTATATTAGTTAAGAATTTTGAAAAATACTTTTCGATGGCTTTGTTCCTTATAAAGTTTTTAAACAAAGAATGAAATGATTGCAGAAAGAGAAAATGAAAATGCTTAATTCAATAACAAGAATCAAAAAAAAAAAAGGAAGGTAACCTAGGGAATAGTAGTGATTTCATAGGAATTTTCTTTCAGGAGAAGCTGGGATAAGTGGACTTGAGGCCATGAGGGGCCACTCTCAGAGAGTGGTACCTGGAACGTTGAATGAGGCCCAGAGGGACCCCAACAGTCCAGCTCTGACAGCAGCATATGGTGCACAGTGGAAGGAAGGGAAAAAAAGGTCAGGAAGGGAGGCTGAGGGAGCTTGGATTCAAGGCTGAAGACGTGCCATAGAATGTTTTTGAAAGGTGTGAAATAATCAAAATTGTACTTCACTATGATTAAAGCTGGCATAGCGTGAAGGTGTCAAGCCTGGGTGACTGGGAAAATGGTGGTATCATTAACCCAAAATGAGAACACGAAAATTAGGTTTTATGTGGAACATAATAAGTCAGGTTTTAGATGAATTGATTTTGAGGTGCTGGCAGAATGGTCAAACTGTTTTGTCCAAGAAGTGGTGGGAAATGTAAAACTATAAAGTCTGTAGTTCAATTCCATCCTACAAATATGCACTAAGGAATATGTGGCAGGCACCAAAACCAGCCCCAGTCCTTGTTCTCACGGGACTTACAGTCTAAGGGCGATTTCAACACATAATTCATGACTACCTGTATGATGAATGATCCAAAAAAGAAAGCTGATTGCTATGAAATTGCTTAATATGGAGACAGTAGGTTAGAGAAGTAGCTATGGCCACCCAGTGATGATTTCAGGGGTTATTCTTTGATACCTGTATTTGTACTTAAATTTCAGAAAACATGATTCACTTGCAGTTGAAAACACAAAACCCTACACTTAACACAGCAAACAGTGGAAATCTGTGTATTAGCACTTTGGGTGCCAAGAATGTTCTTAAACACCACCTTGCTGTTGCCAACCTTGCCCAAAGAAAGTAATTTTACTAGATTCAAGTTCTAGGTTCATTTCTAATACAAATTTGTGGTTCAAACTTTTATAAAGTATTTTTTCAGTTCATTTCAAAGGAGAAATACAGACTTATTCTGCACAAATATGGTATTCCCTCCCCATCCTTTCCCTAATCAGATGCAGAAACTGTGGCAATGTTAAAAAACTGAAGAAATTTAAAAATCCTAATCAGAGTAACAGCAACATATTTTAAAGAAAGGACAATAAGCAGAGACAATAAGGCAAATCTGAATGAGTAGAAAGTGGGGAGGAAAAGGAATTGACATATGCTTCGGGAGGAAGCAAATAACACAGAAAAAAAAATGAAAATGGGAGACAACTGAACTTTTGATGAACTCATTAACAATTGCAAAGAAATGAGGCAAAAATGTGCTAAACACTCTCAAGAGAACAATGGAAGATTTTTCCCTCGACTGCAAAAAGCTGACAAGATGAATACAGAAGCCCCCAAATAAAAAGTGATATCAGATAAGTATGAGAATACTTTAATTTAGAAAAGAAGGAATGCATGAGAAAAAGGACAAAGATCTAAATGTGAATTAAGATATATGAGGAACCATCCCTTTGGTTGAATGCCTGTTTGCTAGGGTCTGTGTGGAGCACTTTACCTAGATTTTCTAGTCTAATTCTCACTCCAACTCTGCAAAGTAACTATTCTCAGATCCATTCTAAAGCCAGGGAACCAGAAGCTCACGAAGGTAAAGTAATGCGCCCAAACCCCTACAATGGGTAGGTAGCAGAGGGGAGATATGAACCAGTATCTTTCTGATTCTAAAGCTCACATTCTCTCTTTTATAGACTCTTGATACAGAGGTGTTGCATGATAACTGAGAAGTACTCAGATCCTCAGCTTCGCTGATTTGTAGAGGTATTTCAGGAAATGCCTGAAGGCACAAAAAGACAGTGGCTTTCATAGCTGGGAGCTCCATCAACAAGGACAGATTTGGTTTCCCCAAATTCCCTGGGAGCCAGATTCCTTTCCCCAGAATCTGGCAATAAATGAGATGCAGGTCACAGATAACTCCTTCCTCACAGAGAAAGGCCAGAGACATCCCCCTTCTCCTGGGACCAGGAGTATCTAGAAATACTAGAATCAATTTAGTCTGCAGTGGTCTACTGGTCCCTCCCTACAACCCACCCACTGGGCAATTGCTATAGTGGGTTAAAACCTTGAGACCAGCCAAACCATTATCACTATCATTCTGGGTCATTGCTGCCCAAGAGGTAAGTCTTTCCTATCTTTAGTTCCTCCAGCATTTATTAACATAAACAATTTCTGAACTACCTGAATTTCTTCAGTGAACATTCCTTTCATGTTTTTCTCTTAATTGGAAACGGGTTCTACCTGGAAACTGGAAAGATGATCTCCACTGCCTCCTTCTAATACATGTTGCTCATCCTCTCACACATTATGTGCCTACAGTCTGCGGAGTGTAGGTGGAGGAGAGGGGAGTGTCTGTTTTCTCCTTGATGTTTACTGCTACATCAGGCTACCACTTCCTCCCCCTCATGTAAAAAGCACTCTCCTTTGAGACACATGTCATTCAGTTATACCACTGCCATTCCTCTGGGTCAATGTCACCTAATCGTGCACTAGTCTCCCCTCTCATTCATAATAGACTTTGTCATCTGATTCAGTCTTCCTCTTCAAGCCAAGTCCTGCCATCATCCTGTGTGAATTCAATTCCATGTGAACAACTATTGCAACAACAAATCCTCTGAGTTCTCTGACCTGCCTCATCTCCAGGGACCAATGCTTCCTCTCTACTTTCCATTACCCACTCTCATATCCATAATCTGAACTTTGCCACCACCCACAATTCTTTTATTTTACTTCTAATAACCTAAATTCATACAAGCCATTCTCTGACTACTGTCCTTCTTGTTCCTCTCTCTCTCTCTCACTAGTTCTGTCACCTGTCCATGGAAACCTGCAATGCCCTGCCCCATTGTGTTCATTTCATTGTTTACATAGCTTATACTATGTGGCTCATCACTTCGAACACAGTTCACCAGCCAGTATCTTATTTCCCTCCTCCGTCAGCGTCCTTTCTCAGACTCCTGGTAAAAGTTAAATGAACCTCAAATTCCATCTTCTTGGCACTATACACCAGCTGCTAAGTAATCTTGGTAAAAATTAAAACTGCAGGATCAGGACCAGTACATAATCACAGTTGCCAACTTCAAGTGAATTCTTTTCTGGTTTTTTTTTTTTTTGTCGGAAGATCGGCCCTGAGCTAACATCTGTTGCCAATCTTCCTTTTTTTTTTTTCCTCCCCAAAGCCCCAGTACATCGCTGTATATCCTAGTTATAGGTCTTTCTAGATCTTCTATGTGGGATGCCACCTCAGCATGGCTTGATGAGTGGTGAGTAGGTCTGTGCCCAGGATCCAAACCGGCGAACCCCAGGCTGCCCAAGCAGAATACGTGAACTTAACCACTATGCCACGGGGCCGGCCCCCCCAACTGGATTCTCAATACTATCCAACACTCCTTCTAAGTTTCACTAGGAGGTTCTCGCTCCCACTCCCTGATAAGGGCTGTTTCAGTGCTTCCTCACTTCCCTCAAGCCTTTCAACCAACCACTGCCATTCCTCAGCAGAGGATTTCCTCTATTTCAGCTAGAAAATAGTAACCATTTGATGAAAACATCTTAACTTCCTACCATCAAATCTGTAAGTCAGCCTTTCCTCCTTCCCATCCATCACAGTAGCAGAGCATGTCACTTTCCAGACAGTTTCCTCCACCCATGCTGGTATCTCATCCTCCGCACTCTGTCCTGCCGCCCTCAGGACCTTACTCTATTGAGTACCATTCTCTCCCAACATCCCTTTTCTCATTCCTCCCAACCTACATTTAAACAAATTCAAACACCTGCTTTGCCCTCCCTTGACCCCTAAATTCCCTCTAGTTACCACCCTTTCTTACATCTGCCTTACTTCCCATATTCATTTATCAACCCCGTATCCTCTACTTTGAGCTGAAGTCAATGGGACAATTGTCAGTCTATTTATTCTGTGATCTCTTAGCAGCATTTGACAATGTTGACTACGTCTTGGTGTCCTTTCCTTTCTCTCAAATTTAAGATGTTCTTTTCTGTTCCAGGGAATTCAGATTTAACATTGTTGACATGGGTGACTTGCTGTAGTCTCACAACTTGAAACTTGTTACCGGACACAGAGCTACAAATGTATATGAACAATTCTCCATTGCTCAATAGATTTATCTAAGCTTATATTTTCCATTTTCACCCTCTTGCCAGCCATCTTGTGACCACATTTGTACATATTAGTGCTTTCACTAGGGGGTATGTGCATGAATAAGAGGAGAAGTTGAAATTAGATAGTTAATTTGCTACTTCATTAACAGCTGTGGTAAAAAGTCCAAAGAGAAAGGAGATTGAAACTAGCTAAAATGAGGGGTTTGTATTGTAAGTGAATCTAAACTGTCTATGTCCTCTATTCCTGCGGATAACTGAGAGTCAGCTGTGCACACATCTGTGGGTGTTTATAAACATTTACCATCTGTGAGAAGCTTATGCATTGTAAATGGTGGGCTAATTAGTGAAATGCTAGTCATTTCTAATGACAGTTGTTATGGATAAAGGTTTTATCCAGGTTAAATTGATCTCAGAACCTTGTTGATCACTGGAGGCCACTCCACCTTTTATTATAAGACTAAGGAGCTACACTACACTGTATGTCACACATTAAAGATGCATTATAACTAGATCAGGTTGCTAGTTTATTGCATGTTAATGAGCTCTGCTCTTAATAGACTGAAGCGCTGATTGAGTATTTGTCAGGGAAAGTGAAAAGTTGTCAATCTGTAAACAGGTCAACCTATTCTGTAATATATGACATTTTCATTTCTGTTCTACATACGCACTAAATGCCTTCCATTCAGAAAATTAAGCATAGATAGCAAACTAAGTAACTGATATGAGACAATTCATTAATGAAAAGATCTGTCTACATGCATACATACATACCTGCATATATACGTATTTCCCTAAATTCCGCATATCAGTACCTTTTTCTAACTCCATGTCTTTTACTGATCAAAAATGTGGGGAAGACATTCTAAACAGATTAACTTTAAAATAAATCCTATAACCAAATGGAAAGCAACAAAACATACTGCACATGGAGAGAGACTCATATTTACTGCCAAATGAAAGGAGTCTTATAATAGTTTGTATTTTAAGAGAGATCACTGTTATAGAAGGAGTAAGTGGAGGCTTAAGCAAATTTTGATTACTTGGGCTCTAACACAGCATGTTTTTTATTTAAAAATTAATTTACAGAATATAGACGGAATTTTCAGAGTTAGAAGGAACCTTATTTTACGGATGAAGAGATTTATGCTCTGGGAAGCTAACTGGTCTGCTCACTATCATTTACCTACTGGTAGAGCCAGGACTGGAACACTGGTCACCACACCTGAGGTTGGAGCACTCAATACTACATGACACTGCTTGTATTCCAAGAGGCAGCAACACTGACCATAACATCAAGAATTTGGGCAAGTGAAAAAAGTTACCCTATCTAAAATGTCACTACTTCCCACACTTCCTATACCCCCATCCCTGCTTTATTTTATTCTCCTTAGAACTTATTGACTTCGAACACTATATATTTATCTTAAATGTTGTCTGTCTTCTCTGCCTGGATATAAGCCTACAAAAGCAGTGAATTTAGCTTGTTTTGTTTCCTGCTGTATCCCAGGGCCTAGGATAGTTCCATGACATAACATGAGCTCAATAAATATTTGTTGAATGAAGGAAACATTTTGATAGAAGGATTTTTTTCACCATGACAGTAATAATTCTGTTAGTAAAGGAGGTATTCCAATGCCAATTTGTATAATTTTTTTGTCAGAAACTTAATAACCACAAGAGCAAATCATACAGGAGCTTTGCAAAAGTCTTTTGGATTGCTAGATAAAGCATGCTTAATGCTTTAAAAACACACACATGCAAAATATTGACTAAAACAACACCACATATGCCAGGAAAATAAACATGAAAGCAAACTTCAATCACGAAAATCCCACAGCCTTGAAACTGATTTCCTCAGCTGATTTCAGCTGAAGTGGAAGGAGTGGGTTTTCCTTCAAGGGGATAATGGGACACACTCTCTGTCTTATCTTACTGCATCCCAGACTCTCCAGGAGAGGGCCATCCCAGCTTATCTGCATGAGCTAACATGATTTGTTTTCAAATGTTCTTGGTTGGTAGTTTAAAAAAATGCCTAACTGTCTTTGTTAAAAAAGAAGTTTGTTTTTCTCCTCTTAGAAAGAAGCTAACATTTATGTGCAGTTTTTGGTTTCATACCCTATGCCAGGCCCTTTTAGGTAAAATTACTCCCCGATAAAAAGGCTTTAAATTGGAGGTGCAAAATCAACATGTCCCAAAGCTAGTATAGACATCATCCACCTCATTATGAAAGTTTCTCCCTGTCTCCCCACACGCAATCAGCTACAAAGCCCTATTGGTACTACCTCTTAAATGTCTTTAAAATACATCCTGTCTTCTCTTTCTCAGTACATCCCAGTTCAGGCCTTTGGCATTTATCTCCTGCAAAATTGCAACAGTCTTGTAACTGGTCTCACTCTTTCTACTCCCCCCACATCCTCTAATCCATCTGCATTTTTGCCATCGGAGCCATCTCTCTACAAGAAAACCCAATCACTGCTCTGCTCAATGCCTGTGGAGTGTGCCTACAGGATGAAGCAAAATCCAAAGCACAGCACACTCTCCCAACTTCCAATTTAGCCTCATCTCCTCCCACAGCTCTACCCAAAGACCATTTCAGGCCTGCTACATTATTTGTTGCTGTCCAAATAAGAATTTCATGCCTCTGTGTCTTAATTTACTCAGCCCAGTGGATTCCTAGGCTTGGAAACCCTGGCTCATTTCACTCTCTGTTCATCTGTTATCCACCTAATTCAAGATTCTGCATTTCAGAAGACCAATAGAGGTCTGAACACTACTGCTTAGATGCCAACCCATCCTCTCTTCCTCCACCTAATGTGGAAGCCAAAAGCAGTATTCACAGTATAGGAACTATCCACAAAGGAGAGAATGCACACCACATTCTTGGGTTGTGAATGGAAAAGATGGCCCCACCTGCTGTGAGAGAGACTGGGAAGGGAGGAGATTCCATGCAGTGTAGGAGCCTTGCACACTGCTCTTCACTCCAGGAGGAAATAGGACTTATAGGGTAGAAATTCCCATGGAGTCACAGGGAGTACAATCCAAGAGTGAAAGCATCTTGTGTCCAACAGGTAGACGGGGAGAGTGGCAGATCCACTGATATGTCATGCAAATGCATCACGTGCTCCTGAGAGGTGGCCAGGGAACAAATCTAAGCACCAGAAGGCTGCAGAAGCCCCCATAGCAGTTGAGTGCTGTGGGAGGAGCACAGTCAAGTCTCATAAGCATTGGCCGGGGTGAAAAAGAAGTTAGCAGAGAGAATATGCAAGTTCAAGCAAAGAACATAGAGACAGTTCCGAGAATCACTAAAGTCATGGAGCAGAGGTGGTATCCAAGAGAAATCCAATAGATCTCCTGGGTTACCATTCAAGAGCAAAACAGCCATCACCTTTATCAAAAGGAGACAGGAGAAATTATGTCAAAACAGGGAGGCTGTTTCAGGCCCAGATAGAATTGAACCAAGAAGAATACACACCTCAGAAGTGTGCCCCAAGCTGACTTTCAAGCTTGGGGTCCATTTTAGGGAGAAGGAAAATGAGAGAGAGCATGGAAGGAAATTTCAAACATGGTAAACAATTGTACACTGGAATTACTGAGCTAAAACATATACGGAGAGACAGACAGACAGAGAAAGAATGAGAGAGAGGGAACTGACTAAGTTGTTTACCAGTAGGCAGGCTGGTGGTTCAGAGTCAGAAATTAAAGTGCATTTATAGAAATAGTTGCATCTTTGCACACCTGAGTCATTTTCTTCTCATGGGTATGAAACACCTATTTGTTACCAATACTATAAGAGCACATACTTGACAGATGTCATATCTTGTCCTAAGATTGGGCCAATTTACATTTAAGTGAGTCTACTCAAACAGAATATGTACAACCGAGGAATTTTTGTCCCACAGACATGAATTCTATAAACATTTTAAAAGAGCCTATTGAATGCAAGGATACTATATTAGAAACAGCAGCTCACTTTTATTTTTTTAAACAAGGCTAATTCTGTATAAAAGAATTTTATTTTTTTAAGATTTATTGAGAAATAATAGCATTTTTTATTTTCATGTATAAAGAAGCAAATTTTTATAGCCAAATCAGAACATTAATTGAAGCATCAATTAAAATAACTATAGTAAATGTTTCATATCATTTTCCTCTTTATTATATTTTATAAAAGATACATATCATGTAATAAATAAAATAAGATATACCTTTACTGCAAAGAGGCCTCTGATAAGTTTCTAGGAGGAAAATACCAAATTCTCAAAACTTTTGATTTCTGTTTTCAAACTTAGCCAACTTCAAATTGGAACAGGCTAAAAGTATGCATGCAACACACAAGCTTCCCTTAGCTAATCTGTAATACTCAGGTGGGCATTTTTATATCTCCAAGAGTCCCTCAGATTCTAACAATGATTAACACCATTGGAGACATTTCTCCCTTCTCTTCTTACATTTCTCTTTTTAGAGTTGATGAATGGCGATTGAGTTACTATTCTATTTCTATTATATCAAAGTGCAATGCTTTAGGAATAGGATGGTGCCAAACATAAAATGGGAATTTTCTCATATTTGAAAAACAACACTCGTTCCCAAGCTTCCCCCACCACAGGAGTGCAGCAGTTAAGAACAAAGCTCGGTATCATTCGGGCTCTTCTAATTTTCCAGGCAGAGAAGAAACAGTTCTTCAACTCCCCACTATGCCTCCAAATATAACATTAAGACATTTTATGTTCAATCTCAACAAGCACCATGATTTAGGAAACAGCACTTCCTCAGACTGCAATGCTGTGCGCCTTAAAGTGCTGAAATGGAAAAATCAATTAGAACACAGAATAACCCAAACCCCATGTTTCCTTGGACCAAGTTCTTTCAGCATCCCATGGAGAAGCTCTCTACAGGTCACAGTCAATGGGGAAAGCGAGCAGCATTTGGGTCTTTTTGCAAGGATGAAAGGTGTTACCAAACATCATAAACGATATATTCACCTACCTACGCTGAAACCAGAGTATGATCAACAGAGGCACAGCAAAATGGTAGGATAATCTATTAAAATATGTAATAGATCTATTTATTGACTGATTTAATATTTATCTAATAAAATATTCCATGCATTCAAGAAATAATGAGCGACTACTATCAAAAGGCACTATGCTTTTTTGAGAGAAGATCAACATTGTTTCATAACAAACATTAAAATGAATAAGAGAGGGCAAAGTAAGAAAAAAAGAGTATTTTTATTAATGTGTAAGTCCAACAGAAAATGCAGTCTAATTAGCAATGAGAATATCCATTAGAAACAAAAGTTCAAATTGCAATTCAACACTAAGAGAATCAATACTTATAAAATACAATTGAAGTGCAATAAAAAAAACTGCCCTTTGCTTAATTTCTGGCTTCTGAATTGAGAGAGTCCCTTTTGTTTACCAATCTTCTTGACTATATGACATCTGAAGGCTAGTTGGCAGTTAAGTTAAAAAGACGAACTGTCACACATTTAGAATTATGGAACTAATAGCAAGTCAGAATCATAGTTGGAATGACATTGGAGGGAAACTATCCAGCTTCTTAATGCATTGATTCTTTACACAACACTCTTGAAAATTAGTGATGGAGCTTCTGAATCAACACTAATTTGACAAAAAAATGTTTCTACTTTGCAAGAGTTCCCTCATGAATAGCACTAATAGTTTAAAAATAAACATTCAAAGGATTATATTGAACTAAAATTACTATCACTTTTACCCATTAATGGTAATTATTGGTGGAAGTTCTATGGTGACAATTCACTCTAGCCAGGCAATGGTCTCCCAAGAATTGCTTGTTCCAAAAACAGTCATCTATTTTCTGTTATTACACTAGTCTGTCCAATTCTTCCTGCCTTGGGGCATCCTAGCCTGTGTTAAGGCTGCCCTTGATGTTAACTCCATTAATATTATGCTGCTTCTAATTTTCTTGAAGAACATTGAATATCTGAGGGAGGAAGCTATCTAGCACACAATATTTTAAAATCCTATTACAAAATAATGTCTAATTTCATCTAAACACTAATATCTATTTATACCATTTTCAAATAACACATAAATATTCAATTTCTCTGCTTAATTTTCCCAGTCTGCCCTAGGGTATATTTACTCATCATCAAAAGCCAAATACTACTACCAGTTTCCTTTTTTACTCAGCAAGATAATCACTTTAGACTTTGAGCAACCTTCAAGACCAAGTTCGGCACCAGTGAATGGATTTCCTTCAGCTGTAAGGATTTAATGTCAAATGACCAAAAATAGGAAGAGAAAAGAGACAGCCTGTTAATAAAGAAATAAAAACCTGGCTCCCCCTATGACCTTTTGACACATTGATATTTTCATCTCAAAAGATATACAAACAATAGTACAGAAATACTGGGATATAAGCTGGGATAAAAGGATAAGAGCATAATGGTTGTGCTAGATTGGTTACTGGAACAATTGGCAGCCCAGGCGCTTGCTAGCATTTCAAAAGTTCAACTGCACAACTTTCCATTTCAAATTAATACAATCTAAAAATCAGACAATTCTCTGCTCTTACAAATGTGCTGAACGATTAAGTTTTCCCTAATAATTACCATTATTTTTATCAATATTTTTACTTAACTACTAGATCCTCATTTTCCAATATGGATTGGCCATTTTGCAAATGCATGCTTTGGCTACAGGAAGTAAGAAAAAAGTTAACAGAACAGTTTTTTTAAATTCTATGTCATAAAAATCAAAGAATAGTCTTTATAGATTATTGATCTACAACAGAAGTTGGCAAACTTTTTCTGTAAGGGGCCAGATAGCTCTTTATAAAATATTAATATATTTTAGGCTTAGTGGGACATATGATCTGTATCCCAATTACTCAACTCTGCACTTGTAGCACCAGGGCAACCACAGACAATATATGTAAAGGAATGGGTGTGGCTTTATTTTCTAATAAAACTTGATTTACAAAAACAGGTGTGGGCTGATTTGGCTTGAGGGCTGTAGTGTGATCTACATTTTTACTTTTCACATAAATAACCATATGCTATACTGAACACGAAATAGAAGAGATGTCTTTTGACCAGTTAAATTTTTATCAATTGTTTAACAAATCTTGAGTGTCTTCTGCAGTATCTATGTGCACACAGTATGCTAGGTCCTATGAGACAAAGAAAGCATAAGGCCACGTTCTTGAAAAATGTACAATCTATTAGAAGCATACGACTAAAGGAAATGAAATGAGCGCAACGAAATATGGCATGCATAAGTTATGTGGCAAGACTATAACAGTTTATAAAAAAGGATTGTCTATTATCAAGGACAAATATTCAGAGAAGACATTTTGGAGAATGCAAGAATTGAACTAAATCATATTTTGTTAGATTTAGTCAGTTAAGAATTAGAGGAAAGATATTTATGGCAAAGGGCACACCAGAAATAAATGCAGAGAAGTGGGAATGACTGTGCGTGAGGTAGAACGTGGATGGTGTAACCAGTTCAAAAGAGACAGAGGGCAGTTACTGAGAAGCACAAGTTCATGGTCACATATCCGCAACCTTTGTAGTCAGACATTTCAGAATCGGAGCTTTTCAGACTGTAGGAAGGTCAAAAAGGTGTATATGCTGTAAAATCATAACTTACCCAGAGCAACCTAGGGCAGCATCCTCTAATTAAACTTGTTATTATTTCTGCAGCATGAATATTCATGTTTGATGGGACCTCCTATCAGTTCAGGTCAGGTTGGGCATCAAATGAGTTTGGGCACTAAAGTTACTTCAGAACTTTTGGTTTTCAGAGCACTTTGGATTTTTGAATTGCAAAAGGAACTGCAGACATACAGTGGATTTAGGTGTCCTGAGGCCCTAAGCAATCTTGTTTTTGTTGCAATTTTGTCTGATTGGTTGTTATTGTATTTTGCCTGGCACCAATATATATTAGGCTTTAGGGACAGTATAAATTTCACCTCTTTTTCTACTGTAATATATATCTTTTCTTTTTTGAAATTGTTGGACTGGACTCTATAAAGGTACCAACCAAGTTCAAAAGCCTATCTTTTTATGGGTCTAAAATAATTGGAGGTCTCTGTTTCTCGAGGTAAATGCTAAAAACAAAGATTTACATAATGTTTAAAGAATATGCATTAGATAATAGAAGTGAGATAAGTTTGTTAAAAGTTGGAGAGATTTATGGTTATATCTGAAAATAAGCTAGTACTCATTGTCTATCTCTAAAATTAAAAAGAATAACTTCCCATCAAATGCAAATAATAATTCCATTCAGAATTGCCAATCTGACATGGAAGGGGTCATTGCAACAACAATCCACTGGCTTGGAAAGTATACACTATGTAAATAACTATTGATTAGGGGTGACAATTACCTAAGGAGTATTCAGTGTTACACACAAAGTAGATCCCACTGTGATTGAGTTCTGAATTATAATACAATAAATGTAGCTGAAGTTATAGCACTCTCCACATTGTAGTTAAGATAAAAATAATTGATTGGTATGATTTCTGCCCTAGAATGTGGACAGGGTGAATCTGTGTGTGGTGACAGAAAAGTTGTGAATAAGTGAAGTTAATATAAAGATATCTTTGGTAAAATTCTTAGAAGTAATCCATGCTACACCATAAAGATTTAAATTGTTTTGCTCTAAAGTTTATAAGTGGCACTTAATCTTTCACCCCAAAATAAATTTAAAACAACAAAAATTAGAGTCTATTTTCTACTCAGCATATAGCTAATTTTATATAACATGCATAAGAAGGGCAACAAAAACCCACTTTGAAACCAACCGTTTGGTGGTGAACAGAATGTAGTTATGCAGAAGTCCAAATATAATGATGAAATTTATATAATGTTATAAACCAATGTTATCTCAATAAAAAATAAATTTAAAGAAAAAGAAAATGGTTTATAAAATATTGGATGAGCAGCAAACCAATTAGTATGAAGATGTACGCCATAAAGATGTTTAACAAAGAGGGACACACACAACTCAACAAAGTCAAAAAAGAAAAAATAATCAGAGTTTCAGTTCCAGTCACATGTTGTGCTGGAGAAGGCTGAGAACCTCTCCTAATTTCTCAGAAATCTGGGACTTTTTGGAAGGAGACAGAGGATGGTGTGTAAGCCGTGAACAGCTACACAGAGAGGACATATATTACCGCTCACAAAGGTTGGACTCTGAGTGAGTTTTCACAGTCGAAGCTGTGTTATTCCACAGAAAGGGATTCCTGCACACGAATGGAAACCTGTACAACCATTAGCGAGACTCAGAAAAATTTTCCACCAGTCACCCCTTGATATTATTCATGGAGTCTCTTAATACCATCAAACAAAACCTGTTACATGGTAGAGCTGGTGGTAGGGGTAGGGGTGTCTCAGGGCACTTGTTCTCGAGTAAAGCACAAAAAGGGGTTTGCGCCCCTTCCAAAAATGACTATACTGTAAATTTCCTCGTTTCTTCAATTCTAATCTGGGTCAAACAGTCAAAATACTAAAGACATTTCCACCCCTTCAGAACTATTGAGCTCTGTTGGGCCTAGAACTATTCAGACCATCGAAAAATCCCTCCTTCAGGAGGAGAAGGGTAGTGCCAATTTATCCTTCTAGCTCTGGGCACCGGGATAAACAAATCTTTAGATAAGCAGAAGAATCAAAGTGGAATCTGGACCAGAGCAGGGAAGCATTCTTAATTTGGCAATCCTCCCAAAACTCCCCAACACAAAGGAAGGTGCCATCTAGTTTAGAACCATTGATTATGGTACCAAAGAGATAGTTGTCCCTCTCAAAAGTTTCCAGGGAAGACAATTCTCAACCTCCATACATAGGTATAGTCGAGCGCCAATTACCAATTACTAAAATTCGTTTTGGTCCCTTTTTCCTGCACTAAGGTTAAATCATCAGTAGTAAAGGAAAAATAGCACAATAAAAATACAACCTCTGGTCAGAAAACTTGAGTACTGGCTTCACTGCTTGCTAAATCTGTAACCATGTCCAAAGAAATTAAACAATTCTTTGATAAAAATAGTCTCATAAGTTTGTTGCAAGCATTACATGCAATAATGAACACATACAGAGCCTGGCAAATATGTGATCAATAAATGGTAGCAGTAGTGGGTGCTGTTGGTGCTATTATTATTATTATTATTACTGTTCCATAAAAGATGAGAGTAAGAAAAGAGAAATATGTCAAAGCCAATGCAATCTAATTTGTTATATTCTTCTAAATAGAGAAATGATTAAAACTACTGGCCTACATACATGCATCAACTGCCAATAATGCTAGAAAACTCAAAGCACTATTGCACAAAACTAGAATATACGCAATTATGGAAAATAATCTAAGTTTTATGATATCTGTAGAGGACAGGGCAATCGTCAAAGCCTCTATGAAAACAAGAACACACATTAATTGCATATCTGTTGAGATTGGCAGACATTCCCAAGTAGCATTTATGTAATATGCATCTCCTCTAAAATGGAGGCCTAATTGCTTAGTTATTCCAAATTGCAGAATGGAAAACAAAGGAGCAGTTTTGGCCGTGTGGGTAAACAACAGATTTCTAAAAGCTAATTATCTCTTTATTTAATAGACTGAAGTTGCACCAAATGAGACATTTAAATCTAATAAATAATAAACAAATTGTAACCTAAAGACTAAAATATAGGAGCTGCTCATATAGCTTTTATTGCTCCATTAAATAAGCTCTTATTTACTTCCCCCACAAAGCATAATTATACAACACTGGGTCCATTTCAAGGCCATTCTGATGTGCTATTTAAAAATTATGTGAATCAACTTACATTCTCAGGAAGTCTTAAAGCATAATATTTGAATTCTATTATCAAATGCCCTGTGTGTTTCCATGATTAAGAAACAGAAATGCAGTTTCAAAGAACTTGTACATAATCACATAAAAATCGCTATTACTATTTGTCTTACTAGAAATGATTACACATAAAGATAGCTATGCACTTTAAATAAATACTAATGTCTATATTTACTAGTGTCTACATCAGATGTTTAATACTTTGGGTATCTTCTAAATGAAAATAATTCAAATTTAAACATTAACTCAGAAAATTCACATACTAATTAAAGACATTATGAAAATGTAGTTAATTTGCTTGTTTGTTTAATGTAATACCAAATCATTCAACAGAAATAACCAAAATTGTCCATGTGAATATTTAAGTGATCTCCAAGCTCATCATTTTTAAAGAAAACAAAAATGAGAAAAATAACCCTTTAAAGCTATAACATGATAATACGAGATGCTGTGTTTTCTTAGTTTTGCTGCTCAAAAGAATTTTTAATGCCTCATTTTTCTTCTTAGGAAAATGTAGCCAACTACTCTTTTTATTTTCATTCTATTAACAAAAATCACATTCTGAAATGATAGTAATAATAAATGTAGACTTAAAAATAGTTGCCTGCTCTCTTGCCAAGGGCAAATAATGATTTATGATGGATAAGAAAGAGCAGGGATTTAATTTACTCTACTACCTCAGGTGGCGATCCAAGAATTTGTACATCTGTCAAATAATATAGTTCTCATTTGCATGGTGAAAATACCAAAGTCACGAAAATATATGGAAGGAAGCTCCCTGTGGGCTTCTGGTGGGATTATGTGAAAATTGTTCTCTTCCTCTATCATTCAGGGATGCGTGTCTTACATACAAAAAGAAGATAAAACAAAAAGTTCCTGCTCCAGAGAGGTAACAAAACACTAATGTAAATTCAACAATTCACCCTTCTACATATTTTTAAGAACAGGAAATCCAGGCTGACAACTTCTGCAAAGATTAGAGCAGTACTACATTCTGTACTAAAATATAACACCTAAAAAGAAAAATAATATTAAGTTTTAGCTGATCCTCACAATAATATATTCAAAAAATACGCTACATTAGCACACATAGTATAGCATATAAACACGAGCCTGGCTATCCTATCAATTTCTAAGTTTTATAACCAGTATTTTAAATTAGTAAGTTTGATATACATTAATATTCTCCTTAGTTCTCTAACACCAAATTTTGTCACTTCTGTCCATCTCCAGTCTCCATCTCCATTTCATTAACCTCTCTTATTTTACTTCATATAACTTCATAATCTGAAATTACCTTATATATGTGATTATCTGATTCACTCATTAGAATTTTAAACTTCATTACAGCAGGGATTTTATTTATCTTTATTATCACTGTAATCTCAGCATACAGAAAAGAACTATTTGTTGATGAATAAAAGGAACAAAAGAGGCCTAGCTATTAAGTTTCCTTTCTATACCAGTAAAATAATAATGGAAGACCATAGCACTTAAATTTTTCATAATAATACAATGTCTTTATTAAAGATAGTATTTGTCAAAAATCAAAAATGCATAAAATTCAGTATATCCATTAAGTGTCAAAAGCTGATATTTTGCATAAGAATATTTTCAGTAATTAAGTGCTAATTAGACATCTCACTTTAGTAACTTGTACTTTCTAAGGCCTCCAAATGTTATGAAAATCATGATTTGACAAAAAGCATATTCAACATCCAATATGGAAAGGAAAAGGTGACTGCATATTTGTACTACTTTTAAATTAAATATAAGAAAAGTTATCAACAAATAAGCAATAATATATTTGATACTTATATGACTTACTTAGCTGTAGTGGCTACGTTAATATTAAGAGATGAATACTTTGCTCTTCCATATTAACAGTCGTATTGTGTTTAAGGAAAACTAAAGACCATTCAGAATAATCATGTATTGATGTTTTAGGAGTGGTCTTTCACTTCGGTGAAAAAATTATATGTTTAGGTGCTATGAAATTGGGGATATGTCCCTAGATTCTTTAAAATTCCATAGTCTACAAGAAAAGAAAAATCAAAGTTGATTTCCAAAATTTTCAAATGTTTTTAAGAGATAATGTTTCAAAAGTAGCTTTCTACATTATAACTCTCCGAGGTATCAAATGTTGTATCATCTTGTATCAAATGACTTCTTTAGATTTAATAAAGATTTATTAAAATAGTCACACAAGCATAGAGTATTTGTTTTAAAGATGTATTATTTTAAACTATTTATTTAATATCATTTACAAAAATCAATGTTACCCAGACTATCCTTTGAAGAACACTCTCTTGGAAAAACCTCATAATGTATGGCACATATGGACCTCAGCATATTAAAGGCTTTGGAAACTCCCATCAAGTGAGAGCCTTATAATTATCTGAGACTCATTTATGATAATTTGCAGACCATGTTTGGGAAGAGATAGTATAGAAAAAGTCTTATAAAATACTCAAGTAGTTCAATGATTATCAATCAAATGAGCTCTATGATTAACAAAAGATGCAACAGAAAACTTTCCTTAAATTTATTTTAAAAATCAAAAGTATTCAAATCTATTTTAATACTTAAGAACAGAAAACGTCTTCAACATAAAATTACCTATCTGAAACCAACATAAACAAATTATTAACCATAATTGATGGTTAAATATTAGAACAATTTTGGTAAAATTCAGAAAGAGACCCTAGTATATTAAAATTTCTATGTCAAATATATGAGTGATTAAGGAAGAATTACAAATAATTGGAGCAGAATAGTATTATGAATACAGTAGTCCCCACTTGTGCGTGGTTTCACTTTCTGTGGTTTCAGTTACCCGCAGTCAACCACAATCTGAAAATATTAAATGGAATATTCCAGAAATAAACAAAGTTTTAAATTGTGCATCATTCTGAGCAGTGTGATGAAATCTATTGCTGTGCTGCTTCGCCCTGCCCGGGGTGTGAATCATCGCTTTGTCCAGCATGTCCACGCTATATACACTACCTACCCATTAGACACTTCGTAGCCACCTCAGTTATCACATCAACTGTCGCAGTATCACAGTGCTTGTGTTCAAGTAACCCTTATTTTACTTAATAATGGCCCCAAAGCACAAGAAAAGTGATCTTGGCAATTCAGATATGCCAAAGAGAAGCCATAAAGTGCTTCCTTTAAGTAAAAAGGTGAAAGTTCTTGCCTTAATAAAGAAAGAAAAAAAGTCATATGCTGAAGTGCTAAGATCTACTTTTATTATAGTCCATTTTTATAATTGCTCAATTTTATTAGTTATTGTTATCAATCTCTCACTGTGCCTAACTTATAAATTAAACTGTACCATAAGTAAGTGTGTATAGGAAAAAAACAGTATATATAGGCCTCAGTATTATGTGCAGTTTCAGGCATCCACTGGGGGTCTTGGAACACACTCCATATGGATAAGGGGAGACTACTGTAACTCAAACTAGAAAAAAATTGAAGTGGATATGAAATTGCTGAAAGGATGACTTTCTAAACTTAAAGATGATAGGAAAAAAATCATAAAAGCAAAGATTATGATAAAGCATTACATAACAAAATTGAAATGCTAGGGGAGGAAAACTTGTCCCCTCTTCCCTTCTAAGTTCTTTGACTGGTCTAATAATTAAATTGATGTAAGACAGATTAACAGGAGAAAATTTAATTTTGTATGGACAGGAGCCCATAAAAATATGAGACTCAAAGAAGTGACCAAAGCAAGCAGTTTTTATACCTTTTAGACAAAGAAACAATAAATTGTCAAGAACTGACAAGACAAAAAAGTTTGGGCCTAGAGTAATAAATTAGTGAGGAAGTAACAAGGTTTGTTTATACAGCCTTCTTGGCCCTTAATTCCCTATCTCTGGCAACAGGGATGCCTCTCTTTCTCTCATGCAAGGAGGGTACTTTTCACATGGGACATTTATTTCCGGCTTTCAGATAGACGAAAGGTTAAACTGTCCTTCTTGCACCAGGCTATTTCTCAAGTAACTTTAATTCAAAATAATCAATATGCCAAAGTGGCATATATATAAATATATATGTATTTGTGTGTGTGTGTGTTAGGAAGATTAGCCCTGAGCTAACATCTGTTGCCAATCCTCCTCTCTTTGCTGAGGAAGATTGGCCCTGGGCTAACATCCGTGCCCATCTTCTCCTACTTTATATGGGATGCCGCCATAGCATGGCTTGACAAGCAGTGCACTGGTCCTTGCCCAGGATCCAAACCTGAGAACCCTGGGCTTCTGAAGTAAAGCACATAAACTTAACCACTACGCAAAGTGGCGTATTTTGAGGTGGCAATTTCTGCTCCCCTTCAAAACACTTTTATATGTCAAGATATAAAAATAAAAGCCAAACTGGGAAAATATATTTAAAAGGCAAACATTGATACATAATGAGCTAACCTGAGTAAATCAATAAGAAAAAGACTAAGACAACACAACTAACAAAGGAGGAAATACAAGTGGAGTATAAATACTTGAAAAAACGTCCAACCTCAGCAGTACTCAAAGAAATGCAAACTAAGATAATCGACCACAACTTCCTAATCTATTAAATTAACAAAAATCTTAAAAAATGAGAATCCACAACTAAGGCACATTCATAAACTAATGTTAAAAGTTGGTGAAATTAGAATACTACTTTGGCAACATGCATCAAAAGTCTTAAAAATATTTATCCTTTTCTATTCCATAACCTAATAACTAAAAACATTTTTCAATTATTTACACATAAATGTATTTATCACATTGAAAAGATGGAAGTACCTCTTGTTCTATGACTTCGTTACTGACTAATACAAGTTAAATTAGATATAGCATATCCAGTGGATGCAATGACATAGATATTTAAAATTACAAATTAAGAATTACAAGAATAACATGAAACATTCAGAAAGTTCGGCAACATAAAGCGAGACACTCAACTGCATATTCTCTAGGATCACACAGCTATTATTAAAAGGTAGAAAATTTTAAAACTAAAAGAAAAATGTGCCAAAATATTAACAGTGATTCTTTGGATAGGAGGATTACAGGTAATAGTCTTTTGATCTACAACTTTTTAGGTGTTTTCTATAATACTAAAGTGTTATTTTTAAACTGACAAAATAAAATAAATTTAGTTATTCTTAAAAATGGAACTTTCCTTCAGGAGAAATATATACTTAAATAAAAACATTGTTAAGATGACACTGGACCTGAAGTTTCACTAAAATTGTTGTTTCCTTTCAGGTTCTAACTTTCCAGATTGATAGAACAGAGAATTGCTGAGCGGCTCTGTGTGCTAGACCCTTGGGGAAACCCACAAAGAACACATCCCATCTGCCATCAGGTAACTCATCCAGATGACTCTTTAACCAACACTAAATGAGCTAATGCTCAAATACCAGAATGTTTGGTAAATTAGGCAATAATAGACTATTTAAAAAATGATTTCCAGAAGCATATTTTTAAAATCAATGCTAAACTATCTGATCTCCATTTTGTTAACATTTTAAGATATTTCTGAGAACAATTCCTGAATTTCAAGTGTACTCTTACAAACAAGAAATTGTGCTTAGATGACTTTTTTCCCCTGTAAGAAACCAGTGCAATACATTAAGGTACTTGGTTTGCTTTATTAAAGATAAAATATGTCTGTAAAAATGAAAGCCAAGAAGGCAAAGAAGGCATCTCGGTCTACCTCTGGGGAAACCTTAGGTGAATTTGCAGCCTGGAGCTGTAAACTGTGGTAATTTAGCAGTGAAGTTGATGGATTTTAATTAAAGCCTTCTGCAATCCTTAGTGACTGGGAGGTGGAAAAGCCAGAATTTTGAGGGGGTGAAAATATAACTACAATTTACTTAATTCTTTTGCTTCTAAGTTAGTGGTATCTTTTAGCTTTGGAAAATATACATATATATCTCTCTAAAACTGTATTTTTTTCTATTTAAAAAAAATTTTTTTCCCAAGAACTTTTTATTTAAAAAGATTTTTAAATATACAAAAGTAGAGAAAATGGTATAGTGAACACATCCTTCCCTCCAAGCATCCATCACCCAACCTTAGTAATTATTATTTATACCCAGTCTTGTTTTATCTACATGCCTGCCTACTTCTCAGTCATGCTAGACTATTTTGACTGAAATCCCAGACATCATATCTTTTCATCTATAACATTTCAGTGTGAGTCTCCAAAACATACTTTAAAACATATTCACAACAACATTGTCATGTCTACAAGAAAAAAAGGTATTCAGATTTTTCAGACTGCTTTTTTTCTGCGTTTGTTTGGACTGGAATATACATAACTTCCATTTATTGCAATTGATTGATATGTCTCGTCTCTTTTAATCAATGTTTTCCCTCTATCACTTTGTCCCCTCCTTTGGAGTATTTTGTTGAAGAAACCAGGTTACTCGTCCTATAGAACTTCCCACAGTCAGTTTCCTATAGCTGTTAACTGATTAACTGGCATAAATTATGACAGATCGGTTATTGAAGTAGTAGTCAAAGAAATACGAAAACACTGGCACTGCAAGAGTATGCTAGAGGACCCAAAGGGCCGACAACCAATGTCAGAATGAAAACACCACTTGTTAGTAAACAAAAGGGGAGAAAGCCTATAAAAAGAAAAGAATTGCTCTACAGTTTAATTATACAAAAATGACCATATTTTCCTTTCCTTGTATTAAACTGCTAATAAAGTGACCAGAATAAATCTTAAGTGTACATAGTATAAAGGGCAAATTTGATGGTACTCACCAGTCTTCATTTCTAATAAGCGCTTTTTCTTTTGTTGGCGTTCAAGTCTTTCTTTCTCTGCCAATTCTTTGGCTATTCTGGCACGTTTTTCTTTTTCCTCTGCTTCTCTTTTTTTGACATTCTCCTTTATTGCTTGCTATTACAAATAAATTTTGAAAAATGATCAATTTGAACCACAGTGATTCCACAAAGAAAATAGAAAATTATTAAACTGTAGAACTGTGATTAAATATCTTTTAGATAATAGTTACTTCTTATATTAGTAACACAGTCTTTTAAAAGATTAGCACATGAACCCTTGTTAAATATGTTACATATCTATAAATACAGCCGTTATGTTTAAAGCACCTGCATCTTAGTGGAATCAACTAAGAGAAGGGAGACAGAAACTAAAAATAAAGCATTTAATTTACAAATCAAAACTGTTTTCCTATATATATTTGCAAAAGAGTGTCTAGCAAATGTATCAGAGTCTCCCACAGCTCCTCTGCTAAGTAAATATTGAGTACAAGAAAGAGAGTTGAAGAAATGATAGAAAAGAGCTGAAATTTTGTAATGGCTACATTATATTACAAATGATCATTTAACAATTTCTCTTATACAGAGAGAACTGTCATAAGGATGACTAAAGAAATATCTGGCATTTCAAAGCCAGGCCAACAATGACGCGTGAACCATACGATCTCAATAGATATGTGATTAGTTAATTTCTTATTTTCTAAGTTTTATACAAATCAACGAATGCATCTCATGTGGCATTAGTGGGAATTAGCAGGTAAACATGGACTTTTCTACGTGCCAACAAACAGCATGGCATCGTATTACAACCTCCTGTGGAGACTGTATTCTCAGTACCAGTGAATCCAAACAGGTTATCTAATTGCTAGTTTATCACCGATAGGATTAAATAGAAAAGTGTATAATTAAACTTTAACAGGTAGGTGGCTTATGTTATTTTGGGAGGGGGGCTTAATTTTTTCTCTACTGTCATATTCTTACTTTTTTAACCCTAGAGATAGTACAAGTTCTTCAATAGAAATCAAGTAATACAGTTTAATATTATTGACCAAAACAATGAAAGGAAAAGTACAAGGAAAAAAAGAAGGGAAAAAAGTATAAAATAGAAGGAATATTAACTCATCCATTCATCCATTCAACACATACTTACTGAGAGACTGAGCAGTATATGACACTATTTTAAGGACTTGAAATATAATATATATCTGTAGCTCTAAAACACATTCTGTGTGATAGGGTGGGGCAGGAGGCAAAGATAGACAATAATAAAAAAAAGTTTGATATAGTACCCTGAAAAAAGAAATAAAACACAGTGATATGACAGAATGCCAGGGGAGTTACTTGACATTAGGTGGTTAGATAAGGCCTTACTCACTGATCTGATTCAAGCTGAATCTTAATGTCAAAGATCTAGCTAGGTGATGATCTGCAGGAAGAACAAATGGCAAAGGCTGTAGGTGGGTTTGAGAGAGAAAGGTGGCCAGTATGGTGGTATAAGATGGGGTCAGGAGATATGCTGAGGACTGATCATTTAGGGACTTCTAGGCCAAGATAGGGGGGTTGGATTTTTCTCTTAAGAGGACTGGAAAACAATTGGAGATTTTCAAGCAAGAGAGTATAAAGACTAAGCACTCGAAGATACAGGTGCTAATCAAGCACCTTTGTTTCAAACTATTTTTTCAAAGATATTTGTATAACAAACAGTCTTGGAAGATAAGAGGTAGTGTCTCCTCTTAAGCAAATAAATTTGTTTACTGTCCGGTATGATAACCTGGGGCAAAGGTTGGGCAGCCTTACTACCTCTTGAAAAAGATTCGGTTCCCTCAGTTCAGGATTTCCCTCCAGTAATACAAACCACTATGTATGTAAGTATTAAAACTGGCCCTCTTCACATTGCCCTGTGGGAATTTGGGCTCAGGAATGTACAAAATTGTTTACTCTGGCTACTGCTATTGCTATGAGTAATGAACTGTTCTTTGTCTCTGACCACATATTCTTGTGTCTTCTGTCAACATCCATGCAACTATAGCAGGCTAACAAGGTAAATTCTCATACTTTTCACAGTTCATGACATATATTAGCACTAATTATTATTGCTAAGCTATGAAATACCAGCTGCAATAATAGATGCTTTAATATGCAATCTCTCCAATCCTTCAAATGGATTCTGCATTCTTCATTCCGGCACAGAATGGTCAAGTACTTGTTCATGAAAATGAAAGTAGTAAGAGGTAGAGGCAAGATTTGAAAGCTAGCTGTAGTCTATGTTTTTTCCACCATGTTGCTTCACATTATGGTAGTATATGTTAAGCACCAGCTATAAGACAACAGCTGCTATAAAAATCAACTTAAGTTAAGAAGGTAGGAGAAGGCAACGTAAAAGTAGAAAATAAGCGCGATTTCAAAGACGTGTGTATTTTAGTATGGGTATGTGCATGCGCACCAATGTATGTACGTGTAAGGGGAATAGAGTAGGAAAAGTGGATTGTGGTGGACAAAAAGATAAGCAAATGTTCAGGAATCAAAACTGTATTTCTTACTTGAGGGAAATGAGTAAGAGGAACCCACAATAGATAAAAAAATGTATCATGTAGCTTATTTATGAAACTTATTAAAGTACAAAATTTTCTGATGTGAATTTTCAACATTAATGGCTGGATGCATTTCAATGAGAATATGTAATAGACCACCTATTACAAGACAAAATTGCCACACCGTTTAAGTAGTCCATTGGGCACTAAAAAGTCAAAATTACTTCCCAGGACCTATAAAAATAATGTTTACCTTTAGAAATAAGGTCTGAAGTAGTTCTTAAAGCTATTTTGTTTTATGGAAAATGCACTATTGATTTTCACTTAAAAGCCTATCTCATTTAAAACATATCTTATTCTGACATTATAACTATTAGGAGAAGAATTTTAGCTGGAAAAATACCAACAGTCAGCATAGAAATAGGTATTTAGTCTGAAACTAATATCCCAGTTCAAACAGTAATTTGAGATTTTCTTCTATTCTAAATGCTGAAAAGTAAAAGTAGCCTAAAACAGAAAAGCTGAATAGTTAGAGAACCACATTATTCTAGACACAATTGCCTCTGAGTTACTTCAATTCTAAATTCGAAGCCAGAAAGGAAAGTCAGGGATGAGCCATAAAGACAGTTAGCTATAAGACATTGATTTTTTTTTTTAATCATCTTATTCTTGACCTAGTTTTCTACTTAGTCAATTGGCAAATAAATTGCACTGCTACCAACTATTTCCAGCTAAGCAACGCCAAAAGAAATTCTTTGAGTGCTTGCAGAACTTCCCAGATATGGCCTGGTGCATGCTCTTGTCTCAAAGATGGTGGGCTCACGAGTCTACAGCAATGACCACAGAGGGTTTTAAAATTTCAGTCACATTTTTGACTGTTCATTTCAAAGACAAAATCAATAAGTTACCTGAGTTCCTAAGGCTTACATGCTTTTTATGGTGACAGCAGATTTTTAAATATCTATATAAAAAATACATAGGTATATTAATAAATATATGTATACAAAAATATATAGAGATATGTTAAATACATGTGGGTGTGTGTATTCTGGAAGAAAATAAAATACATGAGCTCACAATGATTTCCCACCTATAATTTATGTTTTCTACATAACTAACATAATAACAAGAACTTTGCCACAACCGGTTTAAGTATACATTATAGCATTATACAACATATTTTCTCTCAGAGGAACCAAAATGACCAAAAGCCAGTAAAATTTAAATGAGTGTGTGTGTATGAATGTAAAATTTAGAAGAGTCTGGCAGAGTGTAATCCTCCATAAATTGTGGCTAATATCATAAACATTATCTTTGAATTTTTGAAAACTACATCATCTTTATTATAAACTTCTGTGACTTGCTTTCTTCACTCAATATTACATTTTTAAGATTCATCCATATTTTTATGTATAAATTGCACTTCATTTTCATTGCTTATAATATTAAATTGTTTCATTATTTATTCTTGTATCAGCCTAATTTGGATTGTTTCTAATTTTCGGCTATGATGAACAATGCAGATACAAATATTTTGTACATGTCTCCCTGTGTATAAGAGCACTTTAATGGTAGGTCCCATTAGTTGGTTCTTAGATCTCTTTAGCAACTGTTGACAGCCACTCTTGAAAGAGAACAGAACATTTTAGAACAACGTAACAAACAGTAAGGATAAGTATTGTTAGTTGACACTTTTGTTTCTGTTCTAAAAATACATCTACATAAGAGTGCTGGGTTCCGTTGTAAAATATTATTTTACAATGTGGGTTATGGTCAAAATACTTTGAAAGGCACTACTCTCTAGGAATGGAGTTGTTAAATAAAAGGAGAGTTCATCTTCAATCTTACTAGACAATGTCAAAGTGTTTTCAGAGTGGTTGTGCCAATGGATACCCCTTACCATCAGTGTATAATCATGGCCTACATACTCACCAAAACTGTTTTCTTCAGTCCTCTACCTATTGGGCAGGTATATAATGGTATCACATTATGTTTTAAACTTGTATTTCTATAGTTACTAATTAGTTCAAGTAGCTTCTCACATTTTTATAAACCATTTGTATTTCCTATTCTGTGAAATGACTGTTCATCTGTCTTACCAATTTTCCCATTAGGTTATCATTTTCTTAATGATTTATAGTTCTTTAAATATCCTGGATATGAATCTTTTGTCAGTTTGATGTTTTATAAATATATCCTGAATTGTAACTGTCATTGTACTTTATTTATGTTGCCTTTCAGTAAACAGAAGTTATTCCATTTATGTAGTCAGTCTCTTTTCTCTTATTGCTGGACCTTTTATACTTTATTTAAGAAATTCTTCCCTAATTCAAAGACAAAGATATTCTTCTACATTTTCTTCTTAAGGTTTTAATAATGCTGTCCACATTTCAGTACCTACTATCTAGAATCAATGTTTTTGAATGGTATGAGGTGGGGATCGAATTTACTTTTTTCATATGGAAAACGAGTTGATTCATAACCATTTCACAACTAGATTATGCCTTCCCCATTGATCTGCAAAGCCACCTCTTCTGGATTTCAAGTGGCCATATATGTATTAATGTTTGGGGGCTGTTTTTAGCTAATACATGTTTTTATATATTTCAGTGATAAAATTTCTCATTTCTAATCATTTTCCTACAGGTTCCTTTTTGTATTATTCACGTACAAGCAGAATGAATAGTTTCTCCCTTTTCAATTTTTATACTTTTCATTTCTTTCTTGTCTTATCATACTGTATACTAGCTAGGAGTTAAATTCTCATTATTAGGTTAAGAGGGTTCCCTTTGTCCCTAGTTTCCTACTTAGGGGTAGAGTGTTCAACAAGTTTGTTGTGCCTGTTTAAAATATGAACAAGGGTTGATTTTTATCAAATGTTTTTCTCAATCTATTGAAACTCAATGTGGTAAATTATATTTATGGATATTTTAATATTAAACCACACTTTCATTTCTGGGATAAACTCAACTTGGACACAAATTTATCATTTTGAATATTTGGTCACAATATATTTTTATCACTCAGTTTGGAATAATTATTTCATTAAAATTTGGTAAAACTTATCTGTAAAACTTTCATGGGCCAAGTATTTAATTTGTTGGAAGATTCAAAATAAGTCATTAAATTAAAAATCAGTTATCAACTTATCCAAGCTTTCTTTTTTTTTTTTTTTTTTGGTGAGGAAGACCAACCCTGAGCTAACATCCGTTGCTAATCCTCCTCTTTTTTGCTGAGGAAGACTGGCCCTGTGCTAACATCCGCGCCCATCTTCCTCTACTTTATATGGGACGCCGCCACGGCATGGCTGACAAGCAGTGCGTCGGCGGGCGCCCGGGATCCGAACCAGCGAACCCCGGGCTGCCAAGCGCGGACTAAACCGCTGCGCCACCGGGCCGGCCCCTCCAAACTTTCTTAAGTCAGTTTCAAAACATAATTTTTTTTTTGTAGGAACTTATCTATTTTTCAATCTTTCCAATTCTGGCCTACAAATTTTTAGAGTATGTGTTTCTCTTTTTACTCTCTTTTGTATTTGTAGTTACATTCCTTGCTGTATTCTCAATATTATTTTTTTCTTGATTAATCTTTTCAGAAATTTATCTAACTTGTCTTTTCAAAATAACCATATTTTGGCTTTTAAAAATTCTCTCTTAAGTCATTTTTTCCCTTCATTTATTCCTTTATTTCTCTCCTTCTATTTACTCTATGATTATATAATTTCTTTTTAATTTCTGAAGTCAGATGCTTACCTTGTTAATTTTCAGTCTAATTTTTTAAATATAAGCACTAGGGTGTATATTTCTTTACACTAGTATTACTGTTGTCCCACAAATTCTGATGTGGAGTATTTTCAATATTATTCAGGTCTACTTTTTTTCCTATGATTTCTTCCTTGACACATGAGAATGTGTTTTCAAAATAAAGGTTTTAAATATTCATCCTTTTTAAATTTCTACCTTCATGTTATTGTGGTCAATGAATGAAGCTGAAACGTAGAAATTTATCAATTTCTTGGAATTCTTTCATGGTCTCTAATATGTGATTAATTCGATAAAAGTTCCACTTGTAATTGAGAAGAAAGTGTATTCTTTAATTATTGAGTTGGATTCTATATATATTAATCGAGTCTTTTAATTGAATTAAAGCTCTCTTCTCTTTAATAATATTTTGCTGCTTTGGCTTATCAAAAAGTTAGAGAACTTTATTGAAGTTTCCCAGCATAATGCTAAAATCCGTCAACTTATTTCCAGAGTTTATCAATTTTTACTTATTTTGGTGTTATTATGTACATACCCCTTTTTGAATTGTATCCTTCTGGTGAGATAAGCTTTTTATCATCGTGAAGTAATATTCCCTTAAATCTATTTTAACTGTTATTAACATAGTTTCCCTCTTTCTTTTGATTAATATTTGTCTGTAGTTCATTATCTGTTCTGTTACTTCAAACTTTCCTATATCCTTGGGTTAGAGGTATATCTCAATCAGCGTAAGCCTAGATTTTGTTTTTTATCCAATCTTATAGTCTTTTAAAATTTTTGTGATTTATAAAATATTTGTCTCCACTACCTTACATTATTCTTTCTATTTGTCTTGCCTTTACCTATGCTCATCTTTTAATTTGTATGTCTTCTTGGTCCATTTCTCCCCCTACAGTTTGGAATTGATACTAAATACATCTATCCTTTTACTGTAATTTACTGTAATTATCTTTGTAATCTCATCACACAAATTAACAACTTAACAAGGCCTAATGTTCATTGATATCCTTACCTCCCTTCCGCCACTTTGAACAACACAGAACATGAGACACCTCAAATCCAAACATCTCTTTCAATTTATATAACATCGTTGCCCAATAGTCAAGCTCTAGCTCCCCCTTTCTACAAAACAAACTACATACTGTTTTATTGTATACTTTGGTTATCTACATTTAATTTCATGGTAGGTATGCCTGCTTGTCTGGCAAACCTTTCTTTTTGAAAAAATAACTGCTGCTTCATTAAATACATCCTTTAGAGCAGAGGTCAGCAAACTACAATCCTCGGACCAGACAGTCCCCTATTTTTGTAAGCAGAGTTTTACTGGAACATGGCCACATTCATTCATTTACATACTGCCTATGGCTGCTTTTTCACTGGTAAAAGGGCTGAGCAATTGTAATAGAGACTGTACGGCCCGCAAATATTTACTATCTGGCCAGTTAAAAAGTTAATCAATCTCTGCTTTAGAAGATCCTTTCACAGAGGGATGTTCATGGAAAACACCCTCATTATCTGTTTATTATTAATTTTGTCAGTGTTCTATAAAGAGCTTTAGCTAAGAGTCCCAAGTTGGAAAAACAGGTTTTTTGGGGTGGAAGATTAGCCCTTAGCTAACATCCACTGCCAATCCCCCTCTTTTTGCTGAGGAAGACTGGCCCTGAGCTAACACCTGTGCCCATCTTCCCATACGTTATGTGGGATGCCTGCCACAGCATGGCTTGATAAGCAGTGCATAGGTCCGCGCCTGGGATCCGAAGCTGCAAACCCCGAGCCACAGCAGCAGAGCATGTGAACTTAATCACTATGCCACTGGGCTGGTAGAAGAACAGGTTTTTTTTCCTCAACACCTGAAGATATCTCACTTTCTCCTGACTTACATTATTGCTGATGAGAAGTCACCTTTAAGTTTTGTTGCATTGGTGCTCCTGGCTTTTCTCTTTGGCTGCTTTTAAGATTTTGCCTTTAGTGTTCTATAGTTTCACTATGACATTTTTTCAAGTAAATTTTGTTTTATTTATCTGGCTTGGTATAGGTTGTACTTCCTATTCTGTGGATTCTTGATCTGGAAAATCCTCAGCCCTCATTTCAAATATTGTCTCGCATTCATTCTTTTGAGTCTATCCTTCTGAGACTTTCATTATACAAGTGGTAGGCCTTCTCATCCTGTCCTCCATGTTTCTTAACAAGTCTTTTATATTTCTAATCATATTGTCTCTCTGGATTGCATTCTGGACAATTTCTTTAGATCTATTGTTCAACTCACCGTTTCTTTCTTCAGCGGAGTATAATCTGCTATTTAATCCATCCAATGTTTAATTTCAACCATCATGCTTCCACTTCCTTAAGTTCTATTTGGTTCCTTTTCAAATCTGCTTGGTCATCTTAGGTAGTCTCCTGTTTCTCTCTCTTAATTTCACCTGTTATTTCCTCTAACATTTCACATATTCTTATTCCATATCTGGAGTCTTGGGGGTTTCTATTGTTTTGCTTTTCTTCCTGATCATTTCACCACATAACCCCTTGTTTCTTTGTGAATTGGTTGATTGGGGTTAAGTGCTCTTATTTGATTAAACTTAATTTGTCAGAATCTTAGGGACCTAAATTGTAATTGCCTCCTGCACAGAGCCTTGAATTTGCTTCTGTAAATAATCAGGGATCAATTCTAACCTGGGTAAGTTCAATTTCCTTTTGTCCTAGGCTTGTCTTCTTCAGTGTACTCACCCTGCACTAAGTCCTGGTGTTGGTCTTGGCATCCCAGGGCAATCCTGACTTTCCCCTTTGCGTACCTACACTCAACATGCAAATTTCAGCTTTGTTCTTTTCTCTTAATTCTTTTTGCCCTTGGAGACTTCCCTAACTTTCCTACAAGACAGCCATGTTTTAAAATAGTTTGTTGCACTGTGGTGGGATGGATCTTTCAGAGTCCTTATTAGCATATTGTGATAAGCAAAGTCCTCAAAAGTATGTTCTTATTAAAGGTTGACCAACACTTAGATCTGTATTTCTTAAATACTTTGTATAATATGGTAGTTCTTATACACTATGTATTTATCTGGGTACCTTATACATGCCTGTTTTAGGATCCAAAGCCCAACAGTTTAACACTGGACAGCCATATAAAATCAGTTCTGGGTAGACACTCAAAAAAAGTTTCTTTAATTGACAATCAAGAATGTCTTCAAAATACAATAAGTATGACATTTCACTACTTTCAGAAATTATTTTTTTTAAACCTATCTGATCTTATTATCTCATATTAGAAAGACAGTATGGTTAGGAAGAGGAAATCTGAAGTCATATTATTTTTGGATTTCCATCAAGCACTAAAGAGCTGTGTGACTTGTGTCTCAGTCTCCTCTTCTGTGAAATGGACAAAATAGTACCGGCTTTATGGGGATGTTGTAAGAATTAAATGAATTTAATAATGTAAATGGCTTACAAAAGTGCCTGGCACATAGTGAGCCCTACATAAATGTCAGTAATTAATAATATTATTTTCATTATTATATTGTTACTAATTTATAATATTATTATTTTCCATATTACTATGATATCATTAATCAAGTGCCTCAAACACACAATTATTTATCTAGCAATGAATCAAGGAAGAGTCACTTTCTAGTTTATATCAATTGTATATGCATCTATTATATTGGAGGAGTGTTAATTTTCATAGTTCCTATGAAAATGTAAATATATCCTTCCCATTCAGAGATGTTGGAATACGATTGTACATTGAGTTGATAGGAAGTATCACCAAAGCATGCATCCAGTACAGGTAGATTACTTGGCAGGGAAGGTATAGAGGTGAATTAAATATGGAAGCAAGATGTACTCTTGACCTCAAGTCTAGGTATTTACTTTTAAAGATTTAATTTACATGTATATACAGAAAGATTGTTATTAATACTTCTAAATCTAATATGCTTTATAAGATATTACACCATAAAACAGAGTTAGTTTAGTTTCCTATGTTTTTTCCCCCAAAGTATTGCTTGCACTTGAAATTAGACATTCCTGATAAATTAAAACATTGCCCAATGATACAATTAATAGTTTTGTTTTTTCCCCAAAATGAAAATTAAAAGAAAACCAATGTGCATATTACTCCCCTCCCAAAAAGCTTAAGAAATAGTATATATTCCAAACATGCCTACTTGACAAGTACATTAGTCTTATTTTATAAGATAATATTGTAATAAAATATAAAAATGAGACTATAAAATACAAGTAGACTTCCACAGATCCTGATTTTTTGATTGTACTTCATCTCTATTTCTGAGTCTTAGCCTACTTAAATAGTTTCACCTACCCAACTAAACATTTTTCAACATGGTGTAATAGCCTGTATGTTTTTGTAACTTAGAAAACTAGTGGAGATTTTGTTATATGGAAAAAATGTTGAAAAACTTATAAATGTCTTCTTTTCAGAGTTTTATTTCTTTCAACATTAATGAATATTTAATCTATATAAGCCAGGGGTCTCCTTAGTACAGTTTTCACTAAATTCAAAAATCTTTTCTTCTTGACTAAAGTATTCAATTTTTGTCACAAGTCCCTAAAATGAGATTAGACAAACTGAATTTCAATCTGCATGCTTCCCAGAGGGACTGGTGTTAGGGACTTTGAAAACACAGCTTAATTTTCTCAAAGTAAACCACCACAAGAGTCCAACACATTCCCACTAAACTCTTTGCTAGGAGTTCACCTAACTGTGAGAAGAGGCAACGCTCAACCGTACTAATTGACTGCTTTCTAGAAATTCCTGATGACTACATTTTCAGGAAAGAATGAAAAATATTTTAACTTAAAAAACCATAAAAATGCATTCCTATATATATTCCTATACTGAAACACAAAAGAAAACAATACTTTTTTTTTTTGGTGAGGAAGATTAGCCCTGAGCTAACCTCCATTGCCAATCTCCCTCTTTTTCCTGAGGAAGATTGGCCCTGAGCTAACGTTTGGGCCTATCTTCCTCTATTTTATATGTGGACGCTTGCCACAGCATGACTTGATAAGCGGTGTGTACGTTCGTGCCCAGGAGCTGAACCGTGAACCCCAGGCCACCAAAGTGAAGCGTGCAAACTTAACCACTACACCACCAGGCTGGCCCCTGAAACATGAAAGAAAACATCACTTTTACAATTAATACCAGTCAAAAAAGTCTTTAAGAATATAAAAAGTATGTGATCTACTTGCCACTTTTCCATCAAAATTATTTTCTTTTGTTACTAAATATAAAATTTCCCTCCACATGCAAAAAGTAAACAATGGGTTATAACTACCTCGTGAAAAATAAGTTTATTCTTAGAAACCCCTATCTGCAAGAATTACAAGATAGATGCTTTAGAAAGGAATCTAGAATGACAGTAAAAATTAATCAAATTAATTTCTCTGGTATTACCAAATCCAATAAAAAAATGCTATCAATGAAAATAGGAGAGCATGATATACTATACACTGGCACAAACAACTCATCATCTTAACACTCTATACAAAAAGTGTTACTAGTTGAACTTTTTATGACTGTGAAACTTATGAAAATGGGAAACTATCCTTTGAGAATGTCCCAAAGGATGTGCAGGGGCTGATGATTAAACTGTTTCACCTTTAAGTTGCTCTTTATTGTAAGGTCAGTCTCAGATGAAACCACAAATTACTTACTAGCCCATCAGGGACTTAACATGACTGGCCCTTGTTAACTATGCTATGAGTTTGTTTGCAATTCCTTCAAACATTTTGTAAATTTCTCAGATAAATGAGACATTTCAACTTATTCAACAACTTCTTTAATAGATAAAGTATGAAATGTTCATTATGAAATTTTTCCCAAAGTAGTACTTGATTTTCCATTAAATGTGTTCTCTTCCCTTGTGTTTTGAAGTGATATACCAAAAAAATATTCTTTTTCTCTTCCAATTGTAAAGCTAAATAAAGGCACAGCTAGGCACAAGGTGGCAGCCATGAAGAATCATGCTTAAAGGTAAGCTTGGTGATAGAGCAGCATTCTTTTTGAGCTACTGCTAATCATTTCTTCAAGGAAAACATTGAACTAAAGCCCCATAATATTCCATGTGAACCTGATAATGTATAAACATAACATAAAAACTAGCCTTTAGCCAACAGTATCTTCTCTTTCTCTCTCTCATTCAGAATGTGGAAGACCAGTATATCTCATGTACAAAGAATATGCCATTTTATTCATTTTTGTTTGTGATATCCTAGTGTTGTCTTTTCAATTACATGCATTCATATACTTATTATTATGTGTTAGTTATTTAGTTGATTTCTTTTGCCTCCATTATCAATCGTTGTTCTCATTATTATATTAGAATAATCCAGTCTTTATCTTTTGCTATATTATTTCAGTGAACAAAATACTTAAAATATAAAAGGGAAATATTAATTACCAGCCATTTAATCATACAGAACCTGTCAGTCAAATGCATTTATTATCCCACTGAGCAATGCATAGTAAGAATAAATCTTATCAGTAAAGAGTAAAATCAAGCCAATTAGTCTAGGTGTGTTTTAACTGTGAAAAGCCTAGAGAATAAAGGTTAGAAGAACCTATCAGAATTAATTTTCAAGGTTGCAAACCCAAAATATTCAGCACCTACAACTGATCTAATTCTTTAAACAGATACTAAAGGATAAGGAGAAAACAAGATCCTATAGTTAAAATATTTATTTTGCTCTAGATTTGAAGCTTTACACATCCAAGTACAACCTCAAAATGACAATGGTGCCAATGAAGACAATTTTCAAGTCGTAAGCACATCAAAATAAGGAAGGAGAGAAGATATTCCCTATAAGAATTACATAAGCTGGATCAACATCCAGCCACAGGATTTTTACAGGATTTTCTTTTCTCTGATAACATATGAGCCAATCTACAAGATATAAGGAACACACAGAAAATGCTTAGTGTCTTGGAATTTCTGTTGGTCACCTCATTGGTCTATATAGTAGCCATCAGAAATGACATTTAGGGTCGATAAGTATCAAATTTGTATAGTTTAAATGTTTTGGAAAAATGAGTTTTGTTATGGCTGTCCTCTGTATCAAAAATATTTTACACTAAAAATACCCTCTCATTGGATGATTTTTGATTTTTGTGTGGCAAATCACTAGTCTGAGTATTCAGTAGAAGAATAAATTGTATTTGATTCACACATGCAGCAAGATTAAATGAGTTATAATTGACTTTATATTTGTTCACTACACAGTGTATTTTAATTGCAGGAACCACAATTTAACTTAAAGTCTGCAAAAAGCATGAATGATAAATCTCTAACTGGATGAAATATAACTCTAACAAAATTGCAGAAATAATCTAAAGACAGAGCTATCAATGAAAAATAGGTAGCTATTTATTTAGTTCAAAGTATTCTACATGAAAGCATAAAATTAAAAAGGGATAAAATATCAATCTTGTTATAATGAGATGGGAAAGGGGAAAATTACTATACTTGTATTGTTTGTAGATAGCTGAATTGTTTTGAGGGTATATGTACATTATGTCATTTGGGCTTCAAAATGTAACATCCCTAGGAAACACACACTGTTATTAACAGGAAATTGAGGCTCTCTGGTGCCAGAGCCTGCACTCTCAGCCACTGCTGTCTTCCCAACTGCAGGGCAGACAGCAAATCATCACTATTAAAAACACACACACAAATAAAAGTGATGAGGCTTATTGTAGGCAGAATTCATAAATCAGTTAAGATTTGAAGAAATCAGAGATAATCCTTTCTCTTTGTCATCACACATAATTCAGATGGGAGGTATACAAGTGGGAAACAAAGTTTAAGGAGGAACAGATTGGACTTTATGGACCAGAAAATAATAACTTCGAAGTTCAGCACTTTTATGTATCCAAACCCAGTGTACAAAAAAGGAAAAAAAAAAAGACACAATGCAAGGCTCCCCACTTTTTTGTGTGTGCAATAGTAATCCCTTTTCAGGCAAGAACGGTTTCTACTGCCCTCAAAATCCTAACCCTAAAGTGGGGTATCCAAATATGCAGGGTCTTAGAAACTATTCAGAAAGAAGGATGTCTAGTGCTATTTTTCAGTGCTTTAAAATCCCAACATAAAATGCTCATGTTCTCAGAAAAAAAGGTCCGTGAACCCAAAAGTCTGACTTCTTTAAGTGTAATCACATCAATTCTGTATGGGAATATATGAAATTGTAAACTCAGAGGGTCTACACAGCTGTTACACTATGTCTAATTAAAACAGAAAAATGACATATTCTTAATAAGTGTAATTTGGTAGAAAAATAGTTTTCAAACATGGTATCTATAAGGGGACAAATAACAAAGGAGCCCTAAGATGAAAGCATGCGGAAGTATTTAAGATGAGATGTTAAGCAAAATAAACACGGTGTCAGATGAAAGTTGCTTAAGGAGTTCAGAGTATTGTTGCACTGTGCTAATAATTCTTATTAGAGAAAGAGACTAGCAAAAGAACTTTAATGATGAAAAAGGGAAGCATCATCAGGAAAAGAGCTTGTTAAAGAAGAAACTATGTAATTCAGGCTTATGTGAGTAAGAGCAGTTTGAGCAAAATTCTCTAGTATGAATATGAATGAGAAGTGGGACCAGGACACATATTATGTTTCAAGGCCACAGTGACCAAAGAGAGACATGAAGATTAGGTGTAAATTCAAAGGACAAACATGGACTTGCTACAGCTGTTGGATAAGATAAAGGAGAACAGGGAGGTCCTAGCAAGATCCAAGAAAAATTCCTTAATGAGCTCAGTTTATCCTGTGGAAGCCTGATATCATCTATTAATAACAGGTACATTGGTTAATAGCGTGTAACAATGAATCTAAAACCAGTCACAAGTGGAAAGTGATGATAATTCTTATACAACACTATATGACTAAAGGTATGAACTTCAACTGGAGAAGTTTGATGCCTGGTAGGCGACCAACTTACTCAGCCTATAGTGCGACATCAAACATATCCACCTAGTACCTCCAATTTGACCTTTATGCCTCCCATGAGTCCTAGAGGAAATAAAAATCTATTATAGAAAGGTGCTGACTCTACCACTCCCCTTAACCCTCACCCCAGCCACAAGGCTTTACATTAATAGGCCTCTAATTTTAAAGGAGAACATTTTATGCTTTGAAATAGAACCAGACCTGCAAACATTCTTCTATCCTGAGCCCATCAACAGAAATAGAAAGTTATTCCATCAAGGAGTGAGGAAATAAAGTATGTCGTGTGCTGATTCCCTCTAGTAAGTTATCAAAAATATTCTTAAAAAATTACATTTTGACTTTTCTTACAAACTCTCTGAGCAGCAGTGTACTTGAAAATGTTAAAAAAAAAAAAAGTACAAGTTTTGGTGTCAGGCAGACCTCCATTCAAATCCTCACCCTATCAATTCTGAGGTGCCTCTGCAAAGACACTGAGTTTCTCGACCCCACAGCTACCTCATGGGTAGCATTCTGTACCTCACGAAAACTCTGTGAAGACTAAGTGGGATGACATATGTAAAGCATCTAGCACAGGGTCTTGCCAACTCTATCAGTGGCAGTTGGTTTTGGTTTTGTCCTGTTGAAGACGGTAATAAAAATAAAGCTAAATAAAATTACAATGTAAACTTATTTCCTATTTCTTGGAGTTGGTCATAGCTCTAAATAGAAAGCATTCCCAACGAGCATACTATCTATAGTAGATTGTTAAAACAACAACAAATTAATTCCCAGTTGAGAATCCCCAACTAGAAAGGGGGTGAGTTAAATTGCTGTTACAGTGAACAGCTGTTCCTCAGAGGACGCTACAAGATCATGAAACTTTTCCCCCTTGGTCTACATGGGTTGAGGCAGCAGACTGAACAGATGTTCCTTCTTTAGCTATTGGAAAAAGCCTCTCAGAGAGAGAGAAAAAAAAAGAATCTGAACAGCTGTATCTATACAAATTAGTTGTGAGATCCTAGTAACACTGGTGAGAGACTGTATGAGTTAGTCAAATGTATAGTAAAGGACTTTGAATAAAAGTGAGCCACACTTTAATTCCTTAAGTTTAAATTCTAGGGCAATCCTAAAACACATATTTTTAGATAAATTATTCACAAACTAAATTACTATTAAAAATGAAAGTAGGGGCCAGCTTGGTGGCGTAGCGGTTAAGTTCGCGCGCTCTGCTTCGGCAGCCTGGGGTTCGCGGGTTCGGATCCCAGGCGTGGACAGACGTACCACTTGTCAAGCCATGCTGTGGTGGCGTCCCATACAAAGTAGAGGAAGATGGCACGGCTGTTAGCCCAGGGCCAGTCTTCCTCAGCAAAAAAGAGGAGGATTGGCAACGGATGTTAGCTCAGGGCTAGTCTTCCTCACACACACATACACATATACAAAAAATGAAAGTAGCCATATTTTTTATTTTGGGGGAGTCAAGTCTCAAGTTAGTCCTGTTATTCCTATTAAGCGTAATTCCTTCATTTAATAGGATTTAATATAGTTCAGCCATATATGCCACAGACTCTGGAGCCAGACTCCCTAGGTTAGCATCTCAGTTCAGTCACTTGCTACCTATTTAACAAAGGGCAAGTCACAATCTCTCTAAGCCTCTGTTTCCTCATCTGTAAAATGGGAATAACCATAGTACACATACCAAATCTGGCTGTGGTTGTAAAGATTAAATGAATGAATACAGCACCTGGCACTTGGTTGGCAGTACACGTGTGAGCTATTAGAGAATGTCACTCATTGCAGATGGGAACATCTTTTATTAGATAAAGCGAAGTCGGAGCAGAGATCAGAAGGGTGAGTACAATAACTAGCCAGGCAAAATTCGGAGGGTGTGGGAACAGCAAGCAGAGTGGCCTGAACTCGCAAGAAAACATTCCACAGAAAACCACCATAGTTGGAGGGCAGCTGTAGAATGAGGACAGTGGTTCCAGCTCCTTACATGTGATACAAAATGGACCTCCACTTTATGGTAAAATTTGCTGCTCATTCATGACCAGGAGTCATGAAGGCCAGTGTATGAACTAACAACGTAAACATACTTTAACAGTATTTTCTTAAAAAGAAAATACATATTTTTGCCCATCGTATTAATGTGGCTTTCCAGAACAGATCTTCAACACATTCAAGTTCCACATCTATCACTAATGTTTCCATACTGACTCAAGGAAGTTAATTTGGTTTCCGAAGTTGAATAGTATGGAATTAAAAAGCAAACTAAGAGGTGAACAAAAAACGTTCACCATAAATCACATTTTTAGCATAAACTATCTAGCTGGCCCAAGGCCCCAGGTTTACAAAGACACCTTCATCAGGCAAGATATTCCAAGGGCTTAGAGGTGATCTCCCAGGATCCAGTCAAGGGACAGGACTGTCTTTGAAATGTGCAGGGTTTAAGTACCTCAAGCCCACTGAGTTAACTCTTTACTGCAACAATTTATTAAGCAACTGCCATGTGCCAGGAGCTATGATAAATACTTAACATATATTATCTCATTTAATATTTAAACACTTCTGAGAAAGGAGTTAACATCCCCTTTTACAGACATGGAAACTGAGGCTCGGGAAGGTTAAATAGTGTTTATTGTCACATAGCTAGTGTGGAATCCACACCTGGCTCTCTCAGACAGCAAAGCCTCTGCTACTTCCACTAAGCCATGTTGCCTCATAACACATTACAAAAATTAAAATAACATATTCTATACATCACACATATAGGCAAGCAATAAATGTATTTAATAATCAAATTCATCTCTGAATAATTTAAAGAATCACTGAATTTGTGGAGAAAATCAACTAGAGCTGTGAGCAAATGTGTATTTATTGTAGACTAGTTTCCCTCTAAAATACTGAGTTTTTATTAAAAGGTTATCTAATCATGACCTAGAGATTATAACCAAGTCCAATAAATTCAGCAATAAAGTTCGCCTGAGATTAAAAAGATCCAGCTCTTTAAATTCAACATTCTTTTTCTTTACACTTCAGAACTTTTTAATCCCCACAAACATTTGCTGAAATACAGAAATGACTTACCCATCTATTAAGAATAACATAATTTTTCGTTGTAGAAATGTATCACCGGTTTCCCCAGGGAGGCAACAATACTTTCTCACTTTAATATGTGTGTGGATTTTTCCCCCCATCTAATCAGCTAATACTTTCCAAAAGATCTTTTTAATGCCTAAATGAAAGGATTCCACATCAAAGACCTGACCTCCCTATTAAAGTATCTAAAGGAAACCCTAGGAATGTAAAATCCATTCAAAGGCAAATCGCAGGTAGCTTATTGTACAATGCATTAAGAAAAGAAAAGGAAAAAAGCTTCATAAGAGCTGCACGGAATTTGGTAAAATTATACCACAAAAATACAAATTGATCTTAAGTATAAAGAAACAAATTCATAGCCAAAAACTTATTACAAAAATGCTCTGTAATCAGCCAGGAGGGGAGTCTTTATGAAAAACTTCAGAATTTGTCACTTTTTCAATCAAAATTTCTGATTATAGCTTAATGTTAGGAAGGCCAAAAAAGAGAACAAACCACATATTTTTCAATAGATTTAAATCTGAAAATTTTAAAGCTAACTTTCAACATCAGAAAAGGTAGGTTTTACTATAGACAACAGGAATGGAATGAAGTAATGAAATACAAGTAATAAAAGATGAGATAGATACAAATGCTTTTTTAGAAACAAAATAATTTTTTTAACATACCACGAATGTAGTTCTGAAATTATTCAAGTCAGTCAAAAAGTCTTCAACAGACACCTTCTTCACATCAATGGCATAGTATTCCATTATACTCTGGTATAACTTTTCCATGTTTTCATGTAACTTTGAAAGTTTCTCATATTGTTCTTTTGCACTGATAACAAAGCTGTATGTCATAGTTAAGGTATTCTGAAATTTACAAAGTAATGTCTTAGGGGAAAAAAACAACCTTTAAGACCAATGTTCTCATTTAATTGTTAGCCACTATTACACATCTCCAAAATGACAAAATTACCTCTAATAGTTAACCATTCTTAAAATTCAATCTATAGTGATGAAATCTTAAAATCAGTTTCTAATTAATTCTGGCAATATTATCACAAAAGTTAAATATTTATATATTTAATATTTTGCTTTTACAATTGAGTTCAAGGAAATGTTTCTTCCTATTGCCTATCTATATTATTCTGAAGAAACAGTATGATTTAAAATTACAGTTCAGTAGTTGCAATTGAGTAATCACAATGATATTGAAATCAATAACATAGGCATTAAGCATAGCAGTTAATTGGACAACCTGGGGTCAATTTCTAGCTCCCACACTCAGTAGTATCACACCTGTGGGCAAATGTCTTCATCTCCCCGGTGCCACAATTTACTCACCTGTAAAATGGGAATAATAATAATATCACTATCTTACAGGGCTGTTGTAAGGACTAAGTGAGTTAACACATGCAAAGTTCTTAGAAAAATGAACGGCATTTAGTAGTACATATAAATACTTGGTATTATTATTGCTCACTTATTAATTTTAAGCTTTATTTAAGGCTCTAAAAGCAAACAAAAATAAACAAGGGTTATATTAAAAATTTCTTATATTATGTAAGTAAATTCATGTTTTAACTTCTTGGGAAAATTCGTACATAATTTCTTCCATGCATTACATGAGTTAAAATTATGATTACACACACATACAGAGCTGTTCTCTCATTTATGACAACTTGGTTCAAAGCACACTGAGTTGAGAAGACGAATTTAATGTGAATGTGGTGATAGCATTAGAACACATTTTCTAAACAAACTATAGAATTTCCTTTGTGGTGTGACAAATTACTGATGCAGTCAGATATAAAATCAACACACCACATTCTGAAAAGATGACTCTGTTAGAGCATCAGTCATAATTGTCTATGGCTCCTCTAAATTGGGACAGTTAAAGAAATGAAACATATAGAGTTAAACTTACTGAAATCATCTTCTTGTCTCTAATGCAAAAGGATAAACAAACATTAGCAAAATTTTTTTTAAAAGTCAGTAACAAAATAACAATACCTAGATTCAGACCAAGAGAAAGACACCAAAAATGGAATGTTTATATCTAAAAAAAATTGTCCACAATTTCAAAAAGATACAGTTCCCCTGGTCAGAGCATTCCCCAGAGGAGGTTGAAACAAGGAAACTGATACAGGCCCTTTTGAAAAAAAGAATGAAAAATGAAAGAAGAAAGAGGCCGCACTGCTGCCAGATAGATGGTGAGTCCAGGGGGCAAGAAGAATTCTAATAATTAGAACCCAACCTCCCAAGGAACCAAGGCATCGCAATGACAACTCAATCACAACTCACCTGTACCCGTGTCTACAGCCAGTTTAGATTACCTATTGCCCTTCTATGCCTGTGTTTTTCTTCATACCATGTTCTTAGTTATATATATTTAATATATATATATAATATTTTAGAAGAAAGAATAGACTAGAATATAAGGAGTCTGCATTCTAATGCAAGAGCTGTTTTTTTTTTAGTGCCCTGAAGAAAATTTATAGATCTTTCTGTGGCTCAGTTTATATTCATCTCAATAGCAAAAAGCCTTCCTTATACTTTCTAGAATCTAGATTATAAAGTACCAGTGGTTGATGCATTTATATGTGGTATCATTTTTTAATTCTTGGATGCGTAACAAAAGATTTTGTATAATTAGTCAAATCACAAAAGCAGAAGAAATTATAGCAACAGTCATACGTGATAGGTTTCCATATACTTTGTCTTGTGAAACATCCATATTCATGAAATGTTGTAGGTAAAGTGATTTTATGTAAGTAAAAATCACATTTGAAATGCACTCAGAAACTATCATTAAATGGAACATATGGTGATTCATTTGTAATGTGAAATAATCATCCCTTCATTTACCTAGTAAGTTCAGAAATCAACATTGGTTTATCTATTTAATCTATAAACACTTACCTAAAATTATTTCTGTCCCAGATAGAGACTATATCCACATGAATTATTTATATATCCTTAACTCCTGTCTAAAAGAGAAATTGTTTTCTGCCTTTGCTTGTCCAAACCTATCATTCAATGCTTCGCTCAATTCTTCCTCTTCCACGAGGCCTTCTTCTCTAATCGCTACAGCTATGAGTGATCATTTGTTCCACTGAATACATAGTGTTTGTAGTCCCCTGTACTCATCTGTAATGAAGTTGTGAGTTTCCCCTTCTAGTCCAATTCCCTAGTAATGCTTTGTTCTTCCCTCTTTTCCTGGGGCTGGTCACCTCTGATTGTCAGTCCCTTCTCTAGATGCTGTTTTACTTTTCTTAGCTGTATTAAATCGAATCATCTGTGACTACACTGGTGCCAACTACTTACTTCACCCTAGAGTCATCATTCTTTTTTTTTGCGGGGAAGACCAGCCCTAAGCTAACATCCGTCCTCAATCCTCCTCTTTTTGCTGAGGAAGACTGGCCCTGGGCTAACATCCGTGCCCATCTTCCTCCACTTTATATGGGACGCCGCCACGGCATGGCTGACAAGCAGTGCCTCGGCAGGCGCCCGGGATCCAAACCGGCGAACTAAGCCGCTGCGCCACCGGGCGGCCCCTAGAGTCATCATTCTTAAACTTTGGTGGGAAGGGTGACAGGTCTTCTCAAAGGTCTGATGAAAGTCATGGGACTTCTGTTTGTAAAATTTCACATATATGCATTCACACACACACACACACACAATTTGGATGTAATGTTAAGAGCTAACAGAGTCCCTGAAAAGTAGTTATCCTGGACAATAGGATAAGGACACCACTTTGCTGGGTGTTCTTAATTGTATGGTTCTACAGCTACTCCTCATCTGCCCCTCCCACTGCTTGTAAGGCTTTGAGTTTTAATAATAGGCAACTCACAAATACCAGTAATTTTATTCTAACACTTGGGAATATGCCCATTCTCAGGAATCAATTTGAGAAATAGGTTAAAACAAAGCTGTATTAGTCAATAACATATTTTAAATTTTCAGGTAAGAATCAAAAGTTAATGAAGTATCAGAAATATGCTTGGGCATACATAAAAAAAAAAGTACAATGCCATTAAAAGCTATGATGAGAAAGAAGACCAAGAGCCAAAACCATGGAAATTACATGGTCTTGTTCTAACAGCTAGAGAGCTTTATAAGTTAATTTTCTTATCATTGTTATCTATAAAACAATTTGCTCCCAAAGGAAATGAAGTAGAGCTTTGAATAACTGGAATTACACACAAGAATGGCAAAACTGTGATTGAACTGAAACAATTTTGGAAATAGCCAAATTAATTCTCAGAATTTTAAAATGATTGGCTTATAGAATGGAATAAATGGTTACATTAATGAGGCACTCCACATCATTATTTTGGACTACTCTCTCATTAAGGGATGGTGAAACATTCAGACAAAAAAAAAAAAATCACCATCATCCAAAAGAAAAAACAAATGTAGGTGTTCTTGTGCCAATTGTTAAACTCCAGATAAAAGTAATGCTCATGTCAGTAGTAGTGAGGCTTTACTTTTTTTCCCAGATCAAGTCCTATATTTGTAACAAGTTTTAGAGAAACAGGTGAGCTACTCAACAAAATAAACATTTGATAAAATTCATCACAAAAATATTAATATATATCCAATTTCTTGATGTTTTTTGAAGTCTATTTTCTTTTCCTTTACCAGGACTAAGGCCAAATTCTCATGAATTTCTACCTGAACCACTGTAATTCTCCCATGGAAAAGGTTTATGACAACCAGATCTGTGTTTACACACACTGTACCACAAATATTCACTGTTGCCCAACTAAGTAGCAAGACTAAGATTTGGGATTCAACTTCTGGCCAGCAAGTGTTGCTCATTCCCAAACCACCTAGCGCAAATATATTCTACATTTATTCTTAAGTCTTGCCTTCATTATTGCACTTCCTCCATCAAGGATGTCTATTACCTCCAATAACACATCTTACAAGGACCAGTTCAATCAGTTCTACATGTCTAATACCTTTTATAGACCTTCTTAAGTACCCAGGATCCAGCCAGCCAGGCACCAATCTGACTCCACTGTATTCCCTTTTTTAGGCGCTAGGGAAAATAGTAGATAACAAGAAAAGCAAAGTCCCTCTTTTCATGAAACATTCATTCTAGACTGTGGTGAGAGAAAATAAAGAAGTAAATGAATGAAATATTCAGAAAGTGATAAGTATGAAGAAGAAAATAAAAGATTGTGATTTATAGAGTGACAGAGGCTAATTTACAGTGGGTAGTCAAGGAAGTCCTGGCTAAGAGGGTGACAGTGACTGAAACACCTGAGGCATGATTGTAAGTCAGCAGTGAGCACTAGGTTGTGTAGCACCCTCTCTGAGTATGATAAGACTTCAGAGAAGAGATCACTATACATTTGAGGATCCATAGAGGAAGATGAGCAGGATAGTTTAACCCAAGTCTAAAAAGTTTGTTAAGAATGGGTTAAATGGAAGACAAGTAAGAGAGAAAGAAGAAGAAAGGAAAGAGAGAGAAGAGTAATTCAGGACAAGAAAAATCTGCTCTTACAAATCACCCAATTACCCAACTTCTCACTTTTGCAAATGGGACACGTACTACACAATTACATTTCACCCATTCCACTCTTCTATGTTACTTCCTAACCACAGTTCAATTAAATAAAAATGTATTGAATTCCTTTACCTGAAAAATACCATGCTTTATGTAGTGTGGAATATAGATATAAGGAAGATGTAAGTCTTTCTCTCAAAGAATTCATTGGGATGGTTTTAGCATCTACGTAGTACTTTCAGAAGTGCCTAAAATATCACTCTATAGTGGAACAACAAAAAGAAAGACTGAAAATAAAGAGGAATTGCAATGAAGAAATTTAAAGACTATAACATGGGAAAGAGTAAAGTAACCTGTCATATATGTTGCGATAAACACAAAAATATATAAAGGCCTAGCAAAATGATTTTTTCGAAGAGCCTCGGGAGAGGGGCTAGAAAGAGAAGCAAATAAAAAGGTAAATTCTTCTGTGAGGAAAATTTCCAGAGCAAAGCTCTAGAACCTATTTGCTACTTTCCTTAAAATAACAAATAGTCCAGAATTTAAAGGTCAAAAGAAAGGAACAGGCACTGGATGACACAAATCCTGGCATTTTCCTAATTTTCTCACTGATAAGAATGTAATAAGTATGTATACCTCGCATATAATAGTTTGCATATGACAATATTAGTGGCCGGACCTTGAATTCGTGTTACACATTTTTCAAGCAAATATTTACAGTGGAACTATTCAACTCTCATTATATTTCTAACCAGACTTAGCAAATGGAAAGTAACATAATTATTACTAAAAAGTCAATGTGATATGCATGAAATAACTGTGCATGCCTTTTAAATTCACTTCTTCTTTCCAGAGGAAGATTGGCCCTGTGCTAACATCTGTTGCCAATCTTTCTCCTTTTTTCCTTTTTTCTCCCCAAAGCCCCTAGTACATAGTTGTAGATCATAGTTGTAGAGTTATAGCTCTTCTATGTGGGATGCCCCCTCAACATGGCTTGATGAGTGGTGAGTAGGTCCGTGCCCACAATCCGAACCAGTGAACCCTGGGCCGCCAAAGCAGAATGCACAAACTTAACCCCTGCGCCACCAGGCAGACCTCCTAAATTCACATTTTTTTATATTAAGAAGTGTATGTAAAGAAAGAACGTGCACTGGAAGAATAAAAATATGCTATAATTGAATTGTAATAGTGAAATTTCATATTAAAACAAAATTGCATCATTATAATTTAAAACAATTCAATTAATAGATTATTTAATAGTTCACTACATCATGATTGTTTAAACTAAATATCTACTTGTAAAAATGCATCCTTAACAACTGAGATGATATACATGTTCTTTCAGAACTGGTTGATGAACCAAATGTTTGGCATGTGCTTCAACTAATAAGCACTAAAACTTAAAACATAAATAAAGTGTGAACATAAATAACCCAAACTTAAATACATTTTTATTCATTGTGCATTTGTTTCCAAATTCTTCCATTTTCTAGGATCTAAGAAGCTCACAATTTGCCACTTTAATAAGATCTGTATAAATGCACTTAATATTCAAAATCTGACTTGTTGTCAGTCCTAATTAAAGTAAACAAAGCTTTGCAATGAATGAATTTAATTACTTCGAAACTAGTATGTCTAACTAAGATGAAAAGAAAGTGAGTGCAATCTAATCTCAGCAAAGAATATTTATGATTATAAGCTTTGTCAATAGCAAAGTGCACCAACTGTTCATATATCTGACTTCCAAGAGATACATGAATGCTAATCAGTTCATTGGAGGCTTCTAGGTTGTGATATTTAGCGACAGGATGTAGTTGCTTTCTTGTCCATGGAGTATAATTGTACTCAGAATGAAAAATTGTTTCCAACAAAGCATCATCCTTCCTGTTTCTGATTTCCTGCTGGTTGCTTTTTATGAGCTGCATATCTTTCAAGAAGCCGACATTATTCAGCTTCTTGTGTCATATGAATACAAGTATGGATAGGTCCTGAGATCGTCTGCTGAGCAGGATTCTACAACCTTTACTCTAAGCTCAGGAACTTATCTTAGGTTATACGTTCCAGAAACCTGAGTTTCATAATTAACACACTCACAATGTATTACCAAAAACTGTATTCAAGCAAACCCTTTCTAAAGTGTTTTCTACCTGTAGGGAACAATAGTAAGTATTTGATTAACAGTACTTAATGATTAAAATAAACTGTCACACACAAATATTTTACATTATAAAATGATTGAGGGGAAAAAAGCTAAGAATGATAAAACTGATATAACTCTGCAATAACAAATTTAGTTTTAGAAAGCATACTTTGCCAAATGAGAAGGTGCTATAAAAAATATTCTTGATGTATAAATATAGACTTCATCTTTAGTTTAAAAAAAAAAATCCCCAGTGTAGTGGTAAAGGTGTCCTGCCTAATAAAAGAAGAAACTGGATGGGTAGGAATGATATAAAAGGAAACAAACACATTATCCTGAATTGATTGTTGCTGGAGTGCATTTTTATAATATTTCCTGAAAGAGACAGTGAAGAAAGCTAAAATTGAACTAATTCACAATTAAGCTGAGAGCATATGCCATAAAATCCATGACAAGCCAAATAATAATTTTGTGATTCACCAAATCTCAGGGGAGAAGAGATAGAAAGAGGAAAAGTAGTTATCTTCTTTCAAATATCCCAGTTTAAAATAAAATGTTAGGAGTATCTATAAGAGCTCATTTTAGAAGTGGGTTATCTTTTCATATAGAGTTCTGAAGTCCATATGGGATTTTAATAATGCATAGTACTAATACTTTATTATAACACAAAAGATATCAGTCTCTAATTTCACAGAATGGTTTGCAAGTAACTCAACATTAGTTTCAGGAAATAAAATGAAGTTTATTACTTCAATTACTCAAAAAAGATTAAGCCAGAAAGTTAGTGAAACCAAAGATAATTGAATTCAAAAGAAACCTTAAACTAAGCAGGACACAAGTCTCATGATATTAATTTTATACACACCCACACATATTTGTCAATTTTATTTTGGGTTTGGAGAATACCTCTACAAGTAGTGATTGTGACAAACTCAATTTTGATTTTGGAACTATGGAGTATTTCTAAAGGAAATACTAAAGTTTGTGGAACATGAGTTAACTTTTAATATATACCAACCCTTGAAATTAAGCTGACTAGTCACACCAGCTTATAAAGTCTTTATCTGCTTCCTAAAACATTTCAAAATATCTAAATCACATCATGACATTAGAGTCAAACTTCCTCAAACTGAGTTTTCAAATCCTTTCAGTTTACCAAGAAAATAGGGCATATGGAAGGGAAAAGATGAGAGAAAAAATTATCCAACTTGATAAAAAGAAAAAAAGAATTGAAATCAATAGACTATATTCTGTATTATCCATAATAGATAAACACTTTGATAAATTTCCCTGCAAGGAGGCAAGGTTAAACCTTCTAGAATTTGGCACTATAGAATGACCTTTGGTTATGCAAGTATACTTATAACGTTAAATAAACTGTAATTCTAGTTGACTAGTGACTTACATTATTTAGATATCAAAAGGATATGGACATCTTTGTCACAAACTTATCATGTAAGTCCTCAGGAGGGGGAAAGGTTTCCAAATCTTTCTCAAGCTGTTGAAGCTGCCTTCCCATCTGCTTCAGACTCTTTTCCAGCGTTTCTACAGAGACTTAAAAGAGTGTATATTAAATTACTTGAAAGGACAAAATTACAATATATAAAAGGTACAACACTCTAGAAACATTTGTAAAACCCTTACAATAATAAGGAAAATTCACTATGATAAAGGAAAGATAAATTTCACTAAATTTTTTTTAAAGTTTTTGATTTTTAAATCCAGGAATAAAGGAAATTTAATAAGAGTCTTTAAAATGTAAGATGAAATTCAAGAAATGGTCACATGAACAAACCACACTTAAGAAATCAGTTTTGTTTAAAATTAGAGTTCTCGACCTCTATAAATATTACAAAATAATCAGTCTACTCAGATAGAGAGAGGCAAAGAAAGACTGTTTTTAAAATTAAACCTATTTCACTGTAATTTTAACATTTTTCAAAATCATGATCTCTTGAGAGGAACAGTGAACACATGGAAAAGGTGGAGAAAAGTGCACTCCACTGTCCAAGCCGACCTACAACAGGAATGACAAGGTAACAGAGGCTGTTTGAGTAACCTGCGGAACAAATGTATGGCTATAAGGCATGAAAAATAATGTTGTTTCAGAACATGGAGATTATTTGCTTTTGTTTTTTTAAATTAGCTGTACACAAAATAACATTTGCCATTCTCACATATTAATAGCTGTTAATAAAACCTTGACATGGTTTGTTGTAAGCGCAGTTAGCAAGCTAACTCTCAGATATAATGTTTAATGAATCCAACCATAGAACTCTTCAGAGAGCCACATACAACTGTTGTTTGTGCCCAAAGAGCGATGACACTTTGGCTCCCACTACAGTGAAGGCGTTCTGAAGTTATCCTGGTGTGTATTTTCTCCATAGTTTTTGCTACTCATGTTTCCCTCTGTGATCCTTAAATGAGACAATAACTCAGACAATAGAGTGCATAAAATATTTCAATCACCATAGCCTTTAGTGTATTAATTAATTTAACCTATTTAACTCACTTGCCCAATATCCTGCTGTACACCACTCGTGGTGGCAACACATATTTCCTCTGCTATGCTCTTTCATTTTATGTCTGTTTGTCAATTATTCACAACCATGACATCTACTTGATTAGGCCTATGGTGTTTCATTTACTCTTCTCATTTCCAAATGGTGTTTTGCTTCTTTCAAAGTTCTCTATCTGCATTACAAGAAGAGATTCCTTTTGCTAGTCTATTTGATCTCTCCTCTAATGTCTCATTAGCATTTCCTCTATCACTTCTCAAGAAATCTTACAGGGGTTCAGTTACTTTTATACTTCCTGAAACTTTGAAACTTCTCATTAAATAAAGGTTTAAAAACACATAAAGTCATTTTATTGAGTAAATATGGGCTCAAAAATTTATAAGCCATACAACCACTTTATGCTATGAACTGAGTTAAAAAAAAAGTTTTAGTAGTATAATAGTAGTAGTAGTAATAGTCATAATGGTAATAGTAGTGATGATAGTAATAATAGCAGCTAAAATTTACTGTTTACATATGTTAGGTATTATCTTAAGTGTTTTCCATTAATAAATTTTTTTTAATCCTCACAGCATCATGAAATAGGTATTGTTATTATTCTCATTTTACAGATGATGAAACCAGAGTTGAGTGGGTGAAGTAAAAGTCAAAGAACTTTAAAAAGTGGTCAAGCCAGAATTTAAACTCAGGCAGTTTAATCCCAGACTTTATTTTTTAACCATTTTGCTGTACAAAAATTAGCAACTACAGAAATTATCTTTTACAACCCTACCTACCTGTCCGTAACATTTAAGTACACAGATGTAGTTTTCACATAATGACTATTTTTGTACATTCTTGCCTAGTGCAATCACAAGTAATCCACATATGGCTAAACCCAGGGGAATATACTTAAGCGTTCTGGATGGATGGATGGATAGATGACAGATATGCTACTGTATTTTTTAAATGAACATTTAATGTGTTAACACATCATTGAACAAAACCACATACTTAAAATATTATAATTTAGTCCTCTGATCAAATTTTACTATCCACACACATCAAATTTGGGAAATATCTAGAGAAGAGACAAAAGTCTGAGGAACTCCCATATAACAAAAAAACACAAGGCAAACACTTAAAGGGAACAAAGTTAGATTATTTTTTTCTGACACCTAATACTTCATTCCAACACCTACCAATTCTCCAACACCAACTGGGTGTCTTCCAACTCAATTCAATTCTGACACTAACTACCTGGAGTTAGCACAGACACCACAGATTTAAGGACTCAGTTCCAGGAGACTGCTCTCACTTAAACAGGACACAGTCACAAGTGCCAGGGACCACCCATACTTCTGGCCACCAACTATAAATTCAGGGTTCCTATGCCCCACCCCCACCCGCCCTGCTTATTTACCATATGTTGCTAGGATAACTCATAGAAATCAGGAAAATACTCTACGTGCTTTTATAGTTTTTATTCTAAAGAATACAACTCAGAATAGCCAAATGGAAGACATGCATAGGGCAAGGAATGGGGGAGGGAGGAGGTGGCACAGAGCTTCCATGTCCTCTCCAGGTGCACCACCCTCCCAGCACATAGATGTGTTCAAAACAGAAGCTCCCTTAGCCCCATTGTTTCCAGTTCTTATTGAAGCTTCATTACATAGGCATCCTTGATTAAATCATTGGCCGTTGGCGACTGAATTCAATCTCCAGCCTTCTCCCCTCTCTGGAGGTCACAGGGTGGGCTGATAGTTCTAACCCTCTAATCATATGGTTGATACCTCTGGCAACCAGCCCCTCCCCCATCCTGAAGCTATCTAGGGTCCCCCTTCCCCCCATCTGCCTTGAGTCATCTCATTGACATACATAACACACTCTCATCACCTGAGAAATTCCAAAGGTTTTAGGGGCTCTATGCCACGAACAGGAAAAAGACCAAATACACATTTTTCACTTTATCACATGGATATAGAAGTGCATGTCTGGTCAGAGGGCAGAACTCCAGTACCTGTGAGGAGGTGTAAGCAAAGTATATTTTTGATTCATGAGTCGTCTTCCTCAGAGCTGCCTAACAGCCTGGGCTGTCCTCAGAGGAGGCCAGCTGCTTGTAATTGAACATAGAGCCATCCCAGTGAGTGAGCACTTCCCAGCAGGATGAGAGAACGGTTTAGGGTTCAGACAAAGGCTTATTAGATGATCCTCTGAGCCTTTTCCAACTCATTGGTAGCCAGTGGGTCAGGAGCTACATTCTATCATTGTAATTCAAAGCAACGTCTCACTGGCTCAATTTCCACATCAGCGAAATGGGAAGAATTCCACCTCATATTTTTACCTCACAGATATTTTATAAAAGATCAAATGCTATAACATAGGACGAAGAACTTTTTAAAAATAGAGTGCGTTATGTGATGTTACTCTTATTCTTAGAACTCAGTAAGAAATGAAGTGCTTAAAGATTGAAATAAGTAATATTAGAATTAAAGGAAAGTAAAAAAAAAAAATCATCATTACCATCATCATCATCATGCCAGGAACAGCGTTGAAAAAGTCAGGCTGAGAAGAAAAGTTGCTAATTTCAAGAGTAAAATATTAGGAATGTTTGGGGCATATTCAAACATTAACAGCTGACATAACAAGAAGTAGGCTGCCTTAAAAAATGGTTCTGTGGCTACCCTACAGATGGTCATCCCACCAAGCCATTACTTATGCTTCCTCGGCACTCTCTGATTACATTATAGTTAAGAGAATTTAAGTGTAATCGACCAACTTTTCACTGGGGGTTTTTAAATAAAGACCACAGCACACTTGGAAGAGAGAAAGGCATCTGCAAATTCCAGGCTGATAAAATACAGTCGGTCCTCCATATCCTTGGGTTCCGTATTCTTGGGTTGCATATCCGCAGATACAAAGGGCTGAGTAAGGGACTTAAGCATCTGCAGGTTTCTGGAACCTATCCCCCGCAGATACCGAAGGATGACAGTATAATCTAACGTTTGAGGCCATCTGATGGGTAAAACTAAAGAGCATTTAATGATTTTCTTGGTGTTTTTCTTTTTCAGCAATTGTATTCACAAAGAGGTTTCCTCTATACATCTTAAAACATAATTTTAGCCATACTTTTCACACATGTCAAGTTCTTTAAGGTCAGTGACTTTATTTTTTTGTATTAGAAATCCCAACTAGAGCAGAGAGTTTTAAATTGTACACCCTCAAAGAAGTGTTAATTTACTTGTGTCTCTGTATGTGACCTGTGACTTTTATCTCTCAACTTTGTCACATTCCTTGGCTAAGAAATTAATCCTATATTTCTATTCCTTTCCATTATTTAAAAGTAACAAAACATAGCTATCATCAAAAAGATTTGACTAGATTACTGTAAGGCAATTTCAACTTTTGCATTTTACTCAAGTTAATATTCAATCAGGTGGGATATCTCCCAGTCACCTCAGACACCATGTGTCTCCACCACATTCAACTACCCACCTATAATCTCCATACCTCAGGGTGTAGTAGATCCATGAATTCTGTTTCCTGTGCTAGAAACCACTAGTCTTAACCCTTCCCTCTCCTATAACCCTCAGATCCAAACAATCATGACATCCCTCACATTTTACTTGACAAATAGTCGAATTCTTGCTCGCTTGAACAGGATTCAAGTCATCTGGAACACTTATCTCTTCTCTGATCTCCAGTCTCCTATTGTTTCTCTCCAAAGCCTTCTCCACACTGTACATGGGGGTTTCCAGACAAATACTAATTTAAAGACATTCCCTCCCTGCTTAAAACCTGCATACATGACAACATCTGCACTCTACCCACAACCTGGCTTGGCTCTACTTCATATTCAACCATACTTTACTCCCCAAACAACACCCTGCTTGTAGCTGCCCTCCCCCAATCCCTCTTCATCCATTCTGCACCTGATGCTAGAAATTACATGTCTGTTTGCCTTGCCCACACCACTCCTATCTATACTTTATAATAGGAGTAAAAAACTCCAGCAAGCCCTCTGGTGAGGTGCCCTCCCTACCCATCATACTTAGTAATTATCTCTATCTTTGCAATTACTACACTCTTTATCTTTTATTACTACACTTTTATCTTTCTATGTGCCTTCCTCTCTCAATTGACTGGAAATTCCTTTAGGAAGACTACTTATTTTATTTAGCTTTGTGTCTTCAGTTACATAACATAGTACAGACACTCAAATGTTTGTTGAAGGAATGGATCTTGGGTTTAACTTTAACCTCTGAGAAAAAAGCATTAAAAATGGAATATGAAAATACAATAGATTAAATATCTAAAACACAGACTTGTCTCCAAGTGCCTTGTCATTATTATAATTATACACTAGAGGTGTTAAAGAAGCTTTGAATAAAAGTTAAAATCACGACTATAAATATTTAAGTTGAAAGTAATCATGAATATAGGCTTTCTGTAATACGATGGCCTCTATGATTTACTAAGATTTCAAGTAAGAAAGGAGAGTGGAAATTATATAATTAAATTATATTATTTACGTAATCTTTGTAATTAAATAATCTTCTGTGAATGTTTACTGGAGATGTTGGTCATTATTTCATAACAAGCTTACTAAGAAATGTCACATTCATTCTTATGTATCATACCTTCCAGGGAAACTGATTTCTTTAAAGAATGTTTACGTTGTTTTATGGTAGTAAGTTGTTTAAGCATTCAAACTAAATTAACCTTCCTACACTCCTAGACACAATTGTTTTTTAAGGGAAACTAGGGATTATATCATTTCAGGTTCCCAACAAAATTATTTTTCCTCAATGATTGCAATAATAAAGGTATTTTATTAAGTTATAAGAATACTTTAGAAATGCAAGTTAGAAATAATAAATTGGATAGACAAGCTGGACAAAATCCTCAGTAGCATTAAAAAAAAATCCTTTACCATTAAGTAGACCTATAACAAAATCTAAGTTCTAGAATATCATTATAAAACCATTATTTTGAAAAAGTGCAAAACTGAAACAAGATGGTAAAAAGAAACAAACTCAAAATAAATTGCAACTTGCTTCATAATGGCAAAGGTAAACTGCAAGAAGCAATGCTAAGTAAGTGGCCAGTTATCCTCACCAAGTGGCTTGCCTTCTTCCGCTCCGCTTTTCTTTCTCCAATTGTTCTAATTCTTGATGGGACCCCATATATTAATACATCATAATTTGCATTCTCTAATTAATTTACTATATTATATAATAAGAGTTTTATTGTACTTTTTTTCCTCTAACATCACACTGCCTATATTTGCTATGGAACCTGGAGAGAGGAAAGGCAGAAGGCAAGCAGAGGAAATGATAAGCACAGCCAAGGAAAGGGTGGCAGTCCGCTCTGCTGACCCATTTCACCCTCTCTGGGGAGAAAGCAGCAGCCTTGTCCTCTACAACTAAGAGGGTGTTAAAGGCAAACAGCTTTTCAGAAGAGAAAGCAATATTATTAAGAGAAGGCTATCTATTAAAAGATCATGTTTACAAAGAATTTGAAAATTCCTTTCTACAAATAAGATGTTCAAGAACATGGTAAATATTAAACAAAAGAAGTCCATAATAGAGATGTTTGTAACAATATTCGGAATGTTCTCTCAGGATAATGGTCTTGTGTGCATGTGTACGGGAGGGAGGTGTTACTGCTTTTAATGTGTTCCATGGTAAATATTAAGGATAGATTGACTGACTTGCAAATTATGAGAGGGGTTTTCACGTATGGCTACTGGGGACCATGCAGCCTAACAAGTTCTGGACTGCATATCTCTGGGCTTGAAAAAGTCCAAACTTCTCCTCAGGCCTAGATCTTTCCTCTGAACTCCAACTGCTTATTGGACATCTTTCCTTGATGTTTAATAGGCATCTTAAACCCATATTTTCAAATTGGAACCTCTTGTCTTACTCCTTGACTCTACTCCTACATGTCAGTAAATGATTGGTGTTATGACTCCTCTCTTTCTCTCATACCCAATCATACTCATCCAATCATAGAGAAAATCCTGTTGGTTCTACCTTCAAAGTAGATTCGTTGTCTAAATATTTCTCACCGCCCTTGCTACCTCTTTCTGGTCCAAGTCAACAGTATCTCTTCCCTGGATTATTATTACAGCATCCGAGTGGTTTCACTGCATCTGCCATTGTTCCTCTAACATTTTTTTCTCAACCTAGTAGCCAAAGGCATCCTTTGAAAATGCATATCAAAAGTCAGATGTCACTCTTCTGCTCAAAACTTTTCCAATGGCTTCCCATCTCAGAGGACAGTCATGTGCCACTTAATGACAGGGATACATTCTGAGAAATGTGTCATTAGGCAATTTCATCCTTGTGAGATCATCATAGCATGTTCTCACACAAACCTGGATGGTATAGCCTACTACACCACTTAGGCTATATGTTACTAATCTTATGGGACCACCATCATATGTGGCCTGTCATTCACTGAAACATCATTACGTGGCACATGACTGTAAAGTCAAAATCCTTACAATGGCTAATGATGTCCTTGTAGCTTTCTGACCTTTTCTATTATGCTCCCCCTCCCTCTATCTGTTTCAGTCTCACTTCCATATCTTGAGGCCTATACACTAGCTCTTCCCTCTGCCTAGAGTGCTTTCTCAAACACTCAAACGCCTCGCCTCCTCATACCTCCTTCAAGTTTTTGCTATGAGGCCTTCTCCAACCACTCAAGCTAAATGGCAAAAAAAAAGAAAAACCAGGCCCTGGAATTCCAGAGCTAACCAGAAGACATATACACATTGACTTCTTTCTTAGGTTTATATTCTGTACCCACCACCTAAAATGTAAACTTTAAGAGAGCAGAGACTTTTGTGTTCATGGCTCTAGCCTGTATCCAAAATGCTGCCTGGGACAGAAGAGGCACTCAATAAACAACTCGTGAAATAATGAATGAATCTTCTTTAAGCCTCTATTGTGTTTTTTTTCTGTCACTCAAAGTCAAGTCTAATCGTTACTAATACAAGTGCTTAGCTAGCACAGTGTCTGCTATGTGAGAGTTTCAATGAACTTTTTGCAAAGAGTTCTTTCCTTATAGGGGCAAAACATATCACAAACTATTAATGAGCACTAGTTCTTTTTTCCTTGAAATATGTAGTTTGACAGATGCTGAGAAAGTGCCACCACAGTGATAAACATATTTACATGACATAAGGGTCTCTCTACTGATCAATTTCAAATCTATACTTAAAGATGAAGTCTTCTGAAGGGAAAGATTATCTAAGAATGTATTTTCCTTAAGTTTTCCTGTAAAGGTGAGTAAACATATTTTTAGATATTTCTATCACTTATTTATCTTAAGTGTTAGTTCATATTTCTACATGGCATTCCTTAATAATCCCGGGCTGGTACATTTGTTTTTTAAATAACATGCAAACACCTCCAGAAAAAAAAAAACCTCCAAGTTGTTGAAGAGTTGTTGGATTTTAGCTATTTTTAAAGGTTTTTAATAGTAGAAACCCTCTTTCAAAGGAAATTTTATATCAAAGTTCAAAATATGAAATAAAAATAGTGACTCAGTCTGAAGCAGAGGAAGCAACTCATTTTCCAAATTCCATTCCCTATACTAGTATGTCCAATTGGTGAAAATGAATTGAGTTGTACATTTATGATGTATGTAATTTCCTATATGTATATTCTTTAATTTTTAGAAAATTGCAAAAATTTTTAAATAACATAAATCTACAAAATTCTTGGCTTTGTATTCTAAAGCTTGTATAAGTTTCAGATAAGACACAGTTGGAATCTTTTCAAATAACTTGAGAATATATATTAAAATTCTATAACAACATATTATTCACAGACTCATGTTTACCTGCATCATTAATGACAGCATAGGCAGATATGTGTCAACAAAAATAATCACTAAATAAAAATTTCTTAAATTCAGAGGCATATTATAAATTTGAGCTTTAACTGCTTTATCATTTGCATATGATGATATAAGAAAACATATTTCACAAGCTCATCAACAATAACCTTTAAACACCAGAACATTTCACAACATAATGATAAATGCTTTCCATATATATACTTATTAGAGTTTCAAAATACTCAAAGATGATGGTGCTACCTCCATGCAGTCATAGCAGTGATGACAAGGACAACTATAGTGGGTAGAATAGTGTCCTCCCAGCACCTCAGAACATGACTTATTTGGAAATAGGATCTTCACAGACGGAATTAGTTAAGGATCTCAAGATGAAATCATCCCGGATTTAGGGTGGGCCCTAAAGCAAATGACTGGTGTCCTAATAAGGAGAGGTGTGGATACAGAGACACAGAGAAGAAGGTAATATGAAAATGGAGGCAGAGGAACACCAAGGACTGCTGGCAGCCACTAAGAGAGAGGCATTGGATGGTTCCTCCCTGAGAGCTTCCAGAAGGAACCAATCCTAACAACACCTTGACTTCAGACTTCTGTATTCCTAAGGAGTTAGAAAATAAATTTCTGTTGTTTAAAGCAACCTAGTGTGTGATGACTGGTTATGGCAGCCCTAGGAAACTAATACAATTACTAATTCAAGATTTTGCAAGCTGCATAAACATGGTCTGGTTTCTGGGGAGCAGTTGGCAATTCTACCTGCAGCATCTGATCAATGACATGCCTCTTCACCCTATCAGCTACATGTCAATCTTGTGAGCAATGAGATTCAGCAGATTGCCATAAAGGCGTTTGTTCCATCCACTGCTTAGGTTTCTTTATAGTATACAGATTTGCTATGTTAAGCTATCCTTCAGAATGCTCTCATTCTGAAATTTTCTTTCATCTACCTTGTTTGCAATTTCCCCCTTCATGTTGCAAAACTGAGGTGCAGTAAATACTGCTTCACAGCCAGCAGTCTAAGAGAGCTCCAAGACCTTGGTCGTCACTGTTGATCCTGTCCTGTTACTTGATGTTAGCTATGGCTCACAGGTGACACTGACAGAACTGTTCGAGTAGCTATTTCAAATCTGAAGCTGGCCAAAAATCTGCAAACACTGTAAACTGTTAGTTTCTCGAAAAGATTAATGCTGTATTGATGCCACTTTCAGTCTGCTAAACTCCAAAAAGATATAGAGGTCTTCCTGATGTGGTTTTCTTCATCATCATCATCCATCAACGCAAGCAGCAGCCAATTCAGGAAATGTTCCTAGTTCAGTATCTCAAAAAGCAATCTTTAGCTGCAAGTATAGTTCCTCCATGCCCAATGTTCTTCAATGTCAGTCTACAGAATCCTTAATCCCTCTGGGGATTTTGGCCAAGTTCTTTCTATATTCCATTTTGCTGCTTTTCAAAATAGTTTAATATTTGCACTATAAAATAGTGCAACACAACCTCACATGCAAGTCTCTATACAGAGACTTTTGATGCCATCTCTACACAGATAATCCCCAGAAATAAACCGGCAGGATTTAAATAAAATGCTATTCATCAGACAATTTGGACTTGTGGGTCCTTACCAGTACACCATGCTTACAGTACAATATAAGTATCTTTCATAAATTCTGCAATTACCTTGTGAATGGTCCAGTTATATTTCATCATATCTTTTTATGTTAAAAGTGTTAATTTGTCTAACATAAAATTTTACATATACTGCCCTTTTAGTAAGCACATGCAAGCTTATATGTGAACTACATTTTTCAAATAAATTTACCTTTTATTATATTTGGCTTGTGGTAATATCGAAATTATTTTACAATTCTTAAGTATACTTCTTAGATGGCCACAGATCACCAAATTAGATCATTGAGACCTAACTACACAGGAATCATAGACTAGCTTCCCAGACATAGCTTGTTACTCTACCATCTATTTGTAGGACCAGTGCTACACAGCTAGGAGACACCAAGTGTTTTCACTCTTTCCATAGGACAATGGGAAAAAAAGGGTAAATACCATCTAACCATACCTCCCTTTTGGAAAAGTGTCAACAGATAACTCAGAGTGTTACTAGCCTTTCAGCTATTTGCTTATAATAAAACTACAACTATTATAGTAGCAAAAGAGAGATAAGTGGTAAAGAAATATACATACAGTGAGTAAAAGACAAAAACTTATTACACTCCAGGGTAAATGAATGCATTCTAAAACAAAACCTATAGATAATCTACAGATAGATTTCATATATCTAACCCTGAAATTAAATGTGAATGTTTGTGAATATATTTATTTAGATTGCCTCAATACTTCCTAATACATGTACTAATTTATGTGTCATGTCTATTCAAAAAGGGAATTGAGGCATACTAATTATTTAAAATCATGCGATAATTCATGGTTTGTACAAGAACCTTTGATATTCCTAAAGTGATTACTAGTGAACATCCAACACAACAGGCCCACGACTGCTCAACTGATCTGATAAAGTGAAACCTCATTGTAGGCTACTCCTTTCTACAGCCAAAAAACTCTAAGCAAGAAAAATATCTTAAGTTAGTACATTAGTTTGCTAGGGCTGCCATCACAAAATACCACAGACTGGGTGGCTTAAATAACAAAAATCTATTTTCTCACAGTCCTCATCTCCAAGATCAAGGATAAGTTTAGTTTCATCTGAAGCCTCACTTCTTGGCTTGCAGATGGCCATCTTCTCGCTGTGTCCTCACATGGTCTGTCTTCTGTCCGTGCACATCCCTGGTGTCTCCGTGTCTAAATTTCCTCTTCTTATAAAGACACTAGTCAGATTGGATTAGGGCCTACCCTAAGGGCCTCGTTTTAATGTAATCACTTCCTTAAAGGTCCTATCTCCACATACAGTCACATTCTAAGGTACATGGGGTTAGGGTTTCAATATGTGAAGGGCTTCAACATATGGGGACAGAATTCATCCCAAAACAGAATATATTTTTGTGCTTTTTATTGACAATTCAATTAAAGTGATATCCTACGTGGTTGTCTTCTCTAACTAAATTATTTGAATTTAAATGCCCCCACAACCAACATGTCCTGTCAAATTATTTCACTGTGTTGGCAGAAATGTACACCAATGTGTATTTTCATAAAACTCTAATATCCTACAATTGATTTGAAACACCAAATGAATTATTTATCTCACAAAATTATGAGGCTCCAAACTATAATCTCCATGCCATAATGGTTCCAACTAACACAATGTTAGTTAATTCTGTTGCACAATAAATATGTTTATGTATTTACAATATACACTTAAAATATAAAGTGCAATTGAATTAATAACTAATACTGAATTTTCAAAATATATATCAAACTCACTAATCAATTTTAATTGGCATTTTTGGAAGACTATAGCATAAGGAGGTTAATGGAAGCTTTTGAAAAGGCTTTCTGCTTGTTATAGCAAATGAATTTGAAATTTTCAAACACTATGCAGTTTCCAGGTGGCAGCCACCTGGAAATTAAGTGTTCTAAGTGCTCACAGTAGGTGAATAATAGATAAACATTTGGTATTTAGTAAGGCATTTATCATAAAATGTTGGAAAATCACAAGGAATTGGAAACCAAGAGACATATTTGAGTAGACAAATATTTGGGTCAGACCAAGGAATTACTAGCTAAAAACAAACAAATAGTCTTAAAAGCAAAGAGGTCTGTAAAATGAAGAGAACAAAAATCAAATTTAAGATATCAAGGAATGCTTCTGAAAACTAACAACGTGGAAGTGAAAAAAAATTAGCAATGGGCACTCATTAAATGCACTCTGATAATACTCTGAATATTGCCCTTTCTCTAGAAACTAATTCCATTCCCAGCAGCTCCAGGAATAGTCTCTAGCCTGAAGTAAGTAGTTCTTAAAGAGTGGTCTAAGATTTCCTGGAAAACTTATGAATTTATTCTTAAAGAAAGAGGGGAATACAAAGAAATTTAAGCAAGGTTCCCAGTAAGTATCAATGGGAAGACATTTGTTTTGAGTTACATAATGAAGGAGAGAACGAGATAACTTGCTAGGCCACAGCTGCCACTTCCCATAGATTTAACTTAGAATCTACCACACAGCTCTCAGTTGAGGTACAGAAGGCTATAAAGAGATAGGGAAAATGAGAAAAAGGAAATCAGAAGAAAGTGGGCCAAAAGGATTTTCTCAAGTAAATAAAATTTGGGGAGGAGGTTAAGGGTATAGGAATCAAGAGCCACATTTCAGGGCATATTGTGATCTACATATTGCAATGTAGCTGGAGATGGCAAGTAAGCTGTTGGATATAAAAGACTTGAGTTAGATGCGAAGTCTGGGGTATAAATTTGTAAGTCATTAATGTAATGATGGTATTTAAGCCCTTAGGAACTGAAGAGGTCACCTGAGAAGAAGTTATAGAGAGAAAAAAAGAAGTGCTCAGTATTAGGTTAGTAACAGCAATACCTAGAAGTTGCATAGGAGGAGAGGAGAAAGTAAAAGATACTGAGAGTAACAGGGAAGAGCCAGTCAGGACAGAAGCTAGATGATAGGGAGGTAGCCTGGGCTGCATAAGACACGAAGTATAGTAAGAAACTATACTTTGGACCAGTAGCAAGACAAGAACACAGGTTCTGACACAGAGTAACCACACAACACATGCTTGTTAAATGAATGAGTGAATAAGTGAGTTACAGACTGGACTAGCATGGCATTTCTAGAATTCAGAGTTGACTGTCTAGGGAAGAATGGAAATATATGGTAGAGCTATGATACCCTAAATAACACAGAGCTGAACAAGGTAATGCTGTAAACTTACCTTGGTTTAATTTTAATACAGCCCCCAAAACCCCCCTAGTTTTGTCATATTTTCTACTCGTTAATAAAATACCATTCCAATGTAATAATGAAACAAGTTACTATGAAATAATCAAAACCTTCATAGATTAGAGTTCATTAATTTCAACTGTTTAGACAAGGGAAAAATATATTCAACCCTCAGAAGTCCATAAAGGAAAGAAATATTACAATGGTATACAGAAATACAATAATGACCCAAAATATTTTCATTGAAATACAACAGAAAAACTGTAAGCCATAATCTCTTAGAAAAGCAGCAGCCCTAATGAAGTAGATTTTTGAAAATTGTCATACAGTTAAGCTCATTAGTTGCAATGAAAGTTCCCCCTGCTGATCCAGGAGTACCTAATGACCAGGATTTGTTATGTCTCAAAAACAAAGGTGCTTTTTAATTCATGTGATAGCTCACTGAGGAGATTTCAGATCTGGAAACTTTTAAATGATGATACATAACAGCACTGAAATTCTCCAAAGCAAACATAGACTTATTTCATCTAAAACATTACATTTATTGCTCTAAAATCTCATTCATTAATAGGGTAATATAATCATAAAAAGAAACTATGCTCAATAATCACCTATACCATAAAAAAAATTATCTCAGTGATGGCTTTTCCATTTCAAATATGAAGTTGTCTGCTCCCTCTGAAACACATTAACAGTATCTGCTGACCCAAACACGTCTGCGTGCCTTCGCTATAACAGATGGAAGCTAAAAACCCCTAAGGCCCCGAATGCCCCATGGAAACACAAAAGAGAAAACAGAAGAATCTATTTACTAAATTACAACTCTGTAAGCCCTATGGAAGCTAAATATTTTTCAAAAGCAAAATACTGTAATATTTATGCAGAATTTTAAGTACAATCAAATGAGTCAAAATAGATAAACGATATTTTAAAAATTTACTAGCAAAAACTGCTAGAAAAAAGATTCTATAATAAAAAATACATCTGAAAGAGAAGTATGTTCCAATTTAATGTTAGGTTTTAGAACTAGGAAGAAAGATGGTAAAGGGATCAGAAATGCAAACTGCTTTTACCAGAAAATGCTTGTGCTGATTGAATTCTTGCTAAAGACCTAGTTTCATATAAGCTATTAACGACTCAACTAACTTTTCCCCAGAAAAAGAACTTCCTCTGTATTTCAAGGCACTTTTTTCATCTACTACTCTATTACTTATCAAGCTTAGTGTTCATCAAGAACATCCATTTTCAATTATTTTTCATGCCATTTACTCAAATTTTACTCCAAAATTTCAGAAGTCTTGTTTTAGTAAAGTCACCATCCCTGAGTTAATGAAGCAATCACTGAAAAGCTATTTTAAGTATCAATGAGGTTTTTTTCCATGCTTTTTTTCTTTGTGCCCTTTTGCCCTATTTCACATCGTTTAATATAAGAGAATAATTTGAATTACTTTCCCTTCTTAAATTCGATTAAAACACTTGCACCTACATATATGGACATTATCTTCTTATATCAAAGAGATTTTAGGGTAGCACAAGGGCAAAGTAAGTAATTTCAGTATCGTTAGAACATTAGGATGCAGGAGTGAAAAGTAAAATAAGAAGTTTATTTTTGGTCTTAAAAAATTCAGATTAATTATTTCCAACGTTTTTTCCCCCAACAGGCTGTATGAAATATACACTTCAAAGAAACACACAACTGAGGAAAAAGTGTCAAAGAACATCTCATCTAATCACATGTCTCTTTGCAGATAAAGCGCTACAACCCCATTTTATAGAAGAACAATTTAAAGGAGGTAGAGAAAAAAAAATAAAAATGATATTGTTCTTTAAGAAGCAATATTCACTATAGTAGAGGAAAAAAGTATCCTTCTTTAAGTTGACAAATTCTAATTTTAAGAAGGAAATAAACAGATTACAAAAATAGCTTGACATTACTAATGACCAGTGGTTAAACCAAAAAGAACAGAGATACACCATTTCAAAGGAGTTGTCTTCCAAACTGTATATCCATACATTTGTATATATTCATACAAATATATTCATTCATACATATACAGTTTGTGTATGTATATACATACAAATGTATATTCATAAATTGGTTGTTGGAGCAAGTAAAATTTTTTCCATAGAATCCATGTGAAATACAAATGAAAACAGGACTGATTCTTCAGGTGGTCAAAAAGTTGCATTTAAATCATATTATAACCAACTATTAATAATAGTTCCTATCCTTTCTACAACCCTTCATAACCTGATCTAAGCCCACAGTACGGGCTGGAAGCAGGTTGGAAATTTGGGCACTAGGAAGGAATGAATGGAATCTCTGGAAGTTTGGTCTCTACTAGGACAAAGAAAGTAGGCTCCACCTATAAGGTAGGCAGAGAGAGATTTAGAACTCAGGCAAAAAAGGGACACGGATTACAAGTGCTTGGCTCAGATACACAATAGCCCCCAAGTGTTTGTGAATGATACTGAATCAAGGGAGCATTGCACTGGCCACAGTGGAGGAGGCTTAGCAGCCAAGGGTGGGGCTGGCAAGTATTTACGAGGTTTAAACTGCAAAACAATGCATTTGTGAATACAGGGCCTCATCTAATCAAACAAATTAAACTCATAGCTCCAATAGTGACAACTCATAAAGGAAATATCCTACAACTTTCTAATTTTTAAAATGACATTCAGTATGAAAACTCTGTGACAAAGTGGCAAGTATGTTAAAATAAAAGCCATTATTATCTTTCAGTACTAAGCAGTGAAATGTTTTCTATAAAAACACAAACCTTTACTCGCTTTGTCTAAATGTTCCAAATCACCCACAAAATTCAGGGTATCAGGGTACTTTTCTTCACATACGTCCACCAGAAAATGAAGTAGTGTTGTTTTCTGATCTGCTGATTTCGTATCCTTTAGCTAAATGGGACAAGGAGGAGAAAAAAACACAGTCAAAAATATTTTGATAATCTGACTACTTAAATAATGCTAATACTGTATTTTGCAGATAAGAAATAAGAGTTGTAAATTTAGTTAATTCTATTTTTGAAAAGCAAATATTTAAATACTTTAAAAGTTACTCTTTATGTATTCCTGTTTGGTCAAAGTCATTAATATTTACTGTAAAGAAGGAGTAAGTTTAATCCAATTGAGTCTGCAATGTTTTAAGGAAAAAAAATATATGGCAAAATGCCTACGAAAATAGAATAATCTCAAAGTCTATATAACGGTAGTACTTAAAAGAACCCTGGGCATCCATTCATTCTTTCCTTTGGCACATATTTAGAGAATGGCTACTAGATACTGTAGGAATTGGAGAGACAATAACAAATAAGACACAGAGTCCTTCGTCAAGAAGCTGTTAGGTGAAAAAAACAGAAAACATGTACGTTTGTAACCTGGCGTGATAAAGAGTATGGTAAAAATAATCATAAAGTACATCTAGGAGCACATGACTACCGAACTGAACATTGGAAGACAGGAAGTCATACGGGGTTAGGGACAGGAAGGAGGAAATTCAAAGATGCAGCATCACAGGCAGATGGAGCAGGTTTTGAAAAAGGCCATAGATGAGGAAGAAAATAGCACACTTGAGTCTGAGTGACTCCAAAATGAAAGTGTGTGTTGGGCAGGGCAAGTAGGGAGGGTAGAAAGATAGAAATCTGGGAAGACAGGAAAAGACCAGAAAATAAAAGGAAAGGTATGCCATGCAATGGAAATAGGATTTTGATCCCTAAGAATGGGGAATTTTTATACCGGATGAGAGATGATCAGATAGACACTTCAGAAAGCTCTCTCTAGCACAGCGTGGATAATAGAGCAAGGGCAAGAATAGAAGTAGGAAGAATAATTTAAAAATCCATAGCAATAGTCCAGACAGGAAGAGAAGACAGTTTGAGCTAAGATAATGCCTTGGAAACAGAGATAATGGGACAGAGTGGGCACAGAAACCCAGGTGATGCCATTAATTGGGACTGGACAGAAAGGATGAGAAACAGCTTTGAGTGGGATGGGCAAAGACATGATTGTTTCAGTTTTGGACAAGTCCAGTTTGCAGATTTTAAGTAACATCCAAGTGGAAATGTCCAGGAAGGATGTAAATTTATATAGGCGTAGAACAGTGTTTCTCAACCTTTTTTTCTTTATTGCTGGCTAAGGAGCTTTTAAAGGCATCTTTTTCCTAATTGCTTGCACCTATGAAATTTTTTTTTTTTTTTTGTGAGGAAGACCGACCCTGAGCTAACATCCGTCGCCAATCCTCCTCTTTTTGCTGAGGAAGACTGGCCCTGGGCTAACATCTGTGCCCGTCTTTCCTCTACTTTATATGGGACGCCGTCACGGCATGGCTGACAAGCAGTGCGTCGGCGGGCACCCAGGATCCGAACCCGCGAACCCGGGGCTGCCAAGCACGGACTAAACCGCTGCGCCACTGGGCGGCCCCAACCTATGAAATTTTAAAACCATAGGCATACTGTATATCTGTTTATGTATTATCTGTGATTTACAGACAAAAACAGTAAGATGAGATCTTTTTGCTCCCCAAGAACAAACCTTCTATCCCTTGGGGGTGATAAACTATTGAGAATCCTTTGGGGGCTTAGAACTTAGAGGAGTAAAATGGTCTAGGAGCACTGGTTTGTGAGCTCTTAGATGCCCAAAGCCAAAAAGTTATTCAAATAAACCCAAACTGGTATTTAGAATGAAAGAAAGGACAGGACTTGAAGACCAGCATGGACCAATCCTAACCTGAAATGACCAAGAAATGCAATCAGAAGGGAGAAGTGGTCAAGCTAAAATCTAAGCAATGAATGGGAGGTAGCTTGGGTTTTGTGTAGTGACTGAGGGTAAGGGGTGTTAGGTGGGAAGACAGGGCAAATACGTAATCTGATAGTGTTCCCTACAAGTTAGTGATCACTGTTAGTGATATACAGATATACATACAAGGGAGAAAAAGTCACTCTTTTCATACCAGGATTTAATTTAGAGCTTGAAATTCTTGGCATACCTAACTGTGCACAGCCCTATTGACTTGCTTCCTTTCCAAAAATTTCCCACTTTAAAATAGGTGTGTGTGTGTGTGTATATATATATATAAATATATATCTCCATATGTAATACTTTTCCAATTCTACACCACTAAATATTACATCACTATCGGAAAAATACCAAGTAATAGTTAACACACAATAGCAGAAGAATGGGAGCAACTCTATGCCATCACAAATACTAACACACACTACTTATTAATACAAAACTATTAAATCCCTGGAAACATACAGCTATCCTCCTAGACAGCCTGACTTTCACATGATTACTCACGTAACAGGCTCAAATGATATGCTGACCTATTCAACAAGCAACCGAAAGAATGGTTCTTGGCACTTTAAAAACTGACTGATATTAACATTTAATTTGTTTTTTGATGCCTTTTTAAAGGATCATAGATCACAGCATGCAGCTGAGTGTTTTGAAAGCATATACTTCAAAAAATGACTGGATTACTAGCTAGATTAATTGCCACTAACATGAGTGGATGACCTGGTAAAGCTAAAACATGCCCTTACATAGCCTTTGGCAAGTTACTGGACCTTGGTTTTCATACATGCAAAATAAAAATATGGACTAAAGAGAAAGCAAACTCTAAATTCATTTTCTACTCCAAAAATATTTAGTACACATTATAGTGGATGCAGTGTTAGTAGACATAGCAAAATCTAATTTAAAAAAAATATTAGAATAAAAATGAAGAAACCTAGTTATAATCTCAGTTCAGAAGTTATTTCTGTGTGCCTGGGTCATTTAGAAGCTATGAGTTCCAGTTTTCACATATACTGAGTATGTTAATCTGATTTATAAAAGTTACCTTTCAACTATATCATTTCATTCATTGCTATCATCTTAAATGGAAAAGGCCAGAGTAAAAGTAGCAAACTTTCACAAATATAATAGTTTTCTCTCGTACCATCAAGAATTAGCATAATAGATGTCTTCTGGGTTTTTTTTTTTCTAAGCTTCCTAGTAATGAAGATCTTTTACATTCCCCCGTCTTTACAGCAATAACTAGCTGGGGAATCCTGTGCCTACTGTGGATTCTCACATTCTCACTGTCACTAGTTCACACCCGTCCTTACCATGCTCCTTTCATGTGACACTAGATACACAGCCTGAGTGGAATGTTGATCAGGACAAGTACCATCTACCTCTATAATTTGTAAAGCCTGGGAAGAGCTTTCCAGTACTATTTGTGATATAGCTCAACAGCCACCAACCGCTAGGATTAACACATCAAGAAATCTCTACGATCCAACAACAACCACCTGGATCAATCTTGATCTTTATTCATGAGCAACCAGAATCCAGAATTAAAATTCTGGAAATAGTATAGTTTATAGCATCTACCAATTTAATAAATGTTAAGTATGAGATTCAAGTATTCAGAGACAATCATAAAACTAAACACTAATTTATGGAGGAGGGTGCTATCCTGGCTGCATTATTGAAAAGATCAACTGATGAGCAAGTAGTGTATTGGCAATAGCCTAACATTAAAAAGTACACTCATTGAATAGTAAACGGAAGCAGAATTCTCCCATCCTTCAAAATCTGTATTTAACAATCATGACATTAAAAAAAAAATCAAATTTCAAAAAAAATCAGTTTGAAATTAAATCTAATAAATAAGAAGTTCAGATAAGAAACACAGATAGCAACCATTTGTTGATGATGCATGGTGTCTAATTTACAAACTACTATGCAGCTCTAAATTTCAGGGTGGAGATTCTTCACTCAGGCCCTAACATGCGCAGGAAAAATTGCACAATGCTGCTAAAGTAAGCTTCCTGCCTCCATTACTCTATTCCCTCCCACCTTCCCCAAATCACTCAAAAAAAAAAAAGAGAAGACTTCCCAAAGCATAAAGGCACAACAAAATGTATTTATCAAGTTTTTTATCTACTTGCTCAACATGTTTTTCACTTTTTTGATAAATATTAACAACTAGAAAGGGCACATTCTATTTCTACTAATTTCTCATATCAAACATAATCAGTGACTGAGGTAGAACAAGAAAGTTTGGAAGATAGTGCTAATTTTGTTGAAGAGAAAGAATAACTTCAGCACCCTTTATAATGCTAACTCTTGGAAGGAAAATGAAGCTAAAACATTTGCTTCAAAAATTCATTTAGGTTTAAAAAACATTGTTTAAATTTTAACAGACATTGTTTGACAGGATTCCTTTTGTATTATTGTCAAGAGATTTATCTTACTGATGAGTAATCGTCACTGTTAAGTAGAATTTATTTATATATTGTTTCTTTAAGGTACAGTTAATGCGGCATAGATGTCAAATAAACAAAAAGATGGATGGAGTTTCTTCAACTGCTCTGTTCATTCCAGACAAAATAATGTTAAAAGCAGATCCTGTAATAAATCATGGCCAGTTGTCAGTCTGGAGAAGAACTCCTTTGTCGTTACAATGCAAGGTTTCAGAATATTTTTAAGGTATTCAGCACAAATTTGGATGACATTTAAAGAATATTCCATTGTTTTAGTCACACTGATGAAAATTCCTAAAATATAACTTAGTATCTTTTTGGTGATCTTCAGAATTCAGAGACCGGAACCCTTTACTCTTCGAAGAATGAAACATATCTTAAGAATATTGCCAAAATAGGAACTCTGCTCCCCATTATTATGTTCCTAGAATCTAAGCAGGTATCAAAACAGCACCGGCTCTTTAGATGTTCTAGACATTGCTGAACACCAGAAAAAGACAAAATTATGAGAATCCGTAATGGCCCCATGAACATTCTAGAAGACCTTAACTTGTGAATAATATTAATCCTGAGGATGACATCAGCAGCTCTTATCTATGTGGCACTTACTATATAAGACAAGGGCTAACCAAAAAATGTTTCATGCTTAAAACACACAACATCCCTATGAGGAAGGAACTAGTATTATGCTAATTATTTAAGGAGGAGAAAAGAGAGATTTGAGGGAACGCATAGCATACCCCAGAACACATAGCGACTATCAAGTAGAGACAAGATTTGAATCCTTGTCTGTGTGAATCCAAAGCTCTCAACCACTAAAAAAATATTGTTTCTCTACAAAAAATCTTTATCTAGTGTAGTTTATTATCATGGTTAAAAGAAACAAAACTCTCAAAAACACAGCAGATAAAAAATGGTAGTAAGATAAGAAAAAAGCATTAATGCAATTTAAAATACTGATGCCCTATTACTTGGCAATTCTAGCCTAGAAATGTTCTAAAAACAGATACCCTCTATCCTGAGGTCACTTCTAGTTCTCAGAGCACGACACTCTTTCTATCATTTTATTTATAAAATTAATAAAATGCCACCTGAGTCCTACCACTTAAACAGCAAGTCTTTCCATATTGCTAATATATTAGTGCTGACAAAATATATGAATATGGTTGGATGAAAAGATGTCTGTAAAGTTTCACCCTTAATAGACTTATTTACTAATATCATATTCCACCCTGAATCCCTCGAAGAATAAAGTAATTGGTATATGTATGAAAAGCACCTCTAAATATAAGTTAAAGGTATCCACATGAAAATGGATGTATGGATACAAACTGCCAAAGAATATATCATATTTGGTGAGATATGATGCTCAAAAAGTTAATGTGCAGGTACAGTTTCACTAGTAAAACCAACTACAATTATAGAATGGATATTGTTTCCTGATATGTATTTACATTTAAAAAAATAATCACTGTGCCGATTAAATTTTTCAAAAAGACTGTGTATCCCTCCAAAATAAATGGAAATAAAAATCTTAATACAGGGGCCGGCCTGGTGGCATAGTGGTTGGGTTTGTGCGCTCCGCTTGAGCAGCACGGGGTTCGCAGGTTAGGATCCCGGGTGCAGACCTGCACACCGCTTATCAAGCCATGCTGTGGCAGGTGTTCCACATATAAAGTAGAGGAAGATGGGCAAGGTTGTTAGCCCAGGGCCAATCTTCCTCACACAAAAAAAACTTAACACAAATAAAACAAGATACTTAGCATCATCTGTCACTGCCATAACCATTAAAGTCTACAATAAAACTTTTATAATAATTTTAAGGATAGGTAGACATCAAGTGATATAAGGTAAAACAGATAATTAAACTTATGGCATTCATATGTAAAAATTTATATTTATTGCTTAATTATCATTTTAAAATGATAATGAGAGTTGAAACATTAAATAAGCAAGAAAATGCTTTAAATAACATGGACTTCTATAATTAAAATAAGCTAATTTCTACTATACCCCCACATTTTCTCTGAATTATATTTTAATATATTTCTCTTCGATGTTAGTAAGCAAAGAAACTTCAGTATAAAAAGCATCTTTGCGTTTTAGTAAAACTTGAGCTTATTACATTATCTATAGTATTATTCAATGTTCTGTTTATTTATACTGTCCCCTAATTCCACAAGAGATTTAAAATAGCTCAATGTCCTTTAGTTAATATAAATGTATGAAACACATGAATTTTAAATTAAACGGGTTTTTTTAAATTTTTTTAATTACAGACTTTAGTTTTTAGAGCAGTTTCAGCTTTACAGAAAAATTCAGCAGAAAATAGGGTTCCCATATACTCTCCCCTCCACACACACAAATTCCCCCATTAGTAACATTTTGCATTAGTGTGGTAGATTTGTTACAATTGATGTATCCATACTGATACATTATTATTAACTAAGATTCCCAGTTTATTACTTTAGGCTTCCTCTTTGTGTTCTACAGTTGCATGGGTTTTGACAAATACATAATGTCATGTACCTACAATTACAGTGTCATACATAATAGTTTCACCACCCTAAGAAATTCCAAGTGGTCTACATAGTTCATCTCTTCCTTTCCCCCTCCCCCTACAACCCCTGGCAACCACTGACCTTTTTACTGTCTCTATAATTTTGTCTTTTCCAGAATGTCATACAGTTGGAATCAGAATATGTAGATTGGCTTCTTTAACTTAGTAATATGCATTTAAGGTTTCTCCATGTCTTTTCTTGGCTTGAAAGATCATTTCTTTTTATTGCTGAATAATCTATCGTATGGATATATCAGTTTGTTTATAGAGTCACCTACTGAAGGATATCTTAATCACTTCCAAATTTTGGCAAATATGAATAAAGCTGCTAAAAACATTTGCATGCAGGTTTTCAACTCCTTTGGGTATACAGGAGTATGATTACTGAATCATGTTAAATCTCTGTTTAGTTTTGTAACTGCCAAATAGTCTTCCGAAGTGGCCATACCATTTTGCATTCCCTTCAGTAATGATTGAGAGAGTTCCTGTTACACCACATCCTCACTAGAATTTGGTGTTGTCAGTGTTTTGGACTTTAGCCATTCTAAATAGGTCTGTAGTGGTGTCTTATTGCTGTTTTAGTTTGCAATTCCCTGATGACATATGATGTTAAGTATCTTTTCATACATTTATTTGCTGTTTGTAAATCTTCTTTGCTGAGGTGTCTAGTCAGTCTTTTGATATTTTTTAACCGGGTTCTTTCCTTGTTGTTGAGTTTTAAGAGTTCTTCATATATTTTGGATACAAGTTCCTTACCAGATATGTGTTTTGCAAAGATTTTTTCTGTCTGTAGTTTGTCTTTTCACTCTCTTAACAGTATCTTTTGTAGAGCAGAGGTTTTTAATTTATGAAGTCCATCTTACTGATTTTTTCTTTCATGGATCATGCTTTTGGCACTGTACCTAAAAAGTCATCGCTAAACCCAAGATCACCTAGATGTTCTCTTATGTTATCTTCTATAAGTTGTTTAGTCTTGTGTTTTATATTTAGGTCGGTGATCCATTTTGAGTTAATTTTTGTGAACAGGATGAGGTCTGTGTCTAGATACATTTTTTGCATTGCACATATATGTCTAGTTGCTCCAGCACCATTTCTTTAAAGGATTATTCTTTCTCCATTGAATTGTCTTTGCTCCTTTGTCAAGGATCAGTTGATTATATCTGTGCAGGCCTATTTCTAGGCTCTTTATTTTGTTCCATTAATATATTTGACTTTTTTCTTTTATTTGCCATTACCACAATGTTTTGATTACCGTAGCTTTATGATAAAGTCTTGAAGTCGGGTAATGTCAGCCCCCTCTGACTTTGTATTTCTTTAGCATTGTGTTGGCTACTCTGGGTCTTTTACCTATTCATATAAACTTTAGATCAGTTTGTCAATATCCACAAAATAACCAGCTGGGATTTTGACTGGAATTGCATTTAACCTATAGACCAAGTTGGGAAGCACTGACATCTTAACAATATTGAATATTGCTTTCCACGAACATGGAATACCTATATCTTTATTAGATTTTTAAAAATTTCTTTCATCAAAGTTTTGTAGTTTTCCTCGCATGGATCTTGTACATATTTGGTTAGGTTAATACCTAAGTTTTTTTTTTTTTTTTTTGGTGCTAACATAAATGATACTGCCTTTAATTTCAAATCTCAGTTGTTCATTGCTGGTATTAGGAAAGTGACGGACTTTTATGTTAACCTCATATCCTGGAACTTTGCTATACTCACTTCTTAGTTCCAGGAAGGTTTTTTTTTTTTGTCAATTTTTTTGGATTTTTCTACATGGGCTATCATTTCGTCTAGGAACGAAGACAGAATTATTTATTCCTTCCCAATGTATGTACCTTTTATTTCCCTTTCTTGTCCTACTGCATTAGCGAGGACTTCCAGTACAATGTTGAATAGGAATGGTGAGAGGGAACATCCTTGTCTTGTTCTTGATCTTAGGGGAAAAACATTGTTTTTCATCATTAAGTATAACGCTATCTGTAGTTCTTGTAGATGTTCTTTCACAACTTGAAAAAAATTTACCTCTATTTCTAGTTTGTTGACAGTTTCTTATCATGAAAGAGTGTTAGATTTTATCAAATGCCTTTTCTGCATATATTGAGATGATCAAATGACTTTTCTTTAGCCTGTTGATGTGATGGATTACATCAGTTGATTTTCAAATGTTAAACCAATCAGCCTCCCATATTTGAAATAAATCCCACCTAGCCATGGTATATAATTCATTTTATATATTGTTAGTTTTAATGTATAATATTTTGTTGAGGATTTTTATATCTATGTTTTTAAGAGATATGGGTCTATAATTTTCTTCTCTTGTAATGTCTTTGTCTGGTTTAGGTGTGCACGCATTTTATCTTCATTCTCTCCCCCACCACCTAAGAACAAATATTCTTTACAGCATTGACTAAGTATTACTATTTAAATAATGATGCCTGTTGTGCCTCTGACTCCAAAAATGTAAAAATAATGCAGATCCTTGATAAAGGAGAGGTAAACAGTAAGCTTCATAGAATATCAGAATTGAAGTGTCTTGTTTTATTTTTGATTTTTCATTCATAAAATATACAAAAACAGGAGATGAGACTAAACCAGAGATGGTTGGCAAGATTCATCTTGGGTGCCACCTCTGATAGGTCATAGCTGTCTATAAGAATGGTGTTGAGGAGGATTCTGAGGCTGCTGTTTGGGAGAAAGGGAGTGTGACAGATTAGCAATGCTTGTTACAAGAGCAGTGAGATGACAGCACACAAGCAGTGTTTTGCTGTTCTTGAGATAAGCCACTCTGTCTCTTATAATTCTATTAAAAGAATAATTCTAGTTTACAATGTTTAATAGCAATTGAAAAAATGAAGGTAATGTGAATAAAATTTATCAAACACATTACTCAGTAAATCCAATTAAACATTTCTTGGAAAATGCTATAAGTATTTTAATGAATGAGTCAAACAGGGTTAATAATTCTAAATAGTTTCACATTGCTTTCGGAAGTCAATATTTCAGTGATTTAATTGGCTGGATGTAAAATAAGAATGGCATTTGTTATTTGCAAGTCTTTGGCCAAAAACTGCTTTACTTTCAAAGGGTGCCAAAATCTACTGGTGTGATTTTGCCAATCCTATAAAGAAAAAAAATCCCTCTACAACACTGAATGCAGATGGAACAATGGATTTGTTTGGCAGAGGTCTTTCTTAAAAATAACTGCATAGAATAAAAGTAAAGTTGATGTGAGAATCAAAATTTCACAAAAAGCATTCACAGTATTACCTGTATGACTGCGACAGGCAGAGTTATTTGTCTCCTGCTTTTTATCATCACTGACACTCTACTTGTACAAGGTAGAGCCCTGCAAAATAACTAAGGACACTGACCATCTACTTACTCCAGTTCCACCGTGTGCCTGCAATTCAGACTCCTTTCACGCTCTTTCTTCGTTTTCAGAACAGTGCTCAGCTTGGCACAAAAGAAAAGCAGCAGTTTTTGGAGCTATTTTCACCATTCACCCTCAAGTGAAGAAGCAGAGTTGTTTCTTTTTTGTTTTTGTTTTTCTGTTAGGTTTTGCTTTGGTATGTATGTTTGTTTGTTTGGGCGGTTGCAGACCGCCAATCAGGGATTTTTCCGTTCTGGGATAAGCAAGTAGGGCAGAGGACAGACAAAATGATTCTCAGTTCAGCTTGTACCTTAAAATCACCCAGAAGAACTATATAAAAAATGCCACTAATCAGGATCCACATCCATATATGCTGAAGTAACCTGACGTGGAGTTGATGCACCAGTGTTGCGTCAAGAGTGCTCCAGATTGAGAATCAATGTTCTACAAGAAAAGCTGTTCACAGTTTCAAGAGGTCACTCACTGTGGGGCCAGCCCAGTAGCACAGCAGTTTAGTTCGTGCTTTGGCAGCCCGGGGTTCGCGGGTTCGGATCCCGGGCACCGGCCGAGGCACTGCTTGTCAGCCATGCTGTGGCAGGGTCCCATATAAAGTAGGAGAAGATGGGCACAGATGTTAGCCCAGGGCCAGTCTGCCTCAGCAAAAAGAGGAGTATTAGCAACGGATGTTAGCTCAGGGCTGGTCTTCCTCACAAAATCAAAACATTAAAAAAAAAAAAAAAGTCACTCACTAGAGTTGGTGGAAGCATTAAAGAAAAATTAAACTTTTTTTTTCTCTAAAAATCCTCCCCTATCACAGCTTTGGTGAAGTTATTCTACTTTTGGTTAGCCTATAATTTGTAAAAAGAATATACAGGAGATCAGATACAAATTTCCTGCACTAGAAAAGAGAACTTGGACAGAAATCAATCTTACTTGTTACCTTCCACCCTTTGAACACCTAACTCCCAGACCCACAGCCCCATGACTATGTATCTTTGATGACTTCATCTTTGAGATTAACTCACTGCGTGTTCTAACGCCTCAGAGAAGAGAAAGTTTTCTACAAAGGGATAATATGGATAAATTTATAGCAGAATCAATAGTTACTTGTTTCTGCAATCTTCCCAAAAAATAACAGCATACATACTGATAAAAATTATCACCATTGGTAAACTCTTCCAAAATTTGTGTCTACTATCCCAACATAGTTAGTTAGTTTATTTAATTACCTAGAACAAAGAGCTACAGCATCCAATTGTATTGATCGGGATGATTTGTTATTCAGAAATCACACATCTCATTAGACATTAGGAAACATTATGAAACTCATGTCATAGCCATTGTGCATGGATTGACAACATCTGCTTTTATATATAGTTAAAATCATCTCATGTATTTTAATATGGTGTTTAACTTTGACGGTTGGGTCAACTCATTCTTTTGATAGAACACTGATCTACTTGGACAAAAAAAAAATCTTGGCCCTAACAACAGGTTCTCTAAGAGAACTAACTTCAGCACTAACCACATATAAATTTTTCTAGGTAGGCATTTTGGTCAGGCGAGCACCTACCATTTGCTGATTGGAATTCTAAGGATATGGATTTGCATTTAACAAATAAAAATCCTGAAAAAGAATATAATCCCAGACTGCCTATTATTCAATTTATAACTAAAGTTTAGTAATATCTTGGGAGGACTTTTATGAATGACAAGTAGTCCACTCATTCTAAGGTTTATCCGTGTAAAAAGCCAAGTCATCGGAAAGCAAGGACTTACATCTTTTCTTAAACTAGGAGTAGTGTTACTATCACTGAAAAGAACATTTGTATATTACTATGAGGGTTCTCTTGGAATGTCAGGCCCTAAGAGGCCCTCAATACATATTTGTAGGCAAAGGGGAGGAGGAGGAAGGAGAGGGAGAGATGGTTCTCATGAAACTGATTTTTTCATTTGCTGTTTATAAGAACACTGCTCAAGACAACATTTTCACTTTATAACAATACACATGCAAAATTCTTGTGAAGTTCAGCTTTTGTTAATCACAGAAAGCACTATTTTAAGCTGATGAAAACATTTGTGATCATGTTGGCACTACACTTATACCTTCAGAAAGTCTCAAACCAATCCATCTACTTTAATTTTAATTTACATCTACTTTAATTTTAATTTACATCTTAATAATAGATTCTAGTTTATGTTTACCTTATATCTCATATTTTACATTTATATTTATTTATCATAGCCATATCAAATCTTTAGAACAAAAAAAAGACAAACCTTTTCTCTCTGACTTCAGTTATTATAATTGGCCATCTCAATTACATATGTATACAAAGATATAATACTGCCCCTAAAATTAAACTATAATGTATACGGAATTCACAATTCATGCAATTATCTCTAAACCATGCAAAGTCAACAATTTAATATGAATTTTCATACCTGAGCTAAATTTATAAAGGGCATTTAAAAGTAAAGATTTTGGATATAGAATATTAAATGTCATACAATTACCCAGCATGTTTTAAGAGATTAAAATATTACCCGGTCTTTCTACTGTCAAATAAATATGGAATTCCTTGTGTGGGGGCTTATCATCAAACCAAATACTTTATACTCAGTGTGAAAATTCCATCACAATTGTCAAAGATCAAGCTGCTCCTTCTGATAACAAACATGATGAGATATCATCTTGTTCAATATATGCTTTCAACTTGACATGTAGGCTAATAAAAAATATGAAGCTGTAGTATTTATTTTGTTTCTTGCACAACAGAAGGCTCCTAAGAGGGATGATCAAAATAGCCAGTATCATTGCCTGAAAATACAGTCAATTCTATTATCTGGAGACAGATTAAGTGGTTTGCAGATTAACCATAGTAAAATAATAACAGCAAGCATTGCATTTGTAAAAGATTTTAAAATTACTATGCTATCAGTGACTGTATATCAATATGAGAGGATGTCTATTTTCAACTACATAACTGAGAGACACAACACTGTGTCTATTGCATTTTGTCTATTTCATTGTCATTCATTCAATAGTTATTGAGTATTTACTATATAAAAGCACTGTATTAGGTTATTCCACCTCATTCATCAGACCTAATCTCTTGTCAACAGCTCTCTTTCAAGGAAGGCATGAGGGAGGGCACAAGGTCAACTTTTTGTGAGTCGACTGAGATGCAAAATCTAAAGAGGAACAGACACTTGCACTAGGAAACAAACTCCAGTAGACTTGTAGGTGTGGACTTACCTTCTCCCCAATCTTGCTCCTCATCCTGTTTTTCTTCCTTTGCTCCCCTTCTCAGGGAAAGCCTGAACCTGGCAGTCTTGCTTCCCTCCCTGTCCTTCAGCCTCCATGTGCATAGTCACCACACCCTGACAATTCCCCAGAGGTTCCTGAAATGTGTACACTTCCCTCCATCCCCTCTCCCATTCTACCTCAACCCCCTTTGCCACTACCTTAGCTCAGACCTCCATCATCTCAAGTACAGCGAGTGTTTCGGACACTCCAATATTTGCTAAATAATTGAATATGGCAGCTTTAATCAGATGCCCTTAAGGACACTGAGGTGAACAAAGGGAAGGAAACATCGACAGCCACCTGAATTCATTCTCTTTTGAGCAACCACTTCAAATATGTCAGTAGCAAGGAGCTATTTCTGACTCCTCTTTTTTTTCCTTCATCTCCCACACTGTCATCCCTATCAATCTTCTCAGCTCAGTTACCTCTATCACTCTTCTAGGTCACATGCTACATGTCAACCAATCACCAAGTCTCTCCCCACTATAATCCTCTAACCCAGTGCTGTCCAATAGAATTTTCTGCAAGGATGGAAATGTGCTATATTTATGCTGCCAGCATGTACTGACACTGATTCACTTGAAACATGGCAAGTGTGACTGAGGAATTAAAATTTTAATTTTATTTAAATTTTAATTAAATTTAAATAGCCACATGTGGCTAAAGGTGATAGTACCAGACAGTGCAGCTTAACTTTCTTCCATATTGCTATTAGAATTATCTTCCTACAAGACATCTTTTAACATCACTTGCCTTACAGAACAAACATATCTCCACAAAACCTTCACCATAAGGTGTGACATTCAAGGCCCTTCACGATCTAGACCAATTTACTATCTCATTCCCATTTTCTCCACTCCTCTCCCATCTAGGTGCCAACTATATTAGATCACTCGGTGTACTTACATATGATGTAACCCTTTATGCAAACTGTTGACTCTTGCTTAGAATGCCTTTTCCTCTTAGGGAACATCCACTCATACTTCCAGATCCAGCTCAAATTCCTGTTCCTGTTCCTGTTTAACTGCCCTCCCTTAGCCAAGCTAGCCTCTCTCTCTTAACGCTGCTGCCGTAACTTTTTGTATATAGCTCCTTTAAAACATTTAATCATAATTAATGATTTATGTGTGAAAAATATGCGTTCCATGTATGCCAGGTAAATATTAATTGCATATGTTAAACGAGATGATCAGGTCAAGCATTTGGCACAGGACTAAGTAAGCACTCTATAAATGTGCAAAGTCTTCAATACATGTATTATGAATTGCATCACCCTTGCTAGGGGTCTTAACTGAATACAGCAGGCTAAGAAAACAAGGAGAGACAAATAAAAAGATGGAGATGGGAGAGGGGAAAAGCTCATGAGGCAATGACACCAAGTGGAGGTTTAGGTCAGGGAAATCATGTAAGAAAAGTCATGAAAGCACAGAGATTAACTATTCAGGAAACCCACAGCTAAAGCTGAACTTCCTTCTCACCTTCCCTATCCAACTGGCAATAGCAATAATCAAATTCCTTAATCAGGGAGTGTCGATGTTACCAGGTCAAGAACAAGAGAAAGCTTTTCTTGTGATGTGTAACTGAGAAGAATTTGTTGTAAGCAGATCAATAAAGCACTATTACCATGGCCCACTTCTTAGGAAAGAGCTCTGTTATACAGAACATTGAACATATTTGCTGTAAGAAAATTGAATCTGTGCAATTACCCAGGAGAAAAAATAAAATCTCTCAACTTACTCAATTTTCATATCCTCTAAAATTATATTTAGATAGAAACATTTCAAAATCATCAATGGCATCTGAGGTATGTTTTTTTCTAATATACTGATTTCCCCTTTATATAAAGCAGTCTCACTTTTCTCTCCTTTTAGTCAGCTCGCAAAAAAAACCAATGCAAAGAAATATTTAAATAGTTATAGGTAAAAATTTTAGTGGCAATCTTTAGCAATTCTCAATATATATACCATCATAGGCAGGTAACTGAACTGAATATTAGGTTTAAATAATATTTTGATGTTCCATTTCAGTAGTTTGAGAAAGCATGGGTTTATGACATAATTTTGTTATTAAGCAAAATTCTTCAGTTGGCTTCTCAGATCAGAGAAAATTAATATTTGGATTTAGTTCAGAGGTTGAGTAAATGAGCTCAGTTCACTCTGGGTTTGGGTTCATGGTTCAGTTCAAGTTCTTGATAATGAGCCCCTCAAAACAAAAATATTTAAATAATGTAAACAGGGCTGACATTAAGAATAAGTGTTCAGGCAAAGACGTGTTTTAAAAAAACAGACTCACTTTACAGAGGGAGCTAAGGTTAAAGCCGAAGGTTTGAGCGTTCCGGGAGCCGGCATTCATGTAGTTTCCCATCAGCAGCACAAGTTCCAGCAACCTGCTAAAGCTCCTGCTCTTCTTTATCTCTTCGCAGGCAGCACTGACAGCCATGATGTCAGGTTTGATGTTGTTCACCTGCTCTTCAAACTGAAGCTTAAAGAGAATAGCACTGAGCCGTGGCCGCAATCTCTTCACATTGCTCATCTGATTGAAAAGAAAATAGCAGATTTCCTTTAAAATGCATGGTATACTTTAGTACCGTACGACGGCAAGTAATCTGGGATGATTTATTGGTACGACAGTACCGAAGAAGCAATATGTCCCCTAAAACAGCGCAGGGAGAGGAAAAAAGCCCTGCTTGTTTCTGTGAGGAATCCAGAGTCATCTCTCAAAGAAAAAATTAACAATGTAGACGCTCAATGCAAAGAAAGCTTTCATTAAGTGACAAAGTTTTAATTAATAAAGCACATACAATTTTTTTCATATAATATAAAAAATTAAATTTTAAAAAGGTAACGGTACAGAAGCAACAAAGTACACACCATTCGTATTAATTTTTGTTCAATACTGAAATACGCTGGGTCATGTTTGAAACATTCAAAAAGGTCTAAAGAGGGTTTGTTTTCTTCGAATAGCTATTGCTGTCCTCAGAAGCCCTGCTGAGTAACAGTATGTGTTAGACAGAGGGAGAGTAAATAGGTCCCAATTTGTACTAAATTGACTTTCTTCAGAAACACAGGAAAGTAGAATGACTCCTGACACATACTAAATTAGCAGAGTCAGAGTTAGGAGACATGGGCAGAGCAGGAGACAGAAGCGGCACAAAGCCGTAGGTCTACCACATGCCCAGTTAACCCTGTTTGGGACCCTCGGTTTCCCTGTTGGGAATGTGGGGGGTTGCAGGTGTCAAAAAAACCCAAAAGGGTCAGCAAGTTCTTGCCTTAAACTTACTTTTCTGTGTTCCATCAACACATGTGAGGAGAACAGCCATTGACCTGAAGGCTGCAGACACACTACACTTAAGCTATATATATGAATTCTTCAACCAAACTCATCGGGGATTCGAGACTTAAAACACATTGATGGGGCAGTAATAGTAAAGCTGTTGAACTTCAACTATTATTTTAAATATCAAAAGCAGCTTGAGGCAAGGTTAGAAAAAAAAAAACAGTGACAGAACATGATAGTGTTAAAATAGGGAATGGTTCTGTTAATCACAGACCCTAAGGGAAAGGGTGAAAAAACAATGTCATATGAAGCTTACAGAATTTTTGTTCAGGAGACAGAAAGCTATCTATTCATAATATAATGACTGTTACTTAAAATATATCTTACAGAAGCCTGAATTTATTAGATCCAATAGGATAATACAGATACTGCCTTAATAATGTAACAATATAACCCAGCATACTCATCTAACAATATAACCCAGCATACTCATCTAACAAGAACTAAGCAAACATCTTCAGATGGACTAAATCCTTAGTGACTGAAAAGTTTCTTAGTAAATAATATAAATATTTAGTTTACATCCAGTACTCTCCCCAGCCATTTGATAGCTTAAATGTTTATGTGTATACAATCAAGATTCTAAGAGTTCAACTAATGTAGAAGTACCCTCTACAAAGAACTTGAAGGAATGTCTTCAAATTCCTCTGTCTGGAGGAAATTTTTTTTTTCTCTTATGAGAGAGTAAAAAACTATAAGCTCAAAAAAGATTTAAAAAAAATAAAAACAAACATTACTAACAATGGTTTTATAGAGTAAATTTAATATAAAATTTTAGAAAGACAAAGTGAGGCCCTATTAGAATATCAGTTCTTAGTGGGATGAATCTTTCTGTTTGGACATTGTTTGTCTAGCACACAAAGTAGATTTAAGCAGTGATTACTACTCATAAAGTCACTTCATGTGTCTTAAAAATGCTCCCAAATGGACTCACTTCCCTGGAATTTTTATCCTCAAACATTGCAAATGGTAGACATTCATACTATATTGGCCCAGTTCTATATAATGCTCTATTACATTTAATATATCCTTTAGAATAATAAGATGTCACATGAATACATATAGTTACAGCCATTCAAAAGGTATATAATGGGCCCATGGCATCTCTCTTTTCAGCCTGTGCCCTTATTCATGATTATGAAGTCAGGTATTTGGCACTTTGCAATAAACATGAGATGAAATTCTCCAGTATCTGATGCAAACATTAGTATTACAAGATGTATTAATTTTAACATATATTAGTGTACTACTTCATGCACAGAGAGAAGAAAAAGACTCCTTACATGTCTATATGATACCACCCCAAAAATATGTTAAAGCTTTCCTGCTGCCAAGCTAACCATATGTAGCCAGCATAAAGTAATTAATTTTCCCAGAAAAATATAACCTAGATTTGTATGAGTAATGAGTCTACCTGGCACTAGGGACAGGTACCTTGAAAAGATAGAGTAAGCCTATGATGTAATGCAGAATCCAGTGCTATGCGTTCGTGAAAATCCCTGACAAAGCAAAGTCAGGAAAGGTAACCTAAAAACAGGTCTTTGAACAACATATTTTAAAATTAGATGTCCTTTTCACATTGTTCTTTATTCCAAATTTAGAAAAGTTAGTATTTTGACTGATAGGAAGTAAATGTGTTTTAGTGAACAAAATTACTGAGCTGGAAAGGAACATGAGAGATCGCCTGGAGCCAGTTCCTGACTTTAGTTTATTATGTAGCCCACCCTAGGCCAAATGGTTGCCCCCTTTTCAAAAAAAAAAACCTCAATGAAAGCTAATGTTCTGAGATCTAAATCTTGGGATCTACAATAATTATAGCAAGGTTCTTTTTCTCGGTCAAACCAAAGTTTGTTCAGATGAGATCAAAGAAAAAAGGTAAAAAAAAGGGAAAATACTTTTTAAAAACCCCCAAGAATGTTTCCTCATCAGTTCACATATTCTATCAACATTGGGGATTTGCATCCTTTTTGCTAAGGAACCTAGAACCCTGACTTGCCTGCCAAAGCCTAGGCTGAATGCAGAAATGAAGAGCTATGGCACTCAAATAATACTCTCAATGGTAACAGAGTCATAAAAAAAAAAAAAAAGAAGAAGAAGAAAGGAAGGGTTACAGTAAAAATAACTTTAAGATACTTAATAACTAGAACGTTAGAGGGAATTAGAATTTCACTTTCACAGAGGTATCCTTTTTAGCAATGTCAACTTACGACACCAAAATCTGACAATAATGGAGTTATAATCTGAAGACCTAAAGGCATAAAAAAAAGTAAAACTACTTTGATTTCACTACTACTTTTTGAGGGCAGGGAGTAGTACTCTTGCAATCTTCCCCATCCCATCACCATAGATGTCACATGCCAAAACGAAAAAAACCTTAAAAATAGCGACCGGTGAAAATCAAACAAGCAGCAATATCCAGAACCCTAGGGGTAATTTTTATTTCAAAATTTTGTTTGTTGGCAACATATGTGTTGTTGGAGCAGGAACAACATAAGATGAAGAGACCTTTAGAAAATCAGTGAACCAACAAGTATCGACTGGGTGCCCATTCAGCGTGACGAGAGGCACAGAAGTCTTGGTTGCTGCCCTTATAGCAAAGATCATCTAATTCTTCCCATCTGTCTTAAAGGGTAAAAAGTAGAAAAAGTCCCTAGGGAGATGTAATCTCCCATAATGTCATTATGGTTATGTTTTTCACATGTAATTTTAATTTTATCCATTATTCTATGGGGGAAAAAAACGGAAGAAAATTGACATTTTTTTAAACCAACTCTGTTTAACACCATATCTGGTTCTCTTTATGCAGCTTCTTTTATAAATAAGGGATTTTCAGGAGCCAACTTACTCAAAACTTGTTGGGTCCTGAAGAGTGCAGGAGACTCTTCCCGCCTGCAAACTTAAGTAGGCTCACCTCACAAGAAATTTTAGTATGTGCTTCGTATCTTTATTATTCTTCCCTAAAGTCATTATAAACCTAGTTAACCATTCATTTAATGGTTTCTAACTTTCTAACACTACAAGTAACCTTCTGATTGAAGAGCTACTAACTTCGGTTTTAATGACTAACTACTCTAAACCTTGACTTCATACACTTTGTAAATACATAATTTTAAGGAATAATGGAACAGCATTTCAGGAAGGTTAAATGACTCCTTCAAGGTCACATGGCCAGGGCCAGTAGGACATGGACCTAGAGCGAACTTGCTGCCAATCGAGTATACCTGCTACTCAGAGCCACACAAAGTAGCAATTAATAATCACAACTGAAAAATCATCTGATACACAAACTACTTCTACTGTTTTCCTATGAGTAGGAATGGATTTTAATTTCTCCACAGTAGTTATTCGATAAAACACTATGGAGATGACCCTGCTGTGAGCTGTGCCTGCTTCTCCTTCATATTTCTTTCCTTTCTCCTTGGTATATCCGACTACCTCCTGTTGTGCTGAATTTTTAATATTTTCTCCAGATCCACTTTTGTTGTCCCCTCTACACTGCACTCTCCACTCATATTTCCATATTAGCTAATTCTTCTGCTCTCTGTGGGAGAGGTGTAATAAGCAAGGAGAATGTGAAAAAGCAAACGCATCTTTGTGAAAGACAAGACTAGAGAAAATGACAAACGGTTGAGGGCAGAAAATCACATCTGAGAAAAGCATGTGATCTAATAACAGAATTAAGACATTTAGAAAAAGATTTAAACTTGATTTTTCTAATTAAAAAGTATGAAAAATATCTTCCCTTTCCTGTTAGCTGGCTACTATTTTCACGATCTCAAGAATTCTCAAAAGAAAGAAAAAAAAAGTTCATTTCACTTTAAGAAAGGCATCAAAAACATAGCTATATAGCTATTCGAGTGCCTTATGCCTGGGTAGTGCTCAGAATATCAAAAATGTTTTTAAAATAAATGTGCCCTTATGATATTAAAACAACTGAGCTAAAATTATTTTTTAAAACTACACAACAGTCAAGTACATATGGTATGTTTTTTACATTTTTTTCATAGCAGCAAGGTTAAAGCCAAAAACTATACAAAAAAATACTCTAAGGATAAAATATATATTCCTCCAGCTAGTCAAGAGATAGACAATTGGCCATAGACGTCAGATATTGCTTTATCTGTTTACAAATGCTTATAAATTCTGGACCACTAAGGATTTCACCAGAGGTCCAAATGAATTCTCTAGATACTCACGATCTTCAAGTGGTAAAGTTAGAGAGCGAGAGACTTCTTACTTAATTTGGCAGTCTTAGCACACTCTTAACACATAAGTTTCATATCTGATGAATTAAAAAGCTGGCATAAAACCCAGAACAATTGTGGGGTCTTAAATTCATTCATGTCTGCTTCCAGACAATCCTCACCCTACCATAGGAAAGCAATGTTTTGATTTTTATCACTATCACTTAGTTTTGCCTGTTCTTGAAATTTATATTAATGAAACTTCCAGTAAACACTTTCTTTGTCTGGCTTCTTTCACTCAACAAAAATGACTTTGAGATTCATACACGTGTATGTGTTGTGCTTCCCGACTTCGTTCCTTTTTATTAATGAGCAATATTTCATTGCAAGAATATACCAAAATTTGTTTAGCCACTTTCCTGTTGATGAACTTTTGGGTTTTCTCCCCCAGGTTGGGGCTATATAGTTGGTTGTATTGAACAGGGACTTGAAAAATGATATCTAAGTCCTAACTCCAGGTACTTGCAAATGTGACCACATTTAGAATACAGTCTTTGCAGATATAATTAAGTTAAAGATCTCCAGATGTGATCATGTAAATATCACAATATTTAGGTGGGCCCTAAATCCAACGCCATGTCATTTTAATAGAAAAGGGAGAGAAAGACACACACAAGAGAAGGCGAAGTGAAGAGGCAGGCAGAGATCAAAGTAACGCTATAAGTCAAGAAATGCCAAGGACTACAAGCAACTACCAGAAGCTAGGAGAGAAGCATGGAACAGATTCCTCCTCAGAGTCTCCAGAAGGAACCAACCCTGCCAACATCTTGATTTAGGACTTTTGGCCTCCCGAAATGTGAAAGAATAAATTACTGCTGTTTTAAGCCACTAACGTTGTAGACATTTGTTAAGGCAGTCCATGGAAACTAATACAGGATATTATGCATGTTCTTGTTTGAGTCTTTTCATTTCTATTAAACCTCCAAAAGATATAGTGTAAACGCATACTTAATTTTATAAGAAATTATCAAACTGTTTTTACAAAGTGGCTTATACCATTTCACATCCCTTTGACCAATCTTATGTTTCATTTTGGAAGCTTTACATTTTATCTTTGCATGCTTTGCAAATCAGTAGTCTAAGTCCTCCAAGTTCGTTCGTTTGCAAAATTGATTTTGTCTATTCCAGGTCCTTTGCACGCCATATGAACTTTTGTAATATGTTGTAAATTATAACAAAACCTGCTGGGATTTATTGGGGAAGTGAATATGTGTATCAGGAATCTATAGATCATTTAAAGGGAAAAATGAAATGAAATCTTAACAATATAGAGTCTTTCACTTTATGAGCATGGTAAGTAGCTCCATTTATTTACAATTTCTTTAAGTTCTATCAACAGTATCTTATAGTTTTCAGTGTAGTGACATGTATCCCTAAATATTTTATGTTCTTTGATGCTATTGTAAATAGCACTATTTTTACTTGTTTTCCAATATATCATTGCTCGTAGAGAAAAATACAACTGATTTTGGTATACTATTCTTGGCCTTGCTAAAATCACCAGTTACTTCTAACAAGTTTACCATAGATTCCTTATGAATTCACATAAACAATCAGGTCACTTAATAATAAAGATGGTTCACTTCCTCATTTCCAATGTATAGGCCTTTTACCTCTTTTCCTTTTCTTATTACACAGGTTAGAACATGCATTATAATGCTGAAAAGTGGTAAGAATAGATATCCTTGCCTGGTTTCCAATCATAAAAGACAAAGCATTTAATCTTTCACAATTAAGTTTGAGGATAGCCCCATGTTTTCCACAGATGTCTTTATCAGGATGAAGAAATTTCCTTCTACTTGTGGAAAGAAGAGTTTTTCCTTATCATAAACAAGGTAGAATTCTGTGAAATGCTTTTCATTTTGCATCTAGATAATTATATGATTTTTCTCCCTATTTTCTGGTAATATGGTCATCTACATTAATTTTTGAATGTTAAACCAACCTGGTACCACTTGGTGATGATATACTTTCCCTTTCATGTCCTGCAATATTTGATACAAAACTATTTTGACAATTTTTACATATGCGTTTATGTACGATACGAGTCTCTAATTTTCTGTAGTGAATTCACTTCTTTGATTCCTGATATCCATAATTTGAGAATCTGGTTTTCTTTTCCAGTGTTTTCACTTTCATTAGGTTCAAAATAATTTCTTGACTCACAAATAATTAAAAACTAGGTTACGCAATTTTCAAACAGTGAGAGATGTTCTATTATTATTATTGTCCAATTTAACTTTGTTCTAAAGAGAAAACAGACAAGACTTCAATCTTGTGAAAATTACTGAGACTTATGTTATGTTCCCATATGGTCTACCTTGGTGAACGTCTGGCGGGAGGGGTGGAGGGACCTACTTTTTCTAATATTTATTGAAAGAGGGGCGTTAAAGCCTCATTACGATTGGAATGTTACCTATTTCTCCATTTAATTCTGCCATTTTTTGCTTCATGAATTTTAATCCTTTTATTAGGTGCACACACATTTAAGATGATTATTTCTAGTAAATTACTCCTTGTATCATTGTGTAATGGCACTATTTCCTGTAATATGCTTTTTCTTGGAATATACATTCTCTGAAATACATATAGCTATGCTACTCTTCCTATTGTTCACTATGTACTTTCCATTTGTTCCTTCTGCTTTTTACCTCTCTTTTATCGCTTTCCTGCTTTTGTGTTAATCAAGTGATTTGTTTTTGTTTTCCATTTTGTTTCTTCTACTGGCTTCTTAACTGTATCTCTTTTTATATTTTTCCTAGCTCCTCTAGGATTAACAACATGCATCTTCATTTATTTTAGTCTACTTAGAGTTATTATTAAGCCAGTATTGTACCTGTTCATATTTTTCATTTCCTACCTCACCCTTCCAACATTTCACTCACATTTCACACCTTCTGTTTCATTTCATGTGTGTAACATTACAACAGAACAATTCCATTTGTCCTACTCCATCATTTGTGCAATTACTATCATATCTTTTTTTTCTATGTACATAAAAAAATCTATCCTGAGTGTTATTTTTTTAATTATTAGTTTTCTTTTAAGAAAATTATGAGAAGAAAGAAAATAAGAGTTTGTTTACAATTTCAGGTGCTCTTCACTCCCTCCTGTGGATCTGAGTTTTCATCTGATATCATTTCCCTTTGGTCTGAAGGAAAATCTTCAGCATTTTTTGTAGAGCAGGTCTGATGGCCACAAACTCTGTTTTCACACATCACCATAAATGTCTTTTTTTACCCTGTTTTTGGAAGGTTATCTACTAAATAGAGAATTTTTAGTTTTTAGGGTTTTTTTTTTTATTTCAACACTTTAAATACACCCTTCTGTTAACTTCAGCTTTCCATTATTTCTCCTAAATCAGCAAAATCTCTCATCCTAATTTTCCCATATCTAATGTATCATTTTTTCTCCTCAAGTTACTTTCATGATTTTCTCCTTATTTTTGGCTTTCAGTAGTTTGACTAGAATGTGCCAAAGTGTTTCTCTTTTTATTTATCCTGGTTGGGGTTTGCTGAGCTTCCTGAACCATAAGTTTGTTTTTTACTCAATTTGGTATTTCTTGGCGATTATTTTTTCAAATATTTTGTCAGCCCCAATCTTACTTTCTTCTCCTTTTGGGACTCCAATTATAGGTGTTTTAGACTGTCTGACTATCTCCCACATACTACTGAACCCACACACTAAGTATTTCAATTCAGTTGTTCAACTTTTCAGTTTGAGAATTTCCATATGGTAAATTTTTATAGTTTTCATTTCTCTGCAAAGATTCCTTGGTTAAGACCATGTTTTCTTTGAGCCCTTGAAGATAATTTCCTTCAGTTCTTTGAACGTATTTATAATATCCACATTAAAGTCTTTGCATGTGAAATCCAAAATCCAGGCCATCTTGCCTATTGGGCTGTTTTTTCTTTGACAATACAGCCCATTTTATTATTCTTTACTTTTTAATTAAATATTGAAATGTTGTAACAATTCTTGAGTTGCAATATTCCTTTGAAAAACGTTTATTCTTATTTGAGGAGACAAATCAATCACTGGCTGATGACCTTAAATTGTACAAGCTTGACTTTACACTTTGTTAGGGTAGCTCTGTGGAAAGTAAGAAGTGCCCACCTAGCCCTCCAACTTGCTAGGAGTCAATCTCCAAACTTTCTTCCCAGAGGAGTCTGAAAGACTTGGCTATAGGGTCTGTTAGGGTAGGTCAAGAGTAGGTACTCCTTTAGGGTGTGGTTCCTCATTCCTGAAGTACAATTTTTCCAGTTGTTTGAGTGAACGCCAACTAAGCTAATGAGGTGCTAAGAAGATTTCTCTATTCTGGCAGGACCAGAACTCCAATCCCTCCCAGTAATGCTGGACCTCTAGTATCTCTGCTCCACTCTCACCTCTTGCCAGGTCCTATCTGGCAAATCTTGCTCAGCATATAAACAGCCCAGTCTCCAGGCAGAGACTCAAAGGAGATCCCCACATGAATACTGGAGTCCCTTTCTGTACAATTCCTTCCCCTAAATGCCCTACCCTGCAGATTCCAGCTGTTTCAGCTGCCATAAATTCAGATCTCTGCCTCCTCAGCTCAGAGAAAACCACACCCTCTGCTCAAACTCTAAATCTCTGTACTATAATTGGAAAACTTTCACTAGGCCAAAAGCTGGGCATTCATGGAGTTCATGAGTTTCTGTTCTCTCAAGGTTTGCAGTTTCTCTCTACTGGTTGTCTACTGCCTTAAAACAGACGACTTGCATATATATTTTGTCCAGTTTTATCATTGTTAATAGTTTATACAGCTTTTGTAAAATTTATTCCTAAGTATATTATAGATTTTTATGTTAATGTAAATGGAATTTTAACAACTGTTAATTATAATTTCAGTTTTAAGAATAGAAAAAACACTCTTTACCCAGATTAACCAATTATTTCCATTTTACCCCATTTGCTTTATCATTATTTCTCTTTCTCTCCATACACATGTATTAATTATAAAGGTAAAAAGTATATAAATATTATACATACATATTTGGTTAAGGTAATGTCCACCAGATTTTCCAATGTAAAGTTATTATATTTTTCCTTTCTAATTAATAAGTAATTTACAGGGAGATGCTTTGGGACTATGTAAATAGTATGTATATAATCTATTTTCATCAAATTTTCACCTGTATATTAATGGCAACAGCCACTGGGTAAAATATTCATTATAGTATTTACTCAAGTTTATTAAAAATGCACTTTACAGACTCTTCCAGATGGTTTCAAGAATGAGACAAATAAATCAGCCTATATCTACAACAATTACACTTTAAGTCATAAGTGTGGTAAAACTGCCTAACTCTATAGCAACTTAGTTCCATAAGTCCAGCCTCCCCTTTTCCATATATTTCCAACACAGTCTTAGAAGAGAATATGTAGATCTATATAATGAGATTTGCAGAACACAGAAATGCTTCCCAGGCACTAGATGATATGCGGATCTAAAAAGCAACCTCAAAACAATGCTGTCTGCAAAGTGATGAATCATAAGAGACCTTTTTGCTTATAACTACAAAACGCTTTAGGCTTTATTTCAAATGAATGATGCATGGCTAGTAATTAGTATGTGACTGTAATGATGTTTTGTTTTGTTTTTGCAAATGAAACAAATTAAGCAGATTGTGCCATAAAATTTCAATATTACATAGTCTGACTAGAAAGTATCATGTTTCCATACCAAACAACAACAAAAACAACAAGAACCAAAAAACCCCACAATTCCTATTACGGACTTAAATGTCCCACTTTTTAGTTATCTATATAGGAGATTTTAATTCTCAATGAAGTAAAGAGAGAAACAAAATTTCCAAAAACTTAATTTCAAGTTCAACAATTCAAGTTCCTAGATAAACCTTTTAAGTAATTTGTATCTACTATTAAATCAAAGTTAATCTTTAAATATTAAAAATAAATGCTCCAATAATGAAGCATACAGAAACCACTGTTAAAAGTAACTTCAGGTAACATGGGCACCTACAGCAAACAGAAATACAAGAGTGACTGCCACCATTAGAAATGGAGTATGTCCTTCAGTGTCATAAAACTATGATTCACAGTTGACCTGTAATAGTTACTGGTTGAGTGAACAAGTTGCCTCATCTATGGAATGGTAATGCCCATTTCTAGAGTTATGTGAGAATCAGATATAATTATTCATTTATGTATCAAATATTTATTGAAACTTATTATGTGCCAAATACTGTTTTAGGCCTTAGAGATTCATATTGAAAGTAAGACAACAAGAACCTGGTCCAAATGGAGTATACTATAAGCAAGCATAGAAAGGGAGAAAAAGAGATAAGAGAAACAATAAAACAGACAAGATCCTTTTAGATAAGGAGAAGTGCTATGAATAAGTGAAAAATAGGGTAAAGTAGATAGAGAATGATGGGGAGACATCATTATGAGTGCTTCTATGAGGGAGTGGCATTTGAGCTGAAGCAGAGGGAGCAGGGAGAGTAAATGCAAATCTGAGGTGGAAACAGAAAATGACTATGGCTAAATATAGTGGACAAGGAAGAAAGTGGTAAAATAACAGGTTGAAGAAACTAGATCATCTTACAAATTATAATAAAATTCGAAACCAAGATCCAAAGGGTAATTCCCCTAATGGCCAAAGATGGAATAAATGGACTTGCCCCCTCTGCCTGAAACAATATTTTCAGACACTGAACAACAGGCAATGTGGGACAGTGGTTCCTGAGAAAAGGCAAACAAACAAGATGAGCCTGATGAGCTTACTATAAAAAAAGAGTTCCCAAACTGCAGCACAGGGAGAAGGAACCCAATAGTAAGTTAAAAGGAAAAGGACTAAAAAGATATACCACGTTATCACTAATCAAAATAAAGCTGGAATGGCTATATTAATATAACACAAAGTAAATTTCAAAACCATTAGAATATTTTAAGGTTGGAAGTGACATAATCTTTTTTTGTTTTATAATAAGAGGTCACTTGTTGCTGTGTGGAAAATGACAAGGTATTCAAAACATGAGACATAGGGCCTGAAACACAGTAGGTAATCAACAAACGGCAAATACAAAAATATATGCAGTTATGATGGACTGGCCCAGCATCACCATCCCAGATATTTTATCTTTTCTCAACAATAATGTTCTAAAATTAATACCCACACTTTATTATACTTTAAATTTGGCTTCCCATTGCCATTCATTAACACGTATGAAACAAATCACTATAGGCACGGCAATCCTGCCTGATTTTCAGAATTTCATTTAAAAGAGGGATTACAAGAAATCATTAAAATACCATAAACATGATATTTTCATTCAAGAGCTACTTGGGCTAAATCCTCTAAACTTGCAAGTGGTTAATTAATTACATGTTCCAGATTGATCAGTGGACCAGGTAAAGGTTGGCTAGTCATTGAGTGAAAGGGAAAGTTGGAGCTGGATGTAGAGATAGTGGACGTAAGAGATAGTGACACAGAAAAAACTCTCTATGTTGTACATTAGTTTTATTTAAAAGTAACAATAAGAGAGACTTTTCCTGTAACATTTGCTAACTAGCTCATATTTTAAAACAACTCTCCCCCAAGTACTCCACATGACCAATTCTTTGCCTTGACTTTAATTTCTCCTATGCCATTTTACAAATTCTTGCTCTTTCTCTGAAGCCAGAATATTAATGGCAAAGCTGTTTCTGTATTCATTCCAAACATAAACCCGTTAAGAATGACACCTTGCTATGTTTCTTAGTATTGATTGTTCAGTTTTTATTCTCTATTTCTCCATTAGGCCAAATAAAATTCATTCAGGGACTTCTAAAAACAAATTAATGGCCTTTCAGAAATGCACTCGGTGTTTGGGTTCATGCTTCAGTTCAAGCCATTGATTTGGTGGGTATGTTTTGGGAGCAAATCAAATCACTGTGATACATTTTCAGGCAACTCCTCTGCCCTTCAGTAATAAAGTGTGTCTATTGCTTTGTCCAAAGATGCCAGAGGGGCCAGGTCTGTGGTCCGCATTTCAGAGAGAATGGAGAATTATGTGGATACTAAGGTTTGGTAAGACAAAGGAAAGTATGAAGGTAGGATTCAGACAAGGGACATAACTAATAAAGGATTAGGCTATAGCTAAGACCCATAGTTAGGGAAAAATAGTTAGAAACCTGCATTTTGCGCGGGGGATAAAGTTGGGAAAATAGTAGTCTTTTAACTGGCAAGAGAGGTAATTACTAAAGCCAACAGTCAGAATCATGAATAGGTCCAAAGGAGGTTATAAGAATCCAGTCAGAAATAAGGGGCTAAGACCACAGCAGACATAGCTTCTCCCAATCAAAAAACTGAGAAAAGTAAACAAGGCAGAAAAAAAAAGGCACTAAAGTAATAGAATAAGAAGAGAATAGCAGACAGACAATTAAGCAATAAAGCAAAGGATTGTCATGAAGCTAACTGAACTAGTTTTCTCTTAATTACATTCAAAATATAAAATGCTTTAAAAAATTCTGGGTCAGAACTTAGGAAAAGCATAAATAAAGATAGTGTCAAAAGAAACCTATAATACAAAAGCTGCTGGAACCTTAAATCCTTTCAGAACATACTGGCATTCAATTGATCAGAATGATTTAGGTGCTTTACTGTGGCTCGTGGTTCCAAGGGGAGTTACTTACAAAGGAAACATTGATAAAATAGGGTAGAAAGACTCTACTTGCCCATAGCATAAAACTTCAGTAATGCCACATAGTTACTATAGGAAGAAACACACAATGTGACATCAATGAACAAAAAATCGACAGAATAAGTACCGGTCCAATCACAGTGTCAGCATAAAGCCACAAACCATGAAAACTCTTAAACATATTAAAATTTATACTGAATCGTGACTATTTAATGTATAAACGTAAGTCAGTCAATGCACTATATGTGGTACAGCACACATACATATACACATACACAAAGAGAATTAGATTTTCCTAGCAGACAGGAATTTGGAAAAATATAATAAGCCAAATGCTTTGGTAGGGGTGAGGCTGGTGGGTTAACCGTAAATTAACACTAGCTTTTCACTAAAGGGGGAAAAAAATCACATTGACTGTTTCCTAGCCCATCTCTTAAATAAATATGTGGACTTGGATACAAAATTGGCATCCTTGGTAAAGAAAGAAAAATAGCAGTAATAATGGATAATAGCTGAGTTGCAGGACAGGAAACTTGACCCAATGTTAGAGGGAAGAAAACAAACACATTTATCCTTTCAAAAGAGCCAAGTCTGGTATGGAAGATAAGGATGTTTAATGAAATATACAATTCAATACAAAATAAAAATATAAGCTAAGAGGGAAAAGGGAAAAAAAACAAAAACTCAGACAAGTACTATAACGAACCAAATAAATATAGGACCAAAACACGGCCACCCTCTGTCCCAGGAGCCACAGTGCAAATTAAGCTAAATAAAACTTCATACAATTGATTCTGGGTATCTCGAGAGTTTTCAAGGGCTCTTACCCTTAGCATCAGAGGGCCAGTTCCCTGTCAACCAGGGGACAAAAAATGAGGGAAAGGCTTCTCAAGTGAAGTCAGTGGTCAGGCCACTGCAATAATGAGTGAGACAAGACAGTCCACTTTCCGGAAACGTCTATACTCACCAGGCTCTTCAAGGAAAGATAGATTTCCCTCCCTTTGGGCCCTGAGTTTCTGAGGGTAAAAAATGGTTAGTATTTGGTTTTCATAAAGAAAAGCAGAGACAGGACTGGTCCTGAGCAAAAACACAAAGTAGGCTAAAGTCTATCTTTAAAAAAACTTTCCCTTTGCATTCATCTGCCTTTTTCCCACTTCCTGTATCCATCCACTCCTTTGCCAGCAGATCAAGAATCCTGTGCCTAGGAACCAAACGATATGATGGAAACAAGACACAATGTGGAAATGTCGAGTCAGAAATCCTGTGTTTGAATCTTTCCCTTCTGTTTCAGAGGTGTGGGGCTTCTTGGTTAAGTCATCTATTCTATATGAGTTTCAGTTCTTGCAACCCTAAGGGGCTGTGGTGAGGGATATATCAGATAAATGTATATAAACATACTTTGTGAACTATACACCACTGCACAAAAGTCAAATAAGTTTCGACTTTTATGTAAGTTTCATGCACTTGCTTGGCTGCTCTATGGTTGCTCAACTGGTGCAATACCTATTCATTGACTTGAAACTCCAAAATTAATCTCTCTCCCTGCTCCTGTTATCCAAACCCTCATTTTCTAAGTGTAACAAGTCTCAGATACCATATTAAGAAAATAATCAGACTAAACTAACACAGAGTAAGATTTTAATCTCCTCTAGCTTTCCCATTGCAGGAGATGATTTACAAGCAGAAGGGTAACCTGCTGTTTTATAATATCTCATATAGTTAACATGAATTTGTAGTATCTTTTTTTTGTCCTTGAGCACACTTTCTATAATAACCATCAAGCTATTATTATATGCAACTGGATGATTTCAATTTCAGGGGATTCCTAAGGTTTAGGTCCTCAGTTGGATATACCTAGTCAGAGAGCTAGAAGTAAAAAGCTTTTAGCTCAAGAGAAGCTTATCCTAATCAGTTTTTCAGTAATTTGAATTCTACTCTTGAAGGCTGTTCCCATGAAAAGAAAATAAATACTCCAGTACCGTGTCTCAACATGAAAGCTGGGAGTCACGATAATTGATCACAATTGAAATGTTCATCAGTCAGTACTTACCTTTATGTCACACCCCTAACTCATCCCTTTGCCGCTTTGTGAATCGTTAAATTGTGTATATTTAAAAGCCAAAGTACCAAAAGTCTGGAAGAACTAAAAATTGTTCAAAAGGAGTTATTAATAAGTAATTTTGGGATGGATAAAATCATTGAGAAAGAGGAAGGTATGAAAAGAAAAGAGAACAGAAGACAGAATGTGAGTTAGACACTGATTTAAGTGTTAAAAGAAATGGGAAAAGAGCCAGGGAAGGAGTCATACAAGAAGCACAAGAGAGCCAGAAGAAAGAACAAGAAAGTAGATAAAAATAACAGGGTGAAATGCTGCCCACAGGTCGGAAGCATACAGGATGAGAGACGAAAGGACACATGTTGGATCTGGAATTATGAGGTTGTTCAGAACACTAAGAGAGTAACTCTTAAGACAGTGATGGAAGGAAAAGCACATACATAAAACATGCTAGAGGCTCCCAGAACAATGAGAGAGAAAATTCTAACTGTAAAATAGGAAATGGCTCTAAAGAAAGAAAGTTGGTCCTGAATTTGATCATAACAGATGAGAAGAAAAACTATTCAAAATAAAAATATGATGATAATAATAGCAGCTAACATAATTGGGCATTTATTATTGACTACACACATGCATGCTCGCCTTTAAATCTCATCACAACCTAATGAGATAGGTTCTAAATTCACGTACATTTTATAAAGAAAGAAAAATTAAATTGAGGAGTGTTAAGAAACTCATCCAAGTTTCAGAGCTAGTATATGGTAAATTAAGAATTCAAACCCAGATCTGTCTAATTAGACTAGAAGTGCAATAAAGGATATTTGAAACAGTTTGGAATACCACGACGAAAGTTGTTTTAACCCAGATTCATGTTTCAATACTAGAAACATGTATGGCAAGCCTCAGTTAGCCGGGAGCTAAATGGTTCTAGTTTTTCAGTATTTAAAATAATTCATTTACCTTAGGGAAAGTTATCTATTTATTGAGCACTTATTAAATGCCAGGTATTATTCAAGACATTAGGAATTCACCAATACATATCTGAGAGAATGATTCCTGCTCTCATGGACATTGTTTGATAGACTAATCAGTAGGTTGACGGACAGAACATAATACAGTAAATGAGAAGACGATTTCTTGGGAGAAAAATAAAGCAGGGAAGAGGGAAAGACATGCTATGGGCAACTTGGCATGCAGTTTTAAATAAAGTTCTCAGAAAGGACCTCCAGAAGGTGACATAAGAAGAGAAGCCAGAAGGACATGAGGGAGCAAGCCATTTGGTTATCCGGAGGAAGCAAGGCCCAAGGAGAGTAAACAGCAAATATAAAACACCCAACAGCAAGTGTAAAACCCCCAAGAATGTGATTGGCAGAATAGAGGCCATGTGGTTACAGCTGAGTTAGTCAGGGAGAGTGGTAGAAGATGAGGCAAGAAACACCAAGGCAGTGGCAGATTATGTAGAGCCTTGTAGACCCTGGCTAGAATTTAGGATTTTCTTCTGAGGTAGGAAGCCATTATATGGTTACAGGTAGAGTCAGAATATTATCTGACTTAAGTCACTAGCTGTTATGTTAAGAACAGACTATGTTAAAGATAAATTGAGGTAGATATTATTTCTTAATATTATCAAATTCTGTCACACATTTTGCATGTATGTTATATAAAACACAAGCAAAATTTTGTACCTTTTGCCTCAAAGTGAAAAACATGGGGAAGATGACAATAAATCACAGTTGAAAATTCAAACTTTTTGAGAAACTCACTAGAGTTAGCAACTCAATGAAACAGCATATTATTCTGATCATGCTGTGTTTTTATTAGTTCTAATAAATTAAGGAATTGCAGAGTTATTTAATATAGCTGACATTCTACTAATTTCAAGAGAACAAGGATAACAAAAGCTCATAAGAGAATTCATTCAGAGTTCAATTCCACTTATCCTCCCACTCCACTGAGAACACAATTGGTAGTATGTGAGTGATTTTTCCCCTTAATGGCAGGATTTGATATTACTATTTTGATGTACAATTGAACTAAATGAACTCAATCCCTTGATTAAATGAGAGTTCTTTCATCAAGAAATAAGCTTGCACACTTCTGGCATTTCAACTTTATCTTAGTTTATAATATAGGCACTCTGCATTTATTATTATGACGTATTAGAGATAACTCCATTTTCTTTCATATGATAGGAAAAGTGGTTTTTTCTTTCTTTCCACAGATACATAGTCTCATGACCACTAGCTTCTTTCCAAAGATCCCTGATGAATTATATCCTACAAATGCCAAATAGCCCTCTCACCCCAGCTCATGCTTAGTTTTTGAAACAAACTGCAATAGTGCCATATTATAAAATCACCTTGTATAATTCCCTAGACCAGGGATTGCAATTTTCCTCAGAGAGGTGGTAGCAACAAAAACAAACAAAACCGTACTGATGATGAGTCCCTCTCTAGGGAGAAGATTGAGAAAAACAGTAAGGTTTGCATATTTCACCTTGCCCTTCACTGCCTCCTGTATTACATTTCTACTTCACTCCCTAGGTGATCTCATCCAGTCCCACAGCTTTAAATGTCACCTGTTGTGACTGGCTCCCAAATTTATTCCTCCAGCCCTGAACTCCCAGCTTACATTCCAACTGCATACTTTGTAAGTCCACTTGGACGTCTGCAGACGTTTTAAGTGATCTTCCCTCCCACAAGCTGCTTCCCTTTCAAGTCTTTTCCTCATCTCTGTAAAAGGAAACTCCTCTATTGCTAATTGCAAAGGCCAACTTTGGAATCTTCCTTGACTCCTCTCGTACCCTAAATCCAATCTATCAGAAATCCTGTCTTCCTTACTTTCGAAAAATATTTGGAATCTGACCACTTCTCACCAGTGACATTGCCATCAAGCCTGTCAAGCCACAATTTCTCACCTTAATAATGAGATCACCGTAATAGCATGTTAACTGGCCACTGGCGTCAATTTATGCCCCCACCCTACCATCTGTTCCTCACACATCCTCCAGAATAATAAATCTGATCTAAATCTAAAACATCAATCTGATTATTTCACTTCTTTGTTTAAAACTCTCCGATGGCTTTCTTACAGCAAGGTCCATGAGCCTCATGCCATGGCTGCAAATTCCTGGTGGTCTCTCTAATGTCACTTCCACTCTCACTTCCCCTCATTCACTCTGCCACAGCCACAGCCTCAACAGTGCCAAACTAACTTGCCCCTCAAACCTTGCTGCTTGTGGTCTCCTCTATCTAGAACATGCTTCCCCAAGATAGCCACACAGCTAACAAAAGTCACTCAGGCTTCTGCTCCAGCAGTACCTCTTCAAAGAGGCCCTCCCTAGCCATGTTAATCACACAAACATACACTGCCCTCACGCCACCAGTCCCTGAGGAGTATTTATTATTACTCAATATTACCTTATGTTTTTGTTTATGTGTATATTGTTACTACAGTCAACTAAAAGGCAGGACCACGAAGGAGTAAGAGACTTGGCCACTGCAACAAACTCCAAGCCCAGAGCAATGCCCAGCACACAGTAAGGGTTTAATAAATATTTGCTGAATAAATCAACGAATGAATGAGTCATTGCTGAACCAAGGAACTAAGGTATTCAAATAAAACGTATCAGACAGTGGTGTAGGTACCAATATAATCTCAAAGCCTAAGTTCATCTATAAAATATCTGGCAATCCAAGCCCCCATAACACTAAAAGACTGAGGCCTACACTAATGGAACAGTTGCTACCTAGAGCCATTTCCCTCAGAATCATCTAATGAGAGCTCCAATCAGTATTAGAAACGTTCTTAAATATACTCAATTTATTAGCAGTGAAGCCATGTTGAGTTCAACCATAAAAAAGCCTCTAATCTTCTGTGAATTTCAGTATATTTGGTTAAATCAATAAATCTGTGACATTATTTTATACTTTATTGTTAAACATGTAAAGAAAAGATGTAAATGGCCTTTTAAGAGTTTTGTCAACTTGTACCTCCATTGTGTCATGTGTAGGAAGAATTAAGAAGAAATGTGTGAGAAAAAAGATCTTCAGAGAAAATAACAGGAGGGGCAAGGTAAAGATATCTTTTAGCTGACAAGTGATTTTCACTACTTAAACCAACAAAATTTCTATAAGTTTAATTAAAAATTCAAATGGCATTGTAACTATTTTGACTTAGACTGTTGAAGGAGATGGAAGGTGGAAATCAGATCATAAGAAAAATTATAGAAGTAATAAATGTCTGAAGAATTTTAGGCTACAAATCAATGATAACTGAAAGCAAGCTAAATTAACAAGCCCTGAACTAGGTGAAAGAAAAACCATCTGTGCTAGTGAGCCTGTATTAAGTCCTCGATCCCAGTAAAAGCAAGTCAAGAAGGTTGTAAAGCCAAGTGACAAGAATAACTGAACAGCTGAATGCTTATGATCCTAAGAGGAGCAGACCTCTAAGATTTAAATAGCTCTGAATATAGTTATAATAGTTTATTATTCTAAACAAATATCCTTCCTGGGTAGTGAAAGATTTGCAGATGAGACTGCCAAAGTGCTGTCTAAAGCTTCATGAAATTTGAGAGAAGTCGGACAACTGGACAGGTACCAAAAAGCAACAGAAGACAAACAGAACTTCTGTTTTCCAGGAGGGAAGACTGGCGAGATTTCTCTCATTGACAGACAAGAGCAAAGATGAATTATTAATGAGATAAGGAAGTAGTAATTACTAGAAGCCAAAATGGGTTCTGGAAGAACAAATTATATCATACTAACTCCATCTCTTTTCGTAAGTTTTAAAGCGATAACTCTGTGAAAGATGATTGATTTTCTATCTGGACGTCTGCATAGCATTTGAAATAATCAACACCTAAGGAATGAAAGAAAGATTTGGAGACATTTAGTCTGGGAAAGCGATGGCTCGGTGGAGATATTCTTTCAGGTTCCTCATCCATCTTATTCAGTCTTTTCTGAAGGTGTTCAATAAGCCATGATTCTTATACCAAATCTCAATTTCTTCAACACCTTTTAGAAAATGAAACCACTGAGTACCAAAAGTAGTATTGTATAACGGATCTTGAGTGTTCATAGACTTAAACAACATGGCCTTCTGAGTTAAAGAAGGATCAAGGAAAAAGTCCAATGTGGGTGTGTTATCAGGAGAGCAGCTGAAGACTGTGACAGGTATACAAATTAAGTGGCAGAATCACATAGGATGGTTACGTTCTATTTTCTTTTTTAAAGCATTATTTCAGACTTTTATGTGCAGAAGTGTTGGTTACTTCACCTACTTTTGGATTAAGTCATCCTCACCTACAGAAAAGTCATTATGTAGAGATTCATTTCACAAAAAATTATCTCAGAAAAATTCAACAGTTTTATTTTAAAAAGTGATTTTAAAAAAACATTTGTTTTAGGGCAATGCAAATACTCTGTATGATGTCACAGTGATGGATATACGTCATTATACGTTTGTCCAAATCCATAGAATGTACAATATCAAGCGTGAACCCTAATGTAAACTATAGACCTTGAGTGATTATGATGCATCAATGCAGGTTCACCAATGGTGATAAACGTACCACTCTGAGGGATGTTGATAACGGGGAGGCTATGCATGTATGGGAAATCTCTGTACCTTCCCCCCAGTTTTGCTGTGATCCTTAAACTGCTCTAAAAAAATAAAATCTTAAAACTTTTCAAACTTTGTTTTTATTTTACTGTTCTTGCTATATAGTTTCCCTCCTTTCTGTTCATCTCTTCCTTGTTTCATATATTCCACATCACATGGCTAACATATGCTGGAAGTTGTGCCATGTGCTGGGAATATAGAGATGAGCATGATATACTCCAGCGCGTCAAAAAGTTCTGAGCATAAATGAAGACTGACATATAAAATAACACTATACTTCAGGGTAATAAGAGCCATTTAGAGATATGCACAGGGCATTATGGTAACAAAGAGGAAGGACACTGAATTTTGTAGGGAATAACAGAAGTATAAGGGAAACTATTCCAGAGAAGGCTTTCTCAAAGCAAAAGAAAGGGGAAAGGAAGCATATTGGCAGGCCTGAGCATGGCGCCTTCAGAGCACAGCAAGTTGTTGAGGAAAGATGAAGAAAAGGGGAAAATAGTAAGACTAGAGGTTGGAGGGGATGGCAGGAATTGCTTAATTAAAGGCATAATGTAGGGTGAGTGGAAGGGAGAGGATTATAGAGAGGCCTGAGGAAAAGGAAACATTTAGGGGTGACGGGTATGTTCATTATCTCGATAATGGTGATGGTTTCATGGATGTAGTCATATGCCAAAATTAATCAAATTCTACATTTTAAATATATACATTTTACTGCATGTCAATTATACCTCAATGAAGTTGTTTGTTTTTTTTAAAGGCCTAAAGCTAGTCTAAGAATTTGGACATCCATGTAAAAGTTATGTGGAGCAACTGAAGGATTTTAGGGAGCCAGTGAAGGATATTCAGTGGAATTTCACTCTTCATTTTACATCTTTACAAGATGTTCCTTATAACTAAAGACTTAATCAATCAATCTTGATTTACTATGCTCCTATTATGTACAAAGGACCAAGCTTGTCCCTACACACAGAACATATTGCAATCAGTGAGTACCAAGGGTCTTTTGGATCTCAATTCACTTTTAAACTCAAACTTTAAAAACACAAGGTACTGCAGACATCATAAATAAAAGCTGAAAGACAAATGAGAGGCAAAGGAGAAAAATCACAAATATTTACAAAAGAGTAACATATAGATTATATCAGGAGATCCTACAAACTACAAGGAAAAATACATATTAGGAAAATAAAAGATATTAATAGGCAATACTAAGAAGAAATAAATAACTAATAAATATATAATAACTAACTCAATCTCATTTAATAATCAGGAAATATAAAGAAAAAAAATCACCAACTGAAAAAAGAAAGGTAATATTAAGCATTGGTGATGGTGCAAGAAAAAGAATCCTCACATATGTTGTTCGTCAAAGTATAAATTGACACATGTCCTGGATGGACAATTTGGCAGTAACTATCAAGAATACAAATATCTTTTGATATAGCACTTCAAATTCTGGGACTCTTTCCTAAAGAAATAATATTAAAAACAAAAGCTAACCTTTATAGAGAGTTTACAATTATAAGATGATTTACACATATTCACTATATCAATGTATTTAATACTCAAAACAATGCAATAGAAGTAGGCACCATTATTGTCCCTGTGGTAGGTAGAACAATGACACGCCCCCCCCAAACATGGCCACAAAGTAATCCCTGAAACTTTTGAATACGTTATCTTACATGACAAAGGGGGCTTTGCAGATGTGATTACACTAAGGATCTTGAGATGGGGAGATTATCCTGGATTATCCAGGTAGGCCCAATATAATCACAGGGTCCTTAGAAGAGAGGAGAAGAGGGTCAGAGAGGGAGATGTGATGACAAAAGCAGAAGTCAGAGTGATGCTGGACCAGGAACCAAGGAATATGGGCAGCCCCTAGAAAGTGGAAAAAGGAAATCAATTCCCCCTTAGAGCCTTCAGATGGAAGACAGCACTGATGACCCATTTCGGACTTCCGACCTCCAAAATTATAAGATAATAAACTTCTGTTGTTTTAAGCCACTAAGTTTGTGGTAAACCGTCACAGCAGCAACAGGAAACTACTACAGTCCCATTTCATAAATAAGGAAATTAATGTACAGAAAAATGAATAACTACCCAAAATCACACAGCTAGTAAGGTCGATCTAGGACTCAAACCCAGAATCCATGCTCATAACCTCTATATACACTGCCTTCAAATACATATAGAAAGATATATGCAGGATTATTTTTTTAAAACCCTGGGCAAAACAAGAACTAGCCATCCTTCATTAAGGGTATGGTTAAAAGAAAAAGTCATAGTACAGACCATGAAATAGCACATAAGAGTTTAAAAACAATGCATCATGAAAAAAGAAAGACTGAAATATATTTTATGGTGAAAAGTTTCAGAATAATGTATTTTTTAAATGTGCACATGAAACATGCCTACATTTGTAAATACTAAGAAACAGATTTAAGAGTTCAACAAAATGTTAAAAATGATCATTTGTATAGAATGCAGTGAGGCAGTGGGATAGAAGGAACTTTCACAGTGTATTCAATATTTTTATATGTTATTTGAATGTTTTACAACAAGAATATTAGGGTATATTTTAAAACGATGCATTTTTAATGCATGGAAATACGCATGAAATTCCTACGTTTTTTGATTAAAAAAAGAGAGGCCTCTACTGCACAAAGTTTAAAAGCCCTGCCCTACAGTGACACCAAATGGTGGCAGATCAAAATACAGTACACAGACAGGACATTTGTTCAATTCAATCTTCCCATAAACGTTTTTGATTCCTTTCAAGAACAGGCAGCTTAACAGAATTAAATAATATGGAGACAAATACTCAAAAACCTAGAATTTTTAATCAAAGAATGTCTAGTGCACCAAGTTTCAAATGCAAATTTTTAGGCCTCTTTTCAAACTTGAGCTAATCTTCTGATCCCATTGAATATTTACATATCTTATTTCTCACACAGTTAAACCATGCCACTGTGAGCACAGTCATTTTACCTAATGGCTTATTGATCAAAGAAACACTGCAAATGTAAGAGATGCAGTCATACAACTAAAATCAGGTTCTACTCAATAGGAACCAACCTTTGGTAAATAGGCAGTACTTTGTGGGGGATGAAAGAGGAGGTGTTGGGGATGAGGAAAGGAAGGAATCCGAGAAAAGAGACAGGCAATTGATTCAATGACTGAGAGTTTCTAGGAAGTATATCTTCATTTCTTACTCTTACTGATAGAAAATTAAGTTGAATAAAGCATGAAGCCAGGCATGCCAAATATAAACTGATTTCTCAACAAAAAATTTTGTCCTGGACTGTGCAGGGAAAAGAATACTTCAAATTAAGCATGTCAGTCAGTACTCAGTGTCCTCTACCCAGAACCTAAATTGACAAATAAAATCAGCATGTAAAGTGGCTCATCCATTTCAAGTCACACAAAATGATACAGAAATGGACCACCTCCCAGAGCACTCCTGTAAAATACCATTTAACCAGAACTCTTAGTCTCTCAGCATTAAATGACGGCTTGTTCAGATTTATTGATGGGTTATTATTTTTCATATGCCAAAATCTCCCAAAAAACAGAGGATGTATAAATATAACATAATCAGCTACAAAAACAAGTCAATAATATCATTAAACTATGAGGCCTTAAATTCATAGCACTGGACATCAATTCTAAAAGGTACCAGCCCACCCACCACCACCACGTCACCACCACAACTGGACTACAATGCACAGACAGGGCCAGCTCTAGAACACTTAGAACTGTCCTGCTCAAACCAGCCAATGTCCAAGTTATAAGGACTACAAGAAGACTTAGTTCAGGAAAGTAATTTAAGATTCTGAATTACTAGAAATAAAAGATCACTGACTAAACCGTTAGTACCATAAAAGTACCCACGTCTAGTACTCGTGCATTTAAGAGTATTTTTTTAGGAAGAGATAGTATCAGCATTAAAGAATTTCACTTCCAGTTTCAAGGGAGAAATAAGTGAAAGTGGATATGAAACTCTATTACAGCAAACCTGGAGAGAACATAGACATATCAAATGGTTTAGTGGTTGAAAGAAAGCTTCAAGGACATATGATTTAATGGATATTAACATAATATTTCTGAACAGTATATTTGTACACCACACCCTATAGGACATAGAGCTCTGGAAACTTGTATACAAGCAATACATGATAAAAGTAAAACATATTTTTAATTTACATGTTATAGCTTATATATTCTAATTGCTCCATAATTGACATTGATTACTAACATTTTGGATGTATTACTTTTGCACATTGCCTTTCTATCAAAGAGAAAATAACATAAACTAACACTAATGTCCTTGTAGAGCTGCTTTTTATTGTTTTACATAATTCTTGTGTGGAATTAAGTTGATTATATAATGCAAACAACCGTGGTGAATTTAGCCATTGTATCAAATTTGGGTGTTTGTTTAAATAGCACACACCTTTCTGAGAAATCTATAACTCACGTGAATCAAATTAATGAATTTACATAATTGGATAAAAGAAAATTAAACTGACTGGCAAGTAATATAACTGTCGAGTTTTAACTGATTGTTGTTAAAACAAAAACAATGCCAGAAATCACAGTATCAGTCTACAGAATCTGAAGATGAAACAGACCTAAAAGCAAGTTTATCTATGGTGAAAACCAAATGAAAAGGGAAACTTTGGCCCTATTTCAGGGGTGGGGCAGAGCAAAGGCTATCCCTATCCTGACTACTCCTTGTGTGTGGACTCTGATGATTTTTTAGGTAGAAATGATTAGTACTTCAAATCTAGGATTAGTCAAAAAGTAAATGTTTTTCTACAAGACAAAAGTCTTGAAAGAATCTGCAGTTTAGTTTACCTCAAGTCAACTGCCCATCTTCGATACAAACATAATTTCATTAATTTTCATTAAAAATGAAACTTAGTATTATGGAAATCTTACAGAAATATGCATAGCAATTATAATCAATTTCCTAAAACCACCAAATTATTTTATTATTTATACCATGTTGATAAATTGAAAACATATCACTCTTTAATGAATTAGTGAACTTAAAATTGAGCTTTTATTCCAAAAAGGAAAACAAAGTATTTCAGATATTCTACACGGTCCACACACTCTTTGTTCAATATTTTTCTGGCAATTCTCAAGTATAGTTGGGAACTTTAAGCAGATTTCCCCTCTTTTTTAGAGGGAAGGAGTGAGAAGTAGGGGGAGCCAGACTGGGAATGGTGGCAAATTGAAATGGAAAAAGATAAAGTTGAAGAACGTTATTATTTGACAAATAAGAGAATATGAAAAGTTCTCATTTTGCCCTCAACTTTCTTTCTCTTTTCTTCACCAAAATAATTATATTTTAAAATGTTAGTACCACACAAAATAGAACTTATGTGTTCAAAAATCTTCATAATCAATAATAAGATGGTAAAGCACTGTTCATATTGTCCATAGCAGATGTTTTTCAACAGCATTACTTGTTCCACATTATATTCCATTTGCAGTCAAGTATGACCTGGCATTGAATGTGTGGATTCAAGGTCAAGTTTGAGTTGACATGTCCTGAAATGGAAGTGGTCTATCTCTATCTTAAAATCAAAACTATAACCTCTAGCACTGGTATCTGGAAATACAGTTGTTTTAACTTTCTGACCCCTACAAGTACACTGCTTGTAAATTATAGTTCTTTGATGTAAACTCTAGATTTTCAAAGTAAGGCATAAGCTGGCTATTTTAATAAACCTCAAATATCTGCAAGTTTAAGTTCATTCTTCTGTGATAATCACTAGAACATGGGAATAGTTTTAAATCTTTTCTGTGATGATATGCAACATAAAAAGTTACTTGTTAAATAGACATTTTTATATAAGCTTGTGTTTCAGATTTAATGTGCATGGGAAACATTTCAAAATTATAATTTCACATTTTATCACTTTCATTCAAGACTCAAAAAAGATGGCAAAAACCAAAACTCTAATTAGTCCGTGGTTAAAAATTTAATGCAAATTCTCCCTTATTCACTTATTCTCATTTGGAAGACACTACAAGTAGAGCATCAAATGGGGATCAAGAGAAAGACAAAGTGATCAGGTAGCCAAAAATAAAGCAAGCAAAGAAATACAGAAAAAAAGAGGGGGAAAAATGAGAGGAGAAAAGAGTGTCTTGGAGAATTGTGTTAAAAAAAAAAAAGAAAGAAAAACATTTTTGTAAAGACAGTAAGTTTAAAAGTTTTATAATAAAAATTATAAGTTTGCAAATAGGAAACACTGCTTTTTTATCTTCTGTGTTCTATTCAGAGTTTTGTGAACCTGGGGGCAGGGAGAGGGGGAAGGTACTGTAGGGAGGGCTGAGTAGAATGTGTTTACAAAGAGACAGGAAGGAAGTTAAGAGCAAATGCCCACAGCATGCAAAATATGGTGTGCAGACATAGTCCTTTAGTTAGCCAACACAAATTTTCAAAATTATACCAAATACAATCCCATCATGCTCCTGGAGGTTGGTAATAATATAACTGAAGATGAAAGGAAAAAAATAATAATCTTATATAAAAAAAAAAGAAACACTACTTTAAAGTCTAATCATGATGACTGAGTATAACCAACCTCAAAATGATAATGATAGAAAACAAGAGGAGAAAGAAAGCTTGATAAAAATCTTAATTTTAAGTTGCAACACAGCTAATGTATAACATTGGCAAGTCTTTTCACCTGTTCAGACCCCAACTTCTATAAAACAGGAGGCTGGAACAAGATGATGATCAAGGTGTCTCAAAGATTTTTTAAAACGTATTCATTTTTCACCCTCATTGCCAAGAAAGAGACTATATTTCTAATTTCAGAGTCTAAAATATGAGATGAACTGAAGTGAGTGATTAGAACAAGAAACTGAAGCTACTCCTGCAATATGTTGGAACACAGAGCTCCAGGATAAATCATAAATATATTCTCTAGTCACAAGGAGTACAGTTTTCATTTTACATTTTGACATTAAACAGAGAACATAAAAAATCATGTGTATACTTTGTAAATACAAACCCCTCGGACTTCATTTAAGACTAGAGTTTCAATATATATTTTAAATCAAGATAATTTCCCATAAATATCCTTAGGTTTAAAAAAAAGCAAGATGGACATTAAAGGTTTGTGAGTAACAACAATGTGAAAAGGCTTGACATTTTCTTTCCCCTGCTTTGCAAAGGATAAAAATCCCCTCAAAAGTAAGTTTACCCTGACAGGGAGTACTTACCACAACAGCAAACTGCTCGGGTTCACATAAGTTGTTATAGTCACTCTTGAACTGAGACAATGAATTTAATTGTTCTTGATCAGGAAGATGCTTTATTAAGTTCTAAAAATTAAAACCAAAGGAAAAATCTTCACTAAATACAATTCCTGAGTTCTAGGAAAACTTATTAATAAACTATGGGAAGGAAACCAGTGAAGAAGTTAATCTTTAGTTCTATTTCTAGGTAACCTCCCTTATACTAAGCCATAAGCTACATTCTCTGCATCTTCAAAGCTCTTTTCCTCTTCCGTATCCAGAGTTATTATATATTCAAATCAAGCTCTACTGAATGTTTATTTGATTAGCTATATAATTGAGAAAGAAGAACTCAACCTATACCAAAGGAACAGCTTTCTCACCTGGATAAATGTGATCAATTACATTTCAGCTTGAGGGAATTAAATGTCAGAAATTTCAGGCAAAGCCAAACATATTTTAACACTTCACTCGGGGGCATAAAAGAAATCATCATATTGCTACTAAAAGGCAAGGGAAAGAATAGAAAAGAAATCAAGGGAATTTTAAGGACAGTGCTTGCAAGACAACCAATATGATTATGGTTTTAATAATAAAAATGAAGATCTCTCTAAAACAATGACAAAGTGACTTTCCTGATGTGAAAGAAAATTTGAAAAGGCACTGAAGACACAGAATGATATACTTTGCAGATAAAAGCATATAAAGAGATCCTTTGGGAATGTTAGTGCCCACAGCTGTAACAGCTCTTTGCCTGTTTCACTTGCAGTCCAGAAATCACAGGTTCATTTGATTGTTCTGGCTCCTTTGTCCATGCACAGCCTTTCCCAAGCCACACACTTAGACATGAAAAACACTCCCAATGGAGAAAGACCAAGGGAATAAACAGAATTATGCTCTTCTGTTAAAACAAATGATTAAACCATCCCTTGGATAAAATCTATATATGTCCTCTGTATCAAAATATAATTGACTATAATAGTGTTATAACAAGTTAGTGTATTGATATTAAAATTAAGAAAAAAAGTGTTTGGTGCTCACAATCCCAAATTATAGCATTCATATATTGTCTACAAGCCCAAAGGCAAGTACAAATTATAATTAAGCCTACATCATGCTATATAAATTTGTAGGGAAAAAAAATCCCCCAAAGGTGCTATTAGTTAAAAATACTGTTAGAGAATGTTATATATCAAAGTAGTTAGAGCAAAGAACAAGTTTTTGACTCACTGTGTACCTTTGGACAAAAACTTGGTTGACTGGCCAAAAACAAACAAAAAAAGTGGCAATTTAAGATCATCCCTAAAAAAAAGCATTCACTATTAATACTACCAACTGAATAAAAGCAATGCAGGTATATGGCTTTTCCATATAAATAGAAATTTCTCTTAGAATTGCCTGAGACTAAAAGACCTGATTATTTATATTTTCTTTTAACCATTACAGTTGACAGCTGGATTATTTGAATTATTTACAGCATTGGGCTTCTGAATTTCTTCAGCATCCTTTTAGATGACCAACAAATCCCCTTGAATATTTTTGATTAATGTATAATTTTAATCTCATCAGAAATCTATTAATTTTTCACTTCATTATTTTTGCTTCCTAAAGTAATAAAACTGTTGTGATTAGTCAGAGTACAAGCCCAACTTTCCTTTGTCTTTCCCTTTACCAAATCTCCCTTTATACAAATCCTAAGGTCCTATCAAACTAAACTCTTCACAGTTGCCCACACACACCCAGCTTTCCCCTCACAGCTCAGGGTATTATTACTGCCAGAATAATTGCCCCTCACTATTACTCACATTGCCCTTTTCTACATCCCCACTGTATTCAATCTTTAAGTACCCTTCCCTCCACATCTATACACACCTAGCATATTATCTAGTTCTAAAACAACCTTAATACAGCCATATTTATCTTATATTTTAGTTATATATGTAAATGTCATCTCTCACCAAACTATAAATTCCAAAAAGGTCAAGTCTATATCTAATTGAGCCTAATACAATGCTCTGCACATGGTGGGCACAAGAAAATATTTGCTAAATGAATTAATTAATAGGAGACTGATGGGGCAAAGGTAAATAAATGTGTAAAGAATGAGGTGGGAAAATGACATCAAAAATGACATACTATTGACATCTTGTTATATATGAATAAATAACTAGATATGCCAAAATAAAATCATGACAGTGAACAAAGCCATATCACCAAAATGATGATTATTACAAAGTAATGCTTTTTCATGCCCTGTTCAAAAATAGGCAAGTCTCCCCTTTATAATTGGGAATTTTTTTTTTTTTTTTGGCTAAGGAAGATTTGTCCTGAGCTAACATCTGTTGCCAATCTTCCTCTTTTTGTATGTGAGCCACTGCCACAGCATGGTGGCAGGCAAGTGGTGTAGGTCTGTGCCCAGGAACCAAACCCTGGCCACTTGAAGGGAATGTGCCAAACTTAGCCACTAGGCCACTGGGGCTGTCCCTAGGAAACTATTTTTAAAATTAAAAATAAGATTTCAAATAGCATGAAATTCTTATTTTATTAATGAATATATGAAGACTTTACATATATCCAAACTAAAGTTTTAGATTTTATATTCATAAAATTGATTTAATATTTATTAAGTGTTGTAGGCAGAATAATGACCCAACCTCCCTGAAGATGTCCACACCTAATCCCCAAAACCTGTGAAAATATTAGATTAGGTGGCAAAGGGAATTAAAGTTACAGATAGAATTAAGGTTTCTATCAGCTGACCTTAAAATAGGGAGAGTGTCCTGGATTATCTGGATGTAACCAATGTAATCACAAAGGTCCTTAAAAGTGGAAGAGTGAGACAGAGCAATAGAGTGAGAGGGAGTATGACTATGAAAGAAAGGAACAGAGAGATCCAACATTGCTGGCTTGGAAGATAAAGGAAGGTATCCACAAGTCAAGGAATGAGCGCAACCATGAGTAGCTGAAAAAGACAAAGAAACAGACTCTTCTCTAAAGCCTATGGAAAGGAATGCAAGGCTGGCAACACCTTGACTTTAGCACAGCAAGGCCCATGCCAGACTTCTGTTGTACAGAAATGTGAGATAATAAATTCATGTTATTTTAAGCCACTAAATTTGTGGTTAATTGTTAGAGCCATAATAGAAAACTAATATAATAACATACTAAACTACATATAATAACATACTAATAACAAGCTAATATAATAACATACTCTAAAAACATAATAAATACTGATATAAAAACATAATAAATTACATGGAACTGAATGTTCTTTGGACATGAATTTAAAAACATAAATAATTCTTTTCCCCTTTCTATACAACAAAAGCCACGTGATCCAAAACATTCATGTATCAAGTTAAAAGCTACTCTGTAAAAATTTAACATGCATTATAAAAAATACAAACATGTATTAAGTAGGAAAATTTTCTTTAAGGAACTTGGAATCTACTCCCAACAACAAGACACATACACAATCAACAATAATAAAGACAAAAATCTAGTAAAAAGGAAATGCTAGGAAAAAAAAAAGCTTAAATAAGAGTTATTGAATTAGGTGGTTTATGAGTCTCAAGAGACTCACAGCACAAATCACTAACAGGATTATATTACCAGCATATTTAGAAGATGAGATAAGAGAGGCAAAACCAAGAACGACTTCTCAGGATCCCATTTACTAATGGATTAAAATGTCTAGAATAATTTAATTGCTTGTTGACACCAACAATCTTTGGATTCTTTTTATTGGAAAAAAAATCATTTTTCTAAGTACATCTATTATAAGATTAAAAGATAGTAAACTGAAGAAATACTATTCTCACTATATAATTTGTGGTTTGATTCTCCAGCTTTAAATTTTATCAAAATATGCATTATTGATGCCTTGTGTGGAATTCAGCAAGGGACTTGGGCACCAAACCAGCATTCCTTAAATAATAGTGCAAGTAGAAACCATTTAAAAAATCTTCCAGCCTTCTGAATGAATTCAGAATACTGTACAAACCATTTTTAGTATTTATAGGAGCACAAATGACTCAAGTAAGGGTTGTTAATAAAGGTAACTCTAAATAAAGAGAAAACTCCCTCAATTTTCTATAACAAATAATAATACAACTTTATATGACATAAGCCTAAGAAAAACATATTTTAAGATTATAAAAATAAATTTAAATTAACATATTACTAGTCTTAACTGTAACAAAAACTAAAACATATACGTAAAATTAAACAATTTGCCTTTCAGAAACACTCATTTAAAATAATTGAAATGTAATCATTTTGATAGCAATATATTTAGTCTGCAGTTAAGAGAAGATGCAGAGTTTCATCTCCTGGCAATGCAGAAGTTATGCTAAAACTAATTATGCAGCAATGATTTTCCAGTTGAATGATCTGGTTTAAGAATTTTGCTTCACTTACAGATTTCTATTTAATGAGAAGCTTGCAATGAAATATTGGAGTTCAAGCTCTCTGCCTGTTTGTTTACCTGAATCATAGACTCTGCCAACTGTGTTTCATCCACTTCCAATATCATCATTTTGATTTCCTCATATGGCACCCGAAAAGAGCCCAGGAAAATCGCTAAGAGGGGGGAAAAAGAGGGTTCGTAATGAATAAGAAAAGAATTTGAGTATAGTTCTATATGTAAATCAAAAATAATTTATAAAATGAGAGATTTTAAACACATAATCACTGTGTAGGAAATTTTCAGTAGCACATTTTATACTCTTCTCCAGTTTTAGAACTAGTGTTTAAACAACAGTCCTATATTATTATGCTGGTTCTGAGGTTGATTTTTAATGCTTAGCCTATCATAGGAATGGTGCGAATTTTCATGTGATTAAAAAAAAAGTATGTTTGGTATACTATAAAAACATCACATTGTAATGAAAAGAACCATAAAGCCCAATATGTGCATGTAATATTTGTCTAAACGTGTGCTATTAGCTTGCAGAATATCTCTCAGCCCTATTAAATAGTTCAGAAAAAATATTTTAAGAAAACTGCTAAGCAGTACATTAACACTTTTACAAGTTACAATAGCACTTCACTGTTCAGAAATATTGTAGACAATATGCCAGAGAAATAGCCTTTGCATGTAACTAAAGTTTAAATATCCAATATGAGAATACAAATTTTCAAATTATTTTCAAATTGGGAAATTATCCAAATGGATTAGATGGAATAATATGCTATTATTGAGAATTCCAATGTTATGTACATTTTCTTTTTGGTGCCTCATATACCTAGTGTTAAAACATAATGATCTTCTCAAAAACTACTGAGGTATATGAGGATCTTTTCATAGCATTAGATTTAATGCTTTTGCTGTTTCCCCTAAATTCTATTATTATGTTTCTTCTCTCCAGTGACAGATATCACTTCTCAAACATACTCAGAACTTGCTAACAATAGCCCACTAATTTATTTTATACACTGAACTTGTCACTTTGTCTGTAGAAATTTTCATATAAAGACATTATGCTTCATAAGACTTAGAAAACACGATCTGCTTTTTTCTTGGAGTATAGTTGTCTTCCAGATTCCTGAGGATACCACATATCATCTACAGATGCATAACAAGGGTTCTTATCACCAGCTTCATTCACACATTTCTGAACTCAAACAGTCATAAATGTGGGATAATAGTGCTAGAAATTATAGACGTGTATAATCCTTAATATCCCAAGAACAAGATAAAATTAAGGATCTAAATGATATTATAATAGAGATTAATGGAATTATCAAAGGATAACCCTGTAATAAACACCAGAAAGCATAAAAAGATAATAACTATATGATCAAGATAATCAATGAGTAATTGATGGGGAGGAAATAAAATCTAAATCTGTACATCATGTACAAAACAAGTTGTATGTGATTGTAGAATTAAATGTAAATATTAACAACAAAAATGAATAGTAAAAGAAATTTAACATGGCAAATTAGCTCATTTATGATTAGAGAAGAACTTCTTAATCATAAAAATCATTGGAAAACGTGTAAAGATTGATATCTGACAACATAAAAGGAAAAACACTAAAGTCAAAGCACTTAAAACAATTAAAAAGCAAGGAAGCTTGGGGGATAAACTTGCCTCAAAATTCAGAGCATTTTTTTTCCCTTCATTAATATTACCACGAGGTCGAAATAGGAAAATAAGCAAAATGTATGTAAACTCAATAAAAACAATAAGGAAAAAAAGACAAAAAATAATGTAATATGTTCAACCTCAGGAGTAAGCAAATTGAGCAGGCAAACTGCTAAGATGTATCTGGATTGCAAATTTAGTAAGATTAGTAAGATTAATCAGAATCCTTGACATTTTGATTCCCTTTGAGAAACAATAAATTGCACTCAAGAAACAGTCTATGGATATGACAAAATACAAAAAATAGAAAGATCAAAAAGAATTACTCTGAGGTATAATATAGTAACTGAGAAAGAAATGACAGTTTTATATTTCAGGTAGTATGGCAAAGTGGAGAGAAACTCTTGAAATGTATTTTTTAAAAAAGATATTTTTAATCTTAAGTACATTTCTGAGCTGTCCTGAAAGAAAGGAAAGCAGAAATTCTGGGAGAAAATAAAACAATTATTTAAAAAAATGAGGGAGTGAGCACAGTGGCATAGTGGTTGAGTTCTCGCACTCCACTTTGGCAGCCCGGGATTCACGGGTTCAGATCCTGGGGATTGACCTATGCACCGCTTATGAAGCCATGCTGTGGCAGCGTCCCACATATAAAGAAAAGGAAGATGGGCATGGATGTGAGCCCAGGGCCAATCTTCCTTAGCAAAAACAGGAGGATTGGCAACAGATGTTAGCTCAGGACTAATCTTCTTCACCAAAAAAAAAAAGAAAGAAAGAAAGAAAGAAAAATTTGAAATATTGGGCAGGGAAAAAAAAGACATTATTAAAAAGAAACAAGAAGATTTGAGGGAGAAAAAAGAACATTTAGAAAAATACATATATATTAAACTACTGAAATTGAAAATTCAACATATGCATTAGATATTAGATAAAGAGAAAACTGACGATGTGAAAGACAGAGGCAAAGGAGGTATCCAAACACAAAGACAGTAAGATGGAAAGATAATAGGTTAAGAGACGTAGAAGATGAGTAAGGATACCTAAAAAAAAATGTCTACTTGAAGTTCCAAAAGGAAATCACAGTAAAAACAGAAAAGAAGCATATTTAAAGAGAAAATGTCAGAGAATTTTCCACAATTATAGAGAAACACAAATTATCAGAATAAGGAGGCTCAACAAATCCCAAACATGATAAACTTTTTAAAAAGCCACACTAGATCCCTATAAAACACTAAGCATTGGTGAGGTTTAGAGTGGGAACACTTGAGCACTAATGGTGGAAGAGTAAATTGGTACAAACACAGAACAGGTATATACTTACAGCAGGGGTCACCAAATCTTTCCTGTAAAGGTTCACGCAGTAAATATTTTAGGTTTTGTGAGCCATACAGTCTCTGTCACAATTATTCAACTCTGCTCTTGTAGCACAAAAGCAGCCATAGACAATATGTAACCAAATGACCTAAGTTCCAATAAAATCATGTTTAAAAAAATAGGCAATAGACAAGATTTAGCCTGAGAGCTATAGTTTGTCACACTCTGGCTTCGTACCACCAAAAAATGGGAAACAATCCAAACATCACCAAGGGTTCAATGAATAAAGTATAATATTCAAAGAACGTTACACTAAACTGCAATGAAAATGACTATCCTACAGCTAGATGTATTAACATGGTATGATTTTATTTACCTAAAATTTAAAGTGAGTCAAAACCAAACAACTTATTGTTTAGGAACATGTTCTTGGTTGGTCAAGCTATAAAGAAAAGGAAGGAAATATTTAACCCAAGATTCAGGATAAGGTTAATTCTCACAAGAAGGGGGAGAAAACTGGAGAAGGTCATATATAAGTCTCTAAAGTATTAGTAATGTTCCATTTCTTTGGCTACAGATGTTTGATTTAAATAATTAAACTGTATGATGCATTTTATATATTCTCTCATATGTGTAATATGTTATAACAATTTAAATAATTTTAGATGAATAATATGAAAACAATATGCACAGGGAAAAATAGGTGGCTTACTCTGTCGTAAAGGATTAAGTTTACCCAAGTGAGGTCTGGCTCCTGTGAGGCACTCTCTAAGCCCTTGGAATGTCCTGCCTGATAAGAGAGTCTTTGTTTACTAGGAGCACTGGGTCACACCAAGCAGTCTATGCTAAAGATGTGATTTATGGTGGGGGCATTGGGTCACACAGTATTAGCTTGACCTCTGGAGGGGTTGGAAACTGGGGTCAGTCAAGCAGGGGTTCAACCACAACCAAAATCCAACAAAAATTCTGGATACCAAGGCTTGGGTGAGCTTCCCTGATTGGCAATAATCTGTGAGTATTGTCACACATCAATGCTGAGAGAAGCTAGTGCTGTCCATGGCTCCACTGGGAGGGGACAGCTGCAAACTTCATGCTTGGAACTCTCCTGGACTCTGCCCCACATGCATCTTCCCTTGACTGATTTTAATCTGCATCGTTTTGCTGTAATAAACCACAACCAGGAGTAAAACCGCTTTCAGTCAGTTCTGTGAGTCCTGCAAACAAATTATCAAACTTAAGAGTGGTCTTGGGTGTCAGAAGTGAAGGTGGTCTTGTGGACCCCCTAATTTTGCAGACAAAAAACTTGGCCTGGTGGCGTAGTGGTTAAGTCCACGTGCTCCACTTTGGCGGCCCGGAGTTTGCAGGTTCAGATCCCAGGCATGAACCGATGCACTGCTTGCCAAGCCATGCTGTGGCGGCATCCCACATAAAGCTGAGGAAGATGGGCATGGATGTTAGCCCAGGGCCAGTCTTCCTCAGCAAAAAGGAGGAGCATTGGCAATGGATGTTAGCTCAGGGCTAGTCTTCCTCACAAAAAAAGAAAAAAAGACTATATCCTCTCACTTATACAATTATGTAAGTAAATATTATGACTAAAAAATAATATGTATAATTAATATAGTAACAAATAGCAGGAAAAAGAAAAAACGTTAACAGAGGAATTTACTTTGCAGATGGGCATAATTTATTCCTTTACTTTCTTCTATTTGCAATTCATCCACTACATTCAGGTATTATTCCATAATTAAAATAACATACACATTAAATACATATTTATAAAGACTGAACTATGGTTTTTTTATAGCTTATGAATAAGTTTTTCAGAAAACATTTGCTATAACTAAGAGCAAAAAATTTACAGAAGAGTTGAAAATGGCCTAATGAAAAACACACAATTCAGAACACAAGCAAAGACCTTTTTAAAAAAAGTATTCAAAAGTTACCGAGAATAATAGGAGATACTCATTCAAAGCCTCCAAAAGACCCATTGAAGTGAATCTTTTTACTAACATGCATCTTATCCTTCAAAATGTGATTATATAGATCCCAGTGGAAAGCTTGGAATTCAGTGAAGGAGTGTAAAGTGTGCAGATTTTGGAACCACTCACACATGTTTTCTGCAAGGGAACTTATAAATATTCAAACCTTTACATTAATTCATAGATTCCAGTGTTCCTCCCTTTACAGCTCTAATACTCACTCCAAAAAATCTGGTAAAGCATATGAGCCTTGTAAAACTCCCAAGCCATGTCTTGATCCTAGAATGGCTGGAATTCTATCTTTTATGCTGACTCCAGAGTCATTGCCAAAAGCTCTATGAATTCAAAATACAGGCAACCTAACTCACCTTTAAATAGGTAAATAAGTGAATCTTAGATCCTTTCCTCAAAATTCTATAGACCATTTCAGTTAAGGGAAAGTAAGATTTCTGAGTGACAAATAGTCAGTATATGAGATATATTCAGTATATCTCAAAAGACTGAATTTCATAGACAAAAACCAGCTGTGAATCAGACTATAATTACAGTAAAGATTATAGGCTGCTACAGCTTCTTAAAGCTTAAATTATAACACTTGCTACAATCAGAGAGGGCAAGAATAATTCTAGAATGGATTACATCATAATATGACAGGGTATAAATTCTGGACCTTTTGACTTTATACTTTAAAACGTGTTTAACAATTAAATGAATGGATATATATCCTCTGGCTAAAGCAAACAAGACAAACAGTATTGTTCTCTATGATAATATAATTTTGTTATCTCTAAACAGGAAGAGATATCCTACTTAGCTCTTGGCCATTTTCAAAATGAAAATGAAATTTTCATTTCATTGAAATTGCTACACCCACCAGATTCCCTACCTATAACGTCAGGGCTATGACCCATGTGGTGGGGCTGTAGTAAAGATTAAAGAGTCAAATACAGTAATCAGTAATTATTAACTATTACAATTAAATTTGAAATCCTATTTAGCACATGTTCTGTAATATATAAATAATACTAAAGAACCCTGTTCAACAAGCCAATTATTCAACTTTGAGATGACTATTTAGACAGTAACTTCTCATGGCTGACCCCATCTGAAAAGAATTCTATTCAAAATGATATTGCTTCAGGACCCTTAACAAGACTGTTCAGATTCAAGACTAGCAACCTGTAACACAGGTGATGGACATCTTTCAAGAAAAAATTCCTCTCTTTCAGATCACAGAGTATTTTTTTTGACATTATCTAACTTAATAACACTTTGAACTGAGACAATGTTCCTTTAGAGGGGAAAATTCCCTGAAATATCTGTATCATATAACAGTCTCCCCAATTTCAATGGTCTGAGCACAAAAAAAATTAAAAATTATTTCCAATTCAGACTACACATCCATCACATGTCAGAAAGACAGGGCTCTGTTACTTATGATCCTCACATCAGGATGATGGACACCATTCTAACTGCCATTCTGAGTGCAGGGGAAAGAGCCCTGGAGCTTCTCGCACCAGCAATTGAATGCTTCCACACAAAAGTTACCTCATCTCCACTTACATTGTCATTGGCCCAAGCAAGTCACATGGTGACATCTAACTTGAAAGAGACAGGAATGTACTACCAACTTGGGCTCAGAAATAAAGAACTGTACAGTGGCCATAGCATTAATGTCTGCACACTATCCATGGGGATCTCAGCAGGCCTACGCTGCAGAAAAGGGATGGCCCCCTGTCATAGTGAGTATGAAAAGGGGGTTCCAAAACTTACATGAAAGGAATGTCAACCCTGCCTTTTGCACACATTGCCTCTAACTTAACTCCCGCTTTCATCGACAGCATGGATCTTTATCCATTCACTGAAGAATTGTTTTGTTCCAATACTTGCTAAAAGCTCACTTGAAGCATATAATAATCGAAGGGCAAACTAAAAGCCATGTTAACTCTACATGCCTCTAGATTCTCCACATTATATCCCTCTTGCTCCATCAGAAAGTAATATATACAGATCATATTATCTCAGTTCCAAGCAGAACTATCTTTCACGCATTTAAGATGCAGTTAGAAATGAGTTAGAAGTAAAACTATTTGCCCTCTTCTCCCACAGTAATTCAGTCAGGAAGATAATTCAACACTAAGCATTTAGCTCCTGTAACAGTAATTAAATCTAAAATATTTCCAGTCAGTACTTTTGAGGAAAGGCTTTGAACTGCTCAGATGGGATAATGGAATTCATCATCTTTATTTCCATTAATATTCCAACCTCCTTTGTGTGTGATCAAGTATTACAAGTAACAGAGATTCAGAGGCATAAAAGAAATAATCCACTACCATTTTTTTCAAAATATGATGTCATCACCTAAATTCTTAATTCTTTATTTTTATACTTAAAAGAGAGACTAGAAAGGGCAGCTTTCTTTTCAGTTATGGGAGATATATTTTCTTTCTAAATCCTTTTCTTAGTTTTATATTCCAATATGCATCAATCTTTGGAAGAATTGAACCCACAATTTGCCTAAAGAAAAGGAAAATTATCTTTTAATTTATTACTCAAATACTACTATTAAAATGAAAAACAAGTCATAAAGAAAATGAAATAATTAAAAGGAACCACCTCCAGTGTATTTTGCTAATTTAATAGTACTGAAATCTGATACTTACAAAGGTTCTGGGCAATTTTAGAATCTAGAAATTTAAGTTCTTTAATTTTTTTCTTAATAGCTTTCTTCTCTTCAAAATCATCATCTTCTCTTTTCTCTGTAGAAAGAAAGATAGATCCATGTTAAGGGCAGTACAGCATTCAACTGCAAAAGGACAGGATGTGAACTTTCTGTCATCAAAGAATCTAAAAAAGAAACCTTTTAAATCACATAGCTATAAAAAATAATAAAATAATAGACATTCCAGGACCTAAACTATTTCAGATAGCCACTGGTGGCTCTTATGCTAGAAAAACTACTAAAAGTAAATATTTGAAGGTCTAAGAGGAAAAAACAAAAAACTGATGTGCACTATGGAAGCCATACCATCAGGTGCACGAATAAGTACAGTTAGCTCATTTCAACAGAATACAGGACACAATGATAAAAATAAATACACTTATACTTAGAAAAGGTTGAGAAGTTAGCTCTAAGAGTGCCAAACCAAAAGAATCACACAGCTGTTTTATGTTTGATATACCTCCTATACCAAGCTTATTTAAAAATATAGCTCATATGAACCTAGAAGAGTAGGCTGTCTACAATTTGTTTTCCAAATCTTTGAAATAGTCAAATTTTGACACTCAGCTTATTTTAGCTAAGTATTTTAAAATCAACAAATGCATTTAACTTCTCTATCCTTGGTATAAAAAAAAAAGAGAGAATAAATACATCATGCTAAACAACAATATGTGACCTGTAGTTACAACACAGCATATGACAGTCAAGGTTAACAGCTGTAACCAATAACGTGATCCTTTCCTCTTTCCTCTATGTCCATGGACAGCCCTTCTGATTCAAGTCTTTACAAAATTAAAATCATGGTAACAAAGAACAGAGCAAAGTGTTTAGAGATGTACAAATAAATCACTAATGCTGGGAAAAAATAACTTCAAAAAGCATCTTCATGTATCAAGATGGCACATTATAATTACATCTCTTTTATATCAGAAAAGCATACTATAATTACGTTTTCGTACATAGTATGAGCCAGAGATCAAATTTTAAACTTTTTTAAAAATTAAGTATCTCTGTATCATTTTATGAATAATCAACTATCTTCTCAACTGATTTCACATTACACTTTTATCCTATACTTGTTTAGTGGGCTTCTATTTCTGTTGCATTGTCCCACGTACTACTCTTGAACTACTATCACTCTGTCTTAAGCAGCGTAAATTTATGATATATTTTATTAGTTGGCTTTTCAAATTATTTCTCTCCCTTTTCTAAATTTTCTAACTCATTTATTTTTCTACATGAACTTTAGAGCAATTCAAAAGTTCCAAAAATAAAGTCCACTAGAATTGTGTTTGAATTGCAAGGCACTTGTAAATAGATTGAGAGATTTGATATACTGACAATTTTCAAACTTTCTAATCACAAAATGACATGTGTCTATAATTACTCAACATAATACAGTATTCTTCATAGACAACCTGTGTATTTATTATTAATATTAGGTGTCCTAAGTACATCTAAATTATACTAAGCATTGTGGGTGTGGTGGGGAGATTGGTTAATTCTACCTTTCCTCACTACATAACTAGTTATTGTTGGAATATAGAAACTTGGCTAAATTTTGCATCTATGTTTTTATCATCAACCACTTTACTCATTTATTCTTTCATGCAAATGAGAAATATCGATTAAGCACCAACTAAAGGGGCTGTGCCAGGCAATGCAGACACAACACTAAGCAAAACAGAGACATCCTGGCCTCACAGAATTCAAGGACCAACAGAGGTGACTGCAAAGTGAATGCCTATTACAGTACACAGATATCCGCGATGTTTTGATTAGAACCACGGGAGAATCAAGAAGAGCTCCCTAACCCATACTTCTCAGGGACAGTCTTCATGGAATGAATGATATCTCAGCAAAAGCTAGAAAGAGAAAATAAGTTAGGCAGGTGAGAGGTTTGGGGCAGGTGGGAGAAGGGGCACAGATAACGGAAGGACAGTGTTTGAAGGTCTAAAGGTACAAGAACTTGAAGAGTACAGAAAGAAGTGAGAAGAATAAGAGCACAGATTATTGAGTGAAAACGAATGACCGCAGAAATGAATCAGGCACCAGATCATGCAAGACCTTTTATGCCAGATTAAGAAGTCCGCATTTTATCGTCTGAGCAATGAGGAGCCACTGAAGGTTTAACTATGTGAGAGAAATCAAAAGAAGTGCATCTTAGGAAAAACTCCAGCTGTTAAATGTGAATTTTTGAAAGAGTGTCAAAAGTAATGATGGAAGGGTAAGACGGAAGGGTGTTACGGTAATTCAGATGAGTACATGGCGCCCTCACCTGGGGTAGTGGCAACTGGAATGGAGGGATGGGATGAGTCCCAAAAGTAGAATCCAGGCCAGATCTGTCTCCTGAGTTCCAGACTTGAAAATCAAATTGTCTACTCTCAGCATCTCAACTTGGATGTCTAACAGGCACCTTCAACCTAACATGTCCAAAACCAAAACCACAGATACCTCCACGACTGCTTTTCTAGTCATCTCAGAAAATGGGAATGCTCTAGCTGCAATTGCTGAAGTCAAAAAGCTTGAAGTCATCCTTCTTTCTACTATTTCCTTCACAAACACAACCAATCCACCAGTGAATCTGGTTGATTCTAACTCCAAAATATTCACTAAAATAAACACTCCTCACCATCTCCCTAACTACTACACAACTCCCCTGCTTGTGGTTACCACCCTTTCTCACTTGGATCACAATTGCTAACTAGTTTCCCCACTTTCAGGCTTGACCAACTGCAGTCTCTTCACCACAATGCAGAGGAAGAATCCTGCTAAACCTTAATGGGAAAGCCTTCCCTTACTGTCTTACATAGAATAGCAACCCCCTGCCCAGTGTTCCCTATCACCATCGCTCTGCCCTTTTTTCTCCAAACCACCTCCTCTGACATATCATAAATTTGATATTGTCTCTCTTCCCCTATTAGAAAGCAAGTCCCTTAGAGGTAGAAACTTTGTTCACCATTGTATCCTCAGAGCGAAGAATAAGGCCTAGAATATGGCAGGTGCTCAATATATGTCTGTTGTCTGTGTGTATGGTGTATGTGTGTGTGTATGTAAGTATGGCTGTTTGTATGCATGTATTATGAACCTGCACACTACAGGAGAAAGAAAGGGTCACTCAGGTTTAAGCAATCAGGCAGATGATGATGGTGCTCTTTATTTAGTTCAGCAACAAATGAGGAACAGGTTTGAACCAGTCCAGTTTTAAACACGTTCAGTGAGGAGCTCTTGTACATCCACATGGTCCCGTACAAGAGGCAGCTCAATGCAAAGATGCGGAGGAGAGAAATCTGCAATGGAGACACAGGTATCAGTCCCATTAAATACTCCATGGACTGGCACAGATTTTCCAGGTACTAGCAAAAACAACACATTTGTCTCCTTATTCACAGTATTTAAACGTTTTCCTCGTCTTGTCATACTGCTTAAAATTTTCAGATCAAGCCTAATAAAAATTATGTTAGTGGACCTCCTTTCCTTAATCTGACCAAAGGGCAATCTTCTACTTTTTAGAAAATGTATACACTTTATTTTCTTATCTTAATCCTCCAGAAAAGGGCAGATTTTAAATATTTTTAATATTTTTTAAGTATTTTTAAAATATTTCTCAATACTATTATCCTTTCATATTCTGAAACATCTTCTAGTCTACCTAAAGAAAAAAGTCAAAGAAGCTAGTAATCTCAAATTTTGAATAACATTTACCCAACGACTAGGCGCTGCACTGAACACTTTCTGTTGCACTTTCTTTTTTTTTTTTTTTTGGTGAGGAAGACCAGCCCTGAGCTAACATCCGTTGCTAATCCTCCTCTTTTTGCTGAGGAAGACTGGCCCTGGGCTAACATCCGTGCCCATCTTCCTCCACTTTATATGGGACGTCACCACGGCATGGCTGACAGGCAGTGCGTCGGCGGGCGCCCGGGATCCGAACTCGCGAACCCCGGGCTGCCAAGCGCGAACTAAACCGCTGCGCCACCGAGCCGGCCCCTCTGTTGCACTTTCTTATATAATTCTCATAATAGGCATACTGCTACTATTATCATTATAATCACAATGAGAAAAGTAATGCTTAGCGTAAGTAACTTTAAGCAAGTCTGGTAAAAGAATGATCGCCAGACTTGGACGCCAATATTATTTCTACTAGTTGTGAAATACGTTAGGTGTCACACTAAAAAAAATAAAGTCTACCAAGCAATCTTGACCACTTCAACCTCCAAATCAGAGATTGAAGCACTTTTAACCAATTCTGCCTTTTAATAAAAATGACAAATGAGACTCTGAGTTTATTTTATCAGCGTACCCATCAATACCATGAAATTATGGTTCTCTCTTCTTTGTTACCATATTGTCAAAGGATGGCTACGAAAAGATGGAACTAAAATAGTGAGAATATGGACAAAGGGATAGGAAGAAGAAAAGTTTTCTAAAAAGAAAACAAGATTCAAAACAAACCAAGATACGAACATGCTTTTATTGATACGAAACCAGATAATCAGTCTATTATCCGAGTAGACTGGTTTAAATAAAATCTTTCATACTGAGAAATAATGAAAAGTGATGTTCAAAAAAAATGCAGCCAGATAATGGACTACCTCAACAGAGGTAAAAAAAATGGACTACAAGTGAAAATGTTTGTACAAAGGACATTGATAAAGCAGGACCTAAATGTTGGCAACAATGAGAAGGATGCATTAAAGGGGAATAAGAATAAAGGAAGACGTTTAGTAGGAATGAAGTTTTTACACAAAATCCTGTTTCCGTCACCCACACTGACAGTATCTCTATGAAATAGTAGCCAGGAGAGAGTGCAAGGCCCTGCAGGAAACTCAGGCTTGGAATCTCAACACCGGGTCCTGCATTCCGGCCCCACTATGTACCAGCCACTGAACCTCACTGTGGCTTATATCGCTCATCTATGACACTAGCCCTCCAAGAGGAGTTGTAAAAATGAGATAATTACCTTCCTGTATCCCTCCCCAACCCCCACAGTGGCAGAGGAATAAGGGACAAGAATCAGAACCTAACCACAACTCAGGAGCTGACAGGAGAGCACCTTTAAGACTCATCCCATCATTGGTAGAGCTCCTCTTCTAAAGCTAGTATGAAATACACCTTCATAAAAGACTCGATTTTCTCAAGAATGGTGAAACTCTGAATCATACAGTCAGATTATTAGTGTCATCTATACCGTGATCTACCTTTTTTGCCCTTAGAGGTCTGTGTTTAACCCCACTTCCTAGAGATGTTGTGTAAGGCTGCATTTCTTCTGAGAGACGATGAATACTGTTCAAAAATGGTTCTGATCACTAACACAGCATATGCCGCATTTTGTAAGGGTTTTATGTCAGAATGAAGTCAAAGATGACAAAACTTTCTATATTGCCGAGAGCCATAAACTGAAAAAGTCTTTTTTAATTACATTTTCTCTTTATTCTTTTCTATTTTCAAAGTTCCAAAAATAGCAGCAAAATTATATAAAGAATCTCCTTTCAAAATCTTTTCTTTCATACTAAATTTTCCATTAAAAATCATAATTCCATGGTACATAGTTATACATCTTATTCTAGTTCATTTTCCATTATGTTCTAATCAGACTGATTAAAAGTGTGACCTTTTCAGGAATAAGGTTCCACATAAATTTTACCATACATTATTTTACCATTGCAAAAGTTTCTAGAATATGCAGTTCAAAATGTATAAGTAGCTAGTAGAGGCACAAAAGGTAGTAAATATCACACTTTTTTCTTTCCATAATTGAGTATTTTAAATAAGCGTATGCTACTAATAATTGTTTATTCTATTTTTGTTGGCACTTCCTGGTTCAACATACCTTACAATAATATGTTTTTAAAATTCAAAGCATTTTAAATTTTTTCTGGTATGCATTTAGCACAAATGCTATTAAATTTTACATGTTGACAATAAAATACCTTTTGTTCATTAGATTGTTATAACACTAGCCTTTAAAGGATAAAAGGAAGTATACCTGATTAAATAAGCATTCTCTATGACACAGAAAAGCCAGTAAAGTCAACTCAACTGCAGAAATAAAGCGAGCATTAAGTCAATTATTTAGGAAATGAAAACTGAGGCCTAGCACAATGTTCAAGTGGATGAAAGGCGGGAGAATGGAAACATCTAAAACCTAGAGATTTGCATATTAGTGGTTTTTCTTCTGGCTTTCTAACTACTGAGTTCCTAAGACGCTAATAAAGAGTCTCAAAAATTCATAGGGTCCAAATTTTAGAAGCAGAACAGCCCTTCAATATGAGGTTGAACCTCTTCCTTCTACTGATGAGGAACCTTAAGCGCAGAGAATATGAGTTACTTGTTTGGCTGTGAAGAGATCCCAGACAGGGGCTCTGACCACCACACCACAGGCCCAGAGCAGCCTCCAGGGCAGGGAATCTGCATGAGGAAAACAGTCCGCAACCAACACACAAGAGAAAGATAATTCCCCAAGCTTCGCATTACACTTGATCAAATTTTCCCTGGTTGTACATGTTCACTAGACGAGTGGGAAGGTGAATGGACCTGGGAGAGTGAAGAGAAATGTTTGATCTCCTGAATACAATGTGCAGGATTTAAAGCTATGGCAAAAAAAAACTATAGTTCCAAAGGGAAAATCAAGAATTCACCCATCATTACCTCTCAGATGGTGGTAATTCTGGATAAGGTTCAGTTACTCAGCTATACAGGGTGAATGGAATGTACCTGGGAAGCTTAAGGGGTCAAAATTTAAGAAGAGCCGAATGGCTGAGAAAGGAACACAGATTTCCAGGGGTTACACTATTGGTCGTGCTGATAGGACAAGGTTTCAAGATTTAGGCAGCTCGAAGGCAGAAGATATGGAAGATATAGAAAAAAAGAAAAACTTGGAATGAATTATTTTTTAAGTTGGCAATACCCCCTTGGCAAAATATCAAAGTAAATGCTTTGGTATTGAAAACCTACATGGTATAAATAGCTTTAGTCATATCTAATCTGTCAAACCTGGCTTTAATATTTCTAGGCACACAAATAAAAAACTATGCACCTAACTACAAAGAAAATAAACAGGGTGAGAAAGAGGCTATTTTTCTACTCAAATATTAATATATGACTGCCATAACTAATCAGAGTATTTTATACTAGCAAAAAGATGTCTGTTTGGCAATTCCAGGCTAAGAATTACATAATAGATGAGAAGAGTGGCTGAAGAACTAAATAAAATTATGTGGAATAGATTATTTCAACTACAGCAATCATCAGAAGTGTAGAAAATAAATGCATATTTCTCTTTATATGACATTCTATGTTAGTAGACAGTGTCACAAAATAGTCTTGAAGGACTTTTCTCTACAACTCCAGTCCTACATGGATAGATAAAAAAATTTCACTGTTTAACAAACCCTTAATTAGGGTTGTATTAAGACTTTTTTTTTTGTACCATTATCACATGTACAAAAGGATTATTAAGGCATTGGGAATATATTCTATAAAAAAACTTAAAACATATACTTCAAAATGATAACAATTTCTACATAGTTGACCTAAAAAGTATGTTTCTCCTCTTTATTCCCGCATGAAATAACAAAGCGATCAAGATATTTTACAAAAACTGCTTGATCTCTAATGACATTTGCAATCACAGAAATCAGCAATTTTGTTCATCTCAAAACTATTACCACTACAAACTAAAAGAACCACTTTCTTGAGGTCCCCTTGTGTGTAAACACCCCTTCATAATCAAAGATTTAAATAGCAGAAAAACAGGAGTTCAAATCAAATAAAATATCAAAACCCTTCAAATTCATACATTCAACAACTTTTTAAAATTAATAAGTTGTGCATTGGGGAGAAAAATAACCCTGATACAGTTAAGCCTATTTATCATGTATATCTTAGTGTTAATTGTTTTAATTAAATTAGTTACAAATTGAGATGAGCTTTGATTGAATGGACCAAAGATCTCAGGGAGGAAAATAAAAGGAAGCAGGAAAGAACTAAAACCTCAGCTAAAAGAAAAATTATGCCTATTCTCACATGATCTTTCTTGGTTCTTCACAAATTCTCATAAAAAAATCCCTAAATTTTTTATTATGTATCCTCAAAATCTCCCCATCATAAGTAATCGTTCTAGTACCTGCCCTCTATGAATTCTTCCTGAATGTTGCTGTTTCCCAGTCATGGAATAATACATGTATTCATATAAAATAATTTCTCTACTAACTATTGTTTTTTGCAAGTGCAACCTACTCCCATATATCCTCCAATAATATTAGAAAGTAGAAATCTATCTCCATTAAAAAATTACAAAGCAGAGACTCAAAGTTAATGCATGACATGCTAATGCATACACAAGAGAATGTACTGAAGGGGGGAAAAAACCTAATATAAAAAGAATGAGAACTCAGTGTACATTCCTAATTTAAAAGAAGGATTAAATCCAAATGAGGACACAGGTAATTCAGAATATCTAGCACGCTGGAGAATGGAAAGATTTAATAAGCCAACTTATTAGTATTTGTACACACAGTGCTAAGCAACTTGGGAATAGAAAAAGTAACAATAAATTATATTAACTAACAGATAAAAAGCAATGCCATATTAAATAGTGAGCAGACCATCCCTGGTGTATCAGAGTGTGGGGAAAACATAACACAGAGTTTCATCAAAATGGCCAGAGTGATTATCCAAAACGTGATAGAAGAAATGTGATCAGACATAAAAATCACCATTATTCTAAAATACTGAGAAAGAATTTTAGGTTTAAGAAGCAGAATTTTACAATGATCTTAATTCTATTCAGTAACAGCATGTTTGGATTCTTCATGATCTTGTATTTTTGCAAAAAATTAATCAGAATGTGGAGCATCAGTGCAAATTTCACACTAACATTTTAGTATTAGAAAAAGGAAGCTCTGGTACCTCACCCCTACTAGAAGAACCATGGACTTGTCTCCACCTACAGGCTTAGCATTGCCGCAGGAAAGGGGTATATATGTCATCTCTGATCAAAAAATGCTTTATTGCGTCTGTGTGTGTGGCAAAGAAGAGAAGATGGAGACAATACCCAGGTATTTGTTCAATTCAATTCAACTTTTATTATACAGCCTTTCTGATAGATAAGCAGTTACCCTGTTCCTGTGATTTTATGTTCTTATCTCTGATAGCTCAGTTGAGAGGTCATTTCACAGTTACTGAATTTATTCCTGTGTTCTAGGATGCTGCCAGCTAGTAGTATTCTGGATCATTCTGGTCTCCAATTGGCCTACTTAATTGGAGCTCCATTATTTGCTTGGTCTATTTTCTAGAACCAACTATTCTGTGATAATTTCAGTCCCACAATCACCTGAAGTTGGGACTATTTTTTTTAATCAGGACTTTTGATACTTGTGTATCTATGTCACCTTCCCTTCAAGCTAGATCTCGTATTGTATAGATCCTACACAACCACATAAAAGTCTTAACTCATGTACAGACCTCTCTTCTAGTATGCCACCTTTCCTATATGCAACCCAAATGTCCCACATATGCCTTCCAACTACAGGTAAGTAGTTAAGGGAGGACTAGCAGGGTTCATGTTATACTGTGATTGGGGAAATGTTTTAAAAAATAACCTTTATATGGGAAAGACGGGAAAAGGAAGTTAGTGTTTAATGGGTACAGACTGTCAGTAGGGGAAGATGACAAAATTCTGGAGATAGACAGTGGCAATGGTTGCGTAACAACGTGAATGTACTTAATGCCATAGAACTGTACAGTTAAAAATGGTTTAAATGGTAAAATTTTATGTTATGTAAATTAACCACAATAGAAAAAAATCATATTTATAAGGCTGGATTTCAAATCACTCTCTTTTTAATAATGTTAATTTGACCTCTTCTTCATTTGAAAGTTTATGGGGGAATGAGGACAGTCAAAAAAAAATTTTTTTAATGCAGAGACAGAAATCTAAGTGACATCAAAATTCTCAAACCAGACCAAACTGGGATCATTTAAAATGCATATGGTCTTTCCCAAGAGCTGGTCAAAGACAGACAGAGGTTATTCACTACACAGTACACCTCACACATACACATACACTGGTTTGACTGCTTATCTGATGACATAGATAACGACATAAAAGAATCCTTCCTCTCTTAACTCTCACCCTGGATTACTTCTCCAAATTGTACAAGGAATTTAATTCTTGGGCAATTCAGTGTTTTGAGATTAGTCACACTAATCATACTTCCATTTTCTTGAATGTCACAGTGCAGTTCTCAGATTTCTTTTTTTTTTCTATTGAAGTATAACTGACATACAATATCATACAAGTTTCAGGTGTACATAATAGTGATTTGATAATTATATACATTACAAAATGATCACCACGATGATAAGTCTAGTTACCATCTGTCACCATGCAAAGTTATTACAATATTACTGACTATATTCCCTATGCTGCACATTACACCCCCATGTCTTATTTATTTTTATAACGAGAAGTTTGTACCTCTCAATCCCCTTCACCTATTTCACCCACCCCTCAACCTCCCTCTCCTCTGGCAATTATCAGTTTGTTTTCTGCATCTGTGAGTCTGTTTCTATTTTATTTCTTCATTTGTTGTTCTTTAGATTCCACATATAAGTGAAGTCATACACTCATCATCTTTCTCTGACTTATTTCACTAGAGGATATTATGCTAAGTAAAATAAGACAGCTCTCAGATTTCTAAGAATATGGTACCCCATGTCAATTACTCTGTCACTTGAGATGTATAGTGAGAAAGCAAGGGTGGAATGTTACATGAAGGAAGCTCTTACCTCCTCTTTCCACCCTCTTCTTTCTCTTCCACATTAAAAGGTAAGGCACGGAGGTAAGAGAGCCGGAAATTTTCCAGCACTGAAACTGACCCTCTCATCTCCTTGGTCATTGCCTCATATAGGCAGCTAACACATGGATAAAGTACAGTATTCTGGAGAAGGAGCCAGCCTTAGGCCTCTGTCTCAAACTACTAACCCAAGACCAGAGAGTTCTATCTGGCATATTCAGACAAAAGCCACATTAACAATAAAATGGTGCTTTCTCTTCATTTTTGCTGTGGATTCCTGTGCGTATATCTTACCAAGGAAAAAGTGAGCTGATCCAAGAGAGCACTCAGAAATCTTGGTGCTTTGTAATCCCAAAGCTCCAACAAAAATCCCTAAGAATTTAAGATAAGCAACATTTCCACCTGCTTCCTAATGTCCATATTTAAAGTTACATGCTTTTTATAAAATCATAATTTCCCAATGTCTTCCATCCTGCCTCCCCAAGAAATCTTACCTTTAGCATATTAACCAAAAGTGCTATTAAAAAGAAAAAAAAAGTACTTAGAATTATTCCGTGAAAGAGGAAGGAAAGAAACCTTTCATTAATGGGAATTCATTGGCTTAAATCTTATTAGAGAATCTCACTTTAAGCTCAATTACTTCACAATTATGTTGGGCCACCTGACACTTGAGCAGAGAACCATTAACATCTTAGTGGAGAAGAATCTTTACAGGAACTGAAATATCCCTTACTGTAAACTATCCAATCTTACTAATTAAAAACTATCTCTAGTTTAAATGCTTCGTGAAAATGTCAGACAGTAAAATTTAATGTTCAAAAGATACATACCAACAAGCCAATGCAGAACAGGAAATGAAATACTAAACAGAACAACACTTTTGACTATTAACTGGAACTCTCTGGTGCATGTCAAAATTCCTAATCTTTAAAATGTTTAATAAATCATATTCCTATTCTTAAGACTATTTTACTTCATGTTAGAAACATCAAATCCATATATCAAATGACTACTTGAATTTCTGAAAGCTTCAAATCCTTTTTTCCCCAATTAAAATGGAGAGTAGAAAATCATCTAATAAAAACTCATTTTATAATAAGAAAACTGACGCAGAGAGAGAGTGTGTCTGGTGAGTGGACATCAGGATTTTGGGTTCCTGTTCTTGTGCTTATTCCCCTCTGGAAATTTTACCAAGCTGGCCAGTCAGAGCCTATCTGGCCCATCAGTAGAAATTGCAAATGCAATGACATGAGAAATGAATGGAATTAAAGGCAGAATGACTAAGATTCACTCTACCCTATAGAGAAAGTAGAGCCAGATAATAATTGGAGATGATAACTGAAGATTAATTTTTTTTCTTTCCTGAGATTTTTTTCCCATAGCCTTGCCATTTCAGGATCAATGGCATTTATTTCCTCTGGAGGAAAGACAACACTTAGAATAAGAGGTCATTCCTCAACACTGAATATAAAATTAGATTTCTGTTAATATCTACAGTGAGACAAGTCTTGAAAGCTATGTGGTTCAATTGCAAGAGCTGGGTACTTAAAGGGAGAAAAGTTTTTAATGCATTCACAAAATTTTCCTGTAACTATATAAAACTGAGAAGAGGATCCTACTATCAGCAGCAGGAAATAAAGATGCAGAACATAAGGTAAGGACAGAGTCTCAGACATAAGACAAAAAAGCCCTCCTTAGGCCATGGGAGAATTTGTAGGGGATCAGAGGAGATAAGACCAGATTTTAGACCCAACGAGAGAGAGTTGTACTCCCTTCCTTCTCCCATAGATATAAATGGGCTGGGGGAGAAGGGCCTTAGGGAGTGAAAGGAGACCAAAGAGGGTTTGGAAACCTCAGAGCAGAGGGTATTTGTGCCCAGCTTCCTGTCTAGATCTCCACAGAAAGGCTGTCTCGCAGCCTTGACCAACCCTTTGACCAACATGGAAGAACAAGACCAACAGCTCTGGAGAACAAGAGTGGCGCATGGCACGTTAAGACAGCGAGTGCACTGACAAGGGTATCTTGTTGTGTAAGTGGTAAATGGGGGAGGTGCAAGTGCTAAAAGGGCCAGGGGACATATTATTTTCAGAAATATGTGCTATATTACAGAAGACTTTTCAAATAATGATTGAGAAATTCACATTGGATATAAATTCTCCTGCAAGTCCAATAGGAAAAAAGATCTCTATACCAGTATCAATTATTATGTTCCAAATTTTAAAGACTAAGTTGGCAAGGACTGCAAAAAAAAAAAAAAATTTCTTCCCAATACGTACTAATGCCCAAAGGGAATGTAACATATAAAATGCACATTTCTATTGGCTTATGTAATATTTGCCCTCAAATTATCAAATTTAAAATCCTATCACCCGTCTTAGCCCTCTTTAGTTACTTGAATCCTCACGATGCTTTCTCAGCTTTTCACAAGCTGCTCCTTCTAAGCCTAAGGAAGATATATGCGACTTTTCATTTCATCAATTATGTCTATCCTCACACTTGAGCAAATATTCTTCAGGATAACCATTACATAGATTCCCTTCGTTACAAATGGGTGTCCCTTTTGATCACCAGCACCATTTGGAATAATTAACTATCAAATATATTGCTTTCTGAATGCAGTTCACTGAATTAATGGAAACTTGTATATGTAACATACTTGACAAAAATTTCTTTCACGTTGGAAAGCTAAGGTCATTTCTAAGCCGTGACTGTTTAAAAATAAATGACTCACATATCTTGTTATGATTTTGGGGATTCATTTACATTGACTAAGGCAAAGTCACCTTTCCAATTAAATAATACACGCATAAAATATATAAGGACTTTCTAAAAAAGACTAAACATACTATTTCAGCTAATTGCCCTATTATTCTGGAATTGTTCCCTAGGAAAAAGAAATTTTAAAAATTCATTGTAAAACAAGTCAAACAGTACAGAAATACATAACAAAGTGAAGGTTCCTTTACCTTACTACATGTTACTACAAATATTCCCCAAAGAAAACTACTGGTAACAAAAGCTACTGCTGGCATCTTCAAAAAGGCTACACATAAAATATAAATACGTGTATCAGTGTGTTTATAAACACAAACAGATGTATATACATGTATACAAATACACAGTTTAGGGATTTTTTTCCTTCCTTTTTAACCAAATGAGCCTTTACCATATATATTGCTTTACATTTTACTTGTTTCGCAAAGAAATAAACCCTGGATATTTTCCATGTTCTTATATATGGATCAACCACATACTTTTTAACACCTCCACAGTACAGTCATGTGTTGCTCAATGACGGGGATACATTCTGAGAAATGTGTCGTTAGGTGATTTTGTCATTGTACAAACATCATAGAGTACACTTACACAAACCTAGATGGCATAGCCTACTACACACCTAGGCTATGTGGTACTAACCTTACAGGATCACCATCATATATGTAGTCCATCCTTCACTAAAATGTTGTTATGTAGTGTATGACTGTGTATCACCTCAGTACCATAATTTAATATCATAATTATTTTCCTTACTGATGAGTACATAAGTAGTTTCAAAACTTTTGCTATCAAAAATATTATTACAGTGAACATCCTTATATATATATTTTTTCATATGTATATAAGCTTTGTTGTGTCTACTTTTTACTGCACTTTAGTGATAATCTCATTCCCTTGTGAGGAAAGAAATACCATCAATTTACCACCATTAGCAGAGTTCCTCTTCTACTGAGCCTAGACACAATGGGTTTTGTGAGGTTTTTTAAAGTTTATTTTGCTACCTTATGGAATGTTAAACTAAAGTGAACTCTTATTTTATAGATAGGTAACTGAGGCCCAGAGAACTGACCTCTCCAAGGCCATAACACTACCTAGTGGTAGACGAAGGACTGGAAATCAGCTTTGGATTCTAGGCCATTCTCACTGTACAATACTCCGTTTCCCAGAGGAGGACACCCAGGGCGAAGAGCTCTATTAGAGCACAGATAACAATCTGACCTGCAATCATTGTCCATACGGAGCTCCCCTCCAACGGCTCCTTTGTCACTATAGAGACGATCTTAAATTGTTTCATTCACTCACTCACTCACTCAGAAGGCACTGAGGCTACACACAGAAGGACATAGAAAAGTAAAACACAGTCCTTGTCCTTAAAGAATTTCAATTGAAATTGAAGCCATAAGACGTACAGAGATAAAATTATACAATAATACAATCATTTATAAAAAGTGAAAAGTTTTAGGGAAGTCAGGCATCTTTAGATATATATCCAATCAGAAAGCCAGTAAAAGAGTTACTAAAAAATTAGTAAACTTTTGAATGACTAAAAGAAATGAAGTTAATCAAGAAAAAAGATGCATGAAGGTTCAGAGAAGCAGAAAAAAACAATAACATCTGGCTAGACTGATCAGGAAAGTCCTCACGGAGTCAGGGGTATTAGATGTGGGCCTTGACAGACGAATAGGGGACAGGATTAGACTGCATTCCTTTCCTCTCAGCCCCACCGCGAGTCACTTCCTATATATAAATACATAAATTTACATACGTATACACACACTAAGTAGTAAAATATAGTTCTGAACAACTTTTCTATAGCATGTAGAAGAAAAGTTGGGTAAAAAACAAATCCAAGAGACAAGAGGTGCAGGCATTTCCAGTCTTATTCTGCATAAGGCAGTTGAAGAACAGGAAGATTTATTTCAAGAATTATCATCACATATGAACCCCTAGTGCATCTGTGAGATACAAGACAAACCAATCCTCACAGGGAAGCAGAACTATAATGAAGGCAATTGGGGAGAGGAGCGATTTGACTTTTACTGCCACCCATGCTTTTAAGCAATGGAATCTGGTAGTTTATTTAAATATATCCATTTATTTATTAATGCATAGTTGAGTCAAAAACTAGTGTTTAACACTAACTTGTTTCAAACAAACTTTTCTGGGTGTTAGAAAGAAAGGGGCTAGAGTCCTTTACACTTCCTTTTAGAGAGGAGAGAGGCAAAGAATCTAAAAACAACTTGACATCAGCATCAACCTTCCTAGGCTCATAGCAGGCCACCTCCTAGCCTTGTAACACCGCCCACCACCCAGCTGGCTGGCCAGCAGGGCCACCATCCTCATCTACACTCCTATGCCCTAGGCTAACAGGCATTTCAATACTGTGCCAATTCTTCCTTGCCCCGATCATTCCTTCTGCAGGATTAGCCTTCTCCTTCCTCCCTGATTTCAAAAAGCATATTCATCCTGCAAAACAATTCAGACGTTTACATGAAGCTTTTCCAAACAGTCCAGGCCCCAAACCTCATCTCCTGCTGCTCTCCCCTCACATAATATGCTCCAGCCACATTGAACTTCTGATGGATCCTAGAATATAGATTCCTTCCAATCTGAGGAACTTTGAACACGCTATTTCCTACACCTGGAGATCTTGTCCCTTGATTCCTTGCCTGGCAAATTCCTACTGCTCCTTTGCGTCTCCATTTAAATGTCATGACCTCAGAGGTCTTCCATGACCACCTTCTCTAGTCTAGCACCTATCATCATACCATGCTCATTACTTTTAAAGCACATTCAAAAACCATGGTTATTTTTCTTTGTCTACCAATTTATTTTCTCTCTTCTCCATTTGAAAATATACTACATGAAAGCAGGAACCACATCTGTCTTGCTCAGCCTGTATCCCAGGAGCTAGGACAGTATCTTTCACAGGAGAGGTATCCAATATTATTTGTTGCTTGGCTGACTGGCTGGTCAGCTGGGCTGCAGGATTTGCCATGATTGATTCAATAACCAAAACCAGAGTCTTTGCTTGCTGATAGCAGATAACTGCAATCCTAGGCATAGTATTAAGTAGCTAGCCTTAAGGGAGTATGATTTGTATATCCAATTTCACTTGCTGACAGAAAAAAAGCCACAGGAGCACAAAGACTTAAGCACTTAATACAATAGGGATTACAGAGCTCTGAGGAGAAACAGTCCTTAAGCACAAAGCTGCTGGGCCAGGAGATAAGAAGGCCTTCTTCTGCAGAGGAATATCGATTTACAAAATAGATGTCGGAATCAGTGCCAAGAGGTCCAGGCCCTGTCCTGTTTCCTTCAGAACTCAGGATTAATGCATGAGTATTTTTCTATAATTATGAATTAATTTTATCAGAAAAAGTTAAAAACCTATAAATTAAATTTTAAAAAAGCTTCACATTAAAAACACGCTTATATAAAAAATGATGAATAACACTGGATTATTATTTTAAAATCTTATATTAAGTAGGCAGTGAATTATAGGGAGCTGTCTCCACAGGGCACACAAAAAAGTAAGAAAATATTTCTCAATGATCAACAAACAACCCAAATATGTCAAATGATGGTTCTACTAGCAAAGATTTAAGTCTACTATATTTAGCCCTAAAATTTTCCAACTATTAAATGATAAAATGATCACTATAGATCCTACTTTGCAATTCTATATTTAATAAACATTCCCACTTTTTCTATTTTTGTTCCAAGACGCAAAGCATTGTGATCCTTATGTGTTGTCCCTTCAGCTAAACTAGGTTAGCTAAAAACAAACATTTGTGTAACATCTTACACTTCACAAAGCACAGCTTTTTAGTTGGAACAGCAAGTTCTGGATTATTAATAATGAAAAAAATGATGAGAAAAAAGCCTCATCACTACTTAATACTGTGTCTTACATTGTCATTTCTTTAAAAAAAATTCTACTTGAAGTTCCTGCTCAATCCATAGCATGTGAAAGGCAATGCTCACAAAAATCAATTCAAAAAGTTCCGAAAGAAAAATATATACAGCTAATTTTAATTAGCATACAAATAAGAAATGCTGGAAAACCACTCGGGTCATCGTTTAAAAATACATACAAACAGACAACAAGAGAAAGCATATATTGCTGATGAGTACTGACCCACGCTTATCAACTTGAACAGCTATTGCACACAATATTTTCATTTGATCATACTGAAAACTGCAATGTTGTTATTCTAAAAACGTAAGTACTTAATGGACACGTTAATTTTTTTTTAAACTATACCACCACCACCAGGCACAACTTTAAAATAATGTGTAATACAAAATGAGAGAATTTGAAAATCTGGTACAATAGAAAAAATGAAAATTGTAAAATAAAACTGATGCCAAAATGTGGAGCTGCACCAGGGGTCAACAACACTGCGTCTATTATTCAGCTGAAACACAGAATTTGCCTTGAGATACCATTTTAATGTTAAAACAAGAACTGTCAATCAGCACTATTTGTTTCTAATCCCTCATCAGAAGCCATTGCTTCAGTCTGCACATTCATAGGAAAGAATGCAGAAAGCGTATCTGCAACCACTTAACCTTCATCAACCAACATTCATGCATGCTCATTAACATTTTTTCATCCCACTTTCGAGCATGACACAGCTCATACTGGAATAATAACTTGCTGATAATTGTTCAAGACAACAGCTGGACAGGCAGAGTGCAGAGGTGAACACTCTCATAGATTACGGGGTACAGTAATGCATTACAATTAGTATAAAGAGTCACATGCTTACGTTCAATAGTTTTCAAAAAAAGTTAAGCAAAAACAGCAATCTCCTCTAACTTTAACTCTGCATGGCCCACTGCCCGATTCTTTTAACACTTTACTACTTTGAAATAAATCGCTGACAACCATTGACCCTGGTTACTGTGCCACTTCACAAATGGAAGTGATAATTTTGATGTAGTACAATCAGACATAATCTGAATTTATGATCTAATTTAAAGACTACCAAAAAGGGAAGGGGCGGTTTCACATCTTTCTAATAACAATTGTTTTGTATTATATCTCATAAGATGATTATTATTCAAAAAAGTGGCACTAGGGGCTGGCCCAGTGGCGTAGTGGTTAAGTTCGCACATTCCGCTTTGGCGGCCTGGGTGGACAGGTTCAGATTCTGGCAGCGGACCTACGTACCGCTTATCAAGCCATGCTGTGGCAAGCATCCCACATATAAAGATGGGCAGATGTTAGCTCAGGGCCAATCTTCCTCAGCAAAAAGAGGAGGACTGGCAAAAGATGTTAGCACAGGGCTAATCTTCCTCTCCAAAAAAAGAAGTGGCACTAAATACTGTGCTTTACAAATGTAAATTCAGAAAAATTAATATCACTGAAGAAATCTGGAATGATATCAATAAAAAAGGAATCCTAGATATGGCAGGGAACTTACAGAATATCCAGTCCAATGGCCCATTCATAAAAGCTTCAACAGCTACTCTACTTCTTTGCCATAATGCAAAACAAATAAAATGAAATTAATATGATAATGATAATAGTTTCCATTTATGAAGTAATGTGAATTGGGTATCATGCTAGACATTCAATAGACATTGTTTCTTAATAATCCCGTAAGTAGCTATTAACCCTCTTTTTCAGATGAGAAAATTGAAGTTAGTCTGGAAAAGACTGAAAATTCATCCAAAGACAAAAACTCATAAAGACAGGATTTCAACCAGGTAGTCTAACTCCAAAGCTGAAACTTTTCATTGTTTATTTCTACATTAGAATCTTACTTCTATTTCCATTATTTCATTCCAATACTCTGGCTGCACAATTATTTGACTCTCTAGAATCAGACCTATTCCTACAAGTGTTTATTCCAAGATACAGGACTTAAAATTTCACATTTTTCCACTTTTCTCATGTCCAAGAAGCCTGCTCTTAACATTACTAAAATCTCTAGTCCCTGTACTTCTTCTACCTAGTTTCTCTTTGACACCCCCCTACCTTTATTTCTACCACCACCCAGCTTAGATTTCCTGATCAAACTTCTTAGGGTAGTTCCTACTATATACCCTTTATCCATCTTGCTTATTTGACATTTAGTCACAAATGTCTGGGAGATGGATCACCAAACCTAAGTAAATACAATGGTCCTTTTCTCCAGTCCTACTTCCGATTAGTGACCCTTGTTGAAGGAAATCCCATAAGCCACATTGGGATCCACCATGATTTAATAATATAATCTAAAATAAAACCTCAATAATATAACCCAGGGGTCAGCAAACTATAGCCCCATGGGCCCAGTCTGATCTACCACCTGTTTTTTATAAACAAAGTATTACTGGAACACAGCCATGACCATTAGTTTGCATATAGTCTGTGACTACTTTTGCACTATAAAAGCACAGTTGAGTAGCTGCAACAGAGGCCACATGCCCCACAAAGACTAAAGTATTTACTATTTGGCCTTTTACAGAAAAGTTTTGCCAGCCCATGGTATAACCTGTAGTGGAGATCCATAACAGTATCTCAAGTCAACTGGATAAAAATAAAACTCATTTATCTTCATCCTAAAATTTACAGACACCAGACTAATTCACACTATAAACCTAAGTCATCCTGTGGCTTGGCAATTCTTTCCAAAGTCCACCAACTTATGATTGTCTAAACCTGGTTGATTATACTTCCACAAATCTCTCTCAGTGCAATAATGGGATTATTGCATTCCCATGGAAGTAACCTAGATTCAGGACTTCATCACCAATCCTCTGGGTAATTAAAGTAGCCTCTTAACTGATATTCCAGCCTCTGGACTTTCTATTAGAACACAGAACTGCCTGACACTGAATTTTCATGCTAAAGCACTGATTATATTATGCCCCTACTCAAAACATTTCAACATTTGTGACAGAATATACAGATCTTCTTCGACTTAAGATGGGTTAAATCCCAATAAACCCGTCATAAGTTGAAAATACTGTAAGTCTACAATGCATTTAATGCACCTAACCTACTGAACATCAGAGCTTAGCCTAGCCTATCTTAAACATGCTCAGAACACTTACATTAGCCTACAGTTGGGCAAAATCATCTAACACAGAGCCTATTTTATAATCAAGTGTTGAATATCTCACGTAATTTATTGAATATTGTACTGAAAGTGAAAAACAGAACGGTCTATGCAGACAAAATGGTTCTAAGTGTATCGGTTGTTTACCCTCGTGATCGTGTGCTGACGGGGAGCTGCAGCTCATCACTGCTGCGCAGCATCACGACAGAGCATCATACCACATATTACCAGCCAGGGAAAAGATCAAAATTCAAAGTACAGTTTCTACTGAAAGCATATTGCTTTCTCACCATTGTAAAGTCAAAAAGTCATAAGTTGAACCATCGTTAAGTCAGGGACCGTCTGTCATTTAATATATTTAATATTTTAAATTATTAATATATATGGATATAAGAGACAGAACAAAATTTAAATCCTAAATTTTGTGTATGAAGACTTCCATAATATGAACACAACTCTTTCCAGGTTCATCTTCCAGTAACATTGCCCCATCTCCTCATCCCCATAGAAGGTGAAATACTGTCCTTTGTTACTCTTTAGCTCCCAAGCCTACATATTTCCCCAAACACCCCACACATATGTTCACACTCTTGGCTCCCTCTCCCTGTGTGTTCATTCACTCTATATGCAGCAATTAGCATCAGACACTGGCCTGAGTGAAGGGAATACAGTAGACAGAAGATATAGTGTTGCCCACGGAAAGACTACAATCTATATGAAAAGAGAACATTAAATAAACACACAAGAAAGAATTTTAGTAGAATCACAAACCAGTGCTATAAATGAAAAATAAAGAGCAATGCTGACTGAATTACAAAGGTATCTATCCTAACCTGGGAAGTCACAGAAGGCATTTCTCCAAGAAAATGACCCTTAAGCCAAGAAATGAAGACTGTATGGGATCAGCAAGGTGAAGCTACCTCCTTCATGAGGTCTTTTCCTTTTTCTTTTTTTAATTAATTTTATTTTTTTTATTGGGGTAACATTGGTTAATAACATTATATAAATTTTGGGTGTACATCATTATATTTCGATTTCTACGTAGATTAACATCATGTTCACCACAGAGACTAACTATAAATCCATCACCACACACACGTGCCTACTCACCCCTTTTGCCCTCCTCCCTCCCTGCTTCCCCTCTGGTAACCACCAATCCAGTCTCTGTCTCTATATGATTGTTTGTTGTTGTTTTTACCTTCTATTTATGAGTGAGATCATACAGTATTTGACTTTCTCGCTCTTTTGCTTAGCATAATACCCTCAAGATCCATCCATGTTGTCACAAATGGCCAGATTTCATTGTTTTTTTATGGCTGAGTAGTATTCCATTGTGTATATACACCACATCTTCTTTATCCATTTGTCCCTTGATGGGCACCTAGGTTGCTTCCAAGTCTTGGCTATTGTGAATAATGCTGAGGTTTTTTCTAATTACCCCAGTTTAACCAAAAGATTTTTAAATGTGCCTAATAGTTATTATATAATGACTATATGTAATACTATATGGTCAGCCAAGATATTATAAAAGCTACTCAGCAGCATAGAAAGCATGTATGAAAATAAATTATAATGCATATATAAATTTTGAAAGGATAAAAGGAAATACAGCCACACCCTACAAGGACTTTAAGTAGAGTAGTAGAGTTTAGGGTGGTATTTTTCTTTCATCCATTTCTAAATTTTCTGTAACAATTATTTTATAATGAATAAGTTATAGCAGTTTTAATAGTTAAGTGAACTATCTTTACATAATTTTAATAAAAAGCATACGGAATATTTTATGTCTACTTCACTAAAACACGTATAATACTTTATAGTTATAACACAGAATAACCCATAACACATTTATCTTTCATGTAAAATTGCAAGCTACTCAATCATAATAGCTTTGAATTCTATACCACCATTCGCTCAATAAATTTGTTATAATCAAATATTATTTGTATCCTGAGCTTTCTCTATTTGATTAAAGCCTTTATTAGCTTTATAAGAAGAGAAGTTAACAAACTTGATTTTCTTTATTATGCCCAATGCTTTATAAAAGAACAGTTTTCAGTAAACTTTGAATTTTTTTAAAGCTTAAAATCAATACCTCAAAAAAAAGTGTTGGCAAGGATGTGGAGAAACTGAAACCCTTGTACATTGCTGGTGGGAATGTAAAATAATTCAGCTGCTATGGAAAACAGTTTGGCAGTTTCACAAAAGCTAAACACAGAATTTACCATATGATACAGCAATTCTACTCCTAAGTCTATACCCCAAAGAATTAAAAACAGGTACTCAAACAAATACACATACATACACGTTCAGAGTAGCATTATTCACAATATCGAAAAGAAGGAAACGGCCCAAATGTTCATCAAAGAAAGAATGGATAAATAAATCATGGTATAATATATATTATGGAATATTATCCAGCCATTAAAAGGAATATAGTACTGATACGTGTTACAATGTGAATGATCCTCAAAAATATTCTGCTAAGTGAAAGAAGCCAGATACAAAAAGTCACATAGTGCATGAACCCATTTACATGAAACATCAAGAATAAATTCATAGAGACAGAAAATAGATTGGTGGTTGCCAAGGCTGGGGGGAAGGGACAATGGCTAGAAACTGCTTAATGGGTACGAGGTTTTACTTTGGACTGATGGAAATGTTCTGGAACTAGACAGAGGTGGTGGTTCCACAACACTGTGAATGTTCTCAATGCCACTGAATTGTTCCTTTAAAACAGTTAATTTTATGTGATGTGAATTTCACCTCAATTAACAAGAAAATCAACACCCAACAAAGGACCAAATTTTCAGGGAAAAAAACTATAAAATGTGTTACAATCTGTTTGCTAACAATTATTGCTGATTTGCAGACATCAAATCGAGGTCCATCCAACAGTAACAGAATTAACCTAAACCCTTTCCTCCTTCTTACGTAGATTCTTGATGCTGAAACAGGCAAGAAAGGTGAATCATTTTAGCATCTAGATCCTGAACCTATTCCACTCTCAACCACCTAATTTTACCTAATTTACAAAAGAGACTGTTATCCACTCAGAGCTAAAGTCATCAGTGGCAGAGTTAATTGGAATCTAGATCATTTCAATAATTCTACTCTCCTTCCAAAATTCCTATTTGCTTAAATTGAAAAAAGAGCTTGAGGAGGTTGAAATTATTATATTTCTGCTTTAAAGGAATAAAAAATCGTTCACTTCAGCAAACATTAATTTGGTGTCCACTAGGTGCCAGGCATTGTTCTAGGTACTTGGGACATCCGTGAATGAAACAAAGATCCCTCTCCTAAAGGAGCTTAAATTCCAATGGGAGCAGAGAGAGAAAAAAGACAAACATACACCTAGTAAATAAGTAATAAATAATATATTAGAAGGCATAAATGATATTTAAAAAAAAACAAGGTAGAAAGAATTGGGATGGGGAGGTGGGGGAGAGTGTATGGAAAAATGTCGCAGTACTAAATTGGGAGGTAAGTGTAGGGGCCTCATGGAGAACGTGAGGTAGACTTGGAGGTGGTAAGGGGCTTAATCAAGCAGGTAGCAGGAATGTGAATGTTCCAGGCAGGAAAGAGCCCAAGGCAGGAGTATACCTGGCATATTTGAGGTGAATCATGAAGGCTCTCCAGTGTGGCTGAAGTGAAAGAACGGAGGGGATGGCAGTAGGAGATGAAGTTAGAAAGCTGAGAAGCAGGAGAGAGAAGGATGTCCAAAGATTGTGGCATTCTCCCAGTACAAAGAGAAACGGCTCAGCCATGTGAAGGCAGAAAGTCAATTGCAAGGAAGGTGGAGGCCAGGGGCAGAATCCAGGCAAGCTCTCTAAGACATACTGTCCAATAAGGCAGCAGCAGCTCCCATGGGAAATTTTCCTAGGAGATAAAGAATGGGTAGAAACTGCAAATTAAAACATTCATAGAAAGTGATGAAGACACAGGGAGAGGCAGTGAAATGCACGGCTAAATTTAGTGAAAGGTAGACCAAAGTTACTGGAGTATGGTGTGTAGAGCAGAAAAATCACAAGAAGAATAAAGCTAGAAATACAGGTTGGACCTAACTGCAGAAGGCTATGAATGCCAGGGAAGTCTTTTTTCTTTTCAGTCCTTTAGAATATGTGCACACATGGGATATGATAAATGTGATATTTGTAGGGACTATAAATCTGAGAACAGCTTGCATTATTGTCTAAAAAAGAAAAAGAATGAGAAAACAAAATGGAAGCTATTTAAGAAAAAAAGTTTGAAGAAAGTATGCAATGAATGAAATGGCTATCACAGCTTCCCAAGTTTAAAGGATCAAAATAGAAGAAGTCATTGTGCTCCAGTGGCAGCCAGGGGAGATGATAACAAGATCGTTTCCATACCAACGCATATGGACTTTCACTGATGTTCCCCCAATATGCTCTCGTCTTTCCATCCCTCCATGTCCCAACAGGAGAGAGAGAAAAGAACACAAGGTATGAAGTCAGGAGGAGGTGAGTTTTTGACTTTCTAATGATGCAACCTTGAGGGCCAGATTTTTAACTATCTCTGACCTTCAGCCTCTTCACATTAAAATGGGACAAAGGCCTAAATCTGACGATGTAAGGACTGAGCACAATTACTGGGGTTGAGCAGGTCCTCATTTCCCCCTTTACTGTGTAAGTCAGTTCCTTTCTCTCACTTCTTTTTTTTCCCTCCAACAGCTGCTCTGGCTTCCTTACAATGCTAATAAAAACAAGAATAATGAGAAATTTTGATTTATTGAGGTTGTAGGTTATGCTTATTCATCAAGAACAAATTCACAGAAATAGCTTTTTTGACAAAGTAGACCTCAGAGATACAAAAGTGGGCATGGGATGATCGTGTCAGTTGCTTACTCTGCACTCAACAATCTTGCTGGGTAAAAAAATGAAACAGCAATCCAGTGATTAGTCAATTTCAGATTATCTGGTTTATGGAACAATATTCTTTCACATATACATATGTGTGTGTGTATATAAATCTATGTGCACACATACGCACATACATAACGATCCTATTATAAAAGCCTGTTCCCACCCTGAAGCTGACACAAACTGCTGTTTTCCTTGTTGTTGGTATTGAAAACACTGCTCAATCGGCTAAAGCAGGTAATGGAAATTCAAATGATTGGTCAATTTAAAAAGCTCACATTCACTTTTATACAGATAAATAAGATTTTAAATGAAGCAAAATAAAACTTGGGAAAATAATAAAAAAACATTATTCAGAAAAAGGATAATTTTAAAATAGAAAAATATAAAAGCTCCAAAGACTAATGTCCTTGTTTAAAAAACAAACAAAATTATCCCCTTGGCTATTTCAACTCTTCTGTGTTGAACCTTATGCCACGGGAGCAGTGAGCCAGACTGTCCCACTGTGACCTGTGAAACACTGAAAAAATAATTGGTTCTCTAATTGAAAAAGAAAAGAAGATTAAAGGAAGAAGAGACTTGCTTCAGGAAGAACAAGTCTAAGGCAATATGATGATAGAAGAGTAGACTGGCAAATGACTAAGAGCCAATAATTAAATTAAAATAAATTGCTTATTTTGTGTGAAGTGTGGTAGCATTAATTAGATCTTTTGATAAATGCTATTTCCCTCGATAACGAAATTTTTCCAATTAAAATAAACTTTTTACATATTGTATTTTAAACAATAACATATGTTTTCCAGGTTGTAATAAAATTACATATTCACATCCATTTGTAGGTGCTTATTGGGACTGAGTAACATTTGGACCAGGAAAAGGTCCCTCTTCCCAAAGTCCCTATCACACAAAACTAATTATTATTTAGATGAAAATATGTTGTGAAACATCATAAAACAAGAGTAACAATCTGTCTTTTTAACTATAATAAACTTTAAGGTGAGGAAATTAAGTTTTTCAATAAGCAATGCAGAAACAGTTATGTTCCAAAAGTTAATAATGTATAAAATATATTTCTTTTTCTAAGTTAGAACCAGTCTCTCTCTTTCTTCCTTAAAATACACAGTAGCAAGTGAGAGTCAAGAACCTATTTGGTTTTAAATGCCAAAGGTTCTTTACTGTATGTTTTCAGAGGGTATTTCTGGTTTGAGAAAAAAAGAATATGAAGTAAAAACATATACACACAGAATTTAATCATTCTCCAGAAAAAATAAATTAATCGTATAACATTATAAACTGGAAAACATACAGTAGACAGTGATACCAGTTGCACATTAATTAAAGGTAGTAGATTTGAATGAAGAAGGGGAAAAATCCTCCTGGCACTTAGAAAGACATACTATAGGGATTTTTCCTAAAACTCCAGAAAGGCACTTAGCTGTGGTAACAAAAACATATGTAAATGTGATTAGTAAAGATCCAAAGCTCAATAAACATTTACTGAACAGAACAAATGATTTAAAAAGTTAAGTCAAAATGCCCCAGGATCCTAAAATGGCATTCCTGCAAAGGGACTGCAGGGCTAAAGGAGACTGATTTAATTTTAATGAGTGGAATTAATAGGGCCGAGTACCTTGTAAGATGTTGCAATTTTATGGCATCCCGTTGTCCTATCCTCCCATCCTACTCTGCCAAAGATGCCCATGCCCTAATCCCTGGAACCTGTGAATATGCTACCTTGCGAGGAAAAAGGAACTTTGCAGATGTGACTGAGGTTAAAGATCCTAAAATTGGGAGAGTAGCCTGAATTATTCAGGTGGGCCGAACTTAATCACGTGTATCTTTAAAAGCATCTTTCCTGCTTAAGTCAGAGTCTGAGAAAGATGTAATCAAGGAAGCCAAGCGAGAGAGCTGGACCTTAAGAACTCACCTCGCTGCTGCCGACTTTGAAGATTGAAGAGGCCACAAGATGAAGAATGCGGGCAGCCTCTAGAAGCCAGAAAAGGCAGGAAACAGACTCCCCCTAGAGCCTCCAGAACAGAGCTTCCCCTAAAGCTGTCTAGGAGCCCTGTTGACACCTTGATTTTAGCCCAGTGAGACCCACGTTGGACTTCTAATATGTAGAACTCTAAGACAATAAATCTGTGTTGTTTAAGCTGCTAAATTTGCAGAAACTTGTTATAGCAGCAATAGAAAACTAATACAAAGCCCCATTTGTGAGCATAATGATTCCGCCCACCTTTGCTAGCTAAGCTCTGCAAACTAGAGGGAAAGCTAAGAAAATGGACAAGAAGCTAACCTACAGTCCTTACATCACTGGGATGTCAAATTTACCAACTTCAGGACCACCAAACACCAGACTTCTTATTTAAATCACTTTTAACTGGATACTGTTTCCTGCAGGCAAGGTTCCTCACAGATTCACCAGAAAACATTGATTTATATACACTACTGCAGCATGTAAAATTCCAAGGTCTTCCAATCGTAGATTTGGGAGCTATAAGTCATTCCAAGATCAATATTTTCCACTTCAGAGTTTTGCCCCCTTATCTATTTCATGACAAGCTACTATAGAAGTAGAAATATTAATACTCATTTTCAATTAAGCTATAAACTAAAGACATCTCTTTATGTATTTCCTTAATAAGTCACCAGTGTAGGAAACAAGAATTAGGCCAAACCATATGAAGTTCTTAATACATCAAAACAGTAGAAGTTCAACAATTGTATACTTTCATCTAAACAATTTCTTTAGCTTACAAGACAAAGGTGGAGGAGAGAAAAAGGAGTAACCTGTTCTTGAAAAATGATCACTTCTCTGAGCCTTCTGCTAGCACTCCACAAAACTTAGAAAATTAACAGTTATCATTCTTCCTGCAAACCTTAGGGAGAATTTAGGCCATAATCTCTACTTGGCACTCTTATTTGCCTATCAAATGAAAGTTCCCTACGCCTTAATGCATCCCAGTTCCATAATTATATTAAGCCATCCATACCATCCTCACTAATCTTTAAAACTGTAAATAACTGTCAAAAATAATAATGAACTATTAACAAGAACCAGTAAGGTTTTATAAAGAACTAAAATAGCTTTTCAAGATCACTCTCAAGTCAACAGCTCAACACTCTAAAACTGAATCACACCAAGGAAAGCAAACTTAAAATGTTCAGTTTTTAAATTTCATAAGATTACAAAAATTGTTGGGCCCCAGCTACATGAATTACTTATAAACTGAAAGAAAAAGTCACGGAAAAACTCAGAAAAAAATAAAATAAATGAGGGGGAAAAAAAAACCCAAACAGGTCTCTATATTTATTCCTGATTTAACAAATTCCTCTCTCCAGGAACTCAATAAAGCATTTGACAGTTAAGACATAAACAAATATGAAAGAAAAAAGATATTCAGGATAATATTCTATTATTATTTTCTAAAGTTAATGGTACAGACCAGTGTTACAGAAGTCTTCATAAATGACTATTAACAGGCCAGTGAACATAGCAGTTTCGTGGTTTAGTAGGCTTTATTTGGAAATGGGGCCAAAGCTGGAGAGAGGTCACTTAACTTGCTACTATTGCGGAAAATTCAGAGATGATACCCAAAACTTTACATGTGGGAATGAGCCTGCCTTCTCAAACTTTAAGTTCAGCTAATATTTCCTGAGAAACTACAATGAACTGGGCACTGCAAAAGATGCCTTAAAATATTCATTATATAATCCTCACAATAACCTTGCGAGATGGGTATTATCTCCCCCATTTTAAAGAGGAAAAACTACAGTGGTCAAAGCCAGGGTCGCACACTTCTGGGGTGGACTCCACGGTCCCTCACTTCTCCCGCACACGCCACAGCATGGTGTTAGTATTTACAGCTCAAATACTTACAGAAGTGAATAGAGGTACCAAATGATGAAAGATAGTCTTAATAAAAAGCGGCAAGTTTTTAAAGCCTTTAATATAAATTGTGGGATGAGGGTGAACTGCTGTGGGGCAGTGGTAAGGTGGCAGGAGATGAGAGGAAAATTATTTTAAATCAAAGAAGAGCACTTTAAATAAAACATAATAGGATTTCTTTTAATCAGAGAAGCAGCATGGCATAGCAGAAGGAGCAATGGCTTTAGACTCAGATCTGTATTCCATTCAGAGTGACAGCTCCTTTTAGTTGAACTTTACTTGAAGAGTAACTTTTTCTTACACATAAAATGTATATAATATTTGCGTTGGTTCTTTCACAGGATTGTTTTGGAGTGCAATAAAACAATATAAATGAAGTAAACGTAACTGCCAAAAAAACATACATTATTAATACTGTTGTTTTATTATTGTCTAATTAAGGAGAGTTTTATATTTTTCCAGATTTGATATATGCTTTTATTAACACATGCTCTACAATAGTCTGTTAAAGTATAACAGACTATGGCCAAAAATGGATGGCCTGCTGTTGAAACCACCATGAAATATTATTCTAAGTTGGATGAAATATCTCATTCCAGATAACATATTGGCCCCTTGAATTAAAATAAAAAACACATATGTGAACAGGTGGCAGTCGAAGCCAGGCAGAGGCCCCTAACCTCCGACGCACTCCCACCACTGCACAAAACAGAAAGACCGCAGCAGTGTCGGTAACCTTTTTTTGCCATGGACCCCACTGACTATTAGAGAACTGAACCCCTTCTCAGAATAATTTTTAAATGCATAAAATAAAATACATACAATTTCAGAGAAAGCAAATTATACTCAAATGCAGTTATCAAAATGCATTAAACATCAGTTTATGAAATAGTAACTAACATACATGCGTGACAGCCACGGAGATGTACTGCTCAGATCTCCCTTTAGGAAAGAACTTTCCACTCAGTTGCAAGAAGTGCACCTAGCTGACAGGCTCTAAGCTGTCAGCATCCTCAGGATCCTCCCTAGCTTTTGAGCCCAGGCCAGACTCTTCCTGGGCAGCCCGCAGCCAATGACTGAGCGTGACAGGAGTACTAAGGCCTGGCTATTAGGGCCCATCCTGGAGCTCCTCTAAGGCATCCTCAGCTCCAGAGCGTCCTCCCAGCTGACGTGGCTGAGACTTTGTCCAATAAGCATCACGGCCTCAGGTTCTTCCTGCCCAGTCCTGCTTTCCCCACCTTTTACCTTTCACATGCATTACCCACCCCCGCCCCCTAAAAAAACCTCTTGTACTCCAACATCTCAGCCTCTGCTTGCTGGGGGACCCAGCTGACAACATATGCTTCTTTATTAATGTATTAAATAACAAGATCGAGCTGCAGGTCTAATAACTACTCCAATTTTGAAGTAGTGATGAATTTCAAGGATAGTTTGATGTATCTGAAATAATTCTAATGTGATATGAAAGTGGATATGAACCTTATCAGTAGAAATGGCATAGGGACTGCTGTGTTTGTTGCCTATACTTACAAATTGAAGAAAAAGCTAAATTTCACTTAGAGGTTAATGAAAGTGATGATGTTATTTCTTCTTATGCAAGTTCACAGACCCCAAATTAAGAGTTCTTGGATTAGAATGTGTCTGATTTTGAAATATTTATTAAGACACAGACATGCACTTAGACAAGTTAGAGCTGTGAAAACCAAGGGTGTCTAATCTGGTGTTCTCCTTAGATGCGATAAATATGTGAAAGCTTATGTCAAATGCACCGAAAATATTACAAGGTATAAGACCATATGGCCAAATGATTTAACCCTGAGGGACAAAAAACAGCCAGCTTACCTAAACATATGAAGATATAATTACCTCAAAATCTAACTTGTGAAATTCAAGGCTATAAAATATACTAAAGTTAGTATCATAAAGTTTTTTTTGTTACAAAAGGCTTTACTACACTATTTAATATCAAATTTCTACAGCATATAATCCAGCAAGAAGCCCCAGCATCTCGTTATGGCTCTCCTACCGTGACCTCACGCTCTCCCTGTGCTCCAAGGATGAGATCAGGTTACAATGCTAACTCCACAGGATTCCCTTCCAAGCCTGGAAAATGGTGTGTGTGGACGTGGGCAATGAGGGCGGGGAGAGTGGAGAAGAGGGGAAGTGAAGAGCTAGATTTCCAAGGTGTTATTATAAGATTAAGACAGTGCATTCAGAAGGATGAGCCTCATTTATATTTTTAGGTGAATAATACTGTGCACTAATTATGAATGGGAGTCCTGAGTGATAGAACATAATGCAGATAAGGCAAAGAATAACTGCCTGAATTAGGGAAATGCACTTTGAGCAATCAGAGGGCAGGAAGAGATGCCCTGAGTAAATGGGGAATGAGGCAGAAGACAGAGAAAATGGAAGAGAAATCCTGAGAGAAAAAGGTGTGTGATAACAATGGAATTTAGTGGCTTTACAATTTTGTCAAGGGACGATAGCTACAGGGGCACCACGGAAAACTGCTACCAGAATTAAAACATCAACCAAGGCGGACTTGTAAGACAAAAGGGAGACAGCATCCCCCAGTCTACCACTTGTCGAGGGCCTCCAGTTGAATTCAGGGCCCTAATATCATTCTCTTCTCCAATGGAGAAGAAAAGGAGAAGAGAAAAGCTACGTTTATGGGCACACATCCCCCATTACTCACAAATCCAAGCCTCGTCCCTTTCTGTTTATAGCATCTGTACGATATACAAGACACGTGCCTATTCACAGGGACCTATAAAACTTCTATCACACCATGACAAAGACATGCTGTGTAACTAAGCATGTAACTGGAGCACTTTGTGGATTTGAAAGTCGCCTATGGCTTGAGGCTAAACAAACCCACTTTCTATAGCCTTTCTCTTTAGGTTCTATCTCTCTAAGGCTTTCAGAATACATGTCTGTTTCATTAGCAACCCAACAGAGAATACAATATAATTGGTAACAATGAGACACTTTCTAATGGTGAAACAAGACATTTCTGACCTATCTCATAATTTCCTATGTCTTCAGTTCTTTTGAGATTCAGCCACAGACAAAAACCAAATGATAAATCCCTAGGGAAATATTTAATTCTCCACTGACTTCTTCCCCAATCTTTCCAAATTAGTGTCTGTCAAATGTCTTTTCAGAAACTTTTCAGATGTTTAAGAGAAGTTGCAGTCATTTTGGCACCATCTCTTTATTAATACGCATTCCCAAGAAACATATTTCTCTGTTATAAATTATATCGTTCATCTTAATGTAGGCTTGTGAGGTAGTTTAGGATTTTTTTATACACTACTGTTCATACAAAGGAATAAATTGTGTTTCAAACACAAAGCGACATCCTGAACACAGCCAAGTCCCTGGAATAATCCATGGCTTATCACTCCCTACCCCAATATTTTGTCCACTGAACTATGATGTCAGAAATCTAAGCTTGATTTGTTTTTAAGCGCATAATCCATTAACTGTTTCCATATGCCATAACTGTTCAGCCGAGAAATTATTTATAAACCAGTTTATTACCCTATCTGGCAAATATGACGCACCTGTTATAAAATGTGATTACTTCAGAAGGCTAACAATTGTGGAATCACATTTTCATAATAAATCAGCCTAAGTGAATTAGACTATGCATATACTTTCAGAAAGCACTTTAATCCGTATTAAGTTAACAGTTTGTGAATAATGAAAGTAATTAATATTAATTTTAGTTGATAAATCCAACACCAATAACCTGTGAGTATACTTTAATCCATTTTCCAACAGCCTGTAAAAATTAACCAACAGATGCTTCCAATCTGGTAAAAAATACACAGGTCATTAGCATTATTTTGATGATACCAAATGTTCGATATATGAATATTGTGATTAAATTTCAAAGAGACATATAAACAATGTTCTTTTATAACCTTGTTAAGTCTTAACAGAAGCCAAAGACAGTAAAATATGGCAGTCTTTTCTAAAATCAAAATCAGCACTTGTTGTTCCACCCCCCATTCTTCTGCTTCAACCAAGAACTTGCCTGAGTTTCACTGAGACTGTGAAAGCAACATGAGAATAGGACACATGTCTGCCTCTCTCACCACAGTGTCCCCAATGCCAAACACCAGGCCTATCACACAACATGTACCCAATAAATGATTGTTGACTTGAATAGTGGTATCCCAATACAGGAAAGAGAAAAAATGGGAGAAATGAATGAGAGGAAGAAAGAGAAAAAAATGATCATGAAAAATGCCTACATGTTCTTTTCAGAAGAATTTAAAATATGGAAAGCTAAGATGTATCTCAAAAACTTTGAACTGAGAGAAGGAAACCAAAGTGAGATATTTAATAGCAAAATAAGGTAAAAAAGAGGAAGTGATACAATTGAATCAGGAAAAAAATGTTCATTTCACAGGAAAAGGCTTAGAGAGGGGCTCCTATACTCCTTAAGATATGACATCAGGCACTTTCCCACTGAAGCAATGTTATAAATGTCACAGGGAGGAAATTAGCTTAGAAAACAAACTAAGTAAAAGTTTTTTTAAATGTACATATAATAAAGGGCACCATGAGTTAAGAGGAGATGTCCAAGGTCTTAACCAAGAGTATCTTGCTATATCTACGAGCAGGTGCAGCAGGGTGGTATTTTCGGGAATTAGAATCGTCATGCAGAGACGTGGTCAAGATTAAGCAAGGTAACATGAAGACGACCCAGCTCAAGGACAGTTACACCACAGGGCTCTCTATGTATTATTAGATCCTCTTTCTTTTCCAGCTCTCAGGGTATGAGTCCTCTAAAACCCAATAATGTTGACCTCAAAGTTCCAGAAACCTAAAGCAGTGTCTTATGTAAGAAAAAAAAGCCATACTTAGTAACAAAAAATAAAGAACATGTGAGAGAAAATTTCAAGGCTCTCCTTAAATGACCGGATTCAGTTCCTTTCTTCCTTCTACTTATTTCGAATGCTTAGGAAGCACAAAGGATTGGCATCTACCATTTTAAATGCCTGGGATGGAAAATCCACCTTTGTAATCAGAGAAACAGCCCTGGTTCTAAGTCCAAAGAGTTACTGCAATAAAAAACAGATACTTTTTCTCCAAAAACTCATTATTCTTCGGTAATCTGAATCCTTTGTCCTTCTCTGCCAGGTTGTGATGTAAACCAACGATGAAAATCAATCAGTAGCCAACGCCTCTACCTCCCTCTGCTTGCTAGGGAGTGGAGACCAACTGTATTTCCACCTTGGACTGAACAATAAATAAGTGACTAGGTTTCATTCTGAATTCTGCAGAAATTACAGAATTGATTCAAACAGAATAACCTTGGCGTCATGGGGGACAGGCAAATGTTAACAGCCCGCAGCCAGGCCGTGAATAAAGAGACCACAAGGAGCCAACTCCACCAAACCTCAGCCTTGTCTAAGTTTTCCAGTCACCTCTCTCTTATTTTCCTTTCTGATCTTTCCTGTAAAATGTCTATTTTTTGAAAGCAGCAATGAATGGCCTTTTCCAATAAAATACTTAACTACTAGTAATGCCAAAAGCACACTTCAGACTCCTCCTAATACTTTCTGGGAATTATTCTTTAAAATCCAGACCAAAAAATAGTCACCTTCACAGCTCGTCTTCTGTTGGCATTGTCCAGGTTATAACCCTGGGCTTCCCCATCTTTTCTATGCACCATGGAAATACCATCCACTGTCACATAAAAGAGAAGTAGCATTAGAGCTGAGACAAAAGAAGTCAGAGGCCTGTACCAGCCCCTAAGTCAAATGAAAGAGAGACTTCAGGCAGAGGGGACAGCATGTTCAAAGGCAGAGAGGGATAGAAGTATGGAATATTCAGAAAAATGATCATCATTTTCTCACCTTAACTTTTAAAACTGGTATTAGATTGAGCGAATACATTGGTTTTTTCTACCCTTGAATCTCAAGGCTAAAGTTAGATGACAAGAATTTTTTAAAGGTCCAATTATTTCATTTAGGGCTAACACTACAGCTAAATTAAAGACATGCTAACAAGTTTCCCTTTTGAGCCTCATTAATTAAGAAAGTAATCAGAGTAAAGAGGGAAAGAAGAGAGCTAGTGTAGCTGGATGGCAGTATTGCTTAAATAGCTTTTAGGTACCACCATTTGCACCTATTAGGAAAGCAAAGGGAAAACTAATCAATTCCAGATTATGAAACCTGAAATCCTGAACTGTTTTACATGTAAATACACATTTTAACTGCCACATATTTTCCTTGATTGCCTGAGGAGTGCACTAAACTTATTCAAAGAAAATTTTGATTCTCCATAATCAAAAGGTAAAATTAAGATCTGCTTACTTCACAAGTTTTCCTAGGGTAAGCTTGCTAAGAAAATTCCCCCTGATTTCAAAGATAAAAATATATCATTTTTACTATTTTGGTCAAGACCATTGGTGCTCAAAAATACCTACTGAATGCTTTGGGTTTACCACAAATTCTAGAAAGCTACCTTAATTACAATTGCCTTTTAGAATTTCTAACTTACAATTAGTTTTTACAAAGAGTTTCCACTTTATGATATTTTACAAAGCATTTCAAAGGAATGTAGATGATTTTTTGGTATCTGCTAACATTCTTTGGTTACTGTGATGATCAAGTTAAATCAGATATAGAAAGCATCTAGCATGATGCCTAGCGCACAGTAGGCATTTTAAGAAGTCAATTCCTCCCTCTCTACACCAAGCCTCACAACCTCCATCCAGTACAACCTCTCCTCGTCCAGCTCTCTATGTGCTCAATAAGCCCAGGACACAAGTGGCACAAGTCTATGGTGAAAAGGGTTCTTTTTTGAAAATTAAATGGTAATCACTGATCTAAGTGCCTTGTACAAGACTTAAAATGTAAGCATTACATACTACTTAAAAATTAACTGACAGCATACATAAGTGGATATCAGCCCTGAAACATAAGTGGTGTAGGCCCACAAGATTTGATGAAATAAATTCATTTTCAGACAAGAGTAATATCTGAATGTAATTATTAAAAAAAAAAATCACACTAAACAGGTAAAAGCTATCACAAAACAATCTGGAAAATAAATTCCATTGCTTTTAATGAAAAGATCACATAACCTACTCATGTACTTGTATTTCAAGCTAACTTTCAAGACACTTCATAAATCTGATATTCTATCCCACGTGACTCATACTAATTAAATTATGTGCTAGTCACTGGAATATTAAAGCATGGTAAAATTCTGACTAGAGAATGGCTCACATTTTGTATTTGTTTTTCTATTTCACATTGACTAAAAGGAATTCTCATGCCAAAATTCTCTCTGAAAATATCCTCCTTTCTTAAAGTCTAATTTAGAACATCTTCAAAAGAGGTATTATACAGAAAACTTAAAGTTTTGTATTAACCATTTGCCTTTTAAAAATTGCTTATTTGATACTCTAAATAAAATTCACTTTTTAAATATTTCATTAGATCATTTATTTACCCATTAATAAAGTAAAAATATCATGTATATGACTCTTAAAATAATGCTTTCTAGAAGTTAATATACAAAAAGTGGCAGCATTAAAATACTAAAATTAGCAAACACTCTAAAATTAGCGTGTTAAACTTACCTTTTTGTTGGCAACAAAATGTATTCTCCAGTTTACAAAGCAAATCCACATTTTCATACTTATTTTCATTTGCTTTTATCCAGAAACAGTTTTCAGTCATTTCATGAGGTCTGATCTGCAATCAGAGAGACGACTGATTCATAAATAGTTGGCTGTTTCTTCTGTCCCAGCCCAACCACTACATTCAGACCCAATGTCCCACAGCTGCCAACAGATGTTTATGAAGTAATCCCTGTAAGATTTTTCCCCAAAGTGTGTTCAATGAAATACAAGTTCAATGAAATAGGAAGTTAAGGTTTTACTAGAAAAAAAAAAAAAAGATTCCACTATTAAATAGTTGGGGATTTGAAGCCAAAGGAAATGAAGTTTCTTTTTTCTCAATTCTTCTCAGAGTCTTTAATAATGCTCCTGTGCACTTTGACTCTTCAAGTGCAGGATACATTATACAGCATTTCCCAAGGTTATGTGACCATGAAATCATATTCCTGCAGGATTCAGAATTCCTGTGTCCTGACTAAATATCAATTTCTGACAACTAGCAATACTTTTCCAATGGCTACCAACATAGAAAAGCTCCTAAAAACACTAACTTTTTTGTCCTTTTGCAAAAACACTTCATAAACATAGGGTTCAATCATGATAATGTTGAATTATCAATTTAATTACAAATCAAATACCATTGTAACAACCAATATTGACTCCCACCAAATTTATCAACCAGAAAGCCTTGGTTGCGATCAAAGGGTACTGTCTCAACACTTGTATTTAAAAAAAAAAAAACCTGATTATTTAATGTCACTTTGATTAGGGTTCTCACTGGAAATTATATATAAATAAATACAAAATTAAATTTTAATCTAGGTAACAGTATATTTTCCTCCATTTATTTCTGTTTTACCTTTAACCAATTCAATCTTCTCATGTTGGTTTCTGGTTTAAATTCTTTCTTTGGTTTTAACCCAAATGGCAAGGTTGGTGGAGGAGGCGAGTTTCGTCCACTGAGAAATCCCAGGGGAGGTGGTGGAGGCACAGGACCACCAAATGGCATGGGCATTCCTGGAAGTGGAGGAGGGGGTGGGGGAGGGGGTGGAGTTGGCACTCCTCCACAAGAGGGCAGCGGCAGGGGAGGAGGAAATGCTGGGTGGCTGGTTCCATTTTCTTTTGACAGGGGCAAAGAGGTTTTTGTATCAGCTGGCAAAGCACCAAACTAGAGGGAAAAAAAATAAGGAACATGACTAAGAACACTCTATAAAACATGTAAGGTACACTTTCCTCAAAATAAGTTGTTTTAAACCAAAAATAGTTGAATACCAGTAATTTCATGTGGTTTAACCTAAAAACAAAATTTCAAAGTCTCTTTCCAATTTAAGAACATAAGTATAGCTTTTGTTTTCATAAAAGTAATTGCCAGAAATATTATTTCCCATTCAGACAGTTATGGCGAACCAGGTGGAGATGTCCAGGAGGGAATATGGGTCTAGAAGATTTGCATGTCAGCAGTTTCTAGGTGACAGCTGAAGCCATGGGAGTGGATAAGTTCACCCAGAGCAGGTAACACAAGGAAAGGTCTATGTACAGAATTCTATGGAATATTAACATTTAAATGAGAATTGAAAAAAATAAATAACATCCAGAAAAAGACTTAAATAATATTGCCACATCAAGCCTTTGGTCTTGAGGAAAAAATCTAAAATTCTTAGTAGGACCTACAAGGGCCCATCATAATCTGGTCCCCGTGAACTGGTCTCTCAAGCAACTTTCATATACAATTCCATGTATATGCCAACCTCATATTGATTTCAGGGCGCTTGCACATGCTATTCATTCTGTCTGGAACATTCTCTTCACCTGGCCATCTCCTACTGGTCCTTTCAGTCTCAGCTAACATGTCCTGTCCTCAGGAAAGTCTTATCTAACCACTCATTTTACACTGATAGCACCCTATACTTCTCCTTCATAGCTCTTGTCAAAAGTGCTAAATAATTATTTAAGAAATCATAAGCATTTATCTCTTTGACAGATTATAAGCTCCATGAGGGAAATGACTATGTCTGTATAATTCACTATTCTTTCCCTAGCACCTAAAGTTGTGACTGGCAAATGACAGCTATTGACAAAATATGTGTAGGATAAATGAATTAAAGACGAGAGGATAAATGAATTAAAGACGAGAGGATAAATGAATTAAAGACGAGAAGAGAAAAGGCAAGCACAGGGCATGAATCACAATTGATGAGAGTGACTCAAAAAAAGGCTATTCTACAATGTCAATATCACAGAGAAGCAAAGTAAAATCAGGTGAGAAAAAGAGCCAAATGTGTCCACTGGTCCACTTTTGTCCTTGTGTTTCCATGGTTTGATAAGAATTTAATAGATGCATTTTAATTATCATAAAGATGATCTAGGTTGATCAATAATTTTTTGTGATGTGATTATTTTCCCAAAATTACTAATTCCAATTCTGAGTTATATATATACATATATATATATGAGCTCTCTCTCTAGATATATATATATGAAGAAACATATAAACTACCTTGCAAATGGGAGGCATTTAATAAATGTTAATAAGTCATTTTAAAAGTTTTATGGCACAATTATGGAAAACAGATAATGTATAAAAGCCTGAAATCGACATCTGAAATCAGCACAAAGAAAAAGTGTTATAAAAGAAGTTGAAATCATAAGTCAAAGAACATGCCTCATCAAAAACATTAACTATAAAGAAGAATCAGCTTAGTGTTACACTGGGTTGCTGTGATCATGCATAGTATTGCCCTTTGAATGTTAAGGATGTATGTATATTGTACTCACACTCAATATACATTTTATAGTTAACTATTAATGTCTTAAAACAAACATATGGTTGAATTTCTGCTCTAGGCTAGTTCATTTGATAGACTACGGTTGACTTGAATACATCATTCATGAGACCAGACACTGACTATCTTGCTCACCATTATATCCCCAGCACCTAAAAATGCTTGGTTGTTAAGTGACTAAAGGAATCAAAATACAAATACAATATATTTTATTCATAACCTTCATAATCAGCATAGCTTTGATCAAAGAGAAGTATCTTAAGACAAAAGCAGAGATTTCATGAGAAACACACACTAACTTAAAGAATTTGCCAGTTGTTCTTCAAAAATGAATATGGTGGCCAATATTGTCTCTAATTCCAAGCTTTCTTCGGATAGCCATAAACACCAGTCATCATTATTTGCAATTTAAAACAGGAGATTCCTTGATTTAATCTCAGTTTCAAAACATAAATCTATTACCATTTTATATAAAAGCATATGCAGCAATAACATATCCAAAGACGGTGAATATGTTTTTTTATAAACTAGAATTTCCTAGAGTAAATTTACAAGCAATCCTTCAACTGGGAAAAATGACAAAGAAAAGAAAGTCTTTAAATTTATATTAGACCAGACCAGGAAAAATTTGTCATAAACATTTCAGCTGTTGTCTGTAACTCAATCTGAAATATATAACACAAATGTTTCTTTTAATATGAAAGACAAGGAACCTCATGGGAAGGATGAAAAATTTCAATAAATTGTTGTACTCTCTTCTTGCACACTACAGAAAGATCACTGAGAATAATTTTCTTGTAGATAGAAGCTTTTAATTTTTTTTTTCTAATTGAACACTAATAGATGCAAGCTATCTCTTAGGGTATCTTCAGACAGCCTCTTTAACAAAACTACCCACTAAGTACTTTAAAGTAAAAAATTTGCCAATAGAGAAAATAGTATACTAATATAAGAAATAGTGTACCTGAGACTATTTCAACATAGCCATAAATTAGGATGAAAGGAAAATAGTAAAACTATCCTTATTGCTCATCGTCCTATATGCAAATGTACATAAAGAAACTTAGCTATGAATAGTCTGCCTTCTTACTTTCATCCCTTTAAAACATGCAGATGATATACTTTTTGCTATCTAAACATTTTATGTGTAGAGGGTGTATGTGAGCTAACAGCTTCATAATCCAGATTTGCTCTCTTTTTTGTCATGTTTTAAATCTGTTTACTTTTAGAAATTGAAAAATTATCAGAAAATGTTCTCATTCAGTTGAGGTTATCTTTCACTGCAAGGTATCCATCGGCTGAAGGTTTTGAAAAATAAATAGCTTGAGACATAATTTCCTGTAGTGGGATAAAGATCAGTGATGAACGACAAATCTAAGAGGAAAAGACTTTCTTACCCTTTATGCTTAATTACTTAGGAAACATGTGACATTAGGAATAAAACCCAAATGAAACATAAGGAAGCCAATTAATTAGTAAAAGTCTGGACATCCTTAAAAATGCAAATTTAAAAAGTGGCAAAATAATTTTTAAAAGAAAAAACAGCAGAATAGAGATACATATGAGTAATACTATAAAAACATACAAGTGAAATTAAAGTTTAAAAATCTTGATGCTATGAAGATATGACACGACCTTTGCTCCCCTGATGAGCTTTCAACACCAAAATTCAGTCTGGATAGATGGTATTTTACCTGTGATTTAAAAGCTTGTAACTCCGCTTGAAGCTCATTAATCTCTGCCTCTTTTTTCTGCAACTGAGCCTGAGTTTCCTGGTGATCGGTAAACTCTTTCTCAAACTGAAAAGAAAAAAAGGAAAACGAGAGAAAGAAAGATGGAAATGAAAAGCACTATTCTTCATAGAGTAACAAGACTCTAATGATCTGTCAGTAGAACATAAACTTTTTATGAAAGGAATGGTAGATATTTGCTAAGTCACACACAGCCTTTCTCTAGGTCCCACCAGGTCCCACCAAAATCACTCATTTGCAAGGGAGCAGACAAAGCAAGAGATGGAGTCTGTGACCTTCTCAGCAGAGCAAACTGACCCATAGTTATCTGCAACCCCGCCATTTTTCTTAGAAGTCTCTAAATATCATTGTGACTGTGTAAAATAACAGAGAGCAAAGCATTGTACTTAATTCCAAAAACTTATACCTGAAACTTATCTGAACTTTATCAATATGACTTAAAAGAATTCCATTTTAATATTTTTTATTAATAAATAACCCATTTTTTAAATGCATCATTTAAATTTTTCTTAAAATATCATGAGATGTAAGGACCCTAATGTTAGGCTCTAAACTGCAACAACAATTTAAGAGAATAAAGTATGTCTTATTTATCACTAACCTTTTAAAGATTAATCTTTGGGAGATTAATGATAAATTAATCTTTCAAAGTCCCTCATGTAATACCTTGTAGGAGGAGGCAAATAGTAAAATTTGGTGAATCCAATGAGTTTTCCAATTTATGTAGCCACTTATCCATGTTCCCATCTTGCGTATTCAAATAGCTTCGCCTTGCCACCATGACTGAAAACCTCTCCTAACAAAGGTGAATTTAAATAGGGTATTGCCTCATAATCAAGAACAAGTGTTTGACTGTTAAAAAATGGAAAAAAATGCAACGACTTCACAAATGTAGCCATGAGACGTTAAAATACAATCAAACCTCAATTAGGAAAATAACAACAATATAGAACTCAACAGTTTACAAAGGGCTTTTATATATGAATCTTATTTTTATTCTTAACACCACGAGGTAGATACTAGTCCCTCATCATACAGCTAGTAAGTAAAAAGATGTGACTTGGTTTTGAAAATGTTAAGCTTAAGACACCTATAGGAAATTTAAAACAGATTTATAGAATATGCCTTCTCTTTGGATATCTCACCTCGTTGCCTCATAGTGACCCATCAAGGCTCATGTCAGCTATCACTTCCTTGGGTAAGTCTTCCCTGGCCACCCAAGATTAGATGAGGAATCCTTCCTATAGGCTTACATAGTACATAGGGTTTTCCTAGCATAGCAATTATCACACTGTAATATGAAAATTTCACAATGTAGTATTATCACACAACTCGGTAACACTCACCACTCTGGAAGCTCATTAATAGTAAGAACCTTTTCTATTTTACTCATCACCTTTCCCCAAGCTTTCCATTTGTAATTAAACTCAATAAATATCTGGTGAATGAGCCAACTCCTGTCAAATCTTCCTTTATATATTGAATAACTGTCAATATTTTATACATGTGTATATATATATATATATACACAAGTTGCCCAATCTCCCAGCATCAAAAATCTTTGAGACATCATTTTCTCTAGTCTCCTTTTTATGACTGCTCAGTGTTTACTGGAGCTTAGCAAGAAATAAAATTAAATTCTTATGAGACTAAGAATGAAGAAGACTTTTTCATACTGTCAATATGTACACTATCCTATCTCATAGGCCTTAGAATAAGATTCAGAAGTAAAAAGGATTATTTAGGGGAACAAAGTGGAAACTATCAAAACAACCAGAGTCATAATTAGTACACTCTCAGAGAATTTGTTAAATTAACTTGGCCATACTGAAAGTATCTGTATTACTTACCAAAGAGATAAATTTCTACATCCTCCCCTATAAAAGGATCAGACAAAATATAAACTTTGCTTCAGCATTTCTATACTACCTATAGTCAAATCACAGTAGCCTTGGGGATAAAATGAATCTCCATTAAAAATGTACTTTATAAAAACTGATATGATAGCCTTCTCCACAAAGAGCTACTACAGCAATACTACACTTACAAAATTACACGCAAAAATGTCAAGAAACACAGTTAAGGTTGAGGCCCTGCTTAATTTCATTCCCTAGGGTAAATGTATTAGTGCATCTGTACAAGAAGGTTGATAATTCAATATTCTCTATGTACTTTCTGACATTTCTGGTCTTCATTTTTCAAATTTATGTACCAAAATAAAGAATGTGTCTAGCAACTATGATAGCTTCCTGCCTAAAGCAAAGTATTTACATGTGTTCTTATAAAGCTATCAGAAAAAAGTTCCTGCTGATATATACAAAATGGTATGGCAATAGAAATCTTTAATGGAGCAAACAATATTTTCTGAACATACCTAAGATATATAACTTCTGACTAAAAAGAGACAACTAACCTTGAACAAGGTCTTTCTTCTACTTACATTTAAAGGCTTACAATTTCAAGCAATGTGTTGAGAAAGTTATCATGTTTAACACCACTCATATAAACTATATGCCTAAAAATGATTATAAAAACAAATTTATACTATCTGGGATACATCCAAATCAAGTACTTGAAAGTTTGCTACTACTTTCCCATGAAGAGTGGAAGTGCTTACTGAGCTGAGAATACAAAGTTGGCGGGGTGAAGGGTCACCCTACAACACAAACATCTAACAGGTGTAACACTTACGACAAAATTTAAATGATCCATCAATTTGTTTCCCCACTAAACTAAGTACTTCAGGGCAATGACAATATCATAGTCATAGCTGCAATCCTAGCCTGCAGCCAAAGCCCTGGATATAACAACTTCTCATTGAAGGTTTGGTGAACCTTAGGACTTCTTAGACAGGACTTTTACAAAGTTTTTCATAAGTTACTAACATATGAAAGAGTGTCTACCATCCGCAGTTACATTTTATCTTAAATTTTATAAAAATGTACAATTCTCTCAAGATTCATTTAGGGCCTGATACAACAAAAATGTAGACTCTTGGGCATGGTGCCTAACACAGAAGAAATGTTCATTAGTGTATGTCCATTGAGGTGGTGGTAGTAGTAATTATTATTCCTTCGATGTGAGAAACCAACCCTAAGAATTCAAATCAGAGGGACTACCTAAAATGAAGAATCCAACAACAACAACAAAAAAACCACAGGAAAAGTCTAATGGGTACATGCTAAGCAGAGATAAAAACACAAAACACTACCTTAAAGAAAAATAGGGAAATGGCTGGATGGTCAGCAATACTACTAGGCTGAAACAAATGAAACTGGTGATATCTGATACTTTTGACCTACAAAAATGACAGTTCTTTATGGTACAACTTGATCTCATGAAGCAACTTTAACCAAAGCAAAAAGCCGGTTAAACTTTCTCTTAAAATTTTTAGATATAATTTCAATCTTAAGGGCCTAAATTATACGATTTCTTCAGAAATACTCCAATCTAAAAATTTTGACTCTATACATTTTGTTCAATCATTTATTCATTTACTCATTCAAAAAAATGGGTTTTTTTTTTTTTGGTTTTTAGGCCAGGGATTGTTCTAGGTGCAGGGATTGTGAATAAAGCAAACAAAAAAGCCTCATGAAGTTTACTCTACAGGGAGAAATAAACAACACATTCATATATACACACATAAATACATAAACTATGTAGCATGTCAGATGATGACAAATACAACAGAAGAAGAACAAGGAAAGAATCATTGAGAGGGTCAGGGTTAGGAGTGTGGAGTTAAAATTTTTAAATATAATGGTCTAGAAAGTCTTCTTTGGAGGATGGCATTTGTGCAAATACCTGAAGGAGGTAAAAAGGAAAGTGGGACAAAAGGCCAAATCCCTGAGGCAGAAGCACATTTGCAGTGTTTCCCCACATAAGTCTGGCAAAGTTAGTCGAAATTACTTACTTTCTTGTAAAGATCTGATGCTTTCTCCTCAAACTCTTCTAGTTTCGCTTGATCTATGCAAATATCTAAAATTGCAATGATAGGATATTTTTTTTACTCCAGTATTTCTTAAAATTATTATGACTTTAAAAGTTTAGAAAGAAAATCATAGAATCAGAAATAGTGTCAGTAATAAAATAAGCAAAATGGAGAAACACAATATTATAGTATTGGAATGGAGAAGGATTTTCTAAATATGATACCAAGGCCATAAAATATAAAGGGAAAGACAAACCCAACTACAATTTTAAACATCTGTTAGGCAAGAGGAGAAGACAGTTCAACTGGAACATAGAAGACTCAAAGGTCTCTGTCGTCAATCCATAAATATTTTGAAGGAAGAAGAGAAGATGATATCCAACACAAGCCAGGAAGATGGGCAATAGTAAAAAACTAAAAATTAGGAATAACAAAACTAAAAATTGCTAAAACATATGAATGGGTATTTGATTTTCTCTAATAATATGAAAATATAAAAATTTTTAAGTAGACATAGCAAAGACTAAATGATCCATAATGCCAAGCGTTGAAGATGGCATGGAGAAACCAAATCACCTACACAATAGTGGAAGTATAATGAAGAAACTTTGCTGATGAGGAACTAGGCAAAATGTACTAAAATTTAAAATATGCCATTTTCTTTCACCCAGCAATTCTATTTCTAGAACTTTGCCTTTAAGCAAGACTATTCATTAAAATATTGTTTATGTTAGCAGAAAATTGAAAATAAATGCTCATCAATAATAGATTGTTTTAACAAGCTATGATATATATCCACATGATGGGACACTATACAGAAGTAATTCATATGGATTTCTCATGATTTATTTTATCCATTCTTTTTTTCATGAAAGACATGAACATGGTTCAAAAAAACATATTACAGAAGAGCTTGTAATGAAAAGTAACAGTCAACCAAATCACTGCATTAAAAACTCAATCCCACTTCCTAAATGCGACCTCTTACAGCTCTTTCTGATTAGATTATTCTGGTGGTTAAATTCTTAACTCTAAATAAAATATGTATACCATTATTTCTTGATTCATCTATTTAAGACATTATAGATAACTTCCTACTTTATAAAAGATGAAAACCCTGTTCTCTGTCTAATCCCAACTTTTTGATAATTTTACTTTCTAATTGGCTAGCTCTGTAGCACTAAATAATAGTTAAACCTCTGATTGCTGTTACATAGACAGTATCTCAATTTCCACTATAATATATGAAGTTATCTGTGCCCTACGCTTTCCCAACATCTGTCTCCCCTAGTGTCCAGCCTCGCATCTTCTCTCACCTATTCATGTAAATACAGTGGCAATCTCTTCTGTATTTAGTTTTCTGCACTGTGTCTGTAAGTTTATTCTAAACATTTAAAATCAATAAATAGAATGAATTTATTATAACTATTTAAATATGTTTCACTTATATAGCCAAGCCATAGTCAAAGGTTATATTTCCTCCTCAAGAGTTGAATTTCAAAACCTCTTATCTACTCAAGAAAACCCGTTCCTAATGTCCAGGTGGAATAAATTTTCTTCTCAAATACTGTTCAAAATCATTCCATATTTGAGTTTGCTGGATATTTAATGCATGTTTTTCTTATTTTCTATGTCCCTCCCACTCCCAGAAATTTCTAATTGCTTCTCTCCTGTAGAGAAAAACAAGCATTTTCTTTATCAGTGTCACTAATATTATCCAGTCCCTTCCTCATTTTATACATTCCATACTTCTTCACAGACTCAAATATTATATAAAGAAAAAACAACCTCATGAAAATAATGGATACTCTTTTTTGATGTTACACCAGAATATGACATATGGTAGCTTCCTAAACATCAGTTGCAATGTGGGATCATGTATCATATAAATGAATATTTTGTACTCTGTTACTTTCAAATCCATAAATCTTTTACCCATGCAGAATGTGTAACATCAGGCACTGGTCATTTGGAAAAGAATGGTTTGCAGAGTCATGCAGATCCTCCAAATGCTGACACACCTCATTATACAATATCAAAATAATCATATAGGTCAATATCACCACCAATCTCATCAGAAAAAATTTTTAGTATTCAGAAACTGTCAAGCTGACAGTAGTGGATACAAGTTTTCCAAAACTCAAATTTTTACTTGAAAGTTCAAATTTTATCATTGGGAACAAATTCTACCAGTTGTTTCCATTGATTATAGACACATTTCATTTTTAAGAAAGTGTGTGGCAAACACTCAAGTCCGAATAGCCACAGTTTGTATGACAATCATTCTTCTGAAGTAAAAAAATCGGACAGTTCAGCTCACAACTCAATTCTCATTGTACTCTGGAATGCAGCAGAAATTCCTCATGCACACATCTCATTTTGCCACAGAGAATATTAAAAGGATGTGTACTCAGGGGTAGATTTTTAATAAAATTAATATTTTTTAGTTCTTTTATCAAGGAGACTCAAGTAAAAAATGGCAGTTTCTTTTTGTTTTGTTTCACTGAGAGTGGAGAACACAAGGGCTACTAATAGAGTTTGGTAGCACAGCCTTGATTCATAAATGCCGGCAGTTTTATCCACCCCTGTTCTGCATCATCAGTACAAATATCAACACAATAAAAAAGGCAAATAATGTCTTAGTATTATAGAAATAATTTTGACTATTAGTCTGAAAGAGTATCAAGGACCCTCAAAATTCTACAGGCCACTATAAGAACCAATACTCTAAAGCTAACCCGTGGGGTAAAGGAAAGTAAGATATTTCCATTTAAATAATAAAGAACTACTCACCAACAAATTGACTTAAATCTAAATCTAGTCTTTTTCGATACGTGAAGTCTGGATCCATCCCATCTCTATGCAATACGATCTGAGATACACATTCATCAATTAATTTGAAGTATTGTTGTCTAAAATCAAAGAAAAGAGTAAAGTGTAACTCTCCATCTAAACAAAATACTTTTTTGGTAAGCTTGATTTCAAGTTCAATAATTTACTACCAGATAGTTTCAACATTCGATATAACAGATTTAACATGGGAGTGAGAGTAAATACAATCTATCACTTTTCTTCTAATGATTTTAAGACAATACTTTTTATAACTTTTAGCAAATACGGTGTGCTTTAGAGATGATTTTCTTATAAAAGTCAGAACCTTGACTTAATCAGTAGGCAGTAAAAGAGAGATTAAGATGAAGCGATATGTGCTTAAAAGCTGTCCTCAGTAGAGATCACCAACCCAGCACTGTATTATACTGAAATAGGAACCATTAATCCATTTTATTAACAAGAACCAAAGAAAACTTTTCTAAAAAATTCTTTGGAAGGTTCTTAAAACCATACAGTATTGTGGAATTTTTCAGTATGCTTGTGGAATCAAATTAAAAACTGACACTGTAAACTACATACAGTATCAAATGAATATTTCTTACTCAAAAAAACCCTACAAAAATTTAGTATCATAACAATGTTTGTCCAAAAATTAAAGTTGAACTAAAATCTCCAAACAGGGTTCATGTTGTCACCCTAGCTAAGCTCAGTCCACTTATATTTGCAATAAGCTAAAGAACATCCCTTAAAACTCAAGCCAACAATGTGAAAAATATCCCTAAGATTTTATACACAAAACCGAACTAAAGTGATAGAAAGGGTGGGTACTATTCTAATGAGGTACCAAAGTGATGGAGAGGGTAGGTACTATTCTAATGAGCTACTAAAGTGATAGAGAGAGTATTATTCTAATGAGGTACAGTCCTCCATTCCCAACACCCCTCTGGGACTTATTTCTTCCATCTATGACTTTCTGCACACGTTTCCTCTCCAAACCCTCTTCACCATGTACATGATGGTGCCTCTAGCCACTCAGACTTTCCTTCTTCATGAACTATGACCTACTGCCCTTGACCTATCTACCTTACACCTAATAAGTCATCCATTATGCTGAAGAAAATTCACTATAGCTTAACATTAGCAAAGAAGATTAATGCTCATTGTCATAAAGACACTGCTTTTGGGTACAAATGAAAATCAAGGAGTTATTATCAAAGCTTTCCTCAACTTTCTCAACTTCCTTCAAAGAAATAATCTCCCATTCTCTAATATTTTAGCCATAATAATCACATTTACACTTAAGGTACATAAATTGCACACAAATTTATATCTATCACATCTGAAAATTGAGATGGTACACTCCATTCCTTTTTTTACTCTTATTCAATGTTATCCTAATGTTGTTTTTAAGACATGTTTTAAGTTAACAAGAAGCTATTTTGTGTTCTTTTTTTATCATTATTTCATTAAATGTTTTCTCAAGTCCAGAACTCCCAATTAGGAGCTCATTTATAATGCAGCTAAAATTTTGTGCAAAACCTCTTTCATCAAGGCAATACTAGCAAAGAACAACATACTTCTGGATTCCAGAAATGTAAATTGAGAAAATAATCTCTATGAGCGATAGTGGTAAATTAGTGAACATGTCAGAAGATTATACGAACAACCTAATTAAGAGGTGAACATAGATTATCATTACTTCACTAATAAAACATCATTTTTGTTGAAGGATATTTGAAATCATCTTTACTTTCTCTGTAGTATTTTTAACAGATACCAGAAATTACCTCCCATGTACATTCAGCTAGCATGATATTTTGCACACGGTAAGATATTAATTGTTTGTTACAGAATTGAATTTGCTCTTCTACTCCACCTCCAATTATTTTGCTGCATTTGATTTCTCTTCATTAGCAGGGCTGCCTTTGATGTCTATTCTCCAATCGCACTCCATTTCAGAAAAATTTCCTTTTGTTCCAAATGTGAAAGTTTCTAATTTTTCTATCCACTAATTCTTTTTAATGAGACTATTTTGCATTCTGTAATAAAACAATCTATTCATAGAAAACTTAATTATGTTTATTCATTTCAATGTTAGTTTAAAATGTTCATTCAACAAAAAACGTTCAGACAATTGGCGATTTCTGAAAAGGTAAAATCCAGGTACACCTACATAGTGAAACCAAAAAAATGAAGATAAAACCCAAAGAAAAACATTCATAGAACTGTACACCAAAGAGTGAATTTTCCTCTATGTAAATAAAAAGCTAAATAAGTTGAAAAAAATTTTAATGAATATATTTCAAAAATATTCTGTAAGTGACCATAATTCTGATTCAACCTTGTAATAAAAGTATAATCTCTTTATAAGAATAAATAACAACAATAATAAACAACTATGAGGAGTCTGGAACATGGGGAAAAACAGACGGAACTGTCTTGACTACGGCAGTCACAGGAAGAAAGCTGCCTTCATAGCAACCATATCTGGAACCAAGACCAAAGGCCTGAGGTTTAAAGAGCCAAGGAAAAAAGCAACATAGATGAGCAGCAAATTAAAAAGCTGGTACTCAAAAGATGACCAAAATAGCTAACTTCTATGCCTCACTAATGTCACTATGGTAATGCTACAATTTAATATTTCCCTGAAACTCCTGATTCCACTAAAGTGATGGGATTGCCTAAGCATGCCCCAGGACAGCTGTGCTTTCCAATCTGTTTTGAAGTTAGACACAACCACATGTCTTCTTGGAGCACAGACAAAGGGTTTAGGGTCATAAGTAAGATATAACCCCCGCTGGCAGCACGATGGACACATTCAAATGTTTGAAAGCAAACAACGGTCTTGAATTCTTGGAAACTCAGATGGCATCTAACCACCAGAGGTTGACAAGACCAACCACACAGGGATCAAGAAAAGGATGGGGTTACTTTAGAGTAAATGGATGTTTCAGTTTCATTTTTAAGTAAATTTGGAGGAGAAATGTAGTATTACAATTACTACAATTATTGTACCCACAATATTTAAAAATCTTAATGTATTAGTACTTTCATCTAGCACTTATAAAGTAGTTAAATGTTTAAACTATTTTTAATAAAATACTAGACAGAAGCAAATTAAGCATCAAAACAGGTTACAAAACTCATATTTCAGAATACCAATGGGATTCCCCAATTTTACAAAGGGAGGAGATAAGATGGATGATCTGTACTCATCCCAAAGAACTTAAAGTTTTAACATTTTTGATTCATTCTTTTCTCTTGTTAGGTACATCAAAAAGACTAAATTATATTCTTTGACACCACCCAGAGGGCACAGCCTGAATGAGACATGTCTAGCAAATTGTTCTAGTTGAAATGAGAGTAAGAAAAGACTTACTATCCAGAGTATTTGAGAATGCAATTTCAGCAAAGCTAAACTGGTGGCAACAAAACTGGTTTTATATTCAAAGATCTCAGCTTCCCTCATAAAACACTAATAAAAGTGGAAAGAGGATATCGAGAACATATATTGAGCATAAACCATGTGCCAGATATTGGCTGCAGTTTTATCCATGTTACCATATTTCATCTTCGTAACAACCCAGCTAGTTAAGGAGCTAATATCCATCTATAGCTACACAGAGGTAAGGTACAGACAGGATCAACAATTTGTTAAGCTCAAGATGGCTAGGATATAATCAAACTTGAAAAGTCATTTGTCTAGTTTTTATGATACACTAGCAACATTAAATGCAACTATATTATTAAGGCACTTTCTAGCTACTTTAACACCAATATAAGCAATGTTTAGTGCCCTTCATATAACTTACAACAAGAAACTTATCAACATCATTCCTACTGTCTAAGGACTAACCAGAAAATATTATCCATCACATGATAAACTAGTCATTTATTACTAGTCCCCATTTTTATTCAGATGAAAAGTTGTAACCAAGAATCTACTGGAGCTTAAAAAGTAATAGTAATATCACTTTACCATCAACTATCTAAATATATGCCCAGAGGAAACAACACATCCTATGAATCAATACTATGACAGAAATGAAAATCTTAAAATTATTTGCTTGCCCAAATCAAACATCAGGTGTATTTCACAATTAATAGAATTTTATTAGTGAAAGAAAACATTGGAAAATAGCTTCCTCTTACCTTATAAAATAATCATTTCGAATCAGCAAAAGATGCTGAAGAATAGAAATAAAATATCCCTCCGCTCTGGTTTCCTTAACTGTGTTCCACACCATGTTGTAAACATCATATGCTTCAGTAAATTGATTAAGGAATATGTGGATTTATTTATCCTCTACACCGAACAATTGCAATAACATGACACAGAATCTGCTCTGAAGCTTCAGAAGATTATTGTGTGCCCTACCCTAAAATATGCAGCATGTATACTCAGCACATGACAAAACACAGGTCGTTAGGATCGAGCGTAGGAGAAAAGTCGTGTGCAAATGATGACTTGACCTAACACCTTCTGGCTTCTCCTCTACAATCAATTCCAACCAATCTGCCTCTCTTGAGCCCAGAGGCTGCTGATGGCAAAGGCAGTAGGCAGCTGGTTGTGAATACTGGGTTCCGGGGGTGTCCTGATTAAGAGAGCTGGTGCCAGGCATCATCTACCGTGGAGAAGCCCTGGCGGATAGGAACCTGGCAGATCTCTGGAAAAGCACAGACATCTGCAGCTCCATAGAGTTAATCAAGGCTCATATGAGTATGCACCCAAGGTGCAAGACAGGAGCTAACCAGCGAGCTGAGGCTACTGTGTTCCTAATTCTAGAAGGCCGTAGTGGGGGAGGGGAGGTACCAAATATAAAAAGAAAAAAAAAATGGATCGTATACATACACATAAATGTCTAACAGAATCCATTTGTAGGTTGTAACATGAACTTACATATGTGTTTTCATAAAAACACCCATTAAACTAACAAAATAAGAAAGGTTTATACGAACATCCTTCTGTTTCATCTATGTTTGATTTTATATTGTTTATATGGGAATGGCTTCAGAAGTTAAATATTTTAGGGGGTGGCAGTCGGTTGGTTGGGCTTTAGCAGTAATTTTACACATTGACTCAACTTCAGAACAAGAGGATATTCAAGTTCAGCTCTGATTTCTTCAAGGCGATGGGAGAACTCAACCAAATCTTCTTCCTTATGCTCATCAAAGACTTTAAGCTGGATATCCAGGCCATCATTCTGGGTACGTTTTAAATTCTAGAGATATTAAATAGAAATTACATACAGTTTTGTTTTTAATAATGCAAAAAAATGAAAAAACTAAACGAACCATTCAGCTTGATTTATAGCATTCAAACATTTAAAGTGTTAATACTCAAATCTTATCTATATTTCAAAAATAGATTTTTATACTCAAGCCTTTCCCCCCCCCCAGATAAATTATTCTTGAAGGTGATTTATCTAAATTTCCCTCTACTCAAGTACTCCTCTAATTTAAATATTAATAAGGATACTGCAGGGCACTTACCGGCAATGTCTCTTTCAATCCGCAACGCATAAATTCATTTCTGATGTGAAGCCTGAAGTCCAAATCATCAGGAGATGTAACAAGGGCATTGATGAGCTGCATACACGCTACCTACAATACATTACATGGCGAGACTTAGAGATAGTTCCCAAAACTAAAAAAAGAGTACTAAAACTGAAACATCAAGTTTTTGTTCGAAATATTATCAAATATCTTCCACTACAGGAGAACCTATTAAAACAATAACTTGTATGTAAAATATTTTAGTCGATTACAAATTATACAGGAAATACAGTTTCAGCAGAGTTTTTAATTTTTTATTTATTTGGGGGTTCTCCAAGGAGAAGAGAGACGGAGAAACATTAGACAATAACATTCCATAAGAAAATTCACTCTAACCAAAAGCTAAGTTCTTGTCCAAAAATATCATTACATACACATACAACATAAACTGAACACATCCTAGTTGAAAAACCACAAATCTCTACCGGATGAACAACACTTACCTAATATAGGATAATAAAATAATTTTCCATTCATCAAGAGAAACCCAAAGTCCCAAAGACCTCAAGGTCAACAAGTGTCCTGAATCTGGGTAATGTGGTTATTATAACCAAAAACTATATTATGAACACTACACAATTAATTTCTAGAAGTTAATTTACCAGGCAATGGTTCTTATACTTTGGCAAAAATTCAAAATTATTGTATGTTATGTTAATTAAGAAGGGTATAAAGAAATAATATAGCTAACTAAATCCTTTAGTAAATACCTTAAATGATAAAAAATCAAAAATCTCTATATTTTTCAGTTCATGTTTTGCATTCCAACTTTCAACCTCTCCATTTTTTTCATCCCTGGCCAAAATTTATCTTTCATCGTCTAAAATCCATATAATGGAAGCAAAAGAGATTGCCTCTAGCAAAGCAAAGTGTTCTTTGTTGTTGAAGATAATGTTATTTTTTGACGGCTACATTCTACCGAAGTCTAGCAAGAATGACCAACCTACTGATCAATATGTTTAGCCTCATGCTGTTCCCTAAATTGTCCTTTCTCCATCCCTTAAGGCAAGGTTTATATGAATTTAAAATGCCGTTTTGGGATTAAGACATCAACAGGGGTCTCAGTCCCTGCTGGTTGATATATAGTGTAATTGTTGTATTTGATATATAAACACTAAAATCTGACCAGCACGACTCTACTGTCAAAACTCCAGACTGTTTAAAGTAGGGGTGGAAAATGTGCCAGACGAGAGAGAGGGAAAAGGAAAACATATTTAAAAGAAAAAATAAGAAAGAAAAAACTTAAAGCCGCTCTTTGCAGTACAAGTTCACTGAGCTGTAACCAGTTCATGTCAAAAAGTCAAGTTCAAAATTCTTTCTTCCCACTTCCTTGCCAGTCATTACTTGGTGTCCTCAAATGTTTTTCTCTGCAATACTATGTAATTTTAAAAGATCTCAAAGAGCATACAAATAATGTTTCTGTACGTTCAGAGAAATTAAATCAGTCTTAGTCACCAGGTTTCTGGAAAAGATAAAAATTATAGACATCTCAAAGAAAGCAGCAAAAATAAAATAAAAATTAGCAGCAAATATCACCTAAATGGAAAGCAGATAAGTGTATAACAATAGCAGCATGAAACTGAGGAGAAAGAAGGGAAAGGGATAATCCAAATTATTTCCAGGAAACATTCTAAAAGGCGATTCTCCATAAAAGGAAAAATAGAAAATTGATTTAAGTTGAAATAATGAATTTAGTTCTATAAAATTCTCTTCCCAATTCTAATCGCAATTTGTCATTATCATGACCTATAACTACTCTAATTCATATCGTGTGAACATCTATCTATGAATATATATAAGTATACAGCAAAATGTATTGATTGTTTCCTCACAGACAAAAAATTCTATAAGCAAGGTAAAGACCAAAGAGTTCCCTATAGGTTTTTAACACACATACTGAGATATACAGACCTGTTTTATCACATGATTTCACACTAACATAGCATACCAGCAGAGGGGGTGCCAGTCTGGCATCTCTGCTATATAATTCCTAAAGACAGTGAAAAAAGCCTCAGTAACTGTAAACAGGATATGGTGCCTACCCAAATGAAGATAAATATGTACAATGATAAAAACATTTGTTGTTAGTGCCATCAAGTTGAGTCCTACTCCAAGCAACCCTGTGTACCGTAGAGCAGAACCCTGCCTGGTCTTGATCCTCTCACTTACAGTGCTACATCAGACAATGCTCCACTGCTGTTCACAGGGTTTTCAGGGCTGGTTTTTCTTGGAAGTGGGTGGCCAGGTCCTTCTTCCTAGTCTGTCTTAGTCTGCAAGCTCCGCTGAAACCTGTCCACCATGGGTGACCCTGCTGGTATTTGAAATACCATTGGCTTGGCTTTCAGCATCACAGCAACACGCAGCCACCACAGCAGGACAACTGATAGACGGGTGGTGTGGTTCCTGACCAGGAAATGAACCCAGGCTGCAGCAGTGGGAGGGCCGAATCTTAACCACTAGACCACCAGGGCTGGCTGATACAAACCATACTAGGTACTATAAGAGATATGGTTGGTACATAATGGAAACATGGAGGCACTAAATGAAAACAAGCACAGCTGAGTAACAGTACTGACTCTTAAGAATAAGGAGGCAACCTGACGAAGAGGAGGACCAGGACGTTCTAAGCAGAGGAATGAACATGTTCAAGGACATGGGCCGTTTTGTTGAATTATAAGGAATTTAGATCTCCTGAGTGGTTTGTGAGGGTGGGAAGGGGAGAGCAGGGGAAGGAGTCAACAGAGATGAGGCACAGCCTTGTGTGCCAAGTCAGAAAATTCAGATTCAACTAGAAATAGGGGAAATCATAAAGGATTTTATGCAAAGGAGAGGCAATAATAGAGGCAAAAGACACAATAAGCCACTATAGAAGTAATCTTGGTGGGCAATGAAGAGGGCTTGAACAACATTTAAAATATGAAGAAAAAAACTGACAGAATTTGACGGCTGGATGGACATGAAGTTGGGGCTGAGGCAGACGAACAGAATTTACAGGAATCTTCCTACGTTTGTTGTTCAACTAGATAGGAGGTAGTACCATTAAGAGAGCTATAAAATGCGAGGAGAGAGGATCTAGTATTAAAGGAGAATAGGCCAAAATAGAATTCTGAGATTGAAATGTACATTAGGAATCATTCATGCATTTAAAAAAATTAGTTATTGAGTACCTACCCTGTGCCAGCTGGGGATTTAACAGACACTCAAGGAAATAATGAGAGTGAGATGTTCATCATAAAAAGTTAATCACCATGCTCAGCTTGATGTTCCAAAAATGTAGTATATGATCTCTATTAATTTGCATTATGTCATACTAATTGTTTCAATAGCATGACAAGAGCTACCTCTTTCTGGAACTGATGAGGGTAGGAAAACAAGGAGCTTCTGCCCTCCTGGGAGCATCCTAAGTTAACCTAAGGTTCTATCTTTGGGCATCAGACTGCAGTTCACCCACTCTGTTTACCAGCTCATGCATCCCATCCCTCAAAGCCTATTTATTGGTGCCTACCAAGCACCAAGACACTGTTCTTGGTGCTAGGGATACAGCCACGGAAAAAGATCGAAATCACTATTAGAGAAAGAGGGGAGTTAAGATTGACTCTGAGGTTTTAGGCCTGGGCAATTCAAAGGATGAAAATGCCATTTATTAGAATGGGAAAGACCATGAGAGAAACAAACTTGGAAAAAAAGTTCAGGAGTTCGCTTTTGGAGATGTTAAGTTAGAAATATCTACTGGTGATCCTCATCAAATGAAGTGGAGAAGGAAATTGGATGTAGGAGACTCCAGTTCAAGAAAGACACTATCATGGCAATGATATGCAGAAACCAAGATCTTAGATGGAATCATCTCAGGAGTAGTAGAGAGAAAAGGAAGGTACAAGAACTGATTAGGACATTTCAATTGTGAGTTTCAATTCGTAGGTCGGGGAAATAAAGTAAAAAGCCATCAGTGAGGTAGAAGAAAAACAAGGAGATTACGGTGTCCTAGAAATATGGGAAGAAGTGTCTCAACAGAGAGAGTGATCAACTGTGTCAAATGCTCCGATAGGTCAAATAAGATGACTAATCAATTACCACTGCATTTGACAAACTGGTGACTTGACAAGAACAGTTTCTACAAAGGGACAGAGTTGCCATTCCACATGGAAAAACACTTACCTTCTCACATGTACCATATGCAACCAGTAAACAAAAGCATACAACTAAAATTGGCTCTAAAATATTCTCCTCCTTGCTTCAAATGCGTCTTTATACTTTAGAAATACTACTGATTAAGCTTTGGTTTAAACAAAATAAGCAAATACTATAAGCTCATTTTATTACTCTTTTCCCAATTACCAAAAAGGAGCTTTTCATGACAAAAGGTATTTTTAACATAACTTCTAGCTGGAAGGGTGTGTGTGTGTGTGTGTGTGTGTGTGTGTGTGTGTGTGTGTGTGTGTGTGTGTGTGTGTGTGTGTGTGTGTGTGTATGTGTGTGTGTGTCCATCTAGGATTTAGAATAGTTAAGGATTTCCTCAAGAGCAATGACAGACTGAAGACGCACCACAAAGACTGCGACCAACAAAGCCCACACAGTCAAAGATTAGGAAAATGAGCAGCCAAAACAGTAATTACAAATAGTGGGACAAATGTCAGCCATGTCATAAACTAGAAGGTAAAGACACATAGCAGGGTACAAAGTAGATAAACTGTAAATAGAAATCTCAAAGATATTCAATATGAGGGATAGAGCTGGTCAAAGGCAATCTCAAGAATGAGGCAAATGATCAAAGAAAAATCATTAGAAGTAGAAAGAAGTTAAACAGCAAGACAAAGGAGCATGGCAGAATCTATATCACTTAATCAGCAAAGTTAGTTTTCTGTCCTTGAAAATAAAGTGAGAAGGTTTCTTCATATGTGAACACATAGCACCTAAATTTCCTCAAGTACACAATTTATTTATTGCTATCTCTATCCTCAACACAAATATGAGAAAAAATAAACACTGTATGCATTTTTAACCTTGGTTGCTGACCCTTTTTGGACAAACAAGTTTAAGCACAAAATTCGAGGTAGACTAACAGCTGTGATGCCCGAGGCCCGGTCAGAGGCCTGTCGGATTGTTTCAAAGGCCACTAGAGCAGATGCTTCCCACGCGATTGCGCTGAAGAAATTGAGAAGGTATCTAACAGCAAAAGCAAGTATTCTTTAGAAAGTTCACTCTTGGTCAACATGTTCACCCTGAATATAAGCAGATGTTTTTACAAATAAAATGATGGCTATACTACATTGAAAATATATCAGCTTCGTAAGCTAAATTCAAATTGCAAACAAATATGAGTAAAGTACTTAAAAATTCTATCAGAATCTACCAATACTTATTATCTGGGCCTGGAAGATGCAGCTTAGACTGCTGTTCATCTTCCTCACTCCACAGCAGAAATCATCTGTCTCTCTGCACAACCAAATTTCACATTTATCAAGTTAAAATGAGTAAATGATGCTTACAGAGAAATATTTTGCCTGCAGTGCAAATAAAGAACTCCAAAGAATTTGAAAATTACGTGCATTAATTCAGAATGAAAACTAAACAGACTACATTATATAGACACAGAAATAGTAAAGTACATCAGCAGATGTAAAGTTCTATAATTTTATTTATACTTCCAATTAAATGTTCTGTAAATGACAGATACAGTAAGAGAACAAGGCAGAGCTTGAGGTAACTGCATATATTCCACACAGATTCAGAGAAAGAAATTGCAAGATTCAAGAGGCTATAATACATATGGACAGGAATACTGGAAAACACACTTAGATTTTTAAATATTTATTCAGACATTCCCCTTGAGACATCATTAATTTCTTCTGTGTCCTCCCATGCATTTTGTTGAAACTATTGCTATTTTCACCTGAAATATTAGCTAGTTTTAAATTCCTGAGTATAAGCTTCTTAAGGGCAGGATGTATTTCATTCATCTTTATAGTTCTAATATCTAGTGTAACCCAGTGCACAGTAGTCACTGAATAATTAACTAATTGACTGGTTAGTTATGAAACTTTGCAGGTACTTTTAAGGAATGAGTTCAGTTTATCTTTCTGGAGGTCTATTTTAACATAAGTGAAGAAATGTATTACGTAGACTCAGAAAATTGGCAGTATGTTCTAGACAAAAATGTTAACTACTAGTTTATACTTAGGTGTGCTCCATATAACATATGAGTTCACATTAGGATGTTATTTTACTGTGTTTCTTTTATCTCTATTAGTTTAATGGCATATTATTTACCATTCCATTTTATTATGTTTAACATTTTGATTTGTACTGATATAGTAATCCTGCTGATGCAAACCTCAATAAACTAGAGCCAAAACAGAAAGGAATTAAAACAAATTGATCTCTGCATCCTTCTGGAATGCCTCAACAATGGTCCTTAAAATAAACTGTCTACTATACTCCGTATTCTTCATCTGGTCATTCATTAAATGTGAGAATAACTTATTTGAAATTGAAAGTAACTATTAACAGTGAGTTTTTGGTGATGGAGGAGATACTCGAAACAAAAATATAGTAAATCAAGATGACTATTTTATTTGGTTTTGGGCGAAATTAAACTTGGGTACATTTTGAGGATTTAAGGGGTGAGGGAAACAAAAACAAATGTAAGCAAATAAACTTGGCTAAATCCAGAAATACATTTTAACCCCTGATTTGTTTCAATGACATATTTGTCAATTATCACCCAATAACAAATTTCCAAGTACAATGATAATAACTCAATTAAGGGTGATTTTTCCTACTCTTGTTTTTAATATTTTAAGGAACTTAAACTACTTACATAATGGGAAAAAATTCTGAATTTTTTAAATTAAACATTTTTCTTCTACTTTCTGAGCCAGACATAGGAAAGTGTACTCCAATCAAATTTTGAAAGATCTATTCGGCAACTGAACTCAGTGAAATCCAGAGATTGAAGAAAGACTTTGAAGCAGCCAAGTGAATGCAACTCTCCATCTTTGACTGCAGGGAGTATAAATGAGCAACAGCCCCCAGCCACTGCCCTCTGAAATCCATCACAACGTTTGAGCTGAAGCCACTCTTCCTATGGGCTATCCCCTGTCAAGGTCTGAACACAGCAAAAATACTAAAACAGGCCTGATCCTGGTACACGCGGGACTTTGGCTCAAGGATTCCCCAACCACCTTGCCAAAGTTCTTCTGGAACTGCATGGCACCCTCAGACACTTCCATCCAACATTCCTTCCTTCCCTCTCTCCCTTACCTGAGGTCAGATCTGTATTGAGTTTGACATCTCCCAGCCTCCCCCAACTCCCTCTCCAGGTTCCCTCATAGGCATCTCCCCTCGTCCCTGGCACATCAAATCTCTTGCCTGCAGAGGACTCAGTTAACACAGCCTTGTTCCACAAAGCAAGTTTCAGAAAGAGTATCATCTTCAAACTGATAAGTATTATAAACAAACTTCATATTGAACGTTTTTACTTTTTCTTATTGTTCTCTAATTATGACCACCCTCGGCACTTTAATATGTAACCACGAGACACTTGTTAAGACCATGTGCGTGCCAGATACCTGAATGTATTTGGAACACAATTTTCCTCCAGTGACAGTTTCAGAGACCAAAGGCTTGGATTATATTCCTGGTTTTTGCTTCTTTGGACAATATATTCCAGGGTAAAGAAATATCCACCATAGGAATCTTAGAAGGACACACCAACCACCCTGTCCAGGGATCCTAGAAGGATCTGTCCAGGGATCCTAGAAGGATATATCTACCACCCACTGTTTCATCAACATTATCACTAAATATTAAGAAGCCTAAAGATATGATGGTTGCACAGCAATGTGAATGTACTCCACGCCACTGTATACTTAAAAATAACTGAACCATATACACTTAAAAATGGTGAAAACAGTAAATTTTGTGTTATGTATATTTTACAAGAATAAAAAAAAAAAACTAAAGAGAATAATGACTATGTATTTCAACAGTGGGTGAAGATATTATGAGACCTTATTTTTACTAGATAATAGTAAAAATAAGTGGTTCACAAAAGCACAGCATAAACCTAGCTAACTCAGCATCTAAAAAATATACTAAGTCAAATTTTGAGAAACCTAGAGGCAATTAAAGATTTAACTATATTTTAAGTGATGAATCTCAGAAACTGGTTACTATAGGTCCACTTCAAAGCATCAAAGACAAGAGAATGGTAATCTCGGCCCTCTGAAACAAGCTTGCCCATCTCATCCTTTATTGTTTGCTCTCTGAAAGAATTAGTTCTCCTCCTCCCTAACAAAGAGACTTTGGAAAAGTATTTTCCCTTTAGTCAATAACTAATGTAGAAAAAAACACTCTCTCGTATCAGGTTAACCAAAATTGAAGGTTTGATCCATCCAAGCTACATCAAGGTACAATGAATTACAGGAACAACACTAGGGGCATCAGACTGAAGGAAAAGTCAAGAAGGTGACATGAGGAGGTTCAGTGGTCTGCTCCCTGTTGCAAGACAATTCTCCCTGGGTCTCTTACATTTCTGCATGAATTGCAGATAGACATATTGATGGCCTTTCTGCATGATCTTTATAAGGATGTTTGGATAGTAAACAACCTTGGAAGATAGAGACAGCATCTTCCCTCCAGAACAAATGGCAGGCATACTTACAGACCATTATAAAAGATTCAGCTTCTCTAAGCTCAAAGTTCCTCTCCTATAGCACAACCTGCCATCTCTGCTAGTCTTTAGAGAGTCCCTTCAGAAATAAGGACTGGACTCAATTATTTCCTGAACCGAGCATCCTAAAGTTTATCACCCAGCTAGGAGGCCCTGTTGAAAGTACTGTCACCCGGTAGCCCCCAACTGATAAAGGTACCAATTGGGGGACCCCAACAACTATGAACACCACCTTCCTTCCAGGAGCACCATGTGCACCTTCAAGATTATATATTTTGTGCAGAAGCTGGGCATTAACTTGCCCCTCTCTCTAAACACACTGTGACTTGTACCTTAGAGGTGGTCATAAGAGATGTTCAAATGTTTAAGGACACACTACCAGTACACCATGCAGCCCTCAGACAACCATAGAGATCTCTCCAAACTAAGGCTACCTTTGGTTACTCCGGGGAGCTTCCCAAAGGGAAACTGACTCATTATTTACATGCACCCCACAGGCAGTAATCCCTAGGATGGGAGTAACCCAACTAGAAAAGATGGTAAGAAATATGTTCCTGATTTTAGCTGAAGTGATCAACAACACCACATCAGCCCTGGAAAGCACTCAGGTCAGCTTCAACTCACTGGCCACGGTTGTCATGGATGAGAGAATTGCCCTAGACTTCTTCCTTGCTGAACAAGGCGAAGTGTAAACAATCACTAATACATCATTCTGTACCTGAATTAATATCTCATTATTAAGTGGAAAGGTCAATAGAAAAAAACTAAGAAGGGGGCCGGCCTGGTGGCGCAGCGGTTTAGTTCACGCTTGGCAGCCCGGGGTTCGCAGGTTCGGATCCCGGGCGCCTGCCGACACACCGCTTGTCAGCCATGCCGTGGCGGCGTCCCATATAAAGTGGAGGAAGATGGGCACGGATGTTAGCCCAGGGCCAGTCTTCTTCAGCAAAAAGAGGAGGATTAGCAACGGATGTTAGCTCAGGGCTGGTCTTCCTCACAAAAAAAAAAAAAAACTAAGAAGAAAGCCTCTTGCCATTCTAACATAGACCCTGATGATCTATGGGTTTTGTTCAGCTGACTGGATCTGGGACCTGGAAGGCATGACTGAGATCCATACTGCTGGTTGGCTTCAACCTGTTGCCTGGAGTCCTGCTGACCAATAGCCTTAATTAAATACTCTAGGAGGCTGAGCAGATATCATCATAGCCTGTATCAATCAGAGTACTTGCTGCCCATAATAAGAGTTGTATTCCCTTAGCTCAGTTTCTCTCCTAAAACACAATCCACTGCAACTGGAAGTTGGGGCTGATACAAAGCTGATCCTCAAGCTACTGCCACTGCTGTGGGTAAATAACTCCTTTGTATTTGACCTAAGAGTTCACATCTTCTGACAGCATTCACACAATGTGGCAGACTAACATGATAGTTTACAAGTGGCGTAAAATCACAGACCCTTCACGTTCTTGACACTCCCCAGCCATGAGTCCAAGGGGACGGGATCAGGAAGACACCATAGGAAAGGGAAGATGCAGCATGCTGTCACTACATGCCTGAGGACATATACACAGAGGACATTATGCAGAAGAAAAGTCAAACATCCACCCAAAAAAAACTCTAGGATTCCCATACTTTGATTCCTTTCCTGACAAAAATCTACCACAATTCAATCAGACCTAAGGAGCAAAGATTTCAACAAACTCTTTAGAACCTAGATAATGCCTCTGACACTCTAGCAAAGTATGGCTCTAACAAGAGAAGAAAAAACCACACATAGAAAGGAAAAAATAAATAAAAGGAGAGAAATGAAAATAACAGATAAAATTTAAGAGTGGTAGAAACTAGAGATTGGTTTACCCACAGTTATTTCAACCCTCTTCTACCACGGAACACCTGCCAATATAAGAGGACAATCACATACAAAAAGACTGGACCCTGTGATGGTGGCTTTGGTGCTGGGGCAGAAATTCTACTGTCCATCCTAAATGTCTGGGGTGCTGATCAGAGTAGATGTTGGGAGTGGTGTTTCCACTAGAACATTCCTGGGTTTGGTCTGGCATTTCTTCCTCTGCATTACTTCTGGATACACACTATCCACACGTGGTTTCCTGGGCCTGCCAGAAATTCTTTAAGGTACCATTTCCTGCTTAAATTACCGAGAGTGCATAATGTTGCTTGAAGATAAAAACCTCTGTCTGATACACTTGAGAAAAGAAAGGAATGTACATTTATTTTAAGTCCCATAGTTAGGTTTGTACTTTCTTTCCTGATAGTAAGACTCTCTAAGGCCTAAGAATAATTTTATTTTATTTCTGGTACTCAGTTTTTCACTTTCTTACTATACTATATGTGGGAGGGTGATGAAAGTATGCTCAATTCTATCACAATCACAGACAATGAAATTTTTTTCATTATTATTATCAGACTCAAGAAAATCAAACAATCCTTTAAAAAGTACTTTGTTATAAATATACTCTGCAATAAAAGAGCAATGAGGATTTTTTTTTAATTTTACTATCTCCCATTTTCTCCAATTTAAAACCAAACAATTGGTTTCTATTTTATTCAGTGACAAACAAGTTTTACTTTTAATTTGATGATTTGCTAATATCACTCAGACTAGTACATTTTAATAAATGCAAATTATATAGCTACTGGAGTAAAATAGGCACTTAGAGCAATAGCTTTATGGGAAATTGATAACCAGCTAGCTCTAAAAGATACTTTATTTGAGAAAATTCAGAAACACCCAGAGAGGAAAGTATTTTTAGATATTCCTAAGTGTTGCTTGATCATTTTTAAAGAAATAGAGCACAATTAGCAATCCCAGAAAAGAGAAATCTACTTGCTATTTTCCCCCTAAGTTAGCTATCTGGAAAATAGCGCCTTTATTCTTAACTTAAGCTTAACACCTACTAGCTATTTCATACATTAGGCTTAATAATTATAAGAAACCTTCATTAAAGAATAAAAATCTACAACAAATGGTTGAGTAGGGAAAAACAAGATTTAACAATTCTTCCCATTTCCATTCTTAATCAAGAGCACACAAATTTAACCTGAACTTCAGAAAAATGAGAAAGAAATGAATTTAAATAATGCCAAAGTGACCTTTCACTTCTCAATGAAAATTAAACTTTAAGAACAATGTCAAGAAATTTTAGTGTTTTTAAGACATCAAAAGATAACAACACTACTAACCATAACAGAAAATAGTAGTTTCATAAAGGCAAATATAATCAGCCACCTATATCTCGGTAAAAATTTCTCAAGAACTGAATCAAATACACAACCTCCACAACTATCAAAGGAGGTTGCTGCTGCTAGCCCTCCTCTCCATCCTCATTCCCCTAACATAAATATAGCAAATAAGTAGTTGTTAAAAATGAAATGATCTCCACCAATATTCATAGCAGCATTATTCATAATAGCCAAAAAGTAGAAACAACCCACATGTCCACCAACTGTCAACTGATAAATAAAATGTGGTATATCCATAGAATACAATATTTTCAACAAAAAAAAATGACGTTCTGATATACAACATGGATGACCCTTGAACATATTACACTAAGTGAAAGAAGCCAGTCAGAAAAGACCACATGTTGTATGATTTCATTTATATCAAATGTCCAGAATATGAAAATCTATAGAGATAAAATAGATTTATGGTTGCCTACAGCTAGAGGGAATGTGGGCATTGCAGGGTGACAGCTAAGGGGTGAGGAATCTTTTCTGGGGTTCATGAAAATATTCTAAATTAATTGTGGTGAAGGTTGCACAACTCTGTGAATATACATAAACACACTGAATTGTACACTTTCAATAGGTAAATTTTATAGGTGAATTTTATCTCATTAAAGCTGTTAAAAAGTCATTTCAAAACTACATAAAATCTCTAGATAGACAAATATATCTCTTTTTAATTTCTTCAACTGTTAATGTGTTCTACAGAATAGTAATCTTAATTCCCAATTTTATTTTATTTATTTATTTATTTTTGGTAAGGAAGATTGGCCCTGAGCTAACATCTGTGCCCATCTTCCTCTATTTTGTATATGGGACACCACGACAGCATGGCTTGACAAGCAGTGTGTAGGTCCACGCCAGGGATCTGAATCTGTGAACCCCGGGCCACAGAAGCAGAGCACATGAAATTAACCACTATACCACCAGGCCAGCCCTCCTAGTTCTTAATGGATAGTTCTCTTTCAGAGAATTCTACAGACATTTACCAGCTAAATATAAATTTATCAGAACTATAAAAATCTTTTTTCCATGACATAGCACCTTCAATAAAATCAGAGTAACTACCCATAATAGAAATGACTATCTTTACCCAAGAATTTTGATTCATGTAGTTTGCCTTCAAGTTCATATGGTAATCAGTTAAAGTTTTAAAAGTAGATTTACTTTAATATCTTGCGGCCAAAACAAGTTTAATATGCCAAATAACCAAGAGTTGTAAGGTAATAGTCAAACTTTCCAATGAATGAGTTGATCATGCCATTTTCCTAGGCAAAACTTGGGTTTGTTCTTAACAACCCATTCTTTATCCCTTCCCTTACAGCTGTAAAACATCAAGTGATGTTACATTGCTGTAAACAAAGTTGGGACTCCAGTTTTACCAAGGTTTTTTAAACTTTTTATTCTGAAATAATTATCAATTCATAGGAAGTTACAAAAAAAAAAAAAAAGTACAGGTAGGTCCTGAGCACTCTTCACACAATTCCTCTCAATGGTAACATCTTGCATAATTATAGTACAATACCAAAATCAGATTTTACCAGCTTTACCCTCATTTATGTTTACATGTACAGGTCTATGCAATTTTATCACATGTATAGATTTGTAACCACAATCACAATCAAGACACAGAACTGTTTCATCACTCAAGGTTCCCTCCTGCTATTTATTTATGGCCACACCCAACACTTTGCCAGACCCCATCCCAAACCTTTCGCAACCATTAAACTGTTCTCCATCTCTATAACTTGGTTCTTTCAAGAATATTATATAAATGGAATCATACAGTTTGTAACTTTTCAGGATTGCCATTTTCCAATAAGGATAATTCTCTGGAGAGTGATGCAAGTTGTTGTATGCTATCAATAATAGTTCATTCCTTTTTGTTGCTGAACAGTATTCTGTGGTATAGGTGTACCAGTTTAACCATTCACCTGTTGAAGAACATCTGGGTTGTTTCCACCTTGGGGTAATGAGAAATAAAGCTGCCATAAAAATCTGTGTAGGGGCCAGCCTGGTGGTGTAATGGTTAAATTCGCATGCTCTGCTTCGACGGCCCAGGGTTCACAGGTTTGGATCCCGGGCGCAGACCTATGTACCACTTATCAAGCCATGCTGTGGCAGGCGTCCCACATGTAAAGTGGAGGAAGATATGCACGGATGTTAGCCCAGGGCCAACCTTTCTTAGCAAAAAGAGGAGGATTGGCAACAGATGTTAGCTCAGGGCTAATCTTCCTCACACACAAAAAAATTGGTATGGGTTTTTGTGTGAACATAAAGTTTTCATTAATCTGGGATAAGTGCTCAAGAGTGTAATTGCTGGGTTGTATAATTAAATAACAATTTTAATAGCAACACTGGTAACGTTTCTGAAAAAAATGAAGATCACCTTCAATCTCCACTCTCCACTGACTTTGTTTTTTTAATTTAACAAAATTACTTTTTAAAGCTAGCATTTACTCAACACTTATGCTAATGAACCAAGCACTGTACTATGCATTTTAAATACATTATTCTATGTAATCCCTGCATCAACAATGAGCTAGGCACTGCTATTATCGCCATCTTACAATGGAGAAAACGGAAGTATAGAGAAGATTTGGGAACTGATCCAGACTACAAAGCTAGGATGTGAAGAGCTGGGACTTAAATTCAAGCCTGCCTGACTCAGGAATCTATTCCTTTCATCACAAGACATTACCTCTCACTCCTCTAACACGTGTGTGATTAGATACAAAAAGTATGCATTAGTACAAAAAAGTCTTTACTTAGGTGATAAAGTTTATATGTGACTATTACATTTCATAAATGAGATTTTAAAAATTAGACATGATATCTCTAATATGCTGCACAAATAACCAAAATTAATCTAATAACCTACTGGAATTTGCACAAATACTATATAAGTAAAAGGTAACATGAGTACTAGAGGAAAATTCAGATAAAGTAATTGTTCAGCTTTTCTCTACAAAGTTTCTTTCAGGTTTATTCTTCATTAGGCTTGTGGTAAAAAGGAAATCTGGGGCCAGATGAGAAAGGAGAAGGGAAATGGGGGTAATGATGTATGAACTAAAAGCCCCTAGCACACCATGCAAGTGAACAAACAAGGTCTGTGTTAGAGGTGGCTGACACAGCCCAGACGCCCACTCCCAGATGCGCAAGGAGGGGCTCTTTTCCAGAAGCTCCAGTAACTGGACCCATGCAATAGGGACCAAATACTCAGATCTTCACGCCTGGCTACTACCCAGAGAAACAAATCACAATGGGGTTTCTCAGCAGCCATTCACAAACACTGTTATCAGAAATGCTATACTCACAAACACCACCAACAGAAATGTCTTAATAAATTTATTAATTTGATAGTCCCTAACATTTTCTGATTTTGTCAAATACCATCTGTTTATATATATTTTTTTAATTTACCACTAAGATTTGGCTTTTCTATTCCTCCCACAATGAGAAACAATAAAATGGCCAAGCTACACAGGGCTTTAAAATAAAAACTAAAACTATAACTTTTTACTATTAAGTGTGAAACAGATTTACTTCAAAGCTATTAGCACCTTGGTTTCCAAATTTGGCTGCACATTAGAAACACCTGAGGATCTTCTAAAACCCTCAATAGCCAGGTCACAACTACATCAATTAAATAAAAGAAATTTGGAGGCAGAAGTCAGTTAATATTAATAGCAATAAAAACTCTTGCCTGTTTAAAAAAGGAGACATTAAATGAATATTAGTTATGCAGCTTGGCTACTATAATGTTTATGTCTAAATATGATTTGGGGGGAGCATTTAAATATCTTTGAAAATCTATACAAGTGTATCTTGGTCTCATTATTACTCACGTAAACTCTCAACTTTTCAAATATAAAAACTAATAAAATGAGAAGCCATAATACACTTAATTATCAAAACTTCTTAAAAACTACAATAATCAACTAATAAGACTAAAACAGAAAAAACAATTCAGAGACTATGATTATATATTTTACAGAGAAAACTAGTTAAGTCAACTTCTAGGAAAGTAACCCAAGGAAATAATCATTGGTGAACACAAAGTTGTATCTATAAGATAAATTATGAAATACTATAAATTACAATTCTATACATTTATTTAAAATGCTGGGGGCCGCCTGGTGGCGCAGCAGTTTAGTTCGCGCTTGGCAGCCCGGGGTTCGCGTGTTCGGATCCCGGGCGCCTGCCGACGCACTGCCTGTCAGCCATGCCGTGGCAGCGTCCCATATAAAGTGGAGGAAGGTGGGCACGGATGTTAGCCCAGGGCCAGTCTTCCTCAGCAAAAAGAGGAGGATTGGCAACGGATGTTAGCTCAGGGCTGGTCTTCCTCGCAAAAAATTAAAAAATAAATAAAATGCTATAAAATATTAAATGGTATGCAGTGTTAAATATAAGCCAGTCAGAAAACAGTGGCAACAATATGTATGATATTCACGACACCTACTTGCAGTTGAACTGAATTATGCCGAAGACCTTCCACAATAGAAAAAAATCTGTCAATTTTTCTTTCTTCTCCAGCTGTTGTTAAAGCTTCTAAAACTTCTTCAAGGCTATTGAAAATTTTGAAATTATTAATTAAATTGCAAACAGCAAAGAACCCATACGCCATAATTCAATTGTTTGATCTACTCAACTCCAGAGTCACTACTCCTAGGCAACCAACATTTTAAAAGTAGCTTGCTGAGTACATACCATGGATCAAGCACTAACTATATGTTTTAATTCATTTATTCCTTGTAATAACCCTACGATGACGTTTATTTATCAAGCATTTACACGGTGCTTACTACACATCACACACCATTTGAACCAGTTTACAAATATTAACTTTTTAATGTATATAACTCTATGAAGTAGGTATTATTATCCCATATTATAGATTAGAAAACTGAGGCAGAAAAAGGTTAAGCAATTTGTCTAAGGTTTCATATCTATTAAATGGTAGAACAAAGATCTGAAACCAGACAGTCTGTGTAGGTGAGCACTATATAAATGCTCTGAACCACAACACTCTACTTCTTCTTGAGTGTGAGTGAAGTTCCGTTAGCCAACAACATATAGTAGTACGGAATTGTAGTTAAATATAAAAATAATAGTTACGCAAAAACTAGCTACGTCTTTAAAGAATAGTTGTACTAAGAGTTCCTAGCATACTGTAGAAGCTCATGTAGTTTGGGGACATAGACATGTAGTCCCAAATGTCATTTACATCATTTTGATAACCTAGTCTGAAGTCAAGAAATAAAAATAATATGGAAGTGGAGGAAGAGGAAGGACATGAAAGAGGAAGGAAAAGAGGATAAAGAAAAAGAAGGGAAAGAAAGGCAGAAGAAGAGGGGAAAGGAAGAGGAAAGGGAAGAAGGGGAAAGGAAGAGCAGAGAGAAGAAACAGGAAGTTGGGGAGGAAGGAGGGAAGCAGTGGAAGGAAGAGGAGGAAAGGAAGAAGGGGGGGAGCACAGGAAGTATTTTATGTGTCAACATTAAATTCACTCTTAGGTTTCTATGTCAAAATTAATATGGCCTTTCTAAAATAGGAAAGGGAAAGTGTTCAAGTTATGTGCCTGACTTTGCATGCTGGGATTGCAGCAGGTACCGCCTCATCCGCCGACACACGCTCTAGGTCCATGCGGAGGCAGAGGGCCAGGCTGAGTGGTGCCTGCTGACGCTCCAGCTAGTGCAGATTGAGCAGCTCAACAGTCCCCAGCCGCAGCAGGATCACCACAAGGACAAATTTCAAATGTGTGCAAGAGGTTCCACTTATAGGGCTCTGCCTACCCTCATATGAGAAGGCTATTTCTGTTTGTTCTTTTGGTTGTCCAGTCTTCATACCTTTATCCTTTTTTAAAGGCATTTTAAATAATTTTTAAAGGCTTCCTTTTAATAAGAACACCAATCTTCTTTAAAAAGAAAAAAGGTTTATCTTATAAAATAAAGGTTTTATCTTAAAAAATAAAGGTTTTTTATTGAAAACCTTATAAAAAAGGTTTATCATACAAAACTATCTTTTAATATATATGTAGTGGTCTTTTAGTTACAGCTCTAACAAATGTGGATAATGTCTTTAAAATTTCCAGTTTTAGTATATACTTTATGGTCAAGGACTATGTCCCTCAATCAGTAAAGTATTATTACATACTTTCTAAATCACTTTCTAAATCTGCCTTACACATAGATTTTCAAATAGTATGTAGTTTGCTTTTAGAGGAGAATATACACAACCTACAGACTGAATTAATTCTATCTGAAAAAAAAAAAATTCACATAAGAAACAGAACCCATTTGTGTATTTTTCAAAGTCTTCAATAGAATATGATGAAGAAATCAGTTGCTCGTAGAAACATTTTAGCCCATAACTACTAAATCAATTAAGATAAATAATTCTTATTCAAACATTTCTGTTCAGCCAATATGAATCTAAATCAGCTGCTTAAGTATACTTCACTTAAAACTAAATTCTAGTCTAAAATAGAATAGAATAATGAAAACATTAAATGAATCAAACTGCATTAAATTATTATATAATTAGAAAAATAGGTTGAGAAGACTTACATGCTTTCCTCCCCTACAATGCATACTGCAGAGAGGAGTTTAACCACATCTGTCATCATGTTGGGGTGCTCGGGATCGATTGCTTTGGCTAATAAAGAAAGACTCCTCTCTTCACTCATAATTCTTTCCAAGCCATACTATAACATTTTGGAAATAAGAGGTTGAATGTTAGTTGGTTGGGAAAATAATGCCCTGAAGAAAATGTAGTTATTAAAAAAATTTTATAGGATAATATATTTTTACACTTAGTAAAGCTGAAAAATATAAAGAATGTATACAACATCCTAAAAAAATTCATACAGTATTCACTTTACATCAAGAACTATGAGAATCAACCAAACACAGATAACCCCTCAAAAGTGATTTTTACAACAATACAACTGATAATTATTAAGATAGATGCGTAGCCAACTGGAAAAAGGGAGAAGCAGTGAAGAACACTGAGATTTCCCAACAGGAATATACAAAATGAACAGTCAGATGTTGAACCAGACACTGAGGCCATGACGAACTTTCCTGGGAAGTAAGGCTGGTAAGAGATTTACTACCACAAGAAAATACACAGACCAGTACTGTCCCAGAGAAATGTAATGTGAACCACACGTGTAATGTATAGTTTTCAAGCAAAAAGTAAAACTAATTTTAATAAAGTTAATCCAATATATCCAAAATATTATCATTTCAACATGTAATCACTATAAAACATTTGTTAACGAGACATTTACATTTTTTCTTCGGTATTCAAAATCCAGTGTGTATTTTATACTTACAGCACATCTCCATTTAGACTAGCCACATTTCAAGCGCTCAACAGCCACATGTGGCAACCACATTATACAGTGTAGGCCTACACAGTAACACTTAGCTCATAAATGGGTAAAAGTTGAAGGATGATTTGGGCAAATACCATGTAGAAGTGCCAAAAGGAGTATATGTATTCTGATCAGAACGATATTTTATCATCAGAAAGACAATGCAGTTGCAACCACATTATTTTACAAATAGGATGACTGTGGATAAGGACAAAGTTGATTTGCTACTGCCAGGATGTTACATCCAATTAGAAGATAAGGAGTTATGTTAGTGACTTAGTGTTTTGATATAAGGATGTAAATATCCCTTAGGGCCCACTTATAATCTATGGAAGATAAGTATCAAATAACAGAGGATGAATAGATGCAATAAAACAATTATTATTTATCTACCATGCATCCCAGACAATCCTTCTAAAGTGTGAGAAATTGGTTGATTAGAATTACTACTAAGCACTAAAAAGGACCTTAATCTTAATTACAGACTTATGAACTCTGGCTTAAACTCAAAATTAGTACTAGATATAAGTATCAAAGATGAATCTATAACAAGCTTACACCCAAACACTTTGAGTGTTATGAAATCTTATTTATAACTTTCTTATCTTGTATATGGCACTCAGGTAAAGAAGCCTTCACACTGTGCTGAAATATTGCATTTGCTTTAAACCACTATCTAAGGAACACAGGTACAAAGAAGGAAGTACAAGCAGAAGGGCCAAGGACATGATTTTTAGAGAGACGTCTCTGTCTTGTTGGTGATATGGAAAAGTTTACAAAGAGACAGCTAAACCTGCCAAGAAATGCTCACTTTTGTGATGCCCTGGGCTGTTTCATAACTGGAAACAAAGAACAAAAAAGCAGGCATTGGACCAGAGACTACAATATGCCTTGATAATCATTCCAGGGAATTGTCAGAGGCGTATAAAGTACCACTTAGATCCAATTCAAAAAGTCAGTCAGTCAATGCTTACCAAGTACCAACATGCTGCCTCTGTCCTAAGAAACCTGAGGATTGAGTAAAGCTTGCCTTCATTTTCTCTTCATGACCACCCACCTGCCTGTCCTTAGCCAGTGCCTGCCCTTCTGGAATCAGAAACCTGTGGCTCCTCCAGTCACTCAAGGCAATTCATAAGTACTTCCTCCAAGTGATACTACCTACCTTCTCTATCAAGCCCTCTGGCCCTAAACCACCATGTATGAAGGGTGGAATAAGAGCATTCTCTGATTTCATGATTTTGACTGTCATCCTGTGACCCACTCCAAAGCTCCATCATAGGCAATATTCTCTGATTTTGCTAACATAAAAATGTGTAGGGTTCATTTTAAGACTGGAATGAGGCCAGATGACCACTACTCAGTATCTAGAACTAAAAACAGAATTGCTGCCTCCTTGCATAAAATTACTCTCCATTATTTGAAAAACAAAGCAAAACAAAACAAAAACTGTTGAGTCTGTGACAGAAATAGTCAACTTACCAGTGCTGGCATCTAAAGTGCATTAAATGAAGGCTATAAGGTTAGAGAGGTGATGACAAATTTTGGAAGGTCTAAGGGTGTCTCTCTACTGAGTGTCAAAGATCCACTCTGGATTATATGAAAACTCATGTGTTCTAAACTGAGGACCAATGCCAGGTTCCATTTGCATTCTACACGAGGCCTATTATTACCTAATAGACGGAATTTCAGGCCATTGAAGATGTGTTAGGTAGGGGAAAGTGAATACCCTAAATCCCTGTGTAGGATGCCCAACACGACATTAATACTGGTACTGAACAACTGCCCTGATGAGTTAATCCCAGTAGCAGAGATAATGTGGGTAAAAGGGCTGGGCTTCAGGAACAAAGTACCCTTGCTGGGGTGCACACCTCAAAGCAACACGGAAGAAGTTAACTAACCAAAATGGAGCCCCTGTTCTAATTACTTTTTAATTTAAATAGATGAACATTTCATCTTGACTTTTATTTTCTTTCTAATAAATATTCACAACCTTCTTCCACTTAAAAAATATTATTTAGTCCAATTTAGTGATAAGAAATTTACTTTCATATGATGTTACCAAATTCACACGTTATATTAATTATATAATTACTAGTACCAAATAAGGTACCACATTTTTTCCTCTTAAAGTCTATATTTTTCATCATTCAATGAACTCTTGTAAGGACTGCACAGTGAAGTAAAGGAAAACCCATCAACCAGTCTTGGGGAAAAAAAAATTTTTACCAAAAATTTCAGACGTTGTAATACTAATTCCAAGTATCAATAACTTTTTAATCTTATTTGCACAGGTGATAGAAATGTAAATGGCAATATATTTCAGCTCCACATATACAAACTATAAGCAACATGTTACTATAAGAGAATAAATTATATTAATTGGAATATAAAAACAAAGTTTACTCCCTCTCCAATTCAGTCTCAAACCAAGTAAGAATATTATCTTCTATATACTGTCTCACTTTAACCATGATATTCTTCTCAAATTCTAATTATGATCCACATGCCTCTTTGTTTTGAAAAAATGTTCCTGGGTTTTCTCTACTCTCAGCCTTTCTATCACTAGTGAAATTTCCCATTTCTATATTTCTATATTTTCACTTTAGAAGGGGCCTCCTAAAGCAAGATTATGGACTCAGTGTGGAAAGCTCTCTTCCCCTCAGCAATCTGATTCCTTTATTCATTTATTCTTAAAACATTTCTATAAAAGGCTACTTAATAAATCTAAAATCTAATTCTCACAAAACAATGAGTTCAATATAGAAAAGACTTGTGATTTCTACATCAGATATTTTCCTTGAAAAACATATCTGACTGGAGGGGGTACGGAGGTGAAAAATATTTCATTGGTTAAAAATAGAAAACTCAGCTCCAGAAAATGCTGAAAAAATATAACTCAATAAGACATAAATAGTTAGAAAGTATAAATATTTGCTACATTTAGTAAAAAGAATAAAAATGTTAATAATTTAAGTACCAGTACTTAAGTGCGTAGTCTTCTAAAGGTTTATTTTAAAAGTGAGAATAAGGCAAAATATTAAGAACTAAAATTATTGAGAAATATACAGATGGTTCTGGAATAAAACACAAATCATCACACCACCATAAGTAAAACTTCCTCTCCTGTTGTCTAACAGCAACTAAAACATCTATCATTACTGCACACATCACGAGGTGGATGTGTTTAGATGTTTGAGCTAAAGACATGGCACAGGATAGAGCTAATTTCTGCAATTAACCATATAAAAAAAAAAGAAACATTGCAGATAAATCTAACTTCAGTAAAAGCTTAAAGTATTTCTTTCTTCTAAGGTATCCTCTTTAAATATGCAAACTCTGCAGATACACCATATTACATTTGTTCTCACTATTGCTTGTATTAAGCATCACTGCTCCATTTCTGGGACCTGTTCATATCTGTTTACATCAATTTCATTATAGATTTAAATCCTAGACTATAAAAACTGAGTCTTTCCCACTTGATTCTTTGGTAAGAACTATTACTGGAGACCACATTAAATCATCATGTGTGACTTCAAACCTGATTCAAGCTATACTTTTGAAAATCAAGGGAGAGAGGGAGAAAGAGGGGGAAACAAAAAAGAGGAGAGAAAGGAAGAGAGAGAGGCAGAGAGGGAAACAGAATTAATCTACACATGAGGGGTTAAGCACCAGAAGAAGGTTCATTCATCCCCAAGTTTCTCCTGTTGGGAGAAAGGTGGTTTGATACAAAACTAGAAATCGATACGATCTTTTTTCCATTATGCACTGAACAACATATCAAAGTAATACATCACTTGAGTGTAAACTCTTTATTCTACAATTCTAATTCATAAGACCGCTATAAAAACTGGTGAAAAATAAACATAATATGATTACCTACGTACATACCTGTGTATTCATCAAGGCCTTTAGACACTGAATGACTTTGTGTTGACTCTTCTTTACAATTTTTTCTTGTCTGCATTGGCATAAGACATCAGAGTTGAAATTATCATTGGACATGCAACTGTACCTTAACTGAAAATAATAATTAGCAATACTTACATTTTGCCACTAATCAGTTTTTCCAAAATGTCCAGTAACAATCCAAGCCCCTCATGTCCGAAACTTTCCACCCAACTGAAAAATAGAAGAAAAAATAAAGGTAGTTATACATTAAGTCAGTATTCTAGTTTGGAATACCACGATAATGCTACTACAAATATTTTACACTTTTATATTCAAATATAAATACAATATAAGAATAACACCACGTACAAATCATTCATGATTCATAATCTTAGCCGTGAAAGAAGGAGCAAAGACAGAATAAGCCATTGGCGTGCTGAACCCAGCTTGCACTGGCCTGTCAGAGCTAATCGTGCCCATTTCTTCCATGCTCCATGTCCAGTAACATCATGTTACTAGCTAAAAATCTGTCCCGTTGAAAGTATATACATCACAGAAATCACCAAATGCTGCCAATCAGAACACCTCCCCCCACCCAAGAGTCGGTTGTTAAACATTTACCAGCAAACCACTGGGTAAGTCTCACCTTGGACTGTCCCAAAGAGCAGAAATTGGGCAAGTGAGTAAGATTTAAAGAAGGAAGACTTAGATCTACATAAGGAAAAGGTTACTGAAAAAATTAACCAAAACATTGAAAAGTGTTGTTTTGGGAGAATTTCCCAAACCACTAAAATGCATCCTTATAAATGTTAACAATTTCCTAAGTTTCAAAATTCAATTGTTTTTAAAAAAGGAGCTTTGTTGTTTTTTTAAACAAATGTTTTCATCTTGACCAAACTGCCTCTATTCCATAAACCCAATGATACAATCACAGTACTGTATGTCACTAGGACATCACTGCCAATAGACAACAGCTCACCTCAATTAAAGGAAAACTACCTTAATAAAAATTAAGACATTTTTACCAGTGGTGTTTGGAAAGCCTAGGACAATAAATAAATAAAATAATGGAAAATTTGTCTTCAAAAAAGTGGGGGAAAGAAAAAGATATAAATGTGTGTGTGTGTGTGTGTGTGTGTGTGTGTATTTCTCTGTATATATGTTTAGATATATATTTATTTGTATGTATGATTTTACATGTGTGTGAGCCTTTGAAAATGGAATGGTAAAAACAAAATTTCATCCAATAATCAAAAGCAGGACATTATAAAGAACAAAAATCAAAGAGTTTTAAGTCACATACCAGGATATAGTACCATTTTCTTACTTAAGATACAATATAACATTTCCCATGAAAATAAGAGCAAAACCAAGTGCAACATATTTATATGAAAAATTAAGATATTGTTTAAAAAAATTCATCTTCTTTTGTATACTTCCGTGAACACAGCTTAATCACCTATAAACACTCAGAATTTGGTTTTACCCCCCCAAAAACAAAGCAATTTGCCATTTAGATTGGCAGACTCTTGTCAGACCATTTTACTCATCTCTTCTCTGTGAAAACCACTAATCCAAGAATACACTTAAACAGGAAAGGTACTGCCCTGTAAAAGAAAAGACTGAAGATCACTATTATAGTTAAGGTGAGAAAAAAAGTTATAGAAGTTGATGTTTTCAAACCAAGATGCTACTTCAAAAGTGAAGAGTTTACTCTCCACTATCAGCAACAGACAGATTACCTGTAGGCATTTCAAATCTTGCTTTCATGTTGCATGAAAACACCTACAGCATCCCACTTAACTGTTTGCCTTGTTGACATCCTATTCTGTATTTACTCTTATTTCACATGCAGCAGGGAAGCTTGAAATCAAACACACAGAGAGTAATTTGAGAGTTTTACTGGGGCTGGCACTGAGACAGACTGGGTTCATCAGGCCCTCCTGTGTTAGAATCTCAAAGTGGGACTTCAATATTTTGTTTGAAGTGAATTTTCAACCATCTCTATATTCAAAAGTACATCCATACAGATACTCTAAAGCTAATATAAATGGTTTAGGATTATTCATATTGCTACCACCTTCAATCATTCAGAGAATAAAGTTATTATTCCTAAACTGCCTGACGCTAAAATATACAAAGTAAATTTAAAATTATGTCAATATAACAAAAAGACTTTGCTGTACTTAATATGCTTATGTTGGAACCCACTATAAAATTTAGGAAGCATACCAATCCAAGTGAATCAAATTAAGTCTCCTGGTCTGGGTAATTATTAATAGAACACACAGCTATTTTCAAAATTTATCATCCCCAATACAACAACTTCAACTAGAAGAGTGGGACCCACAGAAGTTCTCAAATCAACTACTCCTGGCCCCACTAGATCACTCTCTTCTACATTGTAAAATATGAATTATTAAAGTAAAACATGTCTACTCATATATTACATATAAACTAAATCGCTATAAAACAAACTTATTAAAGTTGAATGTAAAGAGGCATTATACTCAATTATTTTATACTACAATCTTAACTCATGGTGGGAATTAATTTCTCAACAATAAATCAGAGAGGTTGGCAACAGCCTTCAGAAAGCCAGATTACACTTTACATTTCATAAAACGTATCAAAAACAAGAAAAGTGAGACAAGGTGAGAGAAAAGGAAGCAAAGATGCTCAATAACAAAAGAAACACTATAATATTTAAACATTAAAAGAAAGCTGATGAAAGTATTTTATTGAAAAGGTAAATGTTAAAACACAAATTAAATATGCCTAAAACATCTGCCTGTTTTCTTAAAATTTTGCAGGGCCAACATATTGTTGTATTAACAAGTTGTCATTCACAAACCCATTCTCTCAAAACCTCCACCCCACCCCCCTACTATTTTCAGCAATATTATTTTTAAGGATAGGGGCGAATATCACTTCCTATCTCTTCTGGAAAAGACGTTCAAGATAAAAAGTGATATTGAGTAGGTAGGTCTGCCCTCCCGACAGAGGTTTACTGAAATCCATAGCTTTCTACAAAAGTGAAAAATTTCTCATCATCAGTGTAAGAAGCAACCTGGAAAAAAAATTATCAACCGATCTATAAATGATCAATCTTCAGGAAACCAAATCTGTACAATTTATTCTGTGCCTGTCAGCATAGCACCGTCAGGCATTATGTGGTTTAACTATAAACTGCATTCATGGATGAATAAGTACTGTGCAAATGTTTCTTCTTCATGAATAGAAATGACATAGAGATTAGTATGACATTTGTATTGGAAAAAATTGCTTTAAAACAGCAAAAAGTAAAGTGCTAAGTACTAATTTAACACAAAATCTACGTCTTAAAATTCTATAACAGAAAATATCAAACTCATCTCTTTTAATTGCTTGAAGAAAAACTTCTAAGTATATTACCATTTAGCACTTCCTAGTAGGGGATCTCAAAGTAGGAGAAAAGAAGAGGTGAAGAGGTAACAGAAAAAGAAAAACAAGAGGGAGACGGAGAGCAGTTCTCTAGGATTAAATGTTGAAACCACCTTTAAATGTTCAAAGCAGCTTAGGCTTTGAAACTCAGTTCTGGCTTCCAGAAACACAGGATTGAGTCAAAAGTATGCAAAGTGGTTTCGATGCATTGTTGGCTTTATGAAGCAAACACGGTCACCTCAGTGAGCAGAAGAGGCAATAGTGAGGTGTCGGATTTACTTCCTGGCCAAAGGAACAAAGCACTATCCATGTATGTTTCCCAAAGACTAACGTTAAATTTCTCTCTTTCCCCAAATGGGCTCTAAGGAAGGGAAAGACAAATGCCTCGTGCATTGTTAAAGCTGGAATAAACCTACCAGATCATGAGGGCGACCTCACCTGTCTTTTACACGTGAAGGATAGGAACTATTTCTTATTTGCCTTTAAATTTCCAGCACCTGGAACAGACTAAGCACTCAATAAATGGTTTTAGAATGAAACTGAACCTCCTTCCATTTTTATATATAAGGAAAGGAACAGGCAGAGAGAGGTTAGGATCACTTAGAAATACCATCTAGGTCTGCTGGTGCCCAGGTTCATACCCTTACTTTGAAGGCACAGAAAAAGGCACAAAGAGATGACACATCTATGCAGCATCACTGAGCCTGTCTCAACCTTCACGCCAGAAATATCAATTCTGATTTCAGAACTGGTACTTATCCATACTGAACCAAGGGTGATGAATCTGGAGTCCCCGTCCTATATCCCACTTTAGGACTTGATTGCTGCTCAAAGGGTGACGTTCATTACTACTAAAACTCAAGTATTTATTAACAAAGTCAGTGCGCCTTTAGTAAGGGCTCACTGTGTGCTTGATATTACACTAGGAATGAGAAATACAAAACTGAGTAAAACCTGTTCTCTGCCCTTGAAATGATCACAGACGAGTGGCAGAAACAAACATTAAACAAAATTATTTCCATAATGTAACATATGCTAAAATCATGGTGCTAAGGGAACAGAAGGTACCGCATCTACTTCTCCTGGCAACAAAGCAGCTGACCTCTGACATGAGTCTTGAAGGATAAGTCACAGAAAGGAAGAGAGGTTCCTAAGTCAGAGGGGATACATGCAAAGACATTGAATATGAAACACATGACCTGTGCTGAGCACCACAAGTGTCTGTATCAGACATAAAGCAAACAGGTAGGAAGGAGCTTGTGAAAAACCTACATACAATGCCATGAGCAATAGGAAGCCATTAAAGGATTAGGCATATGTGGTAGGCAGAGTAATCTTGCCCCCAAAATAATGGCCAAATGCTAACACCAGAGACTATGATTATATTACCTTACATAGCAAAGAGGGATTAAAAGAGAATTATGGTTGCTAATCAGATGATTTTAAAATAGGGAGATTACCCTAGATTATCTGAGTGGATTCAATCTAACTACATGATTCTTAAAAGCTGAGACCCTTTCCCAGCTAGATTAGAGACATGAGATGGAAGAAATAAGAGCAATTCAAAGCATTATCTTGAAACCACAATCTTGCTGAACTGATTAGTTCTAGAATTTTTGTAGATTCTTTGAACTTTTCTATATAAGCAATCATGTCATCTGCAAATAGGGACAGTTGTATTTCTTCCTTTCTGATTCATATGCTTTTCACTGCATTTTTTTGCCTCATTGAGCTGGCTACAACTTCCAGTACTCTGGTGGGTAAGAGTGGTGAGAGCCAACATCCTTGCCTTGTTCCCAGTCTGAGGAGAAAAGCTTTCAGTCTTCCACCATTAAAAATTAGCTGTAGGGGGCCGCCCGGTGGCGCAGCGGTTTAGTCCGTGCTTGGCAGCCCGGGGTTCGCGAGTTCGGATCCCGGGCGCCCGCCGACGCACTGCTTGTCAGCCATGCCGTGGCAGCGTCCCATATAAAGTGGAGGAAGATGGGCACGGATGTTAGCCCAGGGCCAGTCTTCCTCAGCAAAAAGAGGAGGATTAGCAACGGATGTTAGCTCAGGGCTGGTCTTCCTCGCAAAAAAAAAAAAAAAAAAAAAAATTTAGCTGTAGGATTTTTGTAGATTCGTGTTAACAAGTTAATAAAGTACCCCTCTCTATTAGTTTCCTAGAGTTGCTATAACAAAGTACCACAAAGTGGGTGACTTAAAACAACAGAAATTTATTCTCATAGTTCTGGAGGCTAGAAGCCCCAAATCAGATTGTCAGCAGGGCCACGCTCCCTCTGAAACTATGGCTAAAATCCTTCCTTGACTCTTCCTAGCTTCCGGTGGTGGCTGTTAATCCAGGATTCCTGACCTCCTTCTTCACATGGCTCTGTGTCTCTTCTTTTCTTCTGATAAGGACGAAGTTATATTAAACGAAGAGTCCACTCTATTCCCTTATGACCTCATCTTAATTGATTACATCTGCAATGACCCTATTTCCAAATAAGGTCACATTCTAAGGTGCCAGTTAGGAATTAAACATATCTTTCTTTGGGACACAATTCAATCTATAATATCTATTCCTATTTTCTGAGTTATCACAAATAGGTGTTGCATTTTAGCAAATGCTTTGTCTGCATCAATTGATACAATCATGCAATTTTTCTTCTTTAGCCTTGTTGATATAGTGTATTACAATAAGGACTTTGGTTTCTATATTCATGATGGCCATTGGTCTGTAAATTTGGGGTTTTGGAGTTTGTTTTTGTTTTGTTATTGGCTTTGTCTGGTTTTGCTATCAGTGCCAGCTTCGTAAATTGTGAATTGTTCCCTACTCTTGTATTTTCTGGGACAGTGTAAAACTGGTATTAATTTTTCTTTAAATGTCAGGTAGAATTTTCCAGTGAAATCATCTGTACTTGAAGATCTTTCGGGGAGTTTTAAAATAGTAATTCAATTTCCTTACTAGTCAGAAGACTATTTAAATTTTGTTTCATATTGGGTGTGTTGTAATACTTTGTGCTTTTCAAAGAATTGGTCTTTTTCATCTAAGTTGTCAAATTTGTGTGTTTAAAGTTGTTTGTAGTATTCCCTTATTACTCTGTTGATGTAAGGTCTGTAATGAAATTCCTTTTTCATTTCTGATATTGGTAATTTGTGTCTTCCCTTTTTTTCTTCATCAATATTAACAGAAGTTTGTCAATTTTATCAATCTTTCCAAAGGACCAGCTCCTTATTTCATTGATTTCCTCTATTGTTTGTTGTCAATTTAATTGATTTCTGATCTTTATTATTTCCTTCCTTCTGCTGTTTGGGTTGATTTTGCTCTTCTTTTTCCTAGAGCCTTGAGGTGATAACTAAAATTGATTTGAGCTTTTTCCCTCTTTTCTAATGTATGTGTTAAGTGCTATAAATTTCCCTCTCAGTACTGCTTTAGATGTGTCCCACAAGTTTGGAAATGTTGTATTTTCATTTGGTTCAGTGTATTTATTTCCCTTGAGACTTCCTCGACCCACGGATTACACAGAAGTGTGTTGTTTACTTTCCAAATGTTTAGAGATCTTCCTGTTATTGACTTCTAGTTTGAGTCCATTGTGGTAAGAGAACACATTCAGTATGATGTCAATTTTTTTAATCTGATGAGGTTTGCTTTATGATCCAGGATATGGTCTATCCCGGTATATGTTCTGTGGGAATAAGAATACATATCCTGTAATTGTTATAGAGTGTTATATATAACACACATAACGTAACATTATATGTTATGCAGTCTTCTATATATATTATATCCTTTTGCTTGATGGTGGTGTTGAGTTCCTCTATATCTTTGGTGATTTTCTGTCTAGTTGTTCTATCAACTGTTGACAGAGAAAGTTGTGAAGTCTCCAAATCTAACTGTGGATTTATCTATTTCTCCTTTCAGTTCTATTATTTGTTGCTTCATATATTTTGCACATCTGTGGTTTGACACACGCACATTTAGAATTGGTCTTTTAGTGGATTGGCCCCTTTATCATTATATAAAAATCACTATTTTCTTTACTCTGAGGTCTAAATTATTTGATATTAAAATAGACACAACAGCTTTCTTTTGGTTAATGTTTGCATGACATACCTTTTACTATCTTTTTACTTTCAATCTGCCTATATCAATGTATTTGAAGCAAATTTCTGAGAAGGCATACAATTAGGTGATGTTATTTAATCCACTCTGCCAGTCTCTTAATTGGAACATTCAAACCATTTACACTTAATATAATTATTGATATGCTCAGACTTCAGTCTATTTATTTTTTGGTTTTTGTTTGTTCTGTTTCTTGCTTATCTTCTTTCCCCTGCCTTCCTGTGGTTTATTTAAACATGTTTTAGAATTCCATTTTGATTTATTGTGTTTTTTACATATATCTCTTTGTATAATTTTTTAATGGTTGTTTTAGTTATTATATCATAATATATCACAAGTTTATTGGTGTCATCATTTTACAAGTTTGAATGAATTGCAGAAATCTTCCCTCCTATTATGGATTGAATAGAGTCCTTCAAAATTCAAAATTGAAACAGTATTTGCAGACAAGGCCTTTAATGGGGTAATTAAGGTTAAATGAGGTCAGAAGGGTAGGACCCTAATCCAGTATGACTGGTGTCCTTATAAGAGGAGGAAGAGACACCAGGGATACAAGCCCACAGAGAAAAGACCTCGTGAGGACACAGCAAGACATGGACACCTGCAAGTCAAGGAAAGAGGCCTCAGAAGAAACTAACCCTGCTGGCACCTTGATCTTAAGACTTCTAGCCTCCCGAATTGTGAGAAAATAAATTACTATTGTTTAAGCCACACTAGCATTTTGCTAGGCAGCCCTAGCAAACAAATACACCTTCCTTTAAGTCCCTTTACCTTCCCCGTTTATAGTATAATTGTTTTAAGTATTTCTTCTACATACATTTAAAACCACAAACAGTGTTATAATTTTTCGCTTCTACCAAACATAATTTAGAAAACTCAAGAGAAGGAAACTCGATTGTATTTACTCATATTTTTACTTAACACTGTACCTTCTTCCCAACATTTCAAGGTGCCTTCTTTAATGACTTCACTTAAGTTTAGAAAAATGTCCTTTAGCCATTTTTTTAGACCAAGTTTGCTGGCCACAAATTCTCTGGGTTTTCCTTCATCTGGGCATGCCTTGATTTCTCCTTCTTTCCTGAAGGATAGTTTCACAGCACATAAGATTCTGAGCTAACCGAATTCTTTGCTTTCTACCTTTGAAAACTGTTTTATCACTTAGCTTTTGGCCTCCACAGTTTCTGATGAGAAATCCAACGTTATCTGAATTGTTTTTCCCTGTAACTAATGGGCCATCTCTTCCTGCTTTCACGATTTTTTGCTCTGTCTTTAGTTTTCAGAAGTTTGACTATGATACGTCTTAGTGTGAATTTCTTCGGGTTTATACTATTTTTAACTGCCTTCCTGTGACACTGCTCCACAGGAAGAAGGAGAGGCACCAAGTCGATCCTGCCAGGTGGGAAAAGAAGTGCAAGTTCCCCACTTGGCCTACACTGACACCTGCAGGAAGAGGTTCCTTGTCACTGCTGGACATGGGTGGGAGCCTGAGCTCCTCACTTGGCCTTCATGGTACCTCCCTGGCAGGGAGAAGTAGGAATGCCTCATTATGCTCACCATGTAACCTTCGTTGGCACCAGTAGGGAGGTGGGGAGGGTTACCACTGGGTTGCGGTAAAAGTTCTGACTCTCTACTAAGTGCCCTCTGACACCACCCCAGTGGGGAGAGGGAAGAGCACCTCATTACTACTGTCTGGAGGTCTAAATCCAGGATCCCCACTTGGTATTGAAGGCGTGGGTGGGGATGGCGCCACCCACCCACCAGTTTCCTTCTGTGGTATTTGGAGGTCATAGACTGGTTATTGTCAAAGTTTTCTGTCTTGCTGGCTGCCCCTTTGGCTTAAGAGAGCAGGTTTTTGTTGAAACTTTTGTCTGTGTCTGTTGGCATTTCTGAGTTGCCAACTTCTTCATCTCCAAATCTGGGATAAAGAAGGCAAAAAGAAAACCTGTAGAACTCACCACCATGTCATTCCTTGGGTCCCAAGGTTTTTAGTCCATGTGCTATCTTGTATTTCATATATAATATCTAGGTTTTTTTGTTGGACTTGGAGGAATAAGGAAAAGTACATTTACTCCACTGTTACAGAAACACAAGTCTGAAACATCCACTGTTAAAATGTGAGACTAGGCAGAAGCTCCCACCAAGCCACCTGGAAAAAGGCAGTGACTGTAGTAAGAGAAGAACCAATTGAAGATGAGAAAATAAATCCTAAGACAAGAGGAAGTTTTAAAAAGAGAAGAGTCAAGGGTCAAGTGCTGACATTAGGTCAAATTAAAAACTGAATTTAACAGATGTTTATAAATAACCCTGTAGGAGTGAAATTCTGATTACAGAAGAATTAAAGAAAAAAAGGAGTGGTAAGAATAGAGATAATAAGCAATAACAAGTTGATGAGAGAAATCTAAAGGAGGAGCAAGAAGAGGTAAATAAAACAATTCATTAAAATAGTGTGTAATAAACACATGACCGGGGTAAGCACAAGATGCCAAAGGAGCTGGTAATATGGCTACTAACCTAGCCAAGGGCTAGAAGAAATCTCGAATGAAAGAAACTATGCCTACAATCTTGACATGGAAAGATGCTAAGGTATCTTAAGTTTAAAAAGCAGAAATTGTAGTATGATATTTTCTATTATGGTTCACATACAGGAAATGTGTGCATGTACATGTAGCTACACAAACACATTCTTAGTCATTTTCTACATATTCAGCTCACCCAATTACCTCTGGTTTCCATTCCATGTGTGCAACATTGACTAATACCCACAGCATAACGAACATTCAAGGCTAATGTCCTACTCTCTCCTACATTCACATGCTTCTGCTCCCACCAAGAATCAGTTGGGTTCGTTTCCAAATCCATTTTTCCAGTTGTATTTATTACTGTAATTACATAATTTAAGTAAATTACATAAACAGACAACATATCATTGGGAAAAAGAGTTGCTGTTTGTATAAAAACTAAACCTAATGCTTTGGAAACCTTTTTCAAAAGATGACATTTTAAAAAGTGCTATGGAAGGAGATGTGGACACAGGTGTAAATTATTGAGAGATATCATCAAAAAGACTTTTTTAAAAGAGGAAATATTCTATACCCAGATTACTGTGTAAGAGCCTCTACATTCCTGTTCCACTTTAAAATACCAGTGCAAGGACAGTGATGCATCGTGGGTGCAGTTTATGCAATCAGCCTGTGCCTACTCCCAGAAAAGGTCTGGGCTCAACATCAAACGTCTAGACAAAAAAAATGGATGCTTATGTTTTAAATCAAAAAAAATGTTTATGGTATAATTGAATCACTTATTTTACGATTCCCTGCTTTAACAAACTTTTTCAAATAAACAACCAATAGCATTAAACAAGAGGACTTCCTCAGTAGACACACACACACTCTTCCACCCAGGAAGTTACAGCGCCTTTCTAAGTAGGTGATACTATATACTTTTTCTTCATTTTGCTTTTGTGTATTATCTTATTTATTTTTCTGTAATGAGCTTATTTTTTGTAATAAGAAAAGTATTTTTTTAATTACCCAAATAATAATCTTACATAAACGCCTAGGGAAAGACAAAGTTATTTTGCTGAAAATCGATATAAGAAGCTTCTTGAAAGGGGAAAAAAATACATCACTGGTCACATGTGACAAAGTAACAAATTTCATACCTAAAACTTAGAAGGTCAGCTTTAATACTGTATAATATCCACATCCAATTTACATTGCTCTGTCAGAGTAATATATCATCAATGCTGAATATAATTATAGTTTATTTTAAGCCTTCATTTTCACCTGCTCTTAGCAAGGTGACTAAATACTTAAAATGAACAGTTCTGGGGAGGAGTACAATGCAATTAACATGCCCCATAGGGCAAAACAAACATACACCCACTACCCATTCAATGGTCCATCCACAAAAATCAACGCTCAATTATACAACCAGACAGGGAATGCAGGAACTAAATAACGTTCTGATTGTAAAATCTACTAAACTTCAAAATACAACCATTAATATGTATATTTTCCAGGAATTGACTTTTAAAGAAATTACGTATTTGAAACAAGTCATTTATTCCCATTTCAAATATTACATGAGACAGCAGAGTAACAAACTGAGTAGTCTATTCTCCTAGTTACTTTTTAGCTACCACATATTCAAAGGCATAAAAAATGTCTAGAGAAAGTATTCCAAATAAAATGAAAAAACCAGATCAAGTGCAATGATGAAAAACAAAGCAGCTGTATAAGAGACATGAGTTCTTGATCTTTAGACAAAAAGAGAGAGAACTATAGATTTAAAATAACATATACTAGTATGTGCTCTAATCAAAACTTAAGTCCACTACTAAAAGAAATATATTGTAGAAAAGGAAATAGTTTGAAACATATTAAATATTAACAAGTAGGTTTCTTAGTATCAAATCAAACACATCATTACTCCAGGAAAGCATTTACTGAATTATTCATTTTATAGTCATGAGCCATATAACATTTAGGTCAATGACAGACCGTATATACGATGGTGGTCCCATAAGATTAGTACCATCCAGCCTAGGTGTTTAGTAGGCTATACTATCTAGGTTTGTGTATGTACACTCTATGACGTTTGCACAACGACAAAATCGCCTAACAACACTTTTCTCATCCCCATCGTTAAGCAATGCATGACTGTAAATATAGACTAATTTGACAATCAATATATGGGGCAAGAGAAATTATCATCACATTTCAGGGCTTCCATCATCTGTTCCCACCCTAAATACGTGCTATCACTGCCCAATGCTAGTCCAATAGATCACATCAGTCCATAAGCTTATACTAAGTCCATAATCTGCCCTCAATTCTATCAAGTTCATTTCTAGCTTCACTCATAATAGTCCCCTCCACAGAATTGCCTCTTCTGTAACAAATGAAACGATTTCATCTTTCAAGGGCCAATTCAAGTTTCCTCCTTTGAATTCTCACTAATTTAAGCTTTTCCATTCGCTCACTGGGTTTCACTTGTGTGACCCCAGATATTCCTCCAGTTACTGTCCACTTCTCACCTTTCTTTTTTAGCAGAAGGTCTCAAATGATTTCCTCACAAGCATCATCAGTACTTCTTCACCATCTATTCACCCCATCTCACTTCAGTCTGCCTTCTGCCACCCAGACTCCACAAAATTGCTTTTCTCAAAGGTCAGCAACAACTTTCCTCTTGGCAATTCGGACAGTATTATCTTGCTCCCCCTCTCAGTAGCATTCTGTGTGGTTTGCCACTCTCTATTTGTAACACTCTTCCTCTCTCAGGTTCAGGAAACCAGCCTTTCTGGGTTCTCCTCCTTCCCACTAGCCACAGCTTAGGCTGTTTTCCTGGCTGCTCCTCCCTTTCCGGACCATGTATACAACAATTGCTGAGTTCCTCAGGTCTTCTTCTGGGAACTCTTCTATATCTTTGCACGCACGCACACATATCCCAACCCTGAATCTCAGCCATTCTCGGGGCTTTACGTACAATCCACATATAAACAACAGATAAACATCTCCACTCCACATTTCTCCACTAAGCTCCAAACTCACATATCCAGCTCCCTGCTTGATGTCTCAAACTGTGAAACTCTTAGACATATCAAATTTAACATATTTAAAAGAGATATTTTGATTTTTTTCTCCAAAATGCACAGAACCAGTAACAACCATCCTCCTCCATCCCAGTTAACCACACTACTATTGACCTATTTGCTCAAGTCAAAAATCTAGTCCTCCTTTTCATTCACACCACACATCCAATCCATCAACACGTCCTACAGTTTCTACCTATTATCTACAAAACCCACCCAATGCCTCACCCCACCACGAGTACAATCCTCATCCAAGCCACCCTCATCATCCATGTGACTACTGCCATACTCCCTTCTGATCTCCTGGTCTACTCTCCTATCTTCAATCTCTTCTCCCCATAGCAGCAGGAGTGATCCTTTTAAACAGGTAAGTTTGAATGTCACTTCCTGCTTAAAACTCTTTAATAGCCTCCCAATTATTTAGAACAAAAATCCAATTCCCCTACCAGGACCTTTAAGGCCCCCATCACCTGGCCACTACCCACTTCTGTGAGGGCTCCACCCATTGTTTCCCCACCTCAGGGTCTGCCCAAGAGGTGCTCCAGCCCCCCATCACTGCCTAAGCTTCTCTTAACTAGTTCTTTGTCCTTTTAGTCTCTTAAACTTCACCTCAGAAATACTTTCTCTGACCAGCTCACATCTAAAAGCTCTCTATCCATTACTCTTAGTCCCTTATTTTTTCTTAACTGAACTGATGATATCTTTTATTTACTTGTTTTCTAGGTCTCTCGGCCACATGCCTCTTGTTGTAGTACCTAGCACAGCCCCAGGGAATACCTGCTGCATGGGGAAATTAACAAATACATCCTCTGCTGTACTCCAATGGCATGTTATCCCTACCACATACTTAAGAACTTAATTGGATAAGAGCTGGTGGTATCATTTATTCTTTAATGTATGTTAGACATTTCTCTCCAAATGGAATCTCAGCAATCTGGGGACAGGTCAAAGCCCTTGCACCTATTCTAGTTTTTCAACAGGGGGTACAAAAAGACACTCAAAATACCTGATCTCCTATCCTGACAAATGAGCAGTACAGGTTTCACCTTATTTCAAGCTTCAATTTCTCTATTATCTCATGACTATTCACATTCATTTAACATGCACTCTGATCTTCTCTTCTAAGTCCCATCTTAAGGTTCTACAACAATATTTTGTCCCCCTCTTCAGAAATTCACAGCACGATGGAGAGAGCAGCCAAACCTAGAGAGACTCAAGTGTGCAAAGGATCAAAACAAGTGCACAAGGAAAATCACATGAATTTCTAATCTCTAAAACAGTGTTGTCCAATAGGGTAGCCACTACCTACATGGAGATGTTTAAATGTAAGTTAATTAAAATTCGTTTTCTCAGTCACACTTAGCACATTTCAAGTGCTCAACAGCCACATGTGGTGAGTACTCAACAGAGTACATTTATGTCACTGCACAGTTATTGGACGTCTATTCAAATGAGCTTAATTTCTCTTTGGCCCTGCAGACACTCCAGGTGACTTTAGTGGTTCTAACCCTAAGGTGGATGTTTCAACTGTGTTATCTTTTATAAATTTTAACATACAAAAGGTTTAACATATGAAAACTATACCTATTTCTTTCTGATGTATATTGTCCCATAATAAAGAACTAGAAATCCATGGATGATAAAATTGAGTTTTACTCTACAAGGTTTTTTGAATCATAAAAATTAAAACTTTCTTCTATTGCCTTTATTTTATGCCTCCCTTTGTATTAAGGCCTTTATGTATAGTTAGATATTTCTTTGTGTATAGTTATGTATTTCTTTATGTATAAATATTTTTTATGTATAGATATGTTAGGGAATACCAAGACAAAGATCATCATATTTTAAATTCTTTACTTAACTCACCTAGCAATATTCTAACACATAGTAACAAGGCCAAAAAATTAGTCTAAAGACTACTCTATATAGATTCTTTGTATGAAGGATACTAAATAACTAGGAGCTTTAGTGTCTGCACTTCAAAAATTTTTCCAGTGAAAATATATATCTTTGCCAAAGAAACCAAAGTTTTCAATAAATAACATCATACTGATAGCTGTTACAGATTTGGACACATAAGGTTTACATTCTCTAAAAACACAGACAATTATCATCAAAAAGAAGGGAAGTTTCTTATATCTCACCTTTACATCAATGAGAAATTTTATGTTTAATAGCAGTATTTTTCCCAAATTGTTATGGCATAACACTCTATCTTTTGCTGTCTTTTAAACAGTAATCTAATCTTTTCAAATAATTAGTTTTCAGTCACATCTTCTTCCTTTTATGTCTGATTACCAAACTACTCTATTTTAAAAATGAAGATTTGAGACCCTATGTTACATTGTAACTGACTTTACATTTGAATAGATTTTTTTTTTCATTAACGTTGGCTATTCAAACAGCAATTTATATTTTATTTTAAATAGACTGGGAAGTATATATTTTAAAATAGACTGGGAGCACTTTACAATTCTAAGACCTTTCAGATCAAGTATAAATTGAGCTACATAGCTCTTATTCACCATGAACAGAAAATATGTATTTCTCTGTTAAAAGCAATTACTCTATTTTCAATGTACTCTACTTTTATTGTTAACCTTGCATTCAAAGTCAAAGCTTTTAAGATACAGGTAAAGTTAACTTTGAAACCAAATTATTCTAACACATTTAATACATCCATGAGCCAAAACCAAGTTATCATAAGAATAACAGTACACAAAAGAGAAAGCCTCCAATGAGTGGGGAACATTCAATCTTCTAGAGAGTCTCAGAAAAATGACACCGCTTTAGAAGGACTGTGAAAGCATTTATAGTACTCATTTAAAAACATTAATAGTTATTTTCTTCCAGGCCATTTTTCATTAATATTTCATTCATTTAAAGTACTTTGAAAAGGACAGCAAAATGGCCCAAAATTAGAGGGCATTTTCAAAAAACATTTCTTTAATAAGCAACGTTGTCATAAAAGATATGGATCCTGAACAAAAATTTAGACATAAAGAATACAAGGCACATCCTAAGATATATGGCAGCGTCTAAATAAAAAGAAGAATATTAACATCCTACCTTATACTATAACTTATTCAAAAACAACCTGAAAAAATGCTTTTAAGAGAGAAAAGTAAGCACATTTCTCTGAGGAAAATTCTGTTAAAAAAACATGTACCCCACTAATATTTTTAACCTACCAAAGGGGATGTTGCTGTGACTTCTATGATGCGCCATATTACTGATTCCCTCATCCTGGCTATAGGCAGTCACACGGAAGGTGGCATGGACCACAGCTGTAGCACCACCTGTCAGACGTGCCTCTCCTCTCCCTTTCTATTCCTTAATGGCTGGAATGAAGCCCACTCCCTTAGCCTTATCCTGCCACGACAGCAGTCCCTGCTGAAGGCAGCCTCCCTTAGATCACCCTTGTCTTCTCTCAAGACTCTCTTGATATGAATGTCCACTCATGCTTGGATGCTTCAAAAAATAATCTTTAACCTTTCAGACTTTAATTCCTTTATATATTCTCATAGTCCTTTGACACAGGACTATGAGAATATAATAATCATACAGTATTTATGTCAAAGAAGAAGCTACACAGAAGAACTTAAGGTGTTTAAGCAGCACTAAGAACATTTTTACAATGAGAGAAATGGTCTATATGTGCTGTCCAATATGGTAGTCACTAGCCACATGTGCCTCTTGAGCACTTGACATGTTGGGTTTTTTTCATCTAATTTTAACCAAGTTGAAACAGCCACAAGTGCCTAGTGGCTACTATATTGAACAGCATAGGAAAGAAAATGTGGAGCCATCTGCATTATTAGCCTCCCTGGCATCGTTATTAAAGAGAAAGAAAGGAAAAGGAAACACAAAAGAAATACAAGCATGCAAATCACCTAGGAAAACCTTTATTCCTCTTGCACCTTTCAGGAATTAGCACTGTGAATATCACCATAAATCTCTACATACTGTTAATTTCTAAGGCTAACTCAAAAAAAATTTGTATCTCACATCTTAATTTAAAATTCTAAAACATGTCATTGGAATAAAAACAAACTGGAGGATATTATTAATAAGAACATCTATTACACCCCTCTCATTTCTACGAAGGGAGAGGCATTCTACTCTATTCCCCAGAAAGGAACATTGAGGATTACTTCCACTCACTCCATCCCTCTCATTATTTGAATGGCCCCCAAGGAGGAGGCTTGATTAATCAAACTGGTGAAAGTGGATAAAGGACACCGAGCATGTAGGACCCCAGTCTGAGGTTATCTGTTCTCCCTTCCTATGACAACATGGTAAGTTTGATTCAGTGGGCAGAAGTAGACGTGTACTTCACTGTCAAGTCCCACTTGTGCTCGTCGATCTAGCATTTCCAGAAGTAAAGCTGATATTTTGTTCCTTCTCCCACTTCTATATCTACTTTGTTAATGAATTTAGAACTCAAAGGCAAAATGAGGGGTGTAATTAGTACCACCACAAAACCCAGTATTTTGCATGTGTGAAACAGGACAGCAATTGTATTAGAGGAAATGGAATAAATAGTAAACGGTCTTTTTTTTGTGGGATTTAGAGATGAGTCATAAATAGAGAAGACTTTTGGGAGGCCAAGCAAAAGAGAAAGATAGTGAAAAAGTATTGAAGTAAATGCAAGAGCTGAGAGAGTGACCATTTAGCCTGACCAAATTGACTATCTTCAAACAGAGGTGGTTTCAAGAAACGAAGAGCAGGATGGCCCTTAGTATTCTTAGGAAGTTTTTGACCTGATTCAAGGTCCTGGAGCATATTATAAACGCACTTTTCTTTACATCTCCTAGTAATAAGACAAAGAAACTAAATGGCCAATGAAACTAAAAACTGGAAGAAATGGGAATTTAACATTTATTGACCTATTATGAGTCCCACAAAATAATGCATGGGTACATGGCCCATTTCTTCTCACTCCCCTCCTTCATTGATCTACAATTCTGTTCTTATCTCAAAGGCACTGACCCTGCAAGCTGCAGTTCTCAGGCTTTGGCCTGTGGGAAGGTGAGAAGAAGGAATAAACCAGGGTGTTTCTCTCCCTCTCTCTCTGCCTTGGCAGTTTCTCTGGCAACAGCTGCATCTTCCCCATGGATACAGTTTCTGCCATTCAACACCAGCCCATGAGCTTCCAGAATACTGCCTTCTCCTCTTTCTCCAGCATAGGGGTGGAGAAATCCTGCTGTTGATAATCTTTGGAGTGCCTCACTACCCCTACTTGATTTCTCAGTCTATCACCTATTTAACCGATTCCTGGTATTAACTAATTTTTTTAAAAACTTGTAGAGCGCTCTCTGGTTTCTGTCTTCCTGTTAGGACCCTGACAATATATACAATATACACATATACATATATATGTATGTATAGTTTGATTCTGATTCTGATTCCATCTTCTGTTACTTTCTAGGAAGGCATCTTTTTTAAGACTGAGAAAAGCACCAGAGACTCTTTTAGGTATTATTTAGGTATAATGTGGTATTATTAAGCCTTAAGAAGAGGTCCATCTTGGTATGAGAAAGGTTTGACTTGTAAATGTCTTGGTTTGAGTGCTCCGAATTACCTGCACCACCCCTCACCCCACCACAACATCACTGATAGAATCCACTTAAGAAGAGGGACTCTGCAGGTAAGGTAGAAGGATGAAGTCCTGGGAGGGACTGGCCGTGAAGATGCAGGAGGGATAGAAAGATTTCCTCACTCAAGGAACACCCCTTCTCTTCATCAAATTCATTGTCCTTCCCCCCAAGGGAGAGAGGATGAAAGAAATCCAGACCTTTACCAGGTTCACCCCCAATATGAATTTCAAGGATGTTTCTAAGGAATATTCATTCCACAAATCTCTAACATCAAAGCACGATTTTCAAGAAGATAAAAACATTGCTTGCCCAAATAAAATCAGCAGTGTCAAGTATTTATCTACCTCATTAATGAGGGAACCAGCAAGATGATGAGGCTGGTTCAAAAAGAATTAGAAAAATCAAAGTATTTTTAGTGGCTTAAATAAAGGATAGAAGAAGAATGCTAATTTAATTACAAAACTAGTTAATATCCTGCAGGGCAATAAAACTTCAACTTCTGAGGTTCATCTTAAAAAAAGAAAAAGAAAAAGAAATCAACAGAGTAAGGTAAAAAAATTTAAAATAAATATGAACATACTACCATATGCATTAAAAATTGGGGGCAAAGACACACAAGAAACTATTAACAGGAGTTCACCACTGAGCAGCAGATCTGACAATCAAATGATAAAATTTTCTGTTTGTATCCTGAGAAATTTGGATGTTTGGCACAGGAATGTGATGCTTTTCTAATTTAAAATTCTTACTCAATTTTTTTTCTGGTATTAAACTAGACATCCACAATCACCCTCCCAATAAGAGTCACTGAAATATAATTTTAAATTTGTATCTGAGATAACAAGAAAGCAAAGCCTCCTTAAAAGCAAGACTGAAAGAGAGAGAGAGAGAGGAATTCAGAGAGGTAAGCCAGCCTCAAGCCCCATTTGCTCTGTGGGACACACACAAAGTCCTGGAAATCCAACATTTCCTTTGTGATAGCTGTGCAGGGTGAAAGGGACAAAAGCTAAAGCATAAAGGCCACCATCAAGCCTAGGACACACCAGCAAAAAGTAAGAATCTCAAAAGGTCACACCTTCAGTAAGAAGGTGACCTAGAAATAGTCTTGCCCAATAAAGGAGGACAATAATAAAAATTTGTTCTGGTAACTCATAACCCAAGCCAGACACAGGTAAGGTATCTGTGTGGTCAAAAAAAAAAAGTTCAAGCTAGTAATTTTAGTTTCAAGTTGTCCTGGGCATTAGTATCTCTGTGATCCCAGTAGCAGAAAAACACTAATTCATTCTAACAGAATGCATTTTCAAAATAAATCTCAAAGTTCCAAGGAATAGGAGGTCACACTCTACAATTACAAAACACGCAAAGAAACAAGATACGAGTAAAGGTGAAAATAAACAACCAACACAAGGAGTAGGCCTGGGAAACCTTTATTTACTAGAATTATATATGTAGAACATAAAATAACATTTAACATGTTTAAAGAAATAACACAGGATTAAAAAAATAAGTGAGGAACACAGAATTATGAAAAATGGCAAAGTTTTAAAAGAGCCAAAGAGAAATTATAGGAATGAAATTATAATAATGGAAATTTAAAATACAATATATAAGTTAAACAGATTAGACATCGGTGAAGAAACAATTAGGAAACTAGAAGACCTAAAAAAAATATATATCCAGACTATAGTAGAGAGAGACAGATGAAAACTATCAACAGGTTAGGAAATAATGGTATATGGAGTGGGAAGATCTCATACATACAAAATTATAGAGGAAAATCAAAAATGAGGAAGAGGAAGGAGAAGGAAGATCACAGAAAAGGAAGAAGCAGCAGAAGGAGGGGAGAAAAAAACATGGAAAAGTAGCATAAACTGAAAATTCAAAATGAAATGTCAGATATAAATTCCAATGTATTTTCACAATTGATACCAAAAGATAAAACTACCAGGTAAAGACAAAGATTGTCAGATAGGAGTTTTTTTAAAAAGCATTTGTATGCTATTTACAATAAATACCCCTAAAATATACGAAAAAATAAAGGTATAAAAAATGATTCATTGTGATGAAATGTGAGTAGCTGCACACATCAGCATAATAAACCTATGAAACATAATATTAAGAGGAAAACACAAGTCTCAGATGAATATATGGAAGATGATGCCATTGACATCAAATTCAAAAAGATATAAAACCAAATAATATATTAATTAGGAATACATGTATGTTAAAACTATAATGAAGAGGAAAAAATGATACATCCAAAATTCAGGAAAATGGTGACCACAGGACAGTGGGAGAAGGGGGTGTACAATTAAGGATGGACACATGGAAGCTTCAGCCTTTGGAGCAATACTCTGTATCTTAGCCTCATTAATAGGCAGATGGGTGCTTCTTTTACTGTTATGATAGTCTTTTTTATATACTTAACATTTTATAAAAATAATTTTTAACATAAGTCAAAGTATTAGTAACCCCCAAATTTTTTATCTTGATTTTTTTCCTTCAGATCCTCCTGATACTGACTACCTTGATCTCGTTGCTTGCCACGGTTTTTCTATTTCTCTCTTCACACATGCAGTACACGGCACAAAAACGTTCATCAACTCCAAAGTTAAGCTCTCCCACTGGATTTGTGTTTTCAAGCCCAGAAATGCTGAAAAACTCAATTCCAAACCTGACCCTGATTAAATGGAACACTGACACACAAAGGCCACTCACTTGCTTTGCAGTAAACATATATTTTACTGCAAAATTTTCCAAAGTGATTTTCGTGAAGTCATAGTTATACGGTTAATCAAACCTAGTTCCAAAATCTCCTTAGAAATCGAACAAAAAGCTAACTTTAGCGAGAAAATACTTCTCGTAAACTTCAAAATGCATGTTAACCATGAGTAAAGGAAAATTATGCCTAAAATCACAAAACACAAAGACCTGACAAGACTGGATTTTCTGAGACAGAAATCTTGTCCTTGACAGCTGCATCAAATTGAGAAAATGAAGATGCATTCTAGAACTAATTTGCTATAGGCACTGATGGGTATGGACTAAAATGCTTGATATCAATCATAATGATGTTCGTGTCTACCTTTTTACGTTTCCACCCCCATGTATTCGATAGCTCAAACATAATCGTTGACTATGTCAAGATCCACTAAAAGTTGTATTTGGAAATTTGAAGAAGATAGTCATCTTCCCAGTGTTCCAAAAATAAAGCAACTGTGCTTTTAGCTCAAAACTGTCATCAAAAAAAATGAATAACCAATAAAACTTCAAACAGAAGAACTTTGTGATCTTCAGATCAACTCTTCATAAAGCAAGGCTGATAATCTTGTATTTAATACACTAGTTTTCACATAATTCAGTACCCAGTAAAAGGTTGGCATGGCTCATAATTGCTAGGCAGAGTTTCAGAAGTTGATGAATGGCTCTAAAAATATTGCATATCTGCAGAGGAAGGGAAACTAATGTAGGGGGCCTCCTTCTTTTTCCTTGATTTTTGATTTCAATAAATCCTGATCCCAAACCAGCACTGGAGAACCATCATTAATCAGTTCACTTGTTTCTTTTTCAACTCTATTCACAGACATTGAAAGAATTTTAACTCTAATTTTCTCAATAATACCACAGGTCTAACAATGATCTCAAAAGCTTACAAAAATTAGATTTCCTTCTCTCTTGGAATTTAGTCACATACGGCACATAAAAAAGAAAATATGAAAAACTGACTATCAGCAGACACATCCTAACTAATAGCAAATTCCAACGATTTGATCATAGGTATAACTTCAAGTTTTATGTATCCAGCTAAATCATTCCTCTAATTGGAGCACTGGACACAGAAATATTCGATTATCTCTTCAATATTCTGTCTACATAAAGCGCCATGATTTCAGAAAACATTTCTCCAATGATAAGATTTTCTATTTTTTTCAATTAAAAAGACTACTTCATAGAACATATCTACAGCACTTGTGGATTCCTCATAATATATTCTAGAACTGGCCATTCTTGGGAAAATAATTCCATAAGTTTTTGGGTTTTTTAAAATAAGTTTCAAATGAAAGAGACATATAGCATTATTCTCCAGTGTTTTTAGATGAAATCACAATAAATAATTGTATCCATTGTAATATGCTTGAATTCATAAAAACCTTTTAGTCTTTCTTTTGCTATCATATTCATCTACTCAAAACATGAAGACAAAAAAGAAAAAGTAAAAGAAAGGTCTATATTTCTTCTTTTTTTTTCTTTTTTTTTTTTGCTGAGGCAGATTCACCCTGAGCTAACATCTGTTCCAATCTTCCTCTATCTTGTATGTGGGTTGCTGCCACTACATGGCCGCTGACAAGTGGTGTAGGTCTGCGCCCAGGATCTGAACCCAGGCCGCCGAAGTGGAGTGCACCGAACTTAACCACTAGGCCACAGGGTCGCCCCAGAAAGGTCTACTTTTAATTATATTGAAAAGCCATGAATATCCCCAATGTCCAGTAGCTGCCAGATAAACTGAGAAATGAGTGTATTCCCCAATCAACCCCAAAATACTCTCTCTTCCTACATTCAAACTCCATAAGAACAGGACCTGGATCTGCTTTGCTATTTACTCAAGCCCAACATCTAAGATACTACTTGAAAAATGGCAGGTACTCAATAATTACTTTTTAAAATGAATACATTTAACAGGGTAAGACTAAGCTGGAGACCAGAGCTCTTCATGTATGACTATACCTGTCAAACAAATTCCTAATTCAACTTAGTTTCTAACAATAGCCAAGCTAAGACTGAAGAAGGCAAAAATTAAACCTCATTGTTTCAAGCAACAAATCTGTACTGAGCACCTTCTATATGTGCTAAGCACTGTGCCTGGTAAAAAGAGGTAAATAAGACATAGGAAGTCCCTTGTCTCAGGCCCACCATTAGTTTACAGTCTAGAGAACAGGTTGAAAGTACCAAAGTACAGAAAAATAAAGATAAAACTGAAATATACTAAAGACTCTTTGTTCACTCTTCATACTCCTTAGTTGAGTCTCACTCACTTTCATGTCTCAGCAGGTTGCGTCTCTTTGTTTTAAATACTTGTACTGTCAAGGATTTTTTTCATACTAGAGCCTAACTACAGAAATGTTCAAAAAAGTACTAGTCAGAGAGAATAACAGATTCTTTTACATACCATTTACATCCAATCATACTGTGTCATTCTAGCCCTCAGAATACACATACACACACACACACACACATACTTACATACAGATATATTCTTATGCAGAAATAAGCATTCATTTATTACACAATAAGAAGTCAAAACTGATCCACCTTAGCTCCTTGCAGCTCTGAAATTCTGACTCTGTGACTGCTCAGATATTTTATAACAACTTCTGCTTAAAATTTTTCAAAAATACGCTGGGTTAAAAAGTCTAAAAATTGATTGAAAAAGAAACTATGGTAATATTACCAGATACAGGACACCCAGTTAAATCTGGATTTCAGAAAAAACTAATAATTTTTTAGTGTAAGTGTGTCTAAAATTCAGATTTTACTGGGCATCCTATATTTTTATTTGCTAAATCAGATAACACTAACCTATGGGATCCTATAAAGACACCATTTCCAAGAAAGAAAAAAATAAATGGTATTACTTTCAAATGGTATTTCTTTCTAGGTCAAACAGGAATCAGCCAGTATATGGACAATACCAAAATTCAGAGTAAAATTCAGCCACATTAAACTGATAGCAATCATGATCAGAAACTCTTTTTAACAATACCCTAAGTTTTTAAAAATTCTAAGAAAAAAAATTTTTTTTTTTTAAGTCCATAGGCTATTTATCACTCAGTAATAAATACAAAAATACTATTGAGACTGTATTTCTTCATGAATATAAACATTAGACATTCAATTTTTACCTTGAGAAGTTGAGGTATAACAGCTATTTATTTACAGGTGCCATGAAGAAATATTAAATAAAAATGACAGATTAATGACATCTGTCTAATTTAGTAACAAGACCTGATGATATTCAGATTTATGAATTACCTCACAGGATTACTCGTCAAAGACACACGGAGGGACTCCAGGCACGTGACAAGTCTCTCATCCGCAGACCCCATTTTCAGTTCATAGATGAATTCCTGAGGTGAGATCTGCCGACTTCTCTTAAGACTTCCCTGTAAAATAAGTCAAAAAAATTTAACTCATGCTGAGTGAAGATTATCCATTAAAATAACAGTTACATTAATCCCACCTTTCACACTGACAGCTGCACACAACTACTCTTAACAGTATTATTTTGAGGGAATGATTTCCTCACTTCTGCTCACATATCTATAAATTCATAATCCATGGTACCCACAAAAGATAGTAACATTTTATCGAAAGGTTTGCAAATTAAAATGGCTTTTTCAAATCTAAAATATCATAGAAAATAATGAAGTGTATATCGTAGAAAATATCTTAAAATATGGTAATACATTTTAGGCACATGCAAAATAAAAATCAAAACTCAATACAAGAATGACCCTATTAAAATTAATATTCCAAGTAACACAAAAAGCTGTAAGTCATTAATTCACTCAACTATCATTAAGCACCTAGATCCGGGCACTGCAGACACAGAGATTATCAAAACCTAAGTATGGAAGGAGAAACACAAGCAAGGAAATAGTACTTTTCAGTCAAGTCTAGTTCCAGTAACATGGTACCCAGGGACCCAAAGGAAGAACACCTGAGTTGGCAGAGCACACGTGGGAAGCCTGAGTATCAGGGAGAAGGTAAGAGTCAGGGAGGCAAAGAATTAGACATAAATACCTTCCAAACTAAAACATAACACACATGCATATCCAAGAAGAAAAGCAAAAGCAGATACAACTGAAGACAGAGCAGATCATGGAGTGATAGAGCACTACTATACAATTAGCTTTTTTCAGGGGAGTTTTGGAAGGATCATTCTGGCAGCAGTATGAAATATGGATTGCAAGAGTTGGAGTTCACTCATTATTCAACCAACATTAAATCCCCTACTAAGTGCCAGACACTATTTTAAGTGCTGAAAATAGAGAGAGAACAAGAGACAAAAATCCCTACCTGCATGGAACTTTATTCTCCATGGAGAAAAATAAAGAGAGAGACAATAAATGAAAGAAATAATGAAAATACACTGCATTGTAGACAGCGGTGAGTGCTACAGAGAAAAATAAAGGCAGGGAAGAGGAATAGGCGCATAGGAGGTGGGGTGCTATTTCCAACAGGGTGGTCAAAGAAAGCCTCACAGAGAAGAATCTGAAGGCCTCAAACTTGAGTGTTAGAATAAAGGTCTGAAGGAGATGAGAAACTAACCATACAGGTATCTGGGAAACAGTTGTGATGGAGGGGACTGGAGGGCTTATGGGCCACCAAAAGAACTTTGACTTTTACTCTGAGATCAGAAGCATCAAAGCAGAAAGTCTTGTTAAGAGATACATCTATGGTCCAGATAAGAAATGAGGATGTCAAACTAACAATTAAGTCCAGAACTATATCTACTTAAATTACAGATTACACATCCAAGGGGAAGGAAAGGAACTGTACATGTTCAAAAGCAAATCAGTTGGGATGGCAGGAAATTAGATATAGTTTTTTCATTTCTTTTCATGTTTATTAATTTGCTATAAAGTTGTACAAGAAAACATTCCAAATAATGCAAAACAAACTAGCCCTGGGAAGAATGGTCATTTTCATCAATAGCAAAGTGGTAATTTACTACTGAAATATTCAGTGGCAAAATGCCAAGAAAATAAAACGATAAAGTTGAAAGGAGAAATGAAATGAAAGCACTGAAAATTAATATCCAATTTTGTTATCACTGACTACATTATATCTCATTAAAAACAGAATATATTCAACTTGTACCAACATAGCATTTATCAATGTCCTTTTTTGCTTTCAATTACCAAAGTATTGCTTGTTTGACACAGAAAATTGAGAAAACAGAAAAATGGGAAAAAGTGCCTCAAAATGACTATTAATTTGATATTTCTATTTTTAAAGTCGTTTTCTCATAGATATGTTCATAATATTCTATACATATTCATACATAACCATATACTTTACTTACAAAAACATTATCTGGGACACATTGTTCTTTCATCATTGACTATTACTTCATAAACATATTCTAATATCAATACTTAAGTCTTAAAATGATTTTTTTCCTCCTACAGACTATTAACATACCATTACTTACCTAATTTATACCATCATTATTGGGTATATAGGTATCCTATAGTTTCTTGGTATCATAAATTTTCAAGTTTCCTGTGTATGCTATTGGGCCAATATTTTTATCCAAATATACATATCAATAGAGGTTAAACCAAACCATCTTTTATAGTTCTTCCTGAATTTATCATTGAAATAATTATGACTTTGATAGAATCAAAATAAACCAAAACTGAATATACGAATTTTCTTCTTCAACAATATTTGGGAAAATCCCATATCATAAATACTTTTAAAATATGAGGATAAACAATAAGTGCATTTGGATTTAAAAAGTGATATTAAAAGATTAAAAAATAAAAAGTCACCTGCCCACCTCTTAGCCCTATCTCACAAAGGCAATCACTTTTAATTCCCTTAACATTAATTCCCTTTTCTTCTGCTAGCTACTTAATATGTCTAAATTATGGCTTATTCTGATCTCTTTAAACTTGCAAGTTTTCAATATTACCTCAGACTTCTGTTATGAAAAATAAGGATTTAATTATCTTAAAACATTGGAACTTCTACTTTCCCACCCTCAGACTATAGTTATAGGTAAACTCATTTGAACCAAAAGATATCATTTGATGAAAAGAGAGCAAACTGAATCCCCATTCTATGAAGTCCTTCCAGCAAAATTTCTACAGAGATGAGTTCAGGCATCCAAAAACATTAATAATGCTTTAGTTTGCTCTAATGACACAGAATAGGATATTTTATGTCCCCATTCATAAAGTCTTCCAACTACTATAATTTCCATGTCGGTCAAACCAAGATGTTGCTCCCTCTAAAACCAGGAACAAAAGAAGAATCTCAGCTCTTACCATTCCTATTCAGTATTGTACCAGAGGGCCTATAAGGCAATAACAACAACAAGAGACCTACAGATTAGAAAGGAAGAAGTAAAACTGTCTCTTGGCAAATGAAATGAATATCTACATGAATTTAGCAAGGTTCCAGAATAAAAGCTCAGCACATAAATAAAATTTGTATTTCTAAATACTATCAACAATTGGAAAACGAAATTTTTAAATATAGCACTTTTAATAGCATCAAAAAAACACAAATTAAGAACATTTTTAACAAAAGAAGGGAAATATCTATACACTGAAAACTAAGAAACACTGTGAAGAGAAATTAAAGATGACCTAAATAAATGAAGATGTTATGCCATGTTTATGGATCAGAAGACTCAATATTAAGAAATACATTAAGAAATACATTTTCTGAAAAATATTCTAAAATTCAATATAATCACTATCAAAATCCCAGCAAGTTTTTTTTTTTTTTTTGCAGAAATTGAGAAGCAGGTTCTAAATTTTATATGGAAATGCAGGGGACCTAAAATAGAACAATTTTGAAAAAGAATCAAGTTGGGGACTTTTCTGATTTCAAGATTTACTTTAAAGCATCAGTAATCAAATTAGAATGGTATAAGCATCAAAAGAACAGAGTAGAGAGTCCAGAAATATACTTGAACCTATGTGGTCAACGATTTACAACAAAGGTATCAATGTAATTCAATGGGGTAAGTAGAATCTCTTCAACAAATAGTGTTGGAATAACTGAACATACATATGAAAGAAAGTGAACCTAGATTCTAGACCAAAATGTAAAAGCTAAAACTGTAAAATGTCTAGAAGAAAACATAAGTGAAAGTGTTCACTACCTTGAGGTAGGCAAAGATTTCTTAGATAGGATACAAAAGCACTAACTATAAAAATGGAGTTCATCAAAATTTAAACCTTCCACTTTTCAAAAGTCTCTTTTATTAAGATAATTTTATTAAGAAAATGAAAGGTAAGCCACAGACTAAGAGGAAATATTTGCAATACATGTCAAGAACTGTGCAGTCTGAAATTTTAGCCTAGGTACAAGCTAAGCTAGCCTATTACTGTTTCATGGATGTTGACAGGAAGCACAAGATTCCTGAGTTAGAGACAAAGGACTTATTATGCATATGTTCATTTCCCAACCCACCAAGTCCCACAGGACCATGCAGGGCCCTCTAATGGAGAATGGATGCCTGCACATGCAGTGGATTGCATTACAGGGGAAGAAGACTGAGTGTGAGGGATTCGCCATTTTTATAATGAACAGTAACAAGCCTGCTCATTGTCCACAGAGAAACATAAAACATCATCTCTAAGGCTGCTCACTGCAAATGCAACCTGAGAAATGGCCTGGATAAAGAGAAGTCAGGCCTTGCATTCTTGGCATAACCAGAAAGAATATACAGGGATACTCAAGGCCCATGGCAGACTGCCTCTCCCAATGATAAATATATCTCATAAAGGATTTGTATTCAGAACATTTAACAAACTGCTACAACTCAGTAGTAGTAAGACAAACAGTCCAATTCAAAGAACAGATAGAGCCAGCCCCGATGGCCTAGTGGTTAAAGTTTTGCATGCTCCGCTTCTGCAGTCCATGTTCGGTTCCTGGGCATTGGAAGCACACCACTCGTCTGTCAGTAGCCACGCTGTGGCAGCGGCTCACATAAAACAACTAAAAGGACTCACAACTAGAATATACAACTATGTACTGGGGCTTTAAGGAGGGGAAAAAAAAGAGAGAGAGAGAGGAAGATTGGCAACAGATGTTAGCTCAGGGCAAATGTTTCCCAGCAATGAATAAATAAAAGAATGGATAAAAGACTTCACAAAAGAATATATATGAATGGCCAATAATCACATGAAATGATGTTCAAGATCATTTGTCATCAGGGAAACACAAATTAAAACCACAAATGACATAACACTACACACCCTCTAGAATGGTAAGGAGATGAAGCACCTGGAACTCTCCTACATGACTGGTGGAGATGTAAAATGGTCTTGCCACTTTGGAAAAGAGTTTGGCAGTTTCTTTTAAAGCTAAATATACACTGACGATAGGACTCACACTGCACGACTACATTTTAAACAGGAGGCTATTCATAATAGGCAAAGACTGGGAACAACCCAAGTATTCATTAACAAGTTGTAGTATATCCATACAATGGAATACTACACAATAATAAAAAAATTTCACTATTGTTAATGCAACAAGATAGATGAATCCAAAAAACTATGCTGAATCGAAGAAGTCAAACAAAAAAAGTGTATGGTTCCATTTATATGAAACACCAAAACCAACCTGTCAATCTTTTCTCTGAGGCCATTCTAGTTCAAGGCATAGAAGCAGCGCTGTTAGCAATTTGGGGTGTGTTTGGTTGCAGAATGGGGGTAAAGGTGCACAACATTTTTTTTTTTTCATTTTTATTGATGCCTTAATAGTTTATAACATTGTTGGGTTTTAGTTCTACATTATTATTTGTCCGTCACCATGTGGATGCATCCCTTCACCCCTTGTGCCCACCCCCCATCCGCCTTTCCCTTGGTAACCACCAACCCGTTCTCTCTGTCCATGTGTTCGTTTATATTCCACATATGAGTGAAATCATGTGGTGTTTTGGACAACATTTTAACTGTGGCAGCAAGCAGACTTTTAGCAACACTGGGAAAAACAGACTAAACTCTTTAGCTAAAAGTAATTCTTCATTTCAGCCATATGAAGTTTTCTCAGTTTAAACAATTCATTGCCTAAAGGCCTCTGTATTTTCGCCTGAGATTCCTGCCTCTAATGCCCTCCTCTCTTACCCAAACCCTCACCATCACTACCACACCCTTGCACAGGCCCACTCTTGGACATCAGTCAGATCTGGGCTGAGACTAACTTCCCAGAACAAGCCTTTGATGAGCCACATAAAGTGAGTCCCCCATCTATGGATTCCTTTTTCATAACACTCACCACTCTGCATTAAGATAACTTTAATTACCATTTATTATTTAAAGGATATATTGAGCACCGACTGTGTGCCAGACACTGTTATATGATATGGATACAGGGGTGAAATAAAAGTCAACGATGACTCCTAGGTTTTAGGCCTAAGCCAATATGTGGTGCTAGCTACTCAAATGCGGAAGATGGAAGAAAGAGAATGAGTAACAGAGGAAGTAGCTATTTCAGAGTTGCAAGTCTGAGCAAATGACATTTTTAGCTCTAAGAAAATAACATCTGAGCAGAGACCAGAATGAAGAGAAGGAGGAGGTATGGGAATTCTGGGAGAAGGGCATTTCCAGCAAACGCAAGGCCCCAAGGCAGGAATGAACTTGAACTTGGCATATTCAAAGGACAGCAAAAAAAACTCATTTAAATCCCAGGGAGCATGACAAAGAGTTACAGATGACCAGGACAAACACAACAGGCAGGTGCCTGATCCTGGAGGCAGGAAACTGACAAACTACAGACTGAACGCCAAATGTTTTTGTAAGACTCTTGAGCTAATAAGGGTTTTTACATTTTTAAAAGCCTGTGAAAATGAAGAGGAGAAGGGGGAGGAAGAGAAAGCAGCAGCAGAAGCAACTGAGACCATGTGCGACACACAAGCCTAAAATGTTTATTATCTGGCCATTTAAGAAAAAGTTTACTAGCCCCTGATAGGGTCCTATAAACCATGGTAAGGCCTTTAGGTTTTATTCTAAGTGGATGGAAAACCATTGGAGGGTACTGAGCATAATGAAATGATAAGATCTAATACACATTTTTTAAAGATTATTCTAACTACTGTGCAGGAACAGACTAAGAGTGGCAAAATATGAAATAAGGAGGCCAATTAGAAGGCAATTGCATTGTCTAGACAAGCGTTGACAGTAGCCTGGTATAAGATACCAGTGATGGAAGGCATGAGATCTCCTCGATATGGAAGTACATCAGACAAGACTTACTGATAGTTTGGATGTGAGGTGTGAAAGAAGTAAAATTCAAAGATGATGCTGAAGTTTTTGATCTCAGCAACTAAATGAATGGTGCCACCATCTACTGGTAATAGTGACCTTGACAAGAGCAGTTTGAGCAGTGGATTGGGGAGAAAGCAAAGGATTGGACAGCTCTTGAGATTTTTGTAAAAGGGAGCAAAGAACCAGGGCAGTAGCTACAGGGGAACCTGTGCTGTGATTTTGAGGGTGGGGGAGAAAACCACACCATGTTTGCATGCTGATGGGAATGACCAAGAAAAGGGGAAGAAATTGATGATGGAGAAGGTAGGTATAGATGCAGGAAAACAAACAAGTGAACAAAAAAAAAACCTCTGAGTAGGTGACAGAGGATATGACCTACTATACAAGAGGCAGGATTGACCTTACACAGTTGCATCACTGCAAGTGTTATCACTGGAAGAAGAGCAAAAGCAGAATCAAACCGAACAGATTCAGGGAGACTGTTAGATCTGGTGATTAGGAAGTGATGTATGGCAGTTCTCTTCTTATTACATCAACGGTCTCAGTAATTGAAGCATCAATAAAATCAGCTAGAAGTGAGGATGCAGAGCTGGAAGTATGAGAAGAAAAAGTATGAAATCATTTTCAGAAAGTAAATAATTGCACCAACAAGGGCCACATGACAGGATATCTTGTTAAGGGCTCGATTGTCAACTGTGGTCATTCAGGAAACACTAGTCAGTGTGGCTGTATGCTTCCTCCCAGATGCATGCTGTGCAGAAGTGCAAATGCACAGGAGGTGGGAAGTTTAGTTTAACCAAGGGCAGAGTTTATATGGACAGAGAAGCAAATGAACTGAGGGTTTATGCAAGAGAACAGAGGACTGTGCATCTAAGGTCAATAAGGAGAGAAGGGCACAGTGTGGGGTGGGGAGGTGATGGATATGAAAAAAAATGGTAGAGTCAATGAATTAGCAGTTCTAAAAGGGTTATAGATTTCTTAAAGTGGGAATATTAAGTAGAAAAGATAGATAATACTCAGGAAAGGAAGCCTATAAACCATATTTAGAGGTGGTATTTTACTCTCCAAGGTAATGGGCGGTTGAGATTGGGTGTAAAAACAAAGATCATGGGGAGTGATAAAGTCAAGGAAACGACAGTATGGAATGTTGGATGGATCATCTAGGTGAATGATGAAGTCAGTAAGAATGACGGCAGTGGTAATAATAGGAAGAAAAGCAATGAGCTAAGTAGACAAATCTGCTAGGAATAAGGAGGAGTCTGTTGGTACATGCCAGCACCTCTTTGTGATGCCCTCTTCTCCACCTGAATGCAACTACTAGGGCAGTGTATGCTTCTGCCTAAATCATCACTGTGTCACTAGTCCCTTGTAAAATGCCTGGCATTCAATGAATGAATGAGGTCATAATAAAATGAAAGGTACACATGGACTATGGATTAAAACAAGAAAGGAGAGGAAGATAAGTCACACAAAAGAATTCTGAAAAAATGGTTACTCAGAAAGGAGTACTGCAAATTAAAGACATAGGAAATAGACCAGATAATTGGGAGATTAGTTTTAACACTATTTCCCCCCTTTTATTAAGTTACTATCAAAATACAGGTATAAAAGAAAGGAAATTGAGGGGAGAAAATGTTACATTAATAATCAGAAATATTCCTTAAAAGGACAGCACTTCTTATGTTTCCTTGATTTTACATAACTTCAAAGGAAGTGGAAGTGGGAGGAGAGAGAGGAAGGATACTCATGTCTGCATATCTCTAAGTCCATTAGCCACAAAGATGAAAATACTTAGAAAGCTTTATCCCCTGTGGTATCAAAACACATTACCCAGATAAGGATGTCTGCCTGACATTACAAAAATTAGAATGTTATTTATCCAACATAATTTTTAAATCTTTTTTAATCCCTTAGTAAATTTTACTCTAAAATACCAAATGCAGGAGAGAAAGAAAAGTACATACATCACTCTTGTCAGAGTCCTTATTAAATGTATTCCAAGGTATGAAACGTAATGCATCCTTTCACAACTTATTTCCCTTACGATTTCTATTTCTCTAAAACCAAACATTCTTTCTTTTACTATGTAACTATTAAAGGTAATAGTAACAATTTCCTTTGACCTGTCTTAGACAGATTCTTTTGTACCTGCCTCAATGCCTGCATTTCATCTCAGTTCAGGTGTTAAGAGCTATTGAGTGTGTTTCTTCACCATTCTATCTCATTCATTTTTGGCAGGGTAATTTGGAATACCATTTCCATGACAAATTAAAAATATGCCATATTCCCCATTACCAGTGGCAAGTATTGAAGAACTTTCTTTCCTTTTTCAAATAATTTAATGTTTTCTATACAACCATGGAGAATCTACCATTAAATGATGAAGTGATTTTTTAAATAATAAAAGGAAAAAGTTAAATCTAGAAAGTCTGCATGCTCTGCAGGAAGATGACACACCATAATGCCAGTGTGGGTCAGGACAATGACCTTTTAGTACCTAGTAGAATGTCTAACACCTGGTAGTTGCTTTAAGCCAAAGTTTGCCTAGATTATCTGAGACATCACAGAAGACAGAAATTATATTCTTCATCACTACTCCAATTGCTGTAAACTATTATTCAACTCATTTAAATCACACTTTATTCCTCTTGGAAGGTAGCCCACACCAAAATTCACCATGCAACATCCAAAACCACAGGTAAATGGTTTAGTCTTTTAACCACACTTAAAAAATGCTGATTTTCTTCATGAGTTTAACATGAAGACCCAAAATATATAGCTTCTAGAGAGTAAAAACTTTACATATCGGGGGACTGTAAAAATAGGTTGAAACTTGAAGTGATTTTTGTATGAAGTTAGTTACTAGACCCAAGATGTTTCTTCATGTTATTCATGATATCCACAATTTTCAGCTGGTAAACTGCAGAAGACAGAAAACTTCCATCAACATAAAGCCAAAATAATCAAAAAGTCTAAGTTCTCTTAGTGATGAGCGAGTGTCTGTGTACTCTTACATGGATGTGTGTATCTATCTCTATGTCTGTGGGTTTTTATTTATGTCAGTAACTATAAATTAACTGCCTCCATTTCTCTTTAGCATTATAATTCCTGAATTCTTGGTACCTATTCAGGTGATGAGACTCATGAAGATGAATGAGATGATACAAAATGTGGAGACTATTTAAAGAAATGGAAATAGTTTGCATTGATAATGACAATATTTTAAGAAAACAGCAGAGTCAGCACTGCACAAAACAAGGGTAAGCACAGTTGCTGCCAAGGGGGTAATTATAATCTAAATTACTATCATGTACGCTGCTATTAAAATGCACTGCAACAATTTCCTTGCATTTTTCAAATGATTCCTAGCATCTCTAATGTCACTGATCAACAGAAACACTAAACTGTCATTGCAGTATGAATTACTTGTTCTCAGAACATTTACAATCCCAACAGATCTCCATTGCCAATAAAATGTTATTCAGAGACGATATTATGCAAACTCACAGTAGAAACTATGAGCAATGACAAGTACTGCAGAAAGGTGCATTCAACAACAAAATAAAGTTTAGCAAAGAGTTCTCTTAAAAATATATATAATTTTTTTCTGTAAACATTTAATGAGCACTATTATGTACCAAGAACTCCACCTATCATTTGAGGCTGCTTTTAGAGTACATTAAAAATAGTATATGTTAAAGTTTAGATTACCAAGTACATTTTTACAAAGAAATATGATAAAATGTAGAAAATCCACTGCTCTCCCCCTTTCAGTTTCTGAAATCTCTATAGAAAAAAAAAAGATTGATCCAACACTAGTTTAAGCCACTTAGAAACTAACTTGAAATAATAATAGAAGAAATTCAACACACTACATTTCTTTTATTACTCATCAATAGTTAACTAGCATTGACTTCCCTTCTATTCACAGGAAAGCTTTCCTGCACTGGCCCATTGGCCTTCAATGAGACATTTGAATATTTAGGCTATTTTATGTATTTAAGAAGTGTTGCTTCAACGACTGAATGCAATATCCTGGCGTTATAACACTTCTTACTTGCTTACCATGACCAGAACTGAGGTGCTCTTTTAGCTTTTAAGCCTCAAAAAGGATATACCATAACAAACATACCATAAAGAATATCTATAGTATATTACCCTGAGTTTATGAAAGAGAAATAAGAACATGTATCTGTTTATTTGTACAACTTGACACAGGAAGGAATAATCAGGAACGAACGAGACTGTATACCTTCAGAGGTGGATGAGAACAAGGTAGAAAAGATGGGGGAGAAGACACCTTAGAGAGAGGAGGGTGTGTGACAATTCTCTGAATGTAACTTTTTGCACAGTTCTGACTTTTGGAACTATGTTGAGGTTTCACATACTCAAAAAAGAAAAAAATTAAATCAAGATGGATGCGAAGAAAATCCTAAAATGAAATAAATCCAAATCAAATGAACCTAATCGCATTTCAAATGAATAATAATGTCAGAAAAATAAGGTAGAATATGAAAACTGAAGGTATCAGTATAAACTCGTGGTTTTGGTAGAGAAAGGGGGGGTTCTTTAGATAGATAATATAGATAGCAAAAGATAAGAAAAAATACATATAAGATAGGTTTCTACATATAGATATACATGTTATATATATATATATACACACATATACATATATGCACGCATGCATATATACGTGTCTCATATATACCCTAGCTCTGTCTGAAAGGGCCTAGAAGTAAAGACATCCCATCAGAACACCTAGCACAGATACTGGTTTCTAAATAGTATTCTCTTCTCAAAGGAACCATTCGTTGGAGAAAGGGCTGATCCCACAGCTGAGGTTAGGACAATACAGGATGATCCTGGAAGATCTTATACAAGATAGTTAGGAAGTGTTCAAAGAACGATGGGGATATGCCAAAGGACAAAGGAACCAGCTTGAAGGGGTTTCTCTTGCCCAAATCTACTGGGAGGAGGGGGGAAGACCACGTGGAGTGACTGCTCAAAGCACACAGCATTTCCTTTGGGGTTGGTAAACATGTTCTGAACTAGGTGGTGTTGACAGTTGCACAACATTGGGAAGATAAATGCCAATGAACTGTACACTTTAAAATGGTTAAAATGATGGATTTTATTTATGTGAATTTTACCATAATAAAAAAGTTTTTATAACAAAAAATTGATTTGCAGGGTTAGAAGTCAGGACAGGAGTTATCTTGGGGAGGAGGAAGTGTAGTGACTGGGACACTTGAGTTTGCTGGCATTGTCCTACTTCTCCAGCTGGGTACTGGTCACATGGGTATACTTACTCTATGATACCTTATCCAGTGGTAGTAAATGAAAAGAGTTATACTGTGTCAAATAAGGCCACTTGTTTTTATTTAGCATCTTCAGTATACCTTTTAGAAGTGGAAAATGTTCAGTTCCATCTGAACAACATATCGCACTTTAAAACTAAAAAAAAAAAAAAAAAAAAAACCACAGCCCAAAGTTGGGGGTGGAGGGATCTGATTAAATCGACAAGGATGTTCTAATTTGCCAGCCTCTATTTGATGGTTCAATGAAGGATAAAGATCTATCTGGCACATCTGAAAAGATAGAAAAAAATGTGCTGATGCTCTCAGTCATTGGTTCGTTATCTTCTTTATTGTGTTGATTATGTTTATGTAAAAAGAAAAACCACAACAAAACTTCATTGGACATTCACCAAAAGGGGATGTGGGAGTAAAAAAAAAACACCAGCTGTTCCAGTCTTTAAAATTAGGCAATTTGTTTTTCAGTCCCTCCAGGTAATTATACAATTATTTGCCTCCACGATTCTGAGTAGTACTTTCAAGTGTCACTTTTGCATTTATAGTGGAAGGCCGTCTTCCTTTTTTCCTTCTTTCTTTTTCTTGATTTATGGAAGAAAACCACCTTGCCTCTTCATATCACACACTAGCCTACAAATCTAAGCTGTTTATGTTAGTAAAAAGCTCAAAAATACATAATAGTAAAAAATCTAATACACTTTTCAGATTAGTCTTCATATAAATAACATTAACAGCTAACTATGGACAAAAAATAAATAGCAGAGAGGAAGAAACAAGATCTTGGGATCAGAATCACATCCCACTATGACCAGCTATGGGACTTTGGCTTCTGGTTTCCTCAGTGTAAAATGCTCACAATGCTTACAGGGTGGAAGAAGCTGCGAAACTGAATCTGATATTGTCACCATCAGCATATATTCCCCTTCTTTGAATTAGTAGTTTTTAACACTGTGCAGTTTACAGAGCAAATCAAAGGAAGGACCCATAGTCCACAGGGTAGGTGAGGGAGGGAGCAACATGAACTAATGAATTGATCAAAATGAGAAGCAAGTGAAGCCCAACAAAAAGAGGTCAGTTGTTCATTTGTTCACCCTCCTTGTAACTATACAGACATGAAAAAGCTGAAACTGTCTCACATTTCTTTTCTTGTTCCCAGAACTGGCATTATTATGTTCTAAGTAGATACTGTATAAATGCTTCTTAAATGAGAGTAAAGAAGGTAATGGACCTCAATTTACTGAACAACTACTATGTTCCTTCTAAGAGCCTCCAGAGGTGTTAAGTTTAAAAACTTTGATAGTCACATGGTAATTTTATAAGTACATAATTTCTAGGATGTTCTATAAAACCTAGTTATCCATCTAACAGATTCATTCAATCAACATGTATATAAGTATCTATTATGTATCAGCCATTATGAATACTAGAACTCAAAACGAGGAAGAGAAAATTCTGCCCATGAGGTGCTCATCATCTGGTGAGAAAGAGCATCTAAACAGTTACAAGATGGGGAGCCTGGATAGGAATCCATCCTCAGTCAGCAGAAGGGAGGGTGTCCCAACTGTCCCCTGGGAAATCTGGGACGGCTTCCCAGTGGAGATAATTCAAGAACCAGGTCTTAAAGCATGGGGAGTGGGAAGCAGAACACCACAGACAACACGGACCAAGACACAGTTAGGTGAAAGAGTTGGTGCATTTTAAGAACGAACTACATGGGTATATTACAGGGGGTGTAGGGAGTGGAGAGAATAGAAGCACAAAATACACAGGAACCAGAACACAGAAGGCACCTACCTCATACCAAGGAAAGTAGATGTTAACCACAGAGAATAGGAAATCACTGCAGAATTGGAAATAAAGTACAAAAAGCTGTATAATAGAAATATATTTGGGTAACAGTAAGGAAGACAGAGAAACATGTACCTCTGAGGAGGCATGTAAAGTTAGAGAGACAAGGCTAGTCCAGGTGAACTTTAAGAAAGAAGTCATCTTCTCAGTTCTATTATAACCTTAAAAAAAAAAAAAAAAAGACCCCAAGAAAGAAACAGCTGGAAGAGTTACTAGAGTTCATCACAAAAGCGTGTTCACCTCACATAAGGAAACATAACATGTTGTATCTCCAAGGCATTTAAAGGGCAAAATACAGGGAGAATCATTTCCCCTGTTAATAGACACAAAGGAGTCTCTCTCAAACCATCCCACTCTTTTCAAAAATATTCAATGTTCTACTAGGAAAAAAACAAAAGAAATTCCAAATCTACCTTTCAACCTTGTATACCACTGTTCTCTTTCATAGGAACTTCACCACAGACAAAACGAACTTCCCAATCCACATACACACATCATGGTTTTCCCCATAGACACAAATCATTGCCAGTGTGATTCTTACAGCGTTCTCTACCTCCCCACCCCTAGTCCCCCAAATGCTTAAATCCTATCTGTCCTTCATTCCTACTCAATGTCACCTTCCCACAGAAACCTTCCTAATCACCTCAGCAGGAGGTAATCCTGACCTCCAAACTCCCACTTTAGGCTTATTTTTCCTATTGTGCTTTAATTATTTCTAGCTGGTTTCATTAACATATTCGTATGTTTTATGCCTCTGACCACTTTAAAAACTCCTTGGGAATAAGGTAAATGTTGGGTTCATCTTTACATACATTCCAGAAGATAGGACTCAACCCATTTAAGAAATTTTAAAAACCCTACCTTGATCAAAACTATGTTAGGGCAGTTGGTTAAAACAATATAGTTACACTCATTCATTCATTTCACAATATTTGCTGACATCTATTATATGCAGGCAGTGTTCTACATGGTAAAAAAGAGTGACATGAATAAAATCAGTGAAAATCCCTATTAAGTTTTGGAAATGCACTCTTGGGATTTTTATCAGTTTGGGAGGTAATTCTTTCCTTTCCAGAGTTGTTTCAGTATCATTACTACTTAGACAGTAATTCAGTTTATTTCCTTTCAATTACCTCCTACCTTTCCTTCAGATATCTACCAAGCACTGCCCCTCATGAACAGAATGGATAAAAAAGGATATCTGTCCTGGTAGAAAGGATGAACATGTCAGATCCTCAAGCTCTGTGTATCATGGAAGAACTCAAACGAAAGTATTTACAGTAAAAAATAACTAATACAAATTCCTTGTGTTCCCAGACCTGACTTTATATTACATATTTATTGCTTGTCTGTCTTCTCTACTAAAATGTAGAGAGCAGGGACATGGTCAGCCTTGTTCATCACAATATACCTATGGCCTAGAACACTGCATGGCACACAATATTTCTTTAAAGAAAAAAAGGAATGAATGAGAGATTAAACATGTCTACTAATCTAAGAGATATACTGCTATTATAACAACTCAAAATAAAGATCATGACTTGGAGACCTGCCCTGTGTCAATCCATCAACATATTTTTCATCTCTGGATATGATCTTATTAAATGATTTTCATAAATTCCCAGAGTAGTTTATAAATAGGCTATCTTCCCAGCCCCTGTCATTAAGTACTACTGTCATTATTGCTAACTCAAGAGGAGGGGAAAGTCCACTCATCATAGCTTTGAGCAACAAAAAGAGGTGCTGCATAAAGAACTGCACAAATTCGGGTATAGGAAGTGGGGGGAAGGGTAATTAAGTATCTAATTTGTCAACAGAAACCAAGGAGAAAATACCATGGTCCTGAAAAGGCACTATTTAATCACTGTTTTGAATTATGTGTTTCAGAATGATGAATAATTCTCATGATGATCTGCAGAAACTTACACATTTCCTACAAATTATTATTAAATAGCAAAATAATATCTAACACTTAATAAAACATTTCTTTATAAATAAGCTAAGAAAATTCAAGTAAGTAGTATAAATTTACAGAAATATAATTTTAAGTGCCATTTCTACTCATTGATATATATCATAAGCAGTAAGTCCTTGACTGAGCTTAAAAATTGGGCTATCTTTGAAGCACCTCCCCCAAATCTAATAATGGCAATGGAGTAACTCATACTTGAATTTTTCATAAGAATGCATAAAACAAAAATTATAAAATTTTAAATATAAGAAAAGCAAATATTCTATTTCTTATAAATATGTTACACTTAACCAATTCCTGAAACATAATTAAATCCCCATTAAATTCTTGAATGTAGAATTCATTTTCCCATTTTTACAGTCACCATATCACAGTTCATGATTCATAATTAAATACAGTGGTGTTGCTGGTAAATGTTTAACAACCACCTCTCAGGAAAAGCAAAACAACAACTTATTGGTAGTGTTTGCCAATCTACGTGATGTAAATACTCCCAGATGGCTGATTACAAGCAACTAATGCAATGTCAATGAACAGAGAAACTGGCTCTAGACCACTGAAAAATACATTGTGCTAGACTAATTTGTTTGGCACATACTGTAGTTATAAATCATTGATTCATTCATCAGTAAGTTATTGTGCATACGCTACATTCCAGGTTGAGATGGAGGCATGATAAAAATTACACAATCCCTGCCTTCAGTGAAATGAGAGTTCTTGTGAAAATCAGAATGGCACAATGCCACATGAATTTCAAATGGCTTGAAAATCTAAGACAAACTGATGTTCCTCTCATCTTCAGTTGGAAACAGCTTATGTTCATTTTAGATTGATCAGTGATCAACCACCAATCTCATTTTATCACCATCTCATTTAAAACAGTTTTAACAGTTTTAAACAGTTGACTATGCCTATGTTTTCTTTTACAGTTTCAAGGTTTCCATTTCTGGGAGAAAGCTGTTCTGCAGTCAGAGAAGACAACACCAACGTTCAGAGGCCAAGGAAAGAGGAGAGAGAAAATCCTGACATTAGACCTTCATTCTAATCATCCCTTCTCTTCCAGGTAGAAGAGTCAATAAACTTCCTTTTTTGCTCAAGTTAGTTCAAGTTGGGCTTCTGTCACTGACAACTAAAAGAGATTGACTAATACTGCAATGTACTTACCCAACTGAATTGCTAAGCTTGATACACTGGGGTTTTTAAGCCAGTAAAAGTACTTAAAAATCAGTACCATATAAATTATTTCCCCTTCCCCCTACCCATGTCAGTGTTCCTAAATCTCCACATGTTTATACAAAGAAAATATCACTACATGGCTTAAGGAAAATGAAATCTAATTATTCCTTAATACACAATAGCTAAAGCTTTCGAAATTTAAGTATAATTGACAGTATTATTTAAATTACTCATAAGAACTACGGTAATAATACACTTAAGAGTTTCCATTTGACAAATGCGTCGTTTTCTTAACACACAATTTCACACCATTTTTATCCGTTGAATTTCTATCTTTTTGTATCATAAGTGAGGTAAGCTTCACGTCTAGATACTGGGCTAGAAAGTTATGGATATGATGGCTAATACTTAATTTTAGAAAGTAATTACAATTTTACATTTTCTCTCATTTTAAAACCTAGATCCCTAAAGGCTTTATTTCTATATAATTCCACCATTTTTCCTCTTAAAATTTAGAGGAAGAAGAGGAAAAAAAAATTAATTTACATGATAACCATTTGGTAATGACCAGGTAAGATAAAATTTATGTCAATGTTTTGTTGCCCCAAATACCCCGTGCTGAGACCATCTCATGCTTGGAGGAAAGAACTGAGAGACCAGACATGAAGGCTCAGCATACAGGTGAACTAAAGGAGAATGCATAAAAAGAGCTCTCCGAATCTGGGGCAGAAACAGGTCTGTGAAACCCTCTTGAGATCTCTAGGAAGTTTTAATAATGCTCACATTGGATTTACCCAAACTCAGCAGTCTATTGCAACTCACTCCTTGAACTTTAGAAGCCACACTTGAAGACAGAAGCAGGGTCACCGAAGCATTGGTGCTGTTTGCAGCACCCACAAAATGGGATCTAAAGAAAACCTTCTAACAACACCCCACTCCCAACAACGGCTACATACCAATCCAGAAGCAGCATTTATCTTTAGTCCCCAGACCTCACTTCCCCCATCCCCCTGCAACACTCCACTCCTCTCAACCTCTCCCCTACTCTCTCATACTCTCCTCCTCCCCCAAGTTATTTACACTCAATGTCCCAATGGAAACATAAAAATAGGATGAGCCAATCATGTGATATTAACCTCATTTGCTACACTGTTTTTATATATCTTCTCTAAGATGATATCAAGGTTCTAACTTACCTATATCATCTTCCTTTTGTATGCATTCCACTTGTCCCCCATCAAGACAGTCTATATCAGTCTATATTGTGTCCCTTAGACTCTAGTCTTCTATAGACATGTCTCAGAGTTGACCATAAGAGGGTTAACCATAGCCTTTAAGGCCCACGACCCTTTATCAAACAGAATAGATACACTTTTATCTTCAAGATATGATAGTGGAAATAGGGAAGAGGGGCTATGTAAGACTATTTTTACAAAAAGAGTTCTTAGATTAAACAGAATTTAGGGACCATTATTCTGCATTAGTATTTGTTTGTATTTTCCAAATATACCTCAAACCTCAAATGGGCCCTCGAGATAGCTTTCAGGGGCCGGCCTAGTGGCTAAGTTCGCACACTCTGCTTCAGCGGCCCGGGGTTCGCCAGTTCGGATCCTGGGTGTGGACCGACGCACCGCTCACCAAGCCACGCTGAGGCGGCGTCCCACAAAGAGCAACTAGAAGGATGTACAACTAAGACATACAACTATCTACTGGGGCTTTGAGGAGGAAAGAAAAAAAAAGGAAGAAGATTGGCAACAGATGTTAGCTCAGGGCCAATCTTCCTCAAAAAAAAAAAGATAGCTTTCAAATATTTTTACTCATATCCCGTTCCTTCAATACCTGTTCAAAACCCACTAGCTCTTTTCAAAACTCTATCCTGATCTCTGCCCTAATCTTAACACATGACTTTGCCCTTTACTTCCCTAAGAATAGCGAAACTAGGCAGTATGAATTGACTCAACCTTCCTCTTCTATCAAGGAAACCCGTTTTCTTCTATCACTACCCTATCTCCCTGCCCAGAAAAACGTGTGCTTCCTTATTTTAAAGACTTTTAACATTAAACCATCAGTCTAATTCCAGCACCTATTTCCCTTTTTCTCTGCACTGATTCCTTTTCCACAAACCTTTCAACCAGACCCATCCTCTCCTCCCTCAATTCTGCTTCCCCTCAGGCTAATAATTCATTCCTTTCCTTTCTATCACCACCAGAAAACTAACAAGTGTAGTGTATATTCACTATCTCTCCCCTTCCTCACTACACATTCACTTCTTAAGCCATCATAGATTTGAATACCTTCCTCACCAGCTCCCAGATTTCCTCTTACAAATGACCATCAGGGAATTCCTAATCCATATGTCTCATCTCAGTGCCCATCCGCCTATCTCGCTGAAGCAAAACACAGTTGTATTTTTCCACTTGAGTCCTCCTGTCCCTAGACTACACCATCTAATTCTTCTCTACCTCTCTATATCATCTCTGTAGCAACTTCTCAGAATCCTTACCTGGGTTTCTGCTCCTCTATCCACTTAACAGAGGCTTTACTCTGGCTCCACCGTTTCCCTCTTCTTGCTAAGTTAACTTCATTGAGAAGTTTAAACCACATCTTTATACCAATGAACATGAAAACTAATCCCTGTCATACAATAACCAATTTCTGGCACCCGTAACCAATTTCATAAATTTCAGGAGAAAATGTATACTCCTTGCAGTTCTCTACAGATAAGTACTCTATCAGACTGTTAACTTTTATATACACAATCATCAAAATTTTCTCTGAAATAGGGAATTAATTGGATAATACAAAAATAAAAAACCTAGATGACAAAGGTATCTTTCACAAAAAGTACCTTATACTACTTACTGTTAAGTTACAGTTACTAAGGGACTCTAACAAGCCTCAGAGTAAAAGGGGTTGGAACATAATCAGTACACTATTGAAATAAAAAAGAAAAATATTAGAAATAAGGCTGACACTAAAAATAACTAATTTCATTAATATTAATGAATGAAATTAGTTATTTCATTAATATTGCTAGAAGCTTTACCTAACATACATGCCAGACATCACACAGACAGTAATAACATGCAGTATTTCATTTACTCTCCACAACCCCCTTTGGAGGTTGGTATTCTCATCCTCATTTTCCAGAACTGAAAAAAAAAGCAACCAAAAATGTTAACAACAGTTATCTCTGGTGAAGAAATTATGGATGGTTTTCGTTTTCTTCCTTTTTGTTTTATATGTATTTTCTACAATGATTATACATTACTTTTGAAAATGTGTATTGAAATGAAAACATCAAGTTTTCAATTAAATGGCTTTGAAAGCAGGGATTGAGTGATTTCTTGCTAAAGGAAGGAATCAAAGAATTTTCAGAAATGGAAAGTAACTTAGATGTTATCAAATCTAGTCCCCTAATTTTCCAGATTGAAAAAAATCAGTTTAGGTTAATACTAAATAAATTCAAAGGCAGACAGAAAAATCACATGAAATACTTCAAATATAATACTTTTCATATATTTTAATGTAGTAATATACCTCTTCCTTGAGTCTCCACGTTTCCTATATTTTTCATTTATTTTGGTATTTACAGCATCCAGCATTGCCACACATAGATATATGCTTAATGAACACTATTTGGCAATGATCACAAACTGAACATTTAAATTATTCATAGATTTATCCAGATGTTTCCAAAACCTAAATTCTGTAAATAAAAGTGATTATTAAATGAGTGCCAATTTACTACAAGAATGTAAAATGAATCTGTGTGCTATTCCAAGTTACATTTAAAAGCTTTGCAAACAACATACTATTAGCTCTGCTGATTTGTTTTTATTTTTCTAATTGAAATGTGGTCCATGTTATCAGGCCATCTGCATCACGGTAAAATGACTTGGTAAACAAGACAAAATGGTATTCTGTGTTAGGAACAATATCAGATTTTGTTTCTGCTAAGAAAACATTATTCTAAAAAGACATTTCCTGGTACCAGGGTTGAAAACTTGGATAAAGGAAGCCACAGTGGGAGCAGCCTGTTGCACGGCTTAGGCTCCCGGCTAAGACACTGATGAGAGCCCAGAGTCTCACCCATTAATACCATAAGACAGAGTAGGATGCATTCTCAATACTGTGCTGCTGGCAATAATCCAGACCCTTACCATATACTTAGGGCCCAAATATCCCACTGTAGTCTTCTCATCTGCTTATATATTTTGTCTCTACTAAACCTTGAAGTATTAGACACTTTGTTTACATTAGCCTCCCCAAGTTTCTTGCACGTAGAAGAATGGATTACTGTAGGAGGAGGCATTGATGCCCGCTGTTCACATCTTGCCACATCCAGAAGTCTGACGGAATCTGGTCGATGGTTGCCTTCCCTCGTCCCCTAGCTCTTTGCCCTCCCTCTTCCCCTAGCTCTTCACCCTACATTGTCCTCTTTGTTTTTTGTTAAAAAAATTGTTTACCCTGAGAAACACACAAAAGCACCAAAAACTGAAAGTCACCCATAATGCCACCACTCCTTTTTAAGTACACAGGAAATGGAAATTCTTGCCTCAGTTCTCCAACACTAGCCAGATATGACCACTGGGGATGTTTGTACAAGTATGGGGAGAATCAGTCAAGAGTTTTCCTTTAAATGGGTAGATACACAGACACCCACTCATTCACATATACATGTATGTACTCACACACCAACTTTCTTTAAACAAAAATTGGTTGTACCATCCATATGCTTCCATATTGTTTTTTTAATATCGGCTAATTTTCCAAGTCATATCTAACAACACATTTTAATAGCTGTATTATCCATCACTGCATGAATGTGCTATAAATTACTCAACCGTGTTTCTCTACTGATGGATATTACAGTTGTTTTAAATTTCTTGACATTTTACACAGTGCTGCAAGTAACAACTTTATACGTAGATCTTTATACTTTCAAGCTATTATTATAAAAATGGATCCAAAGTAGTGGGATTGTTAGATCAACAGGATATGCAAGCTTTTTATTTTGATATATATTGCCAAATTATACTCCAAAAAGGTTGCATTGCTTTATATTTCTACACCCTCACCAAACACTGTCAGCAATCTTTTTCAGCTTTTCTATTTTGACAGATAAAAAATGCTCTCCATACCTATCTTAATTTACACACTGAGATTGAATATCTTTTTAAATGGCTGTTCGTCATTTTATTTCTTCTTGTGTAAACTGCCTACTCACATTAAGTGAAATTTTTCCTATTGGGTTGTTCATCTTTTTCCCAATGATTTGTAGGTGTTCTTTACAAATTAAGAGTATTTTCTTCCAGTTTTTTACTTCTAACTTTATGTTTACTCCCTCCCTTTCCCTATCCCTTCCCATACAGATGTTTTTAGTTGTTATACTAACAAATTTACCCATCTTTTCCTTTACAATTTCTGGAATTAAATTTGCTTAAAAACACCACTCTCTCACTTCAAGATTATTTTTAGTAATGTCACCTCAGAATGACATTCTACATTTCATATAAATTATCCAGCCTGGTAAGGAAGAGTGAGTTTTTCTTTCTGAAGAGACAGGTCTAACACTAAAACTTCACTCTTAAAGTTCCTCCCCTTCCTTAATGTGGCCCTCACTCAGGTTAGGAAATCTATAGTGTTGAACAGGGTTGTGTATCTTCACTACTTTCTCACCTGGTTCTTCAATTCCATCATCCCTACTCATCAGGTTTCCTCCAGCACCTTTAGGGCTGAAGAGAATGGGGAGGAAATAAAGGAAAGATGCTATAATCAGACATCTCTGTTAACAGGGCCACTGTTCTCTAGATATGGCTGATTTGCAAATGCTGCCTTCTTCATCTGTGGGATGGTTTGTGGGTTACTCAGACACTCCTTTGCTGAGACTTAGCAGTCTACCCTACATAGACTCTGTTGGGGTCATTGCATGTGCAGGTGGTCCCTTTGGACAAAACTCCTTCCAAAACAACTCAAAGTCAACTCCCTTTTGAGAGGTCCACATTGGCTCAATGTTTTAGTACAAGTCCAACTTGTTCCAACAATATCTAACCTGTCTGCTTGCTCTACCACCAAAGCAGCTCACATAGCCTCTTGCCTTTAGAGCCTACCATTTGCAAATAGAGTCAGTTTCCAAACCCTGTGTCCCCAAATTGTAAGGGATCCAATCAACCTCTGAGTAGTTCTCTCAAATGTCCACTTATTTGGCTCTCCTCCCTCAAAAGGGATCAGAGAGAATGCCATAGCACTCTGACATCTTTCCAAAGAAAGCCTCTCCATTGATCTTCCATTTTTTAAATATTTGTAAATCTATTCTTACATAGCCTGGAAGTGAATGACAAACTAACAGTAGCACAATCAGTTTCACAATCTCTTTTCCCAGCCGCATTGTTCTGGCACCCGCTATCCTTAGCCTTTGTACTTCTGCCAAAACTCTGACACGATAGGAAGAGTCACATTTAATATTTCTGCTATAGAAACCTTAGTTTTACTGTTATAATAATTTCTTTTTAGGCTTTCTTAAAATCAAAATAGCCTTAATATTTTAGCTGAATGCCTCATCCTGGGTTGGTAGGATTTTTTTATTTCCTTCTTTATGATGTCTTATACTTTCTAAAGTTTCTATAAGAATGTGTTATTTTTGAAATAAGAAAAAGATTATTAAAATTGTTATATTTTAAATACCTTTATTGAGCACACTCCCCATTAGTCACATTCTTAACTTGGATTCTGTTATTGATTTTAAATAAGCATTATATAAAAGTAAATAATTACTTAAAGCCATTCTATTCATTCATTTTTCTTTTGCGTTAAGATGATATTTGAATTCTGATCATCTCACAAGAAAAGCATTCCGTCTACAGAACTTTTAATGTGAAAAGTATTTAGAAATCGTATACCTTTTTCACTGAAGAACAGACAAAGCAATAAGAGTAAGAAATTATTCCATATTGGTTGTAGACCACCTCATTAAGTGATACTCTATCTTTTTAAGTTGTATCTTTGATTTTAATAATTTTAAATTTGAGCATCTGAATAAATGAATGACACTTGGAATGTTACTTGATTACTAAACAAGTTGATCTTAGAATTTCTAATAATTTTGATTATTTAAACAGCCTTTGTGTCCTAAGAAAATTCTCAAAAATGACAGGAGGAAATGTATAAAGATCATGTGCTATAAAATCAAAATACTTAGAGAGAAAATGAGACCACCAGTTCCTGTCACATTCTCCTCTAAAAGGCAACCAGGTAAGAAGTGAACTTCAGGGGAGATACATTTTGTCAACTGTAAAATACCCCCAAATCTTAAATTACAATTAACTTAGGAAAAAAGCAAAATATAACTGAGCTTCCTATTAAAATGGTCCAAGAGATTACACATGTGCACCAAAATCAAATATAATCTCAAGAAAAAAATGAATTTAATTACCATAGAAAGTACAACCTCAGCAATTTCAGGGTACTCTAACAGTAGTGAGCATGTGTTATAGGAGGAAGTAGTCTGCATGGCTGCCCACAGACATGTTCAGAGACCCACAGCTCTGCAGAATCCCACTGAGACTCCCCAGGAAAGGGGGTGCCAGACATGTTAACATAAGTATCTAGTTCGTGCTGCATTAGGTATTCCCTGCCTTCCTGGAGCTTCCAGTCTATCACACTAATTCAATGGATAACTACATGAAGTATGAGGACAGTAAAGATAGGAAAAGCATACGATGCTATGGGCACACATCCCATTATCTTCAAAGTTGATCATCCAACAAACCAAGTAAGCAACTCTCTATCATTTGAATGCCTATATAGATTAGCCTACGAAGAGAGAAAAGTAAACAAGAATTTTCTCCTTAATAATATTTCTGATTGTGAATTATTAAAGTGACATTTGGAATTTTATACATTAGTTCCTATTAGCTTAGATTGTATACCTGCTCATGAAATGCCTACTGAGTCTTAGCATGTTGACCAATCCAGGTTGTGAGCCTTCAAGATCCCTATCACAAGTGGATAATCATGAATCACAAAGACAACATTGTCTTAAAGGGATCTATCTTGTCCAGATGACACATGACCTCGACACATGTCTTTATGTCTTTTTCCTCCAAGTGCAACACATAAAGGCAGAGCTAGGGCACATCGTATCTTACTCAGGGCCCTTGAGCACTAACCCAACAGGCAAAGAGGGTGGCAATGCTGAGGTCAAAACAGCAAATTCAAACTAAGTCCTTAGTTGAATGTGGCTAAATGGAGGATGGGAGCTGGTTAGTGGTACAAGAATAGAAGAATGACTACAGGCAACAACAAGAAAGGGCTAAAGTAGGCAAGATGGAAGTCAACATGAACTTTGGGGAACTGTGATGGTTACTGCATGTTTGTGCATGCTTCCAGAACATTCCTGAATGAGTATGACAGATTCAGTTATAAGATATAGAATAGAATGGGTAATTTAAAATATAAAAGACATTTAAAATTGGGAGGCAGGAGTATAATTTTTAGAAGAAAAATAAAAGAAATTTTAAAGTTAAAAATTTACCTTAAGAAAGACACCAAGCTCAGAAAGTTTTATAGCTCTTAAAAATAACAAGTCAGCAAGTAACTTGTACACTGTGTAAAAATATTTGAGTAGAAAAATGAAGGCATGTTTATCAATTTATGTCATGAATCTAGCATAGCTAAAATGTGATAAAACAAAAACAAAAAAGAGAAACCAATTTCACTTGTGAATATGAGGCAAAATTTTCAAGTGAAATATTAACACTTTATATCTTATTGATATTGTCAATTCATATATTAGAAATATTACCACATTAATCTGTTATACATTAAATGAATATAACAAATATGAGGAAATAGTACAATGGACTTGTTTATGATACATTTATTGGCTTAGTGGCACATATGATCACCTTTTTTAAATTCAAGGGGTCAGTGATCTAAAATTTTTGGATAATACTGACCTAAAATATAGGAATTAAGCCAGAAGCTTCTGCTAACCACCTAGATATACTATGGAAAGAACCTACATGAATGAAGCCAAGACACAGTAAAGCAATCTTAAGAGATACAGAAAGATTGGGTCCCTAGGTCATCTGAGAATCTAGATCTAGGCCTGCCTGAAGCCAATACACCCAGGGCTACTCGGATGCATGAGCAAATATGTTCCTGTTTTTCTTTGAGTCAGTTTCAGTTGAGTCAGTCATTTCTAACAGAGAGTAGTAACAATTAAGCAGTGGAAATAATACAAGTTACAGAAAATTGTATTGTTATGAGCCCATTGGAGAGAGAACGGGAAGAAAATAATAAAGTTCACCAAAGTGAGACTTCTTTAAAGTGCTGAAAATAGACGTCCAATATCAGGCTTCCCATTATTGTAACATGTACACTCATACACCACATAAAAATGTTTCAGTCAACAATGGACCGCATATACAATGGTGGTACCATAAGATTACTACTGTAAAGCCTAGCCATGTAGTAAGCTATACCATCTAGGTTTGTGTAAGCACACTCTATGATATTTGCACAATGACAAATCACCTAACAATGCATGTCTCAGAACGTATCCCTGTTGTTACGCAACGCATGACTGTAGCGAAGCCCAAAGCATGTTGTAGGCTACAGTTACTCCTATGAATTGAATTCTGTGAATACAAAGAGTTAATTTTTTTGTACCCCAAACTGTATACGAACTATGATAATATCTGTTATTGTTAATGCAATCATATGAGAATGAAAAGACAGAGTTGTTTCTCCGATAAATTAATGCTTAGAAAAGATTAAGGTGAGTTGCTTAAAAAAAATTTTCCAATTAGGTATGGGCAAGATAACTGAAAAGATCACCCTGTTAAAATCATACAAATCTCTTATAAATCTGAACTTAGACTGCTTTACAAGTGTAAATTCTTGGTTGAATTAACATACACAAATGGTGATCACAGATGATGCTTCATGGATATGCCTTAAGTAGGAAAAGCCAAAGTGAGAGCCACTCTGACCCAAAGAAAGGGCTTTGGCTCTGTATCCTAAGATAGGCATGTGAATATGTATTTTTATGTTTTGAGTAGAAAAAAATACTATATATGTTTTATGATGCCCAGTTCTAGTAATTTTTATTCCACCTTTTATTCCAGTATGAATCAAATTTAAGAACGCTTCAGCTGTACCATTCACTCACAGAGTCCTGTTTTACACTGTTCTTTAAATTTTGATAAGGAGACTTGAACTTGAGACGTAAGATACCAAAATAACTTATGAGACTTTAATCATTGCCCTACTTCTGATCCCGTAAGTTCCCACACAAAACTCCAAAATTTTATTATTTATTAAACTAAGTCTGAGAGAAAGATAATGAATTTTCTGAAATCACAAAGCTAGAAGTAACAAGACTGGATTCTTAACTTCAAAAAACAAAGCATAGTCTGCCATGAATAAGCTTTTATAAAACAGCATAGAACAGAGTGTTAATTCACATCATCGAGAAAACATAATGTATTCTTTGTTCTTATTTCAAATCATTAATGTTACTATACTTCAATATTTCAGTAATTTTCTTGGTATTTAAGAACAGTATATAAATACAATTATTCATCATTTTTGTATTTTGCCACTATATACATATATAAGAAAGTCCTAATGTCCATAACATTTTGTAATGTGTTACAGAAATTGATGAGTTTAATTACTTAATGTGCATGGATCAATTTGAAATAAATTGAAAATGAACATACCGTATACTCTACTTAATCTTGTTACAGTCTTGTTTCAGAATTCACTTTTTAATTTGCAACCCAGTAGGTTATATTTTAAAATAATAAATAGAAATTTTTCTTTCATGTTTCATCAGTTTAAAGCCAAAACAAGTATAAGTAGGTAGAGTTCTATGAGTCAAAAGGAAAAAGAAGGTCCTTTGCTTTTATTATCTAAGCCAACTCACTTGGCTTGTTTTACTTATTTTTTTCTTAAAAAATGGGGATGAAACAACATTACATTTCCTCTCTGTCCATAGAATTTTTAAATGAATTATAGGCACAAATGATAGACAAACAAATTGGTAGACAAATGAAATAATGAAGGAAATAATCAAAGTCAATTCTAGTTGGTTAAGGAAGGCACAGAACTACATACTTAAGATGACTAACACATTTTCATTGTAACTAATACAGGTATCTGCCTAAGGGGGCCACACATCAGCTTTCACATTGCTAAATCATTTTAAAACACAAGGTGATAGAAACTCTCAGATGCCTATGAATTCCATTTACATGGCATACATCACTATAATTTTTTAAAATGCACTCATATTCAAATCTGAGAAACATGATTCTGAGCTCATCAGGCCTGTTTAATTGCACCAACATCTGCAATCAATTTAATTCTTTAAGATTGTCTTTCACAGCACTCGACGTGATTTCATGCTGTGATAGATTTAACACACTCACTAATTTATAGACACACACACAAGCAGATGAGACCTATTTTTCCAGGGGTGGCATAAAGTACTGAAGGGCAGTCTGAATTTTCCAACTATCAATGGGATATAAAAAAAACGATGCATTCTGCATAACTTACTGAAATTATATGAGAAGATGATAGCACTGCACAAACATGATGTAGAAATTAAGACTAAAACTAGTGTTTTATTTAAATCTATTTGTAGGTCACGGACCATTAAGATGTTTGATGAAAGTTTACGGGTGAAATAAATAGCAAAACTTAGAGCTATCAGTTAGAGTTACATAGAAAAATGTCATTCTTTAATATATCATCATTTTCTTCCCTGAAAGTCGAGGGGGCAAGTGAGAGGAAGAATGCTAATAATTCAGAATTGTTTTTTAACCAAAGACATAAATTGGCATAGAATAAAGAAAAGAATATGAGATGGAAAATCAGAAGCCTAGAGGATCCGGACAGTTGGCATCAGCAGCAGTCTAGTTTCTGAAGCTCCATGGATCCCTAAAGGACGAGAAACAAAAAACTAAACAGCAAAACCAAAAACCCAACAATATTGAGCAAAAAGGTATCTCCATGATCCTCAAAATATAAGGAGTTGGAGACAAACCACTGACAGCCACAAGATCTACACAAGTATCAAAGTCTGTGTGGGAAGAAGCAGAAAAAGCAAAAAGTTGTCTGATGAACATGAAAACAGGAGAAGCCCCAAAATAGCCCAGAGGTTTTCACTGGACATCGCAGTAGCCCAATCTGAGAACAGCAGCTGAAACTGGGTGGAGTTTGGCCCACTCCAATTGTGGGTGAGTGCAAGAGGCAGCAAAGATCTGGAGACACTGGAGCAGTCTATCTCCTATGACCTCCCAACACTGAGCAGCCAGGGCTCCCTCCCAGGACATGAACACAGACTGAGGAGAACACGCTGAGAGTGAAATCCAGATTCAGCAGAACATTCCTACAGAGGATGAAAGGACACCACAAAACAAACCCATAACACAGGTCAAACGGTCACTTACAATTTCAAAATGAGCTAAGAGACATTAAGAGAATATAAAAGTCATGACAAAAAAAAAATACTTAAAGCAGAATTAGGGAAACTCAGAAATGAGGTGAGATAACTCAGGGAAAAAACGGAAATGAAATATTTCAGAAATGAAGACTAAATTAGAAGGAATATAAGAACAAAAAAAAACCATAATAAATCCTGTCATAAGAGATTCAGAAATGAAATGAATAAAATTTTAAAAATCAACAAGAAATGAATAAGATAAAAAGGGTTTAGGAAAAAGTGGCATATCGAAGCTATACAAAAATACAGATAATAGGATCCCTGAAGAAGAAAGCCAAAGTAACTACATAATGAAAGAGTATACTGCATATTTCATAATCCCAACTCAGATATCTAGATAAAAAGAGCCAGCAACCTATACAGAATAAAAATTAGCTATCCAGGGGGCCGGCCCAGTGGTGTAGTGGTTAAATTCGTGCACTACGCTTAGGCAGCCTGGGGTTCACAGGTTCGAATCCCAGGTGTAGACCTACACACCGCTCATCAAGCCATGTGTGGTGGCACCCCACATACAAAAAAAAATAGAGGAAGATGAGTACAGATGTTAGCTCAGAGCTAATCTTCCTCAGCAAAAAAGAGGAGGATTAGCAACAGATGTTAGCTCAGAACCAATCTTCCTTACTAAAAAAAAAAAAAAAAAAGAAAACTAATGAAAAAAATTAGCTATCTGGAGTGACGTCAGCACCATGGCTCAGTGAGCTTTCCCTCTGAGACTCTCCCCCACTAAGATACAACAAAAAGGACATTCAAATACCAATAGAGGACACTCACACAACACAAAAGACATCTGAGAGACCCATACAGCCTGACATCTGAGGTGGAGATGCTGGCACCCATGGAGGGAGTGGAAGGGGGTAAGGAGAACTCCTCTCCTTCCCCAATGACAGTGACCCTGGGACCGGGATCACGTGAATGGGGGGGGGGGGGTGGCCCTCCACAGGAAAACCATCACTGTCCAAGTTCTTTCACAACCTGTAGGAAATTCCCATGTGGAGGGGATTGAACTGTTGCGGGGGTGTCTTCATCAAACTAGCACTCCAGGAGAGCAGATGGCAAGGGCAGAGCAGGAAGTCCCTGGGATCGGGCAGGAAAAAGAAAGGCCCCTCCCCTCCACCCATAGCACCAGCACAGCCATTCAGTCAGAGTTTCCATGGATCACAGTGGGCTCAGAATACACAGGTCTTAACTGCCACAAAGTGGCAGCAGGTGGAAGCTGCAATCAGATAGCTTCAAAACAGGAAAAATAAGCCCATGCCCTCAAGGACTATGCAAAAATATATTAAATCTCCAGACCAGAAGGAAAATGACAAGCATCCAGAAATCAATACTGAAGGCACAGAAATGTATAACATAAACGATAGAGAATTCAAAATAGCTATCATAAAAAAGCTAACTGAACTACAAGAAAACACAGAGAAACAATTCAATGAAATCAGGAATTTCTTCACAAAAGAGATTGAAACTACAAAGAAAAACCAATCAAAAATGTTGAAGATGAAAAACACAACAGAGGAGATAAAGAAACATCTGGAATCTTTAAAGAACAGAGCTGACAATATGGAGGAAAGAATTAGCAATATTGAGGATAGGAAAGCAGAAATGCTCCAGGTGGAGGAGTAGACAGAACTAGGACTAAAAAGAAATGAAGAAATTCTCCAAGAAATCTGACTCAATTAGGAAATGCAACATAAGGATTATAGGTATTCCAGAGGGAGAAGATAGGGGAAAAGGAGCAGAGAGCTTGTTCAAAGAAATAATAGCTGAGAACTTCCTAAACCTGGGGAAGGAGCTGGAAATACAACTGAATGAAATCAACAGATCTCTTAAATATATCAACATGAAAAGACCCTCTCCAAGGCATATAGTAGTAAAGCTGGCAAAAGTCAAGGATAAAGAAAAAATATTAAGAGCAGCAAGAAAAAAAATAATAACAACATACAAAGGAAGTCCTATCAGGCTCTCAGGCAATTTCTCGGCAGAAACTTTTCAGGCTAGGAGAGACTGGAATGATATACTCAAAATTCTGAAAGACAAAAACTTTCAGCCAAGAATACTCTATCCAGTGAAAATATCCTTCAGATATGATGGAGAAATACTAACCATCCAAGATAAACAAACGCTAAGGGAGTTCATTGCCACAAGACCCCCTCTACAAAAAATGCTCAGGAAGGCCCTCATGCCTGAAAAAAAAAAAGAAAGAGAAAAGGGATACAAAGCTTTGAGTGAGGAGAAAAATAGGTAGACAAATGAGAAAAATTGCAGCTCTCTATCAGAAAAAGTTAGCAAACAATTATAACATCAAAGACTAAGGGGAGGAAAACACCAAAAATAAATATAACCTCATCACTTAAAACACAAACTCACAACACAACATGGAATAAGCTGTGACAATAATAACTTAGAAGGGGAAGAGGAAAGGGATGGACTCGACTTAGTCTAAGGAAATAAGAGGCCAACGGAAAATGGACTATCTATGAGATTTTTTTATACAAACCTCATAGTAACCATGAGACAAATAATCACAACAGAGACACATATGATAAATAAAAAGAAAACCATCATACAGAACTATGAAACTGACTTGGTAGTCCAAACCACACAGGAAGAGAAACAAAGGAAATGCAAATGAACTGGAAAATGAGTGATCAAATAGCAACATTAATCCCTCATATATCAATAATCACTCTAAATGTAAATGGATTGAATTCTCCAGTCAAAAGACAGAGTGGCAGGAGGGATTAAAAAACAGGATCCAACAATATGCTGCCTCCAGCAAACACATCTCAGCTCTCAGGACAAACACAGGATCAGAGGGAGAGGATGGAAGACAATACTCCAAGCTAATGGCAAGCAAAAGAAAGCAGATGTTGCCATACTTATATCAGACACAGTAGACTTCAAGGCAAAAAAGATAGAGAGACAAAGAAGGACAATTTATAATGATAAAAGGGACACTCCACCAAGAAGACATATCACTTATAAATATATATGTACTCAACACAGGAGCACCCAAGTACGTACAGTAACTATTAACAAACCTAAAAGGAGATATTAACAACAACACTATAATAGGAGGGGATCTTAACCTCCCACTAACATCAATGGATAGATCATCCAGACAAAAAGTCAATAAGGAAATAGTGGACTTAAACGAAAAACGAGACGAGAGGGACTTAACAGATATATAGAGAGCACTGCATCCAAACACAGCAGATTACATATTGTTCTCAAGCGCTCATGGAACATTCTCAAGGAAAGACCATATGCTGGAAAACAAGGCAAGCCTCTATAAATTTAAGAAGATTGAAATCATAACAAGTATCTTCTCCGACAATAATGCTTTGGAACTAGAAATCAACTACAAGAAAAAAACTGGGAAAGTGACAAAGATGTGGAGACTAAACAACATGCTACTGAACAAGCAATGGATCATTGAAGAAATTAAAGGAGGAATCAAAAAATATCTGGAGATAAATGAAAATGAAAATACACCATACCAACTCATGTGGGATGCAGCAAAAGCAGTCCTGAGAAGGAAACTCATAGCAATACAGGTCGACCTTAACAAACAAGAAAAATCCCAAATAAGCAACCTTAAGCTACACCTAACAGGATTAGAAAAAGAAGAATAAACAAAGCCCAAAGTCAGCAGAAAGAGGGGAATAATAAAAATTAGAGCAGAAATAAAGGAATTGAAACCAAAAAAACAGTAGAAAGGATCAATGAAACAAAGAGCTGGTTCTTTGAGAAGATAAACAAAATTGACAAACCCTTAGCCAGAGTCACCAAGAAAAAAAGAGAGAAGGCTCAAATAAACAAAATTAGAAATGAAAGAGGAGAAATCACAACAGATATCACAGAAATACAAAGGATAATAAGAGAATATTATGAAAAACTATATTCCAACAAATTGGACAATCTAGAGGAAATGGATAATTTCTTAGACATACACAACCTCCCAAAACTGAATCAAATAGAGAATCTGAATAGACCAAACACAAGTAAAGAGATTGAAACAGTAATCAAAAACCTCCCAAAAAATAAAAAGTCCAGGACCAGATGGCTTCTCTGGAGAATTTTACCAAACATTCAAAGAAGATTTAATACCTATCCTTCTCAAACTACCCCAAAAAATAGAGGAAGATGGAACACTTCCTAACACATTCTATGAGGCCAACATCACCTCGATACCAAATCCAGACAAAGACAACACAAAGAAGGAAAATTACAGGCCAATATCACTGATGAACATAGATGTAAAAATCCTCAACAAAATGTTGGCAAACCGAAAACAGCAATACATTAAAAAAATCATATACCATGATCAAGTGGGATTTATACCAGGGACACAAGGATGGTTCAACATCCACAAATCAATGTGATAGACCACATTAACAGAACAAGGAATAAAAACCACATGATCATCTCAATAGATGCAGAAAAGCATTTGACAAGATCCAACATCCATTTATGATAAAAACTCTTAACAAAATGGGTATAGAAGGAAAGCACCACAACATAATAAAAGCCATATATGACAAACCCACAGCCAGAATCATACTCAATGGGGAAAAACTGAAAGCCACTCCTCTGAGAACAGGAACAAGACAAGGGTGCCCTCTCTCGCCACTCTTATTCAACATAGTACTGGATGTTTTGGCCAGAGCAATTAGGCAAGAAAAGGGAATAAAAGGAATCCAAATAGACAATGAAGAAGTGAAACTCTCGCTGTTTGCAGATGACATAATTTTATATATAGAAAACCCTAAAGAATGCATCAGAAAGCTATTAGAAATAATCAACAACTACCGCAAAGTTGCAGGGTACAAAATCAACTTACAAAAATCAGTCATTTCTATACTCTAACAACAATCTAACAGAAAGAGAACTCAAGAAGACAATCCCATTTATAGTCACAACAAAAAGAATAAAATACCTAGGAATAAATTTAACCAAGGAGGTGAAGAACCTATACAATGAAAACTCGACAACATTATTGAAAGAAATCCATGATGACATAAAGAAATGGAAAGATATCCCATGTACATGGATTGGAAGAATAAACATAGTTAAAATGCCCATACTACCTAAAGCAATCTACAGATTCAATGCAATCCCAATCAGAATCCCAATGACATTCTTTACGGAAATAGAACAAAGAACACTAAAATTCATATGGAGCAACAAAAGACCCCAAATAGCTAAAGCAATCCTAAGAAAAAAGAACAAAGCTGGAGGCATCACAACCCCTGACTTCAAAACATACTACAAAGCTTTAATAATTAAAATAGCATGGTACTGGTAGAAAAACAGACACATAGATCAATGGAACAGAATTGAAAGCCCATCAATAAAACCACACATCTACAGACGGCTAATCTTTGACAAAGGAGCTAAGAACATACAATGGAGAAAGGGAAGTCTCTTCAACAAATGGTGCTGGGCAAATTGGACAGCCACATGCAAAAGAATGAAAGTAGACCATCTTCTATCACCATACACAAAAATCAACTCAAAATGGATCAAAGACTTGAAGGTAAGACCTGAAACTATAAAGCGCCTGGAAGAAAACATAGGCAGTACGCCCTCTGACATCAGTCATCGAGGAATCTTTTCGTATCCCATGTCTACTCAGACAAGGGAAACAAAAGAAAAAATAAACAAGTGGGACTTCAGACTAAAGAGCTTCTGCAAGGCAAAGGAAACCAGGATCAAAAGGAAAAGCCAAAGCCACCAGCTGGAAGAAAATATTTGCAAATCATATATCCAACAAGGGGTTAATCTCCATAATATATAAAGAACTCACACAACTGAACAACAAAAAAAACAACCTGATCAACAAATGGGCAGAGGATATGAACACACAATTTTCCAAGGAAGATATACAGATGGCCAATAGGTACATGAAAAGATGTTCAACATCACTAATCATCAGGGAAATGCAAATCAAACTACACTAAGATATCACCTTACACCCATTAGAATGGCTATAATCACCAAGACAAAAAAATAACAAATGTTGGAGAGGTTCTGGAGAAACGAGAACCCTAACTCACTGCTGGTAGGAATGCAAACTGGTGTAGCTTCCATGGAAAACAGTATGAAGATCCCTCAAAAAATTAAAAATAGAAGTACCTTATGATCTAGCTATCCCACTACTGGGGTATTTATCCAAAGATCCTGAAACCAACAATCCAAAGAGGCTTATGCAACCCTATGTTCATTGCAGCATTATTCACTATAGCCAAGAAGTGGAAGCAACCCAAGTGTCCCTCGACTGATGATTGGATAAAGAAGATGTGGTATATATATACAATGGAATACTACTCAGTCATAAAAAAAAAAAAGACAGAATTGTCCCATTTGCAACAACATGGATAGACCTGGAGGGTATTATGGTAAGTGAAATAAGTCAGACAGAGAAAGACAAACACTGCACAATTTCACTCATATGTGGAAGATAAATTAACACAGGGACAGAGAGAACAGTTTAGTGGTTACCAGGGGGAAGGGGTTCGGGGGTGTGCACGAGGGGTGAAGGGACACATTTATTTGGTGACTGACAAACAATAATGTACAACTGAAATTTCACAATGTTATAAACTATTATGACATCAATTAAAAAAAACTTGAAAAAAAATTAGCTACCTGCAGACCTTTCGACACCAATGCTGTCATGCTTTATGCTAGAAAAAAATGATATATTTAAGATCCTAAGGGAAAAAGACATATGAGCCAAAGAGTTTATATCCAGCAAAATTGACTAAACAATAAAGGGCATATACTGTTATCATCATGAAAACTCAAGAGAAGATTGTTCCCATGAGCCCTTCAGATGAATCTACTTAAGAACAAACTTCAGACAAAATGACTAGAGAAATGTCAACATAAGGACAGGTAGTGAGCTTTAAAATAGTTAGAAAAAAAGAAGTAAGATTAAATGGGGTCTATACAGTTATTCATAGATGTAAAGGCTAAATGACGAGCAGAAAGAAGAAAGTATAAAATGTAATAACTATATGCTCAATGTAGATATACTACAACAACAAAAACAGTTAGCGACGTGGATAGCACATGCAAAAGAAATTTTTTAAATATACAAACATACTTTTTTCTTTTGCTCTTCCCTCCACTGAAAAGGCCTACAGTGATTAACCCACCAGCAATAAGCATCCCTGACCCCCCGCATGTTCTTGAAATACCATTTCCCACTAAAGGAAATGACTGATTCCAGGTCTAGTGTAGAAGAGAAGAGCCTGGATCATCATATCTTACCAGGTAGGCATGAAACAATCCAAAACCACCAGGGTCATGCCAAAATGACCAGAAGCCAACTGGACAGTGTCCCACTGGTCAGAGATGGGACAATCTGAGTTCCATTAAGAGTAATAATTGTGTTGCATAAATTCCTAATGACATTAAAAATCATTGGTCACCTTCAGAGGATGATAGTGAACCAATTCACTATCTTGAAACCTGGTAAATGAGGAATCAAGCATTCATCCTAAATTTCCTATATCACAAGGCAATCAGTATTTGAGAAGAAATGTCTCTTTATAAATGTATTCCAACTAATTAGTGAAAATGAAATTACAGAACTTTAATTACAAACCAGACACAAAGTACCTCCTAATAACAGAACATAACTCTTCCTATGTTCTTGCCACAGGGATCAAACCGGAATCAGATCAAGCCTCTGGATCCAGCTGCCACTTGGCAGGAAACACAAAGTAAAGAGAAACATGCTCACTTCACCGTGAGTGTGCCATCAGCAATATCCAGACTGGCCCGGATCAAATAGAGGGGTGGATGAGTAACCTGAAGATTAGAAAACCTTTGAAGATATTCCAATTTTTTAAGTATAAGCAAGAATAAACTACGGTGTCTGGTGATGTACTTTGGGTGATAAAACTATAAAGAAACTCAAGGAAGTGATTTCTCTCAAAGTCAAGATAGTGGTTACTTTCAGGGGAAAAAAGGGAGGTTTGAGACTGAGACAGGGTAGATGGAAGCTTTCTAGGGTGGCTGGCAAGGTTCTGTATTGATCTGGATGGTGTTCTCCTTATGATAATGCATTCAGCTACATATTTGTCTTCTGGTGTTTTCTATAACTATTTTATAGTAAAAAGGTTTTTAAATAATCAGAAACCCTGTTTTCTAGATCTAGCTGCAGGACTAACTGGGAGATGTCACATGCTCCCTGGGCCTTTCCTCAGTTGCAAAATTTAGAGATGCTCTAAGATATATTCTAGACCTAATGTAAATAAAAAAACAACTCAATAACTACAAAAATGTCTACTAAATGACAGAGCATAACAAACCCATCCTTAACAAAAATAATGCCAGAAAATGATTTTTAACTCACCAAAATAGTGCAATATAGCTTTCCCAAGAAAAAGTCCACCAAAAAAAAAAAATCTAGTGTAACAGGAATAATATTCAAGGAACAGTCAAAAGATAAGATTGTCTGAATATCCTTTTGGACTATTTTGTTTTCACACCTCAATGAATCCCAAGGACAGAATTCCCAGTTTACTAAATATACTTTGGAAATCTATCCTTTCAGATATTAAAAGGATTTAAAATAATTTTGTATTACATTGAAGGTAAGAAGTTACACCAACCACACCTAGTTTCCTGGGGGTGGGGGAAACCATCATATTGCACCAGTTAGGAAACATAATAAATCAGGGAAGCATGAAATTAGGAATGAATACCTTTTGCACATCGAGATGATTAACCCATTAAGATTTTTTTTTAAGTATGTACAGAATTTATTCTAATTAGGAATCAGTAAGAACTGAAAGGATGTCTTCTTAATTTCAAACTAAATTAAGAGAGGTTTAAGTTTACTGCCACCAACTAGAAAGGTGAATCAGGTCCACTGAAGCTTTAAAATCAGGCATACTCTTCTCGTTGCTAATACATGTTCTACTGGCATCTGTTTCCAACGGACTAGGTTCTTCTGTTACAGTAGATAACCTTCCCCTTTGATGATTTCTACAAGTGGTCAAGTATCACAGAGAATTTCTTTGCAGCTACAGTATGCCACCTGAACACTTATTTGACCTTACGCACATGCAAACCAGCCTTGAACCCACAGTGGCTTGATAACCATTTTACGCGTAAATGTTCACAATTTAGACTTTAAATTCTATCAACTCCTAGTCTTTGGTTGAATTAATGTCACACACTAAAAGATACCGAGTGACGAGGCTCACCTCGTACAGTCCAGTAGTACTCATCCTTGACTGTACACTGGAATCACGGAGAGAGCTTTAGTAAATACTGATGCCTGGGCCCCGCCTGCAGGAACTCTGACTTAATTGTTAAATGGTAGGGCATTTAATAATGATACTTTTAAAGTTCCCCAGATGATTCTAATGGATATCAAGGTTGAGAGCCATTGTTCCTAGCTACTTTCTTCCCAATTTCAGCAATTCCTTTTACCCTTCATTCACGGAGAGACAATTTTACATACATAGTACTTGTCTCAACTTTTCACTTATTCCTTCAGAACTGTTCCTTCTTTCAAAATGTTCTCATCTCCATCATAATCACATGCTTTTTCTTTCTGGCACTTTCAAAGTTTCACTACTTTTACGGTTTTCAGACAGGATAAGTTTATGTTCATAAAAATCTAATAAGCATGAGCAGAGCAAAATATCTTAGGCGAAGAGACAACTCAATAACCAGGATGAAAACAACCTCAGATGACCTCTAAGGCCGCAACTGGTATAAGCATCATTGAGCGTGTCAGGCTCTAAAATTCTCGTAAATTTTGTCAGTAAATAACAATGTTTCTACATCAGACAAGTCTTTTTTCAAAAAGTGTTATAATAAAAGGTATCTTAACTAACTATAAGATTTTTAAAACACCAAAAATATATACTACTAATTTGAACCTAATATAATTTCTTCCTATAAAAAGAAAAGATGACTATTTTCTTCATTATCATCTCCTGCCTAAACAAAAACACAATGCAGTAACAGCAGAGAACATTAAACACCACCAGCGCTGCCCAGAAACGACTCATAAGGAAGCTGGATGAATCTGAGCTGTTGGAAGATAATTTTAATTATGCATTAATAAAACCTGTCTTATACGGGCACAAATGGAAATTAAAGTGCCAGATAGATTATTAGGAAACACTCTTAACAAGAAATTGGTTCATTGCCCTCAGGCTCTGAAATTTTCTCCTAGTCAGCAACCGAGACCTGGAGGCAAACAAGAAAAGTATCATAAGCAAGGGCATTGTTGATAAAGAACTGTCTAACACCAAGTACCAGCCACAAATTTTTACCAAGGTTTTGTGGTACAGGGATGCTTTGATCAAATCCCTAACCTGAAATATAAGCCAAAAAATAATCCAGGTTAAGTATCAAGAATGTGTAAAACTACGTCTTGTTCATCTAAGTTTCTAGTGGTTAAAATATGTCTTTTTTAAATAACAGCAACAACAAAAAGAGAAAGAAAATGAAACAAAATGAACAACTTGATTTACCTGTATCTGACAGTGTTTTCCAAAATTAACATATGAAACTGAACTCGAAGAAAAACAGACACTGGAAGGTATGAAAATGCCCTCACTGATAGTACAACATTAACAAATCAATGCTAAAACAAATAAAATCTAGATTTTTCTACCGAGAGAAAATATACACAATTTTGAGCATATGACTAATATTTTCTCAAAATACAGTTCTTTTCTGATCAAAATTTGCCTAGAAGGATGATACTGTAAAAAACCATGTCCCCTATTCCTGAGAACATCATGTCCTACTGAGCTAGGACAAGCGGTACCGTGATAACACCTTTCAAAATGCTTTTCAACACTACATACACACATTCATGAGAATCTATAATCCTATACTGATGAATTCAACTTACACTCCAAGTCATTTTATCCACTTTTTAAAAAAACTTTTGTTAGAGTCTTTCTATGTGCCTTTAACACTATGTTCTATAATCACCTCTTACTTAACTTTCTTACTAAAGGAGACTAACCAAGAACTTCAGAGATACCTAAAGAAGGGTTCAAGAAGTTAAACACTATCCAAACTTTTCTATTAAATGCACTACTTGACTGCAGTCCAGATTGACTATGAAAGAAAAACATTAAAGTCCTTAAAAGAAGCTAGTAAATTTCCAGGAGCACTAATGAAAGAGGAATTCTGCTTCATTCCCTGGAAAAAGAAATCAAAAATGAAAAAACTAAACATAAATAGGAGATAAAGGATGGATGTTCTAATTAAGATGCTGAGAAATGTGAGATTAGGCCTTCCTATGAGATATCAGCCCCGCTAAAATGAGCGTGTTACTTGCACCTGTGATACACATTTCGATGACATATTGCTGGGGGGCAGCATACAGGGAGACCACAAGAACTTTCTGATTCCAAGCCAGTGCATTCATAAGAATCTAGAAGTATAAACTCTGAAGAGAAATTTTTAAAGCATTTTATCCACACCTAATGACACAACAAAAAAACTAGGTATTGACAGGTAGCAGCCTGATTGTAATCTGTACAGAAGTAAACTGCCTGGACAGTCACACCATCTCAATATACAAAAAATAATTGGGAGAAAAAGACGACGACGACAACTTCAAAGGGACTGATGAGCAAGTGCTTATCTCTATGTCTCCTGGAGACATAATAAAGACCTTACATTATTACATAGCATAAATATACATTATTACATATATAAAAATATATTATTACATAGCATAAAACGAAACTTTCCTCAAAACTGTTTAAATTTCTCTCTCTCACTCTCCCTGAAACTCCACCTCCCCACAAAGGCCCAAACATCTTTCTGGTCCTTTCCTGTCTCTCAAACTTGGCCTTGCTGACTCTCACCCTCTCTGAGCCTCTTCCTTCTTTGCGGGTTTACTTTCACTTTCTAGGATATAGGTTTTGGCCTCTCAGGTATCTGTATTCTCCAGTTTTGTATTATCACAGATTACTCTAAAAAAGCTTAAAAGTGGAACAGCAAGTAGAAGATTCTTTCTTCTCAACCGATGGGAAAGATCGAGTGAATATTTTATTTTTACTAATCCTTTGCAACAGAGGAGGTAAAAAATGGACCTTATTGATCTAAATCCTACTTTCTACAGGTATCCTTTTTAATACATTCTTTAACTGTGTAGAGATTAATCCATGGCTGGCTTTCGGTTAACCTTGTCATGGGAGACTTTCATATTACCCAGACATTAGACACCCAGAGACAGTTCACCCTGAATACAACTCAAGCACCCACAAGAAATAAACACCAACTTAAACATTGGTATCACAGAAAAGGGGTATGATACACCCAAATCAAAAACAAAGAGGAAAAAGAAAGCTTGGTGAAGGCAGCAGCTCTATTAGGATACCCATTTCCCAAGTGTGGCTTGTCCACTCAAAACACAAGAATCTTAACTACAAAAATCATCATTTAATGATATCTGCAGGGGTGCTTTAAGGATTTTAAGAGAAACAAAGGATTAAAAATAATTAAAACACAATAAAGAACAAGAACTACACTCACAGTTAGGTTAAGCATAATTAAATACCTTTATATGGTAGATTTGTATATTAAATTCTAGTTCCCTTCCATTTGGAAAATGGGGAAAATTCTTAAGCAATTATAGCTTAAAAGATCCTCTGTTCGGTTCCAGAATTTCCTTCTTCTTACACTGTTCAAAAACTGTGTATTCTCCTCCATTTGGACTATCATGACACATCCTACTTTCAAGGTCCTTAGCATTAGTTGCAGAATAGTCTTACCCTCCAGCTAGTAGTCAAACAAAAGTAAAGTCTGTATTATTCTTTTTGTAAGAAGTTTTCTCCAATAACCTTGCTGCTCAACATCTGAGGCAAGTCATTTACCAAGGAATGGCCATCGAGCCTTGTAGTACCTCTCTCAACTATGCTCTGAGAATACCGGGTGAGAGGAGGGTCTCAAGATGCTTCTTTGGATGGAAAGAGTAATTTGCAGAGTGAATTAGAGATAAAGAGAGATCCCACATAGGAAAAGTGTATGTGGATGGTATATTAGGATGCTTACAGCAGCAAAAACCCACCTTAAAGCAGCTTAAATAAGAATATGCATGACCTCACATAACGGAAGAATCTAGAGGCAGGACTACATAAGGCCAGAGTGGCAGCTCTATAATGTCAGCGCCAAGCATCCCACACCCTCTCACAACCATGTCAACTGGCAGAGAAAAGCGGCTTTCCTGTTCTGGATCCTTTTATGAGGGAGGGAAGCCTTTCTCAGAAGCCCCCAGCAGACCTGCCCATCAGATTGTACTGTCTCAGCCTGAATCATATATCCATGCCCTAGGAAGTTTGAAAAATGTGAGTCAGGCATTTTTAGTCTCTAAATATATTTACTTCATAAAATTTCAATAATCTTTCCTAACTGAAGAAATTCAGTTTTACTATTTGGCCACCTAAACTGAAACTTACTAAGGTCTAGGAAATAACCTAGTTTGATTGATGGTTTTGTTTTTTCCTGTTCTAAAACCAAGCTTATCTACTTCAGGGCTAGTTTGAGGGTTAACATTTCTAAAGTCTTTTCAAGTTATCAACTGGAGGCATCAGTACTATTTTCCAAAAAATAATATAAATGCTTACCCACAAAACAGAATCTCAAAACAAATTCTAAAGCTAAAATGATAACAAAAACATATCTGACACAAACTCCCCACATTCTCTCTAGAACAACCTATGCATGAATTTTGATAGTTTCTCTGAGAAAAACAATTTCAGTACTCATTAACCTAAATATACTGGCATGACAAAGTTTATCCTTGAGTTAAAATGTGTTTCCACTTCAAGAGCAAAAATAGATGACTGGTCAGCTTGAACTTTCCACAATGTTAACCATCTGCCAAATTTGTCAGAAGCCTCCTAGGAAAAGCCATGCTCCTCCACACACTAATTAAATGAGTCAATGCTTTAATCATACTTTAGATAACTAATCTATTTCAATCCTGATAATCTAATTATCTAATTCTGGTAAATAAATTCCAACCTTAGTCCAAAATGATTAGAGGATTAACATTTAAAATCAGTGAATGCAAACTGAAATAGATCCACTATAATGAAGTTCAAAATGGTTTGCTCTTCTATTAAAGTCTCTTTATTATCTCAAAATTAAGAATTAAAATGATTATGCCAAGGTTTTCTAAACCAGTTCTAAATAATGTAGTACCTCTTGTAATTATAGGAAGTGAATTCATGCTTATTGGATTTAAAATTAACTAACAGGGTGGTCTTCCCTGATGACTTGATATCAAACATCAAGTTATACCACCTCCACTCCCTCTGGTTTGTTCTTCCACATCACATTTCACCTCCCATTACACGGTGTGCTTCTGTTCTGTGTGTACTGTGTTATTCTATAAGACAGTGAAAGACTCTCCTGGGGCTCCATCTCCAGGGCCTCAAATAGTGCCTGACATAGAGATACTTCATAAGCATACTGAGTGAACAAATTAATGTCTTAGAAATGTAGTCTCACAAATAGTAAATATGGTACAATTATGGTACAATGATTTCAACAGTAAAAAACAATAAACAAATCACAAAGAAAAATAAAAAACAATTACTACCACCACCACTGCTACCAACAGAGGCAGCCACCAGTTTCAAAATACCTGCTTAGGTTCCAATCATGGCATTAACAATTTAATTCTAAAGACAAACCTATGATGTAGGTATTAGTCCCACCTTAGGAATGAGAAAATTGAGGAGCAGAGAGGTAAAATAAGATGCTCAAGATCGAACAGAGGATAAATAAGTCGATCCAAAACACAAGAGCTCTGACTCCTAGACCCCTCATGCTAATTTGTGCTGTCTGAGTATCACTAAGGGAGAAAAGCAATTCGTATCACAATAGCAGGATGCAGAGGCCATTTATATAAGGAGCTGGAAACAGCACAGTACTCAGGGATTTCTACAGCTGAACATCAGGCAGCCAAAACATGAGACATGTTTAAAAATTAAACATCACTTGAATCTTTCTTCCAAAAGAAATACCTCAGAGTCACTGACTGGTCTAGTAGATAAATGGAGTTAAAATATAAATAACTTATATTCTTGTAACCTGGCCTTAGGTTAAAGTATCCAGTGAAAACTATGGTGTGTTAAGTTATTTTTCTCTAGCCCAACTCTACTTTAAATTCAGCCAACACCATTTTCTACTGTCTTTCTGCCAATCGCTTGTTCATTAGCTTCCATTTTACATTTTTCAACCAATCCATTTATTCACAATTTTGATATGACTGGTCAAGCTCATTTGTTGTTCCATGAAATAAAAGTAATTGATTCTGTGTGCCAGTCATGGTGTCTCAGACACTTAGTCATTACTTCCACCTACATAGTTCATGTTCCCCTGGAAAACCAGCAGCCGTGTGGAGGCTTAATGCTCCTTTCATAAATCCACATTCATAATTTGTTATAAGATAATTTTATCCATAGGGAAACTCACATTAAAGATACGCCTCTAAGCCACTATTATGTATTCTGGTGTAGGTAGTTAGAGCAAAATCAGTCTCACTTTTCTATAATACCAACATTATCCCAATTTATAAGTGACATTAGAAATCAATATCCATCTTAATTTACTAACAAGGAAAGACGTCTGAGAATCGATCAACCAATCACAGTGTTTCTTAGCAATCTGAGTAGCTAAAAACAAGCAGTTTAAAAGTGTTAAGATTAGAAATATTTTTAAATTAAACAAAATTATAACACTTGCGCCTTTAATTACACATTTAAAAGCCCTCTGATGATGGTTACCCGCAAACTTAAGCACTTCATTAGATAAATGCATTGTTTTCCACCCTACAACATGTTTCAGCCATATTTTTCAACTTGACAGCTTTACTTACTGTCTTGGAAGCAGTATTAATGTACTGCATCACCATTTCTTTTTTGATACTGAAGTCCTTTTCCCGCAATGGTGCCTTTTTATCTTCATTTAAATTCATATCTTCCTGGAAAACACAATTAAAAAGCCTCATTTTAGAATCTAAGTAGAGCAGCAATTCTACATACACTATGAATGGAAAAATCAATAATTTGTGAGTAAAGCAGCATTAATTGTTTTGGAATGATTTACGTGTAGTTCTGCCTGGAGGAAAGAGAGAGAAAAGAGCTGGAGATATAGAGCAGAAAGTATTCTAGATCATTTTAACAAGTAAAAAATACTTATCAGAAAAACTTTTTAAATTCACAGCGGGCTAGTAAAATTACATTCACATCACTAGATAATTAGACAGTTGACGATTTCTGCCTTTCATAAGGTCATCAGGATTCACAATTTCAAGTTTATATATATGTGTGCACAAACACATTTTTTCCCCCAACATCTGCACCGGAAGCTGTCTTGCCCCATATTGAAAGAGTTGCTCCATATATCATAAAAATTAAAAGGTAAATAAGCCAACCACTTTCCAGAATCTGATAGCTACAAGCACATATCAAATACCTAGTACCAATCCCAGCAAAAGGTGACATTCTATAGTTTTGTCTCTAGTCCTGTCAAAAACATTCATTAACTAGGGGCTGGCCCAGTGGCATAGTGGCTACGTTTGTGCGCTCCGCTTCAGCAGCCAGGGGTTCGTGGGTTCAGATCCCAGGCATGGACCTACACACCGCTTATCAAGCCATGCTGTGGCAGGCGTCCCACATATAAAGTAGAAGAAATGGGCACAGATGTTAGCCCAGGGCCAATTTCCTCAGCAAAAAGAGGAGGATTGGCAACAGATGTTAGCTCAGGGCTAATCTTCCTCACCAAAAAAAAAAAAAATTAATTCACTAGTTACTTTATTCTTTGTTCTAAATCATATAAAAGTCACTCATAACAAAAAGAGGCACCACCTAAAAACCCAGCATTCTTCAACAGCACCCATCAAAATTAGGGTTTAAGTAACCTGGATCCTGCTACGGCCTAATTCTGACTAAAAATACAAGTATATCCACATAAATATGTGAATTGCTACCAGGGTCTATTAATTAAGCTGTTTAAGAGGTTGTTCTGGCAAAAGAAAGGAGCCTAAGGTAAGACAAATGGCTGAAGGAGAAGGAGCTCAAATAAATTTCCTCCTGATCTTAGCCCCAGGTCATTTGTGATACGCAATGTAAAACACCTGAATGTATGTATAAACTCGGTATCCACTCAGAATCGGGTCCATAAAAATCAGGACTTTGGATCACCTATGGAGCCCAGCAGGTTAAATTTCTTCCACGTTTTCTAAGGGTGCTACAATTCATCAGACATTGTAGTTTATGCCTTTAGCTGACTCAGTTTTTGGCTACCCAACCTTTCAAGCACTTAAAAGTCAAAATTCCCTTCATTTCACCTTGATATAAATATTTAAGGTCTTAGAAGTTGGTCCATTTGACATTCCAATAAAAGGTAGTAATTAGTAATGTCACTCTTTGCTGTTCTGGTTAGAAATATCCTATTATGTGAATAATGGTTTGTTTTGTTTCATTTTTCTCTCTAAGCCAGTGATTCTCAACAGGCTTTAACACCACTTAGGAAGGATTTTGGAAATGTCTTGGGGCATTTTGGTTGTCAACGGTGACTGAGGTGATGCTACCAGCATTTACAGGGGAAAGGTGTGCTAGACCTTCTGCAACACATGGGCTAGTCCTACACAAGAGGAAAACTGTCCTGTGTCCCATAGAGAGATGCACATATCTTACAAAAGACAGAGAGAATGATAATTATCTAAGCCTAGCCTCTAATTCAATGGAATTAAATGTAAAATGAAATGAATACATAAATTGTTACATACTAAATACCTAGTACTGCGTGGTCTTAATACAAACTGAATTTTCCAAGAATCTAATCATTCTGTAAATTATCATTACACTGTGCTTTCTTTTCTTTTTTTAAGCTTTACCATGAAGTCAGGGAATAATGGATATAAAAGATGGGGGGACCTAAGAGCTCACAGAACCTCTGTTTTAAATTATTCACTATATTTTTATTTTCTTTGTCATGGCCAGACACGACCCAACCTCTTTAATCAGCAAATTAGAATACTTAACAGATACAGAATACTAAAAAACAAAAAGCCCATTAGTCATGGCTCAAATCAAAATAAAATTTCAAGGTGAACAGTTGAAAGAAAAAAAAAGGCTACTGCTTTCTTTTTGGAAAGGCATCTTCAAGACGACATGAGCTTATACACAAAGTGGTATATTTGGAATTAAGGAAGAGACCCAGAGTTCTCCCAGCCTCCTTCCTCTGGCTTATCCCACCTCTCTTGTCTAAATATGGCACTCAGCTTCATGACAAAAGTGTGATGACGGTCCCCGTTTAAAAATGAAAAGGAAACAGAGAAGAAATGACACTACCAAGAAGTTTGGAATAAGCTACACAATACCACAAACCTTCCAGGAGCACTCACTAGGCACAGAACTTCATCTAACATGCGGTCATTCTCTGTATGTCCAGGAGGAAATGGCACTGGAAAGAGTAAGAAAAACTCTGCCCTTCACAAAAGGAAAAAGAGAAATACAGGGGCAATGGAAAGAAAAAATATGTATGTATAAAGGGTGCAGTATTTTTAGAATAGATTTTGAATCTCTACTATGAAGGGCTAAAAGAAGAAAACCCTATGAGATATTGGTACTAAACTTCTGGGGGGGGTCACAAAATCCTTGGGAAATGTATTGGAAGCTTTTTCCTAGAAAGTGTACATCCATGTTTCAATTCCAAATGAGTTAAGCTAAGCATCTTCCAAGGCTATCTAAGAAACTAGACTTGACAGGTCTCAAGGGAGCCAAGTATTTTCATTTAATAACCCCCTGCGTTAAGAGAAAATCTTCAACATGAGAGTCTGAATATCATATAGTCTAAGCTCCATAAATGAAATGACTTTTCAGAGCTAGTTGGTTGTTAGAAACTCGAGAAATGGAGCTAGACCCCCAGTCTAGTACAATTTCCAGAAAATTACAATAGGTCCCTTGGAAGTCATCAGTTTTCATATTACTTGGTTTACATCTGCTCAAAATGATCATACCATATCTATATTGTCTTAGGTCAGGTTCCCTTGAGGCAGAACCTGAGACAAGGATTCAGGTGCAGGTGATTAGTGGAAAGGATGCTCTCAGAATAAAGGGAGTGAGAGAAGTAAGGCAAGACAGGGGGAAGAGACAATTGAAAAAGTGGCCTCAGCTGGATTCTCACACTTCAGCCTGAATTGCATTGCTGTCAGGACCACCTGGAGGGAGAGGCAGCCTTGACACCCTCAAATCCGTCAGCCATTAGCTGCAGGACCCTAGTTCCCTCAGGTCAAATCTCTGGATAAAGGAGCAGCTGTGAGCAAGTAGGAGCTAACACACATCACCTGGGATGGATGCACAGGCCCGGTGAAGAGGATTTTGGAGGGGCAACAACAGCATCCACTAAACCACTTGAAAACAACTTACTTTATATTATAATGAGGCTTCTTTCTAAGCAGAACTGAATACAGAAACCTGCATATTTGGCCTAAACGAACAATATAAACCACTGTGTATTAACCAATTCTTCCATTCAAACATAGGCCAAGACATCTACTACACTGCATAGGTACAAAATGATACTGCAGTTACCGATTGTAAAATAGCCCTGAAATGCAATTTAATTCAATATATCAATATATATGTATGCAATTCATTATATATTATAAATAAAATACTGAACAGAAAATACATAGAACACAATTAAATAAGGCCTGATGAGTAATTTGAATGAGGTTAATATTTCAGTGGTATGAGATAAATATTCTTAAAATAGCTAACTATCAGTTAGCTATTTAGCTGAATATATCTCATTCAAAAATATTATTTGAGCAGTCACCAAATCAAAACTTTAGTTTCTGTCTGTCTGAAGAGTAATTATTGTTTTGGTTGTACAAGTTGTATTAATACTTGAGCAATATACATTATACATTAACTCACGTATAGCACTACCTTCATATACAAGTTTAGACACAGTTTTGCCTGGGGAAATTGGGAGTTGCAACACCAAAAAGTAATTTTCCTTTAGTTAATTACTTTCTAATTAAAAAATGTACCTAAATTGAATCACTGTGCTGTTTTGCAGTGTAAGTCTGACTGGCACTAGGGATAGATTTTAGAAACATAGAGAAGTAATACTGCAAAAAGAAAGCCAAACTGAGGGGCACTCTACAGAATAACTAAGCACGACTCTTCAGAAGTGTCATGGTCACAAAATATGTGTCAGTAATCAGAGGAGACTAAGGAGACCTGGCAAACTAAATGCAAGATATGATCCCGGACTGGATCCTAGAACAGAAAAAGCACATAAGTGAAAAAACTAGAAAAATCAGACTAAAGTCTGTAGTTTAGTTAGTATTGTACCAATGTTAATTTCTTAGGTTTAATAACTGCACTAAAGTTATATAAAATGTTGACATTAGAGGAAGTTGGGTGAAGGGTATACAACTGTATTATTTTAATACAACTCTTTTGTAAGTCTAGAATTATTTCAAAATAAAATTTAAGACTAAACTGAAACAGTCATAAAAATTTGGCTATAAAAAATAATTTGAAAAGAACCAGAAAAATGGAACATCCCTCATTCTTAAAAATATAATTTTTTAAAAGTCCAGTAAATAAGAAGAGTAAACTTGTAGTATATTTGACTACAATAAATACACATGGACTTGATGGAGGAGAGGGAAGTAAAGAAACCACTATCAAGACAAATCTGAGACTACTGAGAGGAAGAGTAAAGACACAGGTAACAGAATTCCATTCAAAATCTAAACGTTCAGGCACCTTTGGAATTTTCCAAAACACAAACTTCAAGTTGCTCACATTTCCTCCCATTTTTATTCCAAATCTGCTCTGATTCTCCCAGCAACCCTTTCTACATCTTTTTCACAAAGACTTAGTATTCCTATAATCTTAAATCATGGTTAAATTCTTGAGCCAGGCACTGTGATAAATACTTATAAACACTTTTAATTAATCCTCACTAATAATGAAGCCAGGTACCTGAGGGGCACTGTAGATATTAAATCAATTTGCTGTTTTTTTCCCGTAAAACTTGAGGGGTGACTCAGGGGTCTCGATTTGTGAGCTAATTTTCCAGAGGATTGTGAGCTTGTTTTGCAGGAAAAAGAGAATGCCCTGGGGGAGGTTGCAATCACCGGATGGCCATCCAGCCTGGCCCTCAGCAGTGTTGAAACTCAGAAGTCAGATTGCCCAGAGACTTATTGGGAGTGGCCCCGTTGTTTCCCTGAAGCCCCTCCCACCAAGCTGTATAAAACCCCCCTGCTTTCTGTTCTTGGGGAGGTGGATTTGAACGAACCCGGGCTCCCACCTACTCGTTTTGGCCAATTCGAATAAATCTTTCTCTTCTCCAAGCACCGATGTCTCAGTGTCTGGCTTGCTGGGCATCGGGCACACGAACTTGAGATTAAGAGGTTCAGTATCAATAACCCTGTGGAGGTATGTACTATCCTCTCACTCTTGATAAGAGAGCTGGGGCTTACGGAAATTCTTTAAGTTGACCATAGTCCTATCGCTTAGGTTTGAACTCTGGTCTTTCTTCTCTCTCTAGTCTTATTTCCATATTATTTATCTCCATTATCATCTAAATCCCATTTCCTTTGGTGCTAATACTGTCTGACTTTTCTCTTATGTTGTCAATACCTTGTGTTGACTCCTCTGCCATCCCAAGCCTTGTCACCAGTCTTTGGCTTCCCCATCACCAGCAATCTTCACTTCTACTTTCCTCAGCCATAATCTTCATGACCACACTTAGACCTTTTCATTATCTAGAACCTGTTCCACTTCTGGTATCATCATCATCTCCATGATCCTTTTCTCCGACCTCAATTTTCTATCTTTTCACTTCTACTCCCAAGCCACCTATTCCTTGACCTCAATAAAACCTCCAGTTTCTTGACCCCCCCCCCCCATTTTCTCCCAGTGCAGACTAACTCTATGATCCATCACTTCCCACAACATTTATGGGAAATCCTCCTAGTCTCTCTTTCTCATATTCTCTAAGGTACTTATTTCAAACTTGCCATTATCCAGGAGCTATGAAACTACCACTTCTGTCATTTTCAGTAAGCAAATTTCAATTTCCTCTGTGAAAAGAATGCTATCATTCAGTTTCCTGTTTCTTATATTACCAATTTATTTGTCCTAATCTTTCTGTACCAATTCCTACACCTATCCAAAGATAATCCCATTCATTTCTGCTCTGGATCCTCTTCCCTCTCACCTCCTAAAAGGGCATTGCACATCAATTACCCTTTTTCAATCCCGTTCCACTAAATTCTTCTTAGTTGGTTGGGTCTCAATATATAAACATGTTAACCCTCAATGGATTAAAATTAAAAGAAAAAAAAGCATTCCCTCAACCCTCTCTCTTCTTCATACATGACTTTTTTTCTCCTTCACACACAACTTTTAAAAGATTTTTTTCCACACTTGCTGTCTCTTTCACAGTGCATAGACCACAGTGGTTACTTTTTAGATAATTGTTAAATAAATGAGATGTAACACAAGTTCCCAAATAGAATTTGCTAATCCTATTTTGGGACAAACATATGAAACATAGGTAATTTTCTGGGAGATGGAGCAGGAGCTAGAGATAACACTAACAGCCCCAGCCTAAAACACTAACAGAAACGAGGTCCAGCTCCTGAGGTAGAATCTTCAGGCAGTGGTATTGACACAGGTAAAATTGGCCGAGCTGAAATCCATCACGTTCTCTGGGAACATTAGCAAAACCACACAACCTCAGTGATGTAGAACAGGGCAGCACCTGGTCTAGGGGTGAGTGGGGCTGAGATCCCACTCTGACTTCGCTCACCAAGCTGTGTGACTTTATGTGGGGCTATGTCCACTCAGAGGAATGAAGGAATACACCTTTTTCTAACTTGCACAAGGACATCAAATAGGTCAGTGGCGGCCCTGACCTGGAAAGCAGGTCAATGGCATGTAGTCGAGCCAGCAGCTTTTAAAATACTCCAAAGGATCCTTCCTATGTGTTGGGTGGGCCAGAAGTTCCCACAAACCAGGAACTTACAACTTTGCTACTATGTCTAAACACTTTGACTCCATCCTAGACTGATAAAATACTGGCACTAAATAATTATTTTCCACATTTTCTTTGGCAAACTGAGAGGAAAAAGGATGTAATCTTAATTTTCTATGCACATACATGCAACTAGCTAGAGCACTAGGAGCAATCAAGCAGAGAATGGCAAACAGAGTGGACATTTTTTCAACTGAATTACAAACTAGACTATTTTCATTCATGGATGTGGATTTTACAAGACAGCATGCTCATTAAATTTACATATATCAAGTTGAGTGGGATAGTTAACACCATGGAGAGTCAGATTAAATTTAAAATGATTGACTATTTGGAGAATTAAGCAAATATATTCAAGCAGCAAGTTGAAGATGGTCAGGTACGAGCTAATTCACCCAGAGAGTAAAAACACTACAGTCAGAAGCATGACTAGAGTTATAAAATGGATACGGGAAAGAGAGTCTACTAATGGATCAATAAGCATAATATTGGAAGGTAAAAACTGAAAGCACAGCAACACCAAAACCAAACCTTAATTCTTATTAAGTCAAGAGCAATCACCTCATTTCAGTAGTGTATTCTGTTTTGTTTCACGAGTTAAAGTCAATATATTATTCTTGGTAGCAGTCTCTGTTCTGCTAACATTTTATCACTACAGCCACAGATTGGTTAAGCATCTTAAGAGGTCCACAATGATCCCCTAACCACTTCTCCTGAGACTTCAGGGCTCAACATCCTATAAGCACAGTTTCACCCGTATTTCCTCTAAAGGTGTAATTCTGTCCTTCACCACGTTGGAATTCATCCTCCATATCACACAATGTCAAAAGGTCTTGCTCATGTTTATCCCTACTGAGGTAGGTTCTAACTACCACGAACAGTTTAGTGCCAAATAAAAAACGGAAGACTTCATGATCTCATTCTAGGTAACTATATACTCTCAAGTAGTGCACATTAACTACATCTTATCCAGTTCTGCAATTTAACAAATTTTATTCTTAGATTAGGTTTAAATAAAGTTAGAAAATCTTTAAAAGATGACTACAACCAAGAACCTGGAACTGGGAATTAAATTTATTACTACTTTATATTCAAGATGTCCATAAATATGTTAAAACCGTAAAATAGCTTATCTTTCTTTTGTCTATCATTTTGACTATGTTCTTATATAAACCTTTGTAATAATCCTTTTTTTTTACATAAATGTGATTATAAAGAGGTTATTTTTTTGGTTTTACCACAAGTGGGTTGGATCTTCACTGTTCTATCCACCCCATTAAAATTAGTAAGGAGTCAGATGGCTACGTCATTAACAGGACGGCAGCCAGAAAATGGTATTTACCCAGAGATTGACAATGAACTCATAAACACTACTATTTAACCAAATATTCCAACTGGAGTTAATGGACATAGTGTGAACTACCTCAATTTGAAACCAAATTTCAATTTATTCTAATGCCAGTAACAAGGAATAAACAAAACAATAACGTATCACTTTTTTTTCATATACTATAAATTTTAGCAGAATAGACAACAAATGAGATGAATATGCAGGGAACTGCACAACTCTAATTTATTTTGGAATATAATCTTGCTGAAACTATTCAAGCTTATGTACCTACAATCACAGACAATTGTTATGTGACCCAGCAGATAAGAACACTGCCACTGATAAAAAGGGTTTTATTCATTTATTTGCTTTTCTAAACAAATGGCCATTTCTTCATAAATCACATAAAGGATAAAATGTTCATTTGACTTAAGGTACCAAGACTGACTTTTCTAGAGAAGAATATAAGACTGAGAAAAAGCCTTCACAGTTAGAAAAGGCTGTACCTGCACACTTCCTAATTAGTGAAAGAGTATGCTTAAACTCCCACTAGGCAAAGATCCAATGCTCCTAAATCATTTGTTTTCTCATTTATCTGAATCTAGAAGAAACAACTAGGCATTGATATTATCCCCCCTGTGACAAACACAACCCATGAATCAACTTGACAATCACCTTACACTTCTATACTCTTTTCCTCCTCCTCATATTTGGATTATTATCTGGATTGCTTTTAAACCACCTTTCCCTAAAGGAGAAGAAAGGGGTGACAACTAATAGATCATAACAAAACATTCTGATAGAACCTCTCTCCTTTTATCTAGTCAACCTTAAATATACTTTTTTAGTTTATAAGAAATAAAAAATGGTCATGATACAGAAAAGTAGATTTGTAAAGAATGCTAATACTTGAAATAAACTGCTAGTAAGAATCAATAACAGTCAATAAACACTTAGAGAATTAACACAAAGGAGTCTTTGTGGATTTCTCTTTTCATTCAGACTCCTGGTGACCCTTAAGATATCACTTAACACATTCAACACAATAGGCATTCATTTATCTGACTAAAGAAATACCTATGCATAAATCCTTAACACCAAAGATTAAAGAGTAAAAATAGAAAAAAAGAAAAACTGACCTTAGCTTGTACCCAAAGAGTGGCAACACCGAATAGTTAGTAAGATGAACCCTCCTCCCAACAACTGTGCCAAAAAGTATCAAATTCAACTTTATCAGTTCACTTGAGCTCTTTTTTCTTCCTCTGAACCTTACATTTCAAAGATGTCTGAATTGACTGCAAAGCTAAGAACACAAAGACACTTCAACATTTAACTCTGTGTGTACTAATTTACATCATTTGGTTGCTCAAACATGGTCATAACCAAAGCGGAGTAAACAGATCAACTCATTCAACAATACATATAATATGCACTATAAAGGCACTAAGGAGACAAAGATGAATGAAGTTAAATGTTCATTGTCCAATAAAATATAGTTCTCATAAAAAGATGAGAAAACTGACCTAATGAATCAACAAATAAAACAGAAATGTATATTCAATCAATGCTGCTGGAAAAACTAGTTATCCATGTAGAAAAACAACTGGATCCACGTCTCACAGAGATAAAGATAGATAATTCTAACAATTCTAGAAATAAATATAGAAGAAGAGATTTATGATGTCAGGATAGAGAAGGATTTCTTAAATAATATACAAAAAGCACAAACCATCAGAAGATTGATAAATCTGACCACACTAAATTTTACATTTCTGTACTTCAATCCCTCCCCCCGCAAAAGAAAAGTAAGAAGATAAGACTCAGAGTGGGACAAGATACTTAGAACTTAAACTGACACGAGCATTATTCAGCATATATGAAATTCTACAAATCAATATGAAAAAGACAAAAACCCCAACAGCAAAACGGGCAAAAGATATGAACAAGAAATTCACAGAGAGTAAACCAAAGGGCCAATAAATGTGTGAAGAGATGTTGAACCTCACTTAGGATCATAAAACAATAAACTGTTTAAAGTTGGAGGTAATCTGTTTACATCCAACAGACTTGCAAAACTTTAAAGAGCCTTATAACATCAGTGCAAACTCAGGGACTTTCTACAAACTAACCAGGTAGAATCTTCAAAGGATCAAATTCATAAAATACAGGGAAAGACTGAGGACCTATTCCAGGCTGAAGAAGGTTAAAAAAATATGACAACTGAATGCAACCCATGATTCTGAAGTAGATGCTTTTGCAAGTAAGAATGTTTTTGGTACTACTGGTAAAACTTGAACAGGGTCTAAGGGTTAGTTGATAGAAATTGATCAGTATCAACTTTCTGATTTTGGTGGTTGTATTATGGTTATGTAGGAGGGTGTCTTTATTCGTAAGGACTAATACTAAAGTATTAGAGGATTATAGGGCATTGAGTCAGCAACTTATCAAATGGCTCAGGAGAAAAAAGTTTTTTCTGTGCATTTGTCATTATTACACAGAAAAGTTTTTGTAACATACAAGAACAAAACCATCAAATTCAGCGTATTGTTCATCTTTGGGAATTAAGGAAGAGGAACTTCCTTGGAACTGCAAGGAGTACATAGGTACTTCAATTATATCTGTGGTGGTGTTTGTTATGTTATATTCTATTCTTTTTTGTATATCTGAAATAATCTATTATTTTTTTAAAACATGAACAATGGGGCCGGCCCTGTAGCGTACGTAATGGTTAAGTTTGCATGCTCCGCTTCGGCGTCCTGGGATTTGCAGGTTCGGATGCCGGGCGTGGACCTGTGCACCCCTCATCAAGCCATGCTGTGGCAGCGTCCCACACACAAAATAGAGGAGGATGGGCACGGATGTTAGCTCAGGGCCAATCTTCCTCATCAAAAAACAGAAAAGTGAACAAAAGTAGATTCACTTATATGCTAAAAACTGTCTCAAAATTCAAATTGTGAATGCCTTTAGTATTATCTATTTTCCCCACACTAAAAGCCAATATATGTATTAAATAGTAGGTCATCTAAGCTCTTAATGCCAGTAAATACTTCAAACACATGCTTAAGAGATGATGACGACGGCATTTTATAAATGTGCTCTTGCCTACATTAAGATAAAGCCTGATAAACATCTTCCCAAGAAAAGATTAGAGCATCACTATTCATATTTAAGTACTTTGTACAATCTTATTAGACCATTTCTTCCGTGTTTAGTGTGATGACAGGAAGTCTAAAATTTAAATAATTTTTGTCAGAATAATTTTATCACCATTGGCACTCATTTAACACCTGTTAACGATCACATCCTGATCGATGACCTTTCTTGCATAGATTTCATTCTCTCAACAAATAGTGAACAAGAGAAAAAAGACATGAATGCATAAAATCTCTCTTCAATGTTTTTGTGTTATCGGGAAAACTAGCAATTAAAGCTAATTTTCATCTAAACATAATTTAAGGCAAAGAGAAATGTGGTATCTTAGACATCTTGAAAGTTAGCAAGTTGTGCTTAATTCGACAGGCAGTTGTTTGGGATGATAAACCAGGTGGATGATGCTGCATGGATTTAACCTAGTGGGGAGACAGATAGCAAAATAACAAATAAAAGGATAAATTCCATAAGGGACTTACACACAAGCAGCTCTAAGAAGCGGGCTTAAGGAATGCCTAGGTCTGGGAGACCATGGGAAGCCATCAAAGAAGAGTAATGTTTGGGCTAAGATTTAAAGTGTGAATAATCAGAGTTCTTGAGTGGAGGCACACAAGGGCAGACAGAAGAGGCCACTGCACTAGCCCAGGTAATAGATCAGGAAAGCTTGAACAGGGGAGAAATAAAATCCGGACATAATAAGGACAGAAGTGAATGGATGTGACCAGTGCCTGAATGGGATCAAGTATGACTCTCAGGTTTCCGCATGGGCTTCTGAGAGAGGATATTAAGGTAGCAGGAATTTTGGGTTTGGTTTTTTTTTTGGTTTTTAAAGGAATATGCTAGAGGTGACATCAACAAGATGGTGACATAGGTCACCATCCCAAAAAGAACAACTAACAACTATCCGTAGACAAGACACCATCATAAAAATTCCAGGAACTGGGAATGAAGCTGAAGCAAGTCCTTGGACCACAGAGACCAATAAGGACAGCATTAAAAGGGTAGGAGGTGTGTTTCATTTTCACTATATCACCCTTCCCCCCAGGCCAGCACAGCACCTCACCACACAAGAGGGTACCCAGGGCCTTACTGTTTCTCCCATGGGGAAAGAGAGCCCAAGGTGGACATCTAGCTTCCCCAGCATTGCAGGATGCTTCCCGGCCCACTCAAGTCTCCCCTCATGGAAACAACTGGGGATCAAACATGGACAAAGAAGGGGGGTGAGACTAACCAGCAGCCAGTGCTCATATCTTGTCAAACCATGTTCCCGCTCACAACAGCACCCACGTAGAGATCCCAGCCAGTAGCTCAGCCCATCTGCAGAGCCAAAACAGCGGACCTGTCTGGCCAGGGAGCTCTGCATGATGGTCATTCTGCATGATGTGGGCCCCCAGTCAAGGAACTGTATCAGCTTTAGAGCCCATCCAGAAAGAGAAGCAAATTCAAAGCCCCACCAAATTGCTGAGTATAACCTCCAGTCCCGCCCCAGTGGGAATTGTGGCCACAGATGCTCAATAGCCACAGAGCACATCCTACAGCCCACCCAGACGGGGAAACAAAGTCACAGCCCACCCAACTACTGAGCATAGTCTCCAGTTATGCCCAACCAGGAAGCCTGGCCAGAGAACCCAGGCAGCCACAGAGCCCATCCTATAGCCCTGCCCACCAGCCGAGCACAGCCTACAGCACTGCCCAATTGCTGACCACAGGCTGTGGCCTTGCACAGGCAGGAAACCAAGCCAGTGACACTGCCAAATCACGGAGCATACCCAACCAACCAGGTAGCCACAACAATCCTGCCCAGCCCCAGAGCACAGTTATCAGCCCCACATAACTGCCTGATACAGGTGGAGGCCCCATCCTACCAGAGAGCCTGGCCAGCAATCTTGTCCAACAAAGGGGCACAGCCAGCGGCCTACCAAATCACAAAGGCTATACCCCTGCTCAACATCAGGACACAGCCTGCAGCCCTACTGATCACAGAACAAAGCCCAAGGCCCCACCCAACCAGGAGTGACTGCAGAACCCAACCCAAGGCCCTGCCCAATTGTGGAGTCCAACCAGTGGCACTGTCCTGCCAGAAAACACAGTCTGAGCCCTGCCAAACCAGAGGTGACTGCAGAGCCCAGCTAGTGATCTCAACTGACTATGGAGCACAGCTAACAGCCTTACTCTACCAGGGAGCCCAAATAGTGACCACATTTGAACATGGAGACCAGTCAGAAGGCTCACCCAACAGCAGAGCCCAGCTAGCAGCACCACCACCAGCACCTCCACCCTGACCTCAGAGCCCAGACAGTGGCCTCCCTCAACTAGAGACCATGATAGCAAGCCCCATCAGCCAGGAGACACTACCAGCTGGCGCATCCAGTACCCCAAGCTGAGCCGACATGAAGCTTTTGATTACCAAGGAAATCTCTGTAAGACATCCATCTCGAATAAACATAGTGCCAGCTGTATGACACAGCTACTAGCAAAACAACTAGATTAAAACCAGACTGCCCCCACCCCTAAGTTCCCCTTTTAAGAAAGCCCTGGGTAAACTACATAACTTGACCACTTGGATGACCCCATTTTTCTCTTCCCATGACCTAATTCCCACTCTTATGCTTTAAGTTTGCCAATAAAGAGTGAACCCACAAAACCCTAGACACCCTAATAAGGATAGAGTCGCTGGCCTTGCACTCCCTCCCTCTCCCCCTACCCATGACTTTACCGTGTGGCCCTCTGATATGCTGTGTACCCTCCAGGACCTGAGAGTAATAAATCTTGTTCTTCAAAGTTCATTGACCGTTTCTTGCTGAAGTGCATCCTGTGATCCTAAGAACCACAAGAGCCTGCCTAGCCACAACACTGGCTCTAGTGGTGATGGGGGAACGTCTGTAGGGTTTGCTATGAGTAAATATGGGCCCAGGCGAGTGCTCTCACACGTTCCTAGCCAAGAATATCACATTCAATCAGGTAAACATGACGCCACCAAAGGAAACCAATAAAGTTCCAATAACTGACCCTAAAGAAATGGAGACCTATGAACTGACAAAGAGTTCAGAATAATCCTCTTTAAAAAGTTCTACAAGGGGCTGGCCTGGTGGCGCAGTGGTTTAGTTAACATTTTGGCAGCCCGGGATTCGCAGGTTCGGATCCTGGGTGCCAGCCGACGCACTGCTTGTCAGCCATACTGTGGCGGTGTCCCATATAAAGTAAAGGAAGATGGGCACAGATGTTAGCCCAGGGCCAGTCTTCCTCAGCAAAAAAGAGGAGGATTGGCAACAGATGTTAGCTCAGGGCTGGTCTTCCTTGCAAAAAATAAAAATAAATAAATAAATAAAAAGTTCTACAAACACACAAACTAAACAAAACTAGGAAAACAGTATGAACAAAACGAGAAGTTCAAAGAAATAAAAATTTAAATAAATTTTATTTATTTAAAATAAAATAAAATGTATTCTATTTCAAAAAAATACAAGAGCTTATCTTTGCTCTGTATGCTAGCAAAGATAAGCATGGTAACCACAAAACACAAAAAATAGAAATCCTAGAGCAGAAGAATACAACTGAACTGAAGAATTCAGTTTCAACAGCAGACTCGACCAAGCAGAAGAAAGAATCAGAGTACTAGAAAATAAGTAATTTGAAATCATCCAGTCAGAGGAGCAAAAAGAAAAGAGTGGAAACTGCCTATGGGACTTGAGACACCAACAAGAGAAGCAATACATCCATTATGGTAATCCCAATAGAGAAAGAGAAAGCGATAGAAAGTCTAAGGCAATAATGGCTGAAAACTTCCCAAACTTGGGGTAAGAAATGGACATCCAGATTCATAAGTCCCAAGGTATTCCAAATAGGTTGAACCAAAAGAGGCCACACCAAGACACATTATACTTAAATGGTCAAAAATCAAAGACAAAGAGAATTTTGAAAGTAGAAGAAGGAAAGTAACCAGTCACCAACAAGTGAGCCCCCATAAGACTATTAGCAGATTACCCAGCAGACACTTTGCAAGCCAAATGAATAAATGAAACATTCAAAGTGCTGAAAGAAAAAAGGCAACCAAGAATACTACATCAGGCAAAGCTGTCCTTCAGAAATGAAGAAGAGATCAAGACTTTTCCAAATAAACAAAAGATAAGGAAATTCACCACCACTAACCTGCCTTACAAGAAATGCTAATGGACATTCTTCAAGCTGAAATAACAGACACTGAACATATGAAAGTGTAAAATTCATTAATAAAAGTAAATACATAGTCAAACTCAGATTCTCTAATATTGTAATGGTGGTACACAAATCACAACCCTAGTTTTTAAAGTTAATAAATCTATTAAAAATAACTACAATAATTTGTTATTGGATACACAATATAAAGATGTAAATTGTAACAGTAACAACCTAAAAAGTGAGGGAAGGTAAAGTATAAAGTTTCTGTATGCTAGCAAAGATAAGCATGGTAACCACAAAGGAAAACCCTGTAGTACATACACAAAAGATTATGATAAAGAATTTAAAACATACTGCCACAAAAAGTCATCAATTCACAAAAAACGACAGCAAAAGAGGAAGCAGGGAACAAAATAGAAAACAAAATGACAATAGTAAGTCTTTATAAATAAACATAAATAGATTAAATTGTCCATCAAAAGACAAAATGGCTGAAGGGATTAAAAAAAAAGATGCAATGATATTATACCTACAAGAGACTCACTTTAGCTTTAAAGGTGCACATAGGCTGAGAGTGAAGGGATGGAAACAGATATTCCAAACAAATGGTAACCCAAAGAAAGCACTTATATCAGGAAAATAGACTTCAGCTAAAAATGGTCACAAGAGACAAAGAAGATCATTACGTAATGATAAAGGGTCAATTCATCAAGAAGATAAGACAACTGTAAACATTTATGCACCCAACTCGGAGAACCTGAATATATAAAACAAATACTACAGAACTGAGAGGAGAAATAAACTGCAATACAATAATAGTTGAGGAATTTAATAACCCACTCTCATCCAGACAGAATCCGTAAGGAAGAGCAGATTTGAACAACACTATAGACCAAATGCACCTGACAGACATAGGCAGAACATTCCACCCAACAGTAGCATAATACACATTCTCCTCAAGCACATATGGAACATTTTCTAGGATACAGCATACATTAGGCCAAAAAATAAGTCTCAAAAAATTCAAGAAGATAGAAATTATACCAAGTAGCTTTTCTGATCACAATGGTATTATACTAGAAATCAGTAACAAGAGGAAAGTTGGAAAATTCACAAATATGTGGAAATTAAACAACACAATCTTGCACAACCAATGAGACAAAGAAGAAATCAAAAAAATATCTTGAGACAGAACCACAACATACCAATACCTATGGGATGCAGCAAAAGCAGTACTAAGGGAAGTTTATAGTGATAAATGCCTACATTAAAAAAATAAATCTCTCAAATAAACAACCTTACTTTACACTTCAAGTAACCAGAAAAAGGACAAACTTAAGCTCAAAGTTAGCAGAAGGATGGAAATAGTAAAGATTAGAGCAGAAATAAACAAAATGGAGAATTTTTAAAAAATGAAACTAAAAGGTGGTTTTTTGAAAAGACAAAAAAATTGACCAACTTTTAGCTAGACTAAGAAAAAAAGAGAGAAGACTCAAAATCAGAAATGAAAGAGGACATACTACAACTGATACCACTGAAATAAAAGGATTATCAGAGACTACTATGAACAATTACATACATACCAACAAAGTGGACAACCTAGAAGAAATGGATGAATTCCCAGAAACATATAACCTACCAAGACAATCATGAAGAAATAGAAAATCTGAACAGACCAATAATGAGCAAGGAGATTGAATAAGTAATCAAAAATCTCCTAACAAAGAAAAGCTCACGACAAGATGGTTTCACTGGCAAACCAAACATTTAAAGAATTAACACCAATTCTTCTCAAACTCTTCCAAAAAACTGAAGATGTGGGAGTACTCCCAAACTCATTTAATCAGACCACCATTAGTCTGATACCAAAGCCAGACAAAGATACTACAAGAACACTATATGCTAATATCCCTGACGAATACAGATGCAAAAATTCTCAACAAAATATTAGCTAATCAAATTCGACAGCACACTAAAAGAATCATACACCATGATCAAGTGGGATTCATTTGACAAAATTCAACATCCATTCATGATAAAAACCTCAATAAATTGGGTATAGAAGGAACATATCTCAACATAATAAAGACCATATATGACAAGCCTACAGCTAACATCATACTCAATGGTGACATGTTGAAAGATGTTCTTGAAAGATCAAGAACAAGACAAGGGTGCCCACTCTTACCACTCCTATTCAACATAGTACTAGAAGTCCTAAGCCAGAGCAATCAGGCAAGAGAAAGAAAGAAAACACATCCTGATCAGAAAGGAAGAAGTAAGGTTGTGTGAAGATGATCTTATATATAGAAAACTCTAAAGACTCCACCAAAAAACTAGAACTAATAAATGAATTCGGTAAAGCGGCAGGACATAAAATTAACATACAAAAATCAGCCACATTTCTATACACTAACAATGAGCTATCTGAAAAAGAAAACAATCCCATTTACAATAGAATCAAAAACAATAGAACATTTAGGAATAAATTTAATGAAAGAGGTGAAGGAACCATACCCTATAAACTGTAAGCCACTGAAGAAAACAGAAGACAAATAAATGGAAAACTATCCTGTTTTCATAGATAAGAGCTAGCATTGTTAAAATATCCATCATACCCAAAGCCATCTATAGATTCAGTGCAATCCCTATCAAGATTCCAATGGCACTTCTATAGAAAAAGAAAAACAATCCTACAATTTGTATGGAACCACAGAAAAACATGAATAATCAAAGCAATCTTGAAAAAGAACAAAGCTGGAAGCATCACACTTCCTGATTTGAAACTATATTACAAAGCTATAGTAATAAAAACAATATGGTACTGACATAAAAACAGATACACAGATCACTGGAACAGAATCAAGAGCCCAGAAATTAACCCATGCATTTATGGTCAACTAATATTTGACGAGTGAACCAAGAGTACTCAATGGGGAAAGATAATCTCTTCAATAAATGGTGTTGGGAAAAATGAAGAATTACATGCAAAAAAATGAAACTGGACCACCACCTTACACCACTCACAAAAATCAACAGAATGGATTAAAGATAAATTTAAGACCTGAACTGTAAAACTCCTAGAAAAAACATAGCGGAAAAGTTCCCTGATGTTGATTTCGACAACGACTTTTGGGATATGACAACAAAAGCACAAGAAACAAAAGTAAAAACAAAGAAGTAGGATTTTGTCATACTGAACAGCTTCCACAAAGCAAAAGAAACCATCAACAAAATGAAAAGGCAACCTACAGAATGGGAGAAAATATTTGCAACCACATATCTAATAAGAGGTTAATATCCAAAATATATGAAGAACCCATACAACTCAATAGCAAAGAAACAAATCTGATTTAAAAACGGACAGAAGAACTAAATAAACATCTTCCCAAAGAGGATAAACAAATGGCCAACAGGTACATGAAAAGGTGTTCAACATCAGTAATCAGCAGGGAAAGGCAAATCAAAACTACACTGGGATATCACCTCACACCAGTTAAAATGTCCATTATCAAAAAGACCATCAAGTGCTGGTGAGGACATAAAGAAAAAAAGAACCCTTGTGCACTGCCGGTGGGAATGTAAATTGGTACAGCCACTACGGAAAATTGTATGGAGGTTCCTCAAAAAATTAAACATAGAACTACCATACGATCCAGCAATCCCAGCTCTGAGTATATATCCAAAGGAAATGAAAACAGTATCTCAAAGAGATATCTGTACCCCCATGTTACTGCAACATTATTTACAATAGCCAAGACATGTAATCAAGCTAAGTGTCAGTTGAGGGATGAATGGATCAAGAAACTGCGGTGTATATATACATACACACACACACATATACATATACAAACATACATAATTGAATATTATTCAACCATGAGAAAGAAAGAAATCCTGCCACTTGTGACAACATGGATGGACCCTAAGGACATTATGCTAAGTGAGATAAGTCAGACAAAGACAAATACTGCATGGTATCACTTATATGTGTAATCTAAAAATACCAAGGTCATATAAACAGTAAATTGGTGGTTGCTAGGGGCTGGGGAGTGGGGAAATGGATGAAGGTGGTCAAAGGGTACAAATTTGCAGTTATACAATGAATAAGTTCTAGAGATCAAATGTACTGCATTGTGACTCGTTAAGAATATTGTATACTTCAAAGCTGCTAAGAGTAATTCTTAAAAGCTCTCACTACAATGAAAAAAATGGTAACTATGTGAGGTGATGGATTTGTTAACTAACCTTATTGTGGTAATCATTTCCAAATATATACATCTATCAAATCATCAAATTGTATACCTTAAGCTTACACAATGTTATATGTCAACTGTATCACAATAAAACTGCAAAAAAATAGAAAATGATGAGTTCTGGTTTGTCGAGGTTTAGCATCTTTTAGAGACCTCAATTATAGCTGCTCTTCTCTAGAAGACATAGCAAGGTGTCAGATTATAGGGGATACTCCAAAACATGAAAGGGCTCCAATCCGCCAGGAGGGTGTGTAGGGAACCAAACTGCATAAAGACAGGACAAGAGAGCCAGAGTCAACACTCAGAGGAAATTTAGGGACAGATAGAAGAGGAAACCTGGAAACCAGTTTACTAATTGATTAGCATTGTCCAGAGAAGAGGAAAATCAGGAAAGAGAAAGAAATGTCACGGTACCCAAAGGAAAAAAAGAAATGCAAACAATAGGGAAGGGTCAGCTGTGTCACATGCTGCAAATAGGATCTGATGATTAGAAAGCCACTTACAGTTACAGGGGTGAACATCCTAGAAAAAAGTTAAAAGCTATTGGTAGAAAAAGCCAGAGTAAACTGCTATTTGTAGGGGACAAGCTCTGAAGAAAACAAGATAAAGGACAGGAGCTAGGGACAAAGGATACATTAGCTTCCCACAGACAGGATGTAAATCCCAGGGAATAAGCAGGCCTGGGCCATCTAAGAGGTACTGCATCCAAAAGGTGACCCCAGCAGAGGAATGGGCTCATGGAAGACTGAGGCAGAAGGCCAGACAAAGGAGACGTCACCAGTGATAAGGGTTATAGGTGAGACTAGGAGGAGTGAGGCCACAAAAATACCCCAAGAGCAAAGAATCAGCACTTGTACTCTTCTACACCTCTGGCAGGCAAAATGGTCCCCCAAAGATACCCACACCCTAAGCCCTGGATCCTGTAAATATGTTATATTACATGACAGGGACTTTGCAGATGTAATGAAGGTTACAAACTGTAAAACAGGGAAATTATCTTGGATTATCTGGGTGAGCCCAGTTTTTTGTGTTTGTTTTTTTGTGAGGAAGACTGGCCCTGAGCTAACATCTGTGCCCATCTTCCTCTATTTTGTATGTGGGATGCTGCCACAGCATGGCCTGATGAGCAGTGCATAGGTCTGTGCCCAGGATCCGAACCTGCAAACCCCGGGCCACCGAAGCGGAGTGCGCAAGATTAACCACTACACCAGTGGGCTGGCCCCTAAGGGTGAGCCCAGTCTAAACTTTCTCCAGATGGAAGCAAAGGATGCCACAAAAGGAGAAGTCAGAGAGATTCTAAGCATGAGATGGACGTGATGTATCTGAAATGTAGGGGCCCACATGAAGGATAGGAAAGAAGCCTCTGAAAGCTAGGGCACCCCAAGATGACAGTCAGCAAGGAAGCTCGGACCTCTGTCCTACAACAGAAAGGAGCTGGATTCTGCCAACATGAATGAACTTGGAAGAGGATTCTTCCCAAAGCCTCAGATAAGAGCCCAGCCAGCCAACACTGATTTTAGCCTTGTAAAACCTGGAGACACTGGTTGAGTCAACCTGGACTTCTGGCCTAGAGAACTAGGGGACAGCCTGTTGGTGTTGTTTTAAGCCACCAAATATGGAACAATTTGTAAGAGCAGCAATAAAAAACTAATATAACACCCCAGGGCACCAATGCCAGATTATAAATACTCTAAACCAGAAAGCATATTATTGTTCTTCCTCCCCTCACCTCCAATCTAATCCTGGAGGAAAGAGATTCAGTCTAGAGTAGGAAAGAAAAGTGAAGTGGGGAAAAGAAGCAGCCAACCACGCCCCCAACAAACCCCCTACTGGAGACTCTAAGTGGAGCAGGTTTAGAAGGGGAGACGGAGAAGCTCTCTTTGGATGAAAATGAAGTTATTTATATTAAACTAGGGTTTTTATTATCTGAAAGCAAATGGAACTCTCTGGAATCTACACTGAATTTTATCCACGGGCAGAAAAGAATAAGTCAAGAGGGCTGGTTTAAAGAGGCAATGGCTGGAATAATCAAATCACTTTCAGCATGTACCTACATGTTTACTTCATTCAAAAAACCAGTTACAGGGGCCACCGGGTGGTGCAGCAGTTTAGTCCGCGCTTGGCAGCCCAGGGTTCGCGGGTTCGGATCCCGGGCGCCCGCGGACACACTGCTCGTCAGCCATGCTGTGGCGGCGTCCCATATAAAGTGGAGGAAGATGGGCACGGATGTTAGCCCAGGGCCAGTCTTCCTCAGCAAAAAGAGGAGGACTGGAGACGGATGTTAGCTCAGGGCTGGTCTTCCTCACAAAAAAAAAAAAAAAACACCAGTTACATATATCCACAGTGAGTTCAAGAGCAACCACTGAAATCTGACTTCCAGAAATCAAAGTTGTATATACAATGATGTTCACATAACTACTTCACATATCTAAGATCCACAGAGAAACCAAGATGGGCTTTTGGGTAAAAATTCTGCTTTAACCAGAAGACAGACAAGAGGAAAAGCCCTTAAAAAGAAGGATAACTAAAAATTCATCCCTACTTTTAAAAAAGCACATTGAAACTATTACCCAGAGACCAAGTAAATCAATTTCCTAAATAAAAAATGAAATGAGTACAAATGGTGAAGTATCACACTGTACTTCGCATTCATTAAGTAATCAAGTCAGCACACTGTTTTTCAAAGGACTGTCTTGAGGAGGGAAAAGAGGTGTTCTTCAAAACAAAGTTTTCACTTCATGTAAAAATTATTTAAATACCTTTGATAATGTTAAATAAGAATTATCTTTAAACTGCACAATGTCAGAACAAAAACTCTAGAAGCAACTTTCAAATGGTATGAAACCTCTGCAGGTGCAAATGCCAGAAGGTTACAATGGCAGCTTGAGTGTTGCTTCCTCAAAGGAATTTTCATTAATAAAAACATTACAGATAGGTACAAGCCAAAAATCAACCCCAACCTAAACCTAGCATCCTCCACAGACACAGAAACAGCTTTAAATTTTTCACAACTGTAATACCCTGCAAAGCCTGAGGAATATAATTAACCCACATTTAAAGAAGGAAAAAGACCCTTCTCAGCTTCAAAATCAGCAGGTTTTCCCTATAAAGTACTGTGATATGGTCAAGGAATCAGAAAGGGAAGTCAAAAACCTATTCCTTATTTTTTTAAATAAAACTTATTCGTGATAAACTCATTCCTTAGCAAATTGGGCAGCCCCGAGAAAGCAACAATTTCATTTTACTTCTCTTGAGTCAAGTGAGTTTGATTGAAAAAGATCTTCTGCCAACAGGGAGACCTGTTTTAGATTTAACAAGTGGTTCGGCCCAGTTATTAAATACGTATTCTGTAAACACTTCAAAAGTGTCAATATCCATCTGCCCTGTACATACTATTAAAATTGATACTCTTAGCCAGAAGGGTAAGACTAACAGAAAAATACCTCTGAAGTAATCATGTTCGGAACAGAATACCATAAACTATATTCAGTACTTTTTTAGGTAGTTGAACTTTGAGTGGCTTGTGGTAATAATATTTGGCCTTTGTAAATGTTTAACATCACTAGCCTACTCACTCTACTTACCCAGATGGCACCAGCAATTATGATCCAAAAGAAAAATTTTCTTAACAAGGTAAGTAAACCAAAAAAATACCATTTCAGAATCTCACAGATAATTCAGATGAGTCATTCCAAATATGGCGCATGAATGAGGAGGAGGAAGAAAGAGCACTTTTCTCTCTTGAGTCTTCCAAGGTAGCATTGAAGAGAGCTACCCTTATATAAGCCTCATTAACAGAGGCAAAAGTTGCAAAAAAAGGTTAGGTCTTCTTTGTTCTAGGCTGAAATTGTATCAGCTCATGGTGACTAAAGAGTTATACATGTGTGGTTAATTAGAACCAAAATTAGCACTTCATCAAGAGCTGATACAATAGGTAAGAATTTCCCAAGTCCATTCAAAACAATACTGATAAAATGTATGCTCAGTGACGAAAAGTTAGTGATTCCTAACGCTAATTAAAAATCCTATGAAGACACAAACTAGGTATTCTTCGTTTCTGGGGTCTTCTGGAGCTCCATGTGTAATGCTAAACACAAACACTTGTTGATGAATACAAAACAAGGCAGTATAACGTCCAATACATTGTCGATTCCAGCTGAAGAACAAAGAGACCAGCTATTAACCTTTTCTCAAATTCCAAGCACATCTTACAACTCTAAATAGGTGAATGCAATAATTTCCCTACAAACTAAATAAGACTGTCAAAACCAACAGGTGAAAGATTAGACATATACAAAATAAATCATGATGCTGAGATAATATACAATTCCTTGGAATGGCATACACAGTCCTTTCATAAACTGCCCCAAATTATCACTCCAGTGTAATTTTTCCAACTTCTCACTGGTCCCCCCATGAGCTATTTGTACCCTAGCTCTGCCTTTATTCACTGCTGTTCACCCATCTCAAGAGAATGCCCTTTCCCTCTGCTTATCCAAATCCTCTCCTAAGTTAAGACCTGCCTCTAATTCACCCTCCCTGCTACATTTCCCTAAACTACTATAATATCCTTTCCATTTTGGGTTTCCCCTGAAGCTAATGAGGTATCTGAAAAATTAAAGTAATTTCTTCCTACTCTGAACTTATAAAGAACTTAATCATTAAATACTACCTTCTGGCATTTCTTACTCATTTAATTTTTCAAAATGTTTGTTTTGAATCCTAGGAGATAAGCAACTTGAGAGGAACTATATATGAAAATAATCTATTTAGATGAAATTAGCATTCATTTTCTAGTAAATGGTTTGAATATACTTAACATATGTGGGTTATTGGTCAAACAAATTAGTTCAGCCAGCTTCAAAGCCAGGAGCTGAGTCTGTCAGAGAACCATCATTACTCAGAACCAACTGAAAAAGGCCTCAAATGACACCAGGTGTCTCCACCAGAAAAAGCACACCCCAAAACGAGTGAGTTCAAGTCTCTACAGATATAACTGCTGCAGGACTATACAAACCTGGTCATCCTGAGAACTAAGAAAGGAATGAAACAGGGTCCAAAAACCAGTACCCTTAATGCCCACAGCAGAGCACGGTCACCATCATTCTAAACATAACCAAACCCAGACAAATCACTGAGATAATCTATTCAAGACAAAAATATATCATTTGATAACTTAGAGTTTTATGTATTCTATATAAAACAACCAGTGTGACATTTTTCTTTGGATTCTTATTTTTATAATCCTAAAGCTCTCTATGCCTAAAGAACTATCTTAAATGACATCAGAAATCCCCGTGTGGAACATGAGTTCCAAATACGTTTAGTGTTCCATTAACACAAGCCAAAGCTAAAGCTTTTATACCAAACAATATTTTATAGGGAATCAAAATTGTTACCATCATCTTTTCAAAAAGTTCTAAGAGCTTGTTCTCTGACAGTGGCTTTGGAATGTTTTCCATCATCTCTGAAGAGGAATCATTGCTTGCAAATGCAGTCTTCAGGTTGGAAAGTGGAGGTCTCTCTTTCTTGCTCCCTGGAATTCTTATGCTGGCAAATTTGTCCAGCTACAAAGAAAGAGAAAATAGCATATATGTAAGTATTTTCCTTCTCCAACAACATTAATCTAATTCCCAAAATGAAAACACAAACAGGGTCCATCGCATTATCACTATGACTTCATCAGGAAGCATTCAGCACTGGCATCTTTAAAATTAAAATAATATAAAAGTAAGTGAAAAGTTTTCAGTAACCATCCTCTCTAAAAGCAGAAGAGATAGTCAACCTCAGAAGATTCCTTCTAATCTTAAAACTATAGAATTAAGATTCTAATAACAAGTGACCTTTGCTTTACAGATTAGCGAGCTAAGCAGATTTAGAAAGGTAACTTAGCTAATTTAGCAGGTGGCAATCAAACTAGTACTCAGTGTCCTGGCCCCCAGGCCCCTGTCCAGTACCCTTTCCATAGTGCATACTACACTTCTCGGGGAGAGGCGGGAGATGGAGATTTAGGAATTTTAAGAACTGAATTCTACTTCTCTCTCCATAGGTTGTTGGCCCGATAAACACCACATTTCTCTTTCCTCGGGCTGATCTGTATTTGAACAGCTTCACGAACAACTACAGAGTAGGGTGGCTAAAGTTTCAGTAAATAAAGCCGGATTTTTGTTGTAATGAGATTTCTTCTACAACTACTTCATCAAATAGTTTGCTGATATTTGAAAATACATATATATATTAGTTTACAAGGCTAACTGTTCATTCATTGAAAATTGCTTGAATTTAAGTTCTATTCCTCACAGAGAACCCAGACACATACAGTGTTTCAAGTGGCAACAATTAAAAAGGGAAAAAGTCTTAAAGTAGGTATTAAGAACGGAAGTGTACTTAAAAAGCACAATCGACCTGTGAATTGTTCAGCATGACTGCGCACAATAAGCTACTGTTTTTGCCATAATATGTGTAGTACGTAGGCCTATGCTATTCACTGTAGTAACCACTAGCTACTTGTGGTTAGTGAAATGTAAATTAAATTTAAAAATTCAATTCCTTAGTTGCACTAGCCACATATCAAGTGCTCAAGAACCATACGAGGTTAGTGGCTCCCATACTGGTCAAAGCACATACAGAACATTGTTATCACCACAGAAAGTTCTATTGGATAGATCTACTAGAACCCAAAGAAATGTGACACCTAAAATTCTCAATTTAAAAAAGACAATAAGTCACAGTATTGAAAAAAATCCTATTTCCTTAGTGAAGTGAATCATCAAGTAATACGATGCAAAGACAATGCTTATCTTTCAAAATAGGTCTTTAAATTCACTATGAGGATAATATCTAGGAAAAATACTATGTACTATAGTCACACACAGTCCAACTAACATGACTGAAGCATTAAAGTACTAAGAATATGAATCCTGCTTCCAGCAGGATTACCAAGTAGTCACAAAACACCACTGCTCTCATCCTGCCAACCAAAAGAAGCCAGACAACCTAAAAAACTGACTTGCTATTGTTTTCCACCCATCAGGGAACTGAGGACACAATGAAACCTGTAAGAACTAAACATTGGGAAGTGACAAGCTGCTCTTATTCCTGACCAACAGCTGGAGAAGAAGAAGTTAAACAAGGGTAAAGAAAAAAACAGCCAAATTTTTAAATGAACTATTGACAGCCACATGGGTGCCGGCATGAGAGATCAGAATTTCAAGGAGCCCCAGTCACAAAGCCCGAGTCCTGGAGCAAGTCTGTACCCACCTAGTGACTCTTTCCCTCAAGTGTTCATCAACTGCATGGAGGAATATGCCAAAGGCTGGGGGCAGGGCAGGAAAGCTGAGTGAGATGTTCCCTGTGGCATGCAAGGTCTCTCCCAGTGTAAAGCAGCTGCCCTCTGAGGGCTCTGGACTAGGCAAAAGACCTGAGAGAAATCCCAATGACTCATTCCAGGCCTCCAGAGAGTACATGACAGCAGCCATCGGAAGGCTGGGGGCAGGATACCAGGTCAGAGAGAGATTTCCTGAAGCAACAAAGAGCCAGAAGTAAAACTGAAAAAGAGAACTCTTCAGTAACCCCAAAAATGGGCATCAGGACTTGAAAGCAGAAAGAGATACCCTAGTTGTTTTTTTTTTTTTTTTACCATTTTTTTATTGATGTCTTAATAGTTTATAACACTGTGGAGATACCCCAGTTTTGAAAGCTAGTAGTTCAGTTGTGAAGTCAAAAATTGATTGCCAGAATCTCATTAGTGCTCAAACCCCAAGCCCTCAAAACATTTGAGGCCACAGATGAGCTGAGTCAAACTCAAGTAGCCAGAAAGCCCAAACCCAGCTCCACTAGGGATCACATTGACTCAGCACCCCCATTCTAGCAGCACAAAAGAAGGGCATGCCTTTTCTTAGAAGCAAATATTATTTAATTTCTACTACAGTTAAATAAAATGTCCACCATACAATTAAATATTGCTACACACAAAGAAGCAAGAAAATGTGGCCCACAGTCAAAAGCAGCAGACCTAGAGATGGCCCAGACAGTGAAATTACTAGACAATTTAAAATAGGATTTATAAAAATGCTCACGGATATAATGAAAAGAGTGGACGCCATGCATGAGATGGGGAATTTCAGCAGCAAAGTCACGAAGACTATTTTTTTTAAAAAGATTAGAATGAAAAATGTATCAGAAATGAAGAATTAGTTAGATTAGGCTTAACAGAACCTGAACATTGCTGAGGAAAGAATTGGTGAACCTAAACATAAAATCAATAGAAAGTATCCAGCTGAAACAAAGAGAAAAAAGAATGGAAAAAGAAAGAACAGAGCAACCAAGATCTGTGATACGGTACGAAGTGTAACTCAAGTGTAATTGGGGTCTGGAAGCAGAAGACAGAGTGAGAATAGAACAAAAGACATATTTCAGAAGATAATGACTGTGCTAAGTGATAAAAAAAATATATATCAATTCACAGATCCAAGAAGCTCAGCAAACCCCAGGAAGAATAAATACAAAAAAAAAGAAAGAAAGAAAAAAACACCACACCTAGGCACCTCATAGTCAAACTGATGGAAATTAAAAATAAAAGCAAATCATAAAAGTGCAGCTACAGAAATGAAGATATTATATACAGGAGAACAATGATAAAAATGATAACTAATTTCTCACCAGAAACAATGGTGGCAAAAGACAATGGAATGGCATCTTTAAGGTACTAAAAGAAGAATACTGTCATCCTGGGATTTTATATCCAGTGAAACTACCTTTTGTAAATAGAAGCAAAATAAAGACATTTTCAGACAGAGTAAAGCTGAGAGAATCCATCATCTCAGCAGACCTGTACTACAAAAAGTGTCAAAAGAAGTTTTTCGGACTGAAGAGGAATGATACCTGATGGATTCCCAGATTTACAAAGAGAAACGAAGAGCAATGGAGAAGCTACTCTATCTGATGTTGGTACAAAGATAAATGCGCTATTTAGGACTTAAATAACAATCAAGTGTAGGAGACAAGCACATAAACAGGTAATTATATAGCTCTATAGAAAGTGTAGCAGGAGTTACATACAATGTATTACAGCAGCAAAAAAGAGGGGCATCTCACTCACCAACATAGACAGCCCCTACTTTGGAATAACCCAGAAACATAAAATTGTCTCCACATGAATATATGTCCAGAAACTACTATCCCTAGTACATTAGTACCCTAATTCTTGATATTTGCTTTAAAAAACTAGGAGACACCAAAAAAACGTTTTAAGAAACAAGACTGCTTACTCTACCTGTCTTCTGAATCACTACTTCATTGCTATCACTTCTATCCAGGTAATATCAATTCCTGAGTGTAGAAACTATGCTGACTCCTCTTCACACACCACAAAAAAAGGTAACTTAATTAATATGCTAACCTTATAATGAAGTGAAATTAAGCAAAACATCATTAATGCAACATCAATATTATAAATGTAAACATGTCAATGAATGGGAATAGTAAGCTTAAGCAATTCACAAGCTAATTTGTGAATTCATTACCTAATGATTCCATGAGTGGTAGAAGAAACCAAAAAGATTCTTTCCTCAAAAGTTTTCATCAAAAGCCAAAACTTTTTCAAATAAAAATTTCTAGAAGTCAAAAACAACAATGGGTAATATTTATTGAGCCCCTTCTATACGTTACACACTGTGCTAAGAGCTTGAAATGTAGCATTAGGTTGAATGCATTTGTTTAATCCTTACAATGAGGAAAGTACATGTCTAAATAATCAGGAGGAACTCCAAAACACTTTCACACATAAAAATTTCACAGTATTTAGCTTATAAAATAGCGTAAAGAAAAAAAAAACCAACACGTTATATTTTTAGAAGTAGAATTGCATTTGTATCAACTAACAATATCAGAATTTGTATAGTAATAATAAAATGGAGTTAGCACACCTCCCCCATATGCTTAACACCTAAACTCTGGGGATGTTTGGATTTTATCTAAGTGGAAAAACAAATTTGCACATTACCACTAGCATAGCTAGCTAAAGGCAAGATAGGAAAAATTAGCATATCCTTCTTCTAGCTTCTAAATCTTCAAAGGTCCAAATTGTAATATGAGATACAAAAGATCAATGTTTCACAATTTCAATACAATGCTTTTATTTATTTTTCCTGATTAGAAGAGATGAAAGACAAAATAAGGAAGGAGCCAGAGGAAAAAATAAATACAATCCTCCCTCCTACACTAGAACAGTAAACTGAATTTACTGAATACCTCAGGCTTAAAGTAAAAGCAATCCCAGGTATGTGATGCTCTATTGAGCACCACAGGTAGATTCCACATAATCTGGACACTATTACAAAGCTAGGTGCAAAGTGAACTTTATCAAATCATTTTAAATATTCTAAAGAAATTTTTTTTAAAGGTATGATACTATGACTCCAGTCATAAATGGGGAAAAAGTCACTCCTAATTTATCTTTCATGGAATTGCACATACAATTTTCTTAAAGCAAAGCACAACAGAACATAAAGGCAAACTTTTAAAATACTTTTATACATAAAAACAATGGAAATCTCCATCATACTGACTGTAAGTTGGTTGTTGTTTTGTATTTGGCTGGGAGTACGTGCCTTTTATAACTCGTGCACTTGCATAGCTACTTTTAGTTTTATATGAAATTCTCTCTTAAAGTTGAGCTAGAAACACAAATCAAGTAGGTGAAATACACAAATAATTTGCCTTTGTTGAAGAACTGGTTAAACACACAAAAGACTAAGGGAATCCTATTATAATGCTCTTTGGAGGTGGTACACCACAATTAATTAACATGGCTTCAGCTGTGTCTGGGGTGTACTGAGTTTTATAAATTAATATCACTTATCTTCAGGGGAAGTTAAGTGAGCACCCTACTGAGTATTATCTCACACTGATAATCAGTAATGACAGTTTAAATAAAATTAATTAAACCAAAACACAGGCTCTAAAAACTTGTCTGAATTTTTAGCTGTAGTATAACACTAACAGTGAAAATGCAGTTTTCACTCTTACAATATTTTAAATAGGCATTGATTTTTTTTAATTTAAAACAAAAGGAAGATATAGTTATTAGTCATCTTACAACTTGAAAAGTCTGAAAAACTATGTATGATCATAACCCAGAAATAGGTAGATATTTTCATGCTATCCAGCAGAATTAAGCAAATAAAAGTTCATTGTAATTACAGAATTGTATGTGAATGCATACCTGAAAACTAGAAAAAATATATTGCTTAAAATTATCAATTTTCACACAATCTTATACTATATTTAAGAGGAGAAAAAAGTCTAACAGCTAAAACAGCTTTGCTTTTTTTTTTTTTTTTTGCTGAGGAAGATTCACCTTCAGCTAACATCCATGCCAATCTTCCTCTATTTTTTAGTATGTGGGCTGCCAGCACAGCATGGCTGCTAACAAAGCAGTGGTAGGCCCACACCCAGGAACCATACCCAGGTTGCCAAAGCAGGGCACACTGAACTTAACTACTAGGCCACCAGGGCTGGCCCTAAAATAGCTTTGCTTTTTAATTAGCTTTTTTACTAGACAAGAATTTGTTGATTGAAAACATGGCTCCAGAGTCTGACTTCTGAATCCTGCCCAGCCACTTGTTTGCTGTGTTACAGTACCTACCACAGTGAGTTGTTAATAGGAAATAAAACTACTTCTCACCTTTCAGCTTTAGGTTAAAAGACCTGAAATGCCTTAGCTGACCACTCTATCTAAAGTAGCACATGTGCCCACACATTCCCCATTCTCTTATCACAACACGTTTTATTCCCTTTATATGTCATTTCATATGAGTTATGAAAACCTGTAATTATTTCATTTATTTTGTAATTGTTGGCTCTGCCTCTTTCCCATTAAAATGTAAGTGCCATGCTAGACAAACTGTCAACTGTCTTAGTCACTGTGGTAGCCAGTCTCTAAGACAGTCACCAATGATCCTCTGACTTGTGTAACCAAAAGGATACTGTGGAAATTATGGGGTGTGATTTCCAAGACTAGATCATAAAAGATATTACAGTTTTTGTATTGCTCCCTGTTGGATCACTCACTCTGGGGTATACCAGCTTCCAGATCAGAAAGACACTCAAGATCACGTAGGGAGAGGCCCACATGGCAAAGAACTGAGCTAAAGAAGCATGAAGGTCACTTGCCAACAGCTACGTTGAGTGCACCATCCTGGAAGCTCAGTAGAGCCTTCAGACGACTTATATTATAAAGCAATAGATGACTAACACAGAGCTACTCTAGAATAATACTTTTAAATAGCTCTAGCCAACATCTTCACTGCAACCTGATCAGACTCCAAGCCAGAACCTCCTAGCTAAGCAACCACCAAGTTCCTGACCCATAGAAACAGTAGGAGATAATAAATGTTTGCTGTTTTAAGTCACTAAGTTTTGGAGTAATTTGTTACACAGCAACAGATAACAGTTACAGTCACTGCTGTGGTTGAGCCTATAGCACAGGAGCTGACAGACAGCTAGTAGCCAATTAACACCCGAAGGTATGAATGAAAGAACAACTACTAGAGGATAAAATCCATATAATATACTGCTATTCCTGTGTATGTTTACCACTAGAGGGGAAAAAACATGATAAAGACTAAGTATAAATTAAGGTAAAATATTGTAAATGCCCTCAAGAAAATCCTAATCCAGGTAAATTAGCAACAGACAGGAACCAGGTATTAATTCTGGGGTGGAAAAGGAATCTCAAGAAAGCCTTTGGAAAGGCGATACATCAGGAAACACTGTGAGACTGACATGAGAATTACAGATGGTATATGTTAACAGCTCAACTGTATGCCTGCCTGTTCCATGGTCTTTACTAGAATGCTAGTGACATCACTATTGCAAAGAAATACCATTGTGGGGAGAAAATTGGCCATTCATTGTTTCAGGTGTGATAAGCTAACCATCCCAGTCACAGATCACAATCTTATCACCCAGTAACAATTCCCATCAACCCATCCACTACTGCATTCTAACTTCAATATTCCTAAATGTTATAAATAGGCTTTTCCGGCTTTAAATCTGTATTTTAGTGAAATTATAAAAAGTTCTTTAGCCAGAGGCTTCTTTGAAATGAAGAAAATTTACCACTACTCCCCTCAAAATACTACCTACTTACAATCATTTGTTCACATTTAGATTTCATATAGTATTTTAATATTATGAAATGAGAAATATTTAATAATCATGCTCTTAAAATTCCTTTAAATGGCTTGAAAATAAGTTACAACATGAAATATGTATCCTACAGCCAGCAGAGATGCCCACATAGGGAAGAACCAACACCTCCCCGCAACAATCAGCACCAACCTGCCAGCCAGAAGTGAGCCACCCTAGAAACGGATTCTCCAGCCCCATCAGGGCTTCACATGACTACGGCCTGAGCCAATGTCTTGATCATAATCTCATGAAAAACCTCAAACCAGAACCATCCTGCTAAAGCTGCTTCCAAATTTCTGACCCAAGAAACTATGAAACATTAAGTGTTTATTATTCCTTTAAGCCACTAAGTTTGGGGATAATAAAATTGGATTATATAGCAATAGATGACTAATATAGAGCTCCTCAAAAAAATAATACTTTTAAACACCTAAAATATATATAACTAAAAAGAAAACTAAATAAAATGAGGTTTTGGAAATAATTTAAAATTTTAATATAGTAATGAATGCATTACATAACAGGAGGTAATAGAAAGTCTAGTTTCAACACAGTGTTGAATATAAACCATATTTTGAAAAATCTTCAATAACTAATATGCTTTGACAATATCCCTGATTTCTGTGGTGATAAAGTCACAGGTCAAATGCTACTCTGTGTATGTGTGTTTGGTGTTTTTATTTTGCCTATTTCGTAATTTTTAAAAATACTAAATTTCACTTAAAGGTTAATGAAAATAAAGAATTAATATTTTTCCCACTAAGTTCAAGTACATCATGAATTCTACTACGGACTCCTTGGTGGTCTATGGACCATAGGTTAAGAATCCGGTAGGCAGATATGGAATAATAACAGAAATTGTGGTGGAAAAGAAAATAAGTTCTAATGCCTTCAGTGAATCAGTGGGAGGGACTAGAAGACCTACAACTGAGACCAACAAGGAAAAATGCAACAGAAAAGCTCAAAAAGAGCTGGCATCTTTTGAAGGAAGAAGCCACCACAAAAGGAAAGCCTTCAAAGAAAATCTAGGTTTCCATTAGAGCAAGAAAGAAGGCAAACATTCAAAGACAGGGCAAAGTAGGAGGGTCTGGGAAGTCCAGAGGAGTTAGTTAATGTCAGATTAGAAGACTAATTGGAGCTGAACAGGGAGAGAAGCATCTAGGTGCTTAATGACGATATGGATTGACTATGACTTCTGATGTGACTTAGGTCACAGAAAAGTGATTTGAATTGTAATAACTAATGAAAATTAATAAGGAAACAAATCAAACCGTGTGGACTGTATCCTCTTCATCTTCTGTCTCTACTGTCTAGTTTATGCCACTTGGACAACTGCTCCAGCCTCCTAACTTGCCTCCATGTCTTCACTGCTCCTCTACCCTACCACTCCCGAGGTATTCTCTACACTGACATTACTTTGATCTTACTGAAAGGCAAATCCAATCATGTCCCTCACTCCTAAACTTAAAACCTTTCAACCTTTGTATCCATATTACTCAGAGGATGACATTCAAATATCCTACCATGGCTCAAAGGTCCATCTTGATCTGAACCTTACATCCTCTCCAGACAATCTCTTCACCACTCTACCACCCGCACACTTTATGATCTAGATGTAATGAATAACCTAGAGTCCTTAAATGTGCACATGTTGCTTCCTGTGCCTAGAACCTATCCACACCCACAACTCATATCCCATCCCCTTAATCTGGCTAATTTCAACTCAATCTTTAGCAATCAGTTTGAACTACATGTTATGCCGGAGCCTTCACAACTCCTCAAGACTGGGTTTGAGGCCCACAGGCCTACTGCTTACCATTACATAGTATGTATACTATTCTGAAACTGTCTCTTATGTATGTTTACTCAACTAAGGTAAAAGTCCTTGAGAACAGGAATTGTTATTTTATTCACTAAACTACTCCTGAAATTTAGCAATGGTTCTAAGCATGTAATGGATATTCTATTAAAATTTGTTAAGTGAATAAATTAATGAATAGCTTTCTATCTTCCATGTCTGGAACACAAGCCATTGCTTCTTGCCTTGCTGATTCCTCCTCAACAATATCAAAGAATACCAGGTGTTATGCCTTTTATGTCTTCGATAGGAAAGCCCAGACTCTTCTCAACACTGATCAAAGAGCAGTCCCCTCCACTAAAAACAAGCATTAATTCTGTAAAGCAATACCATGGAGTAGGTAAGGAAAATATCCATTCAAAGGAAAGGAACACAAAATTACTTAAAAAGGATTTAATATTCAAAAAATCCCAAAGTTATATCTACCCACATCTAGTCAAAGTTACAGTTCTAATTGCATATATTCAAATATTATACTATATACTTGAAAGGAAATATAAATTAGCTCTGTAAATAAATTTTATACTTTATTTTTAAAAGACAGACCAATATTACCCATACACAAAAATCATCTACAGACATCAACAACTGCTTTCTTCTTGCCAACCTGACACTTCCCCGAGGAACCCATTCAGCTGATATCCAGGAAGTTAAATCGTTACAGAGTGGAAAATTACAACAACTCCTGCCAGTCTGGATTCTGCCTTTTCCTTCAATGCTCAGCTGAAATCACCTTTCCCAAGATCAAAGTTGACCTTACCACTTCCACTGAACCTTCTATACTGTTCCATCCCCTACCACACTGCACTACAACTGTATACTGATTCTGTACACTGTATCTGTTTCCCCACTGTTCCCAGAGGGCAGAGACAGTCTTATTCATCTCTGTATCCCTATAATAGTACCAGGCACTCAATAAATGCTTAATGAATGAATGGATGGATAAAAGGATGAATAAACAAGTCTGCACACCCTACTACATCTTGTATATTCAACTCTGAGAGCTCTTGATCTTATTCCCAAGTTTCTACTGATTTGAGGAGGAGCTCTCTAAACTATCCCATAAATATTTAAAGATTCTAAGATAGTACTTAAGTGTTACTACTGAATATCTAAGTACAGGAAGCTCTAATTAACTCATTAATGGTTCAGAAAGGCCCACCTGACTTAGTGAATAGTTTAAATTTCATATAACTTTTTTGATGTATTTTACCACATATATTCAGTTGCCCCTGTCCATGCTGGTATTTCTACTTTACCCAAAAGAAAGAGTATATTTTGAATATATAGTTTTACAGAAAAACTGTGGAAAATTTTATCACACTTTTTGCTTTATCACTGTTTTTAACATACCAAAGAAAATATAATAAGTTTATAAAAATGCAAAATGAACTTTAACTATAGTACAGAAAGCTTTATATCCTACTAGGCCAATTTTAAATAATTCTTTTGAGTCTTTTTTTAAAGCTAATGATTTATGTTCTAGTAACTGACTTGCAAGTTAGGCACATATTCAGATAACCAAATCAATTTATTTTCTTTCATTAAAATGATGTCTGATTTGGCATATATCCCACAAGACATCACAACTAGATAGGTACAAGAATAGTCTGCAGGTGGACAAAACCCAGTCTTGTTACGAATGTTCACCTGGGGAACTCACAGGTGTAAACAAGTCTCACAGAAAACATCAGGAATGTGCTGGAGTTGTCTCATAGCAGGCAGTCATATCGAGTGAGCCAGGAGGCCCATAGAGAACAGTGAAAGCTTCTCAAAGCAGTTATCAGAACCCACACCCAAAGTATCCCAGCTATCCTTTCCCTCCTCACAGCTCTGCACTGATCTGTAACACACACACCCCCTGTAAGATTCAGCTGCAAACGCACCACACCACCTCTCTGGCCATACATCAGGAAGTATTTTTAAAGGAGGTTAAAAAGGGACAGAACTGCCTCCCCTTACTGTGCTCTTCCCAACCTTTCTGCCTCTACAAGGAAAGCTTTCTTCTCAACCCAGGTATAAACAACGGAGGGCTGTAAGCCAAATTATTTTTTTCACCTTTCTATTACCCTAGCACCTTGGACTGCACTTTATACATAGTGAATGCTCAGACATTTGTAGAACGAACACTGTTCTACTAAAGTATATTAACTCTGCCCAGGGACCTCAATGCTAAAGTAATACCTCATTCCTTTAACGGAACAGCGTCCTACGAAATTAAATTCTGATAGTAACTCAAGAAATAACCTTGAAATGTGAAGTACTTTTGCAGGCCTTTAACAAAGCAACTTAAAGAGATGGGTTTTTAACATTAACACTTCCCAGGATTTTTCTATTTCATGTCTCTTAAATATTGTTATTCAGACAGATGACTACAACAGACACCATTCTTATATGCCTTCTCTCAAGCTTTGCCCAAAAGAGGCTTTCACATTAAGAAGTTCTAAATTAAAAGCACACATGCAACTTATATGTTGTGGGGGTGGCAACCTTTAAATGGAAAACATACTACTAACACACAAAGCATCAGCAGCAAATGCTTCCCTGAGCTCTAACTCACAGCCCTCAAAGTATCCATCCAGCTATCCTTTCCCTCCTCACAGCTCTGCACTGATCTGTAAGACACACACCCCCTGTAAGGTTCGGTTGCAAACGCACCACACCACCCCTCTGTCCATACATCAGGAAATATTTTTAAAGGAGGTTAAAAAGAGACAAAACTGAATGCAGCAGTTCAACACACTTTGGCTTAAATGAAACTCACCAAGCCCTATGAGGAAGGCAGACAAGGTGTAATTAGCCCTGCTTTACAAATAAGTGAACAATCAAATAACTGATTTGCCAAGGTCACAGAGTTAAGAAGTGGTGAAGTTCAGTCTTTCAACAAGAGTCTTCTGATTCCAAATCCAATGCTCTTTTCCACACTGCATCAATCAACAAGTAAGAAAGAATCTACTTTCCATGTGTCCTACTCTCAGGATTGCCATGCTTATTCTCCAACCTTCACCACAATGGAACCAGCAGCCTAAACTAGACTGTCTGCTGGATCCTTCCCTGGACTCAAGCCCTGGCTTGGTCAAGAGCCAGGCTAAAGCAAAAACTCAGAAGAGAACAGTGAGAGCTGAGGAGAGAGCAGCTCAGCCAGTGAGCCAATGTGAAGGGGGTCAACAAGGAATCCAGGAAAGACCGTCATGCATACATCTAAGACAAAGGCAGGAGCAAGGCATCAGTCAGCAATCCAGGCAAGTGGTCAGAAAGACTGACAGCAGGTCCTTGTCGAAGCTTCTCTACCCTGTACAAAGGCAAGACTCCATCTCTGGGAAGCCTGACCAGGACCAAGCCAGGACCAGATGCAAGGAAACTACAATACAGGCAGGTTATCAAAACAGCAATTCATTCTTTCATTTGTTCATTATGAAAATGCTTAACATATGCCAGACAATATGCCTGGAAGCCTTAATAACAACATTTTCTCTGCCTTCAAAAGGTTTAAACCAAAGAGAAAGACAATAAATAATGTACTGCTTTGATAAAAATATGCACAAGGCAGTATGGTAAAATCCAAAAGTTCTCACCAGTTGCAAGGATGAGAGGAGAGTTGAGAAATGGAAAAGGAAGATTAAGAAAGTTTCACTGAGGAGGAAACCATTTATTAATGTAAGATCAGAGCAAGAGGGCTTCTAGAGTGGCCTGTTGAAGACACTCCATAACATGACTGTTTCTAGAACTTAGGGTAAAGACTGTGGGTTGGCAATATGTAAGGACAGAGTCACATAATAAAGATTAAGGGCAGTGTCTGGATGAAAAGGCGGGGGGAGAAATGTAGAATGCCCATTAAATATGAACGAACCTAAAAAATATCATCCTGTAGAACACTATTCAGCCATAGAAAGGAATGAAGTAGTGATGAATACAACATGGATGAACCTTAAAAACATTATGCTAAGGGAAAGAATTCAGCCACAAAAGAACACATGTCATATGACTCCATTTATATGAAATGTCCAGAAGAGGCAAATCTATAGACAGGAAGTAGACTGTCTAGGTTGGGAGTTGAGGATAACTGGAAGTAACTGCTTAGGGTACAAGGTTTCTTTGTGGTTGATGGAAATGTTCTAAAATTGATTGTGATGATGGTTGTACAACTCTGCTTATACTAAAAATCACTGAATTGTATACTTTAAATGAGCGAACTGTACGCTATATGAATTATATCTCAATAACGCTGCTACAAATATGCCATTGTATATTCTCATAAAAGTTCAAACATAAAAATTGCAGATGGTTTTATTATCGGCCTTAAGAAGCCATTTGAAAGCTGAGTCAGCACAGTGAAGTGTACGGGTTTAGAGATATGTGGAACAAGATTCAAGCCACAGCAGCACCACTTGCCAGCTGTGTGTACTCAGGTGAGCTATCTACTTAACTTGTCTGACCCTCAACACACTCAATGGTAAAGTGAAGACAACATCTACCTTGCAGGGTGAGAAATCGCATACATCATCTGCATAACTGCTCCACATCGCTAGTTTTCTAAACACTATTATATGAAAAATGTTATCTAGAGAAGTTTACATAAATATCCTTCTCTTAGAAACTATCCATAGGAATAAAGCATAAACATTCCATTTTTTCAAATCTTTCATGTCAAGATCTATGTCTCATTCATCTCCACATGTCCACCTTACCCAGGTGCCTAAGATGGTACTTTGGATATCACAGGTGCTAAACATTTTTCGAGTGCTTACCATGTTCTAGGCATTCCGTTTCACATTTGATAAAGTGAATTTGAATTCAAAGCCTGGTCAGTAGAAGGCTATGCTTTGCCCTCTATATCACACTTATACATTTTTGGTAGTTTTGTTTATTTGGGTCTTGTTGTTCTTGTTACTCCTTTACCATTAACCAGAGTCACATTCAAAACTATATTTCTCAGAATAAATGTACTTGAATATACAAAAATCTGTAATGGTGCTAAAAAGATGTAAATTACTTATAAGAAAGCCTATTACTTTCAACATGCAGAACATACAGAAGGCATCCTTGATTCTCTCATTTTTAAGCAAATTTTTTTTTTGCTGAGGAAGACTCACCCTGAGCTAACATCTGTTGCCAATCTTCCTCTTTTTGCTTGAGGAAGATTTGCCCTGAGCTAACATCTGTACCAGTCTTCCTCTATTTTGTACGTGGGTCGCTGCCACAGCATGGCCCCCAACAAGTGGTGTAGGCCCGGGAGTCAAACCCAGGCTGCCAAAGCAGAGTGCACCGAACTTAACCATGAAGCCACAGGGCCAGCCCCTAAGCAAAATTTTTTTAAATACACACATGATATTTTAGTCTGGTTTCCTTTAATTAGCGACTACATATTCCTGAAAAGCTGACATGTCTTTAGCTTTTTTTCCTCCCTCTTTTTGAGGTGTGCAATTCATCCCCAAAGAAGGAAAGCTGATTTGAATGATTCAAAGTTGACTAACAATTTGTGATTAAACAAATTTAACATATCAACTGGTCCCTTTTACTATTTAAAAGCAACAATTTAATGTATTTTACCAGTTCTGCCTCTTATTTTAGCATGATAAAAATGGTACGTTTCCAAAACACGCGGTTTTTAGCAATTTCAAAGATGTTAGTGCAGCACACCATCAACATGACATGGTTAGTGAAGATTAACAAAGGAAACGTGGAGGATAACCTTACCACATCATCCGTCAGTGTCCTGATATTTAAGTGCTGCAAATGAAAGAAACCAATCGTATCAGTAATTTATAACAGCTTTTTTTATTTTAGTTAGAGTACATTTAAAATTCTACAATGCTAAGTTGAATGTAATTAAATTCCTGACAGTCTAATAAAAATGTATGATATATTGTTTTAATCACTTTCTCAAGAAGATGGACAAAAGTTACACTAAATGTGGTAGTTTCAAACGTTTCTTAAAATTTCTTGGATTTGTAAACCTCACAAACTAGAAACCTAACTGTGGTATAATAAATATATTCTCCCAATTAAAAATATTAATTACCGTTAAGTATATGGACTTAACACAATGGATAGAGATTTACATATGATTTTCAGAAGTTTTTCATATTATGACACAGTGAAACTTTAAATCTACCATTAGCATGCAGCATAGTGGATAATGAAGTACTTTACTGGCTTAATTAACTTAAACAATTCTAGTAACGAAGAAGAGAGTACTGGAATGACTATTTGCATCTTTAACATCAGTTTGATTTATCACCAGTGGTGACAGTAGACACTTTTCAATTTCATTGCTAGCTTCTTTGAGAGCCCTTTTGCTGATTTCCTTGCTAGACAAACATAAGGCCACTTTAAAAAGTGAATAAATTAGTTTCCTGCAAAGTGGAGTTCAAAAGAAAAAGTATTTAGAGGGAGAAAAAACCAAATCTAAGTTTTATAAACTTGGAGTTGGGCAAGATTTTATATTCAAGTAGCTGGAATCAATTTCCAATTCTCCCTCCTCTTATTCATTGTAGCATTAGATCTTTGAGGGCAGAGAAAGGGTCAAGTGCATTTTAATAGGAAATCAGATCTACCACTTTATAAGTACCAGCTCTGGTGGTCTAGTGGTTAAGAGTCAGCGTACTCACCACCAAGGCCCGGGCTCATTTCCCAGTCAGGGAACACCACCACCCGTCTCAGTTGTCATAAACTGTGGCAGCTGCATGTCGCTGGGATGCTGAAAGCTATGCCACCAGTATTTCAAACACCAGCAGGTTCACCCATGGTGGACAGGTTTGAGCAAAGCTTCCAGACTAAGACAGACTAGGAAGAAGGTCCTAGCCACCCACTTTCGAAAAAACTGGCCATGAAAACCCCTATGAATAGCAGCGGAGCATTGTCTGATACAGCGCCAAACTCAACAGCACTAACAACTTTATAGGTATAAAAGAACGTGTTAGCATTCATCATCTAACAGAATAACTGGCACACAGTTAAATTCAACATTTATTGACAGAATAAAATTTATCATTCATGTTTGTGTACTGGAATATTCCTTTATGATCATGAATCTACCTCAACGATGATCCAGATTAAAAATCTGTACAATGTAAATCACTATCCCAGATTCTCTTCTTTCTGTTGCCAAGATGTTGCTTCTTCTAGTGCAGAGAAAACATTAACTGGAGAGACACAGAATGAGTTTTGTATCTACCAAAGAGAACACAGCTGAAGAAATGAGCACACCACTAACCATTGCCACACCACTAGGTTCCAGACTGAATAGCCTGTTAAATTAGGAACAAAGAAGTAACAATACTCAGTTACAAAGGGTGAGTATTTAGTTCTGGACTGTAGAACTTGCTTTTAATCAATACTACTTTCAGGCCTTGAAATTAACAAGTATGCACAGAGGTCCTTAATAGTGGGTGTGATCCTAGGCAGGACTATAAAATTTCTGAGGCACTTAGGGCCACAGTCTCATCCCGGGGACCATTACTAGAATTAAACCCAAATCTGCATGGCTGTCAAGTTTGCAGAGAAAGGAGCCATGCAAAGGCTGCATGGGGCTCCCTTCCTCTAACTGCCTGCTGTCTGTGTGCTTTCCTGTCAATAGAGCTTTCTAGCATTGCAGTTGGTTAACCATGTCTCTCTCATTCTCCAACCAGAGTTATCACCCCAATCACAACCCACATCACACCTGAAAGGGGCCATTTCAAGTTCCTCTGACAAGAAGAAAGGAATATAGCCAACTTCTGACACAACAGCATTCTAGGTGGCCTAATGCTTAGAAAGTAAGGCCAAAAAAAAAGCATAACGCTGAAATTCTGTTTAGAATAGGATGTCACAATAGAGAAAACATCTACTCACACAAATGAAATATTCTCAAATACCAGTTTCAGTTGCCTAAGGAAAGTGTCATAAAAGTGATGTTAAACAAGACAGGACACTGAAAATAGACAATTTTAAGAGAAATGAGAGTAGAGCTGATGCAAGACTTATAAACTAAAGACTACATAGACGATATAGAAAGTAAACACCAGATAAGAAAAGTAGGGGATGTGGGTTACATGATGAAAAATCCAGAAGATGTAAATATCCAAGAGGAACACCTTTATCTATCTTCAAAGGCCTAAAATTGGACGGCCTTTTAAATCAGAGTTGGACTCATAACTTTCAGAAAAAGGACAGTCACTCTTGTGAAGAAACAATACACCTAAGGATCCATTTTTGTCATAGTTTTTTTTTTTTTAATATATATCCTTAAACCATCTCATTGAGGGTTGAGCTTTTAAAAGAATTCCATTAATTTGTTAAATGTTTCATCTGGTTTTTTTTAAACTATATAAGCACACATGAGTTCCGTTACAAACTATATTATATACAGTCTTTCACAAAAAAAGAACGTGATGAATTCCAACAGATTTATAATGCAGGGGTAGCTTACACAGAAAAATAAGAAAACTCAAAGGAACGTAAGTGTGGGAAGTTTAGCAGTCTGAGAGAAAAGCAAGAAGCTCAGGCCAAGTTCATTATTCCTTCTCTTCTGGAAAACACTTACCTATCGATTCGCGCCACCAGCAAGAGAAGCCCGTAGGGCAGGAAATGACAGCAAATTCAAGGGCCCGTGACAGGACTGGAGATATTGACTAACAGAGTAAACGGCTGGAAAACTGATCTAAAAATTTTGGTTTCCGTGTCAAAACAGTAAAGCCGGAATAAGTTTCACTTCAAGATTTAGCTTTCAGAAAATAGAGATTACAGAGCTATTTGTTTACACATCTGCAATCCGAAAGAAACCACTCAAGACATGCCAGCATTAAAAAATTTGAATAGATCTAAGCATGAGTCATTTCCCCCCAAAAGTGAAATGCCCAATCACAGCCCACTTCAAACATGACTGAAAGAAAAATAAACACAAAATACTTAATGAAAAAATGTAAAGGTTATATCAAGTGGCAACCTTTCATAGGATGTTTGATTAATATCAAGTTGATTATAAAGTTTACATTATCTCAAGGTCTTACCTGTTTATAGATTTCTAAAAAGTGGAGGGAGGAGAAGGAAGAGAGGGAACAACTGACATAAAATCCTCAGATAATTTTGTGAGATTTTGGCCTTGCTTTCATAGAAACAAAACTACAAGTGTGACATGTTTAATTAAAAAAAATGAAACTCTATTATAAAAAAATATTGCTTTTATACTGTACGTGAGGTACTGTTTAAATGCCTGGTTAACCAAGACACTTACAAAATGAAGAAGCATTTGTTTTATAGCTACCAGCAACACTCTTTACCGTATCCTCTGGTTGGGGAAAAGAGGAACCTCACACATCAATCCAGTTCATGAGTAGCATTTGCTGATATCCACACCAAGAAGGAAATATAAACATAAAATCAACTATGATTTGGAAGCAAATAGGAACTCTTTTTAAAAATAACTCAATAGGGGGGCTGGCCTGGTGGCATAGCGGTTCAGTTCATGCTGTGGCAGCCCGGGGTTCGCGGGTTCAGATCCCAGGGGCCAGCCGATGCACTGCTTGTCAGCCGTGCCGTGGCGGCGTCCCATATAAAGTAGAGGAAGATGGGCACGGATGTTAGCCCAAGGCCAGTCTCCCTCAGCAAAAAAAGAGGATGGGCAACAGATGTTAGCTCAGGGCTGGTCTTCCTCACAAAAATAAATAAAAAATAAAAATAACTTAATAGGAACTCTAGTGTCACATTTGGAAAAAAAAAAAAAGAAATTCAAAAGCATACCGTTTTAGACATATTAAAACATTTACACCTAAATATGACTTTGTGATCTTTAGTTGTATCACCTGGCCTATGATTCTATAGGTGTTATTAATGCTGTATAGCAATGTGAAAGAATAAAACTGGTGATAATAGCAAAATATAAACAGTTCTGAACACAGAACCACTGGTAATTGGTTAAGGTGTGGAATTAAAGCACATCTGGGCTCTTTCCCTAAGCCAAAAGCTCACCCTTCTTCCTGTGTTCCCATATTCTTCAGCTTGCTAATTCTATTTTCTCCCTAAAAAGTGAGGAGCACAACATATATATAGGTAACAACGTTTTCTGCTAATGGCCGTTCCTAGGATGAATGGTCAAAAGGATCACTCTGGAATTGAAAGAGTGAAAAACTCTTTATAGATTTTTCTTCAAAAGAACATAGGATCTGAAAAAAAAGGGAGAAACACAGAACATAAGCCTCTATATTCCCATTTAAGCAAGGCATCAAAACTTTCATTGAAGACAGTACATGCTGTCAAAAAACAGACCCAGAGCTTTCAGAGCACTGTGCGAAATGCTGTAAATATCAAGAGGTATGAAGCAACAGTCCTCTCCCCACCAACTTAGTTTACAAATAAGTAACAAAGACCAGATAAATCGCGTAATACAAAGCAACATATAAACTCCTGAGGTCCACGTGCAATGAAGAAAAAGATTCCAAGCTGTAGCCCAAGACTTTTAGCAAATTTTACTTTTTCTTTCACTGGTTAGCACATTTGAACTAGCAGAGAGCAAAGGACCTGCCCATTGACGTCAGGCTCATGATAGCCACCACGAAGTGTCAAGCTAGTAGGCTTGGATCACTGTCATCAGAGCCAAATATATGGTAATATTTTAAAATAGTTTTTAGCTATTGCAATTTAATTACATTAAATTTACATCATTTAACTAGGTCATTAAGAGGAATTACCAACTAGAGGAAAACCTGTAAGATTAATGCCTCAAACGCACTGGACTCGGACCCAATTTTCATAAACTAGACTCTCTAGACCAGCTGATTGTCAGTATGCACAAGAAACACACCAAGATTATCTTTGTAAAAATAGACTCAAGGGCCTCAGTTTCCCAAGATTCTGATTCAATGTCTACGGCAGGGCTTAGGAACCTGCCTGCTTAAGAGGCCCCACGGGCAATACTAATGCAGCAAGCCCAGGACCATGTGAGAACCCCTGGTCCACACTCCACCACTCGAGCCATTAAACATTCCCTCAGCCTGCACACATACAAATCTCTCCTCCCGTGGCTCACTTTAAAACCGGTGTCCCTGAAACCAGCTAAATGAAAGGCACAGATAAGTACAAGAGGATTTCAAAGTGAGAGACAGTGAGCTGGTACAATTGGGAAAGACTTTACCGCCATAAAGTGACAGGCACCAATTAGTACTGTTTTAAGAGAATTCAACAATCTCTAGTGTGTAGGACGAATTACCAATGCAGCATTTACTCCAATGCTTAGTCTGTCTCTAAGGTGCAACTCAATCTCATACGCGTATACCTGGTACTAAAGTATCCAAGATTGTTCATTATATCAAACCATGACACGACACTATTTGCTGGTCAAAATGAATCAGTAATAAGTTACTGACTGACACAAAGTTATATCTTAAGGGAGAAAAAGCAAAGATCAGTCCTCTCTTAATCATAATCTGTGGGTGATTATGATATGTTCAAGTGTTGCTCCTTTCAAAGTCCAGGTTATTTCTTTTCCACCTATACACTTAGGAATATGTATTTTAACCTAACATTTCTAGTCCACACACCTGTGTTTATTTTAATCTCAATGCCAATTATAAACATTGTAGAAATGTAGTTTTATTACTACTGACCATGACACTGAACCACACCTACAGAGTCTATCCAAGGGTCATGTCCCGGGCTACTACACAACACACCTAGATGTGAAAATATTCTTCAAGGGCTCCAGATTTAACACCTCAGAAGGGTCCAAAAATAATACTGAAGCTTCCATAGCGCCGAGGACAAGAATAGAGCTGGCTCTTTGATACTGAAGAAAAGCTTTTAAGTTGAGTGGCTTTTCATGTGGTCCTTTTTTTAGTCTGAAGTGGATAAAAATGAGAGAGGAGACATTAGGAACAGGTGAGAATTAGGAAAAGCTCTCCAACTTCTTTTAATCTGTTCATTTATTCAAAACCATAATCCTGCCTATCTCAGAAAGATAGACACCTGTCCATGGTCCATTACCAAGGCCTGTCCACCCCCATCCACCCAAGAATCCAAACTTCCCTTCATAATTCCTTCTTTGGGAAAGAAGAGTCATCAGGAAAGTTCAGCTTTCAGGAGGAAGCATCATTCAAGCGATCACAGAAGTTAAAAGAAAAGATTCATTTCTAAGAGAACACAAGGTTTTCAAAGGGATCAAGAGGCTACAACATCACTGCTGGAAAACAGCTACCTCTCTAGAAAAACCAATTATCAAATTGTTACTTGGACCCCTCACCTACATTACACATCACAGGGGCTGGACTAACAAGTCGTTTTTTTATTCTAACAGAAGTCTAGTGTTCTTTTTCCTTCAATAAACTCACTCAACATTGAGGTAAAATTAAAGGAAAAACATAAAGGCAAATTCTTGTAACATAGGTTTAATACCTATTTTAAGATGTTCTCCTCAGCTGTTCCAGTTCCTCTCACCTATACTACACTGGGTCAAAAACTCTTCTGCAATGGGTATAGGAAAAAGCAAGCCAAATCTTTGAACCACCTTACAAGTAGGTTCAGTTCTAGGTCACAAGAATCCAAGACCTTTTTCATTATCTGGAGAAGGCTGAAAAGTATTTAAAGTATTAGCTGGAAGATTTAAAATGGACCCAAAGCTTCCAGAATCACCTTGAAGCTTATCCAAACTACTAAGTTACTTCTGAGAGTGCCTCAGCCTCCCCGATGTGTTGTCCAAGACAAAAATTTAGACTGAATATTCCCAATGCTAATATAGCCCCACATGTCATTTTTTATATATTTGAGAAGAATTTCATTTGTTTACATTCTAGCATCACTATAATGAAAGCAATGTGGTTAAACCTTTCTAGAGAGCAATTTGGTGAAACAAATCCTATGTTCACATTCTTTAACCTAGTAATTCTACTTCTAGAATCTATACTTGGGAAATAAGAAATAAAACCAAAGGTTTATATACACAAATATGTATCACTACAGTTATTTTAAGTAGCTAGAATTGTAACCACCCTAAAACTTCTCAGAATATGGGAAAGATTAAATAAATAATAGTCCTGCCATATGGACTATAATGACATAGGAAAATGCTTACAATATATGGTTACATGAAAAAAAGCATTTAAAATTGCATATGCAATATAATTCCAACTTCATTAATACACATATTTATGGAAAAAATAAGACAGAAACCATTGTTAATTTTATATACCTGGATTGTGGGATTTGGAGCAATTTTTTTCATATTTTCCTGCATTTTCCCAGTTGTCTAGAATGAGCATATTTATTTTTATAATGAGAAAAGCTTTTTACGTTACTATGGATAATACTTTTCACACCAAGCAGAGAATACAGATTAGTTCCTTTTCAAATAAAAATGTATGTATTAGCACGAGAAATAAAGATGAAAATCTAAAGAATCTAATAAATACTGTGAACACAGACTTTTTAATAGGCTGGGTTTTTTAATGCATATTTTCAAATATGTCAGAATACATTAAGCACATTATTCATTTGTTTTCTAATTCACATATATAAATTAACCAATCTCAAAAAGCTCCTTGGTTTTGTGAATTATTGATGTTGTCACCTGCTAGAGACTTAATTCCAAGAAAAATATACGAATACTACATCACAAACACAAATCCTTTTGACACAAATTCAATTTCTGTGGCAACAATAATATATTGACTTAGCTTTATTTTTCTATTTTATGACACTTATTAATGGCAGAGATAAAAGAAATCTATCATTTTTCTTTATTGTAAATGTAAACGATCTCATGCTACCTTGAGAAAGTTAAGGTACATACCACTTAATTGATAACCTAACCCCTTAATGCAAATGAGGACATGATACCAAAATATAAGAAATAAGATATAAGACTTACAATTTTTCAAGCAAGATCTTGTCTCATATCCTAACTTTTTTTCTATTACACAATATAATTAGGCTGCCAATATGTGCAAGACACTACATTAAATATAAAGAGGACCCAGTCCCTGCCCTTAGAAGCTTAAAACCAAAAGAGCAGCAAGACAAGTTAATAACCAAAATACAAGACAGTGTGATATGCACCATTACAGAGGTATTCAGTGGTCTCTACTGAATTGTAACAAGCAGTCTCTACTTGCTAATTATATATGATTAAACACACACTAATTAATATGCAAACATTATAGCAATGATCTAAGGCTAAAGTCAAATTAATTTTTAGCCACGATTTAGGTAAAACTTGTAATACAGTATTTGTTCTTACCGAATGAGAGATTCCTGAAGCATTCATTCAGCCAACAAATATTTATTAAACATTGCTGTTCTTGATACATCAGCAAACAGAACAGACTCCTGTCCTAAAGGAACTTACCTTCTACTGGGGAAGCAGACAATAAACATAATAAGTCACAGAGGACATTAGAAGGCGATGAGTGCTCTGCTAAAAATGAGAAGTAGTTCAGGGAAGGCAGGGCGTGAGGGTTTGCACGTTGCGACTGTAAATGTGGGGACCGGGGTCGGCGTAGGCCTAATGGAATAGTCACGAATGCTTGAGTTTAAAACAAGTTATAAATAATCAACTTAAACAATAAGTAATAATTGAATCCGCACATTATACAAGACACAAAGCGGGGAAGGAAACAGGGCTGTTCTCACATAACCATTTACTTCAGGGCCCTTTAAGTGGAGGTTTGGTTTTGCCGCAAGGAGTCCTTGACTAGAAAGTATTAGAAATACTCCCAAAACACTGTAAAGCCCACAAAGGCAATTTTCGGACAAACTCAGTTAATTCTATTGCATTAACAAACCCAATTTTTTAAATATAGAATTAGTCTAAGGCAGGGGGTGGAGGGAATAACCCAAGAGGTTTGAAGAAAAGGTGAGAAAAAATTTTAATTACAACATAATCCCTCAGACCCCTCAGAAGTCTGAGTGTCAGCCCCAGGGAGTCCTCCCTCAGGGTCTGACACAAATGGAATAGTGCCCCTCAGATATCTGAGCACAGCCACAGGGACCCTGTCGGACAGCACCTCCTTTCTGCCCTTTTCCTTCCAATACTTTCGTAAGCGGTTCCAGTATTCAGTCGACCTACCAAGGTTTCTTTTTCCTCTCTGGGCTCTGACAGAGACACTGCCCCTGTCCCTTCCTTCTCTGTACCTGTGCTCAGGCTGTTCCTGTTACCCTGATCATCTGCCTACTCACCTTTCATATACCAGCAGCTTCAGGAAGATTCTCTAGCTTCCCCTGCATCAAGCACGCCCCACCTGTGAGGGACTTATATACTGCCTTGCATTTACCGGGCAGAGGCAAACGGCCAGGGTTCTAGAATCAAACTCACCTGGATTGGAATCCTGCTCTGATATTGATCAGTTGTGTGACCTTGGGCACTTAAACCCTCTGAGCCTCAGCTTCCTTATTTGTACCAGGAGAATAGAAAGCATCTGCCCTCATAGGCTGGTTAGGAGCCTTAATTAGAAAGCCAAGTAAAGCACACAACGTTGCACACCAGGTGGGGAGGACGCTTTAATAAATGTTGGTCCCCTTCCTTCCCACTAACATCCCCACAGGCGTCACCCTGGTTCAGGTCATCATCATTATCCTCCAGGCCCCACTCAACAGTCTCCTCCCCCCAGGCCCTATAATCCTTCTCTAATCATCTTAAATGCATTTGTAATTGATGTGAATGAGTGCAGGTCTCCCCACTGGGCTTGGGCTCCTTGAGAGCAGGAATTTTCTTCACGGTCACTTTGCCAGCAGCTCTGTTTTGCTGGGTGTCAATTATATTGGACCATCTTCTTTTCAGCTGCTGGGGCCTCTCATGTGTTATCATTTTCTTTGGGCCTCAGATCTTGGGACTGAGAACTCCAAGCAGTGGCTGTTTCCCAATGCCATCCCTAGAGCCAGCACGTTGCCTGGGCCTCAGGAGACTGACAGCTAGATGGGTGAATGAGACGTGAGGTAAGCACACAAAGTAGGTATCGCACATATAAATTGATAGTAGGGTTGGGTCAACCTTCATTACCATCAAGAAATGATGATCCCACCTCTGTGCACTCATAGCTCTTTTGTTTACAATTTCCTTGGGTCACTGATCACTATCTTTCAGTTTGTGTTGATGTCTTTTCTTTTTCCTTTTTTTTTAAATTGTGGCAGGGACCTTGTTTCCCTCATCTTTGAACCCCTATACCTACCACAGTGCAGGGAACATTTCAACCTGACTACCCATGAGAATCACCTGATGAGTTTTTGTTTTCTTTCCTAATACAGATGCCTGAGTAATACCCTAAACCAACTGTATCAGAATACCCAAAGGTGGGGTCTGCCATAATTGCTTTAAAGCTCCCCCCGGGTGACTCTAATGTGCAACCAGACTTAGAAACCACTAAAGTGGGCAAACTCTCATGAACTCAGTTTTCTAGTACCAAGACTATCCTCAAAGAATCTCCAAAGACTCACAAGTAGGTATGGTAGACGCGTGTTGTTATCTGCCTCGTGCACGCAATCTCTTCTCTATGTCATGGTGGGGCTCAGCAGTCTTCATTGTTCTTTGTGAGCCAGCCCTGGCCCCAGATGATGTGAGCAGAGCTCAACACTTAAACCCAAACAAGGCCAATCAAATCCTTACTCTCCCAGAAACCTGGATTTGGGATTCAGAGATGAGAATCAGGATCTGTTCTTGCATGGACCAAGAGTATTCATGCATATCTGCAATTGTGAGGCTCTGGGCTAGGCTGTGTGAAGATCAAAGCAGTAGAAGCCACACTATGCAGGGATACAACAGTGGAGCAAATGCCTAGTGAGAAGCAAAATGAGACTGTATGACCCCTGAGAGGAGAGAATCAGAGAAGCTGCCAGCTTTCTGTTCTCAGTTCCAATCCCTAGCAAGGCCTAGCTACACTTACTGTGCTTGATCCCAGGAAATACCCCTATGTGTCTTTACAACTGCCTTTTCCAAGCTTAAACTAGATATTGCACTGGGGGTGGGGGTGGGCTGGAGTGGGGGGTCTGGTCCTTTAAGCCAAAAAAGGCCTTGACTGAGACAGAATCCAAGATGGCAAAATGGGTCCCTAGGTACCCATATGACATAGGCTGTCTCATCATCATTACTACCACCACTTACTGAGCACTTCCCATAATGACTAATACACCAACAATCCTATAAATTAGCCCTCATCCCCATCTCAGAGATCAGGAAAATGAACATCACAGAAGTGATTTGCCAGAGCTGACAGAGTGGCCAGGCTGGGATGGAACCTTGCTCACTGTGACTCCAAAACCCAGGCTCATTCCCCTTCCCTTCTCTCAGTCCCCACTGCTCCACGGGACAGCTGCTGTTACCAAACCTAGGCAGGAAGACTTACACTGGAAATGAGCTGTTTATGGACAATGCATTTGAAAACGAAACCTTAACAAGAAAGATGAGCATAATTCCAACTGGATGATTATTAGGTGTTACAACACTGACTACAAAGTTCTATCTTAAAAGTTCAGGTGAGTGAGTATAAGAAGGTGAGGATGGGGGGAATTTAATTTCTGTAAACTGACTAAGCTAACAAGAAACTATGTTTTGCTAGACAGTTTCCTCCTTTATTTTTTAAAGTTCTCTCATACATATAATAGAAATGTAATGAATAGTTTTTTTATTTCTTATTTGTAGAATTTAAGCTTTAGTATATACAAGTCATATAAACCATGCCCTCCCAATTCAGACTAAAACATAAGCCACAAAAATATCTACATTCCAACAGACCATTAAAAAAAAAAACCACTCAAGTCAGAAATTAATTACAGGGCAATAGCTAATTAAAGAAAATTTCATTTTTAAATTATTGATAAAGTTCGAACTCTTTTTTAAATACCTAAATCACCACTAGGTTTTCTTGCATAATTTGAATACTACTTTTTATTACTACCCTCTAAATTGGTTTGTCACTGAAAATGAGTCAAAAGGTTTACTGCATATTTACAAGGCTAACATCTAAAAAAGGGAGAAAAAGAGCACAATTCCAGCTCTTATATGAGTCCCAGTACTACGCATAAAATGTGGGTTACATTTTACATCTCTTTTAGAAATATTAACCAAGCAGGATATAGTTATTGAGCATCTAAGCTAACAAGACATCATGCCAGGCCTGGCACATAAAGGCCCATAAAACACAGCATCTGCCGTGAAGGACTTCACAATCCAGTAGGTTCTAGAGGAAAAATAAATACCTGGGTCACTTATTTTCCCTTTTTGGTGATATAAAAAATAATATAAGTAACTGTCCTGCCAGGGCTACACATACAGAAATACACCGATTCCTCACCTCAATGCTTTTCATTGCACTTGTCATCCCAAGGAATCTGGAGACATAAATCCTTTTATGGGATTAGATACAGAGCAGCCCAATACTGAACCAAACTTGCACTGACTCATATGATGACATAGTGAAATTCCAACACATAACATTTTATGTCACAAGTTAGGTTTTGAACACACCAGTTTCTGTAGTCAAGCTGCAAGGTCAAGCAACTGCAGCCTAAATTGCCCTTGGCAATCTTCCAGCAATGCCAAAAGCAACTTCAACAATGACTCTGCAGCAATAACCCAAGTATATTTGTAGAGGACTTCTAAAAGTACATAGTTTTCTGTTGATTATCGCACCATTCAAACACATTAATATAACAAGTCGACAAAGGTTATGGGGAAGTCAGCAGCTGACAGCCACAGGCATGGGAAGGCACCCAATGATCCTAATAACCTAATGCAAATTACTGAGGACTGCAGCTCTTGCAAGAATATGAAGATAATTCTCCCATATCTGTTTATTATTATTGAGATACAATTTACATATAACACTGTGTAAGTTTAAGGTGTACAATATGTTGATTTGACACATTTATTTATTGCTGATACATATATGATTGCCACTGCAGCTTTAGCTAACATCTCTATCACGTCACATAGTCATCATTTTTTTGTGTGGTGAGAATATTTAAGATCTAGTCTCTTAGCAACTTTGAAGTACATAATACAGTACTTTTGACTATAAACACTATGCTGTGCTTTAGATCTCCAGAACTTATTTATCATCTAGTTGTAAGTTTGTACCCTTTAACATCTCCCCAATTCCCCCACCCTCCAGCCCCTGGTAACCACCATTCTACTCTCTTTCCACAAGTTCAGCTTTTTCAGATTCCTCATGTAAGTAATGTCATACAGTATTTGTCTTTCTCTGTCTAGTTTATCTCACTTAGCATAATGCCCTCGAGGTCCATCTATCTTGTCACAAATAGCAAGATGTCCTTCTTTCTCATGGCTGAATAATATTCCATTGCACATATGTACCACATCTTCTTCATCCATTCATCTGTTGACAGACACTTAGGTTGTTTCTATGTCTTAGCTATTGTGAATAACACTGCAATAAACACAGGCATGCAGATCTTTTTGAGATCCAGTTTTCGTTTCCTTTGGAATATATACTCAGAAATGGGATTGCTGAATCATATAGTAGTTCTATTTTTAATTTTTTGAGGAACCTCCTCACTGTTTTCCATAGTGGCTGAACCAATTTACATTCCCGCCAACAGTGCACATGGGTTCTCTTTTCACCACATCCTCCCCAACACCTGTTCTCTCTTGTCTTCTTGATGACAGCCATTCCAACAGATGTGATCCCATGCCTGTTTCTGTCATCACTGATGTTGTTTTGCTCATAAACCTATCATTGAGGGCAGCTTCAGAGGCTATGAAACTGTATCATCTTTGCTGGAATAAGATATGCATGTTATCGAGCAGGAGTAAATTATCACATCATTGGAAGACAGTCTGACATACAGGCGAAGGCTCTGAGGGCCACAGGCAGTCCCTTGAAACATGAATTGGGGCCAAAGTCCGTCAGTAGCCATTAACCACATAAGGCTATTTAAGTTAATTCAAGTTAAATCAAATTAAAAATTCAGCCCTTTGGTACCATTAGCCACATGTGGCTAGTGACTATCAAATCGGACACAGCAGAACAGAACATTTCCATCATCACAAGAGTTCTACAGATCAGCACTGATCTAGGTGGTGGTAAAAGCTAAAGAAATGGATGAGCTCATGCTGGAAGGAGGTAAAAAGTAAAACAAGTAAAAGATCAAAGAGAGTCCTTGGGAACACTAATTTAGAGGATAGGAAGAGGGATGAGCAAAGACTAGAAGAGAACATGTTATAGCAAAGGCTTCAAGAAGTGAGGGGTCAGTGCTAATACTTGCAAGAAGTCAAGTAAGATGAAGCTTGAAAATCAGCCACTGGGTTGGCAGTTGTTGATCTGCCAAAGCAATTTCAGTGCAATGACAGAAGCAAAGACAAGGTGTAGGAACCAATGGGGGGTGACCGAATCCCTCCTTCATGAGCGCACTCTACCCTTCACAATGCCATTGTAGCAGCAGCAACAAGCTAAGAGCTGTTTAGTATTTATGTGTTGACCCCCATTATAACACATGGAATCATCATCATGTCTAACCTGCAATATAAGTACTATTGTCCCCATTTCCTAAATGAAGAAACAAAACAAAAAACAAAGTAATCTTCCCAGGTCACACAGGTATCAAATACAGATCCAGGTTAACTCCAGAGCCTGAGTTCTTAAAGATTACACAACACGGACTCCCCGGGAGCACTTCGCGCTTGTTAGTTCACACCTCCCTTCTCCATACCAGACTGAATGTGAGCCTCTTGAAGTCAGGGACCAAACTGTATCCACCTGTGCTATGGTAGAAAGGGCATTCAAATATTGACTGAATAAATGAAAACAACTAATTCACAGAATCTGGCTATAAAGGAAGGAAGCAGAGCATGGTATTCAGGGAGGGCAATGGGTCAAGGGAAAGTTGGAGAGGGAGGTTTTTGGTATTGCTTCCGCTTTTTCTTCTATAATAGAAGATATTTGAGCATTCTTATAGGATGGAGCCTGTAAAGAGTGAAACATTCCTAATGGAATGGGGCTGGGTCAAGAACAGTGGTCAAGGGACTAACCTTGAACAGGAAAATAGACATTTCTCTGTGGATATTGGAGGAGAAAGGAAGAAGAATAGTTGCAGATATAGAAGATTACAGCTGCAATAGCAGGAAATTGAGCAAGTTCAAGCAATATGGCCTTTATTTTCTCTCTGAAGAAGGTGTCAAGGTGAGTGTCAGGAGTAACCATCTCTAAGATCTTTTAAGTGAATGCCATGGTATGTTCTCGTGTGGGTACAAAGTGTGAGCTTTACACATACACGTAGAATATCATTAAAGGATACAAAAGAAAATCATAAAAGTCATCATTGCCTCTGTACAGGAAAAACCTGAAGTGGCGGTCTGGGATGTAAGAGTCGTAGTGAATTTCACTCTGTACTCTTACACTGTTGGGTTTTTTAAGAGGCACATACATTACTTTTACAATTTAAAAAACTATTTACAACAAAAAGGAATCAGGCCCATAGAGAAGGTAAAGAGAGGGATAACAGTTTAGCGTAAAGGCTGAGAGAAACAAAAAAGGAGGTAACCAAAGAGCTAATTCAAAGCCAGGGCTCGGGAGCCACCCTGGCTGTGTTCATATCCATCATTCCCTATTCCCAGCTGTGGCACCTCGGGAAAGTTCCCAAACCTCTCTCCCTGCCTCAGTTCCATTATGTGCAACACAAGGGTGGTGAGAGTACCTACTACAAAGCATTGTGTGAGCACTAAGTGATTAAAACAGTGCCCAGGCCACTGTGAGAGCTGAATATACGTAGCGATTGTGATGACGATTATCATCTAGCAGCTTTGAGGATCCAGCTAATCAGCGGGCCCATAGATACTCAATGTCCAAGGGCATCATTTCCCATAGGTGGGAGGGGTTTCCACCAGGAAGCAGCAGCCAGGTTCAGCCACAGAGAAGCCCATCAGGTTGCCCCAGGCTTGGAGATCTGAGGCAACTGGACAAGGAGGCCAGAAGTTGTATGATTTATTTATATTCTACCTTATATCTGGTTTGAGGAGGCAAGGAATGTAAAGACAACCTAGTTCAAAAGGAGGTAAGGGTCGCTTTTGTGGAGTGTGAGGTTACTGTGGAGCCAATGTTGTCAGCAGGAGGCCGACAGAGCAAGAGAGGCAAGGTCAGCGAGCTGGAGGTCTGGATGAAACAGAAAAGGGGGGAATACGTCCTGGGACCAAACATCTTGGTGTGTTCCCCACTCCAATTAAGGTCAGGTCCCTGGACACAATGCAGGTGTCCAGCAGGAACAGAGGAATGAGGAGGTAGGGAGGTGGGAAGCAGGAGAAGAAAGGTCAAAATGCTGTCAATAACCGAGGTCCCATCATACCCCCTTCACGATGACCAGGCCTAGAGAACTCAACACTACAGAGATGGGATCTTCCCTACTTTGGAGTCCTTGAAAGAATCAAAAGAATAAAACTAATAATAGCTGTCATGTATTAATTGCCAGGCACTGTGCCCAAGCTATTGTAACATGCATTACCTCAACTAATCCTCACAACAATCTATAGGCGTAGACACTGTGATTATCCACTCCATTTTATAGACAGGAAAACTGAGGCACAGGAGTTAGTTAATTTTTCCAAAGATATAGCCATAAGTCAATCCAGCCCAAGCCCTTTTTATCACAGTGGTTAGGGGTAGGGCTCTAAAGCCACATTGCCAGGCCCTGAAGGAGCCTGAGTTGGCAGGAGCAGTTCTCCAAAGACCCAGATATGCTTCTGGTGGTCTTGATATGCCCTTGCCCACCACGACTGAAATCTTTTATGAAAAGAAAAAGACATTTAGGGTACATTAATAACATTTAAATTTAAATTAATCATGAGTAGATTAATGAACCAGGCAGTATAAGGTTACAAGAGTAATTCTGCATAGATTTTCAATTAGCCAAGCATTCACATTCCTGCTGTAAACTCAAGCCTATACCAGGCACCACTGAGAGAGAGAAAGTGACTTTCAAATGGTCACAAACACGTGCATAAAGCAACTGAAAGCAGGTTCAAGGTAACATATCAATGAGAGCAAAATAATACCCTCAGAAGAGAGTCTGAGTGAAGTTAGAACATGGTTTTAATTGGAGACCGTCACCCTTTTATAAAGAAATGAAACTGTCACATTGAATTTCTGAATGCAGATTATGTGCATTCTATTTTTCATGTTCATTTCTCAGGCTGTCAAAATTTTCATTAGAAATGAATTGTAATTGTCACTATGAATTGCATTCTATCCAAGGGTTTGATAAACAAAACAGTTTAATACTACAGTATAGTCCATAATTAACGTCACCAATTTGCAAATCCTAGTTAAAAACTGAATGTTACGACGTTTCATTTTACGATGCCCAAATAACCAGGAAAATGCAGCAATTACAGGATAAACTCTCCAATCTTGGGAAGATACTTCATAATAAAATTAGCCAAATAAATGCAATATTATGGATCTTACAATTAGACTAATCCATGTATCTTACTAAGAGTTTCAAGAAATTCTACACCATAACTCCAAAAGAAGCATGCACTTTTTTTTTAACTTTCAGAATGACCTAGAATTAGCAACAATTTCCTTGGAGAGAACTGAAGAGGTATTTAGCCATCTTTAACCCACAAAGGTCTGACTTGGACCACAGCTATCTGGGTATACCCAAAGTCCCTCAGCACACAGAATGCCCTTAGTACATACTTGATACATTAAACCCTCATCCCCCCTTCCTTTCTGTTATTTAAGATGGACTATGATGCTCAAAAATGGAGAGATTAGAAAGTTATTTAGTATTAATTCCATTCACGGATCTATTTTTAGGGAAAAGAGATAGATATAAACTGGAATCTCCCCCCGCAAAAAAAAACACTAATCAAAACAGAAAATTTTTTCAAAAGCCCTGTAAGCCCTTGCCTCAAGGAAATGAAGAACAAGGGTTTTAGAAGGAGATATAGATATGAAGGGAGGAAATGGACATTTCAACGGAATTTATGATGTTTCCTTTCTGAAGGTTATTGGTGAGTAGTACATGGTGTTCTATACCTCTTTGGTATGATAAAATATATTTTTTAAAGATTGCAAGGGAAATGTTTACCCTTAGAAAACTAGAAGTAAACTGTTTTGAAGCACGTTGTATGCCTCCTTCAAACTGATAATTCTTACTGATCACTTTTAGCTCATCACCAGACGAAGGAAAAAAGGTGCAAAACCTTTGCCTGGTTCAAGTGCTCTTCTAACTTCTTGGCATAAGTCATCTCCAGGTCCCTCAAACTGAGATCCGCAGGGCCCTTCCACAGACTCTCCACTTCTATAAGACTTTTTCAATTTTGTGTTTTTCCAAGATTATCTTAAACATTAGAGTAAAGTAAGCATATTCTGGACAATCCAAATGACCACTCTATAACCATGTATCTACCATCAGGCGCTTTTGGTGACCACACTTGCATTTGTGTGTACTACCAATATGGCGTCAGAAGGCCAAACGACATCAACATCACGCCACGTAGCTTTTCACAAGCTCCTCCACTTAGAACAATTCAGTTCCAAAAGGCTGCTCATAATTCCAAATGACACTCTTCAAGGAACCATGTACCCACAGCTATGGAAAGTTAAATTTCAAGAGAAAAAGGAATACAGATGCTGGTAGTGTTAGCTCCACTTCTGTTTTTCAACAGTTTCACACATTTACTAAAAAATGTTTACCTATGGCTATTTTCTTTTTATCATAAACATAAGAGTTGACGACTTCACTCAGACCCTAAGGTCAAGACCTGCGAAAAAGACAGAGATGTTCAATGACAGGCCTCTACCAACAACGTGGGGCTCAGTCTTTGGGTTCATCAGTCTGTACTTCGCTTCCTCAGCCTCTGAGATTCCATCTCCATCTCAGAGTCAAGTTGACATAAAGGAAAACAACAAACCATACACATATCTTTCCACTATTAAATCCAACAATGATGACTTAATTTCAGCAAAACATCATCATCAATCACATTAAATTAATGTTGTTCATTTGAATTTTATTGGTTTTATAGTTTTGTTTTGAATTTTATATGTAAATCTGTATTGGTTTTAGAGTTGTAAAAGAGCCATAAACATAAAGAGTTATACTTAGTTTTATATCTATACATATATAAGTAACATTATTTTTATTATCATTCAAGTCCACACGAGTATCACAAGAATTTTTTTTCTAAGTTAGAGGTTGTTTTCTCTGTAGGTTTCTTTTTGTAAGTTTCATTTGTACACAAGTTTCATAGCTGCATGATGCTCATTCTACAACTAAAGAACCAACCCCTCAGAAAGCTTCAGAAACATGCTCAGACCATTCAGCCATCAGAATCAGAACTCTGCATCAATCTGAATGTCACCTGGCATGCCAGGACAAGAATTGAGAACACAAGACTCTGCCTCTGCCACACCATGAGGAAAAAGCCTGGACCAATTAGGATTTTCCAGTGTAAGAAAGTTATTCCAACATCCAATGTAACATCCCCAATGCCCTAGAATATAGACACAAATTGTACTACTGCTATTACTACTACTGGTAACAACAAAAACAATCCTTATAAACGGTAAATATTTACACAGAGGTTACAGTGAGCCAGGTACTATTCTAGGCCCATCACATTAACTTTTAATCTTCTCAACAACCCCATTTTACATGAGGAAATGGAGGCACAGAGAGCTTTAGTAACTCGCCCAAGTTCATACAGTTAAGTGACATAGCTAGGATTCAAGCCCTAAAAGTGATACGAGTCACTGTTCATAAACGTTATTCATGCCTCTTCCACAAAAAAGTGTAAGAAAGGATGGGTGTGGCTCCTTTGAAGAATAAAATCTATGGCAAGCATTTCCAAATAGTTTTCACTAATTAGCTAGTAACTTGAATATTCCAGCACCAAACTTAACTTACTGGCACTCTTAAAATCTCCCCTAATTTAATAATGATTATTTGATTTGCTATTTGAGAAAATTACCCCAATGGTAAGGTATTTTGATGCCACCCTGCTGCTACTGAGAGAAAAGTTACCTTTGTAGATCCTGTTCAAAGAAAGCTCATGCTTTGATCTTTAATATCCCATGAAGTAAAAGGTTATGCTTAATCTATATTTTATAGATCTAAAAGTCAAATTAGTTTCTGGGATAAACAAGCATAGTGTGATAGTAAGCATATTCTGTAGCATTCATTTCATTCCTAGTTTGGAGGATACTATGTGCTGAGTTAAAGACAATTACATTAGTGTAATACGTAGCAGTTTTTTCTTGTATTATTCTGCAGACATAAACAAGTTATACACGTGTTAATTTACATTCTATATAAAAAGCCAATTTTAAATCCAATTTATAAGGCAATAAATATATAAAGATTCTAGGACACAGCAATAAAGTTATGCCATAAAGTAGAGTTAATTCAAGACAACAATAATAAAAGCATGACAAATTTTAGCATTCTACCAACTGCACAAAGGTGTTTCAGGTAACATCTGTTCAGAAGCAATTGCTACAAGACAGACTAGATGAGATGCAAGGTTTCACAGTGTAATAAATGTATGTCAGTTTGCTTGCTTCATAATTAAAGACATGAGTCTTTGAAAAAAAGCAATTAAGCTTTGCTCTAAATCTGAAACAATCATCCTTACTCCCACCCTTTTTACCCACAAAGAAAAGATCCAGAGCGATCCAGACATAATAAATACCACATATCATCTATTTTCAGCAGTAAATGTGCTCCCCAAAAGCCGCTTGATATATTTTGTTTCTTTTGATAAATCATATATTAACCAACAAAAAATTTTATTTTCCCTGTTAGAAAGGATAAAAAGGAAAGAAAGTCTGGGACAATTCAGAGCAATCTACTTACAAGACTGGCCTGAATAAAATGATTTTACCTCTGGAAGGTTTCTTTCAATATCTGATGGGTTAGGTGGAATTTTAACACGAGTAAAACTCAGGTGCATAAAGCTTTCAAGTTAGAACATCATCTCCAATTCTTCACAGTTTACCTCTAGCACAACTAAAACCATCACGTCAGCTAGACTTAATGAAGAAATAAATTCAAAAAAGACCATATAAAAATCACTTCCACCTTTCCTCAGCTTTCTAGCAACTATGAAATTGATACAGCAGACCAAGATGAATGAAGGTTCTAGTTGTTATGCCAGAGGACCGAACTATGGTTATCTTATATCCCCCCAAATCACAAACCTTCCAAAATAAAATGATACCACAAGGAAGAGATTTAAAGGAATCTGATGGTTCTCCCAAAACACACATTTATAAACTGTTAAACCAAACCTTTCAACGTGGTCATCCTTATAGCTATGCTTGCTGTGTTCATCTTGTAGGGCTGCCATAACAAATTACTATAAACTTGAAGGCTTAAAACAGCAGAAATTTATTCTCTCAGTTTTGGAGGCCAGAAGTCTGAAATCAGTTTCACTGGGCTGAAATCAAGGTGTCAGTGGGGCCGCTCTCCCTCTGGAGGCTCTAGGGGAAACGGTCCTTGCCTCTTCCATCTTCTGATGGATGCTAGCATTCTTTGGCTTATGGCTGCATCACAAATCTCTACCTTGTAGTCAGAATGCCTTCTCTTTTGTAGTCAAATCTGCCTATGTCTCCCTCTCATGCAGAGCATGTGTTTGCATTTAGGGCCCACCCTGATAATCCAGGATAACCTCTCCATCTTAAAAGCCTTAACTTGATCATACCTGCAATATCCTTTTTTACCATATAAGTTAACATTCACAGGTTCTGGGATTAAGACATGAATATCTTTTGGGGGTTCACCTGCCTCCAAATAAACCCAGTGCAATTAGGCGAGCATGCTCTAATCTCATCAAGTCTACTCTGATTTCAACTCTACTCAAGTTCCCAGTACAATTAACAAAAGTTCTCCAGTTTAATACCTCTTCCCACCCCCCAACCTGCCTACAATCAGGAAATCGGGAATTCTATATTCATTAAAAGCATTACTAAGTATTGTTAATGGTTCCTGAATGAAAAAAGAAGCAGTAAAGATTAAAACTCCCAACAGCATGGGAGAGTAATACAGCACAGTGACTAAAGACGTGTACACTGGAACCAGCTTGCCTAGGTTCAAACTCAGCCCCTCCAACTGGCAGGTGTGCGACCCTAAAGTAATTTAACCTCTGTACCTCATTTTCCCATCTGGCAAACAAGGCTAATAATACTACCTAGCTAATAGGGTTGTTGATATTTATAAAGCACCTAGAACAGTGCTTGGCTCACACATAAAGGTTAACTGTTATTATCAGCAATGCCCAAACATGGGAGACATACAGATATTAATTGACAGGGTGAAAGATCTCTCACAACCAAAATTGAGGGTACTGTAATCAAATAATTAGACAATAATTAATCTATTCAGTGGAAACCATAAAATTTGATGCAAGATTTACACTAAAGTCTATGAGAACTTTTAAAGGATATTCTTAATTAAAAAGAAGAGCTACTCTGTCAGCTTGGATCACTGAATTTATAGGCCTCCTTTCAAAAGACTGACCCACATCCTAGAGATAGAGACTTTTCCAGAAGCAACATGTCTTGCCCTCACTTTAGATCTGGTGGATGGACTGTGTGTGACTAAGAGTAGTGGGAAGTAGGAATGAAGTGCCCAGTATCACTGACAGGCTTCTCACGATGAGTAGGGCAACTGTTTTGTTTTGTTCTAAAAGGGAAATAGTACTCAGGGCCAGGTACTGAGGGTGTGACCTAGGGCAGGTACCAAGTTTAATGATCCTGAGTTCTATCTACTTTCACAAAGTCTTCACCTAGGTTCCCGCCTTGTCCTCCCAGCCTCCTCTGGTTGCATTCCATCCCCTAGTAATTATCCCCGTATCTCAATACTCACTGCTTACCATATTTTCTACTGAAGCCAAGTTGATTAGTTCACAAATAACCCAAATGCAGTTAATTCATTGTGTAGCCAAACTATCATATATTTACAATAGACTAATTTCTACTATTTACACATATCTATGGAGAGAGGTTCTACACTACAAACTTTTATACGCAATTCAAAAGTAACTTGAGGTCCACAACTACACATTCAGTAGAAAACATGGATTTGTTTGTCTGCTTTATCAAGGCTCAAAGTAAAACAGGATCTCAGTGGGTGCAGAGCTCCTGTGTTCCTAAACTAAGACAGGAGCAAGTGGCCAGTTTACCACCCATTGCTACTACCAGCTTGCAGCTTTGTAGAATATGCAAACTCCAGATGCCTAAAATATCCCTACTCCTGTCACATCACCAGCCAATATTACTTGTTCCAATCAAAAGCAGGTACCCCAGGCAACTAGGTGACCTAATGACTGGGCAACCTGAAGAGATTCGGGCTAACATCACTTCATACTAAATCAAGAGAACGCCAAGAACTAACTTGACATCTGGCAGTACAGCAGACTGAACTACAGAACAATCACTTTTTTGAGGCATTGCTGAGATCTCATGAGATCTCCAAAGATCACCCTCCATCCCAAAACAAGAGTTACTACAATGGAACTAAGAGCAGTGAGAAGTAGGCCGACAAGCAGGCCTGGGAACAGCTCTCAAAAGGCAGCCTTAAGACTGGGATACTGAGCCTCGGGCCAGGAACAGAGTTAGAGCTAAGCCTGGAACTCCAGGTCCCCTAAGAGTCCTAGCTCATTAGGGAGTTGGCCACAAATCAGCAGCACCCCCTGGCTCCTGGTGGAAACAGACTTAAATCATCTCCAGAGAAAAGCATCTCCAGTTAGGCCTCCTAGAAGAGAGGTTAAGATAAAGCAATGAGCTTACAAAGATCATCAAGCACAGGGCAGGAGAGAGAGAGAGAGAAGCCACCATGAGTGTGAGTGAATGTAGACAGTCCAAAGATCACACATACCAGAATTGTCAAATAAAGAATAAGAAGAGCCAAGTAGCAAACGTCTAAAGAAATTAAAAAAATAAGAAACAAGGAACTACCAGAAATGACCAGGCTGATGTGAAAAAGAAGCAAATGGAACTTACAGAAATAAAAAATAATTGCTAAACTCAAATATTCAGAACAAGTTAAACAGCAGATTAGACATAGCTGGTGACAGAATTAGTGAAATGGAAAACATATCTAAAGAAATTACCATGTAAGCGAGAATCTAAATTAGTTTCAGAGATTATGAAAGGTCCAAAATAGTCTAAATTAATTGTGAATTCAAATCAGACCCCTATGTAAAAAGAAACACTGTATTTTAGATATGTTTATTAGTTTTAGAGCTTAAAAGTATTGTCTTATATATGTCTTTTCATCTTTACGATAACCTTTTTAACACACAAAATGGAATGACATCATTAACCCAGAGAGTAGACTAAAAGGAAGAAAAGTCATTGCCCCAGGGATTCTTTCTCAGATTGGGTAAAATCTTTCATTGCCAATTTAACCCTATCTTATTTATTCCTCAGCTCTGTCAAGATACCAGTCAACAACATATTTGATCATCCTGCAAAATTTCACCATTCCTATGGCCATCTTGATTCTTAATTTAGCAAAATTAATCCGTTTTCCCTCATTTCCAGTATTCTGATACAGCTCTGCTCCCAGTTTTATTCAACTATCATTTTTAAATGTTATACTTAGCAACTCACTCCTCATCCACAAGTCTTTAGTCCCTTAATTTGTGTATCCTGACTTAAATTCCTAACAATTTTTATTTGTTCACAGAAGGCAGTACATGCTGTACTGTAAAATTTCACCTATGACTGAAAAAAAAGTTTTCCATACTCCTAAGTAAATAGAGAGGTCAGCACTAAATTTTCAATTCTGTTGGACTTAGCCCAAATCTTTCAGCCCTCTATACGATTTATTTACACGCACACACACACACACACACACACACACACACCCCAAAACAATCATCACTGCCTATTCTTTCAGTAGCTGATGCCAATAAAAAGATTTACAAAGCACTAATCATGACACTTCCCTTGAGTGTTAAAGTGAATAAGTAACCAGAACAGCGAGTTTCAAATACTTAAAACTTCTTTCCAATCTAAACAAAACATTCTTTAGCAGGGACCACATGGCCCGCCAAGTTTTAAAACGAGCTGTTTCCACTTGGAAAATTATATCTACCTTAAAAAGTTCTTTTTGGATTCAAATAAAAGCAGAAAAAGAAATAGTATCACCTAAAAATTCACTTAGATATGTCTCATACTTTCAGACGCTAGGGGGGATGGGGAGAAATCCGACTTAAAAAATGCAATGTCCACCTAGGTGACGTCAATGTACATATATTTGAGCTGCCTTTCACATTAGCCTTAAGAAATTTGGGTAACACATGATCAGTATTTGTCAAAGGATCCAAATAGAATTGGACCCTGTCGTTGTAAATCTAAGAAGAGATTGGCAGCTTTGGAAATCTAGAACAAAATTTAGCCTCCCAGGCCTTTGGACCCACCCTCCGCAGTCGGCCAAGTCAGTCAGTTTAATAAATTTGAAGTATCCCAGGACTGAGCAGCAGCCGTAGGCAAGGCGGGAGCTCCCCACCCCAGCTCCAGGCGAAACTTACAAACTTGGGGCGTTTCTCTCCAGGCTCCTCCGGGCCGCCGGGCGGCGGAGGGTGCTGGGGGCCCTTCCTGCGCGGCATCTTGCTTTCCCGGCTGCTGTGGGGCAAGGCAGAAGAGGGGTACGGGGCCCCGGCGCCGGAGCCCCGCGCTGGGTGGTGCAGCCGTGGCCGGTGCCGATCCATCCTTCCCGCGGCTCCGGAAAACGGAAAGAAGGCGGCCGCTCTGCAAGCCACAAGCTGGGAGCTCAGGGATCAGTGGCTGACTCGCCTTCTCGGTTCCGCCGCCCACGCCACGGGCCGGGCTCAGCCCAACCGCTGCAGCCGGGGCCGCGGCCAACACATCCGAAAACTCCCGCCACCGCGGACCGCCCGGGACCCGCCAATCCCGCGCCGCTCGGTCAATGACACTCCCGGGAGCCGCCCCTTCCGGGCAAAGCGAGACGTGATTGGCTGCGCCGTCAGTTCGTTTCGCCACTCACCCCTCCTGGCGCTCCAAGCATCTCACCTTAAGGGCACAGGGTGGGAAGCGCGCAGAACGTACCAGGCAGTCGCTTGTCTGGCTTTATTTGGAATTTGGAGAACGGGTTCCTGCTAAGGCAGGAGAAACCTGCTCTGCCCCACCATTTGAGCAGCGCCAGAATGTGAAATCATCTGCTAACCCTCTCTTTGCACGTCTCAGGAGTCTCCGGTGCGATGGTCACTGGGAAAAGTAGTTCTAGGATCTGTGCTTGATGGAGTGCCAGGCCAGGAGAGGATGATAGCACCCGCGGCGCTCCAAAAGGATGCTTTTTCTACCTATCTATTGAGCGTCTGCTGAGTGCCCGCTCTGGGGTGGGAAAGGGGTCCACCAAAATTCAGAAAGCGCTGGGCCACGGTGTTATGGAGCTCACAGTCTAGTGTGGTTCGCAAACCCATACGTAAATAACGTAATGTAAATGTTATAGCAGTTATTTTAAAAGTTAATTGAGAGCAAAGAGGAGAGATATTAAATTTGAAGGAGGGGATCTGGAAAGGTGAAATGAAGGATGCATAGATTTTCACTAGGCGGAAAAGAGTCGTGAGAACCTTCAGATAAAAGGCATTCCAGCCAGGAGCAAGGCCAAGAGGGGTCAAGAGCATACAGTAGAAAAACTTTCAAGGGCATGTAATGAGGGGCCTTGAGCTGAAACCATGCAAAAGAGTCTCTTACGTATACCCAAAGTCAAGTTACAAGGCTAAAGAAGTTTTCTCACACGTCAGTGTGCCTTTTTTTCCCTTTAGAAGTCACCTTTTCCTTTGAACTATTTCCTTAAATTATCCATCTTCTGACTGTCAACAACTAGGTACCTTGAGAAACTCAAACCTGGGCTTGGAAGCAATTAACTGTTTTTCCAAGTTATTTCTTTTCCTTTTATATGTTGAGGAGATGTAACCACCAACCATCCTGAAACTGACCAAGTGAGAAACTCAAGGGAAATGTAACCACCAAAAATCCTGAAACTGACCAAGCCTCTCCATAGGAGCTATGCCCATGACCTTTGCCTTTTTTTTTTTTTTTTTTTTTTTGTTGTTGTGGGGAAGACCAGCCCTGAGCTAACATCTGTTGCCAATCCTCCCCTTTTTTTGCTGAGGAAGACTGGCCCTGGGCTAACATCCATGCCCATCTTCCTCCACTTTATATGGGACTCCGCCATGGCATAGCAGGCAGGCGGTGCATCGGCGGGCACTCGGGATCCGAACTCGCGAACCCCGGGCTGCCAAGCGCGGACTAAACCACTGCGCCACCGGGCGGCCCCGCCTTTGCCTTATTTTTAATGCAAAGATCTCTCTAAGAGGAACTTAGGCCTCATTATGTGGATGCATGTTCTCCAACTGAGGCTGTGCAGGCAAATACCCGCCTCTGCCTTTTGAATATTCAATTTCCGACTGAAATAAAAGTTCCTGCTTCCATTTGTTGCGTGATGCCTTGACTTTGGAAATGAGTCCTCGTGGCCTCCTATTTGCTGCAAATACACTTTACTTTGTGAGACGACTTACACTGGTGTAGAGTCTTATTTAACTCACCAGGAGGCAAGCCCACTTGGTTTGGTAACATGACTATAGGTGACGTGGGCCAGGACTCTGATAAACATGCTGCACTGATTTGGGTACAAGAAACAACTCTAGGAACTCCGGGGAGATTAGCACAGAGGTTCAGAAAATGGGCCTTAGTTCCCAGTAAGTCTTCATGCTACAGCTTCTTCTTTTTCACTGCTTATTCGTTTTTACTGTACCAGATTTTCTGTGCCAGTCTCTGTCCTCAAAGAGCACCTAATGTTAGGGAAAACTCCAGGAGAACAGAAAGGTCAGGAGAACTGCAAGTAATTTCTTCTGTCTTGAGGACCGTTGGACCCAAATGCAAATTTTATTCTTGTTATTTACTAGCTATGTGATGAAGATTATGTTTAACTCTCTTTGCCTTTCCATCTGCAAAAGGGGGATAATAATACCAACCAAACAGGGGTATTGTTAGGCTTAAATGAGGTAGCTTACATAAAGCTTTTAGAAATGTCTGTGAAAGCCCCTTCCACCAAAGGCCACCAGCAGGAACACCTGTAATTGAACAAATGGAGGTTATTTCTCCAGGGGAGTGAGAACGTGCACTCTAGGGAACCATGGAGTTGCTCAGGAAGAGGATGTTAGAAAGGACATAAAGGGTTTGGGCTTTGGTTACGCAATTTGGGACAACTCCTCAGAAGCAGAGTGGGAAGGGTTGTGGTGGATTTGGGTCAGGAATTGGGGACAGTTCAATGATTGGGTATCTTATTTAGAAGGATGGCAAGCTAAAGAGTGAGGCTAAAGCTGTAACTAATGAAGAAGCAGCAGCTATTCATGGTATCAGGGAGAGAGGGGTGTCTGGTATTTTGTGATTTGCACACTGACCTTGTTGTCGTCAGTGCTTAGACAAAATTAGAAGTGGTCCTGCTCTGTCTCACTTCAACATGGTCCCAGAGTGACCGTCTCTGATATCGGTGTTCTGTGAGATTGTTTATGTCCTTCAGGAGAACAACATGGCCTAGCTATAGTGTCAGGCTAGCTTCTAAAAAGACTGAGGCCTAGCTGTCAGTGCCAAACTAGTTCCCTGATGTGAAGGGCTGCTTTTTTCTTTCTTATGTCCTTGACATGTAGAAGGTACCAAGTATAAATAAATGCTATTTTACAGTTAATTCTCCATCTTTACATCGAGTGCTCTGACACTTTTCTCACAGAAATTCTTTGCAACTGCAACATCTGTGAAAATAATACCTTTGTCTAAGTTTTACATTTTTTAAAGTATATTTTATATGTGTTTATTATTTAAGCCTCACAACAGCATGCACTGCTCCTCATTCTGACCCCCCCAACAAGAAGGAGATGGTATACCCTACTAAGTCAACAATTTTATATGTGTTACCTTGTGCCAGGCTGGGTACACAGGGCTGGGACAAAGTTGAATGAGACAAAAGGCAGGCCTGGTGAAGCTTGGAAACAGGAATATGTTTCTTTCCTTTATCATTTCTGTTCAGTCTCAACATCCGGACAATTACTAATGCAATCCTTATGAGTGTTCACTCTTAATAACCACAGTCATGGGTCGTTTAAGGGCAGGGATATGTTCTGAGAAATGTGTCATTAGGCAGTTTTGTTATTGTGTGAACATCATATAATGTACTTACACAAACCTACCTTGTATAGCCTACTACACAGTTAGACTGTAGGGTACTAATCTTATAGGACCACCGTCATACATGCAGTCTATCGTTGACAGAAACATCTTCATGTGGCACATGACTGTATATGAGAGAGAACGTTGTGGTAAGTTGAGTGATTACCTCCAATCAATTTTTTTAAATGACAAAGAATTTTGTGAGATACCATTTCATCCTCATCAGATTGCTAAATATTATGACGTCCCATGTCACGAAGTTTTAGCCAAGATGTAGGGATATGGCAATTCCTACACAGATGATGGGAGTGCAAAACCAGTCCAGCCACTTTGGACAGCATCTTAGTAATACCTAGAAAAGATGAAGGTACATGTACCTGGGACCCAACAATTCCATGTCAAGATGTCTCCCTAGAAAAGCCCAAAGATACACATACAAAGATATTCCTTGAACACTTGTAGCAGCAAAAATGGGTAAACTATTTAATTGTCCTGCTGTCAAGGAAAAAATAAAATATACGGGGGTTTATTGTACAGTGGACTCCTATAACATTTAAAATAAATGCGTAGGCCTACATAAATCTCAAAAATAAAGAGAACAATCAAGTGGCAAAATACATATAAACAGTATGATATCAACAAAATTTTATAAACCTATATGTGTATGTGTGTAAAAATTCTACTCCAACAATTCCATTGCATAGAGTTTTTTTCCCACACCACCAAGCAATTCTCAGGTATAGCTGGGTGTCCTATACTTCAACCCAATTTCTGACTCTGTCTACCCAGAGATAGCATCAGATCCCACAGACTGCCCCCTCCCCCCCACACACACACACACTTTAGACACAGATCACAAGTCAAGGTTGTCACCTGTGCTTCTGACCAACTGGCTATAGATTAGGGTTCCAACGACCATCTCCTTGGGTTCAATTAATTTGCTAGAGTGGCTCATAGAACTCAGAGAAACATTTTACTTACTAGATTACCAGTTTATTATAAAAGGATATAACTCAGGAACTTCCAGATGAAAGAGATGCATAGGACAAGGTATGGGGGAAGGGCTTGGAGCTTCCTTGCTCTCTCCAAGCTCATCACTCTCCCCAAATCTCCATGTGTTCACTGACCCAAAAGCTCTCCAAACCCTCTCCTTTTGAGTTTTTATGGAGGCTTCATTACTTAGGCATGATTGATTAAATCATTAGCCATTGGTGATTGATTCAAACTCCAACCCCACCCTCCTCCCCAGAGGTCAGGTGGGTGGGACTGAAAGTTCCAACCATCTAATCACATAGTTGGTTCTCCTGGCAACCAGCCCCCAACCTTAGGTGCAAAGTCTCCTCATTAACATACCAAAAGACACCTTTACTGCTCTCATCACTTAGGAAATTCCAAGCATTTTAGGAGGTCTGTGCCAGACAAGCAAAGCTTAATTTAGTTGATTTTGCAAGACTAATTTGACCTGTGTCACTTCATGCTCATGCCTCTGGAAATCAGGAGCAAAACTTAAACTGTTTTCCAGGGTTGATATGAAGTAACCACTAACCAATTCCTTATCATTTATGAAAATTCTAATATTATAATCAATCACTGTGAAGAATAAACAGTCACTGCCTTCTCACTATATAAGCTGCTTTACAACAACATACCCTGAGTCTCATTCCATGTTTTAGTTTGAGTGTTCCCAGTTTGCAAATTGTCTTTTTGGTGTGTGCATAATGAACTTTTACTAATTACTACTTCTGGTGATTCACTGGTTTTACTTTAGCTATTTCTGAACTTTTGACATATATATAAATGTAACATGCGTGTGTATAATAACACTGCAAAGATACCAGGGAAATATATACACAACTTCACCTACTTCCAAAGAGGAAAGGAAGAAGGGGCAAGGAATTAAAGCTGAAACTTGATAGGTGAAGTGTCTGTAAATGTTTTATTTATTAAAAGGGAAAGATCCAAAATAAGTCTAGCAAAATGTTAACATGTATTTAATCTCGGTGGTGGCTATATTTGTGTCTCTTTTATTATTTTCTGTAAATTTCTGTTTATTGGAAATGTTTGATATGAAGTTAACAAAATACACAAATATAGGAACTTTAGAGATAGCTCCCTTAACTCTTCCTTTTCCTCCAGAAAAATCTTAAGTTTTTTGGCATTGAGAACATAATAAGCTCTTAAGTCCATGTAAGGAAAGAAGAAATAATTTAATTTCCTTTTAGGATGATCTTTAGTTTAATTTTTTATAATTTTGAGTAATAAAATCTCTTCTCTCCTTTCTATCTTGTCTTTCCACTATTTTTTATTCTCTCTTCTCGCCTGCATTTCCCTTCTCTCCCTTAAAGTAGTTCAGAGGCAGAGAGCCAGGAAACTAGGAAAACCTCTACATTTCCCTCTTTCAGTTTTGGGTTAAACTACAAATTCACTTCTTTGCCACGCATGCTTTTCAAGTGGTCAGTGGATTAAAACAAGAACCATTTAATTACAAGCCTAATTGATTTAACTTTACCACTTTCACTGTACACAAATTGGACAGCACTTGGTACTTAATGACAGGGTATTAGAGTAATTATCTGGCCATGAGCACTGACTGCACCTTCATTTCAAACTCTCAATGGCAAGATATAATAGTGGTTGCTTGCCCTACCCAATTTGGGCCCTGGCTTCTTCCACACTCTCCACATGCTTATTTATCTTAGTAAAATTGCTGCTATTTTACAACATAATGTTAGATGGGAAAAAAAGCAAATTATATGCACAGAATGATCATGGATATAGTCATATAATATACGGGTCTACACCAGGGTTTCTCAACCTCAGCACTATTGACATTTGGAAGTGGATAATTATTATGGGGGGTTGTCCTGTGCATTGTAGGATGTTTAGCAGCATTCCTGATCCACTAGATGTGACCCACTAGATGTCACCAAAAATTTCCCCAGACATTGCCAAATATGCCTGAAGGGCTGAGTAATATTTCATTGTATGGATATACCACATTTGTTTAACTGTTCATCAGTTGATGGACATTTGGGTTGTTTCTACCTTTTGGCTATTATAAATAAGGCTGCTATAAATATTTATGTACAAGTTTTTGTGTGGACATAAGTATTTGTTTCTCTTATATATATGCACAGGAGAGAAATTGCTGGGTCATGTGGTAACTATGTTTGAGGAACTGCCAGACTTTTTCAAAGTGGCTGTACCATTTTACATTTCCACCATCAGCGCACAGGGGTTCCAATTTTGCCACACCCTCGCCAACAATTTTTTTACCTGACTTTTTGAATGTAGCCATGCTAGTGGGTGCAAAGTGGTATCTCATTGTGGTTTTGATCTGCCGTCTATTTGTTGTAAAGAAAATGCCATTGAAATACAGCTATGCCCATTCTTTTACAATAGTCTAAAGCTGCTTTTGCCCTACAACTGGCAGAGTAGTTGCAACAGAGACCATCTGGCTGCAATGCCTAAAATGTTTGCTATCTGATCCTTTACAGAAGAATGTTTTCTGACCCCTGCTAAATGTGTTTTTTCCCCTTGGTTTATCACAATTACTTTGGTTTTGTTATTTCTTTTTCTTTAATAAAAGTAGCATTCTAGTAAGAAACAAATATTAATTTTGGACAAATGTTTGTGATAGAGCTAAATACTTTTCTTTGCCATATTACACACTGACAGAGACTTTAACACCTTTTTTTTAACTTTTAATTTAATTTTTATTTTATTTATTTATTTTATTGCGGTAACTGATTTATAACATTGTATAATTTTCAGGTGTACATCATCACACTTCCATTTCTGCAAAGATTACATCATGGTCACCACCCAAAGACTAATTACAATCCATCACCACACACATGTGCCTAATCATCCCTTTCACCCTCCTCTCTCCCCTCTTCCTTTCTGGTAACCACCAATCCAATCTCGGTCTCTATGTGTTTGTTGTTAACACCTTTTTTTTAAAAAAAAAAATCTATTTAACAAGGTCAAGAAGATCTTGCTTCCATAATGAATCACTGTGGAGAACAGAGTTGATTTTAAGTAGGTATGAAAAGCTAAATTATTATATGGATATGCGATTCTTAAAACACATTTCAGCAATTTGTGCTCTGATAAGTTTTCTCCAGGGTCTTATGGTGTAAGTTCAGATAGAAATTCTTCATATGGACTGTAATTAGTATAACACAACTTAATGTCATGCTTAATAGTTTCCCATACTGTTTTGATTAGAAAATTAATCTGCCCATGTTTGTAGATGATAGAGCTGTTTAAAGGAGAACAGGAATATTCCTATTAGTGTGAGTCACTTAACTAAGTTTCAGTCAAAAGTGTTAGATGTCACCACCAGGATCGCACTCCCAATATTTGAAATAAATAGCAAAAGGGTATTAAGTAATTATTAAGACTGTTGTAAGATTACAGTTTAATTCCCTCATATTAAAACATAATTACTAAAGCCCAAATATAATTTGTTGAGTCACTTGGATAATAATTTTTCTGACAATAGCAAATCATAACGATTTCACTCAAAGCTAAAAATACATGTAAAATAAGCTAGAAGACAGTGCCCAATAGAGATTTTCAAATTTTCTTCTTTCATCTATGTCTCTGTGTCATCATCATATATATATATTTTTATTCTCACGTGAATTGCTGTGTTCTGGACATTCTATAAAATTAAATGTACATAAAACCTGTCTTTAGTGAGGTCTCTCCTGAAGGCATCCTTTTGTGTGCATTATCTTACCTATTTGCTGATGATTTGAATCTGAAATACTCACAATTTCCTGTGAGACCAAGCTCAGCCTGCGCACTGTCCTGAAATTGCAGTCACATGTCACCAGAGAATGTTATACTAGAGATCTAGCATCTTCATTCTCAATCCTTAGTAACTTCTCCATCTTCTGCTATTGATTACCATAACCTTTTTTTAAATTAATTTTTTTTATTGTGATATAATTGACATATATTATATTCGTTTCAGGTGTACAACATAAGGATTTGGTATTTGTATATATTGTGAAAGGATCACCACAGTGTCTCATTAATATCCGTCACCGCACATAGTTACAAAACAAATTTTTTTTTTCTTGAGATTTTTTTTCTTCTTGAACATCTCTTCTCACTTATTTCTCTCAGCATCTCTCTAAACAGTCTTTCCCTGATCTCTACTTGGCCTTTTCCTTCTCTTCCCATCTCCTAGTATGATAGTGTGTCTCACCTGTAGTTTGCCTCAAGGTAGAAAGCCTGATTCAGTTCCGCTTTCTGTGTGACCTCCAAATAATAAAATGACCAGAAGAGTTAATGCTTACACATTACAAGCTTGCCTCAGTTTACTCATCTGCAAAATGAAGAGGTTAAATTATGTCCCTCAGATGGTCAAACTAAGATGCTCAATGCTCTAAGCTTTCATTTCAGTACCTTAAGGGCCACCACAGAAAGTGAGGGAAGAGGCATGAGAAATGGTATGATTCTGGGCCCCTTCCCCATATAAACCAACACTGCTCTTACCTGTTGTATGTATTATTGTTCAAAATGAGGTTTCACATGAAACACAAAAAGGATTCTGCAAAAAAGGAAAGAAAAGACTAAAACCTTTGTTAAACGAAATGGGATCTAAACGAGTATTTCTCAACCTTTAATTTATTATCACCACTTAAAGAGTCTTTGTAGACATTTTTCCTTATTACTCCCCACGAAATTTTAATACCTTAGATATACTGTATATTTGTTTACATACTGTATGTATTTCAGAGCTTTATACATAAAAAGAGACCATTTTTTTGCCCCCTAAGCACCAATTTTCACCCCTTTCACCAAGGGTGATCTCAGGCCCCCTCCATTTGGAGATCTACGGCTTTAAATAAGCCACTAAATAACTGAGTAACTTTGAGCTACTTACTTATCCTCTGAGAATCTCCATTTCCATTTACAAAATAGGAGAAATAATTTACAAGCGTGTTATCCAGATTAATTGAGGTAACAGATATGAAAGGGTTCGAGCAAAGTGCTTGGTACATATTATATGCTCAATAAATGTTAATTTTTCCTTCTCCTTGAAAGTCCCATCCAGTCTGACATTCTACGAAATCACAATTCTACTAGGATATTCTTAATTTAAACATATGACAAAACTGAACCTCCCACAAAACTAATTCCAATTGCCAAGGTTTGCCAGCACCACCACTATTCTTCAGGATTCCAGGCAGAAATCCTGAAAGTTTTCTTTGACTTTTCCTTCTCTTTGACAAATTACATCCAAGTCAAGGTGGTACAGGGTGAACAGTGAGCTCCACCACAAAATCTGGAAAGGAGGAATGAAATAAGTTGCCCTCTGAGAATTAAACTAATTAAGTTAACACATGATGGGAAGTTGGTTTTTTGGGGGCGGGGGGGTGTTAAAGGACTGATAACTTTGACTTTGAGAATATTAATTTTAAAAAAGAGAGTATATTAATTCATGTAAAGAAAAATATTCATCAGAAGATTGGCAGTCAGAATTGGAAAGGAGAAAAATTGAGACTATCCCACAGACACCCAAAATCTAACATATATGACAGTGAACTCAGCATCTTTCTCTCTGCATCTGCTTCTCACCCAGTAAGCTCACCTCAATGAATAGCAACACAGCCTACCCAGTTATCTAAGCTGAAACCTGCTCCATTTTACATCCAGTCTCTAAATCCTGTCAATTCCTCGTTCTTAATCCCTCTCAAATCCATTCTCTCTGCACCATTGCCCCTGCCTCAGACCAAGCTCTGCCTCCTATTCACCTTCATGGTTGAACCACCCTCTAACTGCTTTCTCAGACTCCACTCTGATCCCTTCAACGCATTTTACAGGCCACGGCCACAGAACTCTCTCTGAAAAGGTTATCTAATTGTCTAGTTACCCCTGGGGTTTAAAATCCAGCTACTCCACCTTTACATCCCTCTGATAGCTCAAAAGAATGAGAGGAGGAGAGACCTCTCAAGTAGAAACTGCCACAAACCAGTGGGGCAACATTGCCTTGACTGGAGAATAGGAAGCGGAAAAACATTTGACTAGTTGTTTGATGTCATGAAACTTCTACCTTCTGCTGACCTTAAAAGAAACAAATTCACAGCCCTTACGTAGAGAATGGAGGGATCTCTGAGCTTAGCAAGATTTTAGTACACTGAGCCAGCCACCCACACTCCGCAGAGACTTTTCTCTGCACTTTAAGAAGGTAGAAACCTGATTCACAGTTCTGCATTGTTTAAATTACTATATATTTCCTTCTTCATTTTCCTAGTCTTAATTTTACTGTAAAATCTATTCAAAATTCTGCAATTTAGACCTATGTGGCCATCTCTCTTTCTTCTCTTTTCTAATAAATCTTTTCCTTTACCTTAGGTTGTATCTTCATAAATAAGTTTCCGAGATTTTTCTTTTCTTAAAGGCAAATGCTGGAGCCTAATTATCATCTCACCATATGGTTTCTCTTCTCTTCTTTATTCCTCAAAACTATCACGCAGTTCTTCTGCAATTGCAATTGAAATTCATCTGACCTCTTCCCATTACATTTGTGCATCTCTAAACTTACCATCTGTTGTTGTCCTTCAGATGGTTACTAAATCCTGAATTCATTTTAAGGTCTTGCCACTTCTATAACTCTATTTCTCACCTCTCTCAGTTATATGATTCCCTGAACCTAATTTCCACTTCTTACCAACAGGAAGATATAAGCTGTTGTAAACAAAATAAAACATCCTCCTTCATTTACACTGTGACAAGGAAGAGTTGCACCTTACCCATTTCCTGAAGAGTGGTCTTGAGCAAGGACAAACTATGCTGGCAAAGGAAGAAATGAGGAGAGTTATGGAGGATGCTGAAAAGACAAGTCTGGTACATCACAGCCCTGTTGAGTCCACAGGGAAGATGAACACCCAGAGTGTTCTAGCCCAGAATTGTTTCTTCCTTTCTTCACTTTTCCGACAGATAAAACCACAAGACTGGGAAACCTGTGTTAGCCCTCCATCAAATCTATGTTCAACCTTAATATTCAGACGTAATCTATTTACTAAAAGTAACCACTTATTCCTCAGTCCTTAGTAAATTTGCCCAAATGCCTTTTGAAATAAAGTAGTTTTTGAAATTAAGTAGTACTTCTAGTTCGATGTAACTTTCTAAGCTGAAGTTTCAGAAGACAGGACTTCATTCTAACATTTCAGAATGTGAAGTACTTGTTCTTTTTCATCTAATTAATACATATGATTTCATACATGTTGACCCTGTCCTCCCTTAGTCTTCACTCTTTCAGGTGAAAGCATTCCTATCTTTAATTTTGTCTTGATACAGCAGCACCGGATCCCATCAGTTGGTTGATCATAGATAGATTTTTTTCTACTTCTCTATATCTTTACCATTATCTGATGACCAGTACCACAAACTGAATTTCAGATGTAAATAAACCATGCTTTTATGTGGCAGTGGGATACTATTTTTATTTATCTTCAAAATATTCAAATGTGAAAATGTACCCATTACCAGATGGATGGTTTACCTATCAAAGGCCTAGAAGTTCTATTCAAAATAGAGAACTTCTTATAGTAATATATTGTATACAAAAACATTTTATAAACTGGAAATCACTCTAAAAACATAAATTATAATTTTCCCTGACATATGTTTGCTACATACTATATAGGTATCAAATATATATACATATCTTTTCTACTTTAAAAACATATTATATTTTAAATATTTTTAAAATATTATATATAAATGAAATATATATATTTTGAGGAGTTGTTAACATTAGTTTTCATTCCATGGACTATCTAATTGACGCTGTGAAGTTAGCTGAAAGCATGACAGATGGCAGGGAAACAACATTTCGTGATAAACCTGTGTCATAAATCATTAATAAATGAATAATTTATCCTTCACAGATAATCAGGGGTTGAAGGTATCATAACCTGAGGACTGACAGAAAGTGCAGGTTTGGAGGGGCCACCTGGTGGCGCAGCGGTTCAGTCTGCGCTTGGCAGCCCGGGGTTCGCAGGTTCTGATCCCGGGCGCCCGCCAATGCACTGCTTGTCAGCCATGCTGTGGTGGCGTCCCATATAAAGTAGAGGAAGACGGGCACAGATGTTAGCCCAGGGCCAGTCTTCCTCAGCAAAAAGAGGAGGATTGGCAAAGGATGTTAGCTCAGGGCTGGTCTTCCTCACAAAAAAAAAAAAAAAAAAGTGCAGGTTTGGAGATACGTTTTTCAGAACTGTTTCTACTGCAAGTCACAAATTCTCAACTCAAACTAGCTTAAGCACAGAAGGGCATTTTATTTTCCCATTAAGGAGAAAAATACTAGGGAAGTTCACATAACAGAAGGAAACAGATCTCAGAAACTGGACCTGGAGATCAGGACTGGCTACATAATTTGCAAAATGAAAAAGTATCTTTTAAACAAGATGCCTTGTTTAAAAAATTATTAAGAATTTCAGGATGGCTTCAGCAGAGCATTATACCTTATGCACGAGGCCCTTCCAAGTTCAGAATTCTATGTGACTATACAGGTTGCATGCCCATAAAGCTGGTCCTGCTAGAGATTCAAGTCAACCAGGACCTACCTTCTCTCTTTCTCCCTAACATCTCTCATGTTCACTTTTCTCTGTTTCTTTTTCTGTTTTTCTCATTCTTTCCTACTGCAGAGTGGCCCAGTCTTCTTTGCTAATTTAAGCAAATAAAGTTCAGAGAGGGCTCTGATGGGTCAGACCTGAGTGAAACACCTAGTTTGTGGAGGGGACCTAGAAGGGGAGAGGTGAAGTCACACAAGTGGAATAACAGGATGGACAGATATGTCCAATCCACAAGGAATTGGCGGGGAGTTCCTCAAAGGAAATTGGAATGCTCTTACCAATAAAGACGAGGTAAAACAATATCCAGAGCAGGCAAAATTGAAATTCCCACATAAAACCCACTAGGTTTGACTTGTCATCCTAAGGTTGTAGTTTTTAAATCTTTTTGATGGACAGTTGTGAAGATTAATGAGATGATTAATACTGCATTATGAACATTCAATAAATATTAGTTTCTTTTACATTTCCTAATGTTAGTGTGGATCCCAAGGTATAAAAAATTTTATAATTGGGGCCAGCCTGGTGGCATAGTGGTTGAGTTTGCATGCTCTGCTTTGGCGGCCTGGGGTTCACAGTTTCAGATCCTGGGCACAGACCTACACACCACTCATCAAACCATGTTGTGACAGGCATCCCACATATAAAGTACCAGAAGATGGGCATGGATGTTAGCCCAGGGCCAATCTTCCTCAGCAAAAAAAAAAAAAATTATCATCAACTTGGAATAGTGGTACACTTTTCAAATTCATATATAAAGATAAACTGCACAGTGATTCTGACTGGCTCTAAACCTTTTCTGCAAAACCCACATATAGAATGGTTGAGAGAAAGCTGGAAGACAAATGGCAGTGCAGGTGTTTATGATATGAAGACTATGACTTTTTTTTCCAGAGTAGGTTTTCACAAGTAGAGACAATGCATGCTATTTGTTAAGATTTGATCTGCCCCTTAATTTCCCTCATTACAGATGGACAGTCTGTAATGCTAAATGAAGTTCTTCTGAAGATTTGAAGATAAACAGAGAGAATTTTGAAAATTTACCAAAGATAACTTTCCTAAGAATCCTAGGGCAAGCCCTTTTACAGACATTCCCTGCCTGCCATCACCCTTCCGGTATCCAGCCTGTTTTATTTCTGTGCCTTTCTCATCCAACTTTCTGAACTATATTCCAGAGCTTCCTCTCTTTCACACGTGGGTATACTGGTTGCACCTTGCCCATGCATTATTGAGAGTTTATCGAAGACTAGAAAGAGGCTCTCAACACTCGGAGAGGAAGGAATTAAGTTTAATTTCTAGAAAGAGCTGAATAGGGAATTTATTATAGACAAGAGAATTGGTAAAAGAAAAACATAAAGGTAGAATTAACATTTTACTTTCATTACACAGTCAGAGTAACATGGAGAATTACCCAATTACCAATATAAACAGACGGTCTTAAAAGCTAAACATTTTGAAAATTATCTATTTAACTACTTTGATTCTTTTCCCTGCTTTACTTTTGTTAATATGGACTATACCTTCAGAACTACACTGAGGAGTAAAAACATTTTTAATTATGGTAGATGACTAGTAGGTTTTTGTGTGTGTTTGGTTGCAAAATATAATATGTAACTGAAAATGTAAAGTTTTTCATGTGCACTGATTTATGGAACCTCCTCTGTATATGTTTAATCCTTTTTTTTTTCATGAAGAAAGCATGCTAAATGTTAAGTACATGCTGACCTCTCTCTCTCTCTCTTAGCTCTGAAGAGTCAAAGCTTTTATAATAGTTCTGGAAAAGCAAGAGTCATAGCTGCAAGATGGATTTTCACATGCATTCAGAGATGGCAGGGACCAAACAAGTAGTCTATTTGCCTTAATTACCATGTATAAGATTGGACAACAGATGTTCTCTTACATGTGGTTTGCTAATTTATTTCATTCTTTCTGTCTGTTTACATGAACCATTCTGAAAATTAGTATTGAGAAAGTGTAATAGAACCTTCTGCTCCTCTTGGTAAACAAAGTCTAATTTCTCACATTAATGTCATCTTTCAATACCAAAACTTAGAGAGAAGAATGCCTATTACCAACCACAACTTTACATCATGCACAAATAAAAAATCCACATCACCCTTTAGCTCCATGCGAAAATACCAGAATGCATTCTTCCAAGAACAGCAGCAGGAAAACAAACAAACACAGCTGCTACCACACTTCCTGCTCTCTAAGGTATTTAACATCTATAAAAGGTTATTTGATTTTTACTCATATATTCTGGCAAATTCAATCACTCTCCCCCTCCCATAGTCCTATACATTCACACATTCTCTGGAAGTCTGGAAATTTGCCCACTATTATATTTAAAGCCATGATTTAAATGTGATTAGTTTTGAAAGAAATGAATGACTTCTACTAAAATTACTCAACAGCAAGCACGCTCTAGAAAACCTTTTAGATCAGGATCTATTTTTCTATTACATCTGCCTAATACTAGTAATGCTGAAGTGCCTTGATCCACTTTAGGAGGAAACTGACATGGTTTTCCATTAGATAGTATAGCTGACCATAGACTATTTAAATTGGTTCCAAAATTTAGGTTAATGTTCTTACTGCTGTCCTGCTACTTACGTTAATTCATCTTAGTATTTTATGATGTTAGACATTACTGTCTGCATAATGATCACAGAAGTTTTAAATTTAGTGTCTCCTTTCTCCTCATTAATGCTGCTACTAAACTTCACTTCTTAAGGATAAATTATCATATATACATATTTCGAAACAGATAATTATACCGTTGAATAATACTGCTCTGTGTGGTGCTTTAATTTTTATGTGGTGTATAACTTGATTGTAAGCACCTATAGAATATATACTAGGTTTACAATTTTTTTAAATTATAAAAATAAAATAAATATGGTAATAAAAAATCCAACATTATAGAAAATTATAAAGCACCAAGTAAAAATCTCTCATTCTTTACTCCTAGTTCTATTTAGTAGAGATAACCATATTTAGCTGTTTTTATTTCAAGTTCTTCTGGTCATTACCTCCATAATACTGAATATTACACTTATACATTGTTTCCTCAATTTATTGGTACTCAACAGTATCAACTGACTGTATCATGAAAGATGAGAAAATTAGCTTACTTCTACTCCTTCTGCCATCTCTTTCTCCCAGTTTTTGCTAATTTAATTTTATTTCTGTTCAATCAGTTACCTTTATTTTTTATTTATTATTGTTTTCGGTGAGGAAGATGAGCCCTGAGCTAACATCACTTGCCAATCTTCCTCTTTTTTGCTGAGGAAGATTAGCCCTGAGCTGACATTCATGCCCATCTTCCTCTATTTTGTATATGGGATGCCACCACAGCATGGCTTGATGAGTGGTGCATAGGTCTGCACCCAGGATCTGAACCTGCGAACCTGGGGCCGCTGAAGCAGAGTGCACGAACTTAACCACTATGCCACCAGACCGGCTCTAAGTTACCTTTATTTTTATTCCCATATATATGCCCAAATATTTTTACATTTATCATAAGTATACAAATGTGATTATATGGCATATGTTTTGTCTTAATACAGTTTTTTCTTCTGTTTTTTTGGCCTCATTCTCCCTCCCTTAATTCAGAAGCACAATCCCTCTCCATTAACAAATGTTTGCAACCTATTAAAAATCCTTTGATATTTCTTCAGGATTATATAACTATATAAAACATATATGTTGCTTTAATGGGTATAGAGTTTCAGTATTGCAAGATGAAAAAGTTCTGGAGATCTGTCGTACAACAATGTGAATATACTTAATGCTATTGAACTGCACACTTAACATTGGTTAAAATGGTAAATTTTACATTAGGTGTTTTTATTACAATTAAAAAATTTTAAAAATACATGTTTATATAATCATGCACATATGTTTATATGCAGGAAGTCTGCATTTGCACAGTTCCTACATAAATGAATTTCACTGACCACAGTTCAGTTAAATAACACCAGTACCCCAAGAACATGGTTCAAATTTTGGTTGCCATGGTACATAACTGTGAATGATAGCATAAAGTACAAACTTCACTGATAGCTTGTCAGCCAACAAATCACCATGTAAATAACAAGTCTACATCACGATCAGTGACCAATCATGTCACTTCTTTCAAAATCTGTTGGTGATTGGTCACTGCACATTTTTTATTCAGTTCATGAGCAGACAGCAAAGCATGTAGTTGTGTTTCCGCCTTGTCTCCCAGTGATAAAAATCACTTGACAGTTTACAAAAATAAGTAATCAAAAGAGGCGGGGCCGGCCCAGTGGTGCAGCAGTTAAGTTCACATGTTCCGCTTCAGTTGCCCAGGGTTCACAGGTTCAGATCCTGGACCTACTCACCACTCATCAAGCCATGCTGAGGTGGCGTCCCATATAGAGGAGTTACAACTCTACAACTATGACATACAACTATGTACTGGGGGCTTTGGGGAGAAAAAAGAAAAAGAGGAAGATTGGCAACCGATGTTAGCACAGGGCCAATATTCCTTGGGAAAAAAAAAAAACCTAAAAAAAAAAATCAAAAGGGGGACATGGACAATAAAGATGAAGATACAGCAAAAAAATGAAAAGTCATAATGCTGGAAGTGAAATTTGAATAAACATAAATGGAGTTATGAAAGAAACAACTGGTCATGGGAATGTCGACACTGCTGGCATTCAAGAGACTCTAGCTGTGCAGCCAGAGAAACTCAGAGAAGGTGAACTACCAACACAAATGAGGAACGTGATTGTGATGAGAAGAATGATCTCCCAGAGTAAGTGATGCCAATGGAAAACTTCACATTAAAGGCATTTCTGGAGATATTTCACATCATTGAAAGTGCAAAGGATAAACATCAGAGGCTGAATCAAACTTAGAAAGAAGAATGACAATTCACCAAGGCATAGAAAAGATCCTTGCTTCCTATTGTAAGTTATCCAATGAGAAGGCAGTACTCTTCCAAGTATTCTTGATAAGTTTGTTTTAGTAAGTTTTTTACACAGAAATAAAATGATTTAATTCTTAACGCTCCTAATGTTTTGATTTACAGGTTACCATATATTAGTTTTACAATATGTTAATTTCTCTGTACATTTATAACTAACTGGCAGTAAGAGAGACTTTACAGTTTTCACTAAAAATTTTAAAGGTCTCAGAAAAATCAGTTTTCTCCATTTATTATTAAGATCAATTTGCATGGTTTCAGCTTGCATGGTCATTTTTATGGTCCTTCTCTATGTGCAAAGAGATCATGCCTGCATAGGCTTTTTTGATCAATGTTTATTATACAAAATTGAGATCATGTTACCTGCACTTTTCTGCATTTTCCTCTTCTCACTCAACAATTCTTTGTGGAAATCTCTCAAAAACTAGTATAATTTTAATGGATTCTTTAAATAGTTGCAAATTTCATGATTTACCTGTACTATCATGCTTCACATCTTGCCTGCCTTTTCGTTTATCATTGCATCTCTCACTGACTCTTCAGTCTTCCCTTCTGCTTTTTTTCTTTTTTTTTTGCTGAGGAAGATTCACCCTGAGCTAACATCTGTGCCAACATTCCTCTACTTTGTATGTGGGTCACTGCCACGGCATGGCTGATGAGTGGTGTAGCTCCGTGCCTGGGATCCAAACCTGCAAACCCAGGCTGCCAAAGCAGAGTGTGCCAAACTCAACCACTGTGCCACAGAACCAGCCCCTTCCCTTCTGCTTTTAAGGGTCCACCTCCATAATTAAGTATAATCTGCTTATTTTAAGGTCAACTGATTTGCAACTTTGTTCCATCTGCACCCTTAATTTTCTTTTGCCATGTAAGGTAACATATTTACAGATTTCAGGGATTAGGAGATGGACATCTCTGGGCGGCCATTATCCTGCCTCCCACAGTGGTCAGTACTCATTGTCATTTACTAGGAAAGGCAATTGTACAATTCTACTTATTTGGAAAAGTTTTATAGAAGTGTGATAGGACTTCAGAAAGACTATGAAGAAGGTGAGGAAGTATACTTGACTGAGAAGAGAAAGGTATTATGTAGGTGGCAGTGAAAAAAAAAACATGCAACATTAATTCTTAATTATAGAGGCAGAATAAGTAACTGGGGCCAGAATGTCCTATGTCCTATATTCTATTTATAAGTAACTAAAATATAGCTATAGCAGAACTGTTATTTACAAATTAAGGCAGATAGTTAACTCAAAGAAATGTAGATTACTGGAACTAAAAATAGGTGTGGAAAAAATTAATTTGGTATGATTTGCAAAGATGTTTCTGGTTAAACTGAAGATATTTGCAGTAGGACTATAATGAACCCTGAGATTTCAAAATATATTCCCTTAGAGAGTTAGTATATGTATGAAGATAATAGTTTATTGAAACTAATAGTTTATGGGAGTATATAAAAAATGATAATTTTATTTAAAAAATTTTAACTATCCCCTAAAGTCTGAAAACAAAACCATTCATAAAATCCTTGTTCCCACATTTGTGTACGATAAAGCCAAATGTCATGCTTTGTAAAGTAGTGAGTATTGTTTTCTCCATCACAAAGAAAAAAGATGTTTTTTTTCACAAAATAATATCCCCATTAATAAAGTTTGAGAATTTCATTGCTAATGCACACATCCCAGAATGAAAGGAAACTCAGCAAATGAAAAAAAGTTGATTTTTCACAATGGGCCATATATGACTTTTTCTATTTAAAATGCAGAGGGAAAAATGTACTTTAAAATGTCCATTTACTGTTATACTGTCATTTATGTGATTAAATATATCAGTAAAAAAGTTTGCAGTTATATTGCATATTCCCAAGTCTGTATAAACTGTATCACTAACTGATATTTGCTTCTAATACCATAGGAAGTAAAGATAAGGGATATGTTCAGACTTTCTTTTAAAGTCTGATGATCTGCCAATGTTGCCATACTATGTAGACAAAAATAAATATGTTCTATATTTTACTGATGAGCATATAGGTGAATACAATTCATCTGCGGTGCTAAGTTGACTATATATTGTGTCTATTGAGGTGTCATATTGCTAAGAAATGTACTTTTAATGTGTTTAAATACGCACATAAACATTGAAAGCTGTTCTGAATATAAATTTGCTAGTATTTCCTACAAATTGCAGAACTCAGTATGTGATTAAAATAAAAGCAAATAGAACTCACCAGGTTTAAATATGTACCTAACGCTCATATTTATAGTTCACAACAGCAAAAATTACCCAAAGTAGATTTCAAACATCTTTAGGAATGTTGATTTTATTTAGTAAAATTCTTCTATCTAATTTCTTCGTTCAGAATGGAATTTCTAGGTAGTATTATTTTCAGTGACTACAATGTCATCCTGACGTCAAATCATGGTTGTGGGTTTATGAGCGTTTTTATAATGTCAGAATTTTAATATTTTAATTGTGAATTCTTAATAACATGAATTCATTTTTCTGTACTAACTCTGACATCTTTTCTTTTACAAGGAAATAGGTAATTTTATTTTAAGCAGAAAGAGTCAGTATTTATTCTCTTAAAATTACCATTTGTTTCATTTTTGTGCCTCTGAGAAAGGGTGTTAGATAAGTTGAGAAAACTCAGTTTGTTCTGGGACTTTATCAGGAAGAGAATAATGACTAAGTCTGTCTCCTTTTTCTTTCTAATTGTGCATTTTTTGAAGACTTCTCTTATGTGCCATCTAAAAAAATAAAACTAAAATCCTGTGAGAAATCTCATTCTTCTATGTTTTATAGCCTTAGATTTTCAACTATGATGGACCCTCACCATACCTTTGCAAATTCCTCAATTTCTAAATATCACCATAATGCATAACTCTTGCCATAAAATGACCATATGAGTTCTTAAACACAAAGGTTTTGTGTTTATGAGTTTCTGTGTATGGCTAACCATAAAGTTGCTGAACACAAAGCTGATTTGAAAGTGGATTTGGGATAGTAAGCTAGTCTTACTAGCGAAGGGACAGCTACCTTGTAACAAAGAACTAAAACTAGCACCCCCAAGGGGCCAGCCACATGGCATAGTGGTTAAGTCTGGTGTGCTCCGCCTTGGTGGCCCAGAACTATACCACTCATCAAGCCATGCTGTGGTGGTGACCCACATACGAAATAGAGGAAGATTGGCGTGGATGTTAGCTCAGGGTTAATCTTCCTCAAAAAAAAAGAAAGATTGGCAATAGATGTTAGCTCAGAGCAAATCTTCCTCACCAATAAAGAAAGCTAGCATCCCCAGCAAAATTACAAATTACTATATGGCATGAAAATTTGGCATCATTCATAATTAGTCAAAAGTGGAAATGTCAAATATGTGACTGCTTGAGAATAATTTATTAGGTATGATTTCCCAGTGTAAAAGTTTATAACTATTAAAACTGTTTGTAAAATCTAAAGGGAAGGCGAGTGAAATGGAAAAGAATTAAGTAGAAGCCTTCAGGAAAGAATTGGGAAATTTGGGTGAGCAAGAGAAATATAGTGGTCTAATGTGATGCACCAGGAAAGCCCTGGGGTCTATTGGAGATTTAGACACCAGTTCTAATTCTTCCACATCCCTTCTTCTCCTGAGCCTTATTTATCCTTCTATTAAATGAAAGGTCATACTCAATCCTTTTGGACCACATCCATGGCAGAACCTTAATGAACTAAGAACCCATTAAGACACCAGCAGGAGAGTGTTGATCCTAGCATGAGGTTTGAGGACTCTTGCAATTAAGATTTGGAAAGAAGAGCTAGGTCCTGAGTTGGCCTAATCATTTGCTGTTTGTTCGCTTTTTGTATTAAGCTCTCTCTTTATTACCCTGATTTCCTGTTTGCTCTGTCACTTCTAGAACATCAGCTCTTCTCACTTTTGACTTTGCTGTTCTCAAAACCACTGCATAGAAAATGTATTTCATGGCTATTGCCTTATTGTCTATGTTAATATCTCCTGTTCATCTGTTCAGATCCACTCGTCACCCTTCTCCATCCATCTCTGTGTCCTAGAAGGTTGACCTGCATGGACTATATCTGTGAACTCTTTTGCCTCCTGGCTTTCAGTTGTTTTCAGCTAAGGCGAGTCTTATTAGGAGACTGGACAAGAGGATAATGATGAACTTGAAGTACTAATTCTCCCATCTCTCCCTCATAGCACAAATTCTCCACAGGGGTAATAATAACCCTGTGGAGGGTTAAAATTGGTACATAGGGCCAAAAACAATTCTAGCTAGTTAGAATGGTTTATGGCTCTCCAAGGGGCCACAGTATCTGTACTGTGTACAGATATACACTAAATCTGTGGTATTAAACTTTCACTGGGGAGAGGTGATTAGGTATAAAATGTCTATGAAGGTTCCTTGGGGCAGTGATAATGACACACTGTCCTACAGATTTCACTATGACCTGGCTGCATCCTCCAGCTCAAGGTCACAGCTGTTCTGAGAGGATGGGGTAGGTAGAAAAGAGAGATGATGGGAGAGATTAGAGGGGCTCTCTTAATTAATTTTAATAACTCAGAAGTGAAAAAGGAGAATTGAGTCTTCCAAGAGAATAGGAAGGACTCACTTTTTCCTCCTTTCTCCAACCTCAATTCCTGCACCTAATCTTATTTTAATGTATACACTTTCTCCCAGATCAAACCTTTATCTGTAAATTAATTAACATCACATTTTCTGATCCCCTACATCAACAAAGAAGGAGTTTTCATAAAAATTAATTTATGTAGAATGTGTTAGAATTTACATAGCTCTTTCAATGATATGCACTTAATTTACTTTTAAAATTACTTCTTGTATTACCACTTATAGATGAGGACACTAGACACAGATCACTTATATAACCCATCCAAGATCATAGCTGGTAAACAGCAGTTCTAAGACTCAAACACTTTTTTAAAAGCAGAGTTTGTGCTTTTTCCATTTCAACAAATTGCCTCAAGTTATTTGCTAATAAGTAAGTATAAGGTAGTCTTGCACAGACAGAAAATTCCAAAATCAAAAAAGTCCTCAGAATGAATCATTATATTCTTAAATTAGTTCTTTCTTAAATGTTAGATTCTTAGCTGTTACAAAAGAGAATTTTTAAAAGACATTTTGTTGATAAAATGTAAATAAGTGTTTTAAAGAATAGTATAGATATAAAAGCAGATATGGGTGCAGAAAATTATCAACTCCAGTATAATAGTAGACTCTTGACCATATAATAATTCATGAAAAATATCCCAAATATTCCAAGTGCTCAAGAAAAACAAATATTAAAATCAAGAGATATGGAGGAAGTACTCAGTCTAAGAGATTTTAATGAAAAGCCAGCATATTTTAACTTCTTTAGGAGTGAGAACTCTATAGAACAAGCAGCTTGAGTGCATACTGCTAAAGATTTTGACAAATAAAATCTGTGTGGGAAACGAGAAGATGACAAGGAAACAAAGCAAAACACATCAGATAAGGAGATGAGACTTTAGTTGAAAAGATATGTGTTTGCAAGTAACCTAAATATGCTAATAATATAAAGGATTAGCACTAATCAGTAGGGTGTTAAGAAATACATCAAGGGAAGGAGATACAAAAAAGGAAAGTAAACTTGCTAATAAATGAGAACAAGCATGAAATTAATTATGTCCCTTAAATGTCTATGAAACTGAAATTGTTTTTTAAAAAATTTTTCTTTAACAAGAAAAATGGAAAGGAATTTGTGTAATTTAAAAATAATAAAGATCTTGCCAAAGTAACAATTGATAACAAGCATGAGAAGGAATTTAGGTATTCTGGACACATAACTCAGCAGCTGAAAATGACAAGCCGGTCAGAGAAGAAAAGCAATTAGACAGAGGGCTTATTGGGTCCCTTGCAAATCTTGTTGTTAAACACTAGTGGATATCTTTAGAAAGAAATTGTTGAAAAGAATTTCACACTGCTGAAGAAAAAGGTCAAGGAACCAAAGCAGAGCAAATGGCCATCTGGGAGATATATTGTTACCTATTAGCAAAATAGTGGTTTTACCGCCACAAGAGAAAAGTTGTATATATCAGGAAAAATGGTTCCAAGAAAAATGAATAACAAGACATTATCAAGATAAAAAAATCCTATTCAGAATTATCTTTTCTATAGAATTATCTAGAAAATGTCTACTATTTCAACATTAATAATATTTCTGTGTAGTCTTTCTGAACTTTTTGTTGGACAAAAATGAATTTGATTTAGATATAATGTGGTCAAGAGGAATCAAAGCTTTCTGAATGCCTGTAGTAAAGATTATAAGATGAAAATATATCAGATATTTTTCATACAAGCTACTTGAATTTATCAGGGGAAAAAGCATAATATCTGTGGACTCAATTTTTGACCAAGCTGTTTTAGCAAAATTAAATTAAAGATTTCTAGCATTCCAGTTATCTGACATTTAGAAATATTCAATATAATATTTTTTGAGCCGGCAGTTATTATTAAAAAAAAAATGCATTGGTTTTGCTTCCATTCATAGCTTAACAATTCTTGAATATGTTTATCAGTTAGACGAAGTAAGTTTCACTTGGTAGAAGTACACTAGAAAAAAAATAAGAAATATGAGTTTTAAATTTATGTTCATTCTTTTTAATGGCTATATAATATTCTGCAGTATCTTTTACTTAGTTATTTTAAGTAGGGACATTTATTTGGAATATAATTATGATACTGTTTATTTAGAGAATTATTTATTAATATCAGTTGATCAAGAACGTCTTTGAAGGAGTTACTGATATTCAAAAAAAAATCCCATATTAAAACACTTTTACCTATAAAACAATTTACATGATGGATTTCTTTCTTTACCACCTGCCTCTCCCCAACACACACACACACACACACAAACACACTCCAGACTACCAAAGACAAGAGTGTGTGGAAATAAAATATCAAGTCCATGACAATGATTTCAATTTTAAAGAATCCCAAGCAGAGTTTGTGTTCACAAAATACCAGATCACTGGTTGATTTCCTTAATTTACATAAAAAACTGCTTGCTTAACTGCCAATTAAATAGCCTAACTGAACTGACCATCCATTTTAGTCAAAATGTTTGATCTGGTAATCTAGTATAAACACTGTCCCAAGGTTCCCCCCTGGTCATTTTAGAGGATACATTTCCCTCAAAGATGCAAGATATGTACCTACTGAAAAAAGCAGATCAATCTCTCAGTGGACACAGAGGTAATTCTGGAATGCTCAACAGTGATTTGACTCTTGCCACCTAAGTTTGAATAGCAGGAGGCAACAATAAAAGAAACTGTCTAGGGACTAAGTGTTCCTAATTCTCTTAATAATTCAAACAATTTTGCAAAGAACAGGCACGGCAGAAAGAGAAGTCTCAGGTGAATGGGTTCTAGAGAGTCTATTAGTTTGTAGAAGAAAAAGATGCCAAAAGTGAAACATAATTCATTAGCTGAACCACAAACATTAAATGACTGTGCTTTCTTGGGGACAAGCTGTTATAAACATTACTGTATAGCTTCCGAAAGTCATTCAATTATGCTTGACAGGTTTTAAAGACCCTGAATCTTCAGTTAAATCAAAGTACATTTATTTACTTATTATGAAATAAGGCCTGTTGGCATATCTCAATGAAAAGTTTTTATATTTAAACATTCCTACTTAATCCAAACATTCAGATATCACATTCTGCAAATCACAAACAGCATGAAAATTAAAAGCTGGAGTACCAGTTAAGTCAGAACATTTAAAGGAACGATTGATATACTTGACAAACTCATGGGGCAGAGAAACCATAAAAGTAAAATAAAAAGTAAAAAGATAAGTGAAAAGCATGGGGGAAAAGTTGCAATGGCATACTAAGGCTAACATGAAGAAGGCAAAAATAGAGAAATGGGCTTAGACTATGATTGTGAATCTAGAGAAGGAATAAAAATGGCCAGTAAACATAAAATAAGATTATTAACCTGACCAATAATCAAAGATATACAAAATGAAATATTGATTTGATATTATTTTTGGTCTGTTGAGGACAAAGGAAGAAAGAACAACACCTATAATTGAACAGAATATGGATAATCAAGGACACTCACACACTGGAGTAGAGATGAAAGCAAAAATTGGTACAACCAAAGGTATGATTCCTCTTTTATTTCAATAATAAAAGAATAGCAATTTGGCAATAAGTTTCCAGATGTAAAATATTCATACACTTTGACCTAGAAAATCTGTTCCTAGGGCTTTTCCTTAAAGAAATGATTTCATAACTGATCAAAAATGAGTGTACAAGAATATTCATATCTGCATTTTTTATACTAGTAAAAATTTGGCAACAATCAAAATGTCCATCAAAAGGGGATTAGGTTGGGGCCGGCCCGGTGGCACAGTGGTTAAGTTCGCACGCTCCACTATGGCAGCCCGGGGTTCAGAGGTGTGATCCCAGGAGCGGACCGACGCACCACTTGTCAGCCATGCTGTGGCGGCATCCCATATAAAGTAGAGGAAGATGGGCACGGATGTTAGCCCAGGGCCAGTCTTCCTCAGCAAAAAGAGGAGGATTGGCAACGGATGTTAGCTCAGAGCTGGTCTTCCTCACACAAAAAAAAAAAAAAGGGATTAGGTAAGTAAATTCTGGAGTAACTATATAATGGAATATTCTGCAGTCATTAAAAATGTTGATAGAGGTCTATATGAGCATTATATCTATTATAACATTATAATATATATAATTATATATGTAATAATTATAATTATATGTTTTATAATTATTATATTACATAGTAATTATAATATAATTATATATTTTAATAGTTATATAATATTACATAAAAATATAATACTATTACAATTATATAATAATACAATGGTATTATTATATTATTATAATGTAATATTATAACATAAATTATACTATCACCTGAATATTGTAACAGGAGAGATTAACCCAGGATCTCTCCTCAGCTATCACTGAATCAATGCATTCATTGGCTCAGGAAGAGAACAAATATAACAGAACACATATATCTGTGAATGAAATTTTAAACTTAAGTCAAGAAGCTTTAGGTTTGCAAGAACTGGACTTGCAACTAGTGAGATAAAGATGATTAGTTTGAAAAGTTTGGCTTTGCATATTAGAAGCCAAACTGTCAAGTGTTAAGAATGTTGATATATTTGGAAGAATGATAGGCTGGTTTTTCTCCCCTTTCTGGTCAGGGAAATGGGTTTATTTTTTCCTGTTTCCCTGCTAGGGATAGAAGAGTAATGGACTTTCTGCTGCCGGTGGTCTCTGAGAAGGAATACAGCTCTGTTTCCCTGTTGGCCAACATTTGAAGGTGGGATGAGTAGGGACAACAGAAATCTAACTTCTGTTGGGGGGCACCAATGGAGAAGGTACCTACATTTTACTTTCCTAGGTATAGCCCAGGGACACTGCAGGCCTTTTAAAGAAACTCTGTGTTAATATGTGTATTAGTTTCCTGTTGCTGCTATAACAAATTTCCACAAACTTAGTGACTTAAAACAATACAGATTTACTATCTTTTTTTTTTTTTTTTTGTGAGGAAGACCAGCCCTGAGCTAACATCTGTTGCCAATCTTCCCCTTTTTGCTGAGGAAGACTGGCCCTGGGCTAACATTGTGCCCATCTTCCTCCACTTTATATGGGACGCCGCCATGGCATGGCTGACAGGCAGTGCGTCGGCGGGTGCCCGGGATCCGAACTCGCGAACCCCGGGCTGCCAAGCGTGGACTAAACCGCTGCACCACCGGGCGGCCCCCAGATTTACTATCTTATAATTCTAGAGGTCAGAAGTCCAAAATTAGTCTCAGTGGGCTAAAATCAAGATGGTTCAGAGGGCTACACTCCTTCTGAAGGCTTTAAGGGAGAAGCTGTTCCTTGCCTCTTCTAGCTTCCAGAGGCTACCTGTATTCTCTGGGTCATGAAGCCTTCCTCCATCTCTAAAGCCAGCAGTGTAGCACCTTCTACTCTCTCTGCTTCCATCATCAGATCTCCTTTTCTGCTTCTGACCCTCCTGCTTCCCTCTTAAAAAGGCTTTGTGATTACACTGAGCCCACAAAGATAATCCAATATAATCTCTCTTTATCAAGGTCTTTAACTTAATCACATCTGCAATCACCCTTTTACCATGTAAAGTAACATATTCACAAATTGTGAGGATGAGAAGGTGAATATCTTTGGGGGCCAGTATTCAGCCTACCACAACATGGTACCCTAGCGGTAGAATGGCAATGACTGTATTAGATGTGTCAGCAGGTGGTCCCAGGGGAACCTCAGTTTGGCATTGGGAGAGCAGATGAGAGGGAACAGATGGTGTTATGGACTGAATGTTTGTGTCCCCCTAAAATCCATATGTGAAATCCTAACCCTGAAAGGTAATAGTATTAGGAGGTGGGGCCCTTGGGAGGTAATTAGGTTATGAGAGTGGAGCCCTCATGAATGGGATTAGTGCCCTTATAAGGGAGGCCCTAGAAAGCTCTCTTACCCCTTCTGCTATGTGAGGACACAGTGAGGAGACAGCTATCTATAAACCAGGAAGTGGGCTCTCACCAGACACTGAATCTGTTGGTGCCTTGATCTTGGACTTCCCAGCCTCCAGAACTGTGAGAAATAAATGTCTGTTGCTTAAGCTACTCAATCTATGGTATCTTGGTTATAGCAGACTGAACAGACTAAGACAGATTGTATGGTGGGCAGACTTGAAGAAACCTTGTATTTGAAATAAGGTGGATGGAGAATGTACAATCTGACAGCCAGATGTCAAGGAATGATTCCAACCCTCTTAGCAGATGTAGCAAGAATAAAAACGGCTGGCTAAAGGGCAGATGAAAGGCAGCATAGGACAGAGGAACATCATCAAGGACCCAATCCTGTCCTCTTTGCCACCCAGATGATTCATAGCCATTGCCTATTAACTGAAAAATCACCCTGAATGAAGGGAAGGAGAAAAAAAATCCTGAAGTGATGTGACTACGTAAAACCATGAGTAACCAAGAAAACACTCAAGTGACTGAGCCAACCATGAACTGGCCAGATTGACTTTTCTACTAGTTGTGGATCTTAAGAATAAGTTAAGTAGTACTTTAGAAAAGTACAGTTTTGTACATCTTATTACATATTTTGAAATTCATAACAAAATATATATTCCTTGATGTGCAAAAGTATCTGTAACAGATTATTACAGTAGTCCCCTCTTATCTGTAGGAGATACATTCCAAGACCCACAGTAGATGTGTGAAACCACGGATAGTACCAAACCCTATATATACTATGTTTTGTCCTATACATACATACCTATGATAAAGTTTAATTTATAAATTAGGCACAGTAAGAGATTAACAATAACTAATAATAAAATAGAACAATTATAACAATACACTGTAATAAAAGTTACCATAGACCTTAGCAACCTCAGCATAAAATTTTTTCTTTATTAAGTTGAGAACTTTCACTTTTTCACTTAAAGGAAGCACTTTACAGCTTCTCTTTGGCATATCCAAATTGCCAGCATCACTACTCTTGTGCTTTGGGGACATTATTAAATACAATAAGGGTTACTTGAACACAGCACTGAGATATCACAACAGTCAAACTGATAACGGGGATGGCTACTAAGTGACTAATGGGCGGGTAGTGTATATACGTATAGTGAATACGCTGGGCAAAGGGATGATTCATTGTCCCAGGGGGGATGGAGCAGGACAGCACAAGATTTCATTGCACTACTCAGAATGGCATGCAATTTGAAACTTATGAGTTGTTTATTTCTGGAATTTTCCATTTAATATTTTCAGACTGTGGTTGACTGCAGATAACTGAAACTGCAGAAAGTGAAACCATGGATAAGGGGGGACTACTGTACATGAAAAAACCACATTATAAAACATGATAGATGCTATTATCCTGTTTTTATTGTTATATTGTATTTACATGTGTTTATGCATAGAAAAAAGTCTTAGAGGTTATACTCCTAATTAAACATGGTTATCTCTAGGTGATTATATGATGAGTAATTTTTTTGCACTTTTTTCTTTATATCTATTCAATTTTAGATCTGTGCAATCATTTATATAATAAGTATTATTTGAACAATCAGCAAAAATCACAAAGCAATTTCCATTTTGCAGAAAGCTATGGTAAAAGATACCAGCATTATTTTAGGTAGTGAAATGGTATGGGAATAACATTGAACTTGTTGCCAGCAAAATGAGATCAAGTGTCAATTTTCCAGTTTACTAGTCATGTGACCTTGGGCAAGCCACCAAGAGTTTCTGGGCCTCATCTGAAAACTGGGGATAATAATGCTAGCTCTGTTACCACACTGGTACCATGTGGAATGCATTGGGCTTGACATTTAATTTGTTATCTAATCCTCAAAACAACTCTTGATGTGGCTATTATTATCCCCATTGTGAAAAATCAAATATAGACAATACATATTGCAGCCCTTTGAAAAACATAATATAACCTAAACTACTCCTGCAATGTAATGAGGAAGAAATGCTTGCAGTGCTCGGTGTAAAGATAGATGTCACATATAAGCTCTTTCAACAATATATAGATAAATCAGCTTCCTGTATGAATATCAGTCTCCTTTAAAATATTTAGCAATTTGAAGAGAGATCTGTGAGTTCTCTTCCTGAATATATCCTCTTTAAAACCAGACATTTCAATGGTGCTCCTTCCTACCTGCTGCCAGGGCTCTTAATTAAAGCTTTGCCTCTGAGAAGTAGATCGTTAAATGAAGGTATCAATTATAAACCTGTGTTTACTAAATTCAAGGTGTTTGCCACAGCAGTTCTGTGTGTGTGCATTTGTATACACATAAATGTACATATGTTTTATATATATGTATACACACACATTATCATTTTAAGTGCTTAGCAATCATTAATTATCTAGTACTCTGGTTAAGATGAGACATGTTATAATTTGTGGATACAGATGAGAAAATTAGGATCAGGACTATAAGCCAAGTACAATGCCACAGCAAGTAAAAGTGTCTGGAAAAATTCTATATACCTAAGTAGAAAAACTAGTACAAATTCACACTTCCGTATCTAAAACCTTTGAGGCTAGAAATATTTTACAATTCAGAAATTTTTGAGTTTCAGGAAGACAATTTAACGCATATAACTAATGTAACGTGCTGATATATATAATATAACATCCCCAACAGGTCTGTGCCCTGTAATCAAGCACATTGTTATTTCAGCAGAGAACTGAATGAATATTCATACTGAGTAGGATAAATAGTCTTTAAACAGTCTTATATCAGTTTAGGTTTCGCCACCAAATGAGTTTGTACCAAACTTAGGGGAAACCTTTCGGTTCCATTAAACACTGTAATAAGAAATGGGGTTCTGTTGTTTCCTTCAGGTTGTTTTCATTTGCTCTTCACTTTCCTGCTCTTGCTGATGTGCTGAGAAAGGCTAATGTGAAGGCACAGTGGCGTTGACTCTTATCGGAAGCTTCATCACTATGGCGATAGAAAGTTGTCTATAGGGAGGAAAGTGCTTCCCTCACAGCATCAGTGTGTACTCCCTAGATGAATAAAACATATCCATTCACTGGATGTAAAGAGCTGATAAATAGTTTCCCGTATTAAAGCTTTTAGAAGCCTTGAGTTTGTATGAAAACCTAACTTTTGACCTCTGCTCTCTGGGCTCTTGCTAATGGTCATGCTTATTATCTATTTCAGGTTCTGATGATCTAGTTGCAATTACTTGTAATGTTGATACACTTAGTCAGAACTGTAGCTACTTTCACAGTTTGATGATTATGTAAGTAAGGTGAGTATAGGGTACATTTTTCCTGGACTTTGGGTAGAATATTTCCATTAGCAATAGGTAAAACATAAATGGTGACTTAAGGTTGGAAAAAGTTTTCAAGCAGTGATTCACAAATTTTCATGCTTCAAAAGGAAGCAGATGTCTAAGTGATGATGTCAACACTTACAGTATAATAAGGGATAGGATATCCATGAAGGATATAATAATAACGAGAAAAGGTACAGAAACAGTCTTTAAACTTTCCTCCCCAAATCTTCCAATTATTCTGTCAACCTAGATCCAACTATGATTGAAGAGAATAGGCTTGTTGTATCTACTGGACTATAAGGAAGGAGCCTTACAACAGCAGCGTAGTGAAAAAAAGTCAATCCGACCAGTTCATGGTAGATTCAGTCACTCCTGTGTCTTCTTGGTTACTCGTGGTTTTACGTAGTCATACCATTTCAGGATTTTTTCTCTCTCTTCTTCCCTTCACCCAGGGTGATTTTTCAGTGAATGGGCAAGGGCTATGAACCATCTGGGCATCAGAGAAGACAAGGTTGGATCCTTCATAATCCTTCTCTGTCCTATGCTGCCTTTTATCTGCCCTTTGGGCAACAGCCTCTATTCTTGCTACATCTGCTAAGAGGGCTGGAGCACAAGTTTTGTAGACCCTCTCAACAGTCTTGAAAGGAAAAAATTGTCATCCTACTAAAAATGTGGAAATTGAGACACAGAGAGGTTAGGTACCTTGTGCAAGGATCATGTAGACACAACTGATAGAGCCTGCAGCCTTGTCTAGTTCAAAAAATAGAAGGAGAATGATAAAGTAGGGAAAAAAGGAGAATTTTATTTAATACAGTGTCTAGAAAGCCTCTAATAATAGTTATGCTTTATTAAATTGCACATATAGATAGGTTTTCTGCAGGGACGCTTCTTAAAGGAATAAAATTTATAGAAATAGTGACAATTTATGATCAGAAGAAACAGACCAAAGAGGAAAGAAAAACACAAGAATGATTAAAACAAAGTAAACTTTCTTCCCATCTTCGATATAGTCAACATGTACATTGTTTCCTTGGGTCTGGAATGAAAAGACATTGTATAGCCACGTGCATACCCATCTAATGTGACAAGGGAGTAGGAGAGAAAAATCTCCCAGCACAAATAGCAGTTTTGTTTCCGGTGGCATTGCAAAGAGCCAAGCAAAATCTCCACTAGCCAGTTTAAATTACATTCTTGAGGCAGACTTTAAGAGTGATTTGGTTCCTAATCTGTGCTAGCAAAAATGCACCTTTGTGTCTCTGTGTGTTTTATTCACTTTTCCTGCATTTAAACGCACACACATGTAGCCCATACAAAATATACATGGAATAAGACTTTTCCAGATCTAGTCACAAATAAGATATTTCTAAGGGAGGGTGTCCAGGCACTGTGATAGACCTCTGGGGAATGATATTTTAGTTTAAACCACTCTAATCAGACCTTATGCCAACTGGTCTTGTTAATCAAATGTTTGACACTATAGAGAACTCATCAATGCCTCTTCATTAGCATAGTGAATAGAATTAATTTTTGAATGTACATATTGATTAAATTGTTTGATTCTCATTTTGATGTTTTCTTGGGGTAAAAAAAAAGTCAGAGAGCGCTGAATTAAATGTAGAACTGAGCGTGTAGACATGGTACTCAATAAGTCGAACTCACTAAATGGAACCATCAGCAAGAACTCAGAGGAAAGATGAAACTTTATGGATCTGATATGTCTGATATATATGCCTAACTTGGCATAGTAAGAACAAAGAAATATTCAAGAAAATAAATTTTAAAAAAATTGATCTGGGCATCAAAGACACAAATTTATTTTTAATTAGATTTGTGACCTCCTGTTTCCCCCCTTATATATGGAATAATTTCGTATGCCAACAGGATAAAATTGTGAGAAAATTATAAACAGAAGTGTTAATAAAATCTGACTTTTCCTCTCTATGCCTAAAATACATTAATACTTCTGGACAATGAAAAATTATTAGATTAAAATATAATGGTCTGAGGGTTACTATTTTAAAAACCTCATTAAAATTGATTAGGAAAATACTGAGACCCCAATATGAAAATGAACAAAGGACATGAACAAACAATACACACCAACAGAGATAATTAGCAAGCAAACATATGGGAAAACATTTAACCTTGCTAGTTATCAAAGAAATATAAGCTAAAATAATATTGTGTTAATATCAGACCATTTCAATATCTAAAAGAAACTGAATTCTGGTGAATTCTACCAAATGTTTAAAGGAGAATTCACATCAATTCTTCACAAACTCTTCCAAAAAATAGAAGAGGAGGGAACACTTTCCACTTCATTCTATAAGCCCAGTATTACGCTGATATCAAAACCAGACAAAAACATCACAAGAAAACTACAGACCAGTATCTCTTATGAATACAGATGCAAAAATCTTCAACAAAATACTAGCAAACCAAATCCTGCAACATATAAAAAACATTATACACTATGACCAAGTAGGTTTTATCCCAGGAATGCATGGGTAGTTCAACATACAAAAATCAATCAATGCAATACACCACATTAATAGAATAAGGGGGGGAATATCACATGATCATCTCAACAGAATCAGAAAAAGCATTTGTCAAAATCCAATACCCTTTCATGAGAAAAATGCTCAATGAACTAAAAATAGAAGGGAACTCCCTCAACTCAGTAAAGGTCATCTATAAAACCCCACAGCTAACATAATACTTAATGGTGAAAGTCAAGATACTTTCCTCTAAGATCAGGAACAAGACAAGAATGTCTGTTCTTACCACTTTTATTTGATATTATACTATAGGTACTAGTTTGAGCAAGTAGGCAAGAAAATGAAAAAAAAAAGCCATACAGATTAGAAAGGAAGAAGTAAAATTATCTCTATTTGTGTGTGACATAATCTTACATATAGAAAATCTAAAGGAATTCACAAAAAACTGTCAGAACTAATAAATAAGTTTAGCAAGGTTGTAGCATATGATCAATATACAAAAAAAATCAATTGTATTTCTATACACTATCAGTGAATAATCTGTAAATGAAATTAACAAACCAACTGCATTTGTGATAGCATCAAAAAGAATAAAACGCTTAGGAATAAATTTAACAAAAGAGGTGTAAACCAGAAAATATTGCTGAAAAAATTTAAAGACGACCTAAATAAATGGAAAGATATTTTATGTTCATGGATGGGAAGAAATAATATTGTTAATTTAGCCACACACTCCAAATTAATCTGCAGATTCAACACAATACTTATCAAAATCCCAGCTGCTTTTTCTGAGTAGAAATTGACAAGCTTATTGTAAAATTCATATTGAAATCCAAGGGACCTAGAATAGCCAAAACAACCTTGATAAACAAGTTGGAGGAGCACACATTTCTTGATTTCAAAATTTACTACAAAAATATAGTAATCAAGACAATGTGTTACTGGCTCAAGGATAGAAGAATAGATCAATGGAATTGAATTGAGAATCCAGAAATAAACCCTTACACTTAGGGTCAACTGATTTTCAAAAAGAATGCCAAGACAATTCAGTGGGAGAAGAATAGTCTTTCAATAAATGGTGCTGGGACAACTGGATATCCACATGCAAAAGAATGAAGTTGGACAATACTTCACACAAAAATTAGCTCAAAATGGTTCATAAACCTAAATGTAAGAGCTAAGACTATAAAACTCTTAGAAAAAAACATAGGCATAAATCTTTGTGACCTAGGATTACGGAATGGTTTCTTAGATACAACAGCAAAAGTACAAGTGACAAAAAGAAAAAATAAATAAATTGGACTCCATCAAAATTAAAAACATGTGTGCTTCAAAGGATACCATCAATAAAGTGAAGAGATAACCCAAGAAATGGGGGAAAATATTTGCAAATCATATATCAAGTATATTCAGAATATATAAAGAATTCTTGCAACTCAAAAAAAAAGACAAATAACACAATCAAAACTGATGAGGATTTAAATAGACATTTCACCTAAGAAAATATATAAAGGCCTACAAATACATGAAAAGATGCTCAACATCATTAGTCATCAGGAAAATGTAAATTAAACCACAATCAGATGCCACTTCACGCACAATAGGCTATGATAAAAAAAGACAGACAATGGCCAGCATTGGCAAGGATGTGGAGAAATTGGAATCCTCATTACGTTGCTTGTAGAATGTAAAATGGTACAGCATCTTTTGAAAACAGTTTACCAATTCCTCATAACGTTAAACATAGAGTTACTCTAATCCAGCAATTCCACTCCTAGTCATGTATCCAAGAGAACTGGAAACGTATTCACACAAAAACTTGTACACACATGCTCATAGCAGCATTATTTATAAGAGTCAAAAAGTGGAAACAACTCAAATGTCCATCAACTGATGAATCAATAAAAAAAAGTTATACATTGGATGGAATATTATTCAGCCATGAAAAGGAATGAAATACTGATTCATGCTACAACATGGATGAACCTAAAAACCATTAGGCTCAGTGAAAGAAGTCAGACATAAAAGGTCACACTTTATGATTCCACTTATACAAAATGTCCAGACTACGTGAATCCATAGAGACAGAAAGCAGATTAGTGGTTTCCAAGGCCTGAGGGGGGTGGAAATGGGGAGTGACTGCTAATGGGTATGGGTGGTATGTGAATGATATCTTAATAAAGTTATTAGTAAAAAAAATTATTTAATATTGGCAAGACTATGGTGACACTGGTATGATTAGATATCTATCAGTTTAGAAATTAGTACAGTCCTTTTCTAAAGCAAATTTGCCTATATGTTCTAAGAGTCATACAGGTCTTCCCATTCTGTAATCCTGTCCCTGGGAATTTAAACAATGCTCAGTGTCGAAATGATGAAAAAAGTTACATGCTTGAAGATATTCATTCTTCATAATCTCAAAAAACTGAAGACAGGGGCCGGCCTGGTGGTGTAGCGGTTAAGTTCGCACACTCCGCTTTGGTGGCCTGGGGTTCATGGGTTCGGATCCTGGCCCAGACCGACACACCACTTGTCAAACCATGCTGAGGCAGCGTCCCATATAAAGTAGAGGAAGATGGGCACGGATGTTAGCCCAGGACCAATCTTCCTCAGCAAAAAAGAGGAGGATTGGCAACAGATGTTAGCTGAGGGCTAATCTTCCCCACAAACAAAACAAAAACTGAAGACATATCAAATGCTTTACAAAACAAGAATAGGCAGTTAAGTAATAGTATATCAATTCAGTGAAATACTTTTCAAAATTCTATGATGAATTGTTAAGTAAAAAAGTTATATATATGAATGATTATGTCTTTTAAATTCTTTATACATAGAGACAAGGAGGAACAAAGAAACTAGACAAAGGAAAACAAGTGATTTGTTAGTGTGCTATAGTCATTGGGATCCCTGTGTTTCTTGCCTAAGTTTTGTGAGGATTATGAATCTACCAGAATATTCTTTGCTATTATGATGCTGTTATATTTAAAATAATTTTTAAATATTGGAAGGAGGAGTTCTAAGTGTCCTTTTGGTTTTGTCTGGCATATCCAGAAAGATGTGTGGGCACCCTGGATGTCTAGAAGATGATTTTAACCAGGAAAGAAAACCAGGTGATCATAGCAACACTGGAAGACCAAGCCGAGTGCAGTGAGGTGGAGAGCCTACTTTGTCTGCAGAACAGCCTGGCCTCAATTGCCCCTGAGGGAGCAAGCAGGATGGGTGGAGCCATGGGCCTCCCTGCTGACAAAGGCTAGGACTATAGATTAAAAGAAAAAATTTTTAAATAGAGGTATGACATACTTTTATAATTTAAAAAAATTAAAGCATACTATATATACATTTTTATATAGTGAAGTACACAAATCTTAAGTCTACAACTGGGTGAATATTTATACAAGTATAAATTAATTTTGCCACCACCCATATCAAGACAGAACTTTCTTGACAGCGCCAGCAGGCTCTTGGTGCCCACTCACAGTTGATACCCCTGCCAACAGCAACCATGTATCACCATAGATTAGGTTTGCTGCTTTTGAACTTGATAAATACAGAATTATTCAGCATGTACTCTTTTGTGTCCCCCTTCTCTGCTTACCCTCATGTCTGGGAGATTCATCCACGACGTGTGTGTAGCTACAATTCAGTCTTTTCATTGCCGTGTAGTATCGTCACTGGATTTATAATTTCTGTAATCTTCCTCCTGCAGAACATAGAAAGGTTAATGATTTTCCTCTTATTTAAATTTCACTCTGATGTTAAACAAATGCAAGATTAAATAAACTATCTTAAAAGGAGAAAGTTTGAAATAATAAAAAAAAATTCCCCTAACAGCATTTGGTCTCCATAGGAGGTCAGACATAGTCAGCGGGAGAGCTGTCACTTCTGAATAAATAAAATGGGCAGATGTTTGGGAAAATCTGTAGCATTGTATGGTAATCTTGCAGAGAAGGGAGGCAGAGCCAGAAAGGAGAGGGACTGACCAGCTGGTCAAAATGGTAAACAATAGAAACCTACAAGCCCAGGAGGGTTTGCAGGGAACACACAGGGATCACATAGCCCTTTGGACTCTTAGGTTTGAGGCACATGCAGTGTGATTCCAGTGGTCTGTTCTGTCCTCCTGTAGAGCCATCTCACCTGTTTTAGGCAGAAGATCAAGTTAGGTTCCAGTGGAAGTGACAAGGGAAAGCTTTCATTCCAGTCTTAGCTGTCAGCAAGCTGCTGTTTGCAAAAGGCAGGCTTCCAGACAACAGCAAACAGGCTTTGGTCAGAAAAGGAGACTAGATTCCTAAGAGCCGTAAACCATGTTTCCGAGATTGCTGGAGGACATCAGAGGCTAGATTACGTTAAATAATAATAGTAACAGTAGTGATGATATTAGTAGTGTAAGTCTGTTCTTATCTAATGGGGAGACTGGGGTAGAGATTGTAGATGTAGATGTTTTCTGCATCTACAGCTGGTGACCTTCTCAGGGGTTTCTCTCCCCCTCTGCATTGCCTTCTCCCTCTCCGAGCTTGGTGTACTGAAACTTTATTTCCTGGAAAAGTAAGGCAGTTCCTAACTTGTGAATCTATAGAAGCTGGTGGGTAAGCTCCTGGCTGCTCACCAATCCAGCTTTCTTGACAGAAAAAAATTTCTTTGTTTGTCATAACTAAACATATTAAAATTTATAGAACATATTTTGAACAGTTAAATAGTTTCGCTTTCTCCATAATTAAGGTAAAACAAAATTATGTTCTAGTGTAAGTTAGCACTCTGTCACTAAGATCTGTGAGACCTTGGGGAAATTATTTCTTGGAGTCTGTTTCCTCAACTGTAAAACTAGGAGTTTAAATTAAGAGATTTCTAAAGTGCATTTTTAAATACTAATATAATTTATTTCTAATTCAAATCATGTAGAGAATAAAAAAAAAAAGTTCCCTTTTCACATCAGGCTTAGCTTTACTTTAGTATTGACTCCAGGAACCAAATATTTGATTTAGAATAACTTAGAATTATATTCTGCTGGAATTTGGGTGCTACAGCTGGAGATAACAATGTACCCTACGGAAGCAGCAGGTAAGCACCAGGAGGAAAAATAACAATTACTTCTTGAAAAAGAGTGATGAGACCCTCACCAAAGAGTGGTCTTTTTGGTTTAGATAGAGAAAGTGCCAACTGGCAGATAACATTAGATTAATTTGAGATCCAGAGAACGTTTAGGTCAGGTTAACAAATTTGTCTTCATTTGAGCTCTTAGCAACCTGTGTGGCAGGTGTTTATTACTCTTGGACAAGCGCCTTCTGTTTATCTGGGAAGAGTTCATGGAGACATGAGTCTCCATTATATAGATGTGACATTAAGTGATAGGAAGTTGGCATGCCAAGTCCATGTGGGAAGGGACCATGTTTTATAGGAGAACATGTCCATGATTAGGAATTTCTTAGACAAAATGTAGGTTAGACGCATGTTTAAATTATCCCTGATTATAAGATGATTACCAGAGAAAATATGTGGACATCCACCATGGAGTTGTGCTTATTTCAGGCAAAATTATTCCTGACATCCATCCCTCCTTTTTGGTACCCAATATACAGTAACTCCTGCTGTCAAGTGCTGATGCAAGGCATGGAAATTCCATTTTTCTTTTCTTCTACAGAAAAAAGAAAGATCCTCCCATGCAATCTTCTGGGCTATTGTCATACAGTGTGATTTATGTATTTCTTGTATGTTTCTTTCTTTTTAAATCTGGAAGTATATTCTTTTGTTTTATTGGGCTATTTATTCTCTTGACATCCTTGGATGTGAGTTAATGGAACCATGATAAAAGGATAGAGAAGTAGAACAAACAAGCCTGATGGTATAGATTCAAGACTGCCTGACAGATTAGGGATAGCAAGGAGAGGAACAAAAGATAAAATCACCTGATTCATGTGCAGTGGGATGGTCCAAATAAACCAGGGCTTGACTCTGAAAAATAAATCTAAGAAAAACTGGGTTATGATTATAGGGATTAAAAAAAGATATTTTTTTTCCTTTAAAAAAGTTAATTTGGGGGGGCCGCCCCGTGGCGCAGCGGTTTGGTTCGCGCTTGGCAGCCCGGGGTTCGCCGGTTCAGATCCCGGGCGCCGCCGACACACCGCCTGTCAGCCATGCTGTGGCGGCGTCCCATATAAAGTGGAGGAAGATGGGCACGGATGTTAGCCCAGGGCCAGTCTTCCTCAGCAAAAAGAGGAGGATTAGCAACGGACGTTAGCTCAGGGCTGGTCTTCCTCACAAAAAGAAAATTAAAAAAAAAAAAAAAAGTTAATTTGGGGCCAGCCCAGTGGCATAGCAGTTAAGTTTGTGCTCTCTGCTTCGGTGGCCCAGGGTTTGCAGGTTCGGATCCTGGGCATGGACGTATGCACCACTTATCAAAGCCATGCTGTGGCAGCATCCCATATAAAGTAAAGGAAGATGCGCACGGATGTTAGCCCAGGGCCAATCTTCCTCAGCAAAAAGAGGAGGATTGGCAATGGATATTAGCTCAGGGCTAATCTTCCTCACACACACACAGAATTAATTAATTTTTATATGTAAACTGTAAATGCTTAGTCTAAAAGCCTGACACAACGCTTTGCACTAATTGAGCATTTAATAGGTATTTGTTAAATAAAGTCAGGGGAAAGGATTGATAGATGTGAAGAGGAGGGGGTGGAGTGGTCAGACATCTATTATTTCGTCTGCCCAGAAGAGCACCTACCTCCTTTACGGCCATGCCCCCATTCATGTGGCTAAGATTGGAAATTGCCACCACTCTATGTGGCACTGGCTCAACACAAGTTTGACATAAGGGAAGCCATATTGTAGAATAAAACCATATTGTAAATTTGAATGACCTCTGATTAACTAACCCAGCTGGATGTGCATCGTCCAGGAGATAAACATGCTCTGTAGATTTTGTAGCCCCTCCCAGCTGCAATAAATTGGTAACTTTGTTCTTTGGAGTTCCTTAGGAATGTGATGACCCCCCGGGCAGAGAGATCTGGATATAGGGCATTGCTCTGGTATTGATGCATATCCATTAAAACAAAAGATTATCAGGAACTAAGACTAGATGGATGCCCCCACCCAGAGACCAGTTGCCTCCCTGACCCGGAGACCAGCCTCCTATATAACTAGCCTGTAGTCTTTGTTCTGTAAGATGGTTCTTTCAGTCATTAGTCAGCCATCTTCCCCCTTGCTGGCAAGCTGTAATAAAATCCCTTTCTCTCCTACCACCTTGCCTCTTGACTAGTGGCAAGTCTTGCAGTGGGCAGACGGTCCCCTTTGGGCAGTAACATACAGATCCTGGTGGTCATGATTGCTGTAGGGATGGAAGCCCAAACTAAAATAATCCCATGGCTTCCCTCCACAGAGACTGGCCCAGAGAAGTACACTTAACACCAGTTGAACCAATTGGAGGGTTTCCTCAGGATTTTTCAAGTTGGAACCATGGAAAATCATGATAAAGCTGGAATAAGGTAAACATGAAAACTGCTGATGGTTACTATTCTATACCTGGGAGGAAATGTCTGACATGGTGAAGTCAACCTATAGATAGAGACAAGAAAGGAACAAGAGTCCCGACCACATTTGTCCCTGGTTCCAGCTGTCCCCAGGGTCCAGTTTCATCTCTGCCCCTTGTGAGATTTGGTCACTTGAGCCAACACTGCCCCCTTCACCAAAGCTGAAAGAGTCCTAACTAATATAAGGGACAGTTAAAGGAGAAGTAGAACTGGACTGATTAGGGGGTAATCTAGACTCCAAGTACTGTGAGGTCAAGGATCATGTCTTTCATCTTTATCATCACAGTGCATAAAACAGTGCTTGGTACACAGTTGGCAGTCAGTAACTGTACAGTCATTCAAAACATATTTATTGAGTGGCCAGGAAATATGCTAAGTGCTGAGAATAAAACAGTCAGCAAGACAAATGCATCCCTTGCCCTTAAGAAACTTTCAGTCAAGTGGAGGGCACAGGCAAGATAAATGGCAACAGTAATAAAAAGTGATGGTCTTTTGATAGGGGAATACACTAATTAGGGTTATTGGGTGACAAGTAGTAGCCTAGCTAATCTAAGTTAAAAAGTGAATTTATTAGGTAATGGGCTCTTTCACAGAATACAAGGGGAGGATTGCAGACTGACCTTAGGGAGGTCAGGGCCAGGAATTAGACAGCCATTGTCTACCCAAGAAGTTTTCTCTTTCTGACTCTCCTCTCTGCTTCTCTTTATCTTATTCCAAAGACTGACTTGTTTGCTCCCCAGTCTGAGTGCTGTTCTAAAGCTAGTCACAGCTTCCAAGTACAAACCTGTCTGAAGAAGATAATTATATTGACCAGAATTCCCCTGAGGAGGAATATCTAGTTTGAAAGTAATACTTTGATAAGCTGATTGGCTTAGTGGATGAGCCCTCAGGGCATGCTCAAGTTGCAAAGGATGATTACTCCAAACTGCTATGCATAAAACAAGGAGGAGAATGAATGTGACCCAGGAGAGAGAGAGAGTTAGGAAGGAGAGGGAGGGAAGAGACTGAAAGACTTATCTCCCCTTCACCCCATTTACAGTAGACGGCAAGAATTATAAAATACTCGAGGTGACCAGATATTTTAATGGAAACTAGTAAGAGAGCTGAATTTTGTCTGGGTTGGAGCAAAACAAGACAGGACATGAATAGGTGAGGAGCAGGGACAGCCAAGTTACAGGAGTTAAAGGCCCAGCCACCTGGAGAGACTGACTCATTCTCTTTGTTACTATTTCAAATTGCCATAGAAGGAACTGGGATTAACTGATTTGGGGACTGGTCTGACCGATGGAGGAGTGGGATCATGTTGTACAAAATGACTATTGGGTCCGCGTTTATGGGGGTGAAAAGGACAGTTAAGGGGATTCTTGTGAAGTGGTCAGATGTTCTAAAAATCATTTAATACAGGGAAGAAATGAGTGTCAAGAGAACATGTAAGAGGGGCCGCCCAGTGGCGCAGTGGTTTAGTCGGCGCTTGGCAGCCCAGGGTTCGCAGGTTCGGATCCCGGTCACCCGCCGACGCACTGCTTGTCAGCCACTCCGTGGCGGCGTCCCATATAAAGTAGAGGAAGATGGGCACGGATGTTAGCCCAGGGCCAGTCTTCCTCAGCAAAAAGAGGAGGATTAGCAACGGATGTTAGCTCAGGACTGGTCTTCCTCACAAATAAATAAATAAACATAAAAAAAAGAGAACATGTAAGAGAAGTGTCTAATCCAAGCTAAATATTCTGTAAATGAAAGAATTAATAAACTACACTTTCTTGGATGGTTTGGCAAAAGCTGTTATATATACAGAAAGAAGGCAAAGCCACAATGCAGTTGAAGTCAAGAGTAAGAAAAAGCCATGAGGTAGGAAGGAGAGTAAGAAGAATCAAGAAGGTGGCAAAAGAAGTAGAAGCCGAGACAGAGAGAGACACTGGAGGCCTGTTGATGAGAGGACGGCAAATAATGAGATACTACCATACTGGTAGCTGATGGCTGTTCCAGTTGTGACTTTGCGAACAAAGGTCTGTCATCCCCAAGGCCTAGTGGTTTAGCTGCTGGACTTTTTTCCGTTTTTCTTGACTTCCTTACCTTCTTTACTTTTTTCAGTATCCTTACAAATAACTGCCATAATTGAGATGCCCTGAGCACATTTATGATCCTCAGAATCTGAAAGAGCTTAATAACAAAACCAGGAAGGAAGGAAGGGAGGGAGGGAGGGAGGAAAGAAGGAAGTAAAGGAGAAAGCATGCATTCTTCTAACTGAATGAGAGTTAACTTCTCCTCTCCAATTGCTGTTCCTTTCTCATAATTTCTGTTTCCTTCCCATTTCCACTTCTTTATTCCCTATAATCCTTTATCTCTAGCCTCCAAATAACAAAACACCCTATCCTACCCATCTTTATCTCCCAAGGTGGGTCGTCTGCCCACCACAAGACATGCCAATAGTTGAGAGGCAAGGTGATAGGAGAGAAAGGAACAGCTTGCTAGCAAGAGGGAAGATGGCTGACTAATGTCCGAAAGAACCATCTTACAGAACAAAGACTCCAGGCCAGTTATAGAGGAGGCTGGCCTCCAGGTGGGGGAAGCATCCGGTCTCCAGGTGGGGCAGATATCTGACCTTTAGACGGGGCAGACATCTGGTCTTCATTCCTGATAATCTTTTGTTTTTCTGGATATGCGTCAGAGATGGGAGCAATGCCCTATACCCTGATCTAGTTATCAACTTATCACAGCTAGGAGATACATATACAAGGAGGGGTCATAAAATCTACAGAGCCTGCATATCTCCTGGAGGGTACACATCCAGCTGGGTTAGTTAATTAGAGGTCATTAAAAGTTACAATATAGTTTCTTTTCTAAAATATGGCTTCCCTTATGTCAACCTTATGTTGAGCCAGTATCAATAATAAATATTAAATAATGCCTAGCCTGTAGAGAACACCCTTGCCAATAAATTGAAAGCCTGATATTGCTCACCCCAGTGAAAAGCTTCTTTCTTTCCTGACCTACCAGTTAAGTCCTTTTCAATTTCTGAATCATAAAAAAACAGAAGAGAACAACTGCACAAACCAGAGATAGTCAGAAATAGAAAGTGTGGCATTGTGGGGCTTCAGATCTAAAGCCATTATTCTTTTTTCGAAGTGAGTTGGACTGACCCGAATTAACAATAGTGATGAAGTGAGCTTGATGTTCCTCTGAAATGCTTTTCCAGATGTTTGGCAGAGCTCTCAATTCCTTCTTTCCCGATCCCTATTTTTCATTCTAGATTCTCCTGGATTACCAAATGTGAGAGAAAAAGCACTTAAACCTGGTTTGGAGAAAGAGAAGACAGGAGAATAATATTCAAAGATTGTAACCTAAATATTCTCCCTGTAACAACTTCCTGCAGAAACTCAGGTCAGATGTCTTCAAGCTACAGTACAGTGGAATAAAAACATCCTCCAGCTCTCTTTGAATAGGGAATTTATCAGGCTGTATTTAAAAAAAATCTCCTTTTGTGGAACTAGTGAGAGTCTCGGGAACCATGTTCATATCCATAATAATGAAGCTAGATAAGGGTGCAGGACTCAGATTCTGCCCATCAAAACAAACCAGCCAGGCACCATGTGAAAAGCTTTGATAAGGCCCTGTGAAGACCGTTTATGCAGTCCATTTGTCATTGAATATGGTTTCATTCTTAGCACAACATTTTTAAACAGCTTGATTTTTTAAAAAATCAATAGTCCTTGAGTAAGAATGATATCAGGACAACAATCTTCAATTTAATATTGAGGGCTTTTTTCACATCTCTTTTAGCTTTAAACCAGCTGGCTTGTATCATAGTCTAAATTCCAACAGTGACTTTCCAATGCTTCCAGATTAATTCTTTCCTGCTTTTGTCATGTAACACAGGTACAGCTTTCTTTCTGTTTTACTGGTGGCTTTCAAAGCTAATTTTTGAGCTGAGGGAACTCTTTTATCAAATAAAATCTTACCCAGAACTCAACAGCAGAGCGGAACTACTCAGGAAGTGTCTCCTATCGGGAAAATCGTTGGGAAACCACTGCTTTGTTTGACTTGCAGATTTCATAGCCAGAATAGAGAAGCAATCAAAATGTAATTTGCTCAAAGAATGGAAATTCATTAAGTAGCACATAAATAGAAAATAATAATATATAGTAACTACATTCATGAAAAGTTGCATTGCAGTATTATGCTTTGTCACTAGAAACAGAAATGGCTATGGGTTCAAGATTGCATTTTCAAGTCTGCATTCCCTACTTTCCTCCAGGTGTGATGGTCTGGAGCCCTGGGGCAACATATAAGCAGTTAACTCTCTTGCCTCCCTTCCAAATAAGTGTCTTTGCAATAATTAAAGTTTGCATATGTCCTAGGTCCAGGCCTTTCAATCCTGGTGACTGATCACTGGGAATGTGAGTCCAGAATATGGCCCATCTGGAAGGAATCTATAGCAAATATAGTGCAAAGACATTCTCCTAAGTTGCTGTGGCTTTGACATAAGACTGGGGAAAAGTGAAATTTTTCTTCCAACCCAAGAATGCTCAATCTTATTTTGCTAAAAGGAACTTTGATCCTAGAGACATTACTCTGCAATGATGATACCCTGTATTGTTTTTGAGAAGACTAACCATCTTTACGATGAGCCCTTATTTTCCAACTCCAGGGTGGGATTCCTGGTTTCTATAAACCTAGAAAGGAAAAACATTTCAAGTTCCTAAACAAAGTTACCCAGCAGAGTAGTGGAGTGGGGCAGATCCAATAGCAAGGCCCTATTGTATAGCACAAAACTAGATATGTCAAAGCATCATGAATTTCTCACAGGATTAGACAGTCATGATAATATATTTTGCTCTTGTACCCCTGCAATGAAAAGCTTCTTTTCCTGAGTCTCCCAGTTTCTCTGTCATTGTTTCTTCAATGCAGGCAGCCACCATCTCTCAGAGCTGCTGTAGTCCTATAAATAAGGAGTTTTATGCTTCAGGTCTGTCTCCTCATAAGCCACTCCTTCTCACTAAGGTTAGTAAGGAGCAGTGTTGTGCTGGAGCTGTGTCACACAAATTCATTAGAACTGGGTGTAAATTTTCAGGAATTTTGCAAGCCACTACTAAAAATTAAATTCTGTAGACTTAGAACTAGGTAAATTATTATTTTTTAAAAAGCAACAAACACTCAAAATTCATCACTTCCTCGTTATTTTACAACTATTTATACTTTTATACATTCATTGTGTCTGTAAGATAGAAATATCATATAAGAGTGTGCTACTATGCAACTCTTTCCATTCTAAATTTAGTGATGTCAGGTTGGCAGCTTGAAATCAATCATGGGAAGAGCTTTCATGCCATGGAAATTGGTAAATCCAAAAAAATTTTAAAAATAGGGCTTTTTTATTTTCTAGTTGAGAAAGTAGGAGAGCTCGTTGGCAAGGAGAGTATGAATAGATGCCTATTCCGATACCTGACAAAACAATTACTTAAGTTTCCAGACTGGCTAGTGGGACATTTAGCCATCAACTAGCTATTTTTATAATGTTGTGAAGTCTGATACTCACAAGTGGATTCTTCATTCTCTCTTTATCACCAGTGAAAATTGTAAATCAGTAGCAATAAAGAATTAAGTTTCAACAAGAATAAAAACTATGGCAATCAATGGTGTGGGTTGCACTTCATACTGTTAGAAAAGCAGTAAAGATATGAAACTCATAAATCTATTGCATGACTATATGAGACAGAGATAGAGACAAGCTATCATAAGAGGAAGGACATAAATTATGCTTATGTGAAAGGAAAAGAATGTACTAAAATAAAGAAATGTACTGCGTGAGTTCATGATTTGGTAATAATGTGAGCTCATTCACAAGAGTCTGGGATATTTTTGCTGGGCAGTTTGTCACTAGGAGAATGAAGACTTTACTGAATAAATAGGGGTTAGATCATAGAAGAATGACTTAGTGAACATCTAATGGCTCTTACCATATGTGCTCACATTCAAAGACAGGCCTGTCTGTAGGGGGGTCCCTTGTGGGTGCTTTTCTGTATAACGTCCTTCAAGGGAAGTCATTGGCCATTGTTGCTTTCGTGGAATCCAGGCCCATCACACCCCTGAGCCCCAGAGAGTTTCCATCTCTACCTAAGTCCTACATCCCTAGTCCTCAATCCTTCTTCTAGAATTAACCTCTTTCCTGGATGATTAATCCTAACAACATTTTTATTGGTGGATAAGGTGCATGTCTGTGTCTGTCTTGGCTGGGACCAAGAAGAGGCAAGTGGAGCATTTGCTTCTGGTGCAAAATTTAAGTGGCACAAAAAAACTTCATAATCAAGATTCATAATATTTTAATGCAATATTTTAAAAAATCAAAAATAATGCAAAAATTCCATAATTTATGAACTATCAAAATTTTAAATAATGACAGGATCATAGTTTAGTAAAAAGAGTGGGTGTTCTCACTTGTAAACCCGTCTTGCGAGTGGAATGTTCTTTTCCCATTCTCTCTTATCTCCTGTCAGAGTTTGCTCAGTTAGCTGTTTCTTCTCTCTCCCAGACTTCCAGCTTCCTCCTAAGGAAGACTTGTTCCCCAAAGCCTACAAACTGCTCAAGTTTTAGCCCCCTTTCTTGAGAAATCTCTTCTTTGACTTCTCTGATACCACATTTCTATTATTTCTCCTCCTACTTCCCAACATTCCTTCTCAGTTTTGTTTGCAGGCTTATTTATTTCCGCCCTTTCTTAAAATGTTGGTAATCCTCAGGTACTGACTCCAGTCCTCTTCTCCTCTTACCCCTTCCTCAGTGACCACATCAACTCCCATGATATAACCATTACTAATAAGCACGTGACTCTCCTTTCCAGCTCCAAAGACTCCCCTGAGCTACAGATTCCTATATCAACCACCCCCTAAACATCTCCTCTTGGCTGTCCCCTAGACACCTCAAACTCAACATATCCAAATTGAAATCATTCGCCACCTCCCCAGTCTGTCTTTCTACACTGTATCTGGTTGGATGGTACTAGGAATCCAACAAAGAAGGCTGGAATCACTTTTTTTTTTTTAATGTAGATATAATTGACACATAACATTGTATTAGTTTAAGTGTAAAACATAATGATTTGATATATGTATATACTGTGAAATGATTACCACAATAAGTTTAGTTAACATCCATCACCACACATGGTTACAAATATTTTTCTTGTGATGAGAGCTTTTAAGATCTAATCTCTTAGCAACTTTCAAATATACAATACAGTATTGTTAACTAGAGTCTCCATGCTGTACATTACATCCCTAGGACTTATTTATCCTAAAATTGGAAATTTGTACCTTTTGAACACCTTCACCCATTTCACCCACCCCCACCCACTTCCTCTGGCAACTATCAATCTGTTCTCTGTACCTATGAGCTCAGGTTTTTTTTTAGATTCCATGTGTAAGTGAAATCATACAGTATTTGCCTTTCTCTGTCTGAATTATTTTACCTAGCTGAATGCCCCTAACGTCCATCCCTGTTGTTACAAATGGCAGGATTTCCTTTTTTTGGCTGAATAATATTGCACATTCCACCATCTTTACTATCAATGGAGCTGTCAGTGGAGACATCTAGAACTCCCCTTCAATATCTGTGCACAGGACCTATACAACACCTGTGCTCCTGGAAACATATCCTACCATAATCTGCCTGAGATCATCCCATCACATTCTTCTATGCCCTCATCAGCTGCCTCTCTCCCCCCTCACTCCTTCTGTGCCAGAAATACTAGCCTTCTTATTTCCACCTGAACCTTTCTTCCCTCAGATACTTGCATGGCTCCCCACCTTCCTTCATTCAACTCTTTGCTGATATAAAAGTCTATCAGAGAGGCCTTCCTGGACCACATGACATAAAAACAGCAACCCACACCCCTACTATTCCTGAGTGCTCCTATCCTCCTTGTTTTTTTTCATAGACCTTATAAACACCTGACTTATACCTATTTGTCTATTTGTTTATTCTCTCCTCCCCATTGGAATGTAAATTTCCTGAGAGCAGAGTCTGTTTTATTAACTCCATATTCTCATCACCTAGAACAGTGTTTGACATTTAGTAGATGCACAATAAATATTTGCTAGGTGAATGAATTATTAATTTGTGTCACATCTGCTTTAACACTTATTATCTCTATTAGTTCCCTCTTTCACATTTTCAATAAATATTCACTCAGCTCTTCCTATGAGCCCTGCACAGTGCTGGGTGCTCTGCATTCTACTGCTTTAGATCTTATTGTCTCCAGCCTAGACTGTTGCAATTGACCCCTAATTGATCTCCTTGCTTGCAGTCAAGTCTCTCATTTATCTATTCTTCATACTGTTGGTAGATTATCTTTCCAACTTAGCTCAAATTGATAGTTTCTCTGGGAACCCTTTCTCAATAGTTTCAGTAGAATGACTTGACTTTCCTTGTGTCTCAGTGTATCTTGCACAGATGGTTATCATGGCATATAAACCATGGCATTTTGCTGCACATATTTTCACCCTTGTCACATTCTATTTGACTGCAAACACACTGAGGGCAGATGCTATCATTTACTCCTAAGTCTTTTCATCCTCACTATTTACCACAGGGCCACAGCTATCATGAATGCTTGCTAAATATTTATTGAGTAAGTGAAGTAATAGCATATTCAATAAATTATCTGTCTTTATGTTAAAGAGTCCAAAGCACTTATACACAAATCATAGTATGTTTCTCTAACTTTTAAAAAATTATGTGACCACACATCTCTATATAATAAGTAAAAAGCAGGTAGTATCATCTCCATCTAACAGAAGGTGGATTGGATTTATATCTGTTTCCTAAGATTAGCTCACACCCAAAACTGGATTGATAGCATCAAGTCCAGTATACAGATTATTAAATTAGATGCTAAGGGATTAGCAAAGAAAAGTAGAAACATTCTCTCCCTTCAAGGATCCTACTAACTGTTGGAAAGAGAAGACAATATGCGTAGAAAATATTGGTTCCTCAGTAATGACAATAGGCAGAGTGATGTCAGCATCACGGCAGAGTGAGCTCTCCCATTAAATTCTCCCCCTAAGATACAACAGAAAGGACATTCATACATCAACAGAGGACAGTCACACAACACAAAAGACATCTGAGAGATCTCAGCCTTACATCAGAAGGTGGAAGGGCTGTAACCCCCAGAGGAAGTGGACAGAGGTAAGGAGAACTCCTTTCCATCCCCAATGGCAGCAACCCTGGGACTGGGACTGCACAGCTCTCAGAGAGAGAGGAGGGAGGGGCAGCCCTCTGCAGGAAAACCATCACTCTCCAAGTTCCCACACAGCCTGTGGGAAACTCCTACATGGAGGGGACTGAACTGTTGCGAGGTGTCTTCATCAAGCCAGCACCCCAGGAGAGCAGACAGTGAGGGAAGAGTGAGAAGCTCCTGGGATCTTGCAGGCGAAAGAAAGCGCCCCGCCCCAACCTGGGCGCTTCAGCGCAGCTGGTGGGCCAGAGTGCCCGTGGATTGTGGTGGGCTCAGAATAAACAGATTTGACCCCCACACAGTGGCGGCAGGTGGAAGCTGTGACAAGACATTTTCATTATGAGGAAAAACAAACATATGCCCTCAAACAGTATGAAAAATATATTAAATCTCCAGAACAGAAGGAAAATGATAAGCACCCAGAAATCAGTCCTGAAGGCACAGAAATTTGTAATCTAAATGACAGGGAATTCAAAATACCTATCATAAAAAATGAACTACAAGAAAATACAGATAGACAGTTCAACGAAATCAGAAACTTCTTCACAAAAGAGATTGAAACCTAAAGAAAAACCAATCAGAATTGTTGGAGATGAAAAATACAATGGAGGAGATAAAGAAAAATCTGGAATCTTTAAAGACCAGAGCTGACAATATGGAGGAAAGAATTAACAATATAGAGGATAGGAATGCAGAAATGCTCCAGATGGAAGAGGAGAGAGAACTAAGACTAAAAAGAAATGAAGAAATTCTCCAAGAAATATCCAACTCAATTAGAAAATGCAACATAAGGATTATAGGTATTCCAGAGGAAGAAGAGAGGGAAAAAGGAGCAGAGAGCTTGTTCAAATAATAGCTGAGAACTTCCCAAACCTGGGGAAGTAGCTGGAAATACGAGTGAATGAAGTCAATGCATCTCCTAACTATATCAACATAAAAAGACCTTCCCCAAGGCATATAGTATTAAAGCTGGCAAAAGTCAATGACAAAGAAAATGCTGGTTCATTGAACTCTTTTTAATAACTCTAAAAATGGACCACCCAAATATTAAGACAGAAAAAAGAAAAATGCTGTAAGGGCCAAGCTGGAACTTCTTCCCTGGGAGATCAGTTTCTTTATTCATATGACAGCTGCTCTGCCTAGAGGGCTATACACCAAGGAGGAGACAGGTCTCCTCTTCCAAGCCTACAGTGCTCCCTAACAAGCCAGCTGTCCAGGGCATGCACAGAATCACAGCATTCTGACAGTTCAAGTCTGAGCAACACTTCCACAATTTACCTGGAAGGAAGAAGAAGCTGGGGGCAGAATGCATAGGCAAATGATAATGAATTCCTAATGACTATTCTAGGTTAACTATCACTGACAAATCAACAGGTAGAAGGTTCCATTTTGAAAGAGGCTGCTAAAAAAAGACTAAGACCACATTTCTAAAACTAAATCAAACTCTAGCAGTTATTCAACTTCAAAATTGTGATATTCTGGTTTTCTAGGAAATGATTGTGTACAAAGAAAATGAGGCAGGAAAATAACATTTATAGACATTACCTTCCATGTGTTTTGAACTGTTTTTTCAAACTCTCTCTCTCAATTAATCCTAACAACAATATTGCAAGGTAAATATTACTAGCCCTAACTTAAGAGATGAAGATATTGTGGAAAAGAAAGGCCCACATAAAAATATTAGGTATTTATTTCTATCAGTATAGATTAATGGAACTTTATTTTATTCTGTAGGTTATAATCTATTAATCTCACTATTTATTTTGTGGCTTTTCCAGCTTTGGCCATGGGAGCTTCTTCAAGGGGAATCTCGCGTCCTTTTTCACATGCCCCCATCAGTTTTTGAGCATTTCCTTACTTTCTGGCACCACAAGATGTTTCAGGGTCCTCTTGTATTTTTCTTGCCCCAGCTCTGGAATCAGCCAAGGAGCCTTGGCTCCTTTTAACGGAAACTGGTTTTAAAACAAAACCAAGATCTGAGTGCCAGGTGGGCTGAATGCTGAGGAGTCACTGTTTCTAGGCTTTCATAGAGAAAAGAGATAAGAAATATATGCACGTATACACACACATACATTCCACACTGTCATCTACATCTTTTTTTCTCTCTCTCTCTAAATATATTAAGACCATGAGTTCACATCCACACCTCTGATTCCAGACCACCACCTCATGGTTCATTCCAGCCTGCCTAATTTCCTTCTCCAACAGTGAGAAACTAGACTCTCATTATCCACAATATATTTATTTGCTTAATTCTAAAATACACATGAAATAGTTATTGAATTACTAACCCATACCCCAGTAAAAAACAAATTTAGTAACTAACAATATTTGTGTATAGTTATTTTTTTGTCTTTAGTCTTACAATATATAGTTCAAACACAGCTTTCCAAGTTTTTTTTGCTATGTGTATTCCATTTTGAGTTTCCTCTACTTCCTGATTCATTTTAACTATTTATTGAGTATGACTACCATTACTCATGTAATTGTCATGATTCCAAAAGTTAGAACTGTAAAAACAAACAAAAAAGGCATACTCAGAAAAGTGTTACTCTCTCCTCAGCCCTTTCACTCTGTTCCCATTCCCCTATTCTTTCCATCTAGTTCCTACCCATTTCCTTTAGGTAACTAACCTCATTAGTTCTGGTTTATCCTTCCCGTGTTTCTGTTTGCACAAATGAGAAGATATATATGTATATTTTCTTATACTCTATTATAAATTCTATGATACTCTTTTGCACTTGGCTTTTTTCACTTACAAGTATACCCTGGAAATTAATCCATATTAACTATTAATCCATAGTTAATAAAGATCTTCCTGATTTTTTTTTTACAGCTGCATAGTACTTCACTGTGTGGATATATCATAGTTATTCAACCATTCTTTGACGTATGGGCATTTAGGTCATTTTAAATATTACGCAGTTACAAATAATGCTGAAATGAATAACTGTGTGCATGTACATTTTCATATTATTGGGGATGTATCATCAGGATAAATTGCTAGAAGTGGGATTATTGAGTTAAAAGGTAAGTGCATATGTAATTTCGTTAGACATTGCCAAATCCACCCCAAACTGGTTGCACTAGCTTACATTCTCCCCAGCAGTGTACGAGCGTGCCTGTTTCCCTACAACTTGGGCAATAAAATATGTTGTCATACTTTTTCACATTACCAATTACATACGTTAGAACTTCTATCTCAGCATTGTTTTAATTTGAATTTCTTTTATTTTGAGTGAGAAACATATTTTTATACACTGTGGACCATTTTTATATCTTTCTGGTGAAATGCTATTTGTGTCTTTCCCCTATTTTTCTATTAAGTTCTCAATTCTTTGTCCCTCAGTTTTCAAAGGGGCTGTTTAGGCATCTTTTTATAGATGTGTCATCTGTAATTCTATACATATTCTGCTGCTCATGTGATAAATTTTTATTTATCTCATATGGTTTCATTTAACTTATATATCCTATGATTTTTTTAGAAGGAATTTAGAGCACTTTGCATATTTTATTTGTAGTTATACTGTTTGCATTTTACAAACACACATTTTAATCACAGTGTTACTAAATCAGAACCAAAGAAACAAATTCATGCAAGAACTCCTTCCTGTGACTCCTTCATGCAATATTTACTTAGTGAGAACAAACAAAAAATATTTTTAAAGAAGAAGGTATGTCAACTTGGCCATTCTATGACTTTGACATTCATTTTTATAGGAAGAGGAGTAGCCTCATAAGTAACTGTGCTCAAGGTAATAAATAAAATAAGTGGGAAGAATGAAGCAATGGAGAAAAGTACCAACATGGAGAAGTACCTCAAGATTAAACAGCTTTACTAAGATCACATACTTAGTCAAAGACTGATTTGTGCAACATCTGGTTACTATTTAAAAGGTTTCATTTAATATTCTTGTAGTTCCATGAAAGAACAAATAAAGAATTTGTTAAACTTTGCAGATGGTACTAAATGAGGTGTTTTCAACAGAAGAAAGAATAGAAACACAGTACATGTGGAACTAACAAGGTTAGAAATTTGTGGGTAGACAATCATGACATGTGATTAATTTTGGGAAACACCTACTAATGTTTATTGGCGGAAAAACATTAGTATTGCAAGTCAAAAGAAACCCAAGGGGATAAAATTCCAAAGGGCTTGGGAGTGATAAATAGACCTATTAATAACTAATACAGTAAAATATCAGGTATTTAATTTGAAGAAGCTTGAGAAATAAATGGATAATAATACACAACTGCATTAAGGAGCATTCATCATCCACGTGAGAGCTCACAAGTTAGTTGTGTCTGGTCAAATTCAGTCAGCCAACATGTTTTGTTGGGTCCATGACATTTTTTAAAATTTGTATTTGAATTCATTTTGGTCCTAGCACTCATTCCAGATTGTTTTATATTTGGCAAATTTTACCCATTTATTTATCTCCTTGGCCTTTTGGAAGCATGTGTGTTTAAGTCTCTTATATACTATAATATCCCTCCCTTCGTTTTAGTGCCATTGATTTGTTGAAGAAACGGGACTTGAATGTGCCACATTCTGGATTTGGCTGATTGCATCATTGTTGTATCATTTAACTTGATCTTATATCCACTATATTTCCTGAAAATTGTAAGATAGATCTGGAACAAGGGTTGGCAAACTTTTCCTGGAAAGAGTGATAGTAAATATTTTAGGTTTTACGGCCTATAAACTCTCTGTCACAACTATAATAGTCCCCCTTTATCCATGGGGGATACATTCCAAGACCCCCAGTAGATGCCTGAAATCACAGATAGTACCAAACCCTATATATACTATGTTTTTTCCTATACATACATACCTACGCTAAAGTATAATTTGTAAATTAGGCACAGTAAGAGATCTACGACAATAACTAATAATAAAATAGAACAATTATAACAATATACTGTAATAAAAGTTATGTGAATATGGCCTCTCTCTCTCGCAAAATATCTTATTGTACTGTGCTCACCCCTCTTATGATGACGTGAGATGCCTAGGTGATGAGATGAAGTTTTATGGCGTATCCAAATTGTCAGCATCACTACTCTTGCACTTTGGGGCCATTATTAAGCAAAATAAAGTTTACTTGAACACAAGCACTGCCATAATGCCAGAGTTGATCTACTAAGACTACTAAGCCTTCAGTAGCTGATCTAGATGGCTACTAAGTGACTAATGGGCAGGTAGCGTATACAGCATAGATACGCTAGACAAAGGGATGATTCATGTCCTGGGCAGGATGAAACTGGATGGCTCAAGATTTCATCACACATTCTGAGTATAGAATAGTGCACAATTTAAAACTTATGAATTGCTTATTTCTGGAATTTTTAATTTAATATTTTTGGACTTCTGGTAACTGAAATTCTGGAAAGTGAAACTGTGGATAAGGAGGAACTACTGTACTTAACCCTGTCATTGTAGCAAAAAAGCAGCTGTAGACAATATGTAAATGAATGGGCATAGCTGTGTTTTAATAAAACTTAATTTACAAAAAATGGTAACATGGTGTCAGTTGAGCCAGAAGGAATAGCATATGCAAAGACCTGGAAACAAGTGAGAAACTGTCATGTTCAAGGGACAAAAAGAAATTCACTATGGTGGAGGCTAGAGTGGGGATGAGGCTGAGTGAAGGCCACCTGTCTTCAGTAACATCACCAGAGGACTTCAGCTCCTCCTGTGAGGCTTTCACTCAGCAAATTCCACCCTCCTCTCTATCTACTAACAGTAAGTCATCTACAACATACTCCAGGGTCACATACCTAACAGCCATTTTACACTTATGATCACATATATAATTATGGCTCAATTTCCCCAAAGAGGGAAGAGAACTCTGCATTCATTCATCAAACACTTACTGAGCACCTACTATGTGCCAGGTTCTGTGCTGAGGGTGTGATGAGGAGCAAAAAGAATTTTCTCCTCAGGAGCTTATAGTCTAAGAGGAAGAGGAAAGACATTAAGGAAATAATCATAAAAATGAAACTTTTAGTCATCTAAACTGAGCTAAGTGCTATGATGTAAGAGGTGTGTTTCTTGGAGAGACTATAACAAAGAAACCTGACCCATTATGTGAATAAGGGAAGGCTTCCCTGAGAAATTTCTCTTCTGTTCAAATTTCAATCTGCCCCTAATCTTTTTGGAGAGCCCCCAGCTGGATTGGAAATTGTCTCTCCTCAGTCACTATTCCCATCATCAGTAATAATTCTGGCTGAGTGTCCCAGGTCATTCGGGTAACAGGCCTCTGCTTTTCCCCTCAATTTTACTGCTGTCAAGGGCTCAATTTTCCCAAAGAGTTGGTCTCCTGAGGATCCCAAATGCTATGGAGGCAATGTTTGTGTCTCTTCTATTTTTGTTCTTCTAAGGGGACCTCTAGCCTATGTCTGTCTTCTGGGATTTAGACAACACTGTCTCTAGGGCATGATAAGGCCCAGAAACATCTTTGAAACCAGTCACTCAAGGGGTGCAGTGCTGCTTAAGAGATCGGATTAATGACCAGGGTAATGTGTGAAAATGAACAAGAATACACCATACAGACATATGAACATCGAAACAACACGTAAAAAGAAGTACGCTGGCCGGGAGCTGGCTTTCTCTTCTCTTATGCCTCCATGCCTTGCTCCCTGCCATGCTGCCTGCTGCCTCTCTGAGCCACGTCTACCTCTTCTTTCCCCTTTCAAAGCAACTCTAATGTTGATTTCACCTGCTTTCCTCTGTAAGCCAGTGTTAGAACCCTTTTCTCCAAAGGTTCCCCTTATCAGATGAAGTCACTAGATAACAAACTTTCCAAACTAGTTGTTTTCTATACACCTCATCAAACACTCAACCAGCCTTAGCTTTTGCCAGTTTCTCTTTTTGGAATGACTTTCTATGCCTCTTCTCCTGGAGAACTCCAGCTCAGCTAATAAACACACCACTTCCTCTGTCACATGGTCTGAGGCTCCTTTTTTCTGGAAACCCAGCAGAATGAGTTCATCCTCCTCTCTGCTCCTACAGCTCCCTGCGTAGGCCCTATTTTAAGCATTTACCACATTATGTCATTATATTCTAATTAGGTGTTTGCAGAGCTGTCTCCCCGACTGGACCTTGACTGCTTGAAGTCTTGGCGTAATTACGTCTGATTCCTCTTTGTGTCTCCTGTGCCTTGCAATATCTGCCACATAGTGGATGCTGAGTAATGTTTAAATGATTTCATTAACTTCTCTGTCTTACATACACATTTAGCACAGATACCCAAAAGGTACAACTCTAAAGAGATTTCACACAGTCTGCTGATGCAAAGGGGGAATGAAAGCGCAATGGTTAAGTGAGAAGTTTCTGTTTTTCAGCTGTAGAGCAGTGAAGTCTTGCCTCCCTAAAACTGAGAGGGACGCTGAATAAAATGGTCAGATTTTCCACAAGCTGAACCTGGGCCAATTGGGGAAATTTCACTCTTTATCAGTCTACCTCTGGCCTGGACCCTAGGTTTTAGAATTACAATGAGAGGTTGGCTGATTGGATGTCTCTTCCTCTTCCGGGAGGCAAACGTCGGTAATAATTTAGGTCTCATTGGATTGCATCTCAAGCATGCAAGTGGTCTATGAATTTGACATTTCAATTACCAACAACCTGTTGACCTAGGACTCCTTGGGATCTTTAGATCAGGAAAATAGCATTCCCCAGGAGAGAGAATAAAAATAAAATAAAACAAAAGGAAGTCCAATACCCAGCTATGTTGGTATCTTTCTAAAGTACTAACACCATAATCAAGGCTTTCTGCTTCTGTTTCATTATGTGACAGCCAGAGACTGTAAACACTGTCTGTGGCAGAGAAAACAGTGTCTAGAAACAAATAAAAAAACCTAAAGATGAAACTGGGAATCTGTGCACAGCTTATGCTTTGGTATTCTGTGGTCATGACAGCTTTTGCTCTTATGAAAGTACTGTGTGTGGTGGTTTTTTTCTCTGTAATGATTTCTGAAACCATGTGACTTGTGGAATTTGCCTTTAAAAAAATGCAGTGAGTGTTTAATCGTTCAGGGTGTGAGTAACCACATTCTGTTCGAGGATGCTTCCAGCCCTCACTTTCCTCCTTATCAGCGACAGTACTCCAAACACTTGTCTCAATTTTCAGATCAAAGCTGATGAGAAACAGTCCTCTGAAGGGCTGAATTGCCTTCTGCATTTTTGTGCATCAGAAGAAAATACCTACACCACTTGAAAGGGCAGAGTTTTTTTGGTGCCTCATCTTTAGATTGTGAATTCTGCTTTGCCTTTCCGCTTTGCTTATTTCTTACTCTGTCAATGTCATCTCCTTCATGAAATGTATCTTTTAATTAGTTATTCTTGTCTCAAATTGTCTGCTGTGGCTCACTGTCAGGGCAAGAATTCATATTAGCAAAATAGGATCTGTCACAAAAGGGAAATATCTTGGCTTATTTCAATGTGGAGTTAACCTCATTTAACCAATAATCACCTTAATTGATTTTCCAGATAAATCTTTGTTGTTTATATTTTCTTTGAAGTTGCATACAGCATGGCTTTTCTACAAAGAGCAGAAATTCAGAAGCATGAAAACACTCAATTCTGGAAGAGCTGAGAAGTCTGATTCAAAAGGCATTTGGAGAGAATTCTAGAGCTAGAAGCCAAATCAACAACACAACAACAACAATAACAATTCCATTCACATTCTGTTCCGTGGAGGATCTCCAAAAAATGTCTCCCAAACACGCATTATAAAATACGGGTAGCTTTGTATAGACTCCACATGGTCTGCCTGGGTTTCTATAAAAACAATGGAAACAACTATAAATAATACAGAAAAGACTTATAACGGAAAAGAAGGTAAAGTTATAACAAATAGGAACAAGATGAGTGATAAAATAAGTAGATACGACTTTTCCAAAGGCAACCTTAAAAACAATGGTAGATTTACCACAGTGAATAGAACCAAACTTTCTTATGCTTTGGAGAATCATAATTTAGTCCTTTGGAGAAGAAATTGAGGTCTGAGGACTTACATATATTCTTATATTCTCTTCAATATTGTCCTTCAGGAGTGAGTTTATACTCCTTTCTTAAGAATGGGGAATGAAGGTCACCCTTCTCCTTTTAGTCCAGGTACTAAGAACACAGTGATAATGTGATGTTTGGTCATTAAGACTGACTGCATGGTGTAGAAAGATCACTGGACTAGAAATGAAGAACTCTAGGTTCTTGTCCCAGATGTACCATTAACTGGTTTTGTGGCCTTGGGAAAATCAATGAATTTGACAAATGTTCCCTATACCCCTAAGTACTAGGCAAGATGTTGGAGATTCATTGGCAATAGGAAATGTTCCTTGACTTCCAAGTTCTTTCTCCTTAGTAAAGAGAGACTGACAGCGAAAAATAATCACGATAAAAAACTACAGGTACAACAAAAAGAGATAGATGAGATGGGAATGGGGACAGGAGGAGGCATTTCAGGAACTTCAAGCCCTTCGGCCCTGCTGGCTTTGAGGGGCCTTGACAGGAGGGGCAAAAGATAAAGCTGGCATCATAGGCAGGAAACAAACTGTGGGGTGGTTTTTACGTTAGAGTAAGGAGTTGGAACTTTATCAGGTATCCAGTGACTCTCAAATTCTGATATGCAACAGAATTATTTGGGGAGCTTGTTAAAACACACATGTCTGACCTTAGTGATGGCATCAGAATCTCCAGTGGCAGGACCAGGACCCTTACATTTCTGACAAGCCCCTCAGGTGCTTCTAATGTACACAAAAGTTTGAGAACAACTGGTATAGTCAAGGGGGAGCCACTGAAGGCCCTGAGGTAAGGGAATAACACCAGATATGTATTGTAGAAAGATCACTCTATCAAGAGTGTAGAGAACGGACCAGAGGAGTATGAGCCTGGAGATCGGGAGACTAATCAAAAGATTATTTTCCCTGTGACCCATAACCCAGCATCCCCTCTTGGGTGTATGTCTGAGAAAAACTCTAATATATGTACCTCAGGAGACCAGCACAAGAATGTTCATAGCTGTGATGTGTATAGTAGCAAAAAACAGGAACACCCCAAATATCCACTAACAGGAGAATGGATAAATTGTGGTATTTTCCACAACAGAATATTCTACAACAGTGAAATGAGTGAGTCAAGCCTATATGCAACTGAATAGGTGAATCTTACAAATAGAGTTTTGAGAGTAAAAGAGCAAGTAACAGAAGACTATATACTATATGACACCATTCAAATAAAGTTTTTAAATGAGCAAAATTAAACAGTCTGTACACACACACTTTTTTTTAAACAAAGTGAGGGTATAAAAACACACAATTCAGAATAGCATTTACCACTTATAGAGGGCAAGGGGATGGGTCAGGAAGAAACACACAAATAGTTTCAATAGTGTTGGTAATGTTTTATTTCTTTAGTTGAGTGGTGAATTGATGACTGTTGGTGTTTTGATTATACATCGTAACTTATATTTGGTAACCAGTCTACAAAGATGGCCTTCCAATGCTATATGTGTCCCAATATTCAAACTCTTGTGTAATCTCCCCCAATGCTGAACCTGGGGGTGTAATCAAGAGGATGCAGCAGAAGTGATGCTGTGTGACTTCCAAACATAAGTCATAAGAAGCCTTGTATCTGCTTCCTTCACCTCTTAGAACACACACCCTGGGGAAGTAAGCCATCATATAGGAAGTCCAACCCCAAGACCACCATACCATGAGGAAGCCCAAGTTAGCCACATGGAGAGGTGGCATGGAGACAGGGAGATGTCTGACCAGCTATCCCAGCTAAGGCATCAGTTATATGAGCGAAGAAGCCATCATGGGTGTCCAGTACAGTTGAGCTTGCAGATGACTCCAATTTCAGCCACCATCCCACTACTGCTGCATGAGAAACCCCATGTGGGAACTGCACTGCCGAGCTGAATCAATCCTCAGAAGTGTGAGAGAGAGCAATTAATTGCTGGTTTAAGCCACAAACAAATTTGAAGTGATTTATGGTGTAATAGATAACCAGAACGTTATAAATACGTTGCATGTATTCTTTTGTACACATCAAATAGTGCATTTTTCAAAAATGAGATTACTAAAATAATTTGTCAGAATCAGATGGTTCTGGCTTCAAATCCTGGCTTTGCCACTGATAGGCTATGTGGCTCTGGATTAGTCACTTAACCTCTCTAAGAATCAGTTTCCTTATCTGACAAATGGGGATATTAATAGCTCCTAACTCGTAGGGAGGTTGAGAAGCTTAAGAAATATAGAGTCTGTATATCCTTTTCCAGGCAAAGGGTAAGGACTTAATAAATTGTAGAGGCTGGGCTTGCTTCCTCTGGATCTAAGGAGGAAAGAAAAAAGCTTTTGTAAAGGAAAAGGGTGGATTGGAGCTCAAGAACTTCTGTGAATACCCATGGTGAACAGAATTCAGCTGGAACAAGTGACTATAAAGTCTTTCCCCACTCTGTGGTTTTATGAAGATTCATTGATTTCCTGTGGTTTATTTCAGGTATAAAACATTTGAATTCAGATTTCCCAGGGACAGATATCCCCGGTTATTTCTCTATTTATAGCGTTATCGCTGTCTTTGGCTTCCCTCTCCTGTGGCGCTCTCCATGTTGGGCCCTCGTCTCATATCAGGTGACAGCAAAAAAATGAAGGGGCAATTCAGTCACTCCACTTGAAGGCTGGTTAATACATCTTATAGGAGGATGGGTAAGGAAGGAGGAGCATGAGACTGAATGTATGTTCTTTCTGCAGGGTAAGTGAAGTCTAGGAAGAGAAACTTTCTTGTTTCTTTTTAAGAAACAATCTTGTTTGAAAGGATTATACTCTGGGAAGGGGTGAAATATGACCATTGTGTATCCCATAGATATCCTCAGAAATATAATGAAAGGCAGTTTCAACCGTTTCTCCTTTAGCTTGGTCCGCAAGTGACACAGTTCAGGAGAATTAATACCACCAGCTGGGAGGTAAGCATCTCTGTTCTGAAGAACTTGTTGCCCATGGAGCTTGTGAACCACGAAACATCAACACTGACATGGGCTGGAGGAGATCCACAGGAAATGGGGCATGGCATGGCTGCAGCCTGCTCAGACCTGAACAGGGGGCAAGCTCTCTATCTGTAGACCCTGGAGCTCACAGGATCAGAGGATGACTTCCATCTGTTCTGTATACCCACCAGGGCAGAACAAAAGGATGAGGGTTATAATCCAGCAGGAGGTATTTGGGTTAGATGAGCTCCAGAGGTCTCTTTAAGGTCTAATTCAATGAACAGTATGTCTTTCTCATCTCTGAGAAGAGGTAGCATTCTAAAAAAACTTAGCGTACTTCTGAAAAAAATTGTACTTGTGAAATATTTGTTGAAACTTCATAAATATCTAAACTTAAAAAAATTTTTTTAATGCAGTTAAATGTTCAGATTTGCTAGAGAGCTGCTGCAGAACTTTTGGGGCTTTATTTATTTGTTTACATATCTTTCTCTTTACAGAGTCCTTCCTTCTTCCACTGAATTTTGAGAAGGAAGTAAAAGTCATTTTTTTTACAAGAAGTCCTTCTATTTCCAGTCATCTTAAATGTCATAAGGCAAGGAAAGACCAGCGGTTGGAACCTCAAGGTAGGATTTTTGATGCTTCCTAGCAAATTCTCATATTGTTTAGCCATATCTAGGATCTAAAGTGTTATTATTATTCTTGCTTTCCTTGGGGGAAAATATGTAGATTCACATCTCCACCTCATTGATCTTTCCTAATAAAGTCCAGTGCACTGAAATCTTTTTGAAACAATTTCAAACTTACAGGAAATTTGCAAATGTAGTACAAAGATTTTTTTTCTGAACCATTGGAGAGTAAATTGCTGGCCTGATGTCTCATAACCCTCAAATACTTTAGTTCTAAGGTATATTCCTAGATAACAAGACAAGTCCCCAAATCGGAGATCAAAATTGACATTTTACTACCATCTAATCCTCCATTCAAGTTTTGCCAACTGTCCCAGTGATGTCCTTTATAGAAAAAGGATCAGGTTTGGAATCAAATGTTGCATGTTGTTATGTATATTTAGTTTCCTTCAGTTAAGAACAGTTCCTCAGTCTTTCCTTGATTTTCATGATCTTGACACCATGAAGTTATAGGCCAGTTTTTGGTTATATTTCTTTTGCTAGAATGCCCTTCGATTCATTTCATCATGATTAGATTTATGTTACACATCTTTGGCATGAATACCACAAAAGAGAAACTGTGTTCTCATTGCATCCTATCAGATGGAATATTATTTTGATTTATCTCATTACTGATATTAACCTAGATCACCTGATTAAAGTGGTGTCTGCCAGTCTTGACTGTAAAGTTACATGTTTCCCTTTTTAATTTATAAGTATTTTGTGGGGAGATACTTTAAGACTATGTAAATATCCTGCTCCTCACCTAACTTTCAATCTGTTTATTTGTATCAGTACAGACTCATGGATTCTTATTAAATGCATTATAATAAGTTACTATATTTATTTTGATACTCAAATTGTCCCAGATTTAGCCAGTGGGATCCTCTTGAAGCTGGTTCCTGTGTCCCTTTGATGTGTCATCATCATTGTTTTAGCATCTCCTTACTGTCTGGCACGACAGTGTTCCAGGCTTATCTCCTCTTTTTGCTGCTCTAGCACTGGAATCAGCCATTTCTCTAAGGACCCCAGTTCGTTTTAATGGAGGATGGTATTTAGAAACCAAGGTTTGGGTGCTAGTTGTGCTCATTGCTTTGGGGGTATTGCTGCTCCCAGCCCACTCAGCCCTTTCAAGTCCTTTATATTTTGAGAAAGTATCCACTTGCCAACATGTGGCAAATAGCTTTTCTCAGTTTGAGGTTTTTCTTTTGACTTTATTTATGGTGATTTTGCCTAAAGTAAAAAGTAATTGATCATATTGTAGCCCAATTTATCATTTTTTTTTTGTTTTGGCTTCTGGGATTTATGTCTAACTTAGGCATTTCACACTTCAGAGTTACAAACATTTCTCCCCATGTTTTGTTTTAGTACTTTCATAGAAAAAGCTTTTTAAAAATCTTGAATTACACCTACTTCATGTTGGTGAGAAATTTGTGTTTCATTTGGAGAGCCACAGATCGACACACCATCTGAGGAAAACCAATGCCAGATCCAGTTTTTTAGATACGTAGGTACCTTGTGACCTCCTTAACCAAACTATTGGCTTTCTACCCTGGTTCACCATTATCATTACCTTGGGAGATTTATAAAACACACTGGTATCCAGTATCCACCACACAAAGCACCCGAATCAAGTCTCTGGGGATTACTGGGTAAGGATTTTTTTAAAACTCTGAAGGTAATTCTAATGTGCTGCCAAGACTGAGAACCACTGATCTAATTATACACCCTTACAGCTGCCTAAAATTCTACCAATAATAACTGCTTCCTTTGGAGTAAGAAATTCCTCTTTGGTTATCTTCTTTTGAAACATAAATATTTTTCAAAGATTTAACACTTAAGTTTCTAACAATTTAGGACTAATGAGTTTTGCAGACTTTTAAATCAGGACACAAGCATTAAAATTATACATGTAAAGAAACTATACACGGAGCACACCCACTTCCTTGTGCTGCTTGTGCACAGAAGGCAGCAGCTACCTACATAAACATGATAAGGTGTGAAAACAGGAAGAAACTTTGCCATCAGAATGATTTCAAGAGGAACCTTATAGATAGATCCAGACTTCCTGAAAACAAGAGCAACCTGGGAGCCGTGTAATATTAAAAATATGGTTCACTATCTGTGTGATCACAGGCAAGTTACGTAACTTCTCAGAGTCTCAGTTTCCTTTTTCGCAAAATATATAGCTAATACTAACACTTGTTTCATAGGATTGTTGTGAGAAGTAAATTAGATCATAAAGCTAAAGTTCTTTACAGGTTCCTGACACATAGCAGATACTCAGTCAATGGTTGCCTTTAAATAAAAAAGAGCTACTCTTAGTCCTTCTAACCAGTATCACTTCTAATGGATAATTATTTCTGCATGAGCCAAGTTGTAAATTGGTTTAAATTTGCCTTTTGAGTAGCCTGTATATAATACTCACTACTATCATTATTTAACACTAATCTTAGAATAAGAATTTTGAGCTGAGACAAGTTTTTCAGTAATGAGCATGCATTTCTTGATTTCTAAGGAAAAGCCTATAAAAGAAAAACTCCTTTTAAAAGAAATTAATTTTTAAATAGTAAAATTACTCAATCTAATTGTTGGAATTGTATTGAGGTGATGAATGAATCCAAAGTGGTAAATATGCTATAATTGTCGATTGCACTAAAGATCCAATGCAGCAACTTTTGCAATATCATGTGTAAGGATCATCCATTCTGAACAAAAGTGATGTTAGAACATGAGGTGGTCATGGATGATACTGAATATAAGAATTTATTATGGTATTTAAATTAGCATATATATATACATATTTCTTATTTTACCTGATGCATGTTAAGAGTCAACCGACCTTGTGATAGTTTGAAATAATAGACAAAGCATCTCAGAAATGAGTTCAGAATTATGTAGTCTGAAGCATGCACAACTTCCTGTAGTGTCAGGTAAAATGAATATGAAGTGCATCCTTAATAAGCAGAAACAAAAACTGATAGCCCTTACCTAGGGGGAATTCTCTTAAGCTTTAAAAAAAATATCTATGTGAAAAATCTATCCACAGTTCTTTTATCGAAAGGAAATTGATGGTTTAAGTAAACTGTATTTATGTAGCCATCAATTCTCTTTATAAAGATCTTCAACACGGAAAGTTTTGCATCTGTTAGTCAGTTCCAAGACACGGTCAATTGAGGGAGCTGGTATTGATGCCTAAACCAGGCCACAGGTTGGATGGGTGGGGAGAATATCAAATCTGTTTGCCTTCAGCTAGCAAATTTTTATTATGCATCCATGATGAGCTAGCTCTGTGTTAGGGACTGAGGTAACTCAGGGTTTGTATAATCAAATGGATATATATATGAAATATTACAGAGAAAAATGAAAAAATTTTACTAAGCTGAAGGGAGATATTTATATAGATAGAAATAGTCAAAGAAGCCTTTGTGAGATAGTATTTGACCTAAGTCTTAAAAGTAGACAGAGGAAGGTGTCCAAACATCTATTTGGATAGATAAAGGAAAGAGAAGGAGGCATTCTAGGAAGAACAATGTGCAGACATAAACACAGAGGTGGGAATAAGTATGGAATATGTGGGGGCTACATTCGTTAGTTATTGCTGTGTAACAAATCGCCTCCCAACTTAAAACAAAGGACATTTGCTATTGCCTATTATTCTAAGGTTGGCTGGGTGGTTCTGCTGCTCTGGGCCAGGCTCGATGGATCTCAATTGGGCTTGCTGTCGCCTGGGGGCTGGCTGGTCTTGAATAACTCACTTACATGTTAGGCTCACTGGCTGGCTGTTGGCTGGTGTGCCTCAGCTTATCTCCACACAGTCTCCCCATGCTCCAACTGGCTGGGCTGTGGTTATTCTCCTCACATGGCAGGAGTACAAGACAGCAAGAGCAGAAGCATGCCAAGGCCTCTTGAGGACCAGATTTGAACCTGGCACACCACCATTTTTGCCACCTTCTATTGGTCAATGCATATCACAAAGCCAGCCCAGATTCAAGTGGTAGGGAATTAGACTTCACCTCTCAATGGGAGGAACTGCAAAGTCACACTGCAAAAGGCATGGACCACAGGGAGCAGCCATTTTTGAAAATAATCTTCCACAGAGACCAACCTCACTGAAGTGTAGAAGTTGTGGAAAGATAAGGAAATAGTGAGAGTATCTTTTTAGGAAGGTTAGCATGGCTAGAGCTCAGATTCAAATTTGAGAAGTCATGAAACAGACTGAACGAGTTAGGGGCTGCATCAGTAATCCCGATAAGAGGTATAAGGGTGATGTCTGAGTCCATTAAGGTTACTATAACAAAATATCTCAGACTGGGTGGCTTATAAACAACAGAAATTTATTTCTCACAGTTCTGGAGCCTGGGAAGCCCAAGATAAAGGCACCAGCATGGTTGCACTCAGGTGAAGGCCCTCTTCCCGGTTCATAGGCAGTGCCTTCTTGCTGTGGCCTCACCTGATGGAAGGCGTTAGGGAGCTCTGTGATGTCTCTTTTACAAAAGCATTAATCTCATTCTTGAGGTCTCCACTTATGTGACCTAAGCACCTCCCAAAGGCCCCACCTCCTAATAACATCACCACTGGAGGTTAGGATTTCAACATATGAGTTTGGATGGGACACAAACATTTAGACCATAGCAAGTCACATCAAGGTAAGGATTTTTCGTTTTGTTGAAAGTAACCACCAGATGAATGGTTCTATCTCTTTGAAAAGATTCTGGGGCATTTCTGAATTGCTCTTGGCTCATAGTTGTTATGTTTCTGAATTGTGTCTTTTCTTGTCCATATCTTTGGGCTGCAGCCTGTCCTTGGACTCTGGTGGGTCATGAGTACACAGCGTTGTGCTGACTCCCCAAAACAGTACCATATCCAGCAAATCTGCTGGTGTGAGCACTTCAGGTCCACATTCATCAGCATTCAGCTGTTCGATAACTGAAAGATTTTTTTATGGTGTTTGCACTCTCTTGAGCTGAGAGAGTTTCCCAGAAGATTTGAAACAAATTCTAATCTTGGTTTTTCAGATCCTGTTTGCAACCTCAAGTATGCTTACTTTAAAACTGGACCTGTTAAGCACCTTGCTTCATTCCTTTGTTGATGGGACAGTCCCAACATGATGTCATCAACTATGACCGGTCAAACATCATCACGTATTAACCTTAACTCCACTTAGAGCAATAAATGATGATGTTATTGCTTCTAGCAACTCTAGACCTTGCATCAGGTTAAAAAGAAGTGTGTTTATAAATATCCTAAGACTTATATGACAGCTAACCTCCACAAGAATTATACAAAATAAAACAAACACCATACTGATTTTTAAAAGTTCTTTATTTCTTTAGGAAGTCGGAGGAAAAAAATAATTGACTTAGGTCTTGAAGAAATCTTAAGAGGTCAGCCTGAGAATGCTTGTCTTAGAAGAGAAAAATCATTTAATACCAGCTAAAGATTTCAGATACTCATCATACTTCCCAAATTGATTTAAAAATTTACTGCTTTAATAACTCAAAGTTCAATTGTTATTACCTACCCTGATATTCAAATGGTCACATTGTTTTGTTCTAATGATTTTGCTTTTCCAAAGACTTGTAAATCTTATATGCAAAGATTTAATTGCTTCCTATGAAGGAAGGAAGAGAGGATGAAAATGCCTGGTGTGGAGCTCCAGAAAAACAAAGCATTTATCTCTATTTCTGTCTGTTGAGATGTTTTAAGGTTAATAATTGGGAATTGCTCATTTTAAAGCCACATTGCATTAAAAAAAGACACATGCTTCCTGCTGATAGGATTTTCAGACTGCCTAGAATTTATTATAATTTTATGAGAGAAAAATCTTAATAGCTCAGCAATCAAATACATTATAAAATAATTTTAGAAAACCTAAGTATTTATAATTTTTCTAATTGTTCCTTGTAAATTTCACTTTCCCCTCTTGTACAGTTATGTTATCAGGATTTGGAATTTTAAATTGCAACTTTCATTCATTTTACAACAGTATGATGAACGTTTTATCTTCCCTGGGAGTTATTATTTCCAGAGGTAATAAGAACAGTCATCTGTTATACGGTCTGCATTTTGTGAGTTGTTTTCTGTGCTTTTTGTTGTTAACCTAGCGAAATTAATGAGATTAATTCCCTAAATTCTAGAGAATATTATTAGACATCAATTAAGCATGCAGAAATGGTTATTTTATAAACCAGTTTGCAGACTAATTATTTAAAAAAGTAAACCCATCTAGGCTCATAGATTTTAATGCTTTGTCTTCATAATACACCTAATATCTATTAATGTTGTCATTATTTTTGTTGGAATCTAGTAAAAAGTCATTTATATGTATTTTGAATAAAATATTAGCTGACTTTAATCATTATTTCCCTGTTTGTGTCTTTATCTACATTTTCAATAGGCCCAAGTACTGGTATATCCTCAAAAAAATGAAACAAAACAAAAAAAAACTAAAAAAGAAAATCACATACTGAAAACAGATTGGTTGCCTATTCTAAATGCCTGACTGGATGCTCATTTATTTTATGTTTTTATTATTTTTAAAAATTAATTTTTTTGTAATAATTTTCAAAAACTCAACACACACATAGTTTAACCATCAAGTATAATGATATACAATATAATGATATACCTGGTCCACTTCTTCTCAGCCTCCAGTCTAATTCAATTAAGAGATACTGACTTCAAACTCAGCTCTTTTTAAGATTTTGGTAGACAACATCTCCCAGCCTCTCTTTCAGTCAGGTGCAGTCATGTTTTGAGTTCAGGACAAAGGAATATAAGCAAAAGTGAGGTAAGCCACTTCCAGGCCTATTAAAAATCTTCCCCACACTAGTCTCAACTTCTAGCTGAATAGAGATAACTCTGGGACCTAGAAGAGGCGGGTCCTCGAATCACAATTTGGAATTCCATGTGTTTGGTTGCCATATTGTTTTTCATGCAGTGTTTCAGCCATTTTTCACTCCACCAGAAAGACCAAGTCATTATTCAGTATGTGACATTCTTCATAATAGCATCTGCTATTATGTAAGAAAATGCAAATAAGTTTCTAAAACTTTATCATCAAATTTAATAAAATTTTGTCCCAGCGTGAGTATTGCAAGTCTTTAAATGTAGCTGAAATATAGTAGAGGTTTGCTCCATGGAGATGCTTCGTTTTAAAAAGTCTTGCCAATCATGACAGCTTCACTAATATCTGAAGGAAAAATACACACTCATGGCAGGGTTAGTTGCTAACATTAGCAGATTAAATCCATACTTCAGATAGTCGTATTGATATTTTTAATTTATTTTTAACCAACTTGGAGTCAGATCTTGGAATCATTGTTTTGACTCCACTGTGTGGCTACCAAGAGCTCATTCCAGGAGCAGTAGAAGTATTAATACTGCCACCTGATTGTTCACTTGTATTTATACTGCTAGTATTACTTTTGATCAGTGATTTGTGCGTAGGGATCCTTTTAAGCTACTCATCTATTTTATGAAGATCAGTTAACATTAGATAATATAATCCAGAGACCCACTGAACAATCTATTATATGATATTATATATATAATAGATAATATAATATAATATCTATATAATATAATATATAATCTATTATAACCGCAGCATGTGGCTATAAGTTGAAACGACGTAGGAGAAAAGGTGCCACTGTCAATGCCTCCAAGTTGTAGAATGCCCGCCCCTCCTTCAGGATATCTTACATATGACACACGTCAAGAGCAGACAGAGTGAGTGAAGGTGCCAAGTTGATCTGTTTATTACTGTAGCAAAGTTTAATTTCTTACTTTTTTGATAAAGAATATAAATATAAGTTCTAATATTTTCTTCTCTCACTCCAATGGAATATTTCCTCGTCCACTCTGGAGTCTAGTGCACTCTAAACCCTTACTGTTCATAGTGTGGTCCATGGACCAGAATCCTCTGGGGGCCTGTTAGAAATGCAGAATCTCAGACCCCTCCCCAAACCTACTGCACCAGCATCTGTGTTTTAGCAAGATCCTCAGGAGACTCATATGTACATTAAAGTTTGAGAACTATTGGTCTAGAGTAATCTTCTGCCTCGGCTGTGGAGCCTGGAGACTGGCATTCTGAGCATAGGGTAGGGCTTGAGGATCCACCTTTCTTTGTGCAGTCCTCCATTTAATGCCCTTGCTTTCAGTTCTATGCCTCACCCTTGTCAGTGGCTCTGTCTGGTGTCTCCCAAACCCCCAACTTTACTTGGTCAATTTCTTCAGAAACATAATTTCCCTAGAGGTGTTTCCAGTCTCAGTACCTTGACAGACTCTCCTTTCCTCGGCCTGAAATTTCTTTCCCAATCCTTCTCACCTTCACTTTTGTCCTTTCAAGACCCAGTTCAAGTGGCATGATCTCAGGAACATTTTCTCTGGCCTGCCTCCCTCTCCATCCCTCTACCATCACAAATCCACAGAACCACAGAAATGCCTCTTTGGGGGCAAGCATCTCACCCCACCCTTACCTCCATCTTTTCACAGGCCTGGTCATTGCTACCTTATCCCTCTCCTCACCTGAAGCATTTAATGGCCTCTGCTTCCCCAGTACTTCGCACAAAGCCGGGTACATATATCTGTCGAATAAATGTGTCTGAACTGACCTGCAACCTTTAGCAGCTCTCTCTCACCTGTAGCGAAAGCACAGGTATCCTATAAAAGTGTCTTCAGTTGTGCCGCAATAGTGTGGAGAATTTCTCCAGGCTTTTTCTGCTCTGGGTAGAATTTCTGCTCCCCCTGGTTTCTGACCTGCTGCCTTAATCTGGACTTGGCCTCTCGTATTGGACCCCTAGGACTAAAGCCAGTTAGACTGCCTGCCTAACTTTCTATTTCATATTGACCCTGAGTGCTGATTCTTGACACAAGTTCAGCACTGGACAGTATATTATGGACTTATCCTGTCTTTGTCCATATCCAGCCAGACTCCTGCTTCTGTAAGAGAAGAGTCGTCAGGATAAGTGGATGAATTACATTTAGGGAGTACGATACTGCAGAAGTGGGTGTTTGTTTTTGTTTTATTTTTTATTGTTTTCATGTGTATAGTTTGTTTTCTCTTTGCATGTGCCAAAGTTAACAGTATTTATATAACCTTGTGTTCCTTTAGAATGGCATTTTGTGGAGCACGGAAAATTATCATTCACTCTCCCCTAGTGTGGCACCAGGCCACATTCGTGTGATAGAAATTTTTTTCTATAGGCTGTTTGCGGGATTATATGAAATGAGTGTAAGATTTTTACATTATTCCAAATACTATTTCACAAGTTGACCCTATAGTTGTCATTCTCAACCTGAGATGAACACACAAGGAGAATTTACCATTCTGAATATAGTCTACAAATTTTCAACTTAGTGACCTATTTCTACTTCTTTCATAAATGCTAAAAATTTATTAGCTTAAATTAGCCCTTGTGTCTTATGTTTAGACTTTTATGTCTTTACAATAGTTCAACTAAAATAATAACTGAATGAGAGTCTCTCAGAATTGAGAAGTGATACAAGAGAATACCCTGGCTGATACCTTCTTTTTTTAGTTAGACTTTTTATTTTGTGACAATTGTAAATTCACATGCAGTTGTAAGAAAAAAAATGCAGACAGATCCTGTGTACCCTTTACCCAGTTTCCCCCAATGGTAACATCTCACAAAACACAACCAGGATATTAAACACTGATACAGTCAAGAGGCCAAACCCTTCCATGAACACAAGTTTTCTTCATGTTGTCCTTTTATAGTCACACCACTTACCTCCCACCATCACCCTCTCCTTGACTGCTGGCAACCACTAATCTGTTCTCCATTTCTATAATTTCATCATTTCAATAGTGTTATAGAAATGTAACATTTTGGGATTGGCTTTTTCCACTCAGCATAATTCTCTGGAGATTTATCCATTTGTTACATGTATCAATAGCTTGTTCCTTTTTATTGCTGAGCAGTATTCTTTGGTATGGATGGCCCACAGTTGTTTACTCCTTTACTCATTGAAGGACATCTGGATTGTCTCGAGTCTTGATTAATGTAGCTATATAAGTCTTAAAACAGGGTAGACTGATTCTTCCCACTTAATTCTTCTTTTTCAAAATTGTTTTAGCTATTCTAGTTCCTTTGCCTTTGCAAGTAAAATTTAGAATAATCTTATACACATCTATAAAAAATTTTGTTGGAATTTTGATAGGAATTGTGTCAAACATGTATATCAATTTGAGGAAAATTGATATCTTTACTATGTCGACTCTTCTAATCTATGAACACTTATTTCTATCCATTTGTTTAGATCTTTGATGTCTTACATCAGCATTGTGTACTTTTAGCATACAAATCCTGTACATGTCTTGTTAGATTTACACATAAGTATTTCTTTTTCTTTTTAAGTTATTGTATAAGAATTGTGTTTTTAATTTCACTATCCATATGTTCATTGCTAATATATAGAAATACAACAGATTATTTATGTAGATTATAGCCTGCCACATTGCTGAATTCCCTCTTTAGTTCTAGGAGATTTTTTGGTAGAATTTGAAATTTTCTGTATAGGCAATCATGTTTTCTGTGATAGGAAGAGTTCTATTTCTTCTTTTCTGATCTGTACGCCTTTTGTTTCCTTTTCTTGCCTTATTAAACTGGATAGAAATTCCAGCACTATGTTGAATAATAGTGGTGAAAGCAGACATCTTTGCAATGTACCATTAAGTATAATGTTAGTTGTAGGTTTTTGTGTAGATGCTCTTTATCAAGTTGTGTAAATTCTCCTCTAATCCTATTTTTCATGAATGAGTGTTAAATTTTATCAAATGATCATTCTGCATTGATTGATTTGATCATGTTATTTTTCCTTCTTTGTTTAATCTAGTGGATTACATAGAATTGATTACATTGAATGATCTACAAATATTGAACCAGTCTTGCATCCCTGGAATAAATCTCACTTGCTTATGGTATATAATTCTTTTTTTTTCTTTTTTGCTGAGGAAAATTCACCCTGAGCTAACATTCCTGCCAATCTTCCCCTATTTTTTAGTATGTGGGCTGCCAGCACGGCATGCCTGCTAAGAGAGTGGCGTATGTCCATGCCCGGGAACCAAATGTGGGCTGCCAAAGTGGAGCATGCTGAACTTAACCACCAGGCCACCAGGGCTGGCCCTGCAATTGTTTTTTATATATTGCTGAATTCTGTTTGCTAATATTTTGTCAAAAATTTTGCATCTATATTCATGAAGGATATTGGTGTACAGTTTTCTTTTTTCATAATGTCTTTGTCTGGTTTTGTTGTCAGAGTAATACTAGCTGCATAAAGTGAATTGGGAACTGTCCTTTGCTCTTCTACTTTCTGGAAGAGATTGTGTGTAGAATTGGTGTTAATTCTTCTTTAAAGATTTAGCAGACTTCTCCAGTAGAACCATCTAGAATTGGAGAATTATTTTTGGTGGTTTTTAAAATTATGAATTCAGTTTCCTTAATAGTTATAGGGCTATTCAAATGACCTATTTCATATTGGGTGAATTGTGGTAATTTGTGTTTTTTGAGGAATTGGTCCATTTTTTCTAAGTTGTCAAATTTATGTGTGTAGACCTGTTTTTAGTATTTTCTTATGATCTTTTGATGTCTGCAGGGTTTTTAGTGATAGCCTCTGTTTCATTCCTGGTATTGTTAATTTGTGTTCTCTCTCCTTTTCTTTGTTAGTCATTCTAGAAGTTTGCCAGTGTTATTGATCTTTTCAAAGAACCAGCTCTCTGTTCCGTTGATTTTCTCTATTGTTTTTCTGTTTTGAATTTCATTGGAAAGGAAATTATTATTTTTTATTTCCTTCCTTCTGCTTGCTTTGGGTTTGTTTCGTTCTTCTTTTTCCAGGTTCTTGAGGTGGGATGTTATATTATTGATTTGAGAATCTTCGTTTTTTATTAACATATGCTATTAGTGTTATAAATTTCCCTCTCAGCACTGATTTAGCTGTTTCACACAAATTTTGGTAAGTTATATTTCCATTTTCATTCAGTTCAATGTATTTTGTGATTTTCATCTTCTTCTGAACTTCATGATTTCTGATGAGCAATACATTGTCCTGTGAATTATTTTCCCCCCATTGGCAATGTGTTATTTTTCTCTGGCTGCTTTCAAGATTTTGTCTTTGTCTTTAGTTTTCAGAAGTTTAACGATGATGTGTCTTGTCATGGATTTCATTGTTTTTTCTCCTGTTTGGGCTTCACTCAGCTTCTTGAATCTGTAGGTTTATGTCTCTTGCCAAATTTAAGTAGTTTCCAATGATTATTTTGTAGTTTCTAATTATTATTTCTTTGAGTACTTTTTCAATCTCATCCTTTTTCTCCTCTCCTCTGGAACTTAGATAACCCAAATATCAGATCTTTTGTTATAGTTCCCCAGCTCTCTAAGGCTCTGTTCATTTTATTTTTTAGTCTATTTTTTCTGTTGTTCAGATTGGATAATTTCTATTGTTCTATCTTCCAGTTCACTGATTCTTTCCTCTGTCCTCTACATTCTGCTAAGTCCATTTTATTTTAGTGATTGTATTTTACAGTTCTAACATTTTCATTTCATTCTTTTTACACCGTCTGTTTCTTTCCAGAGACATTCTATTTTTCATTCACTTCTAGAGTGTTTGTAATTGTTCATTGAAGCACTTTTATGATGGCTGCTTTAAAATCTTTGTCAGATAATTCTAACAGCACTGCATTCTCAGTGTTGGCATCTATCAACAGTCTTTTTAAATTCAGTTTAAGACCTTCCTTGTTCTTTGTACGATGTCTGATTTTTGATGGAAATCTGGACATTTTTGTATTTTGTTATAAGACTCTGAATCTTATTTAAGCCTTTTATTTTAACTCTCCTACTCTGACATTGCTCTTTCAGGGAAAAGGGAGGGTACCTCCTTATTACTGCCAGGTGGAGGTAGCCTCTGTAGCCATTCAGCTGCTATTGACACCTGGTGGAGAAGATCCTCATTACTGCTGGCATGGGACTCTTGGCTCTTCTTGTGGTCTCCACTGATACTGTAGTGGAGATGGCCTTGTTACTGCTGGTTAATTATGAAAGTCCTGACTCTCCTTTAGATCTCCTCTGACACTACCCCGGAATGGAGGGGGAAGGATGTCTCATTACTGCTGGATGAGGGTGGAACTACAGACTCCCATGTAGTCTCCAATGATACTATGGGGGGAGGGGGCCCATTAGCGGATGGCAGGGATGAATGTCCTGGCTTCCTACTTGGTCTTCTCAAACATCACCCTGCTGGGGTATTGGGACACCTTGCGACAGCCACATGTGAGTGGAAACCTCAGCTCCTCACTCCACTCAGCCTTTGCCAGTATGGGTGGGGGTGAGGCCATAGTCTTTTCTGTGGTGCTTGGCTTTTATTTTCTAAAAGTTTTCTGTTTTGCTGGGCTGCCTTTGTCTGGCCCTTTGGCTAGAGAGAGCAGGACTGTGTTGCGGCTTTTTTTTCCTTGCCCCCACTGGCATTCCCATATTGTTGGTTTCTTCAGCCCCAGGTCTGGCATATATGAGGCTAAAAGAAAACTTAGGGAACTCACCACCATGTCTTTTCTTATGTCCTCAAGTCTCTTGTTGGTCTGCTTTCTTTTCTCTACCTTTCAGTGTCTTCTTATGTTTGTCTTATATATAATGGCCAGGGTTTTTAAGTTGTATTTAACAGGACAAATAGGGAAATGATGTCTACTCTATCTTCCCAGAAGTAGAAATCCAATACATTCACTTTTAGGGTGAGGAAACTGAAGCCTTGGGTAAGGCTCCACAGCTAATAGTGGCATGACCGAATTCCATCCCTGCTCCCTCATCTATTTGTTCAGGGCTCTTACCATTGTAACAGTGAAATTCAGGTATCGGCCTTGAACTGTGATGGTGCAGAGACAGTATCATGAGAAACCTATACAGACTCCCACTGCCTCCCAGCCTCTTGTCTTACTTTGTATTCCTTCAGAACTTTTGTGTACTTTTAGCTACTTTACCATATTGCTGTCTCCAATGGTGGGTCCAGAATTCCCCTATATGAGCAGCCTAGAGGCAGCAATGTGAATTTAAGGGAGGGCAGGGGACTTGATAACTACAGCCTAGCAAATCATCTGTTTTTACTTAATTATATATTAAGAGAGGTGGATTGGGGGATGGAAATAGGAGGTGCTAAATCGCTTCAAACCACCTGCCTTGTATTAAACTACAATGTTAACTGTATGTTGATATGGTAGCCTCTGTTGATTTTAATTAAATTAGGACAAAGGGGGAATATTTTATTTAATATAAATCTGAGGCCATCTTTGGCATTGGAAGATTAAAGATCTTAATAAATAAATTTGCTTATTTTCCCCCTACTGTTGGCATTAGGTACATTCATATGCACATAAAAGCAGAATCTGTCATTTCTGAGTTCCACTTATCCTTGCATAAGTCTCAAGTATCAAAATTGATTTTTTAAAATGTTCATTTGAAAAACAGCAGAGATAAGATTCAAGGATGCTTGCTCTTAGAGAAGGATTATTTATTAAGGGAAAGACTTGTCCTTTGGAAATTATTATCATAATTATCACTAAGAACCCAATTCTATATTTCTTATTAAGGCAAAATCCCTATTGAGGCAAACACAAGAAGGATGTTGATTGCAGTGGGATATCTGTCTGAATAGGGCTAATAATCAGCTTTGAAATGTCACTCAAAGGAATCAGCAGGGCAGAGGCTATTCCCTGGCAGATCATAATGCATTTTTTTTGGAGTTGCCAAGGGTTTTGCATCATCCTTGCATGGGTAATTATTCTGGATAATTCCAGAAGCAACATTTAGGACTCTAGGAAATATTATATTGGAACAGAGAAAATGGCATAGAAGTCCAAGGAGCCATATCAACTCATTGAATATGTTGAGAGTCATTGACTCACATACTCTCAGAATTAAAGTCATTTGGTCCCTACCCACACTGGTGAGTAATTCCAGAGTCACCTTGCCCTGATGTTTTTGCATCTCATGCCAGAAATATTGGAGACCTGAACAGACAGCCCACTTCAGTCTCTGCATACTGACTTTCCTGTCTTCATTTGTAGGGCTTGACCATACTCCTTGGGGCCATACAAGTGTTTTGTGAGTAAATAATGAGAATCCAATTTAGCTTAAATCATTTGAAAATGTTAAAAACCTCAATACAATAGGCACTTGACATTTTGAAAGGCTATATTCCAAACTTTTAATATTCTCCAGACATGAAAATGTTGCAGTAGATCATAATTTCTTCCCTAAAGTGTATCAAGTCCTCAAGTAGCAAACAACAGCCACCCACCACTGAGTTTTCAGATACTAAGCAGTTGACTAGTTTCACTCCATCGCCAAGAATTTTGTAGAAAACTTGACCTCTGTAATTGCCCTCGGCTCATTCATGTATTCATTTCCTCACTCATTCTAGGAGTATTTATTGAAGGCCTACTATGCGACAGGCATTGTACTAAACTCTTTAGATAATAAAACAACTATAATCCCCGCTTTGGGTATTAGCAGTATAGAAGGGGCAGTCAATAGACAAGTATACAAAAAATATAAAATACAATTTTGATTTTGATTTTAAATTATGATCAGTGCTTTGAAAAAACAAACAAGGTAGAGTGATGCATGGTACACTATAGAGGCAGGGAAGACCTCTCTGAGGGAGGGGCATTTAAGCTGAGAACTGAAAGAGTCACTTATATAAAAAGCAGGGGAAAGGGTATTCCCAGTAAAGGAATAGCATGTGCAAAGTCTCTGAGACTGGAAAAAACATGGGACATGTGAGGGGTTGAAAGGTCAGAATGGCTAGAGGGAAGTGAGAAAGGTGGAGGGGACAAGAGATGGGTGAATTTTGTCAGACAGACAAGGGCCAGATCATAAGGGGTCTTTGTAGACTATTTGTCTTAGTCCATTCGGGCTGCTATAACAGTATACCATAGACTGGGTGATTTAAACAACAAACATTTATTTCTTACAGTTCTGGAGGCTGGGAAGTCCAAGCTGAAGGTGCTGGAAGATTCAGTGTCTATTGAGGGTCAGCTTCCTGGTTCATAGATGGCCATTTTCTCACTGTGTCTTCACATGGCAGAAAGAGAGGAAGCTCTCTGAGATTTCTCTTATAAGGACATAATCCCATTCATGAGGGCTCCACCCTCAGGACCTAATTACCTCCCAAAGGCCCCACCTCCTAATACCATCACATCAGGGGTTAGAATTTTAACATAGGAATTTTTGGGAGACACAAACATTCAGTCTATAACACCATTGTAAGGAGTTTAGATTTTATTCTTATGCAACAGGAAGCCATTGAAGGGGTTTTAATTAAAAAAGTGACATGTTCATAGATCAGGTCAAACTTTTGGCAACCTAGCTTAGCCATCTTGCAGTAGGATATAGGATCTGCTTGTTAATTCTAAGGAAAGGCATCTAGTCACAATTTATGATATACAAAGCTTACTTTTTTATTGTGTTGTGGGAAAAACTGGTTGGAGAAGACATGAGTGTCAGTAGCTGGTAAGGAAGCCAACAAAATAGATCATGTGAGATGGTGGCTTAGAGTAGAGTGACAGTGGTAGAAATGAAGAACAGTGAAAGGATTTGACAGGCGTTTGCAATGTAGAAGTGACAGAGATATTGTGTTGATATTGAGAGCAGCTAGAATGGGTGGAGTAGTGCTAGTTGCTGAAGTGGAGAAGTGGGAGAGATAGGGGTGGTGGGCCACATAGAGAGGGTAGTTTTGGACTGACTTGTTGCATTTGAGATGCTGACAGATATCTGAGAGGAGATGGCTGGCAGGTGTCTGCAAACCAGAACTCAGAGGACAGATTTTGGGGTATAAATTTAGTGTTTGGGATGTAGAGATAGGATATAAAGCCATGGAAACTGAAGAGATCACCTGGAGAGAAGGTGATAAGAGAAAAAGAAAAGAGGGCTCAGGACTCAATTAAAGGTCAATTATTAGAGGTCAAAGAGAGAAAGAGGGGTCAGCCACAGAGTCTGGCAAAGACTGGAGAGGAATTGGCAAGAGATAGTAGGAAAACCAAGAGAGTATGGAGTCAATTAAGCAAAGAGTTGAGGGGAGGAGAAAGAGAAGGAAGAAGTGTATATATTGAGGGCAGATAAGAGACTGATTCTTGACTTCAAAAAGCATAAACATCAAATCAAAATTTGATGTAGTTATCATCTTAGTTATTTCACGTTTCACCTACTAGCATGTTTTTCCTGCTCACCCGCAGAAAAGACAAATGCGAGGTGAGTCATGAACACTGTATAACACATATTTTCAAGGAAAGTCTTTTATCTTTCTTTATGAATTTTGATTCTTCCTGAATTCTCTGGAATATTTTGACAATTCTCTCCATTTTGCTATCACATGCAGAATCTATAATCTTCAAAAGTCTCCACTTTCCAAATGTTAAACTATTCAAGATGCAGTTTATTATCTTTTGAAAATTATCCATGTTCATTTAAAAACATATTAGCTCTTCACCTTCAATGTATTTGAATTGACATGTTGTAGGAGCCTTGGAATATTAAGCTTATCGGAAAGTTAGGACAAGTTTTCCCTAGAGGACGGAGAGTAGTTTTAAATACAAAGTGGAAAAAAAATTCCATATCTTAAAATAGAAGCAAATTTTTTCTCTGTTTCACATTCTCTGAAGATATCCGCAACCCTTTTTAAACTCTCTATTTATTATTAAATACAAGCAATTTAGCTCCTTTGTAAGGTTATGCAAATAGCTCATCCAGAATTAGCACTTAACATGCAGTTCTTATATCCACACAAATGTTTTGTATAAAGTTGTTTTAAAAAGATCCAAATCTTTATAATTAGGAAGGGAAAATATATTAATAGGAATAAATGGATACTCTGCTAATCTCCCATATGTAAATTAGCTTATAATTTCCATCACTTACTTTAGAAGCAACAGAACAATGGAACTTTTATTCTTCAATATTGCTGTCTTTCTCCTTCTCCTGCTAGAAAGTATGTGCTTATACATGTATATCTAAAGGAAAATGACAAGGAATGTTAAATACTTTAGTTTTGTGGGAAAGAGAAGGTTGGTAACTTGTGAGTGGGATTGAAGTTGATACTCTGTGCTTTGGCAGCCTAAGGGATAAACTGCAATGCAGACCCTCTTGGGTTCTCATTTCAACTTGTCATTTCTCCTTGTCCTCTTTGCTAGTGGGGCTGGATCCACCCTCGCCCACTTGAACCTTCCTCCACAGCCTCCCCACCCCCTCCCTAATCTTTACATTACTGTAGGATGTATGGAGAAATTGTTCACTTCCCTGAAGGACTTTCTTTCTGCTTTAGTCTCTAGCTTGGCCTTTGGAGAAAGGGATCATGCAGGGTGCAGGTGGACATTGGTCAACTGTATAGTGCTGGCTAGATGCTTCAGTCTCACTTACCTTCTGGACCTTGGCTTTTCTCTTTGAAGATTCCAGAAGTGCAAGGCACAATCCTAGGAGTTTAGCTTAATTAGGTGAACTAGGATGGTGAAGGATTCAAAACCCACTCAGACACAGAACCATTGAAAGGGTTAAGTTGTTGAACCCGGGAGTGGAAAGGGGAGCTCTGAAGAGACTTTAAATACAAAACAGGTTTAAATATGTGCCTTACAGTTGCCAAGTGGTAGAACTAGAAAAATGGGTGAAATGTATAAGGGATACATATTTCTCCTCCAACAAACATCTAGGAAATTACCATGTACCAGGCAGAGAGCTGGCAGATTGGACACAAGATGAAAAGAAGCATTTATTCCCTTCAGGGACGTTACTGTCCAATGGAGAAATAGACATGCAAGCAAACAATTATAATAGGTCATGATAAATGCAACCATAGAGTTATATATAGTATTCACAGAGAATAGAGGAACGTTGCCTGTATCTGCTTGGGATGCCAAACAAAGCTTGAGTAACCGCCTACGTTTCTCCATCCCCACTGCTACCACCTTAACCATAACTCCATAATCTCTCATCTAAATTTCTGCAACTGTCTCAGGGCTGGTCTTCCAGCCTCCACTTTGCTGCTTCTACTCTCTCATCCACATTGCAGCCAGAGTAATTTTCTGAAAAGGAAACCTGATCATGTCCTTTCCCTCCTTAAAAGCCTTCAATAACTTTCCATTACCACCTTCTAAAATCCAAACTCTCAATCCGGCTTATTAGCATAACTGGCCTCTGCGTCCATCTCTAATCTTTTCTCCCACTGCTCTCCACCTTAAGCTCCAGTCACAATGACCTACTTACCATTTTCCCACATCACCATTTCTTTCTGAGCCCTGGGCCTTTGCATATATGCGCACTCTCTGCCTGAAATGAACTGCCCTGCCCTCAAAATTCACACATGCAGATATACAAAAAGAGAGGTGCGTACACACACACACTGCCCTTCTCATTATTAACTCATATTCTGCCCTCTGGTCCACAACACCCCAAGACTCAGTGCTATCCCTCCTGTGGGTACACTCCTGTGTAGCATCCTCTGTAAGCATCTAATCCATGAGCTCATCACACTCTATTGTGTTTGGCTGTTCACTTTTCCATCTCTTTTACCAGAGGGAAACTTCCTCGAGTGTAGGGGGCATATCTTTTTCATTACTGTATTCCCAGAAGCTAACATAGTTCTGAGTACATTGTCGAGGGCAACTATGTATTTTTTTCATAGATGAGTAAAGAAAAAAACTTTTGAACAATGCTATTCAAAAATGTGAGGAGGTTAGATCCCTGTCCCTATCAGCATACAAATATATGTTACACATCTCAGTGGAGTGACAGCTTCAAAAACTTGGAAAGTTTCTAAAAGACCATGATGCTATGACGATATTTGTCTTAGATCCTCTTCAGAAAGAGGCAATGTATAAGTAAATAATCTATGGACTATTTCTTACCTGTGGGCAGCAATGATCAGACTCCTTGATTTTTTTCTCTGAATTGGGAAAAATTTTAATTTCAGGGTGAAACACTGAGGGTGCAGTTGCAGAGCAAAATACTCCTCCATAGCAAGAATAACCAAGTCTAGCAAGCTTCATACAGCCGTTGGGCAGACTGCTGGAACACAGGGCCACTTAGCCGAGTTTAAGGAGAATTGGGCTTTTGTTTTGCCCTTTCATATACTGTAAAGTACAAAAGTTGCAGCATCCTCATAACAGATCCCGTCTCCCCCAATCCTATCTCCTCGCCCTTATGGCTTCAGTGACTTCCAACTGTGAGCACCTGCATTTCTTTGCTTCCAGCTTTCTCCTGCTGCCAGAGCCCACTTTGTAGTCTATCAGGCAGGCTGGAAGGGCCGGAGAATTGACTCCCCTCTTGAACCCTCAGGCAAATACTGACCAAAACTGGTCTATAACTGCTCCGCGGTGGGATCACCTTAAGGCCCGTGTCCTGTCCTGGGTCCTAGAGCCTCCCTAGTGAGATCTGGCTCCAGCTGCCTGCAGTGTGATCTGGCTTGATAACGCCTTAGTTGTCTTCCTGCCTTACTCTCCTTCATGGTTCCCGACGATCACAACCAAATAAACTCAAAGTCTTGTCTCAGGGTTTGCTTCTAGGAGAATCCCAAACTAAGACAACTGCCTGCAAGCACTGTCTTCTCATCTTGGAGTATGAACCTGTGAGAGGAGCCTATGGCAGGTGGAGATTACCATGAGGGGCCTCCTCCTCAAGAGAGTTTAGACTTGGGCAGGCGGGAGATTGCGGATGGACGCTGGCTCCGAGGGCCAGGTTTACAGAAGTGGTTTAACTGCAGGCAGCTGGAGCCAAATCCCACCAGGGAAACTCCGAGACCCAGGACAGGACACGTGCCTTGAAGTTATGCCACCTGAGGGGCAGGTATAGACCAGCTCTGGTCAGGCTTTGCCTGAGGGTTGAAGAGGGGTCAATTCTCTGGCTCTTCCAGCCTGCCCCATAGGCTGCCGTTTACATTGCCTACTAGAGAGAATTATACCCTATCTCACACATGTGCATCTTATAATTTGATTAGGCCAAAATATTAGAGAGTCTGAACAGACTACAACTCAATATTTACATCCCTATCCACAGCCTAGGAAGTTACTGTATGGTAATTAAAGCCAACAATTGCAAAGCTCTTATCGGAAAAATATTCCTTCCATCCCTGAGCTGGTGCCAGGGAGAGCAGAGCTCGAACCTGTGGAGGTGGCAGGGTCAAACGCGAGACCCTTAGCTTATAGAATTGGGTTCTTAATGTTTATCTAATCCCACCACCCAATTTTACCCATGAAGAAACTGAGGCCCAGAGAAGCGAAGTGGGGTGCTCTCAGGTACAAGTAGGTTCCCAATTCTTACCCCAGGTTCTCTCTACCACATCCCACCACCTCACAAACAAGCCTTGATGAGTTCACTGGAATTTCACTGCTACCCTCTTGACTGTACTTATTTTAGACCAGATTTTCCCTTAGAAAATGAGTTCCTAATGGGAAGCCAACACCGGTCACAGCAAATCTGTAGTGTCGAGGCCTCCAAGAGACTGTTTCATTTGGAGTCTTTCTTCCACGCTCAGATAACGAGTGGAGAGGCCTGAAGATGTGCTTTTGTCTAGAAAACCAGGCCTTACAGCATCAATTAGGGTAAGTCTAGGACTGGCATTCTTCCCCCGGGCCCTCAGGGTAGTGGTTACTCTGCACCTCTCTGGATTCCTGTTGCTGCTGTGCAAGTCTCATCCACACTTCCAGGTGCCCCATCCCCACCAAAAAAGAGGTGCTATTTAGACAGAACTTTCCTAAGGAATGCAATGACTATTGTTAAATCTGCATGATTCAACCTCTTGTCTCAAGAATCCTCCATCAGAAGATAAGGGTTTGTTAGTTAATTTCCAAGCCTGACCTGGAAGCTCCCTAAACTAGCAGCATGCCCCCTTTCTTTGGCCCTGGCCAAGAATTCAGGTTATCTCAATTAACAAGAAACTTACTGTGAAAAAACAGGGAATGAAGACAGCTAGGATTTCAGGGAATTAGGAAAAGGCTTACAACTAGGCCTCATGGAGATGGTTTGTATTCTGGTAGTTTGTAATTAACATGACTTAACTTCTCACATTTATGAGGAATTTCTCTCTAATGCCCATTTTCTACTTTATGACTCAGGCATTTTTGAGCTTCTGCTCATTTATAATGTTTATTACCTTATGGTCTCTGCAAACAGCCTTCTCTGTGTATCCTTTCACCTTCAACCCCTCTGCTAATTTTTCAGCTCTGTTTTTTGGGTTTTTTTCACTTTGAAATTTTTGACAGAAAAATCTCATTGTCTTGCCTAAAAAACAACATCCCTTTCTGGACAAAGCTGTTGTGTCAAACCATCTAATAAACCTCTGGATAGCCTATATATTTGCTGGTCTTTCATCACTTGTTGTAGGAGATGGTGTGTTATATCAAATGTTGTACAAAATGCTGAAGGGACCATGTAGATTTGCCTTCCTTGACCAGTGGCTGTGGTGGGGGCTTCCTAGGAAAGTCAGTCAACTTCGGCCTGTCTAGTCTGTACCCCAGAGAGAGGTATGAATACGTGACGATGCCTCCTTTCTCCTTAGGAGACTTGATTCTCACACCTCACATTGATGCACAGAGTGAAGTGGTCTCGTGGCTTCCAGGCAAATAATAAACTGTGCTGCTGCTCCCTCTGACCACTGCCCCCTCAAAATTCCAGATACCTGCTGAAAGAAACTTCAGTAGTCTAAAAAACCAGACCCTATTTAGATTCCTCTGTGCCCAACTTTATTCCATGCAGTAATTTAGGCGACAAAGAAAAATGGACCCTGGGCCTCTGTGAACCAAACCTTACGTGCATTTTGGCACGTGATTTAGTTTCAGAAAAAGTGATTATTGGCTAAAAACCCTATCTCATGATAATTTGGATATATTGAAAATGATGCATTCGTGTTTTGGCTATCTTTATAGATGAAAGTACTCCTGAGTTATGGATGATTCATTCCTCACTATACAAAGCATTTGGCATTACTAAATGAAGTTTAAATTGGAGAGACACTACACATTACACATGGAAAAAATTTGCATTTTAACATCTCCAGAATGGTATTAAATATCTCAGAAAGATCCATAAAAGAAAGTGTGTCCTAGAGCTTGAAATAGAAAATGATTGGAAAAAGTAGAAATAGAGTTCCTATTTTTCAGAAAGGAGCCATATCATCCCATAAATCTTTGAAAAGAAGTTTTCTTGGGCTCTGCTCTAAGCATTCAAATACTTCCCGGGAGCACCTTGACCTTAAATTAACATTTATAGAGTTTAGCTGACATCAAGCTTTGCAGTTTAATGGAAGGTTTAAAGTTGAAGAAGGTAAGTAGTCTAAATTGGTATTGTATATTAAGTTCTGAATAAGGATGCATTTCTACAACTACAACCATTTTCATTTATGTCCCCCTATAGAACAATAATAACAATTGGCAAAATATATGAAATGCATTTTCTTTCATGAATAATACATTTTTATATGTTAACCTCGTGGAAACAGGAATAGTTCAACAGTAACAGCAGTATTAATGCTGTCTTCTTAAGAAAGGGTATATGTGACAATATCTGCACCGTCTGACCTCGATAATGTGGTTTTCCATAGAATCTGTGATATAAATACAGGTTGTAAAAAATATTAACCGTGTTAAAATAATAAAGAGGCATCTTCAAAAATAAAGAAAATATGCAGTGCTACCTATAGATTCTATTATAATCAAATGAAAATCATATGCACTCCATTCTGTTCAAACCAAGAGTACATTCTAAGTGGAATATGAATGTCTGGAGAGTAATATATAAAGTATGAAGATAGTGTTTTAATGCTGCTAATGAGTTGCCCCTTGGTTGTATTGCAGATAAAAATGGGTTTCCTATGTATATATACATATTTCTGCACTTTATAAAGCCCAATTAATAAATGCTTGGCATTAGCACACAAAGAAGAGTCCATTTCTCCAAGTGTTTAGTCTGCCAGAATAACAGTGATTTGGTTGCTAGAAAAGATGCTTTTGAAAAAGCAGGTGACTAGGAGAACTAATAGTGCCCTTAGACCTGGGAAAAAGCTCTGGGCCCTGGGCCAGGTGGACCTCAGTTCCTCCCTCCTTCTTCCCCCTTGTGTTTTGGAGCACTTCCTCAAAATGTTCTAAGTCCTCCTCTGGTGGCTGGGACCAGCCAGAGTGGCAGTGCCATCCCAGCAGGGTGCCCTGAGCTAGGGCACTGCTGTGTGGGCCGGGGCTCCACTGCTCCTTCTTGGGGGGCTCTTCAACCCTCTCCCCCCACCCCTCAAGTGTGGAGTCAGCCAGATGCTCTGAGTAGCTCCTGGACTCACATTGGTGGGATTGTCCTGGAGTCCTGTGGCCAGCCTGGTAAGCAAATCATTCTTCCCCTAGTTCAGTATTTCTTTTATGGGATTGTATGGGCCATTAGAAGGGTGCTAACAGTCTGATTTGGGGTAACTCAAATTGTTCATGTAGACAGTAGCTCTTTGAAAAAAATTTACCCCCACCCAAGGTAGGGGTTGCCCTGTGGGTACTTATGGTAAACAGTAAGGATTAAAATCCTAGCCAGATTAAAAGAAGACAAGAAAGTTTCCCTTTCTTCAAAGTTGATGGCATATCACTTACACAAGAGCTAAGAAGTAAATTAGTTCTTAGTAGTGAAATGTCTGGGAAAATGAGATGACTTACAAAAATAAGAAAATATAAACCAGGACCTATTGACAAGTACTTCCTTATGAAAACATTGATGGTAGCATAGAGGGCCAAATCTCTTTTGTAGAAGACTTCCTTGCTTAAACTCTGTTGGAGATTTTTGGTTCTGTCAGACTTCACTTGGGTACTGCCCTGTGTCCTCTCGGTCTTGATTCCTGTTGTAGCCATGGCTACTGTGAACAGGTCTGCACAAGCTCTGACCCATTTTATGCTGAAAGCATCACTTCTCTCACCTGCCCTGGGCTCCTTGTGCTGTGGTATGGGACACCTATGGCCTTGGGAGTTGGAGGAAGTAAACTCCCCATGGACAACTATCAACCAAAGGAGATTCAAGGGAGATCCTAGAGTCAATAGACCAATGCTTCTCCCTGTGATCCTTTGGGTGGACCGTTCTAGTCAGCCACTCAGAAGGTACCAGCAGAGGAGGGCTCCAGTTGTCCACAGTGCTGACCAACTCAATAATGCATACTGGATTTTCCCTTTCTTCCTTCCTGGTTTCACTTTCCCCACTCCTTCATTCCTGGTCTCTGGCATTGCTTTCCGAAATAAACTACCAGCACAAAAGGCTAGGTCTCAGGCTTTGCTCTCCTGGGAGGAACTTAGGCTAAGACAACAGACTCATATCACAGGTCACTGTAGTTATTCCCCTGACTTCCACAATGTCTCTCCACCATGAACTATTTATCACTTAAGTATGTCTCAGTGCAGCACAAAGAGCCCTCCATATGCGCACGTATTTACAAAATTCATCACACTGATATAAACACACATTATTATCCCATCCTTTCCTGCTAGAGACTATTGATTAATAAAGCAGGGCCCATATCTTATGTTCCCTTGGTACTCCTACTAGAATCCAAGATGTTCTGTATTCACGGGATAGTTCATGCTGTTGGGCCACTGGTAACCTGCAGAAAGTGGCCATTTAAATAGTTCTATTAACTGTAGACCTCACTCAATGCAGTCACATGAATGAAGATAAGAAAACATTTTCTTCTAACATGAATACTATGGACAATAAAGTATTATATTTTATAAGCTGTCTTACTGGCTTTATAAAGATGCAGACATTTATCTATCTTCCACCTACATACCAAATGTCATTGAAATTGATATAAAATCACTAACTGCTGTGTTTGCATGGAATAAAATGATTGTCAGAATATTCAGAAAATTTCAACCTTCCTAGGATTCTATGTTTTAGGGAAAACACAGTTATGGCATAGTATAATTTAGATGACTGAAACCAGGCTGCTGAAATATTCAAGTTTCTTTAAGATATCCAGGATGTATAGAAAAATGGAAAAGTTGTTAAAAATAAATAGGCAAATCAGAAACAGAATAACATAAGTTATACACAGTCACATATACATACTCACACATGATCAATTAGGCCTGCAGCATTTGCAAGTGGCAATTTTCCATAGTCCCAAAGGGAAAGTGGGATGATTAAAGTGTTTCTCTTGGACAGGCATCATTGCTCTTTAAAGAGGAGAAAACTCTAGTTAACATCTGGTTGAGATACATTTTTGAAATACATTCCAGACATTGCTTCTGTTGGTCAAACATCTGGAATCTTTTTTCCTTTCTTTTTTTTAAATAATTTTGATTTGTCTAATCTTCAGCTTCCTCTGGTGGGTAAAAAACAAAGTATGAATAGCAAAGAAGTATACCCCTTTTTACTTTTTTGAGGAAGATTGGCTTGTGCTAACATCTGTTGCCAATCTTCCTCTTTTTTTCTTTTTTCTCCCCAAAGCCCTAGTTCATAGTTGTGTATCATAGTTGCAGAGTTGTAGCTCTTCTATATGGGTCCCCACCTCAGCATGGCTTGAGGAGTGGTGAGTAGGTCCACGTCCAGGATCTGAACCGGCCAGCCAGGCCCACCAAACTGGAATGCATGAACTTAACAGCTGCACCACTGGGCTGGCCCCAGAAATATATCCCTTTTATGAGCCTATTCTGTTCCAAACATGTAAAGTAATGTTTTACATATGTTATTTTGATTGGGGTCACTGAGAAATGCACAACTGATAAGCTGTATATAAAAAGGTGGAACCAGCACTTGCATGCATTTTGTTATATCTTATATATTCTATATTTTTATTGTTATAATATCCTATACCTAGTTTCTAGTCAGGAAAATGGAAGCCAGCATAGGTGTTTCAAGCAGAAAGGATTTCATACAGGGAATTATTTACACATAAGTTTGAAATCTTAAAAAGCATAAAGTAAATGCTGAAGTAGCCCTAACACAGTCAGCCCTCCGTATCCGTGGATCCGCGTTTGCCGATTCATTCAGCCAACCGCGTATCATGTACTGCTGTGTTTACGATCCTCGGTTGGTGGAATCCGCGGATGCAGAACCAAGGCCGACTGAAGGATTTGAGCATCCGCTGATTTTGGTATCTGCAAGGGGCTCCTGGAACCAATCCCCTGTGGATACCGAGGGACGACTATATGAGTAACTGATGGGAACAACTACCATCCCTAGGCCTGGGAGAACAAAAGAGAAGAGGTCATCAGAACCTCGGAGTTCAGGGGAGGTCTCCAGCTCACCCCACAGCTGGTGTCAGTTCCCCGAGGGGGGACAACAAGTCTGGTGCTGGGAGTGCCAAAGGAACCCGGCGGCTGGAGCAACGGTGTCCAGAAGCTGGAGCACAAGACAGAAATACCTTCTCCCTTCCTTTCTCCTTCCAATCTCCTGTGCTTGCCTTAGAGAACCTAACAGATGGCAGATATCAAGGGAGCCTGGGAAATGTAATTCGAAGAACCCCAGCCCCACAGAGCGGATCACAAGAGGGCGGCTTTGGAGCTGAAGGACAATATGCAAATCATCAATCCATAGCTCTGCAATAGTAATTAAGTAATATAGTACCTTTATGTTTAAATATTTGTACAGAGCAGGCAAAATTTACTTTAAGATCTTTAAAACAATTTATAGTTGTTTTACACCTTGGAGCTGTGTGATCACAAGGGGTACAGGGTAAGGTTGGATCCTATCATTTGTAATACTCATAAAACATTATTATAAGATGAAAATGTTATGTTGCTGTTTCATTAATTTATATACTTACACATTTAAATGACGTTTCTAAGCATTTGTTTTTACATCTGATATTATGAATCAACTGACAGAAAAATTTTTTAGAAAGCTAGAGGAGTTTCTACTGGCTTCAAATTTAAGGTGCTACAAAATTTCAGGGTAAGTTAAGCTTTCCAAATTCCACACCAGAAGATGTGGTTCGAGATTTACTTTCATTAAACATAGTTGAAGCCCACGTTCTACAGAACCACAATGGGCTTGCATCCTTAATTCGCTGTAAATGAGTAACATGTAGGAATTCTTCCTAACCTTTTCTATTTGTCACCCAATGGGTTGTTCCTCTAAGAATATTGATTTTCTTATATTGTACCTTTATACATAAAGAGGTATTATTTATTGACTGTGACTAAGTCAACGCCCAGAGTTAAAAGTAGAAATGCTTTCTGATGAAGACAGATGATGAATAGAAAAAAATTTAAAAGTCAGAGAAACTTGAGTTCAAACTCGGTGATGACATCTCTCATCTGTGGTATAATTTATATGTGGTACACTATTTGTATAGCATGATTCCTCAACCTTGGCACTATTGATATTTTAGGCCAGATAATTCTTTGTTGTGGGCAGCTGTCCTGTGCATTGTATGATGCTTAGTGGCATCGCTACTCCCCACCAGATGCCAGTACACCCATAATGTTGTGACAACCCAAAATGTTTCCAGGCATTGCTAAATCTCCCCAGGGGCACAAAATTATTCCTCCCCCAGTTGAGAACCACTGCACTAGAGTCCTCAGCTGAGTGTAATTACTCCACAGGGTTGTTGTAAGGATGAGATGAGATGTACATACGTCAATGGTCCCAGTGTACACCTGGATAAGCAGATTGGTGCATAACTGGTAAAATGGGGGGAGTGACCTCTCAGAGGAAATTAGAATGTTTTTGACTATGGGTCCTTGCTGCTGAAAATGTGGTCTGACATCACTTGGGATCTTTAATCCTGCCTTTAAAATTTGAATATTTTGTTCATCGTGGATTTTTTGGTATTAATTTGTATTTTTCAAAATATTGCATTATTTTCAATATTGTATTAATGAAGTATTTATATAAATTATAGTAATATGTAATAGTTAATAAATATCAATATAATTTTAATGTAATATTAAAATAATTTAATTATAATAAATATATTTCAAAATAGTGCATTAAATATTGTTAATGTTGCATTAAAATATTATTTATTTTGATTACTGAGTTTTTTGTCATCCCCTTAAGTTTTGTGTCTGCTGTTAGCCCGGATAAATTAAAAAAACAGGCCAAGGGCGGTCTTACTAAATCAGAATTTGCATTTTAACAAATCCCCAGGTAATTCAGATGCGTAAAAGTTTGAGAGGCGCTAATATAGTTACCCCAAGAAGAAGTAGTGGGGAGTGGGCTGAGGGGCGGGCGCGAGGGAGGAAAGGACTGGGAGGCCAGCGCCGGGCACCTTTCAGGTGTGAGTTCTTCTTGCTCGGGAGCTCCGTGGAATAGTAGCTGCAGGCGAAGCTGAGGGAGCTGTTTCCATGCCGGGTTAGGTGAGACATCTGCTCTTTGGATGCCTAGCTGATAAAGAGTGACACGAAGTGGGAAAGAGAGGCATTCCCTCGTCTCCTGTGACAAAGACGGTGAAGCGTCGATGAGAGGTCGTCAGGAAATGCGACAATCCTCTGCAATGACTTGCTTGCTGCCTCGGAAGCCCTGGGAGAGGCGCCTTCTCGCGGAGCGCGCTGGCGCCCTCAAGTGGATCTGTGGGCGCCACTGGAGTGAGACTGGGAAAGGACTCGTATCTGGGAGTCGCGAGGTGAAGACGCAGAAATACCGGGTGGGTGGTTTTTCAAGGGGCCAAAGGCCTGCAAGATGCTGGTGAGGGCGGGGGCCCTTGATGATAGCAGTTTTTCAGGTAACTCCACTAGTAGCCATCAACTGGAGAGAGGGAGGAAAACTTAGGTTACATATATTCATTCATTTAGTTGGATTTGAAATTTTGAGGTCTGTTCTGCTCCAAGCAATGGGTGGGTAAACGGTGGTGAAAAGCATGTGGTTAGTCTTCAACAAATATTAATTACAAAAAATGCATGAATCCTGAGTTTGAACACTTGACTTGGGCCACATTAACACTCTTCTCTCTGTAAGCATGTTACAGACCCAGAACTACTTATTGCATATTATAGCCCTAGACCAGCGGTTCTTAAATCTGTGGCACTCAGTGATTTTGAAGACAGGCAAGTTTTTGTGTGTGCCAAAATTGCGTTGACGATTGATATGTCTCACACGTGTGTGTACTACCCTGTTAAAGAGTATGTGGAGTTGCTATTGTTCTTAATAAAATACAAATTCATTGAAAATTTTATTCAGTTAGCTTTATGCCACTCTGCATTTTCTCCTTTAAGGTATATCACATGAATAATTAATTCCGCATGGGAGTCTGTGTGTGTGTGTGTGTGTGTGTGTGCGTGTGTGTGTGTGTGTGTGTGTGTGAGAGAGAAATGATTTTTCTTTAGGTCACCTTTCATAGTTAAAATAGTTTGTTTTTTTATGGTTGACTTTTTGTCCCATTAGAGTGGCAGACAGGACTGAACCCGAGGACAAGAGAGTCTGGAGCACAAAATTCTGATACCTGCTTTTAACACTGTATTTTTTTTAATCATCTGGGCAAAACTCTAATTTCTTATACATATATTAAAAATATATTAAATGTATGTATATTGTATGTATTTTTAAAGGGGATCTTATGCTTAAAAAGTTGAAAACTCTAAATTGTGGACTATACTTTTATAATCATGTTTAGCAGATGAGGACACTCTGAGAAATTAGAATTTGGTCCAGGTGGTTTAAAAATATACAGTGTTAAAAGGAGGTATCAGAAGTGTGTGCTCCAGACTCTCTTGTCCTCGGGCTCAATCCTCTCTGCCACTCTCACTTGGCAGACAAAAAGTAAACTATAAGAAAGCAAACTATTTTAACAATGAGAGGTGACCCAAAGAAAAATCATTTCGAGACCAAGTTGGTTGCAGCAAAATTCATTAGCCTCCTCCAGGATGAAAGCTGGTGTCTGGGTGACATTCCAAGGTTACTAATGCTTGTCAGTCCAACAACTTGCAGACTGTACATGATGGGGAATCTTTGGGGTTTGGCATCAAAGGAGAAAGGATGTAAAAATGGCCCTGATGGATGTTCTGAGGTTGTTTGATCTAAATCCAGAGAAAATAGCAGCTATCACAGCTGATGGAGTACCCGCTATGACTGGGAAGATGAATAGTATGGAGGGAAAAAAATTAAAGTCAGAAAAGCTTGTGCCAGACATTTTATCATATCTTTTTATTTTATTTTTTACAAACCAAGCTTGACAACTTGGAAATCCCTTTGTGCAGTTTATAAAATAATGAATTCTAAATGAAGGCCTGGATTCACCAACAGACCAAGCAATTATGTAAACAATTTCTGTTCCCCAATATGGCTCCCTGTCATTGCATTTTCAAGTCAAATCACTTCCGTGAGGTGGAACAGTAATACGTATGATGCATATCTCTGAAGCGTTAGCTATCAGACATGGTAGGATGCCAGTTACTCGACGTCCCAATGACAAGAAAGGTATCCTGAGCTGTATTTCCACTTCTGATTTACACTCAGAGAAGAGTCAACTGAAAGACAAAAGTGCGACAGGATAATTTGTATTCTTGTTTCATTTCTCCTGTGTTCAGCAGCGTTTATTCTCTGATTTCATTACCATGGCTGTTTCTTACTTTCAACCTCCTTTTAAACACACACACACATGCACACACTCTCTCTCTCACTCTCACACTCACTCACACACAAATCTTTAAAGTTGCAATTACTCACAGGCTTTAGAAGTGTTTCCTTGTGTTAATGCTTGCCCTTCCATCAGTTTCCAGGCTCCTGGAGATCAAGTAGCGAGTATGCTATGCCCTTTGTGTCCTCCCTACACAGTGAGTGTTCAATAAATGCTATTGACTGACTGACACATCTCCCTCTTTTTCTCTTTGTCTCTGACACCTATGCTTTCTTTCAGAAATGGTATTTTTTAAGTGGCAATATTTCCCCACTCTGGACTTACAAAAAGCTCTTCTCGGCCTCTAACTTTTACTTTATGTAAGATTTCCAACAATAGACAAAATACAGGTGGAAGGAAACCGATATTCTACTACCCCTTAACAATAAATCTATTTTTAATTGGAATGTGACAAGCATCTTACAAAATGGAAGCTTTTTCCCCAAGAACAATGCTAGTGTGCACATCTCTGCTGAAGTAGCCATTAGAAAATAATAATACCTCCTGCTGTCCTGCCCACTCCAACGACTCCCGAATTCAAGGCAGGCATTAATGGACAGCTCGGCTGTATTTTTCTTCTGCTATACAGTGGGTCAGAGACACTGTCTATATTTGGGGTCTCTGTTGTTCTCTCACAGAACTTGAATAGCAGTTTGTTCTCCTTTTGAAATAGAGGCCTAAACCACAATTATTTTTTTAACCTTACCTTAGGAAAAGTCTTGGTAGTTCAGTGATATTCAGAAATATGGACTTTTCAGGAGATATCAAAGTGTACCCTCCATCAACCTGAGCATTGTTTGATCTCACAGAGGCGAGGTAATGTGCCTTTATTACTGTTTGCTTTCTCTATTACAGCTATTATGGATTGTACAGTTGTGGTGGATGATTGTTACAGGGAGATTGCTCTCGTGTCACATCCTCCCATTTGTGTCAGCCTCCTGGAAAAGGTGCAGGTGAGAAAATCTCAGTCCAGCGTGGCATCTGTTCTTCACAGTCTGTCTCCACGCTCACAGCAATTATAGCATAAAGCAACGCTCTCTTTAGTACTGTTTCCACATCCTGTTTCTTCTCTTCTAATACTCCGAGTTGAAAGCCTCTTAGAGCAAAAGAATATTCAGAAAAGGAGTAGGCCATAAATAAAAGTCGTGAAGATTAGCATAAGATGCCAGTGTTTATGGTCATTTCTCACTTACCTGCTGACAGGTGCCTGCCTCATTGCTGCTGCTCACACAGTATCTGTAACACCCAACGCCGTGTAACCACTGGAGTTCCCTAACCTAATCACAGGCCCTAGTGATTCCACCAGAAAAAACACCAATTCAGTGTCTTAGTTTGGGTTTTCCTAGAAGAAGACCCTGAGACAAAGATTCTAATGCAAATTGTTTATTTAGGAGGTCGTCCCAGGAAACTAGGGGGGATGGTGCTTTCCATAGTTATGGAGGAAGATTGGGGGCACAGGTCTCCGCAGTGGGGTGACTCCATTTTCCGCATGGTGCTGGGTCTGTCTCCCCGTGCTTGGAAGCAGAGCAACTTGTGGGAAGACACAGTACAAAGAAAGGCAGTGGGGCAAGAGGAGCCTGTGGCCCCGGCCTGCTACCCAGATGTCTGTCTCAGGTGGAGAAGGTGCCTGTGGAGGAACATCCTTGCCTGGGCCCAGATTCCGGGAACAACAGCCCAGGGTGTGGATTCTTCAGTGGTGCCAGGGACACAGTCCAAAGGGGTTATGTGAAAGTCTTAAAATTCCCCTTCTCACTTCTGAAGCAGAGAGAAGATGAACTGAGGCCAGAACAACTGTTGGACTCTTAATTTGCTCCCTAGACATGTCCCTAGACTGTTCTAGGGTCAGGGAGATAATAACGAGGCAGTAGCTGTAGATCCTGTACCAGACCCTGACCTGTGAGGTGGTGGCAGGTTACCTCACCTTTTACAGAGGAAAGCTGAAGCACAGAGAGATTAAGTAACCTGCCCAAGGCCACACAGCTGGTGGGTAGCAGAGCAGGGATTTGAACTCCAGCAGCCTGACTTCAGAGTCTATTCTTGTGACCCCTGCACACACTGCCTTGGGGAAATAACATTTGTTTACGTCTATGCTCCTCTTCGCTTCTTGTCATTTTCCCAATATAAAGCAAGAAATGGCGGTGCAGTGTCTCGGGAACTGCATGTCTTCCTTCGTGGAGATTCTTGGGTTTAGGCGCGGCTGGGGCCATCAGGGCACACTCCCTTACCTGCTCCCTATTCTTGGGTTCTGTAGTAAAACATGATTTACAAAAGGAGCAGGCCCAATATAGTGTTCTTAGCATGTGGCAAAGGACCTCCTGCCTGGGATTATAAACTCTTCATTGATTCATCTCTTATATCTTCTGTAACTTGACATTCCTATTCCCATGTTAATATACCTATTCTCCCCGTCCAAATTACCTGAGTAAAGAAGCTGAAACCCTTCCTCTTTCCAAGACGACGACTACAATACCTAAGATAAATCCAGCCATAGTAACTCTTTGATATTTCCGTCGGGAAAATATGCTGGGCGTGATAATTATTCAGGTAATTTTTTCCTCCCAGGAGGACAGGCAGTTATTTTGACAGCTTATTTCACTGTTACAGATAAAGTTTACATTGTCAATTAATAGGACTACACCAGGTAACAGTCATGAGCTCTCAGGGGATAATCTCAAAGCCATTTCCAAATGTCCTTTATGGAAGCATATGGTCATATCCTCCACTTCATCACCAGGTCAATCAGCAGTTGCTCTTTAATATGGTATGTTCTTCATGCGCCAGTGCAATTTCCAAGCTTCATCACATTTGTTTTTTCCCCCATGGTGCTTGAAAGTTGCTTAAGCCGCTGATTATTGCCTTGCCAGGAGCTCTGATCGCTCTTCTGGATAGTAGGCATTCAGATGTCATCTTTAATTTGCGATATTAATATTGAGCTCCATCACCGTTCAGTGGTTTTGGTGAAGTATTTACATATAGACTAGCAAAGTGTTTGAGCAGTGCATCGAAAACTGTCCATTCCTAATTGGAACCGTAAAGTTTACTGCAGCATCTGCATGACACGGATATGATTTCTGGTTATAAACCGGCCTTGGAGGTTTGCTTTCAAAAACAAATGGGATGCGTTTTTGCGGTTCTGTGTTTCCTGACCCATTCAGACCGTTAATGATTGGTGGTGACAGTGCTCTGAGAACTGTTTTTTACAACCTCACACACTTTTAAGAAAGATTAACTATCTCAAAGAGTTTTTACTGGGAATCACATTTAAAATTAATGAACTAATTAGTTAAGAAATGTATTACTTTATTATGGAAAGAGAAACCTTGCGCCATAACGATAGTATGAAATGTCCTTTTATTTAATGACTTTAGAGGAAGGTGGACTTGTTAAGCAACATTTGGACTGCTGATATTAATTATCCAATCTGAAGATCACCTCACCCTGTGAGAAAGACGGATATCAATCAGTATTTGAGAGAGTCGAAAGGATGAAAGACAGAAAAAGAAAAGAAAAGGGAACATCTTCCTAGCTGTGTTATTAGATGACCTTGTGCCCTGGTATGTTTAAATTGCTTACTTCCTATAACTCTATAAACTTCTGTGTTTTCATTTGCCGGATTAGATTGAAGTGTCAACTATATGTGATGAATGGCATTGGTAATATATGTTCATGTTCGTCTTTGCTCTTTCTGCTTTTATTTATATAGAGTCAGTATAATTTATTTCTCCTGAAAAAGCTTTCAGCAAAAAAGATTTTTTAAAGTACAAATACTTTTTAACAGGGCTCTGGGGTTTGTGATGATCAAATCACTCATCTTTCCTTTTTCTTTCTAGCTTGTTTTTTTCTTGCTTGCTTACTTTTCTTTTAAATCTAGCAACTAAAAAAGAACGTAGGAAAGCTCAATGGTTGCACCTAAGCAGAATAAAAAGTTTGCATTGTAGACAAGCCTTTAGCTTGGCCTATGCATATATTAGCATAACGATATAAAGAAATTGTGAGATTGTCTGGATAATTTAATTTAAAAATACCAGTCTGCAGCCTTCCCTATTTTCAAACACTTTATTCTCTCATGTAGCAGGCCAAGTATAAGACTGCAGATTTATTGTAGTTCTCGCTGACTGGGAGATTCTGTTCTTTCCTTAGGAGGTATTGGGAAGAATTCCCTGGTAATCTTGAGGTTAAAATGAACTATGCTGTTAATTGTACAAGCAGCTACTCACTCTGGAGTTTTACCTAGATCAAAATATTGGTTAGGTTATTGGTTTAGGTTAATAAGCATGCCTATCTGTTTCAAAGCTCTCTGAGGGTTAATAGAAAAAAAAAAAAGTGAGTGGGAGGAAGGAGAGGGACAGAAATTGCAAAGTCTGCCTAGTCAGATTCTGAAAACTACCTAGCACGACAGTGGCTAAGAAATGAGAGGCAGCAAAAAACTGGGGAAATAGAATAAATACAAAGCTGAATTTGGAGGAGTCCCTGGTTTGTTCTTTCCCTCCCTCCCTCCTTCCCACTCTTCCTTCCTTCCTTCCATCCCCCCTCCTTCCTTCCATCCTTCTTTCCTTCTATCCTTTCTTCCTTTCTTTTTTTTAAAGTATTCTATCTTTATCCTGAATTGCATCTTTCTCTCATTTCTCTTTTCATTCTTTTCGCCCTCCAAGAATTTCTCCTGCTAATTGAAATCCAAGGTCCTTTTATTGTTTACCTAAAGCCTATTGGAACAAATGATAGATGGGATAAAATGCCCAAGTTGAACCAGTTCAATGGCAGAAATAATGACATGCATATAACTTGTTTCTACTTCACATATCCATTTGTCTGTCATCTACAGTCATGGTGATTACCATGACCCACTGGCCTGGGGTCGGCACAACTTGTGTCCTGAGTGCCCCAGGCTCAGATCCCAACTTCTCTGGAACTCTGAAACAAAAAGGGATGATGTGCACACTTTTGGAAGACTCTGGACACATTTGTTCTGACACCAGAGTCACATAAGCTGAACTTTAAAAAATGAAGAGAACATGAGTAGCAAATTACAGTCCTGCATGACTGAACACTGGATATAAGCTCATGAATTTAAAAAAATTAGAAATAAGTCAGATTTTATTTCTCATGTACATGTGGATAAAGTGGAATTGATAGTTTTTAATTTTCATAGTATTGACAACACAAATGACTTTGGAAGTGAAATCAACATTAGCCAGAATGGAAGAATGTGTTTACGCTTTTTTTGGTGTAAAGTTTTCCAAATTATGTGATTAATATGCAAAATAAGTTGGATTAAATTCTACCTTTGCTTATTCCTGTATGACACTCTTTACAGTCAGTTTTTATAATTCCGGTGCATTTGGAAAAAGAATATGTTAACATATGGGCTAACATAAAAGTAAAGTTAATTTTAAACAACTACATATTTATATAACCACATAAGCAATCATTTGAGGGGGCTTAAAAATTATAAATATATGAAAATGTTTATGGTCTTGGCTCTGGAATGAATATCATCATATTATGACTCTTAGATGTCTAATAGACATCTCAAATTGAACACCATCTAAACTGAACTCTCCATAGTTTATTCCCCACACCCTGCCCCTAACTGCTTCTACTGCAGTTTCTCCCATTTTACTCTTTCAGATATTCATTCTTTCAGTTCAGACCAAAGACTTCAGTCTTCCTTGACCCTCTGTTTCTCTCACGTCCTATGTTCAGCCTTTCAGCAAACCTTATTCATTCTACCCTCAAAATATGCCTCAAATCTGACCACTTGTCACCGTCTCCATCACCATCACCTGCTCTCTCCCCTGAATTGCCATAATGGTTTCTAACTCCTTTCCCTGCTTCCATCCTTACTCCTCCAGTGTCTCTTCTCAACAGAATAGCCAGAGGAGTTCTTTAAAAATGTTAGTCAGGGCCTAGTGCTCTTCTGCTCAAAACCCTTCGATGGCTTCTTTGTCGCGCAGAGTAAAAGAAGCTTTACAATGCCTTATGTGATATGGCTCCCGTTACTACTTTGACTTCGCTTCCTATTACTCTCCTCTTTACTCATTGCATTTGCGTTACCTTGACGGTTTTGATGTTTCCTCTTCCTGGAAGTTCTTCTTCCAGATATCCTCATGGTGTATGTGTGTGTGTATATATATATATATATACTCATATTTATATATAATTTGTTCATTGTCTCTCTTTCTCTACCAGAATGTCAACTCCGTGAGGGCAGAGATTTTTGGATATCCTGCTTACTGCTGCATGCCAGCACCTGGAACAGTACTTGGCACATAGTAGAAGCTCAATAAATCATCATTAAATGAATGACTAAGTGAATGAGTAAACTAATCAATGACATGACATAGCTTATTTATTTCTTAAAGTATATCATAAGTGAGACCATACCAAGCCTCTTTTAATTAGGCTAAACACTATGAAATTGCTGATATTCCATTTTGACTTACACAAATGGTTATTTTTGTATGGTTCAACTTAAAATTCTGTCTACATTTCTCTTCTGTTTCTTATCTTTTGCCTCCTCTGCCTTCTCACATCTAGTGTTATCTCTGGTTTCTATTCCTCATACTCATCCAACACTTCTCAATACCACTGTCACAGTGAAGAACTGGCTTGACTAGCATCTTTCATGATACTCTCTTCCAATGCTTTACTCATAGCCCATCTGAGATCTTTCCCACATCAGCCACACACGGTAACTAGGCAGTAGAAATATTGTGGGTGTCAGATGCATCTGGAAATGAGGACCCTTACCTCTCCTATTAATCTCTCTTACATAATTCTGAAAACTCAGGACCAGTGTCTAAATTGGCCAAAGTGCATAGCCAGCTAACAAGCATGGTGTCATTGCTTTCTTCTACATACCTCTGATGAACTGGTCATGTGTAACAGGTGATCCAAGCAGGGGTGGTATAGTCATGTCAAATGGAATAATCACAAACAGGATAGGCCAAATTAAAAAAATAAAATGTGCAGTTAGACCCTGTCTAATAACAGAGCCTTGCTTTGGCTGGTGGGAAATTGGAGAAAGGCTTGGCCATGAGGTAGGGGTGGGGCTGGAGTAGTAAGCAGTGGTGATTACACAGGAGCATGATCGGTCTGCATTACCCAGTTCAGAGATGGACACTTTCTAGTCAGCCTCTGGTTGAATGGGTGAGCCAGTAAGGGGTAGGCTGGTTTTGTCTAGCCGGCAGGATAGGGAGGACAGGGACACAAATGGAGGAGGTAGAGGGCGTGACATGTTGGCTTTCCCTCTCTCCTTGACTCTAGAGAGGGATGCCAGTCCCTGGGCCAGTCAAGGGCCCACTTCAGGTTTGGGACATAAATTATGTGCTCAGGGATTCTCAACCTGGGCCCCGCTGCACCACACCTTCATAAACCATGGGCTTTGTGAACTTTTTCCCCACAGGTGACAAATACCCAAAAGCCCTAATACATTTCTGCCCCAGTGCTGCACCTGCATAGACTGGGCCTACTCCTCACACCTCCTTTGTTGCTGCCTTGAAGCAATGACTAAGGTAGAAATCTCCTGGAACAGGGATAGAAAAGGAACCAGTTCCTCTGCTGATGATATAGATAATCTTTTTTCCGACTAATAGGTCACCGGAGACAGGTTGAGACAAATTTGTTTGCAGAAGGATCTTTTTGTTTTGTTTTGGTTGATTTTTAAATGCTTTTTATACAAGACTCACAAGAAGTTCCAAAAGGGTTCCTGTGTATCCTCCACCCAGCTTTCCCCAACAATAGCCTCTTTCATAACCGTAATATATTATTAAAATAAAGAAATTGACACTGACATACTACTATTACAGAGGATCTTATTTTATAACAACAAAGGAAGAGCTGCCATCTCAGATTATGTTTGCTTTTGCCTAGGGTAAAATAAAGTGACTGAGCCACAGCCTCCTTTCTGCATTTCCCTCTCTTATTGAAGAACTACAATTATGGTTGGAAGGTGAGTTGGCAAATGTGCTTAAATGCAATCATGCCATCCTGTTTTGCCTCTCCTTGTGTGTTCACATTTGGTTGGGTCCGGGTCTTTGTTGATCTCTGAGATGTGTGACTTTCACGTCAATGCACACTATCAAACCCCAGATTCCCAGTGCTCAGACACTTGGAGGACCAGCCACGGCAACAGGCTTTCGTGGGCTGATTGTTAGTAAGGGGATGAAGGATGTGCTTCAGCTAATCGAGCTTCCATCTCTTTGAATCAGTCTCAGCTATTTCTAGGACATCATGCAGCTTCATCATTTCCTTTCTCGCAGCTATCCATCGAAGGCTTTATTATTGCAGTCTATACAACCCACAACTTTGATTTTCTGTGTGAATTGGCTATAAATGGAGGTAGGTGATGAAATTGTGCTTTCAGTATGAGTCAGGTTCAGGCAGTATATATTCTCCTGTCTTCTTCACCTATGGATGGTATTTAAGTTTAATAGTTTCATGTATTCCAGACCCAGGAGTCCAAAATCCTTCTTGCACCAGCTGTTTGAACAACTCTTCCAGGCCTTCATGAAGATTAATTAAAGCCTCAAGGTGGCTACCTTATTTATAGAAATGGCAGCAGACTTCTCTCGTGGAGGTGCCAACATCTTGTTTGCCTTTAATGTAGCCATAAACTGAGAACAACTATCTTGGGTCCACCTAAAAGACTTGTCCAAAAGTAAGAATTATTTCACCAGGTGCCACAAAATATGGGTCTCACTTCATAGTGGTTTGATAAATTTATGTTATGTGGACTGAGGCTTCGGTCACTGTTTTTTTAGTATTTTTTTTTTGAGGAAGATTGGCCCTGCACTAACATCTCTTGCCAATCTTCCTCTTTTTTCCTTTTTCTCCCCAAAGCCCCAGTACATAGTTGTGTATCATAGTTGTAGAGTTGTAGCTCTTCTATGTGGGATGCCGTCTCTGCATGGCTTGATGAGCGATGAGTAGGTCCGCGCCCAGGATCTGAACCGGCAAACCCCAGACTGCCAAAGCGGAACGCGCGAACTTAACCTCTATGCGCCACCAGTCCGGCCCCGGGTCACTCTTCTAAGTCCACATCTAACTATTGATATTGTTAAATAAAAAATTCATGACACTTAAAGAAGAGTAAGGCAGACTTTATCCAGGGGGACTATCATGATAGGTGTAGGGACCACTGCAATGGAGTCTTGCAAGGGGGGAGAGAAGTTGGCTCCACTCTGAATGCAATAAGGAAAAGAGGGAATTTAGAGTCAAGAAGCAGGGTTGGGGTCAGTGGATGGAAAATTGCTGAGAACAAACATCATGGGTAAAGAAGAATTTTGGCAAAACTGACCTAACAGCTGAAGGCAGGCCAAAGCAATCAGACATAATCTGGGCGATTGTGGAGAAGAGATTAGATATCAAGGGTAATCAGGTATGGAGGATGAGGGATTCTGGCTAAACTGACTTAGCAGGATTCTTGCTAAAATTGGACAATGCAGAGATGCACACAGAAATTCAAAAGTCAAGGCCTAGTTGAAAAAGAGCTCAGAGGAACTGATTAGAGTTTGGTCAAGGAGAGAATCTTTGTCAATATTTGAGGGGTGAAAGACGTTATTATTGCTAATCAGATGGGTAAGTTTTGTTGGAAAGATACTCAAAACTTTTCTTTATCTGACAGTTTTTTTTGGTAAAAATGGAAGGGACAAAATCCTCAAATTGTTTCCTGGCAAACCGAAAGAGGAGGGCAAACTGACTTCACCCTCAGACAAAGCTTCCTTTGGAACACTAATAATTAGAGTAGAAATTGTAGGCATTTTCCCCAGAATATTATCTTCAGAGACTAACATATTCAGTGGGAACCAAGGTTTCATAATGACGTTATTGTTAATAGACAGCCTCATGCATATATGGGGCCCTGGAAATGACCTCTCTTATCAATCTGACGAGAATCAATTTTTGCTAGCATGGATAACCCGGGAGAATTGGAGATCAATGCATTGGTTTTCCAACCAGAGCCAAGTTTGCGTTTCCAAAACACAAACTATGTGTATTTCTGGCAGTTTAGTGAAGAATATTTATGAGAGAAAGTATGGAAGCTACATAGACAATTAAAGGATAATCTGATGGCCACATAAAAAATTTTGGATTCTAGATTGTAATCTTTTACATCTTTAGGAAAAGATGTAAAAAGGAAAAAAAAAAAAAGTTTAACCTTCTTAGGGTTAATCCCAGTCCTGGATCTGTGACAATGACTAATGCTTCATTTGGTTTTGCTTTTAATTTTAGCCTCCTCCACCTGCCCCTGCCTGCCCCACTCTCAGAAGACAATTTTGCCTCCCAATTAATCAAGAAAATTGAGTCCATTGAAAATGACCTTTCTTAAATCCTGACCCTCCTATCTATAAGCTATTTGCAGTCACACCTGCACTCAGTTCCTTTTCCCTGTCTCAGAGGCTCAGGTGTTCCCGTCTCCTTTTAAGGCCAAACCCCTTACCTGTTTCCTTAGTCAGGCACTTTCTGTCTCTTTCAGAACCTTACTCCATCTTTACATGCCCTTCCTAGGATTCAAGATCTATGCAGAAATTCTATGCTAAACTCAATATTCTGGAAGAAATTTTTTTCCTTCCATTTTAGTTAGCATTTTCCCGTCTATTATTCTATGCTAGATTGATATTTAAATTCCCTTTCTTAGTCAGGGCCAAAGATACATTGAGAGTGGCTGAGGTGCATACAAATGTTCACATCACGTTGATAACTTCTTTTTGAAACATTGTTATAAAATGCACAAATTTGGTACCTATGGAAAAAGCAATTAGAAACAATCTTTTCTGTATTTGAAAAGCACAACTCACCTCAAATCCGTTATTGATTCAGGAGGCAGTTTTATCTTATTTAAACACCTGGTTTTTATAATAGGGCACATATACTCTTATATGCTGGTATTTTGATAATTCACACTAATTACGCTGGACTAATTTCTGTTTGAAGCATTTTTTAGTGTGTACCTTTCCTCTTTTATGACAAAAATATGGTTGTTAATAAAATATTGCATTTAATTTAAAAAATTCTGTAGGAAAAAAGTGAACTTATTTTCTCTAGCCTCGTGTTAAATCTGTATACCAAATAAGCTTTATATTGTTTTTGACCATAACCTTTTTTTTCCCTTTCCATGTTATTTGAGGCATACTGGCAACATGACCATTAATGGCAAATAGTAATACTAGTGACAACAAAATCAATATTAACATAGTGTTTCACAAATTCCTTTCAATGACAACAACATATGTTGTTAGGTCCTTTCCACAGACAAGAAAACTGAGATTTAGGAATATTGAGTGACACAGCTGGAAAGAGACAAAGTTGGGTGTAAAGCCATATATCATTTGACATTTAAAACAGTAATTAAAGACACGACACTTGGCTTGACACCAACATTTATACATAAATACAGATAAATATTTTTGAAGAGATTGTGAGGTGGTAGAACTGTTTCTGGTATAATTCAAATAGTTAAATATGCTCCTCGATCTTCACATTTGTTTATAAATGTGATATATAATAATAAATGATTTCTCATATCACTTATATTAGTTGTTTTCTTCCCAATATTTACTTTGTGCTATTTGTTTAGTATTGTCCCAAATACAGTGTTTGGGAAAGGCTCTAGGTTTTTCTGTTTTAGTTCTGATAACTGCATCTCCTTGAAACTTCTAGAAGAGAAATTCTGGCCCCAGTATATCCCTGATTGCCAGTGACTAATTTTCTATTTTTCAGCTGAAATGAGACTGTGGTTTTCCAAAATTGTTTGTTCTGAGAATTATATCCTGAACCACAGCACCTATTCAGCTTTCCTATCTGCACATTTGAACACGAACGCTAAAAAAGTTCACTTAGGCTTTTAATAATGTTCCTGCTTTCTGTACATCCTTCCTGGATTTTCGCCACACGCCCTCACTGCCTCCTTCCGTGAGCTTGTATTCCATCAACTTACATTTTCATAATATTTGTGAGCAGACCCGTTATTCAATTCTCAGCTTTAGCTTTCTTTCTTATTGTGCAACGTCTTTGAAGTTCAGGCTGTAAACTTTGTCATCCTCTCTCTCTATTCTGTGTCTTGTGCCTCTGATACTTGTTATTCTTATCTCTGATTACTTCCCTCAGGTCCTATTCACTGGCGGTGGCCCCTTTCCACTCCCGGGGCACCTACTGTTAGATCATTCACAGAACCCTGGGAGAGCGAGTAATTGCTTCCTGAACACTTTCCATTTCTTTTTCCTATTTGCTCTCTTATCCTTCTGTATTGTGCTCAATGTGGTCTCCATTTTTTCAAATTGCTTTTCTCCTTTTTTCAGATTAACTTGCCCTAATCATTAAAATTATTTGAAATAACTGTATCATACCATCTCTACAACTCAGACCCAACATGTGGACTTTATAGTCCTCTTTTTGTATTTAAGAATTGCTCTATGCCCCTTATTCTGATACAGTTCTTTGTTTTGTGTGCTAAAAAATGTTTAAACCTAACATACTCAGATTTTTTTTTGACAACAGACCAAAGATAGACTGAATTTTCCTTTGCATTAATTTCTGAAAATGGGGCGTATGAAGCAAAACTCTACTGTAAATAAGATTGAGGGAGCATATTTAAAATCCCTGAATTACACCATACATTTGATAATAATTATTTAATTTAATAAATTATAAATGAGTTACCTATTACCAACCAAAACAATTAAATTAGGACCTTTACTAGGTAATTGGTTCAATAATATAAATTTAAAAAACATTTCTGTTATTTACATTTCATTCATTTAAAAAGAACTTTCCCAAGTTTGCTTTAGAGAGGATTTGCTTTTCTTGTGTGCGTGTGAGGAAGATTAGCCCAGAGCTAACATCCGTTGCCAACCCTCCTCTTTTTGCTGAGGAAGACTGGCCCTGGGCTAACATCCGTGCCCATCTTCCTCTACTTCATATGTGACACGACCACAGCATGGCTTGACAAGTGGTGCATAGGTCCGCGCCCAGGATCCGGGCCTGTGAACCCCAGGCCACCTAAGCGGAGCATGTGAACTTAACCATTATGCCACTGGGCCAGCCCCAAGAGGGTTTGCTTTTGTTATGTCTTTCTATGGATGTTTTTAGTTCATGATATACTTGCTACTGGGCTCACTTTTCTTCTCTGTCTCCTGATCTTATCACATGTTCATTTACATCAAATTCTGACTGTCCAATGCCTCCTGTCCATATTTTTCTGAGCTATAATTTAAGTTTCCATGGCTTTGAGATTTCATTCCTTAGCTTTTTTCCTCTGAAATGTTTTCTTTCTTCTTTCTTCCTTCCTTCCCTTTCCTTTCTTTTTTTGAGGTGAAATTCACACAACATAACATTAACATTTTTAAAGTGAACATTTCAGTGGCATTTAGTACATTCACAATGTTGTGAAACCACCACCTCTGTCTAGTTCCAAAACGTTTTCATCACCTTATATCCATCAAGCGGTTTCTCCCCATTCCCAGACCCTAGCAACCATCAGTCTGCATCTGTCTTTATGGATTCACCTCTTCTGGACAATCATACAATATGTGACCTTTGTCTGGCTTCTTTCACTTAGCATTATGTTTTCAAGGTCTGTCCATGTTGTGGCCTGAATCAGTACTTCATTCCTTTTTATGGCTGAATAATATTCCATCATATTTATGTACCACAATTTATTTATGCATTCATCCATTGATGGACATTTGGGCTGTTTCCACCTTTTGGCTATTAGGAATAGTGCTGATACGAACATGCACGTATATGTATTTGTTGGTGTATTTGTTTTTGATTCTTTTGGGTATATACCTAGGAGTAGAATTCCTGTGTGATATGGTAATTCTATGTTTAACCTTTTAGGAAACTGCCAAACCGTTTTCCTCCTTAATGTTTTAAGGTTCTCTTCAACATAAAAAACTAAAGTTTTAGACACTATATCCCTAAAAGTCAGTGTTCTTTGAATTGCATCCAGATATTTGAATCAAACTCATTAATTATTTGATTAATTTATATCTGTTCCTTTGAATGATGGGATCTTCAAGAAAGGCATCCCTACATTAAATACAGTTATGTAATAGAAACTAGAATTTTCTCTGGTATGTTGGACATTGGTGGAGGGGAATTAACTAAATGACTCTCATCATTGAAAAAGAATGCCTGACATGTGCCTGGGTCACCATAACACTAACTCAGCTGCATTGTCAGTGACACAGAAAGATTCTATACCCTTCATAGATGATTATAGTAAAGTTGTTAGTTTCATGTAACTTATTTCTATTTCATTTACCTTCTTTTTTTATGTGATCTTGAATATCACTAACTTAAATTCTACTTTGAAAACAGCAGGGAAGAAATGCAAGAAGGAAAACAGGGAAGAAAAAAAAGAAGCGAGAAAAAAAGCTGAGGTCAAAACCTAATGTCACATTAGGAAAACATTTTTGAAAAACAGCTTTGGCAGTCATTTGTTTCAGGGCTGCAGTTAATCCCATGGGCTATTCATATTGAGAACCATTTTTAGTAAAATACCCATATGTCTGTTCAATTCTTTTTATTCGTCACTATTAATATGTATGTCTTTCCTGTGGGAGTTACCTTCTTTGTAGGAAATTTAAATTTCCAAATAAAAGACCTTTAAATAATTTTAAAAGAAAAAAGATTTTGCTGCCCCTTCTCCTAAATATGTGTCCATCTGGGCATTTAAAATTATTATATAGGGGCCACCCGGTGGCGCAGCAGTTTAGTTCGCGCTTGGCAGCCCGGGGTTCACGAGTTCGGATCCCGGGCGCCCGCCGACGCACTGCCTGTCAGCCATGCCGTGGCGGCGTCCCATATAAAGTAGAGGAAGATGAGCACGGATGTTAGCCCAGGGCCAGTCTTCCTCAGCAAAAAGGGGAGGATTGGCAACAGATGTTAGCTCAGGGCTGGTCTTTCCCACAAAAAAAATAAATAAATAAAAAAAATAAAATTATTATATAGATGAATCACAGATGGACATTCATAATTGAGTATTCTACTGTTTCTCAATGGCAAGGAAAATGCTGATGAAATTAATATCATTCTAGGTGAGAATATTTACTTTCATCTAACCCCTCGCAGTTTTCTGTAATGTTTTAAGGAAAATTAAATAACTCTTGAGAATTGAAATGCAGGGATGAAATTACATATTATTGTGGCCACGCTGTGTCACATTTTCTTTTATTAAAAATGAGTATATCAGTTTAGATTTATTTGACAATGGTTTATGCCTTCAGAGTCCGAGCTTTACAGGTTCATTCTGTACAGTAATGCTTCAGCAAGATACAGCTCCCTCGTCTGCAGGATCTCATTTATAAGCTAGGCTCACCTTCTGCTTCCTGCAATAATAAACGTTCCTGCCTGCAAGATTTTAGATGAGATATTGTGTTCCCTCTCTTATCCCCTTTTCAACCTATTGCCCTGTAAGAAGGGTATTTCTTTTTTCTGGCTTTTAAAGGGGAAAAATTCACTTGACTCATTTTTCCAAAGCAGCTCTGTTAATGTGTTTGGAATTGCTCTCTGAATACTGTCTCATGTTACTGTTGAGGTGTTTTGTTATACGTGAGAAAGAAAATAGGAAAAGCCACTTAGATGACTGCTTTCTCGATTAAAAAAATATGGCTTCAATTCAGTTAAAAAATGTGTTTCTTGGGTCTCTATGTCTTTGAGGCTTTTGATGTTTAAACAACTTTATGTAACAACTGGTGAAAAAATGTATTCAAATATCCACAGAAAGCAATGTAAAAATTTACCACCCAACCACTTTAAAACCCACTTTCACAGGAGTGATTTTTAAAATGGAAGATGATATATGCTCTCAGAGCATGCTTACATGTGTGTGCAGGGCAGGAAGTCCTGCTATTGTCCTTCCACAGACTCTCCTTCCCATCAGGTTAACAGTCTCATTTCCCAACTGTTGTTGGTTTAGAAGGCAAAGGAAGCCCTGTGAGGACACTGAATAGGGCTGGTCCACTCTGGGTGCGTGCACTTGTCTGGTCCATTTCCCTACCATGTTTCTAGCCAGAACCATCTCTTCTCTAGCTCTCTGTGCAGCTCTCCTCTCTAAGGAAGAAGTTTTCTGAGGCAGTGTAGAACATTCGCACCATACACAGAGGATGGCCAAGCTAATGTGCACTCACCCCAATGGTATTGCCAGGAGGAGGTATGCATAGTGTCTAAGAACATGTGCACTGGACCAAGGAAGAGCTGTCACCTGAAAAATGTACCCTGCAACAGGGCAATTAACATCTTGAGTCTCTATTTCCTCACTTATGAAATGGGGACAATACTATCTGCATTGGAGCTGCTTATAAGGTTAAAAGAGTTACTGGATGATTAATAAATGGTAGTTATTATTATTACTTTATTTTAAATATCTCTTTAAAATAAGGAAACTACCATTTAAAACCAAATTCAATTTCACACAATAAATAAAATTGACAAGTCTTTCTGGAGTTAAAACTCCCAAATTCCTCATCTTCCAATATTATCAAACCAAACAACAGACATGACAAAAGCCTCCTGAAGGAGAACTTTTAGAAATCTCAATTTGAGGCATGGAGCACAAAGCTAGGGGAAACATTTTCATTTCCACCTCAATTAATCCTTGTATGCTCCATTCCCGCTCCTCTAGCTCTATGCAACTTTATGGTATCTGGAGGCCCTTAAAAGACTTTTATTTTATTTTTTCTGAGATGATAAATATTTTGGCCTGACTGGTTCTCGAATGGTAAAAGACTTGAAATGGAGGGATAAAGTCAGGCCTTCCAAGTTGTAACTGGAGGAAATAGTCTTAGCTCTATTTCCCCTAGTTATGTTTGGTTTAACTGTACAATTTAATTACTTTGCAATAAAAAAGCATATTATGAAAGTAACCATGCCAAGGACCACATACAAAGAGAACACACTAATGTTTTCATTTATTTTGTGGTATAGGGGAATAATTTTAGAATGATTTTCTACAACATAGAGGATAAAATATGTATAAATGGATACTAAAAGCCATAATGCACCTACTATGTGCTGGGCATTGTATTAGATGTTTTGTTGTAGATGTTCCATAGACAAAACAGTCCCTGCCTTCTCAGAGCTGATAATCATGAGAGAGAAATAAGACATTTTCACAAATATCAAAACTATAAATCATGTGGGAAGTGCAAGAAAGGTAAAAAAAGTATTTATGGGAACAATGAAGAATGGAAGTGAACACTTCCTGCTGAGACCTTTAGGAAGGCTTTGTGGAGTGGTGGCATTTAAAGTGGATAGGATTTCAAAAGAAGGGACAGGTGAGGTTGGGATGATCCAGGAGAAGGAAAACTGTGAACCCACGCATGGGAACAGCGAGTGGTCTGGTGTGGCTGAATATATAGGAGCACTGAGAGAGAAGGCATGTACTGGTCACATTGTGGTCACACTGGGGTGGGTGCACATATTTTAAGGATATTGATAGGACATGAAAGATCAGGGAGAAAGAGTAAAGAAGGAAAGCTCTCAGAGGATATAAAGACTTACCAGAGGAGGGTCCATTCTATTGAAACCAGAAAGAGAAAGCATTTATTGCTGGGGTTTGGGGAGGGGAGTGGAAAAGAAAATAAAGAGAACAATCCATGATGTATGCCATGACTTTCCTCTGGATGTGCAGATGTTTCTAAGTTGACGTGGAAAGAAAAGAGGAGATGTAAGAAGGACCAACCAGTAAAGCAACATCCTTCAGAGCACGCAGCTAAAATATGACTTGGTCAAGGAAATCTTCTTCGTCCTCACCCCCTCTGTGTAAATTAGATCAGATTCCCCAGCTGTGCGCTCTGATTCAGTCAGGATCCCAACAGGAAATAGATGGCACACCCGAACTGGAAAACTGCTGAGTTCAACAAGGAGATGATTCACAAAGGTGTACACAGGGTTAAGGAAAACCAACAGGAATGATGAGGCTGGCACGTGGGAGCTGTGGCCACCCTAGGCCTGAGTGACCAGGAAAGGAAGTGGTTCCCAGGACCTGAAGAGAGCAATGCAAATGCTGCCACACCATAGTCTGCTGGCCAGCCAGGAGGGAGTGGGGAGGTAATTACCCTGACATTGATTCCCTTCTGCCCTCCCCTTTACTGTTGAACCCAAAAGGAGGCCAGAGAGCAAGGAAATTCAGGGATGCAGCCCAAAGAGGTCAGCTCCCCAGGCCATAGAGCAGAGCGGAGAAGGGAAAGGACCCATATGGAAGGGCAAGTGGAGATTTATCCACCCCATGTGCTCTCATAGTTTCTTATTTATAACACTTGTCACAATTATAACTTAAAAATGGATTGAATAATTAGTTGTTTAGCATCTATCTTTCTATTCAAATGTAAACTACATGAGGATCCTTTGGGTCTTTTTCTCTGTTGTATTTCTGGTACCTGGCCCAATGCCTTACACATAGAAGGTCTCAATAAATATTTAACTGAATGAATGAGTGAATGAATGAATTCATTAAAACAGGATAAATTTTATCTTCTTTAATATATATTGTAGGTGTTTTGAAAAAAATAAAGTTCAGAAGAACTCAAATGAGATACACTTTATGTTGAGCTTTGGATTAATTTTAAGCTATACCTAGAAGAAAAACAGTTAAGCTGAAAGTTTTTACTCCTACCTGTGCCTATAATTTTGTTTTTTTCATTGACTATCTTTCCCAGATGTAGGCCCTTGGGATAGATCTTTGTATGCTTAGCAACTTCAGACTAAAGGTCTCCAATGTCTGTCACCATTCCACATGCAATTATGGTGGCTGGCACTATAGGAGAAAATTCCCTCACAGAGCCCTCTTATGTCTCTGAGTCTTCTACAGACTCAAAAATTGCTTGCTTGTCTTGTTTGCCTTACGTTATCAAATAAGGGTCAAAAAATCTCTATTGACTAAAAACTTCACTTAAATCAGTAACAGGATTCTTGATCAATAACAAGTGTGCGAAGGATCTACCACAGTGATGTTGAGTGTGGTTATGGGGGAGAGCCATATATAGTAGGGAGAGCCATTCATCTATTTATATTATAATTATTTATCGAGGACATCCTCTCTGCTAGACACTGTGCTAGAAGCTTGGGATATAATCATGAGCACAATAAGCATATTCCCAGCTCTAAAAGAATTTGCAGCATAATGAGAGAGGCAGACAACAAGGAAAATAGTGGGAAAGTTTGTAGGGGAAAAGCTATGGGGAGAGAGCAGGCTGCTCAGTGGCTCTGGGGAGGGCAACTGATACTGACTTGGGGGTAGAATGAAAGAACACTTATCTGGAAAAAGTGACACCTGGGCTGTGCCCTAAGGGAAGAGTAGGAGGTAAGGTGATTTGGAGTGTATTGTAGGTATAATAGGATGCCATTAAATGGTTTGCTAAAAGATCCAATTTGCATTTAAACAGATTACTCCTGGTTTCTTTGTGCAAAACAGCTTGAAGAGGGGCAGGAGTGGAACAATAAACCCTTTTAAGAAAACCTTGTCCTGGAAGAGAGTAGCAATAGTAAATAGAAACAGAAATGGGGGAGATTCTAGAAATATTTTGAGGAAGCAATGACAGGATTTGCTAATAGTTGGAATAAGGAGGAGGAGGAAATAAGATGAAGCAAAATGTCCCTTAAATTTTTGGCTTGAGCCTCTGGGCAGATGGTGGTTCCATTATCTGGACTGTGGAAGACTGGATGACAGATGATTTCAAGGGGTGGGGCACGCTTTAGACAAGTCAATTTTTAGATGCACATTAGACATCGAAGTAGAATGGTGGAGGCAGAAGCCAGACTAAAATTATTTGAGGAGAGAATGGGATAAAGTGGAGACGGTTAAGCATACCCCATTTAGGGGTATTTTGCAATGAAAAGCAAAAGAGAAATACAGAAAAAGCTGGAAGGAAATGTTAGATAAAGGAAGGTTGTTGTTTTAAATAGGACACATCAAAGGATGTCTGTTATGCTGATGGGAATGATCCAGTAGAAAGGGCAAGGAGGGCCGATAATGCTGGAGTGAGAGGAAATGATCAAAGGAATGAAGTCTTTGAGAAGGAGAGTGGAGATGGTAGCCAAGACACAAGAAGAAGTAGTAAGAGGAAGAGGTAATACAGGAAGGCAGAGAACATGAGAGGTAGGCAGGTTTTTCTATTTGGTAGTAGGAAGAAGAGAGAGTTCTTAATTCTAGTTTATTGATGAAGAATAAGGAAAGGTCATCAGCTGGAGTGAGGGAGTAAGAATGTGAGAAGAGGAGAGGTGTGAAAGAGTGGTTTCAGATAGTGGGAAAGCAAATTCACTTAGGCAAATGTAGTAGGATTGTTGGGTATTGTGGGATGCTCATTTGGGGTTTGTAATCATGATTTAAATGCAACCGGTCACCACATAAGTTCCATGTGTCTTTTTCCTAGCAATGATTAGTAACTTTGGTGCAGATATGTGTTCAAGGAGATTGGGTTTTTGCCAGGTGAATGTGATGGAAGAAGAGAGGGGAAAGTTTGTTGAAGGTGATTGCATGGAAGTGATAGACCATGAAATCTAAACTAGGAAGCAGGGACGTGAAAACAGAAGAGGAATGATGAACAGCAGAAAGTGGTCACTTAAATACATCAAGGGGGTCAAAGAATGATTATAGTGTTTGTAGTGGAACAAGTGAGCTGGAAAGATAGGAGGTGGTATTTAAGGAGTAACATATTGAAAGTGTGATTTCAGAGGGGTGCCATTACTGGTGATGAGAGGACTAGGCTATGACCATGGGTGTAGTTGTCTGAGGTGGGTGGAGCAAAAGCTTACTGGAGTTGGGGGGCCAAGGCGAGAGAGGCCAGGATGTGTCATCCTTGTGGATGTCAAACATCACTGAGAATGGTGACAATGGTAGGGGTAGAGAAGAAGACCGTGAGAAAAATCTTCAAAGAAAGGAGTCTAGGAAGGGGTCAGTAGATGATGGCCAAAAAAGGGAGGAGAATGTGGCAAAGAAGAAGGCAGGGGGATCAAAGTATCTGGGGCTTTGAAGGAAGTGAAATGGCTTGGATGTGGAAATGAGGAGCATTTTATGCTTTACTTCTAGTCCTGAGGTAAAAGGACTGTGTAAAGGTTGCCAGGGAGCAGTATCTTCAGGGAACAGCCGGGTACATTCAAGAAGTTGGAGACATAGGGGATTTTGCTGATATGGATCTGGAATTCTACATGGCACTGTAAAGGCTAAGAGAAGACAGGAAAGAGTGAGGGATTGGGTAAAATTAGGCACTGTTTGAGGGAGAGAATCTGCAAAAGTGACCAGGAGCAAGACTAGGGGGTGAGGGATAAAAATGGAGGGGAGACAGTCCTGTGATTATAGACAGAAATTGGGCTCCTGGGAACTGTGAATACTGGGCTGAGGGGAAAGGACTGTTTCTTCTGAGGTCTCCAAAATACATTTCCCCTCCCCCAAATTGCTCTGAAATTCATATTGACTCTCTTTTAAGGTACGAAGGGGTACCAGAAGAGGAAAAAGAGGAGAGATACTGAAGGAAAGAGAAAAAAGGTTTCTTTAGTTCATTTGCAAAACAATTATTTTTCCTGATCAAAATATTATTCCTGACAATTCGCAAAAGTTGGAAATTTTAAGAAGCAAGTAGCAGTCCCTTATAATTTCCCCTCTGGAGAATACCACTGCTAGTATTTTTGCAAAATTCTTGCCTGCCTCCCCCAACACACACGCATTTTAATCTTCATTGAGATGATCCAGATATTGAGAATCACAGTGGAGAGGGGGAAGGCTGAGGAGTCACCTTCCATAGGCTGATTGTCTCAAAGAGAGGTGATATGAGCTGCAGAGAGTGAAAGGATAGGGGTGCTTGGGAGTGTTAATGTCAGTGGGAAATATCCACAATGGCTGCTGTGGCGGTATCAACAGGAAATCAACATGGGGTGGATAAATAGTTACCAAGCAACACCGAGCACTTAGATAACTGAATTCTGCAGATTCCCCCCAGGGTTCTAAAAGTAGGCATTCTGCCAACTACCACTACTCCCTTATACCCAAATTAGGAAAAGGTCATTGGAGAGCATCATTTGTTGTATAAAATTCATAGAGATTTTTAAGAGATCACATTGGCCAAACTGAGTTTCAAATTCTCTCCTGTAATTGCTACAAATGTTATTGGTAGCTACTATGGGATGATTCTCCTTCTCTTCCTGGCTGTTGACTTAAGAAATGAAAGAAAGAAAAGAAGAAATTAAAAGAAATAAATAGGCTTTAATTCAGGTCTGGACACATATGATAAAAGAGGAAATGACTTAAAAGAATATGGTGGTCAACTTATCCTCAGATACTACATGTGGACGTGAGAGGAGAGGGGAGAGGGGAGAGGGGAGAGGCCCAACTCCCCATGAAAAGCAAAGTCACCGTGCGTTCACCCAGAATTAGACGACGTGATTGAGACTTACATAAAAGTCTTTCAAGTACACTCTAAAAGAATTTGAAAAGAATTCCTTAGAATTCTTTTCCTAAACAAAATTTCCACATATTAAGAAGGGGTATGCTGTTAAAAAAAGTTTTTCTTGTGTTCTTGTCTCCCTTTCCAGTGTGTAATACACCTCCCGATAATCCTGCTACTGTTGAGAGTCTTAGTCTCCAAGGTCACGAATCTTGTTCTGGCTTCCTCTTGACAGCACTGAGGCACGAGGTGGCAGCAAGTGCACGAAACTACTGACCCGGAGAAGAGAGAGGTGGATAGCGCCAGACCAGGAGAGTTGCAGGGCCTGGGCAGGCGGGCCAGTGGTACAGACAGGCAGCACAAGACCGGCAAATCAGAAGGATCCACACCAGGGCTTGCACACTGGGGGATTTGAGGTCCCTGACCAGAGGCAGAGGTTGGGAAGCATTAGTGGCCAGGGACGGGACAGGGCAGCTGCAGCTGGAGAAGACTGGCACTCACTGTGTCAATGATGTTTTTTCCTTGGAAGAAACTTCCTGCCTGCCCTTGCTTCTGAGTCTTTCTCAAGCCATGGTGACTGTGTGGTAAATAAGCAACACAGACACACGGCTGAGGTGAGGGGCTTTCCCCTTTAGATGTACCTGGAAAAGAAATGCAAATCAAATCCACATGAATCTTTTCCCCTAAGGTTTTGAATTTGAGATAAAAATTCTCCTGGGTTTGTCTTTACTGAATGGATAAGGATTCCCAGCAAATAGATTTTTTTTTATATTAACCAGGCAATTGTGTTCTTATCCATTTTAAAGAGGACCCTCAAAGGACATCTTCTGCCCATGGAGTCTATGTCCTTCAAAAACCAGAGATGTCCTCTTATCTGTCCCTCATTGTATAAAGAGACAGGGACAAAGGGAGAAAACAGTCACACCAGCACCCATGACTTTATTTCCTTTTTCCTCATCCTGATTCTTCTATGCCTTCCCTCTTTCAGCCCAACTCTTCGGTTTCCACAAATTTCTCCTCTTATTCAGCGTTTCTGTGTATTTATAGCTGATAGCTAAATCTCAGAAGAATAATAGCTAGCTTTAGAACAGTACCTCACATAGAGTTAGTGCTCAATAAATAATCGATTGAATTAATTTATAAATGACTGTCGTTATTAGCTGAATAAGCACTTATTACATGCCAGACTCTGGATTTAACATTCAGTATTTCATTGTATCTTCACAATAGTTTTGAGATTGCTGTTTTTGTCCCCACTTCACAGAAAAGGAAACTGAATCACAGAAAGGTTATGCTGCCTCTGTCGGCGGGTACCCATAACGCATACTAAGTGCGTTATGTTATGACTGAGTGTGTTATACCATAATGCACCACTAAGTGAGTGGTGGAGCCAGGCTTCAAACTGCAGCAGTGTGGGGCAGACCGTACTCTCAACCACTAGGTTTTAAGAGCAGTATGGTCAGCACTGTAACCTAAGGTGGGGTTGGGAAAAGGAAAGCAAGCATATAGAATCTAGGAGGTTTTAAAGATATTTTGTAAGGATTCTTTGAACTTTTTATTATTAAAAATTTCAAACAAAATTAAGGAGACTAGTATAAGGAACATCTGTGTGTCATCACCCAGCTTCAAAAATTATCTATCTTGTTTTTTCTAAACCTGCAGCCCCCACCAGTGCCCTAAATCATTGGATGCAATTCCCAGACAATGTGTCGTTTCATCTGTAAGTGTTGTACATGTAAAAGATACTGATTGTACCAAAAACTCACAATATTATTATTTCAGCTAAAAAATAAAAGAAAAAATAACGAGACTAAGTCTTTAAATACTTTAAAAAATCATACATACAATGGAATACTACTCAGCCATGAAAAGACAAAATCATGCCATTTGTAACAACATGGCTAGACCTTGAGAGTATCATGCTAAGTAAAATAAGTCAGACAGAGAAAGACAGACACCGTACGATTTCACTCATATGTGGAAGATAAAAAAGCAAACACATAGATGAGGAGAGCAGATTAGCGGTTACCAGAGGAGAAGGGAGTTGGCAGGGGCAAAAGGGAAAATGGACACATATGTATGGTGACAGATAAAAACTAGACTATTGGTGGTGAACACGAAGCAGTCTATACAGAAACTGAAATATAATAACATATACCCAAAATTTATACAATGTTATAAGCCAATATGACCTCAATAAAATTTTTTAAAAATCTAATACTATTCCTTAAAATGGAATAAAATAGGGAGAAAGCTGTTCTCTAATGCATATAGGAGGTATTCCTGAAATGTAGAAAGCCTGGGTGCCTCTTTTATCAGGGGATAGAGTGTTGAAGGTAGAATCAGATATTAAAAAAGTAAGGAGAGAAGTTTCATATTAGGGTGTATGCTGCCGTTCAAGTATTGAGAGTTTGTTCTTTTGTCCTTAAATATGAAGCCAGAGAAAATAGGCCTTATTGTACATGTTATCCACATCACGAGATTTGTGACCTGCCATCTTTCAATGCTACTCGTTTTCAAGGACACCACTTTCTCCACGAATCACTACCTATTGAAGTGATACTCATTTTTACTGTACAGATCAAGAAAGCCTTTTGTCCCACCTCTCTGGTATTTTTTTTATTGACTGTTTATTTTCTGGCACATAAGCAATCTGAAAATGGTAGGCTATTTTGAACTACATATTTATTTTAAATTTGTGTATTTGTATCAAATGGAGATCTTCAGTTTTAGAAGGTTGCTGATAGAAATTGGGGAGCAACTTTTGAGTATCTTCAGTTTCCTCAAAAAACACTGGATTCTCCAGTGTTTTTAACATTGCATGCTTCCTTTGTACACTTAAGTGTTTCTCAAAATATATGAAACTAGTGTTAAAAAAAAAAAAAACCCACCTACTATGAGTCAGGTATTATGTTAGGCTTGAGTATGAAATGGTGAATTAAACAGACAGCTCAGCCCTCCCACAAAAGACAGACATTAAACATATAATCTCCCAAAAATATAAAGTTAGAAACTGTGAAGGAAAAGACAAAGTACCAAAAGAAATAATAATGAGAAAGTCCCATTTGAATTAGAGGAGGAAGATGACAGAAGCCCATAGTGAGAAAGTGATATGTGCTATGACCTGAAGGATGACTGAAGTCAGCTGGATGAAGTGTTTGAGGAAGAGGGTTTCAGACAGAGAAAACAGCATGTGCAACGGCCCTGGGGCATGTAAGAGCTTGCCAAGTTCAAGGACTCAAAGGAAAGCCAGTGTGGCTGAGAATAAAAGGCAAAGTAAAGTGGGAGAAGATGAGGTTGAAAAAATAGATAAGGCCTTGTGGATCATATTACAATACTTGAATTTCATGTAAAATTAAGAGCCATTAAAAAGTGCTAAACTTGGAGAGTGATTTGGTCTTTTAAAATATTTTAAAGATCACCTTGGTTGATTTGTGGAAGCTTCAGTGGAGGAACTTAAAGAGAGGAACTGGGGAGACCATTTTGGAGGATATTGCTGTTATCAGGCAAGAGAATGTGTCCAAGGAGAAAGAAAGAAACCTATAGATTGAAGGTATATTTTGGAGGTAGAATCCACAGGACCTCATGAAGGGTTGTTGATCTGACCGCCAATATAACTTACATTGAGATCATCAACATCATCCCAGGTTTTGGGTTTTTTCACTTATGAATCCTTTCTAAATATTGACGGCCCTGTCACTTGTATGGTCTCATATTATACTGATGATAATTGATAGTATTAGTTGAGTACTTACTAGTTGCCAAGTACTGTTGTAAGTACTCTACTCTGATGTCTCATGCAATCCTCCCTCTCATACTGTAAAGAGATTTTTAGAGATTAGGACATAGAAACTTAACAGAGGTTAAGTAACTGGTCCAGTCACATGGCTAATAAATAACAGATCTGGTACTCAATCTCTTCTCTCCAACTTCAAAGCTTGTTCTCTTAAGTACAGTATGACATTGCTTTAGGATACTGAAAGCAATAATGATGTGATAGGCTGCTTCTAAAATGGTCCCAACAGGGCCTGCCTGGTGGCGTAGTGGTTAAGTTTGTGCATTCCACTTTGGCAGTCCAGGGTTCACAGGTTCAGATCCTGCGTGCAGACCTACACACTGCTCATCAAGCCATGCTGTGGCGGCATCCCACATACAAAATAGAGGAAGATTGGCATGGATATTAGTTCAAAGACAATTTTCCTCACCAAAAAATGATAAGAAATATAAATAAATTAATTTTAAAAATAAATAAATAAAATGGTCCCAGTGATCCCTGCCTCCTGGTAATCCCCTCCCCTTGTGTGTAGGATGGACCTAGTGACTTGCTTCTAACAAATAGGACGTGGTAAAAGTGGTGGGATGCCACTGTGACTTTAGATTATAAAAGAGTGTGACTTCAGTCTTAACAGCACTCTTTCTTGCACCTTTGCTCCCTTGTGCTGATGAAGCAAGCTGCCATCTTGTGAGCCACCCTATGGAGAGGCCCCCCCCAATGCAAGGAACTGAGGTGGCCTCCAGCCAACAGCCCTTGTGGAACTGAATCCTGCCAACAGCCACATGAATGAGCATGGAAATGGATTCTCCTCCACTTGAGCCTTGAGATTTCTGCAAACCAGCTGACACCTTGATTGCAGCCTGTGCAAGACTGAGCAGAGGACCTGGTTAAGGCAGGCCCAGATTCCTGACCCACAGAAACTGTGAGATAATAAATATTGTTGCTTTAAGCTACCAAGTTTTGGAAGCAATTTTTTTTTTTTTTTTTTGGTGAGGAAGACCAGCCCTGAGCTAACATCCGTTGACAATCCTTCTCTTTTTAGCTGAGGAAGACTAGCCCTGGGCTAACATCCGTGCCCATCTTCCTCTACTTTATATGAGACACTGCCACAGCATGGCTTGACAAGTGGTGTGTCTGTCCACGCCCGGGATCCAAACCTGCGAACCCTGGGCTGCCAAAGTGCAAACTAAACCGCTGCACCATCAGGCCGGTCCCTGGAAGCAATTTTTTACACAGCAATTGATAACTTATACGAATGATAATGTCAATGTTAATAATATTAACTATCATAATGTATTGCATCTGTGTAATATTTCAAACTTTTCCAAAAAACAATCAAGTTTTGAAATAGTAAAATTAGAAAAATATATTACTATTGTCTTCCCCTAAAATGTAGCAGCTGCTCTTGAAAATACCACCTGCACTTCCAACAAGAAAAATTGGTTTATTCACCTGGTTTTCATTAACTTAATTCCCATCTCTAAAACCATTTGAAACATACTACCTAGCAAGGGAGTTATTTTCCTCTTTGTACTAAGTTATTAGTAAAGAGGTACGTTTAAACCATCTGGCCCAGGTGTTCTGTTGGACTTCAAATTTGTAGCAGCCAGTGGATTTCTTACCCTGTGCTGGGGTTTCCTAATCCCTCTATCAATTCCCTCTCCAAGAGAGGGACCTGGATTTTAAGCTGTCAATCATTACTTTCGCCAGATGAGATGAAATATAAGCGGCAAAATAAAAAATTTAACATAAAAACAGTGCTCAAATTGGGCAAGACCACAAAGAATTTTTCTAAAAACTTTTCCCAGAAGGAGTTAATTACTATGGGAGAAAGTAATCTTCATGTTTGGCTTGAATAACCACAGAAACAACAAAATACAAATATTTAAAAAATGATGGGAAAATTAAAGGAAGAAAAATTTTTGATTGCACTCTTGTGGGGGCTTAATTTTTTTTAAGCAGTGAGTACATGTGTAAATGTATATACCCAGGCATACATGTTAACAGAAAGAGAAATATAGAAAATATACTAAAAATTAATTCATTTCACAAGTAGTCATTTAACATCCAATATGTGTCAGGCAAGTTCTGCATGTAAGAGATACACTGAGAATAAGACAAACACAGTCTCTACCCTGATAAAGCCTAAATTCTAGTGGGAGAGACAGATAAGTAAAAGCTAAAGCAATAAATCAATAAATAATTACAGGTTGTGATAGTGATTGAAGTAAAAAGGAGTTGTTGTTTACAATGGATGTTCAGAAAAGGCTTGTCTGAGAACTAAAAGAAGGGTGGGGTCAACTATGTCAGTAGCTGGGGGAGAGCTTTCCAGACAAAGAAAGTAGCAAACACAAAATCCCAGAAATAAGACTGAGTGTGGAATGTTCTAGAAACTGTCAAAGTTCTGTGAACCTGGTGGAGAGTGAGGTGAAATGAGGTGGAGCAGTAGCCATCAGCCAGATCATTAAGGGCCTTATAGGCATTGGAAAGGAGTAGAATTTTACTCTAAGTTCAAAGGGAATCCATTGAAGGCTTTTAGGATCCAAATGGCATGATCTAATTTACATTTTCAAAAGATCACTCATGACTGTGTGAAGAACAGACTGTAACCAAGCAAGAATGGATGTGGTGGGGGGGTGGCCCCATGGCATAGTGGTTGAGTTCGATGTGCTCCACTTCCACAGCCTGGGTTTGTGGGTTCGGATCTCAGGTGCGGACCTACGCCACTCATCAGCCATGCTGTGGCGGCAACCCACATACAAGATAGAGGAGGATTGGCCCAGATGTTAGATCAGGGCTAATGTTCCTCAAGCAAAAAAAAAATGAGGAAGATTGGCAATGGATGTTAGCTCATGGCAAATCTTCCTCACCAAAAAAACCCCAAAAATGGATGTCTGAAGCTGAGTGAAAGCCTACTGCAATATTGCAGGCTAGAGATGATAGGGGCTTGGAGCAGAGGGTAGCAATAGATATGAAGAATAATGGACAGATTTTGAAGGAAGGATGAAAAGGACTTGAAGGTGACTTGGATGTGGGGGCTGAAGGGAAGGGTGAATCAAGGAAACCTCTTGGGTTTGGTGTTTCAATTAAATGAACATGGCGCCGTGTACCACGCTGAGAAATCCCTAAAGAGATCTGTGTGTTGAGAGTCCCGGGAGAGTGGCTTTGAACATGCAAAGTTTGAGATGCCTATGAGATATTCAAGTAAAGATGTAATTTAAGAAATAGTTTGAGTTAGATATAATAAGTATAAAGCCAATCATATTCTGATTAGCCTAAATATATACAGCATGGGGGATTATGCTAGGTAATTTAATTCTTTGATTTTTTGGAGAACTGAAATAAATCTCAGACCCCTTTCAGCTGCTTTCCACTTTTTCTTTTTTTTTTTTGTGAGGAAGATTAGCCCTGAGCTAACATCTGTTGCCAATCCTCCTCTTTTTGCTGAGGAAGACTGGCCCTGGGCTAACATCCGTGGCCATCTTCCTCTACTTTATATAGAACGCCACCACAGTATGGCTTGACAGGTGGTGCGTCACTCTGTGCCCAGGATCCAAACCTGCAAACTTTGGGCCACCAGAAGCGAAGAGTGTGAACTTAACCACTATGCCACCGGGCCGGCCCTCCTTTCCACTTTTAATTGTAGTCCAAACACAAGTCAATACCATTAAAAATATTTTTTCTGTTTCCTTTCTAATTTTTTAATATTCTAAGTTTTCATTATGAAAAAACTTTCTTATTTAGTTACAGAAATGGGGAGATGTCCATAATTTATAGAGTACTTACTATAAAACAGGCAGGAACAACGTAACATTTCACTCAAATCTGTAACAACTCTCTGATATTATCTCCTTTTTGCAGGTGAGAAAACTGAGGTTCAGAGTGTTTAAGTAACTTGTCCAATGACATATAGTCAGGATTCAAAGCCAAGTTTACTTTTGGCACTAAAAGCCGCGCCTTATCTTTACAGAGGCTGTAAAGCACGAGCTTCTCCTTCTGTTTCTCCTTTAGTTTCTGTATTTCTTAGCACTGTTCTTACATCTCTTTTATTGTTCAACTCGATTGAATTCAAGAAACACTTGGAGCATCCCTGACATTTGTATTGCTGTTGCCTGCATTTCCGCTGAGTTTTGGACATGCTCTGTTCCTAACCTCCACCATTCTATGTATCCTGCCATTGTCTCAGCAGCTTAATAAAAAGAAATTCCCAATATGCCTTCTTCTCAGAATGTCATAAATAGCTGCTATTGCCTTGGCAATTTTCTGGACCTCTGCATCCACTGAGGATTGGCTGTTACCTAAACTGTTCATTTTCTTCTGGCCATAATCCACAGGAAACTAGATTCATTAACTCTGAGGCTCGCTTAGTGAAACAAACAACTTGATTTTCTTCCTCTTTTCTCTTTGTTCTTCCAGAGTACATTTTCTTACTATATTTTCCATTCTGTTTTTTCACTTTTAATTTTATTATTTTCTTTTTATGTTGTTTTAAAAATAATCCAGTGTCCTTATCCAGTCTGTTTTTTTCTTGTATTTCTATTTTTTGGAATAGTATTATTTGAGTCTCTTAGTACTTATTTATTCATTTATTTAAACAAACTAATAGCCCTGGCATAGGACTTGACCATTCTATTTCAGAAAAAGTTGGTATTTGTCGTTGGGAGATATACCTATCTTAACTGGATACACTAGTCAAAGGAACTCCTACATTGTTTTTTTAAAACAAACTCCTCTGTAGCAATTTCTATTTGCCAGTCACTGTTATAAGCTGTGCATTCTCACTTAATCCTCCTAGTCACTCTGTGAGATAGATACTATTATTATCTGCATGTTACAGGTGAAGAAAGCACCAGGAAAGTAGAACAGGTGCTCAAAATAGAAAATCTACATCCACTTTCACACATGGAAAGGGATTCCAACCCTAATCACCTGACTGAAGTATATGTTTGGGGTATTGTATGATGCGAAGCAGGAAAGAACCAGGAAATGGGGTCTCTTCCTTATGCAAAGATGTTGCGTATTCACAGGAGTGGAGTTCCAGATGGAGAGGACTGAAGAAGGGGGCCTGATTTATCCAGTAAGCAAGAGAGGCAGGCTATGAAGGAAGACTGACCTCCTCGTGAAGGTAGAAGTCTCTGATGCCCTTTCTTTTGATGCCAAAATTAAAAATCTTATGTTTGCCAGAAACTTATCCTTTCCCTGTTAGAGCTCCAGTAGATAAATTTGCAGATACCTGCACAGTGTGATGTACTTGTCTGAAGAGACCAAAAAACTTGATGGCCTCGGGGAAGACGGTATCAGCCTGTTGAGTGGACTATGGGTCAGAGTTCCAAGTGGTGGTTAGCCGTACTGTCAGGCAGTCCCAGCTGGAGCAATCTTAGAGAAGCATTCAAGGGAAATGTAAGACCAAACCTGCTTACCTATACAGAGAAGAGAATGCTTCCATGAATGGAGAAAAGAGGGAACTGGAAAACATTTGTATTTCATAATACATATGAGTTGCTTACTCTTTAGGAAAAGAATACAAGCATGATTTCATGTTTAAGCTTATGTAATCATGCCATTTTATGACACTCTGATAGCATTTGTAAGTAAAAAAAATCACAAATTTAGTAGTAGTGCATCACCAGTGAAATGTCCTTGTACAAATAAGTTTTTGGTGAGAGTTACTACCTTATCAGTAGCAACAGGGTTGAGTTTTATTTGAACCACGATGTACACATGAACTAAAGTCTGGTATTTGAAAAATTATAGATCAAATGAAAATAAGGCTATACTGTAAGCTTAACCAAAAAATGTAAAACAAACTAAATTGATAATGATGATGCTAACAATCCTGTATAAGTAAAGAGTTAGAATAGTGGTGAATAAGAACTGTGACCAACCCAATATAACACTGTTTATATACTGACAATAAAGGATACTTTCAGAAAGTAGGAAGAATTTCAAGTATCTGAAATTCTACCTTACACATAGGTAGTAAACACTGCAAAGTTGTTTAACAGCTAGTAGAATACTAATTTAGAGTCCTCACTAAATTCTAGAATAAGTTTAGTTTCTGAATACCACATTTTACTAGATCTTAATAACTCGCCCTCTATAACAGTTAGGAATGCTTTGGGCTGCATGTTACAGAAAACTCCAGCTGACAGTGGCTTAAGCCATAAGAATATTGTTTGTAACAAAAGCCTGGATGCATATGTTTTGCGGATTAGATCAGCAGCTCCAGATTTTAGGGCATTTGGTTTAGTTTCTGTGATTCTCTAGGTCTTCCCTGCAGCACCAGGTATTGTGTTCTCAGGCCTCAGAATTAAAGGACAAGAAGCAATGGTGTGGCTAGGGTGATGAGAGAGCTTCTCTCACTTGCTTATCTGCTTTTATCAGGGAGGAAAAGTTGTTCCTAGAAGCCTACCCATGAGATTTCCGTTTATGTCACATTGACCAGAACTGGGTCCCATGGCCATGTAAGCTGCAAAGGAGACCAGGAAAATGAATATATAGTTTTTTGCAGCTTCTAGAGAGGGAGATAGGCAAGGAAGAAGGAAGTTGGGAATGGCTGTTGGGTAGTTCATTAGTAAGTGTTGGCCATATTTTCCATGTTTGAAATCCTTTACTTCCTCTGGATTTCTTACAACATAAAGTCAAGACTCCTTATCATGGCACAGGTCTTTCATAAACAGGCCTCTGCCCACCTCTCTAGCCTCATCCCCCACCCTGTCCCACAGGCAACCTGGGTTCTGCCCATCACAGACCAGTTGCAATTCCTGCGTCTCAGCATCCTGTCCTATACCTCTATGTCTTAGCTGTTTAATTCACTCTTTAAGACACTGTCTGTGAAGTATTTTCCAGCCTTCTCTACGACCCCAGGAAGAAGTCATTTTCTCTTCTAAGTTCCCACAGCATCCTGTACCCTGCTATAGCACTTGATCTCATTGTTTTGTGTCTACTTGTTTGTCAGTTTTCCTCACCAAACCCTAAAGGACAGCAATTTTATTATGCTCATCTTCGTGCAGCACCTTGCACAGTGCCACGCATGTACTAACAGCTGCATAAAAACTTGTTGAATGAATGAAGATGGATGCAAGAATGAATCATTGGATATTACTCAATCCTTGATATCCTAGGTATAAATGTCGTGGATGTAAGCACAATTTTCTTTCCTCTTTCTTTTTTCTTCAGCAGTTTTGCCCTCCTGCGTGTTTTTTCCTGGGTCCTCGTCTTACCTGTGCAGCTCAGAACCGAGGGGCTGCTGCTTCTCCAGGCAGCTGCTTTGCCCATTGTCGCTCCCTTTGGCTTCTTCCTAAGCCTCCAGCTCAGGCTGACACCTTGCTGCATTCCGTCTCCTGCATTTACGTAGGGAGTCTCCGTGTTCTGTGCCTCCAATACAAAGCCTGCACAATCTCAAAGGGCCTCAAAAAGACCCTGTCTGCTAAAGTAAGCAACCTCGCCTCATCACTTTGTTACTGACTCATTTTACCAATTGCATGTTTTCTCACTCTATTCTCTAATGGGAGAGAATGTTTATCTCCAAGAGGTAATACTTTGTCATAAAAGAATAGACTGGTTTACATACTTCCCTGCCTGGCTCAGTTATGCCTGGGTTTGGGGGGGTGGGGGTGGGGTCAGCAGGAAACATTTAACTCCTTTCTGCCTGTTATTTATTTATTTATGGTCTTGAAAATGCTGTCTCTGGGAAGAAAGTAATGCTACTCTTCCCAAATTTTCTCACTGACTTTCAAATGGGCTTAAATACTGATTTCTCTAGACTTTTGACCTGATATACTCTACATAATATGAATCTGAGTTTGAATTTATAGGTGTACACAGGATGTGTGGGTAAGAGTTTGAGGGGCTTTGTAGTCAGAGCTCAGAATGAAGGACAAGCTGGAGGATTTGTCAGTGGGTAGGGGAACAGACACAGTGCAGAGGTGACAAGGGTGTGAGCTTCTCTGCGACAATGTGAGTTGTCATAACTTGAATTGACTTAAATATGATTGATTAATTAGGGGACGTTATTTATATTTTATAGATTGCATTGGCTCTAATTGGGCTGAGACTGGGAATTAGCATCAACCAGAACAACACTGCTGCTCTGGTGGCTGCCAGCTTTGTTTAAATGCCTAGGTGATAAGACAATGGATGAAGAAGGTGATAAGAACATGTCTTTAGATAAGCACTGTGCTGATGGTAGCTCTGGTGGTGATTCAAAAGAAAAGCAATTAGTCCTGCAGTGAAGTGGAACTGTGGCTCCAAAAATATGGGGGAAATTTTAGTTGTCAAAATAGTTGGTGTGGGTGAGAGACTTACTGGCAATTAGTGGGTGGAGATCAGAGATGCTGAACTCCCTGCAATACGCAGGACAGACCCACACAAGGAAGAATTGGCTTGCCCCAAATTTAAAATGTTAAAAGTTACATTTCCTTAATCTACTCTTGCCTCAAGGATAGATGTGGCAGCTGGAGAAAAAGCAATGTATTGGGTTTATAGCTATCCACAGAACTCTTAAAGCAAAACGTTTATTGTTGACATTTTGAAATCTGAAACTCTATGGCTCTCTAACCCTCTTTCTCACTGAAACAAAAGTTTTTTTTTTTCAATCTATTTTTTCATTCACGTAACAGGGTAGATGGTAACAGAGCAGATATTTCCCAGATTTGATCCCAGTATTTACACATTCCCTTAACCAGAAGTGGACTTCACTGTACTTGTCAGTTCACATCTCCACTTTGGGCAAGTTTTTCATTCAAAAGAAAATCATGCTTGTGCAAAAGGAAAATGTTGGCCAACTTATACTTCTATTAGATGTTATAAATAAATCTGGAAGTGTCTTTAATTTGCCCTCACTTTAGGATAAAATTTAGCTCAGTACAGTTATTGTCTCTTGGCACTTTTTTTTTAACATATCTTCTCATGCTCATGAAAATCAATGCTCATGTTGATTGTCCATTTTGGAAATTAATCTGTCTTTTCTCTGTTTAATTCTAAGATTTTCACATGATTCTTAAGTTTGGTTATTTTATCTTGCAATTTTACTATGTGTTTAAGAATGAATTTGTTTTTATTTATCTTGCTCAGAATAATGTGTACTTCTTTAGTCTGAGGTCTCATGTCTTTATTCACTTCTGAAAATCTCTTAGCCATTTTCTCTTCGTATCCAGATCTTTTCATTCTATCTTCTACTACTCTTTCTTCTTTCATATTTTTCATCTTTTTATTTCTCTGTGCTGTCTTCTGGGTTATCTTCATAGATTTATCTTTCAATTCACTAATTTTCTCTCTTGCTGTATCTAAACCATTCTTTAACAAGACTGTTGAGTTTTTTTTTTAAAGACTCTATTTCCTTTCTGTGATATTTGAATGGTCCAACTTCTTTCTGTTTTAAAGATCTGATCATATAAAAAATATATATTCTGAGGCTGGCCTGGTGGTGTAATGGTTAAGTTTGCACTCTCTGCTTTGGCGGCCCGAGGTTCACAGTTTTGGATCCCAGGTGTGGACCTACACACCACTTATCAAGCCATGCTGTGGCAGGCATTCCATATAAAGTAGAGGAAGATGGGCACAGATGTTAGCCCAGGGCCAACTTCCTCAGCAAAAAGAGGAGGATTGGCAACAGTTAGCTCAGGGCTAATCTTCCTCACCAAAAAAAGAAAAGTATATATATTTATATATCTTCTATTTCTTTGAACATTTTAAATATGTTTATATTAAAGTCCCCTTCAGATTGCCTTATATCATAGTTGTGAAATCTCCACTTTGTTAGGACTAATGTTTCTCTTGTTGGCCACCAAACTTTCTCATATAATTACTGCTTATAAATTCATCTTCCATAAGAGTTATCTTTCCTGGCAGTTCCACACGGATCTGGAAGTCATCCCTCAGGTGTGGTTTCACATTGCCTCTACTGAGGTTCTGAACTAACTATCATGTTTTTTAGTTTGAGATTTCTACATACATAATGTGATATGTATTCAGACCCTTTCACTTGAGTATAGATTTGATTCCTCCCTATGGACTATTTCCTCCTCATCCCAGGCAGATAGATGTCTGTCTCTGGGCTCTAAGGCCTGTTGGTCTTATGGCAGGACAATTCTTTCTCACCTTCTCCTTTTAGGTGGAGAATGGAATTCTTGCTTGTACAGGATCTGTGCCTTGAGTCTTATCTCCACGAAGTATCAAGGCCCCTATTACGGTATCCAGGTGCCTCGTGGGCAGTGCAACTTTAATCCCTTTTGACTCTGAACCTTTAAATACCTTCTTCTTTTTAACCTGGAGATTTCTTCCAAGTATTGAGCTTGGCCACATACTATTAAAATAATTTAAAATGTTTTATTGACATTTCTGTATTTTTTTTTAATTGGAGGGATAGAGGGTTTTTCCCCTTCTGTTCAGCCTACCATTTTAATGGGAATTCATTCTAAGCCTATTTTCACCCCAAAAGTGTTCTTTACTCTGGTACAGATTAGGTGTTCAAGAAATGGATATTGAATTGTTATATAATTAAAGTATATATCATATTCTGCCCAAGTTGACCCTTGTATAAAGGAGCTTTAAATCAACATTATGGAAGACACAGAGAGCAAAAAACTAATGCTGTTTTTGGTGGTGTGTCAGTTTGCTTACTCATTTTATTGTGAATTTTTTTTCTCTTCTTCACCACTTAATTGCTTGTTAGGCTTATCTGAGAAATTGATTCTTTATAGTTCTGTAATTAAGTGAAGGAGTCTTGGGCTTAGGTCTTACCAGATTCTGGGTTTAATTCCAAATGTGCCACATTCAGATGTCCAAGTCACATAGTAGGCACTCAATAATCACTTGTTGAGAGAAGAAATGAATGAATGATCTTACTGAGTATCGGTTCCTCCCAAATAAAAATATGGATAATAATAGTAACTCCCTCACAGGGCTTTGAGCATTGAGTGAAGAATCCAGCGTAGTATTCAACATACAGTAAGAGCTCAATAAATGTTCGCTATTATTACTCCACAGTTACATGAGATACATATCTCAGGGCCCAGACATAGAAGAATTTTAATAATTATGCATTCTTTACTTTTTGTTTTATTTCCCCTATCACTTCCATTATCTACATCTTCTTTTGAAAAAGGTCTACTCTTTATAGGGTTGCACCCATAGATGGTGATAAGATTCCAATTTGAATTCATAGTTCTATGACTTTCCCCAAGCCTAAATTTCTAAAAAAGAAAAACTTCTGACATTTTTATATATTAATGACAATGGAATGGTTGATCTCCAGGTAAGTATTTATGACATTATTGGGAAAATTGAATAAAGAAAGTAGAAACAAATATACGTCTAGCGTCTCTGCACCAGTGGAAATACCATATCCTGTCATTCTAAAAGATAAAAGGCTTTCCTGATTTAATTGATATTAAAAACAAAGGAGAAATTAAAACAAATTTCCTTGAGTTCATTCTGATTTTCACTGATCACTTTTTTAAAGGGAGTTAAAATATCTTAAAGAAAATTAGATCATCATATAGTTTTGCGCTATTATATTCCCTTTAATAGTCAACTATAATTTATGTAATTTAAACTATAAATTTTAGAATTCTATTGTATTTCCCTGCTTGATGATAAATACAGAAAGTTATAGTGCCATCTTGTGAAAAAGATGCAGACCTGCATTGTATTAACTTTGAATAAATTGAAACAGGCAGAGAAAGGGATATAGAGCTAAAGAGTTGTGCACAATAAAGATTAAGCAGCATATTTCTGTTAACTTGGCTGGATTTAATGTGAAAAACAAATAGAATCTAGCTGCCACCCTCCCAGATTTTTGTGTAGCATGGATAATAGTCAGAAAGGAAAGGTTAACATACTGAATTGAAACCATGCAAGAGGAATTACCAAATTTCAGGCCATTTTGATTCCAAAGGGAGAAAGGAGAAGAGAAATAAGTTATGCCTGATGTTCTGAATTGCAAATCTGTGTACACGATTGAACCAAAGATGTTGCTAAACACAATTGAGAGGAGAGAGAATTGTTCCCTACGCTGGATAAACACCTGCACTGTGTACTTACCAGAGACTATAAAAGGCAGGGACACTCTCTAGTTGTCACAGAAAACAAATCTGGGGAGCTGACAGAGGTTATCGTAACTTACAGAAAAGAGTTATCCTGTTTGAATGAAAGTGACTCCAGAATATTTTCTCTACTTTGTTATAGGAAGAGGCAGGAAACATTTGTTTTTAGGCTCAATATGAAGCACATTATAGCTAAGTTCAAGGCTCTTTGAATGATCTGATGCAATAGACAAGAGCTGCCACTTGCCCTCTGATTCAGGAATACTGCCCTTGGTGTTACATTAGAACACCCCACAGGCACGCATGTTGAAACTACTGAACATGGTCATCAGCATGGTGCAGAGCTCTGGTGAAGGTCCTGACATAGGAATGGAATTTTATTTCAGGTTTAATAGGGGGTCAAATGGAAAGAACAAAGAAAACTTGTTCTTGTTAGGATGGGCCAACCGGGAAAAAGAAAATGAAGACGAGGAGACAGAATCTGAGAAGCAGTGATGGTTAGGGGTGGAAGGTAATTAGGTCAGATGAAGGGGTAGTAATAACACTTGAAATAGCATCTCATTTTTTGTGGCATCATTTTGATGACTAAAAGATAGCTTCTGGGAAATATGCTGAAGAGAATACCAAAGACAAAGAACAAAGAAAAGATAAGAACAGTAATAATGAAAGGCTTCATTTGAAAAAAAAACATCATTCCCTTCTGATCCTGCTCCTATTACCAATATTTTGAGTTCTTTCACTGATCTAAAGGTCCACGGAAGTTGTCAGTTAAGTAATTTCACTGCCTCTCCCTCCTGTATGTTTAAGGAAGTGGCCAGGCGCATGCAGAGAGACATGAAACCGAAGGAATTTTATTCCTAAAACCTTGCTTTGAATTTTCTTGCCTTCATGGGTTTGACTTGGATCCTTTAATACTACAATAATTTGGTTTCATACTGAATGTCCTTTGGGCTTTCATTGTCATTTATTTTTTTTTAAGAAGTTTTCCATGAGTTCAAAATAATCCTTTCGGCTAAAAAGCAATTCAATTATAGTGACAGTGTAAAAGGAACCCAACATGATACAATTCTCTACTGAGGTCAGATTTCCTGCTAAACCCAGATGATGTTATAAAATCGAAATTTGTATTTGCATTTTGAGACTCTTGACTGAAAGTCTTGATCAGAACCTAAAGCGTCAAATAAAAGTGAATCTCTCACCTATATAAGGCAGAGCTGAATTAAGAGTTTAAGTGACTCATCCGGGGCCATAAGTTGCCATGGCACAGCCATTTAGCCAGAAACGAGTTATCCTGCATGAATGAAAGTGACTTCAGAATATTTACTCTACTTTGTTATAGGAAGAGCCAGGAAATATTTGTTTTTAGGCTCAGTATGAAGCACATTATAGCTAAGTTAAGGCCCTTTGAATGCTCTGATGCAATAGACAAGAGCACGTTTGAAAACATGTTTGTTAGATACCAGATCTCCCCCAATACCCTTCCACTCATAGGCAGAGAAGAAAATGTCCAATTCCTTCCATATCATGGAGATTTCCAATGCCAAAAGAATGGTTAACACACATTCCCAAACTTACCACAATGGTAAGCAGCCTTAACTATAACTAGTTTTATTTTATTTTATTTCTATTTATTTATTTATTTTGTGAGGAAGACCAGCCCTGAGCTAACATCTGTTGCCAATCCTCCTCTTTTTGTTGAGGAAGACCCGATCTGGGCTAACATCTGTTCCCATCTTTCTCTACTTTATACGGGATGCCGCCACGGTATGGCTGACAAGCGGTTCGTCTGTCTGCGCCCGGGATCTGAACCTGCGAACCCCAGGACGCCGAAGCGGAGCACACAAACTTAACCACTACACCACCGGGCAGGCCCCTAACTAGTTTTATTTTCAATGGCATAATTTTCTGAAGACCTAACTGCTGATACAACATTCAAATTATGGCTCCACTAGTTAATGGCAATGTGACCTCAATCTCTGTTTCAGTTATTTTCAGTCTGCAAAATGGAGTAATATTAATACCTATCCGGGCTTTTATGTGATATCACGGTGCTTCACATACTTTAAGCTCTCCACAGTGTTAGCTATTATTATGATTATATACAAAGGATCAACATATGAATGTAAATGTATAACATGTATATGTTTATACACTACTAGTGTTCATGAGGATGAGATCATAGAATTCGGCATGGTATGAGGTCATAGAATTCAGCATTGTCTGCCTGGAAAATTGAATTTCCTGAAGGGTGACTGATGACCATGGATGAGAAATTAGAAGCCACAACGAGGGAATTTTGTAAAGGCTTAAGTGGAACAAAGGAGGAGTACTAGGGAAATAGTGGCACAGAAAGATGCTTTTGTAGACACCGAGAGAAGATTCGTTATGAGTAGGTGTTTAGCAAATGTTTAGAGTAGGAGTTGATGGCAGAGGTTTAGAGTAGAACCAGAAAGACTGAAATGAAACAGGAGCAGTCTAGGGGAGGTTACTGAGGAAGCAGTGCAGACCAGGGAAATTTGGGAAACCCCCTTCCATTCGCAGTTTCTCACATATTTATCATAGCATCTATAAATCTTTGTTGCTTGTTTATATGCTCATCTTCCTCTATCGCTATTCAAAATGGATTTCACCTGGGAGCCCTTTAGAACTGCAGAATCTCAAGCCACATCCCAGAACTGCTGCTTTCACATCCCCATTTTCAACAAGGTGCCCAGGTTTTTCCTCTGCAATTACAGATTGAGAAGCACCGCTTTCATACCTTAAGCTTCTAGCATGGTGCCTGGCACTTAGTCAATGCTTAATGGAAGTTTATTGAATGAATTAAGTTGAATTCCTGGAGGCCACCAAATAGAGCTTCAGGTGGAGATGAAAAAAGTAATTTTAACACAAAACCAAGGCCTTGACCTAGAGCTATACTCCCACGGTGACTACAGAAACCAAGAAAGATCATCTGCCTTGTCCGAAGGGTAGAAGTAAGGTTCTGTAAGAGGAAGGACAGAGTGACGAAGCATGGGAGCTAGTGAGCAGATGGGCCTTGGGAAGGAAACCCAGAAAATAGCCCACAGAGACCCTGTGAATATAGTCCATTTCACGAGACTCCTTCCATACCGGTATGATAGGTTGTGTTCTGAAAACAAATGATTCCTTGTGTCTTACCCCTGAGGGAGACTGTGTGGCAGTGGCAGAGGCCTGAGTCGGGGGCAGGCAATCCCACCCTACTTCTAGCCGAGGTGGGTTGTCAGGGAGCTTTGATTAGAGATTGCCTCAAGGATCTTAAATTGCGAAAGGATTAAGTAGAAGAAGCCCCTTACCCGTTCCTCCTGGACCACATTTTTAGATGCACATAGAAATTGCCACTTAAGTAATAATTCATCTTAATATCTGCTTTTGGAGTTGACTCTAACTCATTAGATATGCGGACAACAATTTTGAAGTGTTCACTCAGAATACAAATTTAAAATATTCATTTTTGAGACTTCTTTTTTAAAAAATAGTACCCTGTGTTTTAACTTAGCTTTGAGAAAACAGAATCACCTCTTATTCTTTCCCCTTACCTATTATCTACCCCTAATTCTTGTCTAACCTATGCTCACAATCTGCGTTGCATAATTTCTCCCTTTACATTTCTGAAGCCGCTGCTCTGATTCAGACATCTGGAACAGTCGTCTCCCTGGGAATTTAGCATCGAGGTTGGAACTTTGGAGTCAGATGGGACTAGGCTTGACTTTCTGCTTCATCCCATATTATACATGTGACCTTAAATTACGTAACCTCTCTGTTTCAGTGTCCTCATTTGCAAAATGGCAATAACAGTGGCATTTTCCTCATAGGATCGTTATATAGAATTAAGATAGCGCTTGTGTGCAGATCAGACGTGTTTTAGTGATCAGGAGCACAGACTGGAGCTAGCCCGCTTGGGTAAACGTTCTGCTACCAACTAGCTCTGGGTCCTTGGACAAATTGTATCACCTGTATATGACTCAGTCTCCTCATCTGAAAAATGGTAATAGCAATAGTACTTACCTCATGAGGTTTCATGAGAATTAAATGAGCACAGAGTTTCTTAGTGTCTGGTAGATTGTAGGCGCTATACACGTGTTTCTTAACTTAAAGATTGCACACAAGTTGTGCTCAGTAGTTGTTTGCCTACTGCTTGCCTTCATTTTCATCATTGCATCAATCCATCCTCGTGGATCCCTTATGAATCTTCCTAAAACATCCCTCTCAACATTAGTTAGAGTGCTGTGGCCACAAATAACAGGAAACCTGACCAATAGTGGCTTAAATGATAATATATCTACAGCTTACTTAACTGCTCATCTGGGAGTAGGTGAGCCCAGAATTGATTCAACAGTTCAATAACATCATCAAAGACCCAGGCTTCTTGAATCTTCCCACTTAGCCAACCTCAGTGTGTGAGAGAGAGATCTTTCCTCATGGACCCAAGATTGCTGCTGAAGCTCTAAGCACCACATCCCTACACAACAGAATTGACAGCACGAGTTCAGCAAGGGGAAGCAGATGCAGAAGGAGGTAGCAAAATGATTTTCTCCTCGTATATCATTCTCTTTAAAAAACTTTATTTTCCAGAAGCACCATGTAGCTTTCCCTTACAGATCATTGCTCAGACTTGTGTTACATTGTCAGAGCTGATGGCCATCATCCATTCAAGCTAGGCAAACCAAAGGATAGAATGGCTGCGGGGAGGCAATTAACAGTGTCTGCCACACTTTCACCATGTCACTTTCTTGCCTGACTTCAGAACCCTTTCATGGCACCTCATTGCCTGCCAAAATGGCTCTAGCCTTCTTAGTTAGATATTGAGACTCCTCCATGATATAGCCCTTCCATGGGCTCATCTCCATGGGTCTCCTCTGTAAGTCTATACTGGTGCCAGACCATCCTATCAGCCATTACCCAAACTGCCTTGTATTTTCCTCTTCTTTCCCCACGTTTTATTGTCTATAATATGTTTATCAGTTCTCTCTCTTCCAGCCACCACGACACACATGCTTCCCTGCACATCTCTGCGTGTTAAAATGCAACCTTTCCTTAAAAGTCCAGATCCGATGTTTCTTCTTCCACTGAAACATTGTCTGATCCTCCAAGGCAGAAAGACCTTTCCTTCCTTCACATTCCTCACGTTGTTTTCTATTACTTAAATGTTCTCTGATACTTTAGTTATGGAAAGGGGCTATGTATTTTTTGCCTTTATGTTCCATTTCTTTCAACTATGCTTAATAATAATAACAGTTATAAAACTATTTATTGAGTGTTTACTATTTGCTAGGCATGTAGGACACTGAGCACTTTTCATGTATTATTTCATCACAATAACCTTTAAAAGTGTGAATATTTCCTTTTTCAAGAGGAGTAAGCTATAGTTAAGTGAGATTTAGTGACGTGCCTTAAGGTTACCAGGTTTTAAGTGGCTTTATTTAAGCGGCCTGTATTTTCAAACAGTATGCTAAATGACTCCTTAATGTACTACTTTTCAGAGTAGTACGTTCTCATTAAATTTTTATTTAAATGAATGAAAAAGTATTTGTATAAGTTGGCTAATAAAGATAGCCAGTCTGTGTAATGTGTGCCCTGTACCTACTTCTTTCTCTGTAAATTTAAACCCAAGAAAGAATATGGTGTTCTTTATGTAGCTTAAAATATCTGGATATCTGCCTCAACCTTTCCCACTTTACCTTAGCAATGTAGTCTTTTAATCATTTAACAAGAACAAATACATGCATTAATTAGCACATACTGCTTGTATGTGTCAAGCAGTATGCTAAGTCACAATACCTTAGGCTCCATCACTTCAACAGAAAGTGGGTTAAACATATAGTAATTTTATTATCTCCCTTAATAATTGGTAGGTGGTTGCTAGGTGAGTATACTAGGTTAATGACATCAGGTCTTAGGATTGGTATCTCTGCAATTCTCTTGACCTTTCCCTCATGGTTGAAAGATGGCTGCTTCAACTCCAGACATTACATCCTCACACAACTCACAGAAGATTCTTCAGATTTCTCCTTGTATCTCAATGTCTAGAATTGGATTACATGCCTGCCCCTAGACCACTAGCCCCATCTTCCCTGAGATCAAGAATCTCTCGGGGCCAGCCCTGTGGCCGAGTGGTTAAGGTTCTGTGCATTCCGCTTTGGCAGTCCAGGTTTGGATCCCGGGCGCAGGCCTACTCCACTCATCAGCCATGCTGTGGAGGCATCCCACATGCAGAATAGGGGAGGACTGGCACAGATGTCGGCTCAGGGCTAATCTTCCTCAGCAAAAAAATAATAATAATAATGATAATAATCTTCAAATACCTGAATGAAATTGGGATTCTGCTAGTAAGAAAGAAGGGAAGGGAAATGGTTTTGAGTCACCAACACAATATCATCTCCCCAGATGAGTAATAGAGAGATGAATAAACGGAGCACGATTCCTGTCCTAATGAAGCTGACTCCTAACAAGGAAGACGGGTACTAAATTACAAAATGAAATAGAATTATACATTGTGATGAGTGATGAGAAGGAAATAAACAAGGATCTGTGGAGTAGACTATTGTCTGCTTCAAGCAAGGTGGTTCTGGAAAGACCCCTCTATGGAGGTGACATTTTCCCTGTACAGGCACAGGGAAAGACTATCCCTCCCAGGGTCAGCCAATTCTTAGACATAGCAAAGGGCCCAACTGGAAGCACTCCTTTCATATGCAAACCAACTTGAATCTCTACTCCCAAATACCCACTTTATCTAGTTCTCACACACCAAGTCAATATTTCTCCTACCCTAAATCATGCTAAGGCCAGGTACCAGGCAGCTAGAGACCACCCCTATAGCCCAAAGTCTGCTGGAATAATTCACACTAGCCAATCCTCAACTATTTACTCTGCCCTGCTTTGCCTTTCCTGTGGAAACCCCAATAAAGGCTTTGGCCTAGACTTTCCCCTCACTCTTGTCTTCTGCCACCTGACCAAAACATGGTACCTCTCCTTTGGCCCTGCATGGTGTGGTATGTGTGCTCTTTTCTCTTGGGAAATGTAAGTAATAAAAATCTTCTTTCAATGGCATTAGCTTCTCCATGTTGTCACTCAGTCACTTTCATAAATTAAGACCTGGGCATAGAAGAGTGTGGAAGGAAGTGTGAAGACCCTTGGAAAGCACTGGAGAAAATAAAAGAAAGCAAGTATGGCTACTTACTAGTTGGTATTATAAGATTGGAGAGGGTGAAGATTTCTAGCTGTCCACCAAAACTCACTCTCCTTTTCTTTTATGGCACTAGAATGTAGCTGAGTAAATGACTGCCCAACTGCATTATGTTTCTCAAGTTCCGTTAACTTAGGTGGGGCCAAGAGAATGTCAGTGGGAGTGATGTACAAAACTTCAGGGCCAATGCCCCAGACAATGGATGTACCTTCCTTATCCTCTCTTCTCCTCCCTTCCTACTGGCTGTACCCTCTTTGTGGCAGTGACTCATCTTCAGACATTTATCTGAGGACAACACAGTACGACATTTTTCTCCAACTGTGGTCCCAGATCAGTTGGCTTCAGCATCGCCCAAAAACTTTTTAGAAATGCAGACTCTCTAGTGCCAACACAGACCTACTGACTCAGAAACTTTAAGGATGGAGATGAGCAACTTGTGTTTTAACAAGCCCTTCGAGTGATTCTGATGCTTGCTCAGGTTTGGGAACCACTGTTGTAGGAGAGAGAGGAGACACAAAATGGAAGAAACATGAGTCTCTGAATGTCCACATGGAATAAAGCTGGATATATGAATGGGGCTCAGGAGAAAGTTTTGGGTGGGAGATTATCAATTCAGGGTGATATTCAAAGCCACAGGAATGGGTAAGATAACTAGAGAAAGATTTAGAGAATGAAACAAGGAGACCAAGGCATGGACAACTCCAACATTTGGAAGGAGGGAAGAGGAAGAGGAGCCTGAAAAGGAGTCAGAGAAGTGGGGACTGGAGAGCTAGAAGGCAAACTAGGAATGTGATGTCACGGAAGTCAAGAGGGTAGAGTGTTTCTGAGGAAGTTGGGGCCTCCTCTGCTCAATGCAGAATTTCTCTCTTCCTCATTAAGCAGCAATAATGCATTGTTGGAGAACTGACCCTGACTCAAGGGTGAGTCTGAGTTAAAAGTAATCCTACCCCTCTTGCCAATGTTTGGTACAAGAATGAACGTGAGGCCCAATTCTGGCCAATAAGATCCAAGGGGAAGTGTACTAGAGATTTCTGTGAAAATTCTTCCTTTCTTTTAATAGAGAGCAACAGGAAGCCAGTGTCTGTATCTACCTTTGGATCTAAATAATATAGCTTTAATTGTTACTGGCAGGCATTTTATGACCATGATGGGACCATCATTTGTAAAATAGGGATAATGCTAGTACCTCCCTCATAGAGAGTGAAGCTGGCACTTTGGACACTCATGCAAAGAGATTAAAAGAACCAAAGTACTTGAGAACGTGGTTGAGCTGCTGAATCAACCAAAGAAAACTTTCTATTTTGTGAGCTGATACATTTCCTTGGTGTTTAGTCAGTTTAATTTAGGATTTCTGTTACTTGTGGCTGGAAGCAGCTTATCTGATACAGTGATATATGAAGGTTATTTCTATTTTTAATTGTCAGAAAGTCACTGATTTATTACAAATTCTCAAGAAAGATTATTTGTGTGAAGTATTGTTCAATGAGTGTTGAAAAGCACTTTTGTAATAAAATGGAATCAGCAACCTAATCTTATAAGACAACAACAAAAAAATCAGCTTAGGAGCAATGGATTAAGCATTTTACCTATCTGAGAATGAATATATATTTCCTATTAATGTATTCTTCTACAATTCAAGTCATATTTTAATATTAAAACCTCACTGAAACTAATTCTTTGAACTCTCATTTGGCACAAAAGAAGCAAATATTGAAAGTCTGTGTCTTATCCTTCCCTCAACCTTGAGTAATTGTAGGGATTGAAAATTAGGCCTATGGAAAGAATATCTTGAATATTAAATATGCAAAATACTATAAACATGAAAATATATCCACATGAAGTCAATGGTTTGACTGGTTGAAATATTGATATCTTAATTTCATTTAGAAAATTGATCTATTAAAATACAACGAAGCTTAATACTTCAAATTAATTTTATTTCCTACTGGAACACTGAGGTTGTGGAAGGAATGTTAATCTAGAAATCAGGAGCTTTTTGTATTACTTCCACCCCTCCCACCAGTTGTGTAGTCTCAGATATATAAGGAGCCTATTGTTACCTTAACTGGGAAAGTGAGGATAGGCAGATCTTCGTAACTTGTAAAGTTCTTCCAGTTCTATAATTCCATAATTTAAATTATGTCTTAAATTTCTAAAGTAAAAATAACTAAAGTCACATTTTTATAAACATATTCTATGTAATCTACTCTGTTTCTAATTCCCCATTAGTAATTGCTTTCAATTCTCTTCTCAAACATTTCTATTTGGATTTATTTACTAGTAGCGGGTAGGAAGCTCCCATATGAATGAGTTTTAATTAAAATATCTGTGTATCATGCACTGAAAAGACACATTTTAAAGAGAGGTGCAAATAGACTGTCACAATGAAAAAACAAAATTTCCTCTTTGCGGTGGTTAGAAACCGGATTAAAATTAAGCACTATTCTTAAGCCAGCAGTGTATTTCACAAATCACGAGATTGTCATTAGCAATATTCTTATTAAAAATGACACTGTCGACGTTTGCGCTTACAGTGTGGTAAGTACTGCCTCAGCAGGATTAGTCTTATAGCGTGAAGTTTTTAGTGTTGGCTTTGTACTGCGATGTCTTCTGTGACAAACATGTTTCGTTCTCCAATGGCCAAAGTCAGCATGTGCGAATGGGAGCAGCAATGACGATTTTCTGTGTATTTTCTCCTATATTAGTAGACAAATGTTACACTTATTTCCTTTGATTTACTGTTAGTTCCTCTTACTTCTCTCTGCACTCCTTCCCCAACAAAAGACGTGTATATTACACAGGACTATTAATTTGGGGCATTTTCTTAGTCAGTTCACTGTATTCTCTAATTTTAAAAGGCAGTAGTACTTAACCTTTGGCTTGATAAATATGATTCAATTGAGTTAAACTGCTGTTCTTCTGGAACTGAAAAAGCAAAATGCCAATATAAATATGTGGTAATTATCAGCAGAACTGTTCATTTTTAACTATTAAATTTAAACAAAGAGCAATTGCTGTTTGTTCATGCAAAACAAACAGTGCCTGCTTAAGATCTTTTTGATTAATCTGCTTCCCTGTGTGCAGATCCAGGAGAAAACACTGCCTCGGGCTCAGCACGCACATCTATGAAATGGAGAAAGCTTTGCTGTCCCAGTCAATTGTGAGGGTTTTCCCAAGGCAGGGGTTTAGTGGTAAACAACGCAGGATCACCTGGGGGAAGGGAGACCAAATCTTGGGGGACAGGCCAACACATCCAAGGCATGGCAGATACAGTCCAGTTCTAGAATAGGCATCAGGAACAAAACGGATGCTTTGCTGTTGGGGGAGGGTAGATGAATAGGTGGGAAGTGGAGGGATTTACAGAGAAGGAACTGTTATCAGACACAGTGCCAAGTTATACTAGATATTGCACCCAAAACAAGTATAATGAGAAGGAGGAAACTTTTTAAACCAAAACTCTTGGCAGAGGCACTGCTGTGTGAGGGCCAGACACATGTCCCAGGGGCTGTGCTCAGCAGGTTATGTCATCTGGGAGGACACCAAGGGATGAAAGAAGCAGATACAGCCAGGTAGTAGAAGGCTGTGTTGGAGACCCCCATGCTCCCAGAGGCTCCCGACTTGAATAAAAATCCACAGAAAATTACAAAATAATTTATTTGGTTGGATTTCTTGTGGAAACTGGCATAAAGGTAGAGATGGAAATTCAGGACATAATGAAACAAAAGTGAAAGTCTTCCCAGAGGAGTTGAGGGAAGTGAGCTGTGGGAAATTGCAGGGAGGGTCCAGATGGGCACTGGCCTGTGGACAGGAATTTCTACCAGATCTGAGGGGGGCGGAGCCCCAAGTGACCACTAGGTTACACAAGAGAAGTAAAGTGGTAACTGCCTACTATATGTTAGGCACTGGTTATGTCTTTTATTTTGCCAGTGTCACCCAATCAAGGGAGGCCAGGCTGGGCCCCATCCCCTGGGAGTAGGGCTGGGGGGAACAACGTGATGGGCAGATCCCAGCTGCTGGCAGGAGACATTGCCTAAGCTCTGTGGGGAGCCAGGGCTTTGACCAGCAAGGTTAAGGTTGTGTGTGTGTGTGTGAGTGGGTCTCTATGGGTGGGAGGCGTTGGCTAGGACAGAAGAATCCTAGAGACCCAGGCAGCAGAAGCCAGTTAGGCAGCCTAACTGCCAGTGGAGTTATTTATAGGGTTCTCCTTGATGGATTCATGGGCTCACTTAGCAACTCTGTCTCAGACTTGAATATCTCATACCCCAATGGTTCCTTAGATGAGAAAGTTGATATGCAGATTCAATATCTTCTTATTTAATTTTGAGGCAGGGCAGAGTAGACTGCAGATACGAGGGGGTGGTTGAAACCATCTGGAAAAGGGCTAAGACAGGGATAGGAATTGACATCACTCTGAACAGAGTTTGATTTCTGAATGGGGCAATGACACTTGTAAATACTAACTTATTACAGAACAAGTCAAGATAATATATGATCAATTGCTATCATGTGACAAAGACTGGATAAGAACTAAGGCATTGTAGAGCATTGAATCATATATTGAATACACATTGAGAAAATACCATGGGACAAGAACCAGACTAGGTACTGAGGACACAAAGATGAATGACATGATCACTTCCCTCAAGAAGATCCCTGCCTGGTGGAGAAACACATGAGTTAGAGAATAATCAAAACCTAATGTGCTATATCAGATGTAAATACAAAGTCTTCCGGGAGCCAGAGGAGGATACCAAACTCAGCCTGGGAGCCACGGACAGCCTCTCAGAGGAAGAAAGTCACATCAAATGGAATATTGATATACATTTATATGGAGAGAGACAGATAGCTGGGACAGGGAGTCCCAGGTGACCCGATCCTTTTTAAACCAGTAGTTCTCCTTTCAAAGTCCCCCAGAGAAATGTAGGCACAGAAAGTAATGATCAGCTTTGGTCCTAAATCAGTTGAAATGAATGAGTTATGACAGACTATGGGGATTATGCTAGCCAAGTTGCCTGGAACAAAAGTGGCCCCAAAGTCCTTTGCCTCCTCCTGTCCTGTCCTTCACCCCAGCTTCCACCTACCTCAGGCCCCCTCAGGTTGAGGCTGCAGAGCAGTCTCTGAACTCACTGCATTTCTTCAGCAACACATCATGAAACCACAAGGACTGCCCTACATGGTTTCACCTTTTGACCCCTTTACTCAGCCCAGGGAAAATCACCTTTCCTCTCGCAGTGATCAGTGAAATGCCTTTAAAATGACCAATCTTAACAATATTTCTCCATCTTGGGGGAGAGTTTGCAGGGAGGAGGGACAGGGTAGAGAGGAGCCCTGACCTCTCCAGAGAGTCTGAAAGTGCTGTATGAGCTAAGTCTTGAAGCATGAGGAATCCTAGAAAGTAGTATTCTTGGCAGAGGGAACCGTATATCAAGGACATCAGGCACGAGAGATCCTAGCAAGTCTAGGGAATGCCAAGGAATGCAGCACGGCTGGACCCCAGGATGTGAGGAACGATGGTGGGGGACAGCATGAGAGGGGGAATGCTAAGTAGCTGGGGCATGATTCTGTAGAGATTGATGGGCCACCAGAGGATTGAAAGTAGCAGTGACATGATCAGGTGCTTATTGTACAACCATCACTTGCTCATATAAAAAGCCTACTTAAGCCTACTCTGTACTTACTACTATCCAGTCCCAGAACTTCTTATAATGAGGTTCCCATAGTGAGTGATTAACTACACGCTCACTGTAAAGAGTGTCCAGGAGGAATGAGGCTCTAGAGATGTGAAAGCAGCATTATAGCCTTGGGAAAGGAAACTACTGGGCACCTTGGGCTGAAACTCTGGGGTTAAGACCACCAAGCAATTGAGGAGGCATGAGTCCCATTTTAACCTCCCAGACAGTATACTAGGGTGAGGAAGCAGCTCACTGAAAAGAAGAGAAGCAGGGTGAATCTGCTTGGCTCAGGACCTTGAATAAGGAGTCAGTAAGGATGGATAATTTTTGAGAGTAGTTTTGAACAAAGTTATACATAATGACTCTCAATCCTGACCTAAAGAGAGCTTGAGTCAAGATTCTGAGGAAGGGGCGCTGTATTAGTTATGTTATAACTAGTTATAGGTAACTGTAATAGATAACTATTGCTGCATAACAAATTACCCCAAAACTTAGTGACTTAAAACATTGATTATCTCTGTTTGTATGTGTCAGAAATTGGGCATGGCTTAGTTGGGGTCTCTGTTTCACCGTCTTTCACGGGCAGCAATCAAGGTATCAGGTGGGCTTCAGAAATCTCAAGGCTCAATTGAGAGAATAGCCACTTCTGTGTTCATTCAAGTGGTATTGACAGGATTTAGTTTCTTGTGGATTGTTGGCTGGAGGCCACACTGTGCCTTGCAGTGTGAGCCTGTCCATCCGGCAGCTCACAACATGGTGTCTGGCATCTATCAGAGTGAGCGAGAGAGTGAGTAAGAAAGGGCAAGCACATCAGAAATCAGAGTCTTTTTGTAACCTGATCTAGGAAGTGATGTCCCATCACTTTTGCTGTATTCTGTTTGCTAGCAGCTAGTCACTAGGTCCAGTCCAGTCTCAAGGGGAGGGACTACACATGAGTGTGAATAGTTGTGGATCATTAGGAACCATTTTAGACGTTGGTTAGCACAGGCAGTAAAACACAGAAAGAAGAAACCCCATTAAAAATCTTTCACTCTGGGGCAACATGGAAGATGGATCCTGAGGTTGTAGGCAAGGGGGCGCATGAGAGACGGGGTAGAAGGAGACTCTTGCCTTTAGGCATTGGAAACAGTTTGGGGAAGAGGGCAGATTCCAGAAGGTGGAAAAGAAGCTACACTGTCAGGATTTCTCAGGAAATATGTGAGACATCTGCCAGGCAAAGAATTATAAGACTAGAATTCCATTTTGCTGTTAATGACTCATTAATCAGAATTCCTCTGAATCTTTAAAATCTAGGAGTTGAAAAGTCACCCCTGGACACAGGCTTTCCCCACAAGGCTGATATCTTATATATGGCTTCTGATAGTCCCAAACTCCCATCCTTCTGTTTAGTAATCCCAAGATTTTTCTGTCTGTAATATACATCCATCAAATAAAAGGACTGGTTGTCCCTGCTTGTGTTACATGCCCACTACTGGACCAATCATTGTATCCGGGAGGGTGTAGTATCACAATTGTCCTGAGACTCATGCCTACCTGTGGGACTAAGGACTGAAGGCACCTTTTGTAGTCACTAATGTTGTTCACCAAATATTTCCACTTTCCCTCCAGGCACATGGTAGGATTACACTTTCCTGTCTCACTGCAGTAACTTATGGCCTTGTGACTTTTTTCGACCAATAAAAGTGAGCAGAAGTGATGGATGTCACTTAAAAAAATAGCTTTATTGAGATATAATTCATATACCACAAAATCCACCCTGTTAAATTGTACAATTCAGTGGTTTTTAGTGTATTAGCAGAGTTGTGCAATTATCACCACTATCTAATTCCAGAACATTTTCATCACTCCAAAAAGAAATCCCACATCCATTAGCAGTCACTCCCCATTCCCCACCACCCCCATCCTCTGCCCATTGCTAATCTATTTTCTATCTCTATGGATTTGCCTGTTTTGGATGTTTCATATAGTATGTGGTGTTTCGTGACTGGCTTCTTTCACTTAGCATGTTTTTGGGGTTCATCCAAGTTGTAACACGAATCAGTACTTCATTCCTTTTTGTGACTGAATAATATTTCATTGTATAGATTTACCACATTTTGTTTATCTGTTAATCTATTGATGGACACTTTAGTTGTCTCCACTTTTCAGCCATTATGACTAATGCTGCTATGATGTTTACAAGTTTTTGTGTGAACATATGTTTTCACTTCTTTTGTGCATAAACCTAAGAGTGGTATTGCTGGGTCATGTGGTACTCTATGTTTAGCTTTTTGAGGAACTGCTGAATTGTTTTCCAAAGCAGCTGCACCATTTTACATTCCTACCAGCAATATATAACGGTTTCAGTTTCTCCGCCAACACTTCTAATTTTCTGTCTTTTAAGCTTAACTATCCTTGGGGGTACCTCATATTGATTTTGGTTTGCATTTCCCAATGACTAATGATGTTGACCATCTTTTTAATGTGCTTATTGGTCATTTGTACATCTTCTTTGGAGAAATGTCTATTCAAATCCTTTGCCAATTTTTTAATTGGTTTGTCTTTTTTATCGTTGAGTTGTAAGAGTTCTTTACATATTCTGGATACAGGTCCCTTGCCAGATATATGATTTGCAAGGTTTCCCATTCCTTGAGTTGTCTTTTCACTTTCTTGATAACATCCTTTGAAACTCAAAGTTTTTCATTTTAATGAAGTCCAATTTATCTATTTTTTTGCTGTTAGTGTTATATACAAGAAACTGTTGTTTGTGTCATATCTAAGAAACCTGAGGTTATGAAGATTTAGTCCTATGTTGAGTTTTATAATTTTAGCTTTTACATTTAACTTTACATTTTACACTTATATTTTACATTCACCTTTTACATTAATGTCTATGATCCATTTTGAATTAATTTTTTCTATATGGTGTGAGGTAGTAAATATCTAATTGTCCCAACACCATTTGTTGGAAAGACTATTCTTTCCCCACTGAATTTTCTCAGCATCCTTGTCAAAAGTCAATTGACCACAAATGTAAAAATTTAATTCTGGGCTCTCAATTCTACTTCATTGATCTATATGTTTAGCCTTCTGCCAGTACATGTGTGTCACTTCTATGTGAAAGTTTCAAGAGCCAGTGCACGATTTGCCACACTTTATTCCTCTGCTTCTTCATTGGGAGTGTTCCAGATGGGGCTGGGATCAGCCTGGGTTCCAGAGTAAGGATAATGTGGAAAAGAGCTCTGAACCAAAGTACACTGGACATAGTGTGAGTGAGAAATCAACTTTTATTTGAACTTATTAATATCCTGAAGTTGGTTACTAGCCTGTTCTGACAAATTCAGCACTAAAAATGACAACTTCACATAGAGTGAGGGTGGAGTTCCCCAAAAAAAAAACCAGAAGAAGGGAAATGAGAAAGCATGCTGGGTAAGTAAAACTTTAGCTATAATTTTAAAGCCCTAGAGCTATAAGCTAGCCCTAATTGTGTTGTATATTTCTTGACGTAGCCTGGAGAAATCTTGGTTACCTTACTAACATCAACACATATTGATGATTACTATGTCCTGGATACTGGGGTGCTAGGAATTCAGTGTGTAAAATGGCATCTCTACCTCAGCATCTTATATTCTAATTGGGGAGATAGAACGTATACACGAAAAACAAAGAACAATACAAGCTACCATGTAATAAGCGATGCTAGAGAGCCTTAAAGAACAAGAAATAAGGGTGATCTAGGATAGTTAAGGAAGATTTCACTATGTTACGATTTAAGTCATGCCTGCAGGGAAAAGAAGGATTTAGACAATCAAAGAGAAGAAGGAAGATACAGGTGAACAGAAGGGTAGGCAAAGTAGTACCAACTTGCTTGGGAGAAAGATGAATAAATAGATCAGTTTACCTGGAATAGGAAGATCTGTTGAGAAGTAGTTGTAAAAAGAGTGTGGGGGCAAAACTGAAGAAGTCTGTGAATGATGAGTCTAAGTTTTATTCTGTAGGTAGTGGGAAAACATTGAAAACTTTTTTGGAGGAGAAATGATGTTTTTGTGAAATTAATCTTATGGCAGTGACATTAGAAGCAATAAAGGTAGTTCTACTTCATCACCTCTGAAATGACCATAAAAGGTGGCTCTTTAATGTGTCTGATTTACTATAGTTCATCAGTACAGTCCTGTAGAGTTTTGGAAGTGCCAATTAATTCACTGTCATTCTCTAAACTAGAAGCCGTTTAGGCTACTGAAACAGAATGCCATAGACTGGATGGCTTATAAACAACAGAAATTTATCTATCACAGTTCTAGAGGCTGGGAAGTCTAAAATCAAGGTGCCAGAAGATTCAGTGTCTGGTGAGGGCCCAGATCCTGGTTCATAGATGACACCTTCTCACTGTGTTCGCACATGGTGGAAGGGGAGAGGACAATTTCTGGAGTCTTTTCTTTTTTTATATAAGGGCACTGACCCCATTCATAAGGGCTGCATCCTCATCACCTGATCACCTCCCAAAGGCCCCACTTCCAAATACCATCACATTGAAGATTAGGATTCAACACAAGAATTTTGGATAGACACAAACTTTCAGTCTATAGCAATTACCATGTAGTATTGGAGTTTTCTGTATTGGGTAGCATGGTGCCAGTACCTGAACGATAATGTATATCAAATAGTCTAAAAACATACTGAATGTGGGCTTTAAATTTTTGGATCCATCAGGGCCTTTCAAACAGATTCCAGAAAAAAGCAGTAGACTTTAATAGCGAAGGAAATTGAAGACTCAACTCTCTGAGTGTGGCAATCATGAGCCGTTTTGAGTGAGAGTTGGCAAATATTTTCCCAACTGTCAGTTCTAAGAAACATGCAAACAGATTCTGTGTGAGTGAATGCAGCAGTAAACCTGTGTCTCTGTTAAACCACAGAGAAATGAAATAAGCTGATTTTAAATTTCTAAAGGGAAATTAAACCACCTGCTAAGTTGTAGAATTTAATTTGCAAGATGAATACTTGGCAATGTGACACTTCTTTCATAGCTTCATTTGCTGTTTTAATAAAAATGTTCACAATGCTTTGGTTCCATCTGTTAGAGTGAAAACAACTAACTGCTATTCAAACAACAAAAAATACAGCTTTCTAGAAAACTATACCTAGTGCCACCAAAATGTAAAGAGGTATTTATAAATTTTAAACTTCTGCCTCACTTCTAAAAAAATGTTGTAATTGCATTGCATCTTGGACTCAACTTATAAATAATTTATGCAAAAATTTTAAATTTAAATTATTCCCCCACACTCCAAATACAAACAAATGCTTTCAAAGTTATTGTGACTATGTGTCTTACTGCAGCAGGCTACAGATTTTCATTATAACAATTTGTAAGCAAATATTTGGTTATTTTTATAAGCCACAAATCTGGCTGAAGGAGAAAATGATATGTAATAAATAAAAACTGTGCACACCCCAAAGTATGTTTGCTGTTACATTTCCAGATTGAAGATAACAATAAGCTATAGTACAACAGCCTGCCTACTTTGTTGATTGAATTTCCATAGCTTTTTTCCTCAGAATAGATCAAAGTTTTATAACTTTCAGTAAGAGTTATTTCTCAAGCACTAACTCCGCTACTCAACACCGTGTTGGCATGTGGTAGGCACAAACTATGTGTTTGTTGAGTCAAAGAAGTCAAACAGTAGTCAATGTTACATCAAAGAAAGACAATGAGGGAAGAGACATAGAGACGTGAACAAAATGTAGGAAAAAAGAGCGGAAGAAGAGGTTTTCCAACTCTCTGTCCCATAGAATTACCTTGGACGTTATTTTCAGTTTGTCTTGCCTTGAGTTACTGGGTAAAACTGAACTGTTGTGCAAGGAGGAGAACTAAGGCTGACAGTGACACTTTGGGGGTCCATAGAATGTCCTGTTGTCTTCCCCAGGTCATCTCTTCCCATAAGGAAACTGTGTATTTACTTTTCCTGCAGAAAATTAGGGTTATGAGAGTCTCATCTTGTGATTCAATCTTGTGTTTGATTCAAGATATCATGGTCTTGTCTCAGTTCAATGTATATTGAGAATTAGTCTCTTTAAATACTAGTTTTAGATATCTGAACTCCTAGATATCTAAAACTCCTAGGCCTAGGAGTTTTAAAGGTAAAGAAACCGAGACCCATAAAGTTAAGTAACCAGCTAATTATCCATTGAACAGGAAATAGATATAACATTTTCCTTAAGATCATCCTGATTTAAAGTTCAAATAAGAAGGAAATGAACAATAAATAAATTTACTCTTTTATCTAGTCTCTTCATAACAACCACAGTAAAGAAACTTATGTCTCATTGCCAACTTTAAGATGCCCTAGAAGCACCTAAAGGAAAGTTACCTATGCTAACCACAAAGAGAGGTATTAGTTTCCACATATTTGTTGGTGAAGGCTAGACTTGGAGACCAGGATCTAAACACTTACTACTCAGAAAAATTTTGTAATCTGTTTGATCCCAAATCTTATCATCTGAAAAATGGGTATAATAATTACCCTATCTAGTTCACAGGGTATTGATAGAATGAAAATTAAAATAAGAGCATGTGTCCAAAGTGCTTTGTTAATTATACAGTATTAAATTAAAAGTAAGATATCCTAGGGGTCGGCCCGGTGGTGCAGCGGTTTAGTCCGCGCTTGGCAGCCCGGGGTTCGCGAGTTCGGATCCCGGGTGCCCGACGACGCACTGCCTGTCAGCCATGCCGTGGCGGCGTCCCATATAAAGTGGAGGAAGATGGGCACAATGTTAGCCCAGGGCCAGTCTTCCTCAGCAAAAAGAGGAGGATTAGCAACGGATGTTAGCTCAGGGCTGGTCTTCCTCACCAAAAAAAAAAAAAAAAAAGTAAGATATCCTTGGCAGTGTAGTTGTAGTAGTTTTAATATCAATGCTCTGAAGCCTTCCATAGGAAACAACCGCAAATAGCCAGTACAGTAAAATCTCACTCATTAAAAACCATTGATCAAAAAAAGAAACTCACTCAGGATTGATAAAAAGATACTATAGAAGAAAGATAAAAGTGAGTAGCAATATCAATCAAGAACTGAATACTCTCCAAAAAATGATGCCATGGAATAGTTGATATTTTTGGTACTAAGTATTTCATAATAAATATTTTTAAAATGGTAAATGAAACAATTATTTCTGTGAAAAGAAACCACAAAGAAGGACTATATGTAAGAGTGTTGTGAAATAACAGAAAGAAATGAAATATGAGGTGATAGAAGTAAAAAAAAAGTAAAAGAAAAAAGGTAAAGCCATTATAAAAATAAACGTGAACTGTGAGAGAACAAAGGATAATACACATAATGGAAAATTCATGGAGATATAAAGGATTAAAGGAATAGAAATTGGAAAGTTTAGAAAAATTTTTTAAGCAGTTAAAAAGAATTAGAGAGGAAACAATAGAGAGGTCAGGCAAAGAAGATCCAAGGTATACATAATTGGAGTCTTTAAAAAAGACCAGATCAGTGGAAAATAATACAAAAATAATTTCTAAGCTTAAAAAGAAATTTCAGATCAGCCTATTGAAAGACTAAACACTGGATCAAGGAAAATTGACCTGACATTGTCAATAGCAAGATATATCCTACTAAAGTTACTAAGCTAACAATCTTATGTCCACCCAAATTGTCCTTCAAGGCCTTGGAAAACATTTTGAGCACCTAAGAACTCAAGGCATAGAATACTTATGAGCACATATTGAGGAAACTATTGGAGTATAAACTTCATCAACCAAGAATGACTAGGAAAACAGTAGCAAAAGAACTTACAGTGCAAATTAAATGTATTTAACTATAGAACTAAGATTAAAACAAATAAGCAGACTAGGGTGATAGAAAGTAAACCTTGTATGTCCTCACAATTTTGAAATTAAGTAGCTAACAAAATTGGGAGAGTCGGAGGGAGAAAGATGGGGATTGTCTCATCTATAATATCTAGAAGTCAAAGCACATTATTTCAAGTTGATGGTCAAATACTGGAAGTAAAAGAAAATTTAATAAACACTAAGAAATATAATTTTATTGACTCATAATGGGGGACAAAAGAAAACGAAAGGAGAAAATATTCTAATATTATAATTGATCCTAATAGAGAACTAATAGTGTCCAAAGAAATAAAGGTAAGTAGAGAAATAAAAATACAGGCTTTCTTAGACATCAAAAACAAACCAACCAACCAACCCTGCATTCACTCAAAAGTAAAGAAATTACATTGGAAAGACTTTTAAAAACAACCGTCATCAGATAACATAGAACAATATGACAGAACTACGGCCAAACAGATCTATCATATTGATAAATGTAAATGAATTGAACTCACCTATTAAAAGAAAAAATATTTTCAGATTAGAGACCAAAGCAAAACTTAACTTTGTTTTGTATGCAGAAGGCACATCTAAAACTTTTGGAAGAGCTGAAATTAAAGTATGTCTTGAGAGGTCAATATCAGAAAAAGTGGAGCTCAGGATAAAAGGCATTATATAGCAGATGTCCTTTATAATGCCAAAGGGGACAATAAAATAGACAATGAAAATGTAAAAGTTATGAAAATCTATGTACCAATCAAAAGAGCAGTGACATTCATAAAGCACAAATGATAGAATTACAAGGAGAAATGGACAAAAATACACTAATGTAGAAGAGTAGGGTCTTAAAAGACCTGAAAAACATTATTAAAAGAAATTCAATTCAGAGGCCAGTCCCGTGGTGTAGCAGTTAAATTCACGCACTCCAATTCGGTGGTCCGGGGTTTCGCAGGTTAGGATGGGGGCTCGGACAGAGGCACTGCTTGTCAAGCCACGCTGTGGCAGCGTCCCAAATAAAGTAGAGGAAGTTGGGCGTGGATGTTAGCCCAGGATCAGTCTTCCTCAAGAAAAAAGAAAAAAAGAGGAGGATTGGCAGTGGATGTTAGTTCAGGGCTAGTCTTTCTCGCAAAACAAACAAACAAACAAAAGAAGTCCAATTCATGCATGTTGAACTCTTTTCCTGAAAATATAAATTTTTCATGGGTATATTTTCAAATACCCATGGAGTAGTTATGAAAATTGATTATAATTGGACCATAGAGTAATCCTCAATCAATATATTTGATTACAATAAAATAAAACTAGAAAAAAATCAGAAATAAAAGTTTCTTTCATTTGATAATTTAAGAATTCTTAAACAACCTGGGTCATGGGTCAAAGAAGAGCTATAAGCTGAAATTGCAGAATTTTAAAAATATAATGATAATGGTAATGAAAACACTATATAACAGTTCTCAAAAAATGTCATTGCCCAAAGTATTTATGTTACTTAAAAAAGAAGGAATAAAAATAAACGAATTATGGGGCCGCCCGGTGGTGCAGCAGTTTAGTTCGCGCTTGGCAACCCGGGGTTCGCGAGGTCGGATCCCGGGCGCCCGCCGACGCACTGCCTGTCAGCCATGCCGTGGTGGTGTCCCATATAAAAAGTAGAGGAAGATGGGCACGGATGTTAGCCCAGGGCCAGTCTTCCTCAGCAAAAAGGGAAGGATTGGCAACAGATGTTAGCTCAGGGCTGGTCTTCCCCACAAAAAAAATAAAATAAAAAATAAACGAATTAAGCTATCAGCTTATTTGAAAAAGAAAAACAAAATAAAGGGAAAGTGAAGGAAGAATTAATGAAGAATTAATGAATATAAAATCAGAATTAAGGAATTTTAAAAATAGAAAAAAAGAACTGATAACTAAATCCAGAATCTGAGTCTTTGAAGAAGAAAATAGAGTACATAAACTAGTTAACTTAATCATGGAAAAACACAGGGAAAGTGTAACTACAAAGATTACATATATAGAGACAGTAGGAAAGTAACTCCAGAAAGGAGGACATTCAAAGAATTCTGAGATTACTCTGCTTAACTCTATGCAAATAGATTGAAAAACCTGGGTGAGATGAATAAATTACCATAAGAAAGATAGAATATGTAAACAGACCAATTTCCAAGAAGAAATAGCAGTTGTCAAAGCATGATCTTCTAAAAACATTACTAGGCCCAGGCAATTTTACAGGAATTTCATAAAACCTTTTAAAAACGTAACTCCAATGCTATTGGAACTATTCCAAGAATGGAAAAAAATTAAAATTCTAAACCTACTTTTTCATAAGTTTGCAAGGCCTATATGAAGAAAACATTCAGAGACAAAGGAAGGACACATTTAGAATACTTGAATTAATGGAAAGACATACTATATGTTTGATTAGTTTCCTCTAAGTTAATTTGTTAATTTAATGTGGTCCGGATAAAAATACAACAGATTTATTTCTACCTAGACAAGTTGTTGCTAAAATTAGAAAGCAAGAATAAAACATGAAAATTCTTTTTTGTGTGTTTGAGGAAGACCAGCCCTGAGCTAACATCTGTTGCCAATCCTCCTCTTTTTGCTGAGGAAGACTGGCCCTGGGCTAACATCTGTGCCCATCTTCCTCTACTTTATATGGGATGACACCACTGCATGGCTGACGAGCAATGCGTCGGCGGGCGCCCGGGATCCTAACTGGCGAACCCCCGGCTGCCAAGCGCGAACTAAACTGCTGCGCCACCCGGCCAGCCCCAAAACATGAAAATTCTTAAAAAATAATAATAATGAGGGAGAACTAGCCCTACCAGATATTAAAATATTGCAAGACCTCCAGACAAACCAATAGATCAGAATCAAAATTCTGGAATAGAGCGAAAAACACTCTGAGATGCATACTGTGAATTAGCATATGATAAATGTGGCATCTGAGACCTCTTGAGAAAAGGAGTATTCAACGAATTGTGATGAAAACTTTGGGGTGCTTTCTAGAAAAAAAAATTAAGTGAGATACTTCAGACCTTGTGGTAGGCAGAGTTTTAAGATGACCCCCAAGATTCCTGCCCCTCAGTGTACACTTCCTGTATAATCCCCTGCACTTGACTATAGACAGAACCTGTGGATATGATGGGTGTCACTGCTGCAGTAGAGTAGATTAGATTAAGGTCTCTAATTGGTCAGCTTTAAATTAATCAAAAGCTGGGTGGGCCTAATCAATTGAACCCTTTAATAGAGGTCTTAAAGAAGCAAACCTCACAGTCATGAGAGGGCCTGGAAGTGGCCACATACCAAGGAACTGCAGGGACCTCTCAGACTTGAGTGACCCTCAGCTAATAGCAAGAAAGAAGGTCCTAGGTCCTCCAATTACAAGATGGTGAACTCTACCAACAACCATGTAACCTTGAAAGAGAACCTCAAACTCTAGAAGGATCACAGTCTGACTAACACCTAATTTCACCCTTGTGAGACCCTGAGCAGAGAAGCCAGCTACGCCATACTTGGCCTCCTGGACCCATAGAAACTGTGAGATAATAAATGTATGTTGTATCAAGCCACTGAGTTGTAGTATTTGTTACACAGCAAGAGATAACAAATACACCCCTAAAAACCTAAATTCCTGAAGCATGAGAGAATTAAACATAAAAACTGAAACTATTAAGTAGGATAAGGCAGGAATATATGTGGATGCCAATAATTTAATCAATAACATTTTAAGGAGGTTGTTGTCATTGAGTTGTTTTCCATGGAAATATTGAATTTTCTAGCCTAAAGTTACCAGAAATGAAAGTTCCTGACAATTTAGAAAATAGCAATGAGAACAGCCAAGGGAAAAAAATCTATGGGATATAACCAAAGCTATATTTTAAATGCATTATGTACATAGCTAAAAATTGGGGGAAAAAACCCTGAAGAATTAAACAAAAAGAAAGCAGGAAGAATTAATTAATAAATCTATAAGGAAAAAGAAATTAAATTAAAAACAGGAGCAATAAAATAGACAACACAAGAATGGAATTAATATACAAAATCTTTAAAAGACCATTAAGATAGACAAACATTGTAAAAGCCTGACCATTGAAAAAGGAGAGTAAAGAAAAATATACATCATTAATAAAGAAAGGCTATGACCACATATTCAGAGAAAAATCTTTAAATAATGTTAGAACTCTTAAGTACAGCTAACCAATTAGACAACATAATGAGAAAAGAAATCCCATTCAAAATAGTAATAAAAAATATGTAAATTACTTGGGAATAAGCTTAATAAGAATGGGAAGAAGAAAAACATAGTTCTTTAAAAAAGACTTCAGGGGCTGGCTGGGTGGTGTAGAGGTTAAGTTCGCATGCTCCGCTTCAGAGGCCTGGGGTTTGCAGCTTCAGATCCCGGGCGCTGACCTACACACGGCTTATCGAGCCATGCTGTGGTGAGTCCCATAGAAAGTAGAGGAAGATGGGCACAGATGTTAGTTAGCCCAGGGCCAATCTTCCTCAGCAGAAAGAGGAGGATTGGCTGCGGATGGTAGCTCAGGGCTGGTCTTCCTCACACACACACAAAAGACTTGAAAAATGAGAGAGATGCTGTGCTCCTGAATGGAAAGATTGTATATTATAAATGTGGCAATTCTATAATTTAATCTATACATTCAATCAATTTCAACCAAAATTCCATTTAAAGTTGAAAGGCTAGATTAAGAAATAAAAAAGTTTATAGAAACAGAAAAGAAATGGGGAGTTACCCTACCGTATATTAAATAGATATATATAAGGATAGCAATACTAATGTTAATAACAATAGTAATGAAGTCTACCATGTGCCAGGACTCATGCTGGGTATTTCACAATTATCTCATCTTACTCTTGCCACAACTCCTTGAGGTAGATAGTATTATTATACCATTTTTGCAGATGAAGAGATTGAGCTTTAGAAGCATTAAACAACACGTAAATAAGAGGATCAACCTGGTTTTAACCCAGGCTGTCTGAACTCAAGGCCATCCTTTTAACCACCTCCCATACTGGCTCAAGCTCACATTGCTGGCAAAAGGATGCACTTATGAATTAACTGGTATTGGGACAATTGGCTTATCATTTGGAAGAGAATAAAGTTGAATCCTTACCTCCCACCTGATAGCAAAGCAAATTTCAGAGGAATTAAATGAAACAATTTGCAAAAAAAATATACTGGAGAACAATAGATCAATATTCATATAATTTTAGGGAAGGAAAAATATTTCTAGGCATAACACTAAAGACAGTAATATAAAATTTTAAATATCTATACAATAATAAATAAAAAATGTTGAATTCATTAACAAATTTGAAGTACCAACAACAAAATAAGAAAAAAATTGCAATTTGATAGACAAAAGGTAGTATCTTAATGTGTAAAAAGCCTTTCAAATCAATAAGTAAAAGATAAAGACCTCAGTTTTGTAAACTTAGGTGCTTCTTAGAAACAGCTTAATAAATTTATTATGGGAGCAAGGTTGATGACTTGGTGTGGAAGTATAGCGAGCTGTTGTGAAATTTATGGAGGTTTATGGGTTGGCAGGGGATTTAAAGGGATTTAAAACTATTCAGAGAAGCTCTGGGGAGCATAATTACTCCTTTGATTGGTCGTTAAATAGATGTTTATCAAGTCTGTACCCTGTACTAGGCGCTAGGGGCACAGAGGTGAGCAAGACACGCATCATAGGTTCCAACTGTGGGAAACTGTAAATTAAGGGGAGAGAGACAGAGACAGAGAAACAGAGAGGGAGAGAGAAAAGCTATGCCAAAAGTTAAAACAGTATGGGGTGACTATCTGATGATGACTGGTCATGGAAAATTCCTCTGAGGAGGTGAAATTTAAACTGAATCTGAATGACAAGAAGCCAGATGATGCTGTGGCAAGAAGTGATTGTACGTAGTGGGGTGACCAGTTGGGAAGGTACTGCAGTGGTCTAGGTAAGAGATGATGGTGTCTTGGACTAGAGTGGTAATAATGGAGACAGAGAGAAATGAGTGGACATGGAGTATGTTTTGGAAGTAGATTGACACATCTTGTTGAGGGGTGTCCCTGGAAGCTGATGGAATGAGAGGAAATAAGGATAATGCCTATATTTTTGATGCTACCAACTAGGTTTGGGTTGATGTTGGTATTATTTAGTCAGGTGGAAAAAAACTGAGAGGGAAGCAGATAGTTTAGTTTGAGGGATGGGTAGAATGTAAGAATCACATATTATGCTCCATCGTGGTAGGTCTGAGGTTCCAAAGACATCTAAGAGGGATGACAAATAGGCAAAAGTGAGAGGATGGACTCAGGGACACAGAGATTTGGGTTCCATTATCATTTAGATGGTATTTAACCCTAGGGTCTAGATGAAAACCTCTGGAGCAAGAGTGTAGATAGAAAAGAGAAAAGTGCCCAAGAAGGAATCTTAATGTACTCAACATTTACAGCAGCTGAGAAGGAAGAGCCAGCCAAGAAGCCTTAGAAGAAATGGCCAGTGGAGTAGGAGAAAATCAAGAAAGCATGGTGTCATAGAAGCCAAGAGAAAAGTTTCCAAGAGCATAAAGTTTTCAACTGGTAGACAAAGCGGTCAACTGCTTTGAATGCTGCTGAGAGGTCAAGTAAGAGAAGAAAAGTGACAACTAGCTTTGGTGACTTGAAGTTATTGGTGCTCTTGACAAGGGTAGTTTCAGGGCAGTGGAGGGAACTGAAGCCCAGCCCAAAGTTCACTTTCTCTCAGTTTCTTCATCATGAAGGAAGGAAACGTCAGCTCCTGGAGAAGGTTTCGATGGGCTCTTCTTGAGTCACTTGCCCATCTCCTGGAATCACTGTAGCAGGTAGGTGAGGTGGCATAAATAGCCCAGCTCATGCCCAGATCCATCACTGGGTCCAGGGAAGTCAATTCATCGAGCAGAAGGGGGTCCATAGCAAGGTACCTCCCTGTACCCCAACACACAAAAGTACAAACCTTTCTCTATTTCTAAAGCAAGTCAAGAGAAGCAAAAGTTTGGGTAATATTTAACTAAAACCAAGGCCAAGGGTCAATCTCAGCCTTACTTATACTCTGTAAATGATAACACAGTAAGTATTAAGTACTTAACCTTCTTGATTTATCATCTCCTTGTAAGTTTAAGAATAGTTTTTCTCCCATTATCTTTAGTATAGAGTCAACTTAATTTGATTTACTGATCATATCATAAGATTATCTAATTCTTATTTTGGGGTATCATCCTTTAATATATTGTGAACCATGTGTTTAAGTGTAGAGAACTGTGAAGTGAAGATCATGGGGTGATTAATTTGAGCACGGTAAGTACAAGTTAAGTTTTAACAGTCCTATGGCATATACAACTATTTCTCTGAATTATCTCTTAAAGCTTAATCATAACATATTTACCTGCTTTTAAATGAGTTAAGACCAGAAACTTTTTCAATTTTGTTTTAAAAATTAGGTAAATATGTTTGAGAAGTCAAGACAGTGAAATAGAATGATTATATTAGTCAGACTATATGAAATTTAGCTCTTCATGTTTGCATGTTACAAATGTTAATTCTGTTTTACCAATGAATTGAAATTCTACTTAATACTCTCTTCTTTCTATTTTTAATTTCTAAGAGAAGATATACTTAAGTAATTACTAGTAAATTGCTCTAAACTGAACACAATGTTTGGAACATTTATTGCTTATATTCACAAAACTCTTGGTAAAGAAAGTTAAAACTAAGATGTGTCAAATAGGTTCTTATAAATGTTTCACAATCCATTACTGGGCTCAAGAACCAAAAGACAGTGGGGAGAAGGAAGGAATGAAAGGACATAGAAAGTTAAATAAGCTATCAGGATTATTTTATTGTTTTATAAAACCAGGTGATGGAACAGGAGTTCTAATTCCCCATGTACTGATTATTGTATGGACATTAAGGCCATTGTGGGCCTCAATTATTCTCATACAGTAGGTCTGAATGGGAAGTCTACTTGCCTTCTGTAGGTGACTGAGTTGCAGCTAAAGGATGAAATCACGAATTGGGCAAACCATGATGGCCATCCTAGTTGTTTGGGAAAAGCCTAACAACTCTGTCCTCACCTACAGGTGCAGGTACAGGCTTTCTTCTTACCCACAGGTTCTCTCCACTGTGCACTCTATTGCATTGTGGCCACTCTGCATGCTCTCCCTCCAGAAACACTCCCTCATCCTTCATGGCCTCATGACCTATTAATTTACCTTCTGCTCTTTCTTTCTGCTCAGCTCTATAGATCTGGATCAACTCACCTGGGCCTCAGACCTTGATTCACACCCAGCTTAGGTCAATAAATATTTGTTTAATCAAATTTAATTTCAATAATGAGTTTTCACTTCTAAGATAATTATTTAGTGTTTACACATTTGTTGTTGATATAATTAATTTTGTTGATTGTTTCCTCCTGTTATAATAACCTTTAATTTTGTGGATAAACCTCTTGCTTATAGTAAAATATTTATTTATTGTGTTGTATTATCTTTAGATTTTATTATTATCCATATATCTGTTCTCTGATTTACAATATTCAAAGAACTGGAAACACAGCATTTGTATTAGTTTCCTATTGCTTCTGCAACAATACACCACAAACTTAGTAGCTTAAAACAACACAAATTTATTTTCTTACAGTTCTAGTGGTCAGAAGTCTGAAATGAGTCTCACAGGGCTAAAATCAAGGTGTTGGCAAGATTGCATTTCTTCTGGAGGCTCTAGGGGAGAATCTTTTTCCAGCTTCTAGAGACTGACTGTATTCCTTGGCTTGTGGCTGCATCACTCTTTCCTCTGCTTTTGTCCTCACATCTTCTCTGACTATCCTGCCTTCCTCATATAAGGACCCTTGTGATTACATTGGGTCCACCCACATAATCCAGGACAAACTTTCATCTCAAGATCCTTAATGTAATCACATCTGCAAAGTCGCTTTCGCCATGTAAGGAAACGTATTCACAGGTTCTGGGGATTAGGACATGGACATCTTTGGGAAGGACTTTATTCAGCCTACCACAAAATTCATTACTGTTACACCAGACAAGCAAAGAAATATATAAAATTAAGACTAGATTCTAAAATGTTAATTAAACTTTAATCCCAAAAGACTGGGGTTGCATAGAAATAAAAATTATTAAGGTATTTAGTAATGAGATTATGTGAAGTCTAGAGTTAATATAATAATTAACAAAATTCAAGTTTAAGGAAAACCATAAATGCCATCCGTTTGGAGCCAAGGTCTATCTAATCCGGTAACCACACAGGGATAACGTGTGTGCGACTTTAGCTTTCTATAGTATCAAACTGGATACCCAAACATACTCTTCAAGCCCTGGTCATTTTAAACTTTTAGTCATTTCTTTTTGTAAGTACATACATAGTAAAAAAAAAAAAAAAAAAAAAGTCTAAAGGGTATATAGTGAAGAATCAGTCTCTAATCCTCTCTGCCTTCTAGTCACTCAGCTTCTTTCAGCGGCAACCAAGTCACTAATTTTCTATTTATTCTTTCAGAAATTACTCTCTATTTTAGTTGCTTCTCTCTAGAATCATCAAGGCATTAGGAAGTCATTTCTAATACTTTTTATTCATAAAACTATTCCAAACTAATTAGGTAGCCATTAGAAACAATTTCTATTAATACTTGAGACCCCCTTTTCACAATTTTTGGTGTTTACTATCTAACGAGGTATGTACTGCCTGATAATCTGCAGTGTGTCCTTTGGTATTTAGGTCCTTGATCACACTTTAATTTTCTTTATCCCCCAAAAGGAGTAACTGTCATGTGAATATCAAAGCATGATCTCTAGGGCCAGCCCCTCAGCTTAAAGTTTGCCATTTCCAGTTCCAAGTTGTTTGACTTTGTTAGTTAGTTGACTAACTAGTTGACCTCTTTTGTTTTGCTTTCTTCATGTTTAAACTGGGCGGAATAATAGTACCTATTTCTTAGGGTTATTATTAGAGTTGAGTTAAATACTTCATAAGGCATCTGCCATTTACTAATGAACAATTGTATTTATGAAGAACTCTCATAGATGTGCAAGGATTATCTTCTTGCATTTGCTATTTACCTTAGTTGCTAGTGATTACTGTTATTCTACTTTTAACCAATTTGCCCAATATGGAGAAAGATTACTGGCCTATAATTCTCAAAGTTAGTACTGAAATCTTCCTTATGGAGAGTAACAACTAACGTTCATTGAGCATTTATCGTATTCTAGGCTCTCTGCTAATGTGCTCTTGTTGCATTAACTTTTTTGAGGTTCCCCCAAACCTGTGAAGTAGGTAGCATTATTGTCATCATCCTCATTTCAAGGGTGAAGATTAGAGTGTTTGAATAAAGATTAGAGAGTTTGAATAACTTGCCCAGCTAGTTAGGAACAGAGCAGGCTTTGAACCCAGGCAGTCTTAGTCTAGTGCCCATTCACTTAATAACCAAGTTATCCTGCCTCCACAGGCCTTCACTCCCTTATTTTTTCTTTCTTTATTTTCAGTAAAAACATGGCATTTATTGAATGCCTATTATGTGCCAGGTACTCTCATAGGCAGTGGGTGTACAAAGATAATAAGGCAGTGTGCCTACCCTCAGGCTCACAGTGTCTAACAGCAACAAGTTACAGATTCTGGACTACCATAACTTAACCACTACTAACTTGAGGCTAGTTGCCCATATTTCATATGGTACAAGCTACCTTTCTCTTTCAAAGGACAATATGGAAATGAGAGCTTCCCTCATGTCTTTCTCTGACTGAAGCAAACAACTGATTTATTCTCTCTCTATTCTCCTCTGTACACGTTTTACACTGCGGTTGTTAAGTGTCTGTCTAGCAAGATTCCTACCTTTCAACATTTAAAAAAATCATTGATATTTTACATTTTTATTACTGTTTTAAAATTAAAATTTTTATTTTGAGATAGTTGTAGATTTACATACAGTTGTAAGAAGTAATATACAGAGATCCTATGTACCCTCTACCCAGTTTCTCCAACGGTAACATCTTGCAAAGAAATAGTACAATATCACAACAAGGATATTAACATAATAGCATTGACCAATCCATTGATTTATTCCGATTTCCCATTTTGCTGGTACTCCTGTGTTTGTGTGTGTGTGTTTCTACATATCATTGAGATATTAATTCAAAGTTAGTCCTGGGTATTTTTTCCTCACATAATTTTGTTTTCACCTTCTCTTCCCCTTGAGAAATCTTTATATTTTTAAAGAAATGCTCTATCCCTTTCTGTGATAGCGTCATTGACATTGCATTGTTTTAGACATTGCAATCAACCATGAAGAATTTTTTCTTCCAGAATTCTGGTCTTTTTAATTCATGCCACACATTTTCTTGAGCTTCCAGTGAGTTATTTTTAAATTATCTGCAGAGAGCCTGTGGCTTATTTCCTTTAAATTAATCCATGACATTTTCCCTAATAAATGCACTTATTTTACTATATTTGTAAAATGAAGTAAATGTGGTATAGCTTTTTGGGTTTTCCCCTGAGTTGAATCATATTGTGATAATTCGTATATTAGTGCTCCACTTTTAGATTTTCTACAGATAGACCTTTCTACTCTTACTTCCAAATCTAATATAATTTATTGTTTCTGGGTGCTAACATTACGTATTCTAAAAATCAGAGAATTAGGTAATTTATCCTATGTAAAAGCTTATCCTAAAAATCTTATCCACATTAGGTATTGTCAACCTAAGTGTTTTATAGCACTACAATCTTTCTGAGTTCTCTATAGTTTGTGGCTTGGCCTATATCCTATTGGTTTTTCTCTTTCTACCCAGCTTTTGAGATGAAAATGAAAGAAAAATTATCACCCTGAATTCCAATTCAATGCAATATAATAATTATGTTACTTTGCATTCTAGTCTCCCATTTTGTTTTTAGAATCTATTACTTATTATGTATGTAGTGTTAGCTCTACCATCTGATATAAAATGATAGGAACTCCAGATCTCATTTTTTTTTATCTTTTTCTTTTTTGGTTTATAACATTGTGTAAATTTCAGGTGTACATTAATCAGATTTCAGTTTCCGTATAGACTGCATCATGTTCACCACCAATAGTCTGGTTTTTAATCTGTCACCATATACATGTGACCCTTTACCCCTTTTGCCCTCCCTGCACTCCCTTCCCCTCTGGTAACCGCTAATCTGTTCTCCTTATCCATGTGTTTCTTTATCTTCCACATGTGAGTGAAATCATGCGGTATTTGTCTTTCTCTGGCTTATTTCACTTAGCATAATACCCTCAAGCTCTATCCATGTTGTCGCAAATAGCATGATTTTGTCCATTTTTATGGCTGAGTAGTATTCCATTCCACATATATACCACATCTTCTCTATTCCTTTAGCTGTTGATGGGCACTTGTGTTGCTTCCACATCTTGGCTGTTGTGAATAATGCTGCAGTGAACATAGGGATGCATAAATCTCTTTAAATTGTTGATTTCAGGTTCTTTGGATAAATACCCAATAGTGGGATAGCTGGATCGTATGGTATTTCTATTTTTAATTTGTTGAGAAATCTCCATACTGTTTTCCATAGTTGCTGCACCAGTTTGCATTCCCACCAGCAGTGTATGAGAGGAACCCCAGATCTCTTGATTCCACAAACAAAAACTTACTGCTGCACAGAGTCACAGGGACATCAAGATCACATAACATGGTACACACCTGGCAGAGACTACAAACTGGTGGCCCATAAACCATAACCAGTTTGCAGATATTTTTTGCTTGGCCTGCATGGTCTCAGCCAACGTGGTGTTTTTTAAGTTTTGATTAATTGACAAAACTTTAAAAATCAGGAAATTTCACATAAAAATTTCCAATTTCCTTTGAAAAATTAGGATGCTTGGCAGCGATCAGCTGGAGTAGAGGGGCAGCTGCCCACTTTGGATAGGGCAGGCACTTCAGTTTGCCACAGCTCCTGTCCCCCAACTGTGAAGGTGAGCAGCACTGATCACTTATCACGGCACTCATGCCATTGTTTTCCTTAGGCCTGGCCTGCCTGGCTCAGTCATGTTACCTGCCTGACACCCACAGGGGACATAATACACAAGTCTGATGCCTGAGCTTTGGTCAAAACCCCTATCTGGCTGCCTGCTTGGTGCAGTGGTTGGACATGAGATCCATGGGAATTCCCTCAGATTAACACCAGAGGTAAGTTGTGGGCCTGCTCCTTGGTCTACTTTGGCTGGCTTAAACCACTGACTCTGATGACCTGAAACTTCACCTGTGAAGCTTGGCAGAAAAAAAGAGAGATTTCTCTTTAAAGGACGAGAGGAGCTTGCACGTTGTCTTTCCCTGCACCCCCCAACCCTGCCCTCCACTAGACCTTCCACAGTTAAGGCATCGTCAATAAGAATTCTGCTGGTAAACAGCCCTCTGTTTGCTCTCAGATATCTCAGTATCCCAAAGGACTACACTGTTTAAATTGGGGTGTGGTGGGGTTCCCACAGAGGAAATACCCTCAGGCTCTACCTTGACATACTAGTCACAGTGAGGGGAAGAGAGTGGAGAAGCCAGCCCACTGGCATAGGAAGGGAGGATGATCGTCTCGTTTGTATTCTATTGACTATATCTTTGCAGTGTCCACTAAAATATCTTCTCCTGATATCAAAACCTAAATTGTTTGTACTTGGGACTCCATTTTGCCCTTGACTCTTTTCACTAGTCAGAGTGAATGGGGTTAGGGAAGAGCTCTTGTTCCTCGTAGAAGTTAGCAAGACTTCAGGCCATTAAAATTCCCGAGTGTCAATTACTGTTCTCCACTTTGCATTGCTTGTGTATGCATGGCTTTCAAACCTTAGGCTTTTGGCCCATTAACTACTGCAAACTTTGATTTTTGAACTGTCCTCAGGGTTTTGGGAACCGTTTGTTAGTCTTACTATTTTGATACCCCCTAGGGAAAATATCCAACCTGCTATGGAACAGGATCATTAACTGAAGCATCCACTATGAGAAGGAAAGTGCATAATGTTATAAATGAAGTCACTCCAGGAAATAATACAGATGTATTCTTTTCAGTGAATTCTATGCAAACACCCAGTCAAGCTGAGACTTCCCTGATTATGTACAGGGAATGTATTTCAGAAAATCACCAGCTGGGTTTTTCAGTGGTTTAAAAGCTGCTGTGCTGTAGCATTCCAGAATAAAATAAGTAAATACCACCTACCAACCAGTCAAGTTTTTTGATGCAACATCCCTTCACTTCAGAGCTTATAATGAAATTGATTTTCAGCTCTTTTTTACTTCAATTTGCAAGCCCCATGAATAACTACCCTAAAATAATTTCAACTTAGGAATGTTCAGGAACTGGTGAGAAATTGATAGCAACTGTTTTATGCTTAGCCAAAAGATACTGAATAAAAATGTAAAGGAAAAACTTGCTGTGTTTAGATGAGAACAACCATATGATAAGGAGGCAAAAAGCCAGAACATGATTTTCCATGATAACCAAGTAATTTAAAACTTTCTTTAATTTTTAGTGGGATTGAACCCTCAAACAAACGAGATTTCATTGCCTGGGGAATTGCCAGAGGCTGTAAATCAGATTTTAATGTGTTTATTCCTAGAATGTCATTCATTGATTGTGACTATTTGATGAGATAGTTATTTTGATGAGAGATTTTTAAAAATTCAGCAAGTCATCTAGATATTTGGAAACTCCTGGATAATAGACAGAATTTTTTACTTTGCATTCAAATAGATAGAATTGTGCTGATATTTATTTTGAAGGTATGTGTGGATCCAGGTTTTGTGTATCCTGAAGCTTTCACAATTTGGGGGAGGGGTTAGGAAAAAGAATACAAGATTGTAAATATAAAATTTGGTAATAAAGTGAATATTAGAAAGAAAGTAGAAATCACAACAAATTACAAATCTCAAAAGCCTGAAATACCACCAAGATCACAAAATCCAGAAAATTAACAAAATTCTTTTCATTGATGAACTTACTGATACATCGCTATAAGACTTTGTTACTTATACTTTTTAGCTGCATACTCATTACTTATCTCTTCATATGACAATAATTTCAGAATATAATTTTTTTATCCAGAGAATAGAAAGATAATGCAGCCTTTCCTCCAGCATAGTTAATTTAAAATTATTTATTCTTACTGAAAGTTTAGAAAAGTTTCAGCTTCACAACTCTCTGTTAAATGTCCATGTACAAATTTAATATTGTTGCTAAATTTGGGAAAACCTCTATCAAGTTTCTTTCGTACATGAACTATTGGATTTCAGGACATTTCAAGATCTCTTAGGGAGTGACTGATCTAATTGCACTCATTAACCAATTTGTTACTGATGCCCTTGTATCATGATGCTGGGTGGGTCTGCACGGTAGGGTGAAGGAAGATTCCTGAAAGTCATTCCTACACTGGGACAGCTAGCAATAAGAACTAGCCCATGGCCAGTCTTCCTCAGCAAAAAGGGGAGGATTGGCGACGGATGTTAGCTCAGGGCTGGTCTTCCCCACAAAAAAAAAAAAAAAAAAAAGAACTATCGAGGGAAGTCCCTACAAACTACATAAATGTTTGTCACCAAACCCAAACTAAATGTATCCCCAACTCAGTTCCCCTTAGGCAAATCCCCAAAATGCCTGCAAAGTACAATTCCAGTGCAAAGTAGAAAGAGACATTGGTTTTAACTGAATGTGATTAAAATATCCTTCTGCAAATTTTACAAAACAGGCAAAATAAATCCACTTCTATCTCAAGGAGAAGGAACTTGAAACTAGAGCACTAGATGTAGCATTTTACCTACTTAATTTTGTCTATTTTCTGAGAGGTGCCCTCTGACCTCTGAATGAGTATGGTCTAGCCCTGGCATACCAGATTAAGAACAAATGTTCTCTGGATTTCTGTATCCTATTCAGTGCCAACATGTTTTTCTTAAGATATAAATTTGATGCCTAATCTCCTCTGTTCGAACTATAGCCTTTCTGAGACCAACAACTGAGTTCTGATAGTTCAAGAAACAACCTGGGAATTTATCTGACCCTGATGTAGTGGTGGGAACAAAGCATTCCTTATGAATATAAGAATGGGAAGATGGAGATGTTAAAGAAACATATTGTTTAGGAAAGAGAAAAAGAAAATGTAACATCTTTATTCAATAAAATATCAAATATATTATTTTATGCTATAGATCATTAAATGTAAGAAACAGAAATATTAATTTTATGTGTGGGTTACAATTTACCTGTATCAAATGATACTTAATTGTCTTATGTAAGTAAAGGTTTGTCATAATCAAAATCCCATGCTCTTTCAAGACATATTTAGTTTAACTTATGCCTTGAAAAGAAGTCACCAGAATTGTTGCAATAATTTGGCAAAGTGGGAATTTCCAGTACAATTTTGATTTTAAGGTTACCAAAAGTTCAGCTTGTTCCAAAATATTTCTATATGCCATGGCAAAAAGGGATATTTCACTAGAGCATGCCCTCCTCCTATTATGATAACATAAATTATTTAATTATATGAGCTATTTATCATCTTGATTTCCGTAGAGACAAGAAATCTGACAGGTCTGAGGGTCAATAAAATTGAATAGAACACAGCAGAGACAAGATCTTGATGGCAGCAGAATTTTTGATCATAGATGACAGGGCTGGGGCAATGTCACAGAAACCAGCTACTGTAGAAATCTCAATTTTTCAATTTAATTTAGTGAACATAAAATATGCAAGTGTTTGTTTTATGCATTACTTTTCCGAGTTTTTGAAAAGGTAGCAGATAGGGAATAAAGTAATCAGTATTCTGTCTTTCCTAAATGTGATTTGATTTTTTTTGAAATAGTAGAATTCCGTTTAATTAAAGAAGTAAATTGTGGCTAAGGCAATCTGAGGAAGCCTAATATTAAAAAAGAAAACTTTTATAATTTAGTGTAAATTTTTCCTCTAATTTGAAATAAACTAAGGGAAGTACTTGAAGTGGTTTTAAGAGGTAGAAAATCTAATCCAAACTGGCTAAAGAATTTATTGGCTCGTGTAACCTTATTTCCTCAGGTTTAACTTGATCCAGGGGCTAAAATAAATCAACTTACCTCTTCAATCTTGCTGTCCATCGGGGGGCATAATTTTAAGGACCTAAATGGTGGCTTCTGGATCTCCAGGCTTATATCTTCTAAGATTCATGTCCATGAGAAAAGAGGAAGTAATGCTTGCTAGTAACTCCAGCAAAAATCCTAGATTTCATTCCTACCGGACCAACTGGGGTCACATGCCCATCATAGATCAAATTACTCCCTAGAGGAAAGCAGTGGTCTGATTGGCCAGGTCTAACTCATATACTTTTCCCTGAAACAAAAGATGAAATTGCACCTCACTGCATGGATAAGAGTGGAAGAGAAATGGGGACCCCAAAGAAATCCAAATACAATACTGTTAGCAAAAGAGGGAGAATGACTGTTAGAGAAAATCAAGTGGAGTCTACCCTTTGGCAACCCAACACCAATACACATCTTTCTTTATATATATAAACTTCCAAACGTGTCTTAACCTGGCAGAAAATGACACACACTTCTATGTGAACTCCTGCCCTTCCAAAGGGAGACAACTCAACTGTTTGGTCTAATTACTGCATCTAACTCTAAATTTAAGATATCTGGATGATGCATGTTTTCAAATAGGTCTGGATATAATTCTCATGATCTGAGAACCTCTGGATAAATGCAAAACCTGCTTACTCCCAATATACTCAAAATGCAATTGTAGATTGCAATAGGCTAATTTCAATTTAGAACTCATGTAGAGAAAAGGAGAGAATAGGAAACAACTGAGAGCGGTCACCGATTCAATAGTACACATATCATATCCTGCATGTAAGGAAAAATATGGACTTTTTGCTTGGGAAGTAAAGAAAAATCCTTGATCAGACAATCAGGCTGCTCTGGTCCTCTCTCTGCAAGAATCTCCCTGGTTTAGTACCCACCACAGATAAAGAGCATTAGGGAAGAGTCCCCTGCTGGTGGATGTATGTCTTTAGCAGCCCACTTCCTGTTGGTGCAAAGAATGCAGGGGTGTGGGAGCCAATTGTGTATATCTCTTCCCAACTCCTTATTCAGTGACATACATTGGCAGCTCGAATTGGCAATGGTGTGAGTATCTACACCACAGAAATCGGCAAATGCTATGAATTCAGGTCCTCCTCCCTACAGCCAGTTTTACCATTTATCAGGACATCACTGAAATGAGGGCTGGTGTTACTTAGAACATAGGGGTTGAGCAACCACTAACTTTTGCTTACTAAGTTTGAGATTTCTCTAGCAATGCAACTGAAGAATTTAGTTGACTCTGAGTCTGCAATTCCATGGGTTAATCACCAAATCTGTTTATCTTGTTAAATTAGAGTCTTTCAACTTAGAATCTGGGCAGGCCATTTGTACTTCTTTGCAACCACCTTCAGTTTCTTCTTTATTTCCCCAGACCTCAGTGTCAAGGCCTTTATCTTGTCCTTTGTCTCACAGCACAGTGAACATATGGTCTGCAAGTGAAGCTATTAGCCCTCAAGTTGCAAACCCACTGAATATTTGCAATTAGAATAATTATCCCCTTTTGCAAGAAAAGAATTCGTAACAAGAGATGCTAGGTGGGAGCCTAAGCATCAGACCTTTTTAAGTGCCAATTTCCCTCTTCCTGCTTTGTTTGCATTTCTCTAGTTTGTTGCAGAGAATTTTGTTTTTATAATATTGCAAACCTTGAGATCACTGGGCCCTCAGACATTTTGGATTATAGGATATTGGCAGAGTGCCTCTCTGAGCATAGATACATTTTTAAAAAATCTTTCAAATGGATCGATTTCTATAAAGTTTTTTGTCTTTCTTGTAGGAGAAAGTCAAGAGTATAGTATCCTGCAAGCCAAGGAAGAATGTATATCAGGGAGGAAGAAGCGCTCAGCGTCAAGGCTGATAATCAAAGTGCTAAATGTCAATGCTGATAGATCCAAAAGAGTGAGGAGGAAAGATGGAGCACTGGATTTGGCAATGTGGAGGTTTGTGATGACCTTGACAAGAGCAGTTTTGGTGGAGTAATGGGGGCAAAAAGGAGTAAGTTTAAGTGAGAAGGGGATGAGAGGAATTGGAGAAAGCAAGTCTTTAGTGGAGTTTTGCTGCAAAAGAAGAGCTTTAAAGATTATTTCCACCCCTGTGAAGTTTTTGACTGCATATCCCTAAATATATTTCCTAAATATATAAGAAAGGTATTTCCTAATATATATCCCTAAATATATAAGAAAGGTATTTCTCTACTGGGTTGGTCACATTCCTATAACTACTTCAGTAAGCACTGACTTATTGCCACTTGATGGCACCTATAGATATTACAAGGATGAGTTAAAAACAAATGACAAAAAGGGGCTGGCCCCATGGCGTAGTGGTTGAGTCTGGTGCACTCTGCTTCAGCAGCCTGCGTTTGCGGATTCAGATCCTGGGTGCGGACCTACACCACTCATCAGCCATGCTGTGGTGGTGACCCACATACAAATTGGAGGAAGATTGGCACAGATGTTAGCTCAGGGCTAATCTTCCTCAAGCAAAAAAAGAGGAAGATTGGCAACAGATGTTAGCTCAGGGTGAATCTTCCTCAGCAAAAAACTGAAAAAACAAAACCTCCTCCTTTTTTCAGTTAGTTAATAGTATAACAAGGTTCTTAGCTAGGGCTGATTGAGAATTTGTGACAGCTAATACATTTATTGGATTAAGTTGCTTAGGATCCCTGAGTTTTCCTTTTAATTCATTCACCATCAAAATTACCAAGAGAGATAACAACTTCCCATATGTATATATAGTTTTCTCATTACTAAAATGAAGATTAAAAGAAGATAAAAAGAATAAAAGAGTGCTGCAACAAGACCAAAAAAATATGCTTAATCAATAGTTTCAGGTCTAATGAACAAAAATGATCTAAATTCAAGGCATTACTAATCTATTTACATTTTTATCTATTACATTTAATTCCACTTATTAATACTTACTGGGAAATCTCATTTTACTGTGTTAAAGTCAGAATAATCAATTTTTAAGCTATCTTCTGCTGGAAGGTCTAAATTTGAGAATGAATGAATTTACTTAGGCTTTTCTAAGAGCCTTGAATTTTAAAAGCCTTACAGTTTAAATATAATAAGGATCAAAACCCCCCACTATTTGTAGATGGAGTGTGCATTGAGAGGTAATACCATACTGGCTATTTGCTTGACATTTCTGAAAAGCGCTTAAGCACAAAAAGAAATGAAGAGCTGTGATAATGGAGGGAAATGTTGAATAGTTTGTTATTCAGCTCAGTTCTTACCTCCTACCTCCTGCATATTGTTTTTATGTAGCAGGAGCTGTCCTTGGTGTTACTTTCCATTTTCTTGTGGAGAGAAGGAGAGTATCTTCAGTCCTTATATGAGAAAGACGTTGGCATGGATGGGAGAGACACGTTCATTTTTGCTCTATTTCAGAAACTCTCTCCAGTTTCCGTGAGAAGGACTTCTGACTTCTCTGTTCTACACAGACATTTCCACTTCATTCAGCCACTGTCCTGTATTCAGGACTATAGCTTCAAGCAGCTGGCAGCTTATTATTATTACTGTCCAGGGCCATGAATAAGGTTAACTTATATCCAGTAAATTATCCAGATGAAATTCATCCTCAGGGTGAGTCTGATACTAAAAAATGCAAAATATTTCAAGCTTCTGGCCCTCTAGCAGGAGCACGATCAGATTCCACACCAAGTTCACTTGCCCGTCTGTACGCTGAACAGGTCACATCCTTGATTGTGGCCTTTGCTGCATGATTATGTTTCATGTGAGCCTGTGGGTGCATATTTTGGAATGTTGATTTTCACATTACTTAGTATAAAGCTAAGCAACATGCCAGTGCTATGTTATGAGAAAACACAATAGAAAACTAATCCACCACGGTTCCTACTTCATTACCATTAGTCATCATTTCTAAAGATACTAAATAGTTGATATATTTTGAATCTTTCATACATAATAAAATAATGTTTTCTATAATGGGAATAATGTGTCCATTTTCATATGTAAATTTTAACAAATTAATTTAAATGCACTCCCACATTAATAAAATTTGTGGGGAGTGAATTTTGTATAAGTTGACAACTACTATATTGATGGTGGTCATATTGTGGTTTTGAGGATGTCCTGGAACAGGTGAAGGTTTTGACTCAAATCATTTCTCTATGGATTGTTTATATTACTGCCCATGATGCACTGGAGATTTGTTGGATAACGTTCATAAGTGCATGAAATTCTTTTAATCCAGAAAAGATGGGTGGTATCAGAGAATTTCAGTCTGTTAGTTTGATCTAACCTAGAGTAAACATTTCAAGTTAATCAGATGACAGTAAACCTTTATTATATTCAGTAACCAAAGTTTATTGAGTACTTGCTGTGTAACAGGTACTGTATGTGTATTTTATCTCATTTAATCTTCCAAAAAATCGTGTTAGGGTGATGCATTAGGAGATAATGAAGGTCAGAAGCTAAGTAGCTCTTCCAGTATCACACTGCTAATAAAAGGTGGAGCCAGGTTTCAAACCTGGGTGACTAACTTCCAGATCCTCACTGTTGACCGCCAAGCTCTGTGACCATGGTGGGTAGTGAAAGGATGAAATAATAGTTCCTGCCTTTAAACATCTCACAATGTGAAAGAAGAAATGGATGGATGAACACATAAATGATATCAATGTGATACAGTGAGACCTGTAGAAAATGGATATACAAAATGATATGTGAGCATAGAGACGGGAGGTAGCAATTGTGTCTGGGTAAATCAAGTGAGGGTTCACAGAAGTGATATCTGAGGCAGAAAGGAAAAGAGGAGTATTCAAGGTTACGAGCACAGTAAGTAAAGAGTCACTAAAGAGGAAAAGACATTACCACATTATGGAAATAATGCAAAGTTTGGTATTGGAAATAGAGGTGCTTATGGCAGGAGCACTGGAATTAAATATGGCAATGCTCTGAATTTACTCTACTGAATAACTGAATATTAAAATAGTCTTCAAGGATCAGGGAGCATAAGTTAGAGGTTAAGTGACTAAGACAGGACTTATGACTTGCTAAGTTTTAAGGTAGGTCTATTCCTCTAGTTATTTTAATTACTTTGTCAGCATCCTTCAGAACACATCCTTTCTGTAGATTTTTTGTTTCAGGTCAACAACTCTGTATGTATTTCAGCTAATGTCTCATTATTATGCTAACTGTATTTTCTTTGTTGAAACTCTATATTACAGAGTGTTACTCTATATGGCAGGATATGATTTGACCTTGCTGAACTTGGGCCATTACCAGTGGCTTCAGATTGAACAGGGTTATTTTGAGGTCATACACTGATGCTACAAAGGATTGAATTATTTATGACTTTAATATTCACCAGTGTTTCTAGCTCAAGATCCAATATACCACTGAATATTATCTGTCAACAAAACACTGCATCTGTTCCGTCTGTTGATGACTGATAAAATAAAGCAGTTTGAATTGCTGCTTTGAACTCAATGTGGGTTGAATTTTTGCCCCAAGTAGTCAACAAAAATAGTGATAATAATAATTGTAATAAATATTTATAATAAATAATACTAATATTTGTGTCTGATACTGATTAGCAGCAATCATAATGAATGGACAAAGTTTAAACATATATATCAACATTTATGTGTATATAGATAATTTTACCATATTACTATATTTACTGTTTTTATTTTTGCGTAATAGAGACTGACTGGGGAAAATAGGTGTCTTCCTCAAACACTAGCTATAAGCCCCAGCTACATCTCTATAAAAAATCAGAGTCTGGTACAAAACGTATTTTTTAAAAATTATTTGTAAACACCTCTGTCTCATTTGACCACTTTTTTCCTTATACTTCTTACCTTCAGCAAAGCTTAAGGAAAATGGATATTAGTCATTATGAGAAAAGAGGCAGAAGAAATATTTTATAATAGTAACTAAAATTCCTCTTTTTAAAAGGCATCTGAAAAATAAATATATTGATAATTTTACAGAATTAAGCCCTAGAGATGAAAGGCTGTTTAGAGTTCAATTTTAATCATTTTAAAAGATTTTTTTTTCAAAATTGTCAACATTAAAACATTTCTCTCTGAGCATCAACCCTGAAATGGGTTTCCATTACCTCACAGTAGTTCTTCCTTATATGAATCAGGCATCACAGGGCATTTCTGGGAACAGCACTAGGAAATGGAACATCTTAAAGTATTAATTATTTTTCCCAAGGGACAACATTATACCTGGGAGTTGCATTACTGACCAAAAAATTGGCATAAAAGAAATCATAAATATGTCCAATAATATAGCGTAAAAGCAAATATTGAGTCATAGTGCAGACTAAAGAAAATGATGCCAGTAAAGGGCCCAGCACAGTGCCTGGCATATATAGTAGGCAATCCATACATATTAGTTTCTCATATCCCAGGTTCTGGTTACTTTGACTGCCTAACAAATTGCCCCAAAACGTGATGGTTAAAAACAATAGTACTCTCTCTCATGGTTCCTGTGGGTAGGAAATGAGACAGGGCACCACAGGCTCAGCTGTTCTCTGCTCCACGGTGTCTGAGGCCTCAGGAAGAGCCAAAGGCTGAAGGCTGAATCATCTGAAGCCTCATTCACTCACATGTCTGGCAGTTGCTGGTGATTATCGATTGGGGGCCTAATGAAAACAATTGGCTGGATAACACCTACCTGTGGCCTTTCTGTGTGGCCTGAGCTTCCTCACAATATGGTGGTTGGGGTCTAAAGGCAAGCATAATACATAGAGAGAGAGACAGAGAGAGAGAGACACTACACTGAAGCCGTTTTGTCTTTCATGATCTAGCTTCAGAAATCAAGCAGCCTTACTTCTGCACATTGTAATGGTCAAGGAAGTTACAGAGATCCAAAAGGAGGAATTATCAACTCCACCTGTCAGTGGAGGCATGTTAATGTCACACTGTGAGAAGAGCATGTGGGATAAGGTATATATTGGTGCAGCCATCTTCGAAAACACAATTTGCCAACCTACCAATAATTTGAAATAGAATTACACTTGAAATCATAGAAATTAGGAGAGTCTAGAGGATTTTATAATCCAATTATTCAAAAATCCAACCCCGTGAAGAAAAAACAGAGTCACAGAGATGTAAATGGTCTGCGTGGGGTCATTCGACTGGGTATTCTAGTGTCAGGAGTTAAATCCAGGTTTGCTGAATCTCAATTGTATAGCAATTTACCATATAAATATCCCATAAAAATGTGTTTGAGTTGGTTCATTGATTAGAAAAAGAGCTTAATGCATTTAAAACTATCCATCTGTGTGAAAATATACAGTTCTTATATATGAGAAATGTCAACTATTGAAACTAATATGGGAGGAGGATGTTTCCCAGCTGGGGTTAAAAAAGTGTAGGTGCATCTGATAAACAGGCTGGCTCGTGATCCCCCTGACATCTACTTGCATGAGCTAGATGTATAGGGCGGTTTTCAGCAAGACTGAAGAGCAGAGAAGAGAGTGCAGTTTCTTGTTTGAGCTTTAGGGAATCCAAGAGCTGAAGCAAAAACTGTTTCAAAAGGAATTTGTGAGACCCACAGAGTGAACAGAGCTGCTTTGGGTCCCAGGTGATCCAAGTGTAACCGGGATTCAGAGAGGGGCAGTCCCCATTTCATGCACAGGACACAGTGGAGGGAACACATTGCTTCTTTGACACATCGAGGTTTTGCAGGTTTGGGGGCAGTAATAAATGATCTCCTAGATAGTGAAAGCATTTTCAAAGAGGTCATGGGGCAATTATAACATCCAGGTGCTTTCCTCTAGTGGGTTGCAAGAAGCTGGACAGAAACAAGAGGCCAGAACAGAAGACAGTCTAGTACTGTTGCTGCCCACATCTTACAAAGCTCCTGAGAAATCCTTGCAAACCTAGGATTAGTTATTTTGGGGCCCAGGATAGGGGAGGTTGCAGGGGGGAAGTAGTCAAGTAATGCTTAAATCCTGTAGTTATGCTGTGAAGAGTGACAGTAAAATTGGTGTGCAAATGCTAATATAGCCTCATTTGAACTCACGGGCAGATAAAAGGTCTGTGAAAATTTGGATCACACTAATAAACCATCTATAATTAACATTTAATTAGCAATGATTTTATTTGACTTAGAGTTTTGAAGGGTATTTGGAGGAATGATTTGGATAACATGTCTAAAAAAACTTAACTGTTACCTTCTTTTCCCTTCCTTCTGAGTCAAGGAGAAGTGTTACAAAATTATCATCCTTTTAAAAAACATTTACTGAAGTATCTATTTGAAAACGTCATTAAAGGTTTTTTGTTGTTGAAATTGAGAGATCCACACCCTCTTCAATCTGGCTGTCCTGTTTATTGTTTTATTATTTGCTGTTCCTAGAATCCTGATCTCTCTTTTCTCACTTTCAAGTCTTCTTGCGCCACCCCAAATCCAGGGTAGCTTTGGGAGTTTACAAAAATCACAAAAGTACAGTTGGAAGGGCGTGTGCTAGTGGCACGGGGTTGAGTAGGTAGTGGAGGATGGATAACTTGTTATCAGAAGTTTAGGCTCAAACCCCAGCTCTGCCATTGACCAAATATGCAAATTTTGGTCTTAGTTTCATCTGCAAAATGAGTTTACCCACACACACGCACACACACACGCATGCACGCACACATCATCCTTAATAGCTTTGTTGTTAAGATTAAATTAGCTAATACATAGAAAGACTCGTAGCACATTGTAAGAACCCCCATTACGAAGGTCAAAGGAGAGTTATGAGCCAAGTTTTTTTTTCTTAAGCACTAACTAGTTAGAGCCCATTTGCCAAACACCTCCCTAATCCCTGCTCACATGATCCTCTTCTGCACGAGCTGACCTGTGTCTAAAGGTCTCTCTGGAGAACTGGAACACAGGTGTCAATTGGATAGTTTTGAATGAGCTGAGGGGTAAAAAAAACAAAGCTTTGAAAAGTGATAACCAATCTTTTATTTATTGTTGGGACATTTTAGGCATAAAAGTGAATGTGAACTGGCTTCATTTTCCCTGGGCTTAGAAAATTCCACTTTTAAGTCCTTTATAGCAAAAATTATCTGAGGTGATTCCTGGCTGGTAATTCAGAGCTCTCACTATTATTTTAGCCCTGGAAGGCCAGAAAAGAGATTTGGACCGTGAGAGCAGAGTCTCAAAGCCCAGCTCAACTTTTCTGGCCTACTAACATTCCATCGCAGTGCAGTATGCCAGCTACTGCTCCTACAGCTGGTGAGCAGGGATCAAAAAAAAAAAAAAAAAAGAAAAAAAAAGAAAAAATCTACCTTATGAACAGGATAATCACATGGAAGTCATTGCTTGGATCAGTGCTACAGGAATAGTGACAGGAATGGAGGGAGGAAAATAAATATTTTCCTGGCACCAAGGTTATGAGAAAGGATTTCACAGAAAGGGGGAAGATGTTTAACATAATGCAGTTTTTCCTAGTTCTAGTCATTCACAAGCCACTCTCACAATTTTGCCATATCCATATACTTCACATATTATTGTTTGCTTAATATACGTTTTTGAACAGAGCCACTTTTTAAAATCTTATGTGTATTTAGACAGGAACCTATATTGATTACTGAAAATGGAAAACCAGAATAATTTGCCATAAATAGAAAGTATCTATAAAAAGTAAAGACAATGAAAATGAAGCAATGTTATTGATTATAGTTAGATGTTCTTGTCTACAGAAGAGTTTGACGTTGAGGCCTGTTATCTTTTTTGTTTTGTTTCATTACTTAACTGACTACTCTAAGGGAAGAGTTAACCTCAGTTGAAGAAAGAAGGCAAAGAATAAAGCATAGTTATATTTTCTTTCACGTAGTTTCTTGTGAGATGTTAGTTCTAAAATTAATACAGACTAATTTAGATAAGTCTTATGAGTGTGCTGGACAGTGGCTAAGTACCAAAGAACAGGGATAAATGACAGTAAATGAGCTCTGGGGAAGGCCTAAAGATGGGGCTGCAGGTTAGGTTGGGTGTAAGGGGCAAGGTTTGAAGAGAATAAATGATCTGTAAAATATTTGGACTATGGTAATTTTGAGGAAGGTAAAAAAATACAGGAATTAATCTTAGCAAATTTCATTAAGTATGAAAATTATACCAAAAAGTCTATGAAGATTTTTAGGGGGCCATTTTTCACTTCTCTTTAAAAATAGGTCATCCTGTGCATTGTATCAGCTCATGTTGTGGATGCAAAATACATATGGTCTTTGTCCTAAATAGCTTACAAGGTAAGTTCAATGGCTGTCAGGAATATGGCACAATTTAGCACTTGAGATGCATTATATGAAATCACTGAAATATATACAGCCTAATTTTGTGATGTGAAAGCAAAACAGGCCAATTCCTCTTGTGCATACTTATGAGACTTGTACATATTGTAAAGTTGTTGGAAAGTTACTGACAGTGATTTTTATTTAAAAAAAAGTGATTATGGGAAAATTGGAATGTATCCAGAAGGTACATTAAATTGTGATGATTCATTTTATAAGTGGGTGCAACTAGCATTCTTTTAAATTATAGTTTCTTTGGGTAATTTAAAATACATAATAAACTTTTAATTTATATACATTTAGAAGGAATACACTTATGGTAGACATCTTTTGTAAATACTCCCTTGATTTCCTGCTTCTCTCATTGGCGGGCTCTGTGTAAAATGTGACCTGTCCTCTGACCATGTGGATTGAACCCCATGGTGGGTTCCTTACACATGCCATGCCAGAGTGTCTTCCCTGAAATTTCCCTTTGGGGTTGAGAGTGAGAGTCTCTCTGGGGGCTGGAACTGTAATATGTAATTCAGGAGCTAAGGACATATATTCTCATGCAAATTAAAGAGAAAAGAAAGAAGATGTGCAGGGAGCAGCAGAGATGGAGAGACAGAATTTTGCCTGGGAGTCCAGTGGCTTTCAGTTATTGCTTCCAGTCCTTCTTAAGGTCCACTACTTTTCTGCTTTTGGGTTCTATAGGATCCCCTGTATCTTTATATATCCTTTTTGGTTTTTTTCCACTTAAGTTAGGTGCTATTGAAACCAAAGAGTCCTAAGACAACATCTACTGGAATTTCAGTGGTATATCAAAACTACTTCATATAGATTTGGAAATGTTCAGTAAAATATAAAAGATATTCGAAGTACTCAGTGACTTATAAGAAACGATTAAGTGAAAAGGATATATAGAATACCTAGGTCAAGTGAAGTATTAAACTAGAGAAATAATATTTCAAATGTATAATTCATAACATCTATAACAAATAACAAAGAAATAACAAACAGAAATTTAAAATATATATCAGAATGCAACAGAAATGTTGCAGTATATTAGATGATAAAATCCTTAACAAGAGCAGAAGAATCTTCAACTTGATACAGCTACCAATCATATTACACATATATATGAAACTCCAAGAGTTCATGAATAAAAGATGCCACATAAATCCACTCTACCATGTTATTACTGGTTCTGTATGTTTTTATGAGAGTAATACATGCTAATTTTGGCAAACATACATACATTTAAAGAAGGACATAAAATCATTTTCCTATGATCACCTGGAGAGCTACACTAGTAACATTTGTACAAATGTCCTCTCAATCTTTTTCTTCACTTATAACTCATTTTGCTGTATTTATGTCCAGTAATGCTCACATTCTGTTATATTTTGTACTAATTGGCAAAACCCACAGTGCTCACCTCTAATATTTACTAAATAAAATACATGGTTTCTTCCCTAAACAATTAGAATGAAATCTCTATGAGGGCAGGGACCCCATTGGCTTTATTCACTGCTATCTCCCCATGCCTCGTCCCTAAGTAAATACATTCTTGTTAAAATGATATTTGAATAAACAGACAACTTCATTCAAGGACACACATGAAATACATAGTACAAAATTGAGTTAATGAAAAATTAGTCATTTTAATAAGGAAAATATGGATTCATAGTATCATACATAAGATCTCAGGTTTGGTTGCATATCTTCATAGCACTTACTACAACTGTAACAAATTAATCAACTGGGTATAAGTAATTTAATGTTTTTCTCCTCAGATAGACTATAAACTTCAAAGGCAGGGCTCGTGACCGCTGATCTCACCTTCAGTGCCTGCCACAATGATTGGCTCATACTGTGGGCTCAATAAATCCCTGTCGAATGAATGACTGGTTTATTCGTTTAGCCTCACGGTTCTTAAAACCTCTTTTTATTTGTTGAATCCTTTATTCAAATTAAATCTTTCATCACAATGCAGTGTATAAAGCAGATAAAAGAAGTGCTATTCTGCTTTGAGTGGGTTTGGGGGCCTAGACTCCAGCTGGCTCATCCTTCTCCTTGCCCCATACTGTGGTTCTTGAGTCACCAAGTGGAGCCACTAGGGCTCCTTCGAAAATCCTTTGAGAACCACTGAACTAGTCTAACCGCTTGGATTCCCTTCTATAATATTCCCACTAATCGATCATCTAATGGAGGCTTGAATACTTCCACCATTGGAGAACTCACTCTGTTCTGAGGCTGCCTGTTCCCTTGTTAGACTGCCTCTAGGTTAAGATTCTGTTATATTAAGCTGAAATCTCCTCTTTAGTCCTTAGGACTCTCCTCTGGAACTGATAAGAGCAAGTCTAAATTTCCTTCTACATGAGAGTATTTCAAATTTCTGAAGGTCTCTATAATAGTCCTTTTTTCGCCCTCCTTTCTCCTTTTCTTCTTCCTTGTTTTTTCATATTGATTATACTTTTGATTATATTAACAATATAACAGAACAATATACTGTAGAAAATAAAAGTATACTATTACAAAGTATCATGTAATATAAGTGTTACAACATGCTCTTTTGAGATATTTAAAATGTAACGAAAATATAAGTAATAATGTAAAATCATCCATGTTCTTACTACCCAAGGAACACTGACATAGTTGCTTCTATTCTTTTTTAAAGAAATAAACTTTACCGATAAAAGCAAAAAATTCTCTTTGACAACTACTTCCAGGTTCATTCCCTATTCCCCCACTTTAACCAGTATTCTGAGTTTGTTACGCACCCCTCAAATCTATTTTCAAACTTCTACATACATATATATACATCCAGACATAAATATATCTGTGCTGTATAGTATGTAGCCACTAGCCAATGTGGTTATTTACATTTAAATTAATTAAAATAAAAATTTTAAAAATCAGTTCTGCCTTTGCACTAGCCATATTTCAAGTGCTCAGCAGCCACATGTGGGCTAGTGACTGCTATATTGGACAGTATAGATATATAACACTTCCATCACTGCAGGGAGCTCTCTTGGAATATATATATATTTTAGTATGTGCTTTTGAAATTCCACATAATGTAGTAATACTCTGTGTATGTTTCTCAAGCTGCTTTCTTCTTTTCTCCTTTAGCTTGGCATTATGTTGTTGAGATCCACCCAGTCTGATCTATTGAGAGGTCTACTGTATTCCTTTAAACTGACATGGAACATTCTATTTTATGAACATACCACCTTTTTTTTTTTTAACCCATTTCTCCCCAGTTGGATATTGGAGTTGTTTTCACTCTTCTATTTTATTTTAATACAGAAAATAAAAGCATTTAATATCTCTTAAAGGGCAACCATCTCCTATTTTAAACAACACATCCATGAACATCTTTATGTAGAATAAGTATTTAAAAATTAAAATTCTTGATTATAAGGTATGCATATTTTCAGTATTGCTAGATATTGCCAAAATACTCTCCAAAGTGGTTGTATTGACTTCACACCTATGAGCAGTGTATTAAAGAATCAATTTCCTATATCCTTGCCAACATTTGATCATATCTACTAGTTTTTGCCATTGGGTTAGGTGAAAATGAAATTTTATTGATATCTCATTGTTTTAATTTTTATTTTTGTGATTATTGATGTGGTTAAACATTTTCAAATATTTATTGACTACTTAGATTTTATTTTTGTATACTGCCTATTCATATACTTTGCCCATTTTTCTATTGGGATTTTTGCCTTTTTCTTAATGATTTGTAGGAATTCATCATATTAAAACTTGCCTTTATTCTCTTATTACACATATATATGTGACTAATATATCCTAGTCAGTACAGAGTGATCTGCTTCATGTTTGGTAATGTCTACATAGTACCCATTAAGACATTTAAATATTCCCCTATTGATGGACATTTTGGTTATCTTCAGGGCTTTGTTATTACAAATAATACTGGCACCACACTGGCTACCATAGCCATTAATCTTGCTCACTGAATATCTCTGGCTCTTCACCTTCTGGCACATGGTGATTGATCTCCTGTGTTGTCATATGTCCAGTCTTGGCAGAGGATTTAATTTCCAGTATGAGATCCTCCAGAGCCTTCTTTTCCTCTACTGCTTCAACCAGCAATGTTCCAGTTGGTTAGTGCTCTATCAGGGTCCTGGAGTGAGGATGACCATTATGATCAGAGGCCTTCCTCCCTACTGTCCAGATATCCATGTTGTACTAAAACATGAAAGAAAATAAACATTTTTGATTAAAAGGAACTAATATTTTATGATTGTTTATTGTTATGGTATAACCTAGCCTATTCTGATGGCCACACCCTATTTCTTGTACTTACTAGTTAACGAACTTTTTGCGTGTGTGTGTGTGTGTGTGTGTGTGTGTGTGTGAGGAAGACTAGCCCTAAGCTAACATTCGTTGCCAATCCTCTTCTTTTTTGCTGAGGAAGATTGGCCCTGAGCTAACATCCATGCCCATCTTCCTCTACTTTATATGGGACGCCGCCACAGCATGGCTGACAAGCAGTGCATCAGTCCGCATCCAGGATCTGAACCTGCGAACTCCGGGCCAATGAAGTGGAACATGTGAACTTAACCGCTATGCCATCAGGCCGGCCCCAAAACTTTTTTTTAAAAAGGAAATGAGGTTCATCTGACATGATTTAGAAACACAGAATTCTAAGTGTCAAACAATCTTTAGAGGTCAGCTATTTCAATTCCTCTTCTTACTAAAAATTCAACTCCTAAATCTTAAGTTCTAGAATCATGACTGATGGGTTAAGAGCAAATTCCCTGGTCTTTAGTTTGTGGAACTCCACTTCTTTTATCTATCTATTCATCAGTTGATGGACATTTGGATTGTTTCCACTTTTTGACTTTTATGAATAATGCTGCTATGAACATCGACACACAAATGTTTATGGGGACATGTTTCCATTTCTCTTGGGTACATGTCTAGGAGTAGAATTGCTGAGTCATATGGTAACTCTGTTTAACTTTTTGAGGAACTGCCAAACTGTTTTCCAAAGTGGTTCCACGACTTTACATTCCCATCGGCATTGTACGAAGGTTCAGATTTCTCCAGATCCTCTCCAACACTTGTTTTTTCCATCTATTTTAACTACAGCCATTCTAGTGGGTATGAAGTATCTCATTGTGCATTTTTTTTTTTTTTTTTGTCAGGAAGACCAGCCCTGAGCTAACATCCGTTGCTAATCCTCCTCTTTTTGCTGAGGAAGATTGGCCCTGGGCTAACATCCATGCCCATCCTCCTCTACTTTATATGGGACGCCGCCACAGCATGGCTGACAAGCAGTGCGTCGGCAGGCGCCCGGGATCCGAACCTGCGAACCCCGGGCTGCCCAGCGCGAACTAAACCGCCGTGCCACTAGGCCGGCCCCTCATTGTGCTTTTGATTTCCATTTTCCTAATGACTAATGATGTTGAGCATCTTTTCATTTATTCTTTGGCCATTTGTATATCCTTCTTTGGAGAAATGTCTATTTAAATGCTTTGCCCATATTTTAACTGAGTTATCTTTTTATTATTGAGTTGTAAGAGTTCATTATATATTCTTGATACAAACCCCTAATTTTTCCCATTCTGTAGATTGTCTTTTCACTGTCTTGATGGTGTCCTTTGAAGCACATAAGTTTTAAATTTTGATGAAGTCCAATTTATCTAATTTTTCTTTTTTAGCTTGTGCTTTGGATATCATATCTATTGCCTAACCCAATGTCATGAAGATTTACTTCTACATTTTCTTCTAGGAGTATTATATTTTTAGCTCTTACATTTAAACCTATATTTGATTTTGAGTTTTTGTACATGTGAGGAAGGGGTCCAACTGTATTCTTTTACATGTGGCTATCCAGTTGTCCCAGCACCATTTGTTGAAAAGACACTTTTCCCTTTCTTAAAACTGAAAATATTTTTGCCTGTTTCCATGGTTCTAGCACATTTCCTGATGACCTCAGCAGTTCTTCAGGGCTTCTTGGCATTGGCTCATCTAAGTCATTCACTGGTTATTTTAGTATTCTCTGGGATGTAAATAGTTTAAGGTCAAAAGATTTAATGTGCTTCAGAGTGGCTTGGTATTCTCATAACCTCTCTCTTTACTGTGGTTTCTATTCCTCCTTATCCATTGCCTTCTATCCTTTTTTAGTCCGAGAACCTTTTTCTTCATTGAAATGACAGAGGCAAAACAGAGGTGAATGGATTCTCAGTATTCTGTTAATTTATACCATTGAGTCCAATAAATAAATAAAATAAATCTAACTCCTTCTTTTTGTCCTCTTGTACCTAACAAAGCTCTTTTATTATCCTTAGGATTTCCCCCAACTTTCAACTCATTGTAGACTTTACATTTACTGTAAATCAATGACTTATTAAAATGGAAATCCACTTTTTGGTCTGGTCAGCTCCTACCATTTTCAATGGCACTAACTGATCTATACAGGATAAAATTCCAAATAAAATTTTTTGATGTGAAAGAAATTAGTATAATCCATATTTTTTTCCTTAACTTTTTATTTTGAAAAGCTTCAAACTTAGAGAAAACTTAAAAAAATATATATAATGAACACCTGGACCCTCCAATTAGATTCACTCATTTTTAACATTTTGCCATATTTATTTTCTCTCCCTCTTTCTTAAATATACATACATGTATGTATATATATATATTTGTCAGATATATTTTGCATATATAATACATACATATTTTTCCAAATCATTTGAAAATAAGTTGTAGATACCATGCTATGGCATAAAATTTCCAAGATTAGGGACAATACCTCAAAATCTCTTTTTTTTTTAAGATCCAGGATTGCATTTTGTTGTCATGTCTCTTGAATCTCTTTAATCTGGGAGAATTCTCTTTTTTTAAAAAAAAAGTTACATTGGCTCATTTGAATAGTCCAGGCCAGGTTTCTTGTAGAACATGCCATGTTCTGTATTTATCTGCCTGTTTCTTCACATTTAACTTGTTCCAATATCTCCGATATATGCTTTAGATTTGTGCTTATATCTAGACCAGGGCTTCTCAGCCTTGGCACTGTTGACATTTTGGGCCAGATAATTCTTAGTTGAAGGAAGCCTGTCCTGTGCATTGCAGGATGTTTAACAGCATCTCTGGCCTCTACCCATTAGATGCAGTAATAACCCTCTCAACCTCCCTCTACCCACCAGGTTATGACAAACAAAAATGTGTCCAGACATTGTCAAATGTGCCCAGAGGGTAGGAGGTGGGGAGCAGGGTGGGGATCCAGCCCCTGGTTGGGAACCACTGTCTAGAGGCTTGATTAAATTCAGGTTAAACAATTTTCGCAAGAATATTTCTTAGATGATGTATATTTCTAATTGCATTATATTAGTAAGCACATAATATCAGATTATCCCATTATTAGTGATTTTAGCTTTGGTCACTTCTTTAAGGCAGTGCTTTTTGTTTTTTTAAGGTAAAGGTATGTTTTCTCTTTTGTAATAAGTAAGTTATGGCTTGATACTTTGAGACCACGTGAAGATCCTCTACTCCTACAATCTTTCACCCAGTGTCTTTTAGCATCCTCTGATGAACTTAACTAGAATCAATTGTGATTGATTTGGAAAATGGTGATTTTCTAATTTTATTATTTGTTTTACATTTATTCTCTGGTATTCCTCTGAAAGAAAAGTTTTCACCTCCCTCCTTTTATTTGTTTACTTTTACTGGCACTCTGAACTCATGCATTTTCTTTATGCGTTTTTTTTTTTTTTTTGGTGAGGAAGATTAGCCCCGAGCTAACATCTGTTGCCGATCCTCCTCTTTTCGCTGAGGAAGGTTGGCCCTGGGCTAATATCTGTGCCAGCCATCCTCTACTTTTTATATATGGGACACCACCATGGCACGGCAGCAGTGTGTAGGTCCACGCCCAGGATCAGAACCTGTGAACCCTGGGCCGCTGAAGCAGAGCTCCCGAACTTAACCACTACACCACCAGGCTGGTCACTCTTTATCCAATTTTTTATTCAGTCATTGTAATTACTCTTTTTGATGTTTATTGTCCTAAATTTCTCCAGTGGGAATCCTCAACCCATTCTTTAAAGCATTTCTTAAAGTACGGGAATTTAGTGTTTTGTGGAGCATTTTATTAAAGTTATTGTAAGCACCATACAACGGTATTTCTTATTGTATTACACTGCATATGAGAACAAATGAATAAAGCCTTCACACTTAGCCAGTGAATTCTGATGATTGGGACAGCATATCATTTTCATTGTTAGCAAGCTACACTAATTGCAAAGTGTAAATAATTGGTAAGAGAAGATTCTATTTCACAACCAATAAAAATTATCAATTTATTATTTTATTTTCAGAATGGTAAATCTTTTCCTGACTCCTAGATATGATGACTGGTGCCTATAAATTGAAATATACTTGTAGCATATATATGGCGTAAACATTGTATATTACTACAAATTGTTGGGAATAGGATGGAGTTATTTCTGATTCTAAAAGTGCTTGAAAAACATATCTCAATAGCGTTAGAGCTAAGCAAAGCATTGCGATTTGAGAACTATGATTTTCGGAAAGCCCAAACGGAATACTCCAGTTAAAATGACAAAAACTTGTATCAAGCAATTTTAGCTCCGCCCAGGGCAATTATCGCCTTCCTTCTGTAACTGTCAATTTACTCCCCAGTCTCAGAAGCCGCTCTGCCCAGTTCCGCAGTCTCTGCTCTAAGTCTGTGTTTCTGATGATTGCTTCAGACGAAGCAACCGCGGTGATGGGATTGAAGTTCTTAACAGTCCCTGCAGCTGGGGCCAGAGCCACTCGAAAGCGTCTCTTTCCCGGGCACCGTAAAGGTGAAAGACCTTGGCGCGTGGGGCAAACTTTAAGTCTCCCCGGCCCGCGGACCCTTCCGCCAGCTCCTCCCTGATTGGCTAGCCTGGGTCTCGGCTGCCCAATCACGCTAGAGCGTCCTCCGCGCCGCTCGGCGACGCCGCCGCGCATGCCCACTCAGGGACCCGCCCCTAAGCTTCAGCCTTCCTGAGAGCTTACGAAGGGCACCGGTGTGGGCGTGATGGGAGCGTCCGTACCAACGTCACACGGCCGCGCTGGGGCAGGGACGGGTCCACTGGGACAGCGACAAGAAAAACAAGCACTGACACAACTTCCCGATTTTCCCACGTTCCTTAGGTGCAGATTTTCTTGGGTTGACCATTCACTTTCATTGTGGTGTCCGACCTGGACAATCCGATTTGCCTGTGGGTACTCCAAAAAATGACTGCATTCTTTGCGTCACGGCGCATCGAAAACGGGGTGAATAGAGCGAGTCTTTACAAGAAAGTACACTTTTCTACTATGCAGAGTGAGCTGGGAACACCTTACCGTTGAGTTTTACTGTCCGAAACGTGGCCTTTTTAGCGCCGTACTGGAAGCGCTTCCCCACCACCGCCCCGACCGCCTCAACTCTAGTTATCCTGCCCTCTCTGAGGTGACCGCCTGTCGGCGCTGGCGACGCGGACGTTACTGTGTGCTCTACAAAGAACCTCCCCACTCGTTTCCAGGGTGTGCAACTCAGAAAAGTGACCCAAACGAAAAACGGCCAGACTCCGGTGGACAGGCCAAGGCTCGTGGTCCTTGCTAACAAACTGGACCCCGACCTCCGGGCCCCAGCTGTCTTCCGCGGACCACCGCCTGGCGCGCGCAGCAGCCCCCCAGCCCCACGCCAGCCTTGCCCCTGCGGCCGCTCGCAAAACGCGGAGAGCGGAACCCGCACGCGGAAGCGCCGGCCGCACTGAGCATGCCCAGTTGCAGAGCCGACCAGAGGAGTTTTTTTTTTTTTCTTTTCTTTTCCTTTTTTTTTTTTTGGTCTCAAGTAGGAGGCCTCCCCCCCTCACCCCAGCCCCCCCACCCCCGGCCTAAGCAGCGACTATGGCCGAGGTCCCCGGCGCGGCGTTGTCCCAGGCGGGTTGGTAAGTGGCGCGTCCCGCCGGCCTCCCGGCCGCGAGTGCGGGCCGGGGCCCCAAGGAGGGTTGAGGCTGGGGGCGGTGGGGTGCGTGTCGGGGTAGGCGGAGGCCGCCGCCCGCCCCCGGCCTCCCCGGGCCCTCCGGTCCGGCTCCGCCCCCGGCGCCACGCGGAGCCGAGCGAGTACCCCCGCTCCCCTCGGGGCGGCTGCGGCGGCGCGGCCTGGGCCCCGGTCGGCGGGCCGGGGAGACGCCGGGCACCGCGGGCGGGGCGGCCGGCGGCCCAGGCCCGAGCCGATCCGCCCGGGAGGACCTGCAGCGCCGCCCGCCCCGCTCCGGGGGTGTTGCCACGGCGGGACAAGGGGAGGCGAGGGCTGGAGAACGGAGTGCGGCGGAGAGGGACGAGCGCGGCCGGAGCCCGCGGGCCCGCAGGAAGTTGAGGGCAGACCGGAGCACAGGCGTGCTGCCCGGGCCGCCGCCTCTCTCCTTATTCCGGAGTCCAGTCCGGACCGGGGGAGGCTGCCCTCCGTGGCACGTACACAACTTCTGAAGCCCAGAATGACCGCATTGTCAACTCGTGTGGGTGCTCCGTAGAACTTTTCTTGAAAGGACGGCAGTGTTCTGGTTTTGGAAGACGTTTCATGTCAAGATTTCAGGATCTGAAAGCAATAAAATAATTATGCTAAATTAAGCAGTTTCTGGAACTGCGGCCATTACGGTTGTAAACAGCCGGTTTAATGCAGTAAGCTTTTCCAGGCCTGTATAGGCGCAGTCTGAGATGAGGGGTGGGAAGGAGGATGAAAGATTTGCCCCTGCTGTCTGGAAGTTCACTATCTTAGTGAAAGAGGGAGGCATTAAAAGAACAAACACAAAAACAGGGAAAATAGTAAACTGTACAGAGGAGCAGGGAGATGTGCTATGGAATGGGAGGGGAAGGACAGCCAATTTCCTAGAGAAGTGGGCTTTGAAAGATGGTGAGTAAAAGGCCTTCTAGACACGGCCGCTAGAGATGAGGCACAGAAGTAGGAAAATCCTTACTGGTTTGCAAAACTGACACTGGATCCTTATAGTTCGTGGAAGTAGGAGGGTGGCCAATGAGGATTAAGACCAGAAATGTTGGGGACAGACCATGGAGACTACCAGTGCCTGAAAGATGTGGATTTGATTTTGTGAATCAAGTTTTTGAGTAGAGTGATATAGTAATACCTGTGTTCTGAAGAAGCTGCTCCTGGTTCTACAGGCACACCATTTTACAGGTGAGGAGACTGAGGCAGAAAACTTTTTAGTAACTTTCCAAAAATGACATAGCTAGACAGTGGGGGAGTTGAATGGTGAGTGCAGGGGAGCTGGTTCAAATCTGGTGCTTTTAACTGTTATGGATTATTGTTCCTACAGTTTTTGCATAGAACATCATTAGTGTAACAAACTGTAGAGTTAAAAACGCACCTATCCAGTTTTATTTTTGTTCTTTTAACTGGAATCTCTACCTTCAGTTTCCTTACCTCATGAGGTTGTCTTGAATAATCTTGGATCACTATTCTGAGTTTTTCCCCATTCTTCATTAGACTGAGCCTTAGTTCTTCAAACTAGTAATACAATTTCATTTACAAACTTAGTCTTTTACTCCTTTCCAACATGACTTTGCCTCCTTTAGAAAGGCTAGTCTCATTGTTTTGGTTCCAAACACAAACTAAATTGTTCTTTGGACTCTAAACTCTTTAAGGGGTGGGGAACTGCATCTTGTTTTTCTGTGTATCTGTGGTGGGAGGGAGCAGCACTACGTTGTAGATTCTCAGTAAAGTTTGATACAATTGACCTCGGAATGCCCCTGCCAATCAGAATTTCCTAGCCAGGGCCTCTACACAAGCTTAGATAGAGTTCCTCCCTGCTTTGTTATTTTGTTATAAATCCCTGGCAATGTTACATTGTAACATTTGCCACTGTGTTGTAAGTTATCTGTTTACATGTTTCTTTATTCCACCAGACTGTGCTGCTTTTGTATGGTAGTGACTCATAAAGGCAGGAGTAATCTGTAAAGCTGATAAACTGTCTTTCTAGGAGTTTGGGAGTTGCATGTAATTCCTGATGGGTCTTAAACAGACTAGACTTGTGCCAAAGAAGACAACAGGATCTCCTTTCAGGTGGCCTGTATCAGATCTTTTATTTAAGTAGAGACTCACTATGTTAAAATACAGAATCTGAAAGGTTTAGTCAGAGAAGAGCACACTGGAAGGAGAAGTTTTAACCATAGAGCAGCTTTGACCAGCTCAATTCAGTTCTGACATCCTGAGTTTCCTCTAACTCGTGGAATTCTCTATTATTGTCACTAATGAAACCATTTCTCATAGTATTCAGTCTATTCACTTAATTGCTTGTAGGACCTAAAAGGAAATAGATGCTAAAACACCTACACTGTTATTAAATCTGTTCTATCAGCTTCACCCAAAATAGGTTAGGGAAATATTTAGCACTGAAAAGCTTATGTTTCTGAAAATGTGATCTTCAGGGGGTGCAGATTATCTGTATAGACTGATCTGTTATTCCAATTTATTTTGTTTTTTTGAGTGCATTTTTTTTTCTCTTAAGTCTTTAGTCTTCTTTGAAACCTCTCCTCCTCCCCCTAATCAATATTTTAAAATACAACTTCAGCAGTAGCCAGCCACCCTGGCAGACTTTACAATAATTTTTTTTACTTAGTGGCCAGTAGCACAGAAAACATTAGGTTTTGCTGATTGGAACTTAAAAGTTTCAGGGACTTCTACAGTATAGTGGTTATGTTTAAATAATGCACTAAATGTTACATTGTTTCTTTGTAATGCTTAATTATATGCATGGAATAACTTGACTGCGAGAAGAAATTTGAGTATATATTTGTCTAGATAATAGATTTACTTCACTGTCTGCCTTTTTTGTTTTTTCTCTTTGGAGATTTCCCTTAGGGGGAGTTGTGTATTTCTACTAACTTTTGAATCTTTTGAATTTTTTTTTAATAGAAATATCAACCTTTTGAAACTTTTTAAAAATAGAAATATGTTAGAGGAACATAATCAGCTGTGTTTGTGTTTTTGAAAAGATATTTTCCGGAGAATTAGTAATTTTATAGTTTAACTCCCTCGGTGTGTGGATGAAGACATTGAAGTACAGAGAGTATCAACAATTTGCTCCGAATTATAAGTGGCAGAACCAAGAGTAGAGCCCAAATGTCCAGAGTAAAGATTCAGTACTCATTTCCACCAAGCCATGGTGACCAGTTCTAATTTAAATTGTTGATCAAAAATAACACATTTTAAAACTGAAAATTGGATTAAAGCATTTTGTGATATGTAAATTTACTTTCTTCTTTGGGAAAGAGGTGCTTATTCTACTCATGATGGTATTGGAATCAGAATCTTCACCTTGTGGTTCACCTAGTTGCTTATTAGGCTTATCAGCAAATCTGCTTAATTCTGTATTTCTTTTTCTTTCTTTTTTTTTTTTGGTGAGGAAGATCAGCCCTGAGCTAACATCTGTTGCCGATCCTCGTCTTTTTGCTCAGGAGGATTGGCCTTGGGCTAACATCCATGCCCATCTTCCTCTACGTTATATATGGGACACCGCCACAGCATGGCTTGATGAATGGTGCATAGGTTTGCATCCAGGATCCAAATTCTCGAACCCCGGGCCGCCAAAGCGGAGCGCACGAACTTAACCACTTCACCACCAGGCTGGCCCTGGTAAATTCTGTATTTTTTGAAGTCTAAGATTACCTGAAAAGGTAAGGCGCTATACTGTATATCTTTGCCTTACCAGCAGTTTTGAGTTGAAGATGCAATAAGGTAGCATTAGAAATAGCGTGTGTCCATTTCGTTCTGAAAGAACGTATCTTCTTAGAAACCCCAGGTTTCTAACATTCAGGGTTTAACCAGGTGGTGCTCTGGGGTTTTTGTTTTTGTTTTTTTGTTGGGAGGGCAGGTTTGGAGGGAAAAAAGAGGATGAACACAAAGGTCTCCTTCTTACCTTTCCCTTTTGAATTTCACCATCCGTTTTGGGGTTATCTTTCTTTGATTACTGGTGCTACCACCATGCTAACATCCTCTGACCCGAGTGTATACGATGCTCCATTCCCTTTGTTTCAGCTTTGAACAACTAAGAAAGACTCCAGCTTATAAAACTCTTCAAAAAAATTTAATACTAGAGAACGTAGGATAGAGAAAATAAGCAGCACAATGGCAGTATGGATTATATAAAGTGATTATTGCTCTCTTGTCTTGAGAGGCGTGCCCTATTCCACATGTTGCTTTGAGATAGCTACTCCAGAGAGGTGCAGTAACTTTGAGACATTTTGCTGGAATTTCTGATTCCTAGCTTTTGACCTGTTCACAGATAGAGAGCTTCTTTTCACATCGCATCACGTAGAAGCTTCCTCCCAAACACATTGATGATCAAGACCAAGAAAGTCAGATTCCTATTCTGCAGCTCACCCCTGGGCCTTTCTTGTTTGTTTGGTTTCAGTTTTCTGAGAGACACACCTATTCCCCAGGAGATTGCTGGTGAATGATCTCAATCTTCAAGTGAGAAACAACCTTGCAGCATCATCAATATAACTATCTCTTCATATAATACACTATTGGTAATAGTAATACAGTAAGAGTTTATACAAAGGGTATCAGAAGTTTTGTCCCCTCATATCATTCCAGCATAACTCTTAGGCATAGGTATATTTGTAAAAAATATTTTTCTTTAGAAGGTTGTATATTAAATGCAGGATTTTTTTATTATCTGGAATTATAAAATACTTTATCATTATGACTTTGGTATAAGTATACTCTTGGTCCCCTCTTTTGGAAAGGATCAGAACCGTTAAAATACTTTTTTAGATGAAAGAGAATAATAGATCATGGTGAAGAACACTAGAAGAAACCAATTGCTTTATTTTTGGTTTTCAGGGGAGCTTATTGGAGACATTCATCTATTTTGAAATATTTCCCATTTCTTTAATGAGGATTTGTAACTATCTCTTTGGTTTATGTTGTTTGTGAAATTATAATGTTCAAAGATAATAAGCCTTCCTGCTTTGCCTCTCAGAATATGTTATGTATTGCCTGGTTGCTTCTATTGATATTGTAAACTGCTAAGAATGACTGGATATTCTGATAAACTGTGCAAGTTTTCAGGTTTCAAGGTGCTGTTTGCAGTGCTTTTTTGGTGAATAAGCTATAAATCTAGTTTCAACTGTCTGTAGACTTGACTGCCTCAAGCATAAAGGTGGTATAAAAAGAAACTTGCTACCTCAGCAAGGTGAAAATAATTTTCTCCTTTCACACAGCAGCATTTGTTAAATCAAGTAAAAATTGCATAGTAACATTTCAAAACATCATAACAATATAACTATATCAACTTTTTTGGCTTATGTTTTCTCTTTTTGACAGAAGAATATTGGCATTTTGACTTATCATGTTACAGTTAAGTCCCATGTGTCTAGAAATTCTGACTTTTTGAAAGGTGTAGGATCTAGAGTAGTTGAAGGACACTTTACCTCCAGATGATTTTTAGAAGAAGCAGACTGCACTCCCAGCAATGCAAAAATTTTCGTGTAAAAATTGAGAAGCATTTGTGAAGTCATAGAATGACAAAAGCAGAGAAAAGGGGGCAAGAAATGAGTGGTGATAATGTAAAGTATTAACAAGAGTGTCAAATCAAAGATACGGATAGTGGAGAAGAAGCACATTGGTAAGGTAGAGAACAAAGAAAGAACCACATCATGCTACAGGGCTGGACAGAGTTTACATGTGTCTTAGTACTGTAACCCCTCCAGGTTTCACTCCTACTCAATGGGTGTGAGTCTGTGTGCATATGTGAGTGCTTCTGACACATATTACAGTTTTACAGCCTTTACAGTAGACACATATAGCTACCCTCATCCCTCATCTCGTTGGGTACCTCATAGCTATTGAACAAGGTATCTTATTGTGGCAGGCACTTTCTTTAGTATAGTGCTACTGAAAGTGAAGGTATGATGTCTTTACAACAATCAGTCAGTCATAATGCAGAGAAATATGTAATCCTATACAGTAATGTGTGTTCTGAAATACATGTAGTAAATATTTATGCCTCTTGTACACAGGTACTGTGTTTGTTGTTGGGATGATGTATAAGACAGGCAGATTTTAAGCATGTTTGTTATACACTGGTATTTTACTTGCAGGATGTTGTTGAGAGTAGTTAACCCAGACTTGGGAAGTCTGGCAGGCTTTCCGGAACTAATGATGTATAAGCAGGGTATGTTGTATATGCTATTTCATAATACGGTATCTGGTCTTTGTCTAGGGGAAAAAAACAATGCAGATGGATTGATGTACTCATTCAACAAATAATTATTGAACATCTTGTGGCAGGCACTTTCTTTAGTACAATCAGATGTAGTCTTATGGGGAGAAAGCCATTAATTACATATTCAAACATATTGCATCTGTAAAATATACTAAAGAAGAGAAGGGACATGTTTCCTTAAGAGCTTGTAAAAGGGAAATTTGGTGTCTTCGTGGTGGTCAGAAAATGCTTCCCTGAGATCTGGAGGATGAATGGGAATTAAATAGACTAAGTAAGGGGGATGCATCATATGTGAAAGGCATATGGCAGTAGGGAGCATGGTGGGTACAAAGATCTGAAGGACAGGATGGGTGGAAGGCAAGAAAGAAAGGCAGTGTGGTGAAATGGATGTGGGAAATACTCAAGGGCTAGATCAGGCCTGTTGGCCGTGGTGAGATTTGTTTTTATTCTGGAGGAAATAGAAATCAGTTAAAAAGTCTTATTGGGGGATGGGGGGGTTGAAGTAGGGAAAACATCATAGTTAAGTTTTGAGATATCCTTGCATTGAAGAAAATGGATCAGAGCTGGGCAGGAGTAGATGAATAGAATGGTGATGATAGTTGAGATGAAGAGCAATAGATTGAGTTGAGAGATATTTAGGCTGTGAAATGGACAGAACTTTTTGATGGATTCATATGGGAGTGAGAGAGAAGGAGGTCTCAAGGGGCTGATTTCTAGGTTTTTGGCTGTATACTGGAATTGATTACAAGAATATAGATAGGGACTATTAGAAGAGGACCACATATTTGAGGGGTGAATCATGAATTGAAGTTGAACATTATTTGAGTGTGAGGTGCCTTTCAGTCATCTAAAATAAGTTGCCAGTTAGGCATTAGGAAACACTAATCTTGCACTTAGAAGACTGGATTAGAGAGAGAAATTTGAAGTCATTTGAGTATAGCTGATGATTGAAGCAGTGCGTGGATATCAGCTTAGGCAGCACCGTCCGGTTGGTAGACGTTAGCCACATGTGGCTACTGAACACTTGAAATGTGTCTAGTCCAAATTCAGATGTGCTGTAAATGTAAAATACACACTGAGTTTGGAAGACTTAGTAGAAAAAGGTACTGTAAATATCTCACTAATTTTTGTACTGTTTACATATTGGACTAATATTTTTGACATACTGTACTAAAATAGATTAATTTCACCTGTTTCTCTTTACTATTTAAAATGCAGCTACTGGAAAATTTAAAATTACATATGTACCTTGCGTTGTATTTCTGTTAGACAGCACTGATCTATGATTTAAAGACCAGGATTTGAGTAAGAGGCTAGGTTCAATCACTGAGGAATTTCAGCATTTTAAAAGGAGAATTAGCCTTTAAGGAGCTGCCAGTGGGGCGAGGGAGAAGCGTTGGAATGCATTATGAAATCAGTGACTTTACTTGGAAGAGAAGATGGATCCGTCTTTAAGAGTTCTGTGACAAGATTATTTGATTAGATCAGTATTAATTTATTGACTTTCTGATGCTTGAGACTCAGAGCAATTTTTAAAACATTCTTCATAAATTTAGATATCTGAAGGTCCTTTTTTATTCCCCCCAGGTCCCCGTCAAACTCTTCTAAATATAAAATACAAATAAAATTCAATTGTAGATTTTCAGAAGACAATCTGTCATGGATATTAAATGAAGATGTTAAGAAAAAAATTTTCATTTTACTAAATTCCTAAGCAGAACCTTGAGAAGTTTGAAAATTAATAAAGGATTTTATAAAATACCTAATAGGAAACATTAAACATAAGTATAATTAATTAGTCAAAATTGTTTCATTGATGACTCATTATTTGGTAAGCTCCTGTAAGGCAAGGATCAAGTCTTTTCATATTTCTGTAGTATTCCTAGCATTTAGCAGGATGTGAGGTACACGGTAGACACTTAAATGCTTGTGAAATTAATGTTAGTTTCATCTTAATTAGTCTTAGTGTCTTTCTTCATACTGTTTTTGTGTTCTCAAGGAACATGAAACTTGTTTGAACTTTTTGTAGTCGAAAATTGTTTCTGAAATAAATGTGAAATTTTAAAAAAGTTTTATGAAAAAAAGTAATCTTTACAGAAATGTAAGAAATAACCTGTTACACAAAGCTTTCTTTGTTAATCAATATTAAATTTTAACTGATTATAAACACATAAACTTACAAATATATATTTGTATTCAGTTAGATGTAGATTTTGAAATATGTTGATAAAATTTGTTTGCTCGGGACAACCAACTGTTTCCATCGGGGCTTTGAAATGTTCTCTCAAAGCAACGTTAATAGAAACTACTTTCAGAAGTTTGTTAAGTTAATATAAGTTTGTCCTGGGTCCTGATTATTTCCTTACACATTTGATATTTTGTGAGATATACTACAGATTTTTACTTTTCTTTTTCATATTTCAGAATTACTTGTTAGCTCGGGGCTTCTGGTTAGAAAGGTGTCAGGATGATGAGAGAGTAATTCATTCTAAGGCCTTTGATGAGGCAAACAAGTAGGCACTTTGCAGTCTAGTAAGCTGGCATAGGGTTCCAGTCCCCTGAGGTTTTACCTGAGGACACTGCCAAGCACAGGTTGCTCTTTTGTTAACCTTCAGTTATGAACACCAGAAAAGACCATTTATATGTTACTACTTAGGACACAAAGCATGTGAAATAGGCTGCTTCTCGGTGTCCTTCCTCAGTTCACCATTCTTAGAATGGCAGATACTAGTGACCCTTTCTGCCTGAGCTGAGAGGCTAAGTTGTGTGCAGGGGCTTCTACTCCTAGGGGTTTGCTGTGATCTTTTGTCCAGGTTACCTGCTGATTCTATCAGTCTGTTTCACTCTAAATTGTAGTAGTGAGATTTCTCCGGGATTGTGTTAGTTTGACTTCTTTCCTCAGTTGTGCTTCTTGGGGAGGGATGGGGTAGAGTTAGTTCCCCGGACCCCATCAGAATCTTCTTTGGTTGCTACATTTTGACGTTTTACAGGATTAAGATGTACTTTTTCCTCATTTTGGTTGCTGCTGATAAATTTTTTGACTGCTTTTTCTGGTTATGGTTATTTGCTTTGTTTTTACTATTTTTTTCCTTGTTCATTTAATTAGTTACACATCCATCAGAAGTCTTTATTAAGATATATTAATTAGGGGTTTTTTGATAATTAAAAGTTGGTAAATAATGAAAGTATTTAATATACATATATTAAAAACATGATTGCGATACCAATACCGTGAAATTTCACTGCCCATTTTTGTGTCTGTTTACATCATTGTTGGTGCAAAGTGACCACCCAAAATAACATTTAACTTTGTTGGTAAACATCTAGCTGCTCTTTGCTACACAAGACACTTGCCATTGTACTCATTACATTTTCTACCAGTTATAAAGACAAGATTTCTTTTGCAGTGATAGTTCGCAATTGAAGGATGTCTTCATGTAATTAGATGTAGTTTTTAAACAAATTGGAGTTTAACAAATTGAGATTTTGATTTGACATCATAAAAAAGACTGTCCAGTGTGGTGGTGTAGACTTTACAGGGTACAGGGTAATGGGAAATGACTTAATATTTAAATGATACATGACAGGAATCATGGTGTGCATACTGAAGTCTGATAATCTTGAAAGGGCAATAGGGCCTTGAAGTTTTTACTTATGTGAATAAGCTTTTACATTGATAGTAATTTAATTAAAATGCAAAACTGGCCTGAGATATGTCTTTCTAATATTTACAAAATCTCTCTATTAGTTAGGTTGAAGGCTGATGTAACAGAGATTCCACGTTATAGAGGTCTAAAGAACATAGCTGCTTTTTCCTCTGCCACAAAACAACCCAGAGAGGTGGGAAATTCTACTTTGTGCTGTCATTTAGGGACCCAGGTTCCTTCCCTCTTACTGCTTTGTTGTCCCCTAACACCTGCTGTTCCAGGTGTGGTCCTCAGACCAGCAGCATTGGCATTACCTGGTAGCTTGTTAGTAATGTAGATTCTCACCACAGACCTACTAAATCAGCATCTGCATTCTCCCAGTGATTCTTTTGCACATTAAAGTTTGAGAAGCACTACTCTAAGGCATTGTCGTTGTCTTCATCATCATGGCAGAGTAGCTGTCACATCTGAGTTTCAGCTAGCAGAAAAGGGAAGGACAGTAGAGAGCCATAGAGTCAGTTCCCTGATGGGGAAGTTGGCACACATTATGTCCTTGGTTTCCAAGAACTTAGTCTCACCTACCTGAAAGGGATTCTGAGAAATGTGCTCTAGCTCAGTGATTCTCAAACTGTCTGCCAGTTTTTACAATTTTCAATTTTTCACAGATCAATACTTTTGTAAACTATAAAATCTTACAGCAATGTCAGATTGCTCTAAATGTTTACCTCAGTTTTTGTACTTATCCCATCATGGAGCAGTAACAAGGAGTTTGAAGACTGTCACTAACCCATGGTCCACATTTGAAGTAGTTCTGTTCTACCTGGATACATTTTGAATTTTTCACTCAGTGATATTGTTCAAAAATTATGGTAAAGTTGCATAAATTGGTATGAATCAAAGAGGCACTATTTTTTTGGATTTGATACTTTTTGATTTAATTTACTTGTTAATCTACTTTAAAAAATCATATTATTTTTAGTGGGAATTTTATGTTTGTAAAGCACTTTTAAGCTTGTAAAGCCCTCTTTCCCTAATTATATGTCATTCCATAATAATAAGTAGTATGTAGGTATGTATTTTATTTGCTTATAAAAGAGTATGGCAAGTCTTCTTGGTTTAATCATGTTGCTGATACCTTGTATGGCACATTAAAGAATGGTCATGTTTGTTATGAGACAATACCTTTTTAATGTATTTTGTAACTTTTTTATACTTTTAGTTATGAACTAATGTGAACTAATATTGGTTTATAATTGGTGTTATGAGATTTATCTGTGCCATTGTCACATTGGCTAACATTGCTTGACACGGATTGAATTATTCCTGCCTCAACATGTTTTCCTGGAAAATAAAATTGAATTGGACTGTTGGTAGTCTTTTAAAATGTTTTACCTTATCACAATAACTTTCATGTGTAAATTGAATTGTTTATAGTTATTGACAATGCTTTAATCAAAAGTATATTTAAAAAACTTATGATTATAGATTTGTATAAGACACATACTTTCAATGTGGAAAAATAGGCTGTTTGACTGATTGTTTTTGTTGTATTCAACTTACTTGTTGCTGTCATGGCCTGCCTAGTCTCGCCCTGCAGCACCACTTTTTTTTCTTTTTTACCTAAGTGCCCAGTATACATGAACTAACAGGTCAGCAGGAAGCCAGCATTGTGAAAGTGCTGCCTAGATATAGGTTTGCAAGCTTGAATCAATTTGTATTTGAAACTGGTATTAAAATTACATGATTTTGAATAGTTAAAAATTTATATTAGAATTATTAGTTAAATCGAATTAATTAGAATTACACCACAAAACTGGATTATTATGAGGGATTACTGAGGAAAAGAAAACAGTTACAAATACACACCACTCTGTACCCTTGATCTTCTGTTAGATTTATACCTACTTCTTGAGAAGCAATATGGTTGGTGGTTAAGAACATGGGCACTGAAGTCCAGCTCTCTTGAGCCAGGGTTGGTCCTAGTTTGGCTCATGATTAGCTATAACCTTGAGCACATTCATTAACTGCTTGCTGCCTCAGTTTGCTCATCTGTTAAATCGTGCCAGTTGTATCCCCTAATCCATAGTATAGTTACGAGGATTAACAAGTTAATACACACAATGTGCTTAGAACGCTGCTTGTCATATGCTGAGTAAATACTTGCAGTTCTTCCTATTGTATGTTTAGCCTGGATTCTCATAATTTATTGCTGTCAGTAAATTCATGTGGTTTGCACATATATGGATTTCTGATGTGTCACTTTTGGAAAAGGTTGATGTCCTTTACTCCATTTTAGAATACCTTATATAGTCTTTTAAAGGGTTACTTTGATAAAGACAAAATCTTTATATCTTATGGATTTTGAATCTCATAATAAAGTATATCTTAACATTTGGTAATCTTATATATATTGGTGTCTCGAGTTAAAGAGAAAATGGTACAGATAGAATATTTCATATAATATTATTTCACTTGTACAGGAAAAGTAGACATTTGAGAGAGGAAGCTCAATATTCAGTCTCTTATTACAGATGTGAATTTAGTAATCTCAGAAGCTAGAGGCACGTAATTTCATGTTCTTGTTGAAATGTTGCATTGTTATTACGTATTTGCCTTTTATTTTTGTAAATAAAGATTTTGCTTAAGCAGTAATGGGATGTCCTCCTCAAAAATTAAAAGTTTGGAGCCAGTTATGTAATATGTAAATTTATGGGACAATACAAATTTTTTTAAGATTGAATACATTTTTGAGAGAGATCTTTTGAGTCTAGTTTTTGAAGAAAGAAAGATTATATAGCTTTACTTTAAAGTGAGAGGTTGGCAAACTATGGCCACTGGGCCAAATTTGGCCTGCTGCTTATTTTTGTAAATAAAGTTTTATTAGAACACAGCTAGACCATGCTTCTGTGCTATAGGAGGAGTTGAATGGAGAGATCCTATGGCCTGCAAAACCTACAGTTTTTACTATCTGGCCCTTTACAGAACAAGTTTGCTGATCTCTGCCTTAAGTAATTAGTGAAATACATTTATTAGTTCATTGTTACTTAGAAGTTGGAACAAGTGGTACATGCTACTTGTCCAGTATTTGTCAAAAATAGCTTTCCAAAACAACCACAATCCTTGTTCTTATCCTTACTTGTACTGACTGGTACGAATGGAGCTGCCTCACAGATTAGTAAATCCTAACTATTTGATAGGAATATGCCTGTACTTGCAGTGGGGCTTTCTATCAAATACAGAATTGTCAGGTGTTTTTGAAATGGTCTGCTGATTTTAATAGAATTTTTCCATTATGTCCTAGGGATGATAGAAATCCTTCATTGGTTTCAATTGAGAATTTCTATCACACATGGACAACTTTTGGATTTTACAGAAAACCTAGACCACAGATAGTTTTTATCAAATCAGAACTGCTTAAGGGGGGGAAACAGAGTGGACGTGAAGTTGAAAAACCTGTTAAAACATATCAATCCTGAGTAAAATATAGAAGTTTGTCTTGACATAATAAAATACATTTGATAACTAATCGTATTTAAATTTACCCGATTTATCTGTAACAAGCTGATTATTTTAGATTAGAAATTGAATTTATGAAAAAAATAACTTCATGCCTCGATTTGACAAAGATTGGTGAAGTTTTTTAGCAGTGTTCAGGGGACTAGGCATGAAGAGTCTCATAAAATCCAGTTTTTAAATGTCCATTGCCGTACTCATTCATATTTTTCCTTTTTGGATATGTGTCCTCAAACTTGTAGAATTACCAGTTGCACCATGTAGAGATTTCATATTCACTGGGATCCAGTGCACAATTTCCATTTTTGACATTATTCTGATTATATAAGTTACATTATTGTTTCATGAGAACTTTTCCACTTCATCTAACCACGTTGGTGTACTGGGGTATAACTAACATAGTGATAACAAGCAAACGTACCATTTAACAAATGTAACCAATAATAGGCAAACACCATTATTCAGAAAACCAGGCCATGAATTTTAGCTAAATTAAACAAACCTTTGCAGTTTTTATAGCTCATTCACACACTTAAAGAATATTATAAATTTGAAGAGTACTTTAGTTTTTCTGTGAAAATCATGATTAATTTTACATATGAAATTGTGAGATGTATGCAAATAAAATTTGTTTTCTTTTCCCGAATGGCCAAACTTTGTATGGATGCCTTGATAGATCCCTTGAGAACCATCCTGGCTCAGAGATACATAGAGAGTTTTAAATCAGGGCCATGAAAAGATCCGATTTGCTGAGTTTACAAAGATCACTTTGGCTTTTATTTCAAGGAAGGGTTAAAAGATCAATATTCAGGCAGGGACAGTTTAAAGAAAAACTTTGTTTAGAGATAAACTTCATCAATGAATTTTTTCTTAAGGGAGATGGAGGAAACAGAGAAGGCCGGTTCTCTCCATGTCCTTGAGTTGTCTCCTTCCTCCCCACTAACTTAAAAATAAAATCAGTTAATTTCTACTGTGTTAGTGCTGGTGGCTTCTTGGTGTCCTTTCCTTAAGCGTTAAGTTTGTTGGATGTCTCCAAAATTGTGCTTTGTAAGTTGATATAGTAAATGGTGATTTAATATTTAATATGGTGTGATATCAAATCATAGCAAAACTGACCTACTTTATTTCACCGACTCTCTTCAATAAATAAGCTATCTCTAAGTGTAAAGACGTTTAAAGGAAGATGAGGAAGTCCTCGTAATATAGTTCTTAGATATAGATGTCTGAAGAGTAGCAGAGACGTCATTTTTTTTTAACTAATGAAATTTTAAGAACATATTGACAAAAAAGCAGTGATTACTGTCAGATGAGAATACTTGCTCTCACCTTTCCCATGATTGAGCTAATATGATCAACTGCTAATTCCATTCTTATTTTAGTGCTATTTTCAAGCCAGTATGTGAGTGAAGCTATATTTAAAACATTCATTTAATAAGTAGATATTTATTAAGTGAGACATTTTTCTCCAAGATCTGAGTTTCCTTTTTAAGAAAATATTTTGTGAATGCCTTTTGTGGTATTTTCCTTTGGTTTGAAACTTGCTGCTTTAATGTTGAGCACATGTATTTGTGTTCATATGTAGACTTCTTTGCACCAGTCTTTGTATTACTTTCCACCTCCTCAGCTGTACCTACTGATCCCTCTACTGTCTACTGCAGTCTGGCTTGCGATTGTTACACACTGCTGAAATGCTTTTGCTGGTTACCGGGGACCTCCCAGTGAGGTACATTCCAGGCCTCTCCTTACTGACCTCTTTGCTACATTGGATGGTACCGGTCAACCTACTTCTTGAAATTCACTATTCCTAGTCTCCCCTAACACTGCAGAATTCTTATCTTCTTCATCCCTTTCTGATTATTCATTTGCTGTCTTTTTATGGTATTCTTATCCCATCCTTCCTTGCCTTTTCTTATCTTCGCTGTTGGTACTGCTATTACTTGTTTTTATTTTACTTTCTCATTCTTCTTTAACTGATCAATCTCATTTGATTTCGTATTTAAACTAGTTTTTGTATGCTGATGATCCCTAAATCTGCCTAGGCCTGTATTTCAAAATGCAACCTTTTATATGAAACACTTGGCACACAATTTGAATTAGGTATCACAGGGACACCTCAAACTCCCTATACTTCTGTGCTTCTCTTCCCCAATCTCCCAAATTTTTCTCTTTGTACTCTGTCTTAGTTGGTGGTACATTCACCTCACCGGTCACATAAGACTCATTTTTGACTCTTACCATTCTCTTATATTTAAATTAAGAATTGGTCCTGCCAGTTTTACCTTCTAAATATTTTCCCACTTCAGGCCTTCATTCTTGGGAGCACATTAGTAGCCTCCTGATTGGTCTTCTTGCTTCCTATCTCAAAACCATCTTTTCTATGGCTGTTAGAATGAGTTATCTAAAATGGTTGTCTAACCTTTAGATTTCTTGTCACCTGCAGGATGAAGTCTGTCTTTCTTACAAAGGTTTGTGTGGCCTCCTTTCTTGCTCCTCCCTCCCCGTAGTTTATGCTCTAACATCAACCTGCTTGTGAGTGTCTCTGTACGTGTTATATTGTGTCCTGCTCTGTACCATTCCTCGTCTTGCTCTTTCTGCCTGTAATGCTTTTCTCCATTTAAATTAGTTAATTCTTGCCTATCATGTTAAAACATAGCCATCATCTGTTATAGGAAGATTTCTCTGATGGGAAGTAGGTGTCCTTCCTCTGAGCTCCTATAACATTCTATCTCTAGCCATTGTGCTACAATTATTTGTATGTCTCTCTCTTCAAGTCAACTAAGCTTTACCGGAATTGAACTTACTTGAGGTCAATGGTCATGTTCTTTTAATCTTTAAATTTCCAGGACTAGCACAATGTCCATTACAGAGTAGGGACTCAACAAATGTTTATTGAGTAAATAAAGTGATTAGACTTTTCTTTTTAAATTGTGGCATAATTAACATACGTTAAAATGTGCAACTTTTAAGTGTTTAGTGCAGTAGGTTTTAATAGTTGTATACATTTACATAACTACCATCCCAAATAAGATACAAAATGTTTCTGTCACTCAAAAAAGTTTTCTCATGCTCTGTCCTTTCTACTGGCCCATCGGCCTCAGGTCATCTTTTTCTGACATCTGTCATCATGAATTAATTTTTCCTATAATTGCATATCATGAAAATGGAATCATTTTTGTCTGACTTCTTAGAAGCTTAACATGTTTTTGAGATTCACTCCTGTTTTCCCCTGTATTAGTAGTTCATTCTTTTTTATTGTTGAGTAGTTGTACCTGTTTGAGTATACCATAATTTGTTTAGTTATTTTCTTGTTGATAAACATTTTGGGTTGTTTCTAGTTTTTTGGTTATTAGGAATAAGACCATGAACATTTTTGTACAAATATTTTTGTGGGCACGTATTTTCATTTCTCTTGGATAAATATCTAGGGGTGGAATTGGTAGGCCATAGGGCAGATTTATGTTTAATTTTATAATAAATAACTAAACCTTTATTTGCAAAGCGGCTGTGACATTTTACACTCCAACCATCAATGTATGAGAGATCTGGTTACTCTACTTCCTTACCAATATTCAGTGTTTCAGTCCTTTTAATTTTAGCCATTCATGCTGGTGCGAAATGGTATCTCATTGTGGTTTTAATGTGCATTTTCTTGAAGACTAAAGGTGTTGAGCACCCTTTAATGTGCGTATTGGCCATTTGTATATATTTTATGAAGTGTCTATTTGAATCTTTTGTCCATTTAAAAAAAATGAATTGTTGGGCTTATAAATGTTGATTTGTAGAAGTTTTTCATATGTTCTAGATATGAGTCTTGACAGATACATATGCTGTGAATATTTTTTTCCATCTTTGGTTTTTCAGTTATTTTATTAATGATATCTTTTCATATTAGCAATGTTTAATTTTGGTGAAGATCAATTTTATCAGTTTTTTCTTTTATGATTAGTGCATTTTATGTCCTGTCCCAGAATCATTGCCTACCTCGTTTGTGAAAATACTCTTTTATGATTACGTCCAGAAGCTTTAGGGTTACATTTGGATATATGACCAAATTAATTTTGGTGTGTGGAGTGGGAAAGAGGCTGAGTTTTATTTTTTATCCAGATATTCAGGTGTTTCAGTAACATTTGTTAAAAAGATTTTTCTTTCCCTGTTGGATTGCCTTGGCATTTTGGTTGAAGATCTGTTGACCATATTCTTGTGTATCTGTATTTAGACGCTATTCTGTTTCATTGTTCTATTTGACCATCCTCATGCCAATATCACATTGTCTTGATTAATGATGCTTTATGGTAGTACTGATATCAATTAGTAGAAGCCCTCATCTTTTCTTTCAGTGTAATTTGCCTATTCTTGGTCCTTTGCATTTCCATATGAATTTTATAATCAGCTTATCTATTTATTGAACAAAGCCTGCTGGGACTTCTGATAGCTAGATAATGGTGGTAGCATAGTAAACAACCTCGCAAAATCTCCTCGTCAAACTGTACAGGTATCTTCACATCTGTGAAAGTTCTCTGTAAAAACCACACTCTCAACATCATGTAAAGTCAGAGAATGCTGAAACTATCAAATAGCTGAGAGTAAAAGGAAAAAGTTAACAAACACCAGCACCATGGTTCCACCCACTCCCACTCCAACCTTGTGCCACTGTAGGGCTTTGGTGATTTGAGGCAAAATTTGAAAAACTATAGGAAAAGCAGAAGAGAGAGATGCAAATGAAGTGGCTTGAGGGTGAATAGGAGTGACCACCAGAAAGATGAAATCTACCATAAATCTGAAAATACTAAAGTAACTTGGCATATGGGGAAGGTATTTCAAAGTATGCGTATGTTAAAGGGACAGGTTCCAAATAAAGGGCCAGGTGGGATATTTAAAGAGGTAGATGCTATACAATGGGCCAATCATGCAGCTTAAAGAGAGAGATGCCATATAATGCAACAGGTATGTGATTTAAAGGGACAAACTCTATTTAAAAGATTAGGACTGATTTCAAAGAACAGGCATTATTTAAAGGGTTGATCTTCCAAATACATTGTTTCTGGGAGAGATAAAAGACAAAAAGGAAGGAAGAAGTTTCGTTTGGAAATTGGGTAGTGAAGAGCCGAACTAAAAGGGAAAAGCTAGGATCTTACAAGACAATAGAACTATAAAGTTGAAAGATTCACACCACTTTCCCCCTCCCCACCTAAAGAAACCAACCAATGAACCACTCCATTAGAGTACTTGGAATTTATCAGAAAGGGTGACATTAGACTAGAAATATTGTAAAACAACTCAATAGCTCAAAATTGAAAAAAAGAAAAGTTTCTAAATCAGGAAACAAATTTGTACACAAATAAACTGAGGAAAAGTCCCCCCCCAAAACAACCTGAAGTATCATAAAACTGTACATTTGCACTCCAAACAGAATTAAATTTACTCCAACAAGCATTTGAGAGTATGAAACAGAAATGGACAATAAACAGGGAGAAATGGAATAAAAAAGAGTTGATGCAGTTCAGAAAAGAAATGAAAGTGAATGTCAAAATTATGTCAGAAATGAAAAATATATTACAAATACCCAAGGGAAAATAGATTGAAATGAAAATTTAATACAGAGCATTGAAGAAAGGCAGGAAAATAACCATGAGAATTAAAATGACTTAAAGAAGTAAGAAACATCAGAGAAAAAGTAGTGAACATGGAAGACTTAGTAAAGGAAGGAATAATATTTGCTTTATTGGAATTTCTGAAGAAGAAAAACAATTAAAAAGAGCTAATGTCTAAAATCATATTTTAGGAAAGCCTTCTGGATAGAAAAAGACCGGAATCAACACATTGGAAATAATATCAAGTACCTGGAAAAATTAATCCACAACAGTCTACTCCAAAACATATACTGGTAAAATTATTAGATTTCACAGATAATGATAAAATCCTTAAGGCCTCCAGGCAGAAAAATCAAATAATTTCAAAAGGCAAAAGAATTATACTGTCATTAGTATTTTCAAAATCAACATACAAAGCAAGGCAAAAGTAGAGAAGAATTTTTTTTAAAGTCAGTGAAAACATAAATTCAGGATTTTATTTCTAGTGAAGCTTTCTTTTAAATATTAAAGCTATATAAAAATAGTTTTCAACATACTGGAACTTGGGGAACTCTACTCAGTCCTTGAGAAATCTATAAGATGAGCTTCATCCAACCAAATGATGATTGGGAAAACTTTAATAAAGGGACTGATGGTTAGCATTTTAAAAATATGTAAATATACATATAAGGCTAAAACAAAAATGTTGATGAGGATGCAATACTAATGTAAAAATTTGTATATTGTGACAACATTGGAAATAAAGTAACTAGAAAATAGAAGGAGAAGTAAGAGGGAAAGAATAAAATAGGCAGTAGGTATTAAAGAATATCAAAAGCACCTGATAAGCCACATATTAAAAAGTTAAATGAGAAAATGGGACTCAAGGGAGTTCAAAAAGATAAAAGTACAAAGGCACCACTAAAACAAAAATACAGACCTTTGTAAAGACTAAAAAAAAAAGTTTAACAAAATAGCCAAGAATACACATCTTGTGGACAAAGAAACATGCTAAAAATGACAAAATACACAATTTGTAAAATATTATGATAAAATTGAGACCAAACGTATCAGTCATAACAATCAATGTGAATGGGCTTTAGTTCCTTAAATTTTTTTAAAGAAAGTTGACTCATATAACAAAACCCAACTATATATTGTTTACAAAAGACATACTTAAAGGGATCCAGAATAGTTAAAATTAAAAGGATGGACAAAAGTCTACCAGACAAATGGAAACAATATGAGAGCAGGGATAGTGATCTTGGTATCAGATATAGTGGAATTCAAATCCAAGAGCATTCAAGGTCACAAAGAAGATTAATGCTAAAACCCATACTCCACAATTAAGATGTTACACTTATGAATATTTTTGCATCAAATAACGTAGCAACCACCTTTCTGAAACAAAACTCATAGAAGATGCAGGGACACATAGATAGAAACATACCAATAATAGGAGACTTTAGTACACCACCATCATTACTAGATAGATCAAGTGGACAAAAAATAAGGAGATAGAAGATATAAACAATATAGTCAGTAAGGTTGATCTTATGAGTGCATATTGAATGCTACACCTTGATAATATAGAATACATATTTCTATTGAGTGCCTATGACACACTGACAAAATCGTTATATATTCGGTCAGGAAGAAACATTAGTAACTTCCATAAAGCAGAAGTATTAAAAACAACACTCCGATTAAAAACAATAAACTGGAATTTACTAAATTAAGCAAAAATGGCCTCTTCCACTTAGAAGTTAAAAAAAAAAGATTAAACAATTCCTTGGTAAAAGGGGAAATACAATTAAAATCATGGAGTTAAACAAAATAATAGTGAAGACACTGCATATCATAATCTATGTGATGCATTTAAAGCAGTGATTAGAGAAAAATTCATTGTGCTAAGCATTGTCAATAAAAATGAAAAAATAAAAATAAACGAAATTTACAGTTAAAAATAAAACTAGAAAAGAACAAAATAAGCCGAAAGAAAGCACAAAGAAGGAAAATAATGAATATAAAAGCAAAAATTGATGAGAAAGAAACTAGAAAAACAACAGATTTAATAAATAAGCTAAAATCTTTTTGTGTTTCTCCCTGACCATCAGTGGTTTTTTAAAAACTAATAGCTTTATTGAGTTATAATTTACATACCATAAAACTCACCCTTTTAAAGTGTATAATTCAGTAACTTTTAGTGTATGCACAGAGTTGTGCAATCGTCACCACTAATTCCACAGCATTTTCATTACCCCAAAAAGAAGCCTTGTACCCATTAGCCACCCCTCCCTTTCTTCTAGCAGCCCCCAGCAACCTCTAATCTGCTTTCTATCTCTATGGATTTGCCTATTCTGGATATTACATATAAATGGAATCATGCAATATGTGGCCTTATATGTTTGGCTTCTTTCATTTAGCATAATGTTTTTATGATTCATTCATGTTGTGGCATGTATCAGTATTTCACTCCTTTTTATGGCTAAATAATATTTCATTGTTTGGAAATACCACATTTTGTTTATATCCATTCCTCACCTGATGAACAGTTTTGGTGTTTTTGAAAAAGTTAACAAAATAGACAAACCATTACCTAACTTATTCAAGGAAAAAAGAAAACACAAACATATAAAATAAGAAAAAATGAGGGGAAATAACAATTGAAACAGAATAAATTAAAAATATCATGAGACCACTTTGCAAATACTTTTGTCAACCTATGTGAAATAGATAATTTTCTAGGGAAATACTGATTACTAAAGTTGACCCTATTAGAGTTAGAAAGCTTAGGAGACCAATATTTATGGAAATAAATAAAGTTATCAAGGAATTATCTCCCCAAAGCACTCAGGCTCAGGTGGTTTCACAGGGGAATTCCAACAAACTTTCACATAACATAATCCAAAATATTTTGTAAATTATTTCAAAAAAAGGAAGGAAAACTTCCTCCTTTTATGAAACAAGTATAACACTGAAACCTAAACCCTATAGACAGTAATAAGAAGGAAAATTGCAAATACCACTCGTTGATATTGACGCCAAATTTCTTTTTCTTTTTAGTTTTTTTCCTTTTTTTTTTATTGAGGTAACATTGGTTTATAACATTATATAAATTTTAGGTGTACATCATTATATTTCAGTTTCTGTATTCACCACCCAAAGACTAATTACCATCCATCACCATACACATGTGCTTAGTCACCCCTTTTGCCTTCCCCCTTTCCCCTCTGGTAACTACCAATCTAGTCTCTGTCTCTGTGTTTGTTTGTTGTTTTTATCTTCTATTTATGAGTGAGATCATACAGTGTTTGACTTTCTCCCTCTGACGTTTTTCACTCAGCATAAAACTCTCAAGGGCCATCCATGTTGTTGCAAATGGCAAGATTTCATCTTTTTTTTATAGCCGAGTAGTATTCCATTGTGTATATATACCATATCTTCTGTATCCATTCATCCCTTATTGGGCACTTAGGTTGTTGTCTTGGCTATTGTGAATAATGCCACAATGAACATAAGGGTGCATATATCTTGACGCATTCGTGTTTTCTTTGGATAAATATGCAGCAGTGGAATAGCTGGATCGTATGGGAGTTCTACTCTTAATTTTTTTGAGGATTCTCTATACTGTTTTCCCTAGTGGCTGCATCAGTTTGCATTCTCACCAGCAGAGTATGAGAGCTCCCTTTTCTCCACATCCTCTTCAGCACTTGTTATTTCTTTTCTTGTTAATTATAGCCATTCTGATGGGCATAAGACCCAAGTTTGTAAACAAAAAATTACAAAGGGAATTCAATCCACGTTAAGAAAATAATACAAAACGTTGGTTAAATATTAGGAAATCTGTAGTGTCATAGAACATATTAATAAATCTAAGGAAAAATCATAATATTGTTTCCATATATGCTGAGAAAGCCTATGAGAAAATTCAACATCCATTCATGATAAAAACACTCAAGAAAGTGGAAATTAAGGGATACTTTTTTAACTTGATAAAATATATAAAACTTAGTCTTAAAGCCAGTATCTTACTTAATGAAGAAACACAAAAAATCATTAACAAGCCAAGGATACCCCCTACTTTTACTGTTCAACATTGTACCAGAGATATTAGCCAGTGTATTATATGAGATCAATCAGGATAAAGAAATTGTAAAACTGTCTCAATCTGCAGATGAAATAATATACCTGGAAACCCCAGAGAATCAATGATAAAACTAAATCCAACAATAAAATAATTTAGAGAAGTAGCAGGATATAAAACTAACATAAAAAAATCTGTTCATTCAGACACACAAATAATAAGCAGAGGGCAAAATGATAGAACCCATGTACCATAGAAACAAAGAAGATTAAATATTTAGGAATAAATTTAACAAATGTGCAAAAGCGTGTATGAAGAAAGATTGAAAACACTTATTAAAGACACAAAAGTAAAAATGGAAAGACATCTTTGTTCTTGGATAGGACAACTCTACATTATAAGGATGTCAGCTCTCCCTAAATTAATTTATAAATTCAGTAAAGTCACAGTAAAAATACCAACAAGTTATTTTGTAGAATTAGGCAAGTTGATACTAAAATTTCTATGAAAAAGAAAGGCATGCAAGAATGTCTAGGAAAACGCTGAAAAAAAAGAAACAAAACTGTACAGGGGTAGGGGGAATAGTCCTACCAAAAATTAACTTATAAAGCCTCTATAATTACAGCAGTGTGTTACTGGTGCATGAGTAAAATAATAGACTAGTGAAATAAAACAGAAAGTCCAGAATTAGACCCAAATACAGATGGAAACTTAGTATATGGCAAAAGTAATGTATCGGTCTGGTTCCAATAAGGAGAGAGAAACCAACACAGTAATTTGAACAGAGAAAATTTAGTATAAAAGTTATGATCTGTAATAGGAGATTGGAGTAATGAGGGCTTATATAATGAGAAGTAAAGAGAATTCCAAAGAATATAGGAATAGCAGATATAAGGAGCAGCTACTGGCCCTAAGGAGGAAGAATTTCCCCTGTCCTCAGGGCTGAGATTCAGACCTCATTGAAGAAGGCAGTGAACAGGAGAGAGGTTGCTGTGGACATGCACTGGCAGAACTTGCCAGAAATCACTCCTTTGGAACTTGTTGGAAATCTGCCTTCTAAGGTATTAGGGAAAGCTGTTCACAGGGAAAAATCTTATCTGGGTCACTCCACTGTGCAACCACCTGAGGGATGGTGCTGGGTGATGCTACAGGCCACTGTGCACTGCAGGAGTCTGTTGTGCAAGCACGCTGGAACCAGGAAGCAAAACTCTTTCATCCTGCAGTTCCCAGTGCCCTCTACTGACAAAGTTTAACATGGTGCCACCTGGCAAAGAAAAAATATTTAAAGGGCTCAGATTCATTTTCACAGTTCAGGCAACAAAAGGTGAATTTGGATCTGAAAGACAGTGAAAGTGATAACTGGCACAGGCAACATCTCAAATCATGACAATGAAGATGTACTTTTAAAAGCAGTGGGACTGGGACAACTTGGTAGCCATTTGAAGAACAGAAAAATTACATCCATGTCTTACACCATACACAGAATAAACTCTAGATGGATTACGGTCTACTTGACTGTAGTAGAAGAAAACATGGGTCAATCCCTCTTAAACCTTACTGTAGGGAAGACTTTCTAACTCTGACTCAGATCTACAGGCAATAAAAGATTGATAAATTTGCCTACATAAAAATTTTAAAAAGTTTGCACAACAAAAATCACCGTCAACAAATAAAAAGACAACTGATAAACTCAGAGACGCAAAATATAAAACAGACGTAGAGCTAAAATTCCTAATATATAAAGAACTCTTCAAAATTAAGAGGCAAGAGACCAATACCTGATAGAAAAATGGGGACCTGACAAGGGCAATTCACACACACAAAAGATAAAAATGGCCTTCAAACACATAAAAAATTGTTCACACTCATAATTAGAGAAATGCAAATTAAAATGACACTGTGATATCCTTTCTCACCCATAAGCGTGCCAAAAAAATTGAAAAATATATAGTAACACATTCTGTTGGCAAAGTTGTGATGGATCAGATACTCTCAGAAGTTACTGGTGTAAATGCAAATTGGCATAACTATTCTAGAGGGAAATCTGTCCTTGCTGCCTCTCCTCAACCTGCTTTGAAGGCCTGAAATGCCTTGGAATACTTTCTCCTCGTTCTCCTGAGAGCCGTAAGCCTTTGGTAGCTGAATCACTTGAGCATCTTAGGGGACTTCTCTCAATTTTCTTGCCCTGCTTCCTGCTTTTAGTAGTTGAAAGCCTGAAGTGTTTAATTCAGTATTTAGTATAATTATTAATATGGCTGATTTTAGTCTTTCACTTAATATAATTATTAATATGGTTGGTTTTAGTCTCTCATTTCATTATCGTTTTCTGTTTATCCCAGTTGTTTTTTGTGCCTCCTTTTTTTACCTTCTTTTTGGTGTAGCACATATGTTTTAGTGTACTGGTTTGTCTCCTGTATTGACAGTCAGTTGTATTTCGTAGTGTCATTTTTTTGTGTGTGTGAGGAAGACCAGCCCTGAGCTAACATCCGTTGCCAATCCTCCCCATTTTTGCTGAGGAAGAGTGGCCCTGGGCTAACATCCGTGCCCATCTTCCTGTACTTTATATGGGACGCTGCCACAGCATGGCTGACAAGCACTGCGTCGACCGGCACCTGGGATCCGAACCCACAAACCCTGGGCTGCCAAAGTGTGAACTAAACCGCTGCACCACCAGGCCAGCCCCTAGTGTCATTTTTTTAAATGGCTGCTCTTCTAGAGGTTGTAGCATGAATCTCTAAGTTATTAACGTCTACCTTCAAGTAGTAATACTTCATGGACAATGTAAGAGTTTTACAACAGTGTAATTTTATTTATCTCTGCCTGTTCATTGTCCTGCTGTCCTTTTTCTTTCATATATATATATATATATATGATATATATAAGATATATATATATCCTTCACAATATTTTTATTATTTTGCTCTAAACAATCTATAGTCTTAAAAAATTTGCATATATATATATATAAAGGTAGTTTCAAAAGATTTTCTATATTTGCCTACATATTTATCCTTTCAGGTGCTTTTAATTCTTTCCTGTGGTTATATCTGATATCATCTTGCTTAAGACTGAATAACTTCTTTTAGCATTTTTTGTATTGTATGTTTGCTAGTGGTGTATTCTCTCAGCTTTTATGTAGGAATTGCTTTATTTCATTTTCTTTTGAAGGGTATTTTTGTTACCAAACCAAGTGGGCTCACCTCCTGGTAAGTTAAATAAGACTCCACACCAGTGGAAGTTGTCTCACAAAGTAAAGTGTATTTGCAGCAAATAGGAGGCCATGAGGAATCATGTCCAAAGTCATGGTGTCCCTGAACAAAGGGAAGCAGAAACTTTTATTTCAGCTGAGAAATGAATATCAGTTGGGAAATGAACATTCAAAAGGGAGAGGCGGGTATTCGCCTGCACAGACTCGGTTGGAGAACATGCTTCCACATAATGAGGCCTAAGCTCCTCCTGGAGAGATCTTTGCATTAAAAATAAGGCAAAGGTCATGAGCATAGCTCATGTGGTGAGGCTTGGTCAGTTTCAGGATGATTGGTGGTTACATCTCTTTAACATACAAAAGGAAAAGGAACAACTTGCGAAAACAGTTAATTGCTTCCAAACCCACTTTTGAGTTTTTTGAGGCACCTAGTTGGTAACATTTTCTCTGGATATAGATTTATAGGTTGACTGTTTTTCTCCTTAGTACTTTAAAGATGTGGTTTCATTTTCTTTTGGAATGAATTGTTTCTGATGAAAAGTTAATGGAAATTCTTATATTTTTTCCTCAGTATGTAATATGTCTTTATTCTCTCACTGCTGTTGTGACTTGTTCTTTATTATTTTTTCTCCAGCAATTTGACTATGATGTACCTTGCTGTGGTTTTCATTGTATTTATTCACTGTGGGGTTTGTTAAGCTTTTGCATCTTTGGTTTAGTATTTTTCATCATTTTTGGAAATTATGCAGTTGTTGTCTTTTCATATATTTCTTCTGTCTCAGTTTCTCTTCTATTTCTTTCTAGGACTCTAGTGACACTAGAGTTAGACTGTTTTCTTGAATTTTCCATTCTGTTAATTTTCTACTTTCTTTTTTTTAATTACTTCCTTTTTATTTATGTTCAAATTCACTAATCGTTTCCTCTTTTGTGTCATGTCTGCTATAAAGCCTATCTATTGAATTCTTTATTTCTGATCTTGTATTTTTCATTTTTAGCATTTCTGTTTTTTTTCTTGGTTAGCTCCCTGAGCTAACATCTGTTGCCAATCCTCCTTTTTTGCTGAGGAAGATTGGCCCTGGGCTGACATTCATGCCCATCTTCCTCTACGTGTGGGATGCCTGCCACACCATGGCTTGATAAGTGGTATGTAGGTCTGTGTCTGGGATCCAAACCTGCAAACCCTGGGATGCAGAAGCAGAGCACACGAACTTAACCACTTTGCCGCCAGGCTGGCCCCCCCTTTCTATTTTTTATAGTTTATGTATCTTTTGAAATTCTCATCTCTTCCTGCTTACTGTCCAATTCTTCCATTAGATCTTTTTGTTTATATCATAGCTAGTTTCAAGTGCATGCCAGTTTCGACATTTGACTCATATCTCTGGTCTGTTTCTACTGACTGTTTCGTCTCTTGATTGGTGTGCGTGTGTGTACACGCGCACATACAATTTTTGCTTTATGATGTGCCATGTAGTTTTTGATTAAATGCTAGGCTTTTTGTATAAGAGAACTTTAGAGAATGGAATAAGTCATATTTATTTCCATGCCCTTCTTCTAGATCTGAGGGGGTGGGATGGGGAGGGCTGAGTTAATCAGATTTGTGGTTATTTTGGCTTTTTTCAGTTTTAGTTTGATTAGGTCACCACTGGCTTCAGGTGCTTTGAGGATGGGGTCACAACTTTCTCTTCCATAGGACTAGGGATCTGAGCACTGGCAGATTCCAGAGATCTGCTCTTGCTTCACAGCTAAGCTGCCAGTTTTGAAACTGGGAGAGCGATTTCTCTCTGTTTTACTGTCCAACTGTCAGATTTGTGATTCATGTTCTACTTTCTGTGCCTCTTTCAGCCCTGTTGCCTGTTTCCTCTGTTAAAGCCTGGAGTGTCTTGGAGTGTTTCTTTCAGCTCACCTACCTCACTCTCTGATTTTGGTATTTGAAAGCTTGGCATCCCTGGAGATAGAGGAGTGGGGAAGGTGGAAGGAGAAAAGAAGTTCTTTCTTCTCTTGCCCTTCCCATAGTCATTTATAGCTGAAAGCCTGAAATGGTCAGAGGGTACTTCTCAGGTCCCCTGCTCTGGACTCAGCCTTCTGTAGCCAAAACTAAAAGTCCAGAGTGCCTCTGATGGAATTCTCTGTTGTTTTTTTTCCCTGATCCCAGCTTTTGGCATACAACACCTGAGCACTTGGTCGAGACCTTTGTGGGAGTTGGCAAGTAGTTGCAGACTTGCGTGTGGCTGGAAATCCTTGTGATTCTAATCTGTGATGCCAGGCTATATGTGGCTGTAAAAAATTTGTTAAAAGTCTGGCTGATTTCTTCTTACTCAAAGTGGTAAATTCCTCTTCCTTCAGCGAGGGTGGAACGACTGTAGATCTCTTTTCTCCTATGAAGGACTTGTTACTTTCTAGAGTTTAGTTCATATCAATTTCTTTGTGGACTCAGCTCTCTGATGGGTTTAAAAACCCATGATTTTGTAGTTTATCCAGTTCGTTTTGGTTGTTCGGTTGAGAGTGATAGTCTCTTGCTGCTTTGTGGAACTCCATGTTTCTCTTCTTGATATTTCTAATTTTATAGAACTTTCTCTCTTAATAGTGAGGAAAACATGAATTAATAACCAATGAATCATTCTTCTCTTGCTTTTTTAAATTGTTCATACAATTTCCTTAAATACTACAATTTTTGTATACTTCAGGTAGAATATTGACTATGTCTACTCTTAATTTGAAATAACAAAGCTGGCTTATTGCCCTAGAATATCACTGACCAAAGAAAGAAACTTCTGAATGTATCTCTTGATAATAATGACATGGAGTTTCTGAATGGGACACCACATGGTCATGTAGTCCAACCCCTTTATTTTACCCATGAGAAAATATTATGTTGTAGCTGGCCATAATGAGGTTGAGTGTGCTTTCCAGTATCTGTAGCCATTGTACTTTTGTCTTTTAGCACAATGTTTTTATGCTCTAGATTTCCACCTTGTAATTTTTAGTCTGTGGTGGTGATCTTATTTTTTCAGACTTTAATTTGAATTTTAAAATGTTTAGAAAGACATTATTTCTCTGGCGTGCTAATTATTTGTATTTGTTTCTCCTGTAACATAAATGGGATTATACATATAAATGGATTTAATGTAAGTGTTACATTGACATTAACTAAAACTGTTGATAATATTGTGAATGTAGTGGGTTATTTAAAGTATAGATTATTAGTCATGAATAATGTTTCTTTTTGAATTGTTTTATGCAACAGAATATATTTTTTTTCCTAAAAATTAGACTTTGATATTAATTTTTGAGGTATGGGATTCCAATACAAATAATTTTAATTTCTTTTAGTTATAAAAATAAGAAGCTAACCTCCATTTCAGTTATGTAACAAGTAGTTAGGAATGAGTGGCCCTGTGTTTAGTCGGAAAAAGATAAAAATATAAAGTACAGTCTTCCAGGAGTAGGCGCTGGCACAAGTTTTGTTTGATTATTTTTATAGATGATTGGAAAGTGGAAGAGTGCAGAAAAATTTTTAGGTCGCCAGAAGGTACCAAGCTTTTCTAACTGGTAAAATGCTAAATTCATGGGATTAAAGTATAGGAGGATCTTTCAATGAGCACATATTTGCAATTAAAAGTTAAATTTTATTAAATATAAAAGAGCATATTTATTTATTTTTAACAAAATACAGGCTCAGTAAGTCTTTTTTCTTCACTCATTTCTAAGAAATGTTAACCTGGTTATAAGTGGCCTTAGATAACTAGAGTCTCCTGTACCTTTTACAAAGAACATTGCAGTACTGCATGATTTTTTTCTTGTATCTGCCATAAATATGGTTATGGAATTTTAAATTTTCTTCTGCCTGAAGTTAACTCTGTGCTGTGTTTTCTTCTGCCTCAGATCATTTATGGTATGAAGAAGGGTGTGATCACTGGATCAGTACATCGAGAGCTATATTGCTCCTAAGACGAGTTAATAGATTAGTGTTCAGCACTTCTTCTATCCACTCTTTTACCAAGTTTGCCATTTCTTTCAGATATCATTTTACTGTTTACTAACTTTATAACTTGGGGCAGGTTGATTAATCTGAATTTTCTTATATATATAAAATGGGGACAAAATAATACTTTCTTTACAGGGTTATTATTAAATGAAATAATATATATCAAATGATTAGAGTGCTATCTGGCATTTAAAGGCACAATAAATGTTTGCTGTTACCATTGTCATCATAATTGTTATCGTCATCATCATCCTCACTGTATCATTATTCCTTTCTCTCTCTTCTGACAGTTACCATCGTATTATGCACACATCTCCTTGTTACTTTGCATTAGAATTTGTGCAGTAGCCTCAATACTTCTACCCCCAATTTTTGTTCCATCCATCTGGTTTATTTACACTTTTCAGACTAATCTACCTAAAATAGAAATTTTAATCAGGACACTGCCCAGTTCAAGAATATATCTCCTCTCTTGCTCATAGGGTTAAACTTTGCTTTGATGTTTAAATAACTCATTTTACCTATTCAAAATTTATAGTAGGTTTTTATTAAATATTTTTCAAATGAATTGAATCAGTAGCTCTATTATAGCACTTACAAAAGTAGATTATAGTAAAATTTCAGTATATTAATAAGTTGATGATACTGTTCTTTGACTTATGTAAAAGGGATTTCTTCTTGTTAAAGATATTCATTGATTTTTTAAAATTGCTTAAGATTTCTATGAAAGTATTATGTGTTTATAGTTAAAAAAATCAAATTGATACTGAAGGACTCATAATGAAAAACAATAGTCCGTTCTCTAGCCATCTCTCTTCCTCCCCCCCATCCTACTTTAACTCAAATGTTCCTGATAGTTATCTTTCTCTTTCAAAATAATATGCTTTAAAAAATCTGTCTTGACTTATAAGTTTTAATTTTATTCCTTACCTGTCAGTTCATGTGATAGATGAATATTTAGCCTTGTACTATTACTTATCTGCCCTCCCTAATAAATTATATTATTTTTTTAATATTATATTTGTTTATTTTCATGTAACTATAATAAAATCTGCCATATCTTTCCTACTGGTTGACACTATAGCCACAGTTAAACTTATGGTGTTTCTATTATTGTGACTAAATGTTCTTTATAGAAAATCGTGTAAATAAGCTCTGGTTTCATTTTCTTTCTTATGCAGCTTTTCTTATTTCTTGGAATTTCTGATTGCCATTATTTTTTTTTCTTGCATATGTTACTTTTATCATATTCTTCACTTCTTTTAGAATAGTAGTTCTCAAATGGCGCCAGTTTTCCCGAAATCCGCCCTCCCTCCCGGGACATATCCTGCCCTCTATCCATGCTGGTATAATGCAGATCTATTTGTAAGCTTCCTGAGGGTAGGGACTTTGTTTTGCTCATTGTGGAATCCCCAGCACCTAGAACAGTATCTGGCATATAGTAGGCACTCAAAATACAGTTCTTTAGTGAATTAATATAGTTTATTTTTAACTTCCATGTGGTAGTCAACTGTATGAATATACTACATACCACATTTTATTTATTCACTTTCCCACAGGTCAACAATTTTGGTTGTTTCTAATTTCCATGCTTCTTATTACAGCATTGTGGGACATCCTTATATGTGTCTTCTTGTACCTGTGTTCGAGATTTGTTTTTTTTTTTTTTTTTTGTGGGGAAGACCAGCCCTGAGCTAACATCCGTTGCCAATCCTCCCCTTTTTGCTGAGGAAGACTGGCCCTGGGCTAACATCCGTGCCCATCTTCTTCCACTTTATATGGGACGCCGCCACGGCATGGCTGACAAGCAGTGCGTCGGCGGGCGCCCGGGATCCGAACTCGCGAACCCTGGGCTGCCAAGCGTGAACTTAACTGCTGCGCCACTGGGCGGCCCGTCGAGATTTGTATCAAGAGTGCTTACCTAGAGTCAGAATTGCTAGGTTGTAGGAAATAAACTTTAAAATTTATCTAGATGCTACCAAATTGTTCTATAAAGTCTGGTTTTAAAACAAGTGTTCTCCATATTTTTTTCTTCCTCTGAGTGCTTTGCATCCTGGAGCAATAGTTTTATCTTATTCTTTCTTTCAGATTATCACCTTTTCAAAATTACAATCTGTGGCCCCAGAATCCATTCATGCCTGAGGCTTGAAAGAGTTAAACTTTGATTTTTAAGTTATATTAGCCAATTATTCGTCCCTTTAAAAAATACTTTATTTAGGTAAAATGTACATAACTTCACATTAACCATTTTAAAGTGAACAATTCAGTGGTTCTCTTATTTTTTTCTCTCATCTTCTATTTTTTTGTTTTACTTCCTGGGAGCCTGCTTTGACTCCAAATTACTGTTGGGTTTTTAATTTTGGTTACTATTTTTAATTTCTAGGAACCCTTTTTCTGCCTTAATATTTTTCATAATACTCTGCTCTTCTTTTATGGATGCTTTAATATTTTTGATGGTACTCTGTTTTTCTTTGATCTCTTGACTCTGTCTAAGGGAAGTAATCGGAGAACCTTTCCCCTTCTGAATTATTTCTGTTTCCTTTAGTGCCATTTTTACTTGTTTGTTTGTTATTCTTGGTCTCTGTTTCATGTTGTAGACTTTTTCCAATTATTCATGGTATTTGGTTATTAGTTCACATTTTAGAATGAGGTAGGAGAAAACCCCTGTATACCTGGGAGGGGATATTTTTAGACTGAAAGACTGCTCTGGAGTCACCAAGTGGATTACTTAATGACTCACTTTAGGATGCATCAATGCTAGACTAGGGTGGGCTTATTTGTTCTGTGGTACCCAGTACCCACACTTGCTGTCTTGGTTCTTCCCAGAGAAATCATTTAGTTTCTTTAAAGAAAAACTCTGTGTGTGTTGATCTTTCTTTTTTGTTTTCTGTGGGCAGACACCTGACTGCCAGAGTTTGAGGGTATGCCATTGTGCAGTGGAAGGTGAGAGAATGTTGACCATTTTTCTCCTCCACCTTTTTTTCCCTCCTCTTATTCTTCTCCTCTCCTCCCTCCTATTTTGTTTCATATGTAATTCCACCCTCTGTCCATACTCTACTAAAAACAGACATTTAAAAAATTTCAAAAAGTTCCACCCTACTGATGATGGCTAAAGCCCCAAACTGAAATGTCCTAAGACAGGCAGACTGTCAAATGAATGAAACACAATAAAGTGTCAAGAACATCTGGGTTCCACTCTAAATAAAGAATTTAATAATGGGATACCTCACAGGGATCTGTACCAGGGCAGGCCTTAACATTTTAGCGTTTATCTGGGAAAAGAGGAAAACTGAATGAAAGATACTTAGGGCCTTTATAATTTGGTTCCAAACTTTCTTGCAGCATTAATTTTATTTATTTATTTTTTCAGGGCTCATTTATTAAATTCTTCTCTGTGCCAGGCACTGGAGTGAGCACTTTTCATATAATATGACATTTATTCTTCAACCATAACCTGTTGAGGAAGGTACTATTATCTTCATTTTACAGATAAAAACAGAGGCTCAGAGAAATTAACCAGTTCATTTTTAAAACTATTTCTTATATGTTCTTTCACAGAATGTGTTCAGTTCATCAAGTATTTATTAACTACTCCTAGTGAGGCAGGCACAGTGCTAAGGATGCCTTAACTTGAGGAACTCTGAGTTGGAGAGGACTGGTCTTCTATACAAGTAACAAAATATAGTGATATATTGTGCTAGAGTAGTGATTGAGAAAAATGTTCAGTTGAAGACTGATCCTGATTGAAGAAAGCCAGCAGAGGAGGAGACTTTTGAACTCAGTCTTGAGGAACTACTGGGGGATTCGTTGGGCATGGGGTGAGGAAAGTGTTTTAGGTAGAGGGAGGGGGAAAAAGAAAAGAAAGTATAAAGGTGAATGGCATGGTTTTGGTTTTGGAGAAGTTGGTAACTTGGTGTAATCTATGGTGACTTGTTTGTGAGGGCACAGTGGTGACGTGTCTGGGAGTGAGGATGGAATGGGTGACAGGGCCAGACTGTGCATGGTCACTTTCCTGTGTGCCTAGTAGGTGCCTTTGTTGGCTTTTCTTCTTTGCTTGTCTCTTTTCATTCACTCATCAGATGTTTATTGAGGACTTAGTGCGTTCTAGAAATTGCAGTTCCAGAGGCTCCTGTCTTCTCACTTTATATGCTTGCTCTGGGTCACAAAATCTGTCATTGCCTCAATTGCCATTTCCATGCTGATGACTCTCGGTTGTTTATCTTTGACTCAGACAACTCTCCTGAGCTCAGCTACCTGCAGGACATTTCCACTTGGCTATCTTGGAGACATATCAAATCAAACATGTCCCAAACTGAATTTACTGTCTTTCCCCCAAAACTGCTCCTCACTAATAACTCTCACCATCCATCCTCACTCTCCCTCATTTCCCCTAAGTCACCAGGTCCTGTAGATTTTTATCTCTAACTGGCTCTTTCCTCTTTCTGCTTATCTGTACCCTCCTTGTCACTGCCCTAATCCAGGCATCATCATCTCTGATTTGGACTGATGCACCAGCTTCCTAATTAGGGTCTCAGCCTCCAATAGTGCTTCCCTCTAGTCTGGTTTGCTGTTGTATGCAGCCAAAAGCGTTCCTAGTTGATCCACGTGGTATTTAAAGCAAAGAAAGAGGTCTAAGGAAAGTATTATTTTGCCAAAGCAAAACTTCTGTCAATATTATCCTGATTATTAAAATTCAAATTTTACAGTGGCATGCTGAGGTGGCATGAGGTGCTTTCAAGGACATGATTGAAGAACCAGAGGAAAAGGATCAGCAAGCTTGGAAAGGTGGACCTGTAGTTGCTGGAAGCTGCATAATATTATGACTTCAGAAGTCTTAACTGACTCAGATGAGCTGGGACATTAAAGATCATCTCTTCTAGCTCTTTTATTTTATATATGACTAACCTGAAGCACAGCAGTGTGAGTTCCTTATCTCAGGTCACACTGTCAGTTAGTGCAGAATCCACATCTTCAGACTCTGAGCGTTTTTCTACTCTGGGTTTAAGTATGGTTACTAAGAGTATAGCCTAGAGTCAGACTCATGGGGTTAGCATGCCAGCTCTGTCATTTGCAAGCTGTGGGTCCACAAGCAAGTTAACTAAGCTCTTTGTGCCTGAAGTTCGTCATCTCTAAAATGAGTAATAATAGTACCTACCTCACAGAGTTGTTTGAAGATTAAATAAGTTAATATACACAAAGCACTTAGAACAGTGTCTAGCACATAGTAAGCAGTGTTAACTGCTGTTGTATTACTGTAAGGCATCCTGAGTTTAGTTACATATATGGCCTAATTTATACATTGTGTTAATTAATACTTTCATTTTACAATACAAGGAAATAGTCATGGTGCTTAAAATATATTCTTCATCTGTTATAGGAATTATAGTAGACCTTGATATTGGTGGAAGGATATGGCCTGATTCCTTTGTGAATACCACTGTAGAGTACTGAAGCTTTACTGAGATGTGGATATCTGGTGATTGGCTAAGCTCTTCTGTGACTCACTTCCACAAAGCAGCCATTCAGCATATGTGCTTGAAATTTTGTTTTAGCAAAATTACACATTACTATGTTGAGACTTTTAGAGTTACTTACTAATAGTGTTAAATCGTCAAATACTGATATGCTAACACAAAATATGTTTTGAGGATGTTAAATAAGTAGATTCTCTTGTCTAATTAACTCTGTATTAAAAAGAAAAATCACACCTAAAGCACAAGCAACAAAATAAAAAATAGACAAGTGGGACTACTTCAAACTAAAAAGCTTTTTTATAGCAAAAGAAACCATCAACAAAATGACAACCTACAGAATGGGAAAAAATATCTGCAAACTATTTATCTGATAAGGGGTTAATATCCAAAATGTGTGAAGAACTCATACAACTCAATAGCAAATAAATAAATAAATAATCCAATTAAAAAAATGGGCAAAGGACCTGAATAGACACTTTTCCAGAGAAGATATATGGATGGCCAACAGGTACATAAAAAGATGCTCAGCATCTCTAGTCATTAGGGAAATGCAAACTAAAACCACAATGGGATATCACCTCTTGCCTGTTAGAATAGCCATCATCAAAAAGACAAGAGAGAACAAAGTCTGAAGTGGTTGTGGAGAAATAGGAACCCTTGTGCACTGTTGGTGGGATTGTAAATTGGTACTGCCACTATGGAAAACAGTATGGAAGTTCCTCAAAAAATTAAAAATAGGCATACCATATGATCCAGCAATGCTGCTTTTGGAAATATATCTAAAGGAAATGAAAACACTAACTTGAAAAAATATCTGCATCCCCATGTTCATAGCAGCATGAGTTAGAATAGCCAAGACATGTAAACAACCTAAGTGTCCATTGGTGGATGAATGGATAAAGAAGTTGTGGTATATATGTAGAATGGAATATTATTCATCTATAAAAAAAACAAGGAAAGCAAAGATGTTGCTTGTTGCAGAACTTCTCAGAGCATTTAATATGTTATGTTAGCTTGTCTTGTGACTTTCTTAAAGGACAATATGATATGTTGCCAAACTTATTTGTTACTGAGACTAGTTGTTTTGGCAAATGGAGATCTGCTGGATTTTGTAGAATAATTACTTTAGAATTCTGTTAATATGCCTCAATTATAAGTGAGATCTTCCTTTATTAAGGCAGATAGTGTAAGAAATTTTGTATTTGTCAAATAAGGAAACTGCCACTTGGGAAAGGTATAAAATTGAGAAATTAAACTTTCTTATTTATTGCAATCTTTATGATGCAATATACCAGTTTAACACTGCAGTTATAATATACATTACTGATGGCTACAATTTGGACATAGAATATACTTTGACTACTAAAATTTGCATACCTATTTCACACCTCTGAGCTTTTTTCAATCATGCAAGGTTTATCATTCTCAGAAATGACTGATAGTTTTGTTGCCACTGAGAAGGAAGCCTAAGGATTACTTTTTTGTGTCCTGGTTACAGGGTTATATTCTTTTTAATCTCAGCTACACTTCCTCTTTAGAGCCTACCCTGATCTTTCCATGCAGACTTAACTGTCCCATTCATCTTATTCATACAGGATACATTAGAACACTTTTGTTTCTTTTCATTATGGCTTTTTGTTTTCATGTCTACCAGTCACTGGACCATAGACTTCTTTTTTTTTTTTGTGGGGAAGACCAGCCCTGAGCTAACATCTGTTGCCAATCTTCCCCTTTTTGCTGAGGAAGACTGGCCCTGGGCTAACATCCGTGCCCATCTTCCTCCACTTTATATGGGACGCCGCCACGGCATGGCTGACAGGCAGTGCGTCGGCCGGCGCCCAGGATCCGAACTCGCGAACCCTGGGCTGCCAAGCGCGGACTAAACCGCTGCGCCACCGGGCGGCCCTGGACCATAGACTTCTTGAAGATGGGTCTGAACTTTTAACTTTATATTACTTGTGGTGACAAATAAGTCCCAAATAAAAATTTTGCTGAGGGTAGGAGAAAAGAATTGTTGAATTAGCTTTAAGGAGACTTTAAGAAAAAAAAAAAAAATTCTGGGGCTGGCCTGGTGGCATAATGGTTAAGTTCGTGTGCTCCGCTTTGACAGCCTGGGGTTCGCAGATTTGGATCCCGGGCTTGGACCTATGATCACTTATGAAGCCATGCTGTGGCAGCGTCCCACATATCAAGCAGAGGAAGATGGGCAGGATGTTAGCCCAGGGTCATTCTTCCTCAGCAAAAAGAGGAGGATTGGCGATGGAAGTTAGCTCAGGGCTAGTCTCCCTCACCAAAAAAAAAAAAAAAAAATCCTAATTAATATTTAAGGGCCCTGTAAAAGGCCAAATTCTTGTAACCTAATTTTTGTAACATAATTGACATATATGAGTGTCATTACTTACACTAGACATATATTTGTATCTATATCCATTGGCAACAAAGTTCCAGATTTTTTTGACAGATAAAATCACAAGGTTTGAGTCTTTTTTAAAAAATTACATGCATGATGAATGCACTGCCAAAATGTGGGTTTCATATTTTTCTAAATTATAGAAGTTAAAAAAAGTAGATTCATAAAATATAGTTTTGTCAACATACAGCTTTTGTATAGGCTTACTTTTAAAATAATATATCCTTATACAACCTGACCTCTTGCCAGCCTGGCTTTTATCCATTTTAGGATTGTTACTACCATAAATGTTTATTAGAAATGCACATATTTAGTATTTGTGAGAATTATTTGATTAAATATCATCTTTGTTCACACACACATCTTTAAAGTGGGAAGAATGTTGTTATTGGAAAATGGTGATGGCTTTGTGCTTATGATGTTGAAATATTATTAATCTGTAACAGTTCCTAATTTTTATTTGCCAGATATTATAAAACAGTGCTTTATTGCCCTTTTAAAATTGAATCATATCAAGAATTCTTTTGTGATTAGATTAATGAAGATATGACTGTTAATGAGGCATGTGCTGTTTCTGGACAATCCACATACATAAGAATGAATAAATTGATGTATAAATATAAAATCATGAGTTTATCCTGAAAGTTCTATTTCTAGTTCAACACCAGAGGTTTATTTCTAGCCTTCTCCCGTCTATATTTGTATCTCCCTTCTCCAGTAGTGACAACCTTCACTCCCAACATCATCAGTATATTTACTCATTTACTCAAAGTAGTTTCAGAGTTGCTACATCCATATCACTGTGGAAAAAGAAACCTACTAAATAGAGTACAGGATTTGTTTAGAGTTTTTTTTTTTTTGGCTTTTCATTGAAAGTGTTTAAGTACCATGTTTAATATTAACTTGGGTTTTTTATTTCAGTGTGGTTATGTTATTAATTTAAAATATAGATAGTTTTTCTGATTGTATTTAATTTTAGGCTCCTTGCATCTTATTGATTAAATTTTATATTTTGAATATATATTTTTATCACCATTTTTAATAACAGAAAAGCTATAAGGCAGCTCTGGTATAATGTAAAGAAGACTGGTCTAGGGACTCAATCAAGGCTTTTGTTTTGTCCACTGTTGTCACTAACTGTGTATCGTTGGTAAATTAGCAAACTTCTCTGAAATTCTGGTTCCTCTCTTCTCTTTTATGTTTATTAAGATGTTGTTTACATACAATTGAATTAATCAATTTTAAGAGTTCAGTTTGATGAATTTGGTTAATTGTATCCAATTGTGTAAATGGATTCCTCACCTTCTAGTCCCTTTGCATTTGGTCCCTTCCCTCACCCCTGACCCCAGGCAACTTCTGGTCTGCTTTCTATCAGTTTTGCTTTTTCTAAAATTTTATCTAAATGGAGTCACATTGTATGTAGTCTTTTGTGTATTGCCTTCTTTCACTTAGGATCATGTTTTTGAGATTCATCCATACCATTGTGTGTATAGTTATATCATTCCTTTTTGTTGTTATATAAATATATCACAATTAAAAAAAATCCATTCACCAGTTGGTGGACTTTTGAGTTGCTTACATTTTTTTGCTATTATAAATAATGATGCTTTGAACATTCATGCACACATTTTTGTATAGACATATGCTATCATTTCTCTTTTGCATTATTTTTGTAGTGATTTTCCTAGGGATTACAGTATATAATGTCCTTAACTTTTCACAGTTCGTTTATTGTTAATAATGTACTACCTCATGTAAAATACAGAAATGTTGCAACATCCGTCTTATAATTCACTCACTCTTTCCACTGTGTGTTCATTCACCTGCTAATTCCATTTCATTTCAGAAATAGTTTTTCATTCTAGAATTTCCACTTGATGTTTTAATTGTTTGTATCTCTCTGATAAGACTTCTCATTTCTCTGCTTGGATTTAATATATTGAAAACTTTTTTTCTTAATTGAGAATAGTTATAAAATATACTTTAAAATTGTTCTCTGTTAATTTCAACATCTGGTTCATCTTGAGATCAGATTTGATTGATTTTCTTTTTTCTGGAGAATGTATTCCATTTTTGGTTTTTTGTATGTTGGGTAATTTTAGATTGTATTCTGGGTATTATGAATTGTAAACGTGTGGAGATTTTGGTTCTGTTGCTTTTCATGGCTGATTCTTGTTTCTTAGGTTCTAGATGGTACTTTATTTGGCTGGGCATGAACTGCAGGCTCTTAAGTTGTGCAGCAGCTCTGTTCTCTGTTCAAATCTTTTGTCTTTAGCTGGGCTGCTTTGAGTCTGTTCTACACATGGGTCATTCAGAGGTCAGTCAGAGAAATGGGTAGACAGAGTTGGGGAATCCCCTCTCTGGGTCTTTCCCTTGCAGTGTTCCCCCCTACTCTTCAGTGCTCCTGGTTTCCCCACTTCCCTTTTCTGTTCCCCAGATCGGAAAGATTGTGAGTATGTCCTTGTGTACACCTGCTGCTGTGTCCACCGTTTGGTCTGCACTTTGTTCTAGGCAAAAAGTCCCAGAGACCAGAAGTTACTTGTAGCTCCTTCTATTCCTTATTCAAGTGAGCATGATTCTCCACCAGTGTTTTCTGCTCACTCTCCAGTAGCTTTAGTTGCTTTTTGTATTTTAGTTATTTTCTCTGTGTGTATGTGAGTCATAACTGGTACTTTAGAGATCGTATATGGATTTCTCTTTTTTTAAATGGGGATAATACACACATCTAATAGGTGTGGGAATCACAGGAGTCAAATATGTAACCTTGAACATGCTTGACTCTGAGAGAGGGTAGGGAGGGATCATGTCATTTATCTGAATTCTTACTCATTGAAAGTGCTTTGTTATTTGTAAAGCTCTTTAGGGATATTTGATGTACCAGTAAGATTTCTTAAATTTTTTTTAAAAGAATCATTTCATTAAAACATTTAAATATTTCTAAAAGCACAAAGTAATTCATAATTTTAGAGTTTCCAGTTCTTTTTCCCCATTCTAACACATGTAATATGACCCAGCAGAACCACTTTTAGGAACATATCTTATAAAAATATTAATATTTGTCCTCTAATATGTGTCTACAAATATACTCAGGGAAGTACTGTTAATATAAAATCAGAAACAACTTGGATAGTTAAAATAAATTATGGTAGAGCCTCTGTACGGAAGGGAATACTGTGCATCTATTGAAAAGGATGAGATTGGGAAATCTGTATGTTTGACATGGAAGTTGGCCATGATATATTCTTTTTTTTTTGTGAGGAAGACCAGCCCTGAGCTAACATCCGTTGCTAATCTTCCTCTTTTTGCTCAGGAAGACTGGCCCTGGGCTAACATCCGTACCCATCTTCCTCTACTTTATATGGGATACTGTCACAGCATGGCTGACAAGCAGTGCGTCAGCAGGCACCCGGGATCCGAACCGGCCAACCCCGGGCTGCCAAGCACAAACTGAACTGCTGTGCCACTGGGCTGGCCCCCACGCCACGATATATTCTTAAATGAAAAGATCTACTGCAGAAGCTCTTGTATGAAATGAGTCTATTTTTGTAAACAAACAAATATTTCCTCTAAATTCCACTGCAGTGTATGTGTATGTATATTACAAGGGTATACCTAAGATTGTTAATAATGTTTATTTTTTTGGAAGAAGAATTGAGGAAGGACCACTCTCACTTTTTATTACAACTCTATACAGTTTGTATTTTATTATTTACAGACTTAAACTAGTCAAGTTCATGAAAGAATTAATTCAGGAAGAGTTAATGAATCAAGGCATTTAAATTGAATAGAAAATTATGTTCTTCATAGATTCTAATCTAAAGGATGACCTTTCAAAGTATTGTTGTTTATTTAATTGAATCAATACTTCTCAAATAATTACTTAAATTCATAATAGGTGTGTTAGTTTTCTGTGGCTGCTGTAACAAATTACCACAAACTGGGTGGCTTAAAACAATAGAAATGTATTCTTGAACCGTTCTAGAGGCCAGAAGTCTGAAATCAAGGTTTGTGCAGAGTCGTACTCCCTCCAGAGTGTCTAGGGGAGAAGCAGTAACTTGCCTCTGCTGGCTGTGGTGGTTGCTGGCATTTCTTGGCTTGAGACCTCATCACTCTGTCTGCCTCCATCTTCACCTGGCCTTCTCTTCTGTGTGTCTCTCTCCTCTGTGTGTCGTCTCAGGACTCTTTCTGCCTCTGTCTTATAAGGGACAATTGTCATTGGGTTTTGGGCCCACCTGGATAATATTCTCAAGATCCTTAATGAGATCTGTTAGGATAATTTTTCCAAATAAAGTGACATTTACAGGTTCCAGAGATTAGGACACGGACGTATCTTTTTTGGCACCACCCATTCAGCCCACTACCAAAGAGATATGGGGATATATTTAAATTCTGTTTTGTAGGCTAAAAAATTAAAACTTCTAATTTATTTACAGCATTTCAATTTCAAAAATTTAAGCAACACCAAGCATTTTATATTCAAGATGCATTTTAAAGAAATGAAAATTAAAATTATTCATATTTATTAAGATATATATATGTGGGACTATTTCACTCTTTTGCCAAAAAAAATAATTTGTTTCTTTAATATGTACTTATTTAATTTAGCAGCATGTTTAGGTGACTGCCCTTTTTGATTTTAGTCCTTTTTCATTTTCATTTATGGAGAATTATGCTATTAGATGGTAAAATATATGATTAATATACTAGAAACAAATAGGTATTTGCCATAATTGCCTATGGTAAGTGAAGTAGTAGATTTTCATTTTTAAAGTTTTGAATGAATGACATTAGTTTAAATAAATTATAAGTAAATTATAAAATGTCTAATTTTAGAATTAGACATTACAATTGTATTTCTCTGTGATATAGAATTTTAAACTTACTATTTACCAGCTGTTTCTTGACCTCATTGTTTTAAATTTTGACATAAATGGCAGATTGGGCAAAAATGATGGCAATGTATTTTGCACTGGAAATTCTGTTTGGAGCAGAAATGATTGCACAGTCTCATGGAATAACTTATTTCCTTATTGTTAAAAACTATGTATATTCATCCATATATGTAAAATTGAAAGATTTCAACAAATTAAATAATACACTTTTTTTGCATCTTGCCAACACATTCCTTCATTTCTCAGTGAACTCCCTGTGAGTAGCATGTTAGAAATATGTGGTTCAGGCCTTCTAATAAGGAGGCATGTGACACTTTTGATTATTAGTTGTAACCTTTGAGGAAATTCCTTTTATTGTTAGGCAAATTTCATTCTTTTCCTTTCTTCTAAGAACCCAGAAGGCATTTTTGAGTATAATTATGTTTTGAAAATATTTTCCAGAATAAACACTAAGGGTACAGTGTTTCAGAGGGAAGCAAACTAATGTTTATTTAAGCATCCACTTTATACCAAGCATACGCTAGGTATTTCATGCTGTCTCATTTATTCTTAGAAAAACTCTTTAGTATTTTCAGTATTGCCTCCATTTTTTTTTTTTTTTTTGGTAGGGGAGGAAACTGAGCCACAGAAAGATTAAGTAAATTGCCTAGGATCCCACATCTGTTAGATGGAGAGGCTGAGATTTGCATCTAGTTCTGTCTCACTAAAAAGTACAGATCAGATAACAGTTTCTCCAAGCTGTCTGTAAAATGCCTTCTAATTTTTGTTGTGATATCTTACATTTTTAAATAGCATTTCCTATGTTAAACAGTCTGCTGGGGTTAAACCTGGGAGACCCTTGGCATGGACTCTGCAGGCACTGATGCTGTATTGCTGTAGTCAGTGCACGAGGCATCCAGCCTGAAGTGAGCCTTTCCACTTAATGTATGGTTTTATAGCTCTCACCTTTGTGCTGAGGAAAAGATGACAGAAATATCTAATACTTTTACATTTAAAAATATGTTATTAAAGAATAACCTCATCTCTACTTCTAAATTAAAGTATGAAAATATTGAATTAGAAGAAAGACATAAATTATAACCTCCAATGAAAGTAAAAATATCCAGGCCTTCATTTTATGCTTTTAAATTTACATGAAGGCTTGATTTGCAAAAATGAGTAATAACATAGTGAGGTTCCCATTTCCACTATTCTTTGAAATATATCAATTATGGAATTTCAAAGGAATTATAAGTTTTTACTTGCTCAGCTGTTAGAATTTTCTTGTACTAAATAAGCAAAGCATCCCAGGGTCAGTGTCTTCATGGGTTGGTTTATGTATGGGGAAAATATTTTAATGTCTAAAAATGGATCATAAAAAATAGAAGCTTGTGATTTATTGTCACCTGTCTTCTTAAGTTATTATCTTAAAATTGGCTTGCTTATTTATTTTGATGTCAGAGAAAAGCAACTGAAATAATGTTGAAAATACTTTTCCACAACTATTTCACAGCAAAAGACCATTAGTCTCTAATAATTTATGTGTACTTTTTTATAAGTCTCTATTTCCAGAGGATGAACGTAGGAGAGAATAGGAAAGAAAATTGTCTTTTGATGTGCTTCAATTTTTTTTCTTATGAGGCGATATCTCTTGAATGCCTACTAAATTGAGTTTTTTTAAAACACTGATCTTTATAGCAAACACAAATTCTGAAATTGTAATAGTCTATTTTACTTTCTTTGATATCTCTACTCCCCAACAAAAAAACAATAAATGTCAGAAACCTTTATTTTAAAGTTAATTTAGTACATCTTTGGAGTCTCAGCTTCCAATAGTATGATAATATTTTACTTGTGAAGCAAGGTTGTCATCTAGTGGTGTTTTCAAGTACTACATCCTGCAGAATTATCTAATAAATCTTCAGCATTTTAAGGAAGTGCTTAACAAAAACAAAATCTAGCTTTCAATTTTTCAGAATTTAAACACTTTTAAATGTTTTAAATTAGGTATAACTTTACAAAGGATTTTCCCTAGTACTTTTTCTAATTTCCACCTTTCAGTCTTTAATGATGGGCCAAAAAAATTGTCTGGCCACTGACATGTTGAAGTTTGAGTAGTATGGATGTTAATCATGATGTATATCAAGTCATTTCATAATGCTTCAATATCTCTAGAAGTTTTTTATTTTGATAAAGAGATACTTCTGTAGTACTAAGTAAATTTTTCTTTAATTTTTTGCATATTCATCCTTTCAGTTTTTGTGCAGGTTAATTTTATGAAACATTTGCATTTAAAATGTTAAGGTTTTCATGATGATTTCTTTGCTTTTGGTGTTTCTACTTTTGTAATATCGCAGTCTGAAAAATTGGTGTAGAAGAAATTAAAGTGGATTTCCTGATATCTGTGGGTGTAAGTATGTATGTGTGGAAAAAATTTAATATCATAGTTTAAATGGTGGAAATAATATAATTTGTGCATGCAATGAAATCATAAAAACTAAAAACTGAAAATATAATGCATTTTTAAAGATAGTTTATTTTTGAATAAAATACATGTATTGAAAATAGTTTATTATATTGATTAAGATCAACACTAAGTTCTTGTACTTACAGGTACTTTAAATAATACATAACTTTGTCTGATTCGTTCATAGACAAAATTAAACTTCAGGCTGGAGTTGATTCAGGTCCTTATTGTAATTGTTAGGATAAATATTGTGGTATTCATTTTGGCATAGTAGGTGGCCACTTTACCTAAAGAGGGAAAGAAAATGGTAGTGATAGAAGTAGTACTTTGGTTGCTGAGGGAAACAAAATAAAAGACCTCTTTTTTCATTTTCCACCATTTGTGTGTCCTAGTACTCCCTCTTCTGAATTACCTTTAGTAGAATTCTGATCCTTCTGTTTGCTGTGCTTAATAGAGATTTAGGCATGGAGTCCCATGGATTCATTCAACTTACTGCCGGTGTACCATTTTATATTCTTGTTGGTGATTTTTTCGCCCTAAAGTGTTTATAAACTGTATTGAATATATTGATTTCATCTGTACCAGGTTATCTGAAGAAAATTTTGTGTCCAAATTCTTATCAGCCTTGTTACCTTACTAATCCTTTTACTCTATATGGTTAAATACTGTATTTTCTCCCATAATATTCATAAATAGGAATTTATAAGCTATTTTCTTCTGCCCAAGAGGAGGGAATTAGCAAGTTTGTATCTGGCTGGGGATACCAAGAGCCTATAAGAAAAATAGCAAAACTCAAATATTTTGGCAGGCACATTACAATCCGTTTACACTGTGGGGATGGAAACAGGATAGGCAGAGTGAATAGAGAGATCTTTATTTAGGTGATTTTTTTAAAATTATTTTTTAATGTCTTGAGAATTTGCAGTAGGTTGGCAACTTCCATGTTTGCTAAGGTCAAAGATAGCTTTTAATAGAAGTGATTTTTTTAAATTATCTATTGTGTTTTGTTCTCTCTTGTCTCTATATTTGCTTGGGTAATTGGGGGTTAGTTATTTTTATCTTCTTTGTGGCTAAGCAGGAATTCATTTATGAAATTCCCATTTTGGTATTTGGATAACATATGTGGGCCAGTAATTTCAATGTGGTAGTAAATAGTCATGTATAGATCGTAGACCCCCAAAACCACATGAGGCCATTTGATTTGGGTTTTAGAGACAATTAAGATTACCATGTGCCAGTCATCATCCAGATATCTCCTTTATTGTTTGATTGAGTCCCTATCCATTTGGGAAGAATGTTTTCACTCTTGGTTTTCTCATTGGCATTTTAAAGAATTTTCATGTGTCATCAGCCTAATATATATGTGTAATAATAGATTCTGTCTTTGATTATTTTGGGAATTCAGGTCTCAGTTCAGACTTGAATGGGCATTTATTGCTTTGAGGGGTGGAAGTAGGTGAGGGGAAGAAAGCTTAATGTTTGCTTTTTAGTGTTTCTGGCCAATTAGAACATTCCTCCCCTATAAAAAGTGTATGTAGTCTGGAAATTGAAGGTAAAGGTCAGTTCTGTATATGTCTAGTTTGTAAAATATTTAGGCCAAACTACATGATTTGACACTTTTCAGTCTGATGTAGATGACTCTGGTAGGGACATTTATTACAGTACATAATTATGTTCATTGCTCTCCAAGAGTCATACAAAGCGACCTAAAAGACAAAGTTCTTTTCCTCTTTTGCTTGAAGAGGATGTCAGCCGTGACTGTTATATGATAGGCACATGGCACAACCTTGCATGTCAAAGGCAACTTGGAAGTGTACAAGAGCAAACACATAATTTAAACTAATATGATTAGTAAGTGCAAAATGTGTGTGCCACGTGCAAGCTGAAACATGTTTCCTTTGACTTGTACATTGCTTTACAAAAAACCTAAAAGCCAGAAATGAGAAGATCTGACAATGACTGTTTGCCTATCCTCAGACAGACAGACAGTCAACTGGAGCTGAGTTATGGCTGCCGCCTTCAGATGGAGCATGTACTCTTCAGTTTGTCTCAGTTCTCCTCATTATGTGTTCATCATAGCCAGCGAATAAGTTAGACTCAAGGATTTTACCTGCTTTCCGAGGAATAAAGCAAAGGAAAATTGGCTGTCTTTTCCCTTACTGGTAGTAAGAGATGGTAATGGTGAACCACTATCTGGATCGAATAAATGAGATTAAAATGATAGCATTTGTTTTATCATAGTTTTCTGTCAACTGAGATTCTTTTTTTGTGAGTGTGTGAGGAAGACTAGCCCTGAGCTAACATCTGTTGCCAATCCTCCTCTTTTTTGCTGAGGAAGAATACCCTGGGTTAACATCTGTGCCCATCTTCCTCTACTTTATATGGGACACTGCCAAAGCATGGCTTGACAAGCGGTGCATCTATCTGTGCCCGGGATCCGAACCTGCCAAACCCCGGGCCGCGGAGCGGAGTGTGCTAATTTAAGTGACACGTCATCAGGCCGGCCCCAGTTGAGATTCTCGAACTGTAGTTTGGGTATGTGTGTTTGATGTGCCCCAGTGACATCTGAACATGAGGTGAAGATGGTTCTGGTAGTGGCACTTATGCTGTGTGACCCTTCTTGTTGAATATCTATTCATTAGTTGCAATAGGAAATCCCCTTTCCCTCAAATTGGTGGATAAAAATTAAAGATTTTACTTCTGAAGTAAAAAGAATTGCTCAGGATTACAAATTAAATGACTCTGAGTAAGATGGCATTTTAACGTCTTTACTTCTATGAAAAAGGAAGCACCTTCTGAAATCTTTTAGAAAAAATTTGAGCACTTATTAAATTGTGATTTAAAATGGTATTATTTGAAGGTAAAATTAGTAAGAAATGTTAGTTTATTCTGTGAGTATCATGCAGAAGTTTAGCCCTTTAGTGCCCTGCTTGTCAATAAAATGTATTCAGATATATTTTTAGTTCAGAATAGTAATGTGTTTTTATAATGTTACTGTTCCAAAATCTCCCCGAGAGGGGAAAAAAAAGGTGTGCTTTCGCAGGCAGTTATAGTAAACAAGAGCTCTCTTAGGTTCGTTTCTTCTTTAGGGTTCATGCCTTTGGGTTTTACGTGCTCAAAGATGGCACATGGGAACTGATTATAATTCTCTTTCCTTGAGGGCCATCACGCAGATGTGCACAGGGATCAGATCTGGCACACCTGCTCCAAATTTCAGTTCCTTTCTTTCCCAATGACCACATTAAGGCTGGTGAATTTTGTGTTGTATTTTTTTTTTTCAGTTAATGTGTTACTGTGGTGCATCTTGAAGCCAATTTGGGCATTTGACTGACTTTTATCACTTGTTTTATTCATTGATAATATTGGAGTTTTAAACACATATTGGAATTTTAAAAGAAAAAGACTAATTTGTAAATCCCAGGTTATGGTTAGCTTAGATTCAGTTCTGTGAAAACAGTCCAGTGTTTACAAAAGGATCACCAAGATGTTACTGGGGAGAGCCCTGAATGGGTCTCCTTTTTCTTGATAATTACAGAGTAAAGCTGTAAGGCTCAAGTCCTTTGATTTTTTCCAAATATGAAGGGCAAGTGAGGGAGACTTGTAAAACTTGGAAATTGAGACTGAGCCACATTTTCAAATTTCTTGTATTCAGGAGGCCTTTTACAGGCATTATTTAAAAGAAATCACATGATATTTGACTTATACATGGATAAAGTCAAATTTCCACCCCCCCTTGTGGTTTCTGCCTTAAGAATTTTTGTTAGATAGACTTTCCCTGTTTATATTTGTAAGGCTAGGTATTTTTATTGTTAGTACAATTTTTGAATCTCTAATTATTAGTTAGTAGTAGTTGAGACGAGACCTAGTCTTTTTTGATATATTTTAGAGCTCAGTGATTAAATTTGCCTAGTTGTGCTTTTTTGTGTGTGTGCTCAGTGATTAAATTTGCCTAGTTGTGCTTTTTTGTGTGTGTTGGTGAAGTGTGTCTACTTGAGTAGGAAACTGATTTGTGTAGATGTTAGCTTTTGTTTATGAGAAGATGATTATATTCCTAATATTAGCATTAGTTGTTGATAAATAAAAATGGTGTGTTGTGATGAAAAGACGGCTGACCTGGGAGTCAGGAGGCATTCTTGTTTTAACTTTGCATTGCTTAAGTGTGTATTTTAGGGCAAGTTTAATTAACATCTTTGGGCCTTCTTTTCTTCATCTGTAAAATTGAAGAGGTGAAATTTGATTATTTTTAAAGATCTATTCTAGTTCATCTGACATCTTATAATCTTTTAATTCTGAAGAGTTGCCTTTCTTTTTTTTTTGGGAGGAAGACCAGCCCTGAGCTAACATCCGTTGCCAATCTTCCTCTTTTTGCTGAGGAAGACTGGCCCTGGGCTAACATCCGTGCCCATCTTCCTCCACTTTATATGGGACGCCGCCACGGCATGGCTGACCAGCAGTGCGTCCGCAGGCGCCGGGGATCCGAACCCGCAAACCCCGGGCTGCCAAGTGCGAACTAAACCGCTGTGCCACCGGGCGGCCCCTGAAGAGTTGCCTTTCTAGAAAACAAAGTATTTTATTAGTCATTGCGTACTATTTCCCCACTGTACAGGAATTTGAAAGTTGTGTTTTTGTAATTGTTCAGTCAACATTTAATATGTCAACCACATCTGTTCATGCACTGTTACTTTCTGAAATTGGTCTCAATCTTTAATTCTCTCTCATTTATTCCCCATTTTCCAGCCAGAATGTTCCAGGTTATTCCCTCTAGAATGTGCTTCACACTTTTTACTTGGGTGTTTTTGCTCATACTATCCCTTTCTATGCACTCTTTCCCATCCCCCAGCCACTTTGAGCCCCCATAACATTTCCTTTATAATTATTTTGGCCTTGTATGGTAGCTGTTTATGTATTGTGTTATGCTGTATATGAGATTGTAAACTCCTTGAAGGCAGGTGTTTAATTTTCATCACTTTAGTAGTCTTATTACTAATTCACATAATACTTTTCACATATATAGGGGATTAATTAATATTTGTAGAACTGAATTTGTAAGATGATTAATGATAGATATAGTCAATTGCTATGAACAGTGAAAATTTAACAGGATAATAAGGAAATTAATTTAGCCATTTTGAATTAAAGCGATGTTTTAACCATCTATGCTGACTTCAAACATTGGTATTCCATGGTCACTTACGTACTATTCTTCCTGCCTCCCATCCATTCATTCTTACTGACTCATCTACATATTTAACACTTCTGTTTTTTCTCTGTAACCCACTTAATTACTTGTCTTCATTTATCATTGTAGTTTAGCACTGCCATGGTCTTAAAATTTTGGTAGTATGTAATTTTGTTAACACATTCTTGCTTTGATTTGTGTGTGTGTACTTTCCTGACTTTTATCTCCTTGATCTTGTTCATAGGCTTATCAACTTTAATCTCCTGTTTTCTTTTGCATTCTTCAATTTACATTTCCTTTAATTTGCTGTTTTACTTTTGAGAAATCATTCATTCCATATTTCTTAAAGGCACATGCTCTTTGGTTGCTGTCTGCAGGCAGAGTTTACATTGACAAGTGTCTCAGAATCAGTCTGATGTTGGGGGTTGATGGTGGAATTACTGTCTATCAGGAATGAGCTTCAGTTAGTTCTGTCAGACTAGTACTCCTGTATCTTTTTAGTGGGAGAATGCCTGCAGTGGCAAAGCTAGCACCAGCCTTTTGGTTAAAGGTGTCAGTACTGATAACAAACAGTGTCAGATGTTAATGGGCATTTTTACAGGTGAACTTTTTGGGGGATGATATCCGAATTGTAGAATTTATCAAAGAATTTCAAAATGGCCGTATTGGGCATGGATGAATGGGTAGAGATGATTTTTTTCCTCCTAGGATTTAATAATCTTTTTACTCTTGAATTAATTATTGTCTGCGACAGATGGATAGTTGGTTTGGACTGGATAAAAGAACAAAGGGCAATAAGACAATGAGTAAAACAAAACTGAAAAGAAACTGGAAAAGTAAAAGATAGAAGGTAAAAGGTTGCCTATCTTTGTGCCACTTGGAGTCAATACTATTTAGTGAGGGATTCTTTGGAACATTAAGTATTAAAGAAAATATTAAAGAAAGGGGACTCGAGAAGATAATGTGAGAAAGTAGTACAGATGAAATTTCTGTTGCACTAAGCTGAAAACTATATTGTTTTTAGTTCTATTTTTATGGTACATCTCAATCTCCAAGAACTTACTGTATTACCAAATATTTGTTGTCAGATATTATATTCGTATGATAGTAAAAAGTAGCTCATACATTCCTTAAGAAGTATATTGATATTTAAATAGCTTTTTTCAGAAACCATGTGAATATTTTTATTAATGTAATATCCCTTTAAGGATACAAAAGAGGAAAAATATGCAGTGTCCATTCTGTTCTATCAGAGATAGTAAGTAAACAGGGAGTATAGAGGACTCTTTCCCTTAGTATTTGTAGAAGAAGCATTTTATAGTAGAGAACAAAATTGCATGTTGACTTAAAAAAGTAATTTTGGTTAATTTTAATTTTAGAAAATATTAAGCCGTTTATTTTATTTTAACAGGTATCTTTCAGATGAAGGCATTGAAGCTTGCACAAGTTCTCCTGACAAAGTCAATATAAATGACATCATCCTGATTGCCCTCAATGTAGGTTTTGTTTATTAACTTATAAACATTTTAATCTAGAAGCTATATTCATTAAAAACAGCTCATATAATGAACTGGATTTTATGATAAGTAATATGGAGAACATCTTTCATTTTTATTGTTCATTTAAAGTTGCAGTAATGTTTGTTGAATTTGATAATCTCATATCAGCCAATTATTAGAAATATATGTTTCTTTTAACGTCTATTATACAGAAATCCAATGAAAAGGGAAAAAATGCAGTTACAACTCCTTTTTTTCACCCAGTGATCAGTTATAGAATCTCATAACATTTATAGTATAGTATAGCAGTAAAAACTGATCATATCCATTAAAACAAATTGCCATTTAATTAACATTGAAACTCTAGCTAGGTTATAGCTTTTTGACAGTTGTATTTATTATTTCAAAATAACTTTTCCTGTTGATAAAAGTAATATATATTGTAGAATACTTCAGAAAACACAGAAAAGTTAAATAAGAAAATTAAAGCTACTTAAAATTACTGTCAGTGTTTTGGTGTATATTTCTTTCCAATCTCCCTCCCTCCAGCCATCTGTATAGCTATATCTTTTCCATAATTAGGATTGGCTTTTGGATTGTTTTGAAGAGTTATAAAAATTGTTTGAAATAGATGTAAGTAACAAATATTCTTTTTTCAATCTTGCAGTTACCCCAGTGGAAGTTTTTTTCATATTGCCTTTACAAAACAATCTATTAACAATCAAATTTATATATTATGATACATAATCAATGAAATTGATAGAATTACTGTCTGACAGATCCATTATATCACTGCAAAATAGGTATAACATAAAGCAGAAATGGGGGCAACTGATAAGAACATTTAAAATATAAATAAATATATAACTGTGTATAACTTTTTTTTTATATCACTTAAAGTTATATTTATATAATTAAACGGGTTCAAACTTAAAGATAAAATTTATGTTTTGCAATCTGTCATTTTTTTCAGCTTCTTTGAGTTTTATTCGATAAGACTAACAAGATTTTTTTGTTTCTGAGCTAAATATTTAGGTTTTTAATAAACAAAGACTATAAAATTTTTTAAAGTAAGCATTAGTGAGAAATTATGCATATTATCTATGACTACAAAGGGAAATATTCTCTAGACACTTTAACTTTCTTTGACTTGCACCCAAATTAGTGAATTCTACTTTCAAAAAATGTTGTAAAGAACTCTTACTTGTTTCTTTGTTTATTAAAAAGAAAAAAATCCTAAAGATGATATTTTTCTTATTTATATACTTAAGTAAATAGCAATGAGTGATCTATAATTGGGTGTGAAACTTTAAAATAAATCAAGATGAATGAAGTATTTGTCTTGTGCACGTAAGAGGTATATAATAACAGTTATCTTAATGAATTAATTTGTCTTTATAATTTTCCCTGAAATATATAGTTGAATACTCTGATCAAAGCTATCATGCCACATAATAGGGGGGAAAACTCTTAACATGGATGAAGTCTACATCAGACAAATAATCTATTTTTCAAGTTTATCACCTTTAAATAAAATCAGCATTTATAGTATTTCTGTTGAATTTTTTTCAACTTTTGAGTGATTGTGGGACATTAATCACTAGTTGAGAAAGACTTGTATTATTGATTATTATATATTACTTATTACATATTGGGAGAATAATCCATGCACAAGCTTTCTTACGTTCTCTTTCTTCCTCCTATGGGGGCACACTGAGCTTGTTCCTTTATCAAGCAGTGAACAGTGCAATAATAGGTATACAGTGTTTCTGCCCAGGGAAGTCCATTAGAGACTAGCACCTAAAACTTTCTTGGACTGCTCATGAAGGTACTCTCTGCCTAACATGAAATAAAATTCTAGACTCTTCCAGAAAATAGGAGACGTTCACCATAAATCACATTGTTATACAAATAGTGTTGGTAGGGAACCACATTTTCAGTTAGGAAGTGGTTCAAGTGCAAAGTTCCCTGATGCCAGCCTAGGGCCAACCTTGTAAAAGCAGGCCTTTCTAAAGGCCTCAGAGCTGCTACGTAACTCTTTTATGTGCCGATTTTTATATAGAAAAGAAGTGTTCCTGGGGCTGGCCCGTGGCGCAGCGGTTTAGTTCGTGCTTTGGTCACCCGGGGTTCGCGGGTTCGGTCCCTGGCGCCCGCCGACACACTGCTTATCAGCCATGCAGTGGCGGCGTCCCATATAAAGTAGAGAAAGATGAGCACGGATGTTAGCTGAGCGCCAGTCTTCCTCTGCAAAAAGAGGATGATTGGCAACTGATGTTAGCTCAGGGCTGGTCTTCCTTACCAAAAAAAAAAAAAAAAGAAAGAAAAGAAGTGTTCTTAATTTTTTACTCCGTAGAATGGGGAGTTGGAGTATTAAGAAATGACATTGAAATCCAGCATGTAGTTTTGGGTTCAAATACTTGAATTATTCAGAAAAAAATTAACTGATAGCCTAGCCTTAAATTATTGAATACTATGTATTAGTAAAAATTTAAAAACAGATTATTTTTAAATTTCTTTTAAGATTCTGTATAATATAAAATGATTTGCCAAATATTCTGTTGAACTCACTTGAATAAATAGGAATCTTGTGTTTGTGTGCACACGTGCACGTGTATTTATAGGCTAAATATTTCTCCTGCGTTATTTTTTATGTTCAACATAAATGTATTTTTGGACCTAGTTGTCCTAGTGATTCTGATATAATGGCATCTGAATCATAAAATTGCCTTTGCAATACTTATACTTTACAATATTTTGAATTTCGGATGTTTAAAAATTTGGTGTCATTTTCATCTTGCTAAACAGGCAATGAAATAACATTCCTTATATGTGTGTACAGCACTTTAAAAGTTATGTAAACTTTGAATATATTGTCTCCTTTTAGCCTAACAGCAACTTTGTGAGATACAGTTGGTGATACTTTTTCCGTTTTATAGAGGAATAAATTCACTAGATTTAGAGAATTTGTGACAATGTCCAAGGTTACATTAGTTAATTATAGTTTGCAATAAATCAAAGTTTAGGATTTTAGTCTACTGCTCATTTCTACTTTATATTTATGTCTCATTTTAGTTTAAATTAAATTTCGTAATTATTAATAAAAACCAGAAATGAGGGACTATGGTGTATCATAAAATTTGTGTGTATATATTCTGTTTTCATATGTATTTAAATATTTCAGCCTTTGAGTAACTTCAAAATAATGCCTATGTTTTTGTGAACTGTTAGTTGGATTATTAACTTAATGGTTATACATGTTCAGATGATAAAATGTAAATGTTTTGTATTCACTAAAATAAACATGGTAGCTAACATTCATTCAATACTTATTCTTTGCAAGTCATTGTGCTAAGCGCTTCACATGTATTAATATTTAATCTTGAAACCAATCCTAATAAAGAGAAAGCTGGTATAAGAAAGTAGTTTTTTCCCATTTGTCACTCAGTGTATTCAAAGTGAAAAGACATACAACATGAGGTATGGTTTATAATTCTTTCACTCTGTTATTGGATGGAGGCTGCAAAAAGGATAAAACTAAAGCGTTGTTACACAGGTGTTTGGATTTGGGGCTTAGTTTGCCTGGCAGTTCCATTCAGTGAGTTTTAGTTTAGGAGTGATCCTTGCATTACATGGAGACATAAATTATGAATCATGGTAGCAAAAGACTGGAAAGGATATGTGGGGGTTGTATAACTTATATGCTTGTTTCTTAAGCTCACCACATATGAATATTTCAAATAAGAGGATATTCTATTGTAGGTGTTCAAGGAAGACTATCCTACTTCTCTATATGTATTCATTTCATATTACAGTAATTTTAGTCATCTGATATTTTCTCCTTATGTCTAACATAAATTTCTCCCTTACCATTTATGTGATTAAATGCACTTTGTCTATTTTCCTTTATTTTGCTCTTCAGGCAATGATAGAGCTATTATTTACTATATTTTAGGGAATATCAAAACAATATAAATTTAGTTATTAATCTAATCTCACTCTTACAATAATCAAGATAATTTCTTAGCTTAAATAATTAGGCCCTTTTCATAAGTATTGATAGTTTTCCTTTGAACAAATTTCTACCATTCCTTAAAAAAAATCTTTAAAAGTTCTACTTTTTATGTAGACTGTCTAGTTAAGTTTTGTTTTTATGTCAGAAATGCTGTAACTTTGTTTATATTAGTCATTATGTTTTCCTTTTTATGTTTTGGTTTGGTTTTCTCAGTGATATGTACTTCTGCATTTTTATATAGTCAGTCATTTGTTCACCAACTTCGATTTCTGTAATTTATATAAGCAAATTAAATAAATTTTTACTGCAGTAAAGTCTTACTATAACTTCTTGCTGTTGCAGTGGTATTGTTCCCTGGGATATTTGTATGTTGTGTAGCTTTGTCTGTTACGAGTATCACAGTCTATAGAGTAGTGTGTTTTCATGTCTCTGCATAGCAAGATTTTTAAGGATTCAGTTGTCAAAAATATACTCTGTTTATGTATTCAAAACTAGTCATTTGGTTTTGGATTGTGGCGTTCATTTTTTAGTAAGACTATAGTTTATATAAAATAGTTTTATGTTTTAGTAGAGAAGATTTATTAAGTTAAAATGTTACCTAAGTTTACCTAAATCAATGACCAGAATTAAGGCCTTATTTATTACTGTTCATCTTACTGGCACACTTTAAACAACATATATGTATGGGACTGTGTTATTTGAAAAGATTGATTATATGGATAGATCTCATAATTAGTTAAAAGACATTTATTTAAATTTTGTTCCACAAACCTTAAGTAATTTCATCTTTTGTTTGTGAGTGAGAATCTATTTAGATTTATTTCTCTCTATAATTATGTTTTAATAATAATATTTTTATTTTAGACAGACTTGAGAACAATTGGCAAGAAATTCCTCCCCAGTGACATCAGTGGTGGAAAGGTAGAAAAGGTAAAGAAAAATGTTAACTTCCTAAATTTTGCTAACTTCAATAAATATGAATATCTACTAAATTACTGGAATTATTTTTTGTCAATAAAGACTACAACTGCAAAATATTTTGGAGGTGAACAGTCACAGAGTTGTCATTATAGAGACTTCCTTTACACATGGGAAATTAGTAAGACTTAAACTTTTAAACTTTTGGTGACTTTTCAACATTAAAAAAACCTTTTGTTCCAGGAATTATAACTATGGCACACTTACAAGTGAGACTTACCAGGTATCATCAGAGCTCAGGGCAAGGACCTTTTTGTACCTTTTTATTTTAGTTAGCTGTTACCATGTTTATTTAATGAACATATTAATATACAAGTATAAGATTGTGAGAGAGTATTAGGAGCAATTTGGCAAAGCTGTGGATCTGGTAATTGCTATCCTTTTGCATTACATATGTATATTCATGTTACAGATTTTTTCAGTGATTAAAATACAAGGATATAATTTTTTGATACCAACTAATCAGTCTTTTATTTTTTCTTCATTTGTATTCAATTTCTTCTTTTTATTTGAAAATACATTAAATTGTGTCAGCCAAGAATTTCATATTTGTTATTGGTCACTTTTTGAACTATTGAGAAACAACATTATCCAGCCAGCCCTGCTGGCCTAGTGGTTAAAGTTTGGTGTGTTCCACTTTGGCCCCCTGGCTTCGGTTCCTGGGCACGGAACCACACAACTCACCTGTCAGTAGCCATGCTGTGGCAGCAGCTCATGTAGAAAAACGAGAAGGTCCTACAACTAGAATCTCCTACTAGGCACTGGGGCTTTAGGAAGGGGAAAAGAACCCCAGGAAGATTGGCAACAGATGATAGCTCAGGGTGAATCTTTCCCAGCAAAAAAAAAAAAGAAACATCATTATCTGTAATTTAAATAAATAATTTCAGTGTGAATGTTTTGCATCTGAATAAATAATTCATATCATTTTAACATTTGGATATTTAAAATAGTTATTGTACCTCAGATATTTTAAATTTTAGATAATTTTGAAAGGCCTATAATGTAACAACATTTTTCACATTTTCTAGATATTAGTCCATTTATGCAGTAGATGCTAATCATTTAGCTGGAAAGAACCATCAGAGAGAGTTTTTAACCTACTCTAGTTTTTGAGACACATACTCAGAGAAGAGGGTTCTACAAACGCCTCAGCAATTCATTTTAATGTTTAACAACACTCTGTGTCAGCAAACTTTGATTATATTTTAAACTAAATTTCTTATGCTGCAACTTAAAGTTCGTTATGTCTGCTTTATCTTCCCTCAGGGAAATGGAGAACATCTGGTTACCTTCCCTTAGGAATAGTTCTTCACATACCTGCAGACTTGTAAATGTCACTGCCACAGGTTTCTTTTTGCTAAAGCCATCTATCTTTGTTCCTTTGTTTATTCTCAGTCTCAAGCTTTTTGTTCATCTTCGTTGTTCTTCTCAGAGTCCTCTCCAATTTCTTTACATTTCTTGTTTTGGTTGTGGTAGTAGTTGTCAGACTTTAGTGTACACCAGAAATCACCCTGGGGTCTGGCTAAAACACAGATTGCTAGCCACCGCCCCCTTACCCCAGCTTTCTGATTCTGTTGAACTGGGATAGAGCCCAAGAATTTGTGTGTTGAGCCAGTTTCCGTGGAATGTTGAGCATACTTAGAAAACTGCCAGGTTATAGAACTCTAGATTAGGCAGCAATCTTGGACAGGTCTGATGAGTGCAAAAATTCTGTACAGGAAAAGTAGCATCAAAGCAGCATCTGTGCATCCTTACACTAGTTTATTTAAGAAAATTTCAAAGCTTTCTGGATTATTGGTTTTCCATTTTCTCTCTGTGTGTCTTTGGGGATTCTGAGAACCCACTTTCGCTGTAAGCTCATGGGGATGGTGCTGATGAGACTTTTCTCTGCTCCATCCACCTTCTCAGAGCATTTTTGCTTCAGAAAGTTTTGTGCAGTGGATTCTTTAGGATTTCCTTTGAATGTAGCTACAACAATCAAAAACAACTTGAAATCTTTGAATCTAGAATTTTGTGTCAAATTTCATCCTTTAAAATATTCTTAATGCTAATGTGACTTTAGTTTATACATAAAATGAGAAGATATAAACTCTTTTCACATGAAACAGAAATTCAATTGGATACTGCATTTCTACTCTTCCTCTTTGATTATATTTTTCCTTTCATTACGTACTTCTAACACCAAATATAATTCTCTTCACGGTATTAGTGAAGATGCTTTGAAAAATAATTTTAATAGAAAGTTTAGAAGCTGACCCAAAGGAATTGCTCATTTTATTTGCCTTTAGTCAAAACTCCATACATTATATAAAAATATAACTATTTTTAGGCCAAAGTAAATATTTAAGGAATATATTTTTGACATGAATTTAATTACTTGTGCTTCTTCTTCCCTTTTTTTTTTTAAATTACTTATCCTTCTTTGTTAAAAAAAAAAAAAAAAAGGACTAATGCAATAAAAGTTTTATTGTGCCGGGGCCGCCTGGTGGCGCAGCAGTTTAGTCCGCACTTGGCAGCGCGGGGTTCACAGGTTCGGATCCCGGGCGCCCACCGATGCACCGCCTTCCTCAGCAAAAAGAGCAAAAAGAGGAAGATTAGCAATGGATGTTAGCTCCGGGCTAGTCTTCCTCACAAAAAAAAAAAAAAAAAGTTTTGTTGTGCCTTTATTGGAATCCTTTATTAACCAGCATTTTACCATATTAATGGTAACTGAATCATTATAAAGACATGAGTCCAGTCACTAAACTATATATGTTATAGTTCTTGTTTAAAATAAATTTTAAATAAAAAATTTTAAATAAATTTTGTTTTAATCTGTGCACAAGACATAGGGCAACATTTAGTAAGCAGAGTATTTGAATAAGTAATCTGCCTATTTCTTGAACATGTGAGATTTTGGTATAAAATAATATTATTTTCTAGTTTTCTTTTTATATTAAAAAAAAATGAATGAATGAAAGAAAGAGCTGGGTTACCTAGTGATCTTCCAAATAGATCATACTAGAAACTAACTTTCCCAAAACTAATATAGACCAAAAATGTAAAATATGAGATAGACTAGCTGTCCCAGGAAGCAGAGGCGTGGTAGTGATGTGTTTCAGGTAGGGTATGGAGAGGAGCGTAAATGACAGGGACTGGTAACATACTGGGAAGGTACAGATTTTAGAGTCATTGGGCTGGATTTAAATGCTGATTCTCCTGCTTGTTAGTTTTGTGATTTCTGGAAAGTTATTTAATCTTGCTAGATTTTAATTTCCTTATTATTCAAATATTGTCTCCCTTATGATATTGAAGAATTAAATGAGATAATGTACATGAGGTACTAAACGTAGTGCCATGTATATGGCAAGTATTGAGGATTATGAGCAATATAGGATGGTATTTTTGTCCTGAAGATCTAAGAATGCATGAACCCTTATTACCTCATTTGGGTGTCTTGTTACTGAGAGATCTCCAAGGAAATTCAGTGAATGAAGTGAGGCAAATGGATACTTCATTATTGACTGGGTTTTGACCTCCAATCCTAATGCAGAACTCTATTACTTGAGCAAAGCTGATCTGAGTGTGCAAGAATCAAAGCAGGCCAAAAGCCCTTCTGTGACTATTTCTACTAAGTTCCAAGCCTGCCTGTGATATTACTATTCCTAAGAGAGAGAAAGCCTAGCAAAGATGTGAGTATTGAAGAGCATTTGCCCCAATATTTAAGAAGCAAGAGGGGTGAAGAGGCTTCTTAGGAGCTGCCTCCATTAGTCTTGTGTGGTCCCTTTGAAAGGGCCTCAGCCATGTGTCTTCCAACCCCCTTGGAAATTCATTCACCAGACCTAGGCTCAATACGATATACTGGAGATTCTCCAAGACAGAGCATAGTCCTCTTTGGAGATAGATTGAAGGAGTGTGGGGAGGAGTCTTCAAACTTCTCCCCTGAGAGGCCAAAAGTAAATGCTCACATGATGTATATTGTTGTTATTATAATTAATAAGACTTAGATAAAACCATTTTCAACATTTGGGAATTTGAGAATGGAAAGGAAGAATGGAGAGCTGATAGATCTGTGATCAGGTAAGAAAGATTGTAGGTTTGTACTTAGGAGAAGACAGTTAATCCTGGACACATTGAATTTACATCTCGTTTGTTCTAAGATAAATCAGGGGACTTCAGAAGAGCATTGTCATCTAGAGTTTGAAACTGAAGTTTTAATGATTGCTGTTATCACTGATTAATTGGGGAGAAAGTAGAATGACAAAAAGTACAAGTAACTTTATTATTCATTAATATAGTTTTGCTTAGGTTCTTTTCTCTTTCTTCCCCATCTCTTCTTAATGTTATTTTGCAGTTCCTATGTTTTCTCTACAAGGTTGTCCATAACCTCGATGCAAAGGTTTCAGACAAATTAAAAAGTGGTTAGACTGGGAAGATGACAGTTTTCTCCAGGCTTTGAAGCCTAAGGTAGATTTTCCCATAGGCAGTTTATGTTTGATTTTTAGGCCATAAAGATTGTGAGAGTGGAAGGATGTGTAATGGGGAAGCCATATTTTGCAAGTTCTTTTCTGAGTTTTTCAGGTCAGGCTTTGCATTTCTCAAATAATACAAGGTCCTGGACCAAGGTGGCTTGTAAGCTAAAAATCAGGGGAAAAAGTCATGAAAAAAAGAAATAAAACTATACTTCCTATAAAACTGTTTAATATTTTTCATATTCTTCTGAAAGTTGAATATTTTGCTATTGTAATTTTCGTAGCTTTAGCCTCTGAACCAAGGTGTAGAGGTAAATTATACAATATAGATTAGTGTAAAAAGTACTCTACCAGTCCACCTATGTGAGGACTTGATGCATTACTGTGGAGCTCTAACAGGATAGACTTTCAGTTCTGTGTTTAATTTTTCCATCTAAGTTCTAGGACTGACAGGTTGTGTAAGCCTTTTTAAATGTGAAACTGTGGTTAAAGACCTAATTTTTCCTAATGAAAGTGACTTTCTCAAAGCCTTGGCAATACTGACATCAACCACAAGATGGCTTCACTGCCTTAAAATTCGAAGTGAATGCCCTCTCACCCTCAGACTAGAAATTGGATGTTTTTAAAAAGAAAAATAATTGAAAAAACTTTTAAGTTTTAATTTAAATAAAATTGTATCATCTTTCATATATGTTAATGAATTCTGAGCTAAATAATATAATTTACCAGTGTTCCTTTTAATGAGTTATTAATAGTAAGCATGCACTTTTATTTTTCAGAAAAATGGATTACTGAAACCCTGATTTAACTATGCTTTATTTATAAGTGCTTATTGGTAATTATTAATAGGACTTCTGTGGAGTTTAAAAATGACTCACAAAACAATATATATTAGACAGATACTCTTCTGATAATTGAAAAGTAAACTGTTCACCTTACTTTTTTTTTTTTTTTAATTCTCCCAGAGAACAAAAGCTAGAGAGGTGAAGGATAGAGATGTGGAAATAGGCAAATGACATACTGGGAGAAGTGTTACTTTTGACTGGGAGTCCCACAGTGTTTTCCTTGTATTTCATTTGTTGTAATCACTCTGAATGATTGAATAAGAGAAATTATGTGCTGTGCTGTTACTTTGATGTATAAATTGGTGCTTTTTACAGGGGATTTCAGATTTGGGAAAACCTATTCAAGATTATATTGTCTTTTTCTCAATACCAAGCATTTATAATACCATTTAAAAAATTTCTGAGGGGTAGAAACTTTTAGATCTTTTAGTAAATGTACCACCATATTTATGATTCAGAAGTTTTCTTTTTTTATTGTTTATTTATGTTTTTCCATTTAAACTCTCTTCCTGTATATGAATATCACTTGAAAAATTTGAGATCAGGATTAGGGACTACCTTCCCAAAGCTATTTCTTTCTGTATTCCTGATGCTTTTGACCTTCTTTCCTCTTGCTCTTTTTTGGTACAAAGCCCTAAATAATCTAGGAGAACCTGAGTTTTCAGTAAACTCTTCCTCCTCCTCCCCATCCCCCTCTCCATCCTCCCTCTACTCCTCCTGTTTATTGAGAACCTACTCTGTGCCAGGTCCCATGTTAAGTAACTTATATGTATTATCAATGTAATATTTCAGAACAGCACCGAAAATAGAAATTATTACCACTCTCCATTTTACTTTAGAGTTGAGGGAACTGCATCTTCTCTCAAATCACAGTCTTTTGTTGCTACAGCAGCTTAATAATTGCCATGTCAGTAGCATGTCCTTCGCTCAGCTGCCCGGCAAACTATTTATTCTTCAAATCCCAACTTGAATGCCACATATTCTCTTCTGATTTTCTTGACCTCTTTTGAGCAGAGTTAATTTTTAAGGATTAATATTCCCATTGCCCTTTATACCTACATCTGTTTTTAATATGTAACAAGTTTTGTCATAGTTTTAGAATATGTAATAGAAGACAGATTGTGGTGTGAGACAGATCTGAATTTGAATTCTAATTCTGCCTCTTCCTGGCTGGGTGACCTCTCGCAATGTGCTTTACCCTCTGCTCTCAAGTTTTCTTATTTAAGATACACAATGATCCTAATATACTTTTTAGTCCTGGAGGTAAATTAAATAACTTATGTAAAGATCCTGCCACATTTTGTGGTATACCGAGTAAGTGCTGAATAAATAGTAAGAACACAAAGAAATTATTTATTAAGCAGGTTTTGAATGTGTATTTGTGCTAAGTACAAGGTATGCAGTGATCAACAGGACAGCCCACTGCCTCCTTGGAGTGCATAGCCTAATGAGATATTGAGAAACCAACAACATTAACATAGTAAAACAAATGCAGTGTCGCAAGTACATACTGTGAAGCGGCAGCTGTCTCAGCGTAGTGAGGTGGGGAGCTTGCTTTTCTTGCTAGACTGTTAGTTTTTAGAGATGTGATTCTCAATGAGGAAATGGTGGGCAGATCCCCATTTGAGGGCATATTTAAAATCTTGGGGTAGGAAGGTATGTGTGTGTGGGTATAGGTGTATGTGCATATATGTATGGATATGTATATATATATGGATATGTGTGTATATATATGTGTGTGTGTATGGATATGTACACATACACCATATTCAGTATTATTATATCTATTTGGAAAATTTAAAAAAAATCAATTTCATTGTACAAACTATAGAAAATAGAGCTTGAGAAAATCTTCTTGACTGATAACAATACATGGGAGAAAAGTATAGTGGACATTTATGATTCCTAGAACCTGAATTCTCTTCTTGTGTTTGGGGGAATTTCCCATCTTCAGAGTCTTGGTGGTGGAGAAGAAGAAAATGCCAGATACTTTTCCCCCGTCTTCCTTTGCAGCTTTACCATGCATTTGTACCTCAGCTTTGGTAGTCAGGTGAAGCTGCTCTGGACTTGGAATAGTCACATAAAAAAGCAGGAACTGTGGTGAATCCTCTCTGGTAGTAGAAGCTGCAGCAAGATTGAGTTTCTAGGGGAATAGTTGCAGCAGTAGTGGGATAAGTGTCCAGGGCCAGTGAGATCAATGGTATAAGGTATACAGCTAGATGCTTGCAGTTTGCTGGATCCAGCTTGTTCCAGCTTATGAATGCTGATTGCCAACATCGCTTCTCAATTTAGAGTTCAGGAACATCTAGTTGGTAGCTGAAATCAGCCATGGAAATTGGCAAATGCTACAAATTAGGGCTTCCTCTCTCCCCTTCTCATCCCAGGACTGTTTTGCCAACACACCACTGCAGTCGAACCAGTTCTGTGTATTTTGAATATTTTTTCTCGCTATGTAGGCTGCAGACTTAGTTCTCTAATTCTCCTGACATTTCAGTTGACTACCCAATGTCTTAATTTCAAAATATTATGTAAATTATTTAAACTATTTTAATGTATGTTTGATATATACAAACATATATGTTTCAAAGCTTAATAATGAAGTGAGCACCTGTGAAGTCTCAGCCTGATGTAAGAACTAGCACATTATAAAACCATTCTGCCTACTTACATGTCCTAGCTCTTCCTCCCCACAACACCAAGAAATGATTGTTGTGAACTTTGAGTTTAGCTTTTCTAGACTTTTAAAAATATTTTAGTTAACATATGTAATTATTCCTAAACAATATGCTGTTTTGTTTTTAAGCTTTTTAAAATGATAGCATATTGCTTGCTATAACTTTTATCTTTCATTGTTATAGCTCTAACATATGTCCATGTTGCAGTTACCTATTATTCATTCATTTTCTCTCTTGTCTAATGTTAAACTGTGTAAATATGCCACAATTTACTTATTCATTCTCCTATTGATGGATATCGAGGTGCTTTTCTTTCTTTCTTCTTTTTTTAATTTTAATAATAGATGCACTACAGTTGGCTCTTGGTGTCTGCAGATGCTGAACCCGCAGAAATGGAGGGCCAACTGGGGACTTGAGCATCCGCGGATTTTGGTATCTGGGGGGTGGGTCCTGGAACCAATCCCCCACGGATACCGAGGGACAACTCTACTTCTAGGAAAAAACTTGTATATTTTTCCTGATGCACGTGTGTAAGAGTTTCTCTAGGGATTATAGCCAGGAATTGAATTATTGTATGCTAGAGTTAAGCCAGTGTTCAGCTTTATAGGATAATGCAAAATTATTTTTCAAAGAGGTTGTACCAATTTATGTTACCTTCAGTAGTGTATGTGAGATCCCGTTGAGCCATATCTTTTGTGGCAGTTGAAGTTATCGAATTTTTCTAATCTTGTGCTTGTAAAATATGTTATTCTTCATCAGGCTATTCTGTCCCCCCTCCCCCATATGAATTTTAGAATCAAATGATGAAGTTTCTTAAAATATGTTGGAGTTTTGATTGAAATTGCCTCGAATGTGCACAGCATCTTAGACAATTGACATCCTTATGATATTATGCTACCAGTGAAATGCTGGTAAGCTGCCTCTCTAAAGAGAAAAAAAAAGGCCCTGATATGTAGCATTTGCCTCTTTCTGTTTAAATATTGCTGCCACGGCTGATTACTGTATAAGCTATACTGTGAAATCATGGAAGCCAGAATTGGGAAGAAATGTGTATGATAGCCTCTTGTGAACTGGTATGAGCTGGCTCCAGCACACCACTGGATATATCTCTTCATTTACTTAGTTTTTCCATAAAGTTTTTAAATTTATTGAAAGTATATAGGTTGTATCTTTTTGTAAGCTTTATTCCTGGAACTTTCTATTTTTGTTGTAAATGGTATTTAAAAAAAATTATTAATTTTTCTCTCTGTTATGGGTGTGTGGAAAGGTAACTGAAAATTGTATAATGATCTTAAATTCTACCACCTTGTACTTATTATTCTTAATAATATGTCTGTATATTCTTTTATGTTTGCTCTATAAATTTGCCTTTTGTGGACATTTCACATGAACAAAACCACACAATTTATACTCTGTTGTATCTGGCTTCTTTCACTTAGTGTAATGTTTTTGAGGTTAGTTCATGATGTGGCATGTGTCAGTGGTATGTTCCTATTTATTGCTGAATAGTATTCCATTGTATGGATGTACCACTTTTTCTTCCCATTTGCCAGTTGATGGATGTTTAGACTGGCATCTTTTATTGTTTTTTCATTGTTGCTAAAAGTAGGTTTGTGTTTTTGTTATATTATTCCTTGAATTTTGATTTGCCTCTTTACTCTTTGCTTCTTCATCAATTCTTGTTCAGTGTTCAGTTTCATTAGTCTTTACAGAGAACTGACGCTAGACTTTGTTAAAACCCTCTTTATTGTAGTTTTAGTTTGCTATTTAATTAATTTATCTTTATTATCTTCTTTCTTCTATCTTATTTGAGCTCATTCTGTTGTTCTTTTCCCGACTTGATAGTTCAACTCATTAACTTCCCTTTTTCTTTTCTAATATGAACATCTTGAGGCTATTAATTTTTCTCCTACCACTGCTTTTAACTATAGCCTAAAGGTTTTATACATGGTATTTTCATTTTCATTCAGTTCTAAATATTTTTCAGTTTATATTAAGATTTCTTATTTGCCTGTTTTAATTATAGAAAATTATCATTTTTTTCTTTTTGTTATAGATTTCTAATTCAGTTTTATTGTGATCAGAGAATTTAGACTGAATGATAGATGAATTTGAAATTTGTAGAGGCTTACATTATGACTTGATATGTATTTGTAAATGTCGCATGTTGGTTCAGAAGAATATTTATTCCCTAGTTATTAGGTTCACAGTTCCATATAATTTCTCTGGATTCGACTTATTAGTTTATAGTCTGTGCTTGGTAATTTCAAATTCTCGACTCCTTAGAGGCTTAAAAATTTTTTAAATAATTTTTTTATGATTCTCATGCTTTGTGGCCTGTTTTCTTGTGAGTCTCATGATATTTTCTGTGGTTTTATGTTTCTTGATCTTTCTGCATGGAAATCCTAGGCGCCTGAATCAGGAACGTATTTTTTCTAGAAGGGATATGTGGAGCTAGTAGGGGTGCTAATAACTTACAGTGAGTTAAGGTTCTGGCTAAGGTTAAGTTTGCTCCTTTTCCACTAGCCCAAGCTGAGGCTCTCAATTGCAATATTATTACTACCAGAAGCAAACATAGATCTTCTCTGGAGGAAAATATCCTCCAAATTGAGGCTTACCAGAGATGCCTGCATGGATGACATGGGGAGTGTTCTGAAATTTCTATCATTGTGTAAACATTTCTCTTTTATTCCAGTTTTCTGGAGTCTGATATTGGTACAAGATGTGACAAATCCAACTAGTTTTTCCCTGATCCCTTCCTGCTCCACCTCGTGTTTATTAATATCAAATTTTATTAAAATGACATTGCTTTGTTTTGACAAAGCAAAGAAGTAGGTAAGAAAGAGGGCATTATAGAAGCTTATCCTTCAGGCTTTTAATGCAGCTATAGACAGAACCACTATTTCTTTTTCCAAGGCAGCTTTCTTGGATTGTTGCCCAGTTGCTTGGATCCTAACATAGAGATGTGAATAGTCCAGCCAAGTGGATAAAAAAACGAACCCTAGGAAATCTGTACTGAAACCACTGGAAATGCTTTTGGAAGTAGTGATAGAGTAAAGAAAGAAATGAATTGTGATTTTAAGTACTTAAAAGGACTGTGGAGGATGAAACTGTTTTTCATTCTCTTAACTTTAACCCACTTTGCAATAATGATGGAAGATTGATCAGAACTTAATCATACTCATAGATTCTTTCTGAGTATATGGTCCTATTACTAGGTTGTTGGAAAATGTGATGCTTATGTTGTTAGGTCTAGATTGAGAAATTTATTTCTCAAGGAAATTGATGAGATTATAAAATAAAATGGCTGGCAGATATTTCATACTATCATAGAATGTCTAAATTTAGACGGTTTGTAGAGTCCTAAAAAACTCATTTTAACTGATTATGTAGGTGTAATCAGACTATAGATAATTGGTTCCATGTCATCCAAACTTTGGAGAGTCTGACTATAAACAAGAATGTTATTTAATATGATCAATAAATTAATAAACTAATACAGCCATTTAAATCTGATATTTCATATCAATTAGTGTGACCTGTTAGGAGTTCAGAAGACAGAGGTGTCCCTCTACCTACGGACAGGGGGGAATGAAGCCTGAATGAATTTTTTTGGCCTCAGAGGATGTTTCTGGCAGATACTTGATATTATTTAATAGAATTAGAGATTTTTACCTGAAGAATCCATGATAAATTCTTCTTACCTATTTAAATGTTTTACAGTAATTTCTTCTACTTGTTCCTTATGACTCATGTGAAAGAGAATATCAGACATTAAAGAAATCCTGGGTAGTCAAAGATTAATCTTTGTTTTTTATTATTTTCTTTTAAATTCATGTCTTGTTTTACTTTGAGGTTGCCCTTGACAAGAGTTGAACAAAGATTTTGAAGTTAATTTTCATCCATTTCTGGGGATGAGTTTTAGATTTAGGGATGAAGTTAGGATTTAGGATCTTAGAATCATAGCATTTTATTTTACTGTTTGTGTTTTATTTAGGTCTAATACTTCCCGATTTTTTGACTACAGAGTATAATAAACTGAACACTGTAAACATAATAATGAAAAAATTCATTATATCTGCTGGTTTACTTACAGAATATTTGTGAATTGTGGAATCACTAATATTAAGGCTTGATGATTCAAATTGAGAAGGGACTATCAAGACTATGTATAATTTGGGAATTTCTAAGCAGAGTCTAATAAATAGTACCTCCTTTTCTACTTTGATTTTAAAACAGTTGAGAAGTAAAAGAGTGGCACATGTGGGCCAAAATATTGACCTTACTATTGATGAAAATTAATTTGGAAAATGTGGTTTAGTGGGAGAGCCAAATGGATCCATTAACTGAATCACAAACCAGGCAGACTTGTACACTCACTTCTGGCAGTGCCAATCCAGTGGGGAAGCTGAGTAGGTACCTCCTCCTTCAAGGTCCCTACCTGGATCCCAAGAAAAGGAAGGGTGAAGATGAATCCAATATGTATAGTATATTCTTCCCAATCAGATAAGTCATTCCGTAAGTGCATGCGTTAGTTTCCTGAGGCTGCTATAACAAATTACCACAAATGTGGTGGCATAAAACAAGAGAAATTTATTCTTCTGTTCTGTAGGCCAGATGTCTAAAATTGAGGTATTAGCAAGGTTGGTTCCTTTTGGAGGCTCTGAAGGGGAATCTGTTTCATGCCTCTCTCCTAGCTTCTGGTGGCTTTGAGCAGTCTTTGTTGTTCCTTGGCTTGTAGATATATAATTCCAATTTCTGCCTCCATCTTCACATGGCCTTTATAGCCTGTCTCTTTGTATTTATTTCACCTTCTCTTCTTTTATAAGGACACTCGTCATTGGATTTCAGACCCATCATAATCCAGGATGATCTCATCTCTAGATCTTGACCTTAATTACATATGCAAAGTCCCTTTTCCCAGATAAAGTTACATTTATAGGTTCCAGGTGGATGTATCTTTTTTTTTTTTGTGAGGAGGCACTATTTAATCCACTAAAAGGGATGGAGAGGCCAAGAGTTGGAGTAATTAAATAAGCATACTTGCTGCTTGCAAGGAAACATCAGGATTTGAGGGCAGGTGTTCCTCCCTAGCATTCCCTAGCTTTTTGTTCTCTTGGTCAACCACATTGTAGGAGATAGCAAAACTGGTCCTATTCCTACCCTGTGTTTGTCATTGGCATTATCTTCAATTTGTGTTTCTTTGGCAGAATCTTTTAAAGCCACTTGTCCGTTTGTGAGCATTAATGATAATAATGCTAGGTAATATAATCTATATATCCATTCAAATGCACACAAATAAAAGGCAATTTGTCACAACACGTTGAAAGCAAAGAAACCAATGAAGGTGCCATGTCAACATCCTTGGGTTGTAGAACTCCCCAAATTCCATAAAGATGCCTGTATGTCATATGGACCGAGTGAGGGTGTTGTTGCTCTGGATATGAAATATTAGGAAAGTTTAATTTCTTTTTTACTAAGAATTAGATAGAAACAAGTGTTTCCCTCCCAAACTTCAGTGGATGTGCACTCCCTAGGATGAATGAGTCTCACCTTGGAACATGTAGGTCTAGATCATCACTGATTGTCTAGTAGAACGTTTCTCAGTAATGTAGGCAGTCTGTATCTGTGTTGTTTAGATATAGAACACTTGAAATGTGGCTAGGGTGACTAAAGAATTGAATTTTTAGTTTCATTCAGTTTTAATTAATTTAAATGTAAATTTAAATAGTCACATGTGGTTGGTGGACTGTACTGGACAACACAGGCTAGATATTTGTCAATGTCTAGGCTAAAAATATTAGGAGTAATAAAATAAAGAGAATGATGAACATTATAGAAACTGTAACCTGCCTGTGGTTTAGTTTAAATGTCTATTTTAATGACATTAACAAAAGCATAAGAAAAAGTTCACCTTGAATTAGCAGCTTATCTATGCTTATTAAAGGTTTTGGACTGGTTTCAACTTGGAATTTTTTTCATAACTAAAAATTAGATGAAATTTTAATCTCTTTTCTGTAATTATATTCTCTAGACCTAAATTTAGAACAGTTAGTCCTTTTGCAGGCAAAGTACTGGTAAATATGGAGTAGAAATGTTTCAGCTTGGGGACATGCTTACAAGAAATTAAGTGTAAATGTCAATCATTTCACATTTCTCTTTGTTGAAAATATATACTTAAAAGACTATTTATAATAAAAAAAAGTAGCCTTTTTTTTCCTTTGTAGTACAGTACTGCTTAAAGGTATAATATTTTTGATGTGGAAAGTATCACTTTATGTTAAATTTATTTTTCAGACATGTAAGCAGATTTTGCTGTCATTTCTCAGTTATGCCATAGGCATTTTATTACATAAAACTTTTAACTTGATAGCTACTTAGTTCATCAATTTTATTTTTATCTTTGGTTGAAATGTGGCCAGAGAGAACCTTTCTTTTCCTTACTGCCATTGCATGTAATATAGCACTAGATTTAAATTCGTTTAAAAAGGAAATGTGAAAATAAGTCAGGTACGGCTCACACTTCTTTAACTTTATATAAATTTTGGAGTATTGTGTTCTTCATTTGTGCCAGAAGAGGGTATGCTTTAAACTTAATGTTTTTGAACAGAAGGTATTCCATTCAACTGCTGCTGTAAAGTTGATGTTCTTTAAAAAATTACCAACTTCTTTAATTTCAGAATGTCCCTTAATGTACATGGTAGAAGAGAGATGTATGTAAACTGTTTTGAGCACATAAGACTAAAAACATCTAATATACATTTAATCCAGAAATATAACTTTGTTTTCCTGAGTTTTCTTTTGTTGTTACTTTCTGAAAGTGAATTCAGCATTATAAAAAAATGTTCTTCAGGCTACCCTTTTGAAATTTTATCTTTGAATACAAAAAAAATCCCGATGTATGTAGTATAATTTCAGTTTTGACCTTATTTAATTGCACTTATCATTATAAGTTATAAATTATAACCATTAAGGAAAAGAGAAACATTATAAATGAAAACAAATCCATGGCTAGAAAGTGATATTTATTCCTTTGTGTTTTGACAGCTTGAAGGTCCATGTGTTTTGCAAATTCAAAAAATTCGCAATGTTGCTGCGCCAAAAGATAACGAAGAGTCTCAGGCTGCACCAAGAATGCTGCGTTTGCAGATGACTGATGGTCATATAAGTTGTACAGCAGTAGAATATAGTTATATGTCAAAAATAAGGTGATTGGCTCTTTATTTTGTATATTTATTACAGAGTGTTTGAAGGTGCTATTCAAAGTGGATTTTGTTTTAAGAACTTTGAAAAGAAGGAATGAACTCTTAAGTGCATGTTATAATTTTTCGAAAGAAATTAAAGAGTTTGTATTTCAACTTTATAGAAAAATAGTTGAGAATGTAGTTACTCCTTGCTTCAGTGTTAATATAAAAACAGAAGTTTAAGGTGTTCTTGCATGAAAAGTAATCTTTTCAATTTTGTCAGTAAATTTTAGGTCATTCAAAAATTGTCTGGAACAAACCGAATTTCTTTAAATACGTTACGGTTTCTTCCTTGACAGTTAGCTGTGTCCATTGAAAAGTTTATAGGCGAATAAATTTTCTTAGGCAGTGACTGAAGCTAGAGAGTTTCTTGTGCCACCCCATTTTCTAAGAGGAGGAGGAATTCCATGAAGAAAAATTTTCCACCGCCTTCTTTTGGCTATTTTTATGAGAGGCTTTTAGAGTCATGCTATTGAATGGAGAAAAGCAACAAGAAGAAAGAGCAAGTGTCTCCTTTATCTTCAGTGTCCTTGATAGGTTAGTTTGAGCTCTATTTTCTGAGGTGGGAATTTTCACTGAACATCTGCAAACTCTTTTTTCTCTTCTTAGTCATTTTATATGCTCATGTTTGCTGCTCCGGGTCTTTTGAGCGTTTTCATTTAATATAAACTCCTAGACCACACTTCTCTCCCGAGCAAGCACTTAACAAGCATTTAGCATCCACTGTGTTCCAGCCCCTTTATCCAATGCTGGAGGTACAAAGGTAAAAGGGTTTAGATTTTGCCCCCCAAGTAGCACATATGCTAATAAGGTAGGTACCTAGGCATACAAATTATTATAATAAATTCATCAACTGAAAGGATTAGGAGTTCAGAAAATTACCTGTACCTGGGGGAGCCAGGACTGGGACTTAAAATATTAGTAGGTGTTTTGAGAGAGATGAGAGGGGGAGTAGCACATGCAAAGACACAGTGTCCTGATAACAGTTGAGTGAGAAGTGCCATTTGTACGAGCTTAGCTGATTTGGGATGGTGGTATGTGGGAGGAAATGTGATGGGTTGAGGCTCAATACTTTCCCTTCTTTTTTTTTTCTTCAACCAGTGTCTGCCTCTGGTGAGGGAGGCTCCCTCCTTAGAAGATATATGTTTGTCTAAAATGTTGATTTTCGTATACAAAAGGGGTTTATTGACCTTGTGATTTTGTTGTCTTCTTTTTGAAGAGTAGAAGGATTCTTACTTTTGTGGAGAAACACAGCCTTTTCCCCTTTGACAAATTCAGTCAGACCCCCTACAAGGGAGTTCACAGATGACTCAGAAGGAAGACTTGCCATATAATGACTCATTCTCTGATTTTACTGCTGTTTATTTCTCTGAGGTAAATGAAAACACAAGATCAGCCCAGAGAGGAGGGTCCCTTATGCTGTCCGCTGTCTTCTTTTGTTGAATTTATTGCAGTTTGACAATTGAAAAAAATTATTGCCACTGCACATTCACTCATCATTGAAGTAGCATGTCTACTTTTGGTGCTATAAAAACAAAAGCTTACAGAACTGTTCTTACATGTAAACAATTCGGGAGACTATTTTCAAAATAAATTTGGTTAGTAGTTATCTTAGGTGGAAGGTAGAAGAATAGAGAGGATAAACCAGGGGCTGGTGGAGAATGTGTTGCCTCCAGTGGGCACTACATTTCTCTGGGGTGCTTCTTCCCACTCTACTATCCTACCTCCTGCCCCACTTCTCACTGGTTTGGTTTTGTTTTTTTCAAAATTGCAATGAAGAGAGAGTAAAGATACTTTGGGGTGCCAATAAAAATAGTAAGTAAACCAAAATATGCTTTCCGAATAAGAGTTAGTTATGGCCCTAAAGGTGATGTAGTAAAAATCATATTAAAATTTTAGTACCTATTTATTCTTTTGTGAGAATGAGGTTCAGCAAGGCTGTTTGTGACCATTGTTCTGTAAGTACGTGTGATGACTAATAATGACTAAGCTTGGGGTCCTCAGAATAATTTTTAATAGATAATGTCTTGCTCTCTATGGGATCTTTGAAGCTTTAAAAACAGGCATATTCTGTTTCTTCTTGTTAATAACTATTTTTATCAACCATCTTTCTTCAAAATAGACCAGTGATATAAACGCTTTCACTGATTTGCTGTTGCATATGTCAGCACATGGTGAATTTCATGAACTTTTAAGATGTAAACAATGTGAAACCATTTCAGTATGATTTTCTAATTTATCCTGAATGTTTTAGGACAGTCTTGATTCCTGTTGGAGTACTTTACCTCTTGCTGTATGTGTGAAGAGATGGGGTGGGGCTTGGTATATGTGCTTTTACTTTAGTATAAACCTGTATGATGAAATGGATATCTTCCATTGTTTCCTTTACCAACAGGTTGATAGGAGGATGAACATCTTGTCTCTGGTTATTGTAAAAAGGGTCATAGTGTAATGTTTGCCCCAAATCTGATAATTTTAATCTATTATAGAAAAATCCTTTTACAGTTAGTATGCTTTAGAGTAAATAACTCTCATTTGATCTTTAACTAGATGATTAACAAAGAAGAGCATATTTTGTGTGTATTATGGTAGCTCATATAGATGTTAAATGTCTAGGATTATTACTAGTCTGATGTCTTTTCTGTATTGAAGTTTAAATTTGTAACATGGCATATCTTTGCACTGCACAGTCAAAGCTCAGAAGGGAAAAAAGGCAAATCTTACATTTATACAGCATGGCATAGTTGAGAAATTACTTTTATATCTTTTTTTCTGTATTTACCCCAAATTTGTGAGGTGTGATTTTTATTATCTACCTTTTTTTCTACATGTGGAAACTGAAGTTAATTTCTTTGTCATTAAAGTAGAAAATGACCGTCTCCTACCTGGTCTTCTGACTCCTCCCTGGTGATCTATTCACACTGCATAGCCAGTCTCCTGAAAAATAGTTTTCATGTTAGTGCATTTTAAAGAATTTCCCAAGGTCATAGTATGACACTGAATTCCAGTTTTGGAGAGGAACTTCAACATGTTTTAACTCTTCTTTTCTTTGCTTTAGCTTGAACACACCACCTGGAACTAAAGTTAAGCTCTCAGGTATTGTGGACATAAAAAATGGATTCCTGCTCTTGAATGACTCTAACACCACAGTTCTTGGCGGTGAAGTGGAACACCTTATTGAGAAATGGGAGTTACAGAGAGTAAGTGTAAACTAAGAAGAATAGCTTGAACTTTTTAAAGCACTGCACTATTTTTATTGCATTCTCTATTTTAAGATCTTCCCATAATGAATAATAAAATTAGTCTTTTTTGTCAAGAGTTGAATAGAATGGAGCGCTGTGATTTTTACAGAAACTATCTACCTTTATTTAAGCACATTGTTCCTCCAAAGCATAGGTCTTTGTTACATTTTATTACATATTTTAAAAAGTTATTCTTGACTGACAAATTTTCAAAACTGCCAAGATACCAGTTATAAGCTATGTTTTATGTATCTGTGTATAATTCTTTCTGCAAAGAACAAGTGTTTGTGCATATATATGAATTATAATGTTTGTATATTTGTCTCATCTACATACATACAAGTGAAAGCAAATTGGAATTTCACTGTAATGAAGGGGTTCTTGTTGCATTTGTCTTTTCTAGTCACATTACTTGATGTTTTCCTCCATTTATGTTAATGATATCTTCATCCTCCTAGTCATCTAGGTTATCTAGTAATTGTTCCTCTACTTTGCTTCCAGCAACCGATTCTGTTGATCCACTGTAGTCAAATCTCAATATCAGTCCCCGCTCTCCAGTTCCGTTTTTATTACTGTAATTTAAGTCTTTAGTATCTTTTGCCTGGACTACTTGCAGTAGAATTTTAACTAGTTTTTCCACATATCCTTTCTCCATCTTCTAATTTGTTTTATGTACTTCTGTCAGATTATTTTCTTTCAGCATAGTTCAGGACATGTCATACCCTGCTTTTATTTCAAATGCCTTAATTTGGGATACAGGGCTGTTTATAATCTAGTCCTAGTTCCAGTTTACTTTTTCAACTTTCGTAATTTTTTCACAAAGATTTTGTTTTAGTCAAATGGAACTACTGACTCTTTCTTTGATTTTCTATGCTTTCCTCAGTTATAGTTGAGGAAAAAAAAAGATTTTCCCACTTTTATACCATTCCTCTTGTTTTCTCTCTCCTGATACTTGAATGGCCAAATTGTCCCCATGCTTTTAGACTCTGATCAAATGCTTGCTTCTTCACAAGGTGAAATAATTGTTCCTTTATTGAATTCTTGGAACACTTTATCTGTATTAAACATATTACTTTTTACCTAGCACTGAAATTATATTTATTTCTTATCTCCTTTAATAGATTGTAAGTTTCTTGAGGTCAGAACTCTTGTTTATGTCATCTTTGTTCAATTCTATGAATATTTGTTGAACAGTGTGTAGATATTGTGCTGGGCTGTAACATCTGTATATCATGTAATCCTCCTAGCAGTCTTGTAAGGGAGTGTTATGTCCATATAGATCAGAAAATGGATTTTAAGAACTGCTAAATAACTTATTTTATGATTAGACAGCTAATAGGTGGTGGATCTGAGCCTTCCTGTATCACCAAAGTGGTAGCCCCGAGTCTTACATGTAATAGACATCATAACAAATCATTGTGAAATGAATGAAGTACAAAGCACATAAAGCTAATTACTCTTTGAGCTAAAACTGATGTTCTGTGCCACTCTCAAATCTTGTCTGTTGTCTGAAGTGAGCCAACGGGCCTAGCAATATTTCAAGGTTTTGGTATTTTATGATACATTACTCTTTTCTGTTTTCTTAGTTTGAAATTGCTAGTGTTTGGGAAGTAAATAGATAAGGAGATTTAGGCTCTTTTTTTATTCCTTAGTACTATCATTTATTTCTTATTATACTAACGTGCTACATTTGGGGCTGCTGTACTATGCAATATAATATAATGTTCCATAACTGCCTTGTTTAGTTGAAAATGTTACAAAAGCAAGTAATTCAGAAGTAGTTTGATAGTTTTACATCAATAGCTAAGTTTATGAACTTTGAATTTCCAAGAGAAATCCCACCCATTTCATGTGATCCTTTCCTTTCATAAGTTGATATATTGTATTTTTATTATTATTAGAGATTTTTTAAAGTGTGGTAAGATGTCCTCTAGTCAGATCAACACCTTAGGTAATTTTCCCAACCCACCCAGAACTGCGTCACTAACTGTAAAGTCAGTCGTGTGTTCCTGGGAACCTCCTCATCCCCAACACACACACACGCGTTAGTAAGTAGTAGAGATTAGTAGTAGTTTGATAGTTCTTGTAATGTTTTCTTATATATCTTTGCACTTTGTTTCCTGAAAGCCATGTTAGTATTTCTTATTAGGGGGCAATAAAAATTTACATTAAAAAGAGTTTCAAAACATCTTAATATAATTATAGTTCTCTTTGGTTTTACAGTTTTTTGATTTGGTAACCATAGTGATGTAGAAACCAAGGAGAGTTCAATTACTTGAGCATCTGGCAGGTGGTGAACATAGAGATCAAATATACACAGAGAAATCATAAACTATAACGTTGATTTTGAAAGTAAAGGAGCCCTAAACATTTTTGCAAAATAAATAGGGGAAGAGAACGTTGGGCAGTTTTTAAGCCATGTGCAGGTGTTGTGGCTGTAGCAAGTTGGTTACAGACAGGTGAAGAAAAGAAGAAGTAATTTGTAAAGTAATGTAGTTCTGTAACATTTTAGTGCCATCCCCATGACAGATCTTTTTTTTTTTTTATTGTAGTAAGGTATACATAACATAAAAATTAACATTTTAACCATTTTTAAGTGTAAAATTCAGTGGCATTCAGTATATTCATATTTTTGTACAACCATCCATCTCCAGAATTTTATGTCTTCCCAAACTGAAACTCTGTACCCATTAAACAATAACTTCCCACTCCCCGCTTTGTCCCAATCTCTGGCAACCACTATTCTGTTTCCTGTCTTTCTGAATTTGGCGGTGACTCATGTAATATTTGTCCTTTTGTGTCTGTCTTATTTCACTTAGCATGATGTCTTCAAGATTGATCCATGTTGTAGGATGTGTTAGAATTTCCTAACCTTTTAAGGCTGAATAATATTCTATGGTATATATGTATATCACATTTTGTTCATTCATTCACTGATGGACATTAGAGTTGTTTCCACCTTTTGACTATTGTGAACAGTGCTGTTATGAACATGAATGTCCAAATATCTGTTCAAGTTCCTGCTTTCAATTCTTTTGGATATATACCTGGAAGTAGAAGTGCTAGATTATATGGTAATTCTGTTTAATTTTTTGAGTAACTGCTATATTGTTTTCCACAGTGGCTATACCATTTTACGTTCCCATCAGCAATGCACAAGGGATCCAATTTCTCCACATCCCCACCCACCCTTAATTATTATATGTTTTTTTGATAATAACCATCCTAGCAGGTGTGAAGTGGAATCTCATTGTGATTTTGATTTGTGTTACCCTAATGCTTTGTGATGTTTGTCATCTTTTCATATGTTTATTGGCCATTTGTATATCTTCTTTGTTGAAATGTCTAAGTCCTTTGTCCATTTTTTCATCAGTTTGTTTTTTGTTATATGAGTTCTTGATGTATTCTGGATATCAATTTCAAATCAGATATATGATTTGCAAATATTTTTTCACATTCCATGGGTTGATAGTGTCCTTTGATGCACAAAAGTTTTTAAATGTTGGTGAAGTTCCATTTTATCTGTTTTTTTCTTTTGTTGCCTCTGCTTTTGGTGTCACATCCAAGAAATCATTGCAAAATCCAATGTCATGAAGCTTTTCCTCTATGTTTTCTTCTAGAAGTTTTATGGATTGAGCTCTTAAATTTAGGTCTTTGATCTATTTTGAGTTAATTTTTTGTATATGGTATAAGTTAAGGGTCCAACTTCCTTTTTTTGCATGTAGATATCCAATTTTCCCAGCATCATTTGTTGAAGACTCTTTCCCTAATGAGTGGTCTTGTCACCCTCATCAAAAATCATCTGACCATATATGCAAGGGTTTATTTCTGAGTTTTCTCTTCTATTCTATTGGTCTATATGTCTGTCTTTATGCAAGTGCCACACTGCTTTAATTAGTGTAGCTTTGTATTAAGTTTTGTAATTGAGAAGAATGAGGCCTTTTTCAGGACTGTCTTTGTTATTCAGGGTCCCTTGAGATTCAATATGAATTTTAGGATGGATTTTTCTATTTCTGCAAAAAACATTCTTGTGATTTTGATAGGGATTATTTTGAATCTCTAGACCACTTTGAATGGTATTGACATCCTAACAATATTAAATCTTCCAACCTATGACTACGGGATGTCTTTTCATTTATTGTTGTCTTCTTTAATTTCTTCTAGCAATCTTTTGTAGTTTTTAGTGAACAGATCTTCTACTTCTTTGCTTAAGTTTATCCCTAAGTATTTTAATCTTTTCAAAGCTAATTATAAATGAAAGCTTACAAGTTGTAGTTGTTGTTTGCTCGGCCTAGTTCTTGGCAATGACTTAAGGGAATTCGTATGCAGGTTTCTGGATCTTTTTTTCTGTACAGGTGTCTCTTTTCCAAAACTCTGCCCCACAACTTCCAGTTGTGTCAGCCTGCTTGAACTATGAGGTTGATTTTCTCAGCTCTCCTTGTGCTCTCTGTCTGCATCATGCCTCCAAGCAAAAAGGCAGAGCTCACCTGGTTTTTCTCTCTTTCCCTCAGGGATTATAGTCTTGTGCTACTCACTGCCCTAAATCTTAAAACAGTTGTGTCTTACTGGTTGTCCATATTCCCACTTGTTTGTAGAAGGAGATCGTCTGGCTCTTGTACATTCATTGGGATGGAAAGTAGAAATCCTGTCATATGTTTTTAATTATATGTTGTGTATTGAGAGATGGTATTATTGGCAGCTTATTGAGCTTTTTAAGGAAGTTATAGTATAAATTGAAATGATTTATTGCTGTTTAAATAATCTTTTTCCTGGGGCCAGCCTGGTGGCATAGCTGTTAAGTTTGCACGTTCTGCTTTGGCGACCAGGATTTGCCTGTTTGGATCCTGGGTGTGGACCTACTTACCGCTTATCAAGCCATGCTGAGGCAGCATCCCATATAGAAGAGCTACAACTCTACAACTATGGTACACAACTACATACTGAGGCTTTGGGGAGAAAAAAGAAAAAAAAAGAGGAAGATTGGCAACAGATGTTAGCGCAGGGCCAATCTCCCTCAAAAAAAATAAAATAATCTTTTTATTATATCTAAAAACTGAGGAAAGTGCCCCTAGATACGTTTATGCATTTGCTGGGGTTTTTTTTGTGAGGAAGACCAGCTCTGAGCTAACATCCATTGCCAATCCTCCTCTTTTTTGCTGAGGAAGACTTGCCCTGGGCTAACATCTGTGCTCACCTTCCTCTGCTTTATATGGGACGCCACCACAGCATGGCTGACAAGCAGTGCATTGGCGGTGCCCAGGATCTGAACCCGCGAACCCCAGGCTGCCAAAGTGCGAATTAAACCCCTGTGCCACCAGGCCAGCCCGTGTTTGTTTTGTTTTGTTTTTTAAATAGGTTAACATCTTAAATACAGCTTGTAAAGAAATGCAACATGCATATACAGTTTAAATTATTCTTTGCTTAATAAACTGAATATTATTGTTGTCTTTAGTCTTAGTGATCTTTATATAACTTACATAAAATACAGAGTATTCTTTACATAATGCAGAAGCTATGTTTGAAAGTGCACATGGTGATTTTTTGAACTTATTTTTCACTCACTATTTTACATCATTTTAAACATAACATTTTCTGAAATAATAATTATTAAAAATACATAAAAAAGTTTAAAGTTTAAATGACAACTAGTGCTTAACATATATGTTAGCACCTCAAAAACAAAACAAATAGGAATAGATGACCGAAAGGAGTTGTCTGAATATTCCTTATGGCATTTTTCGAAGGACTTTATAATGTGAGAAATTGCTCTTGCTAGGAGGATGTTTTTCTTTTTGTCCTTTTTTTCCATTTCCGTAATACATAGTTGTCTCTCTAATCCCCAGTGTGAGAGAGAAAAAAAAAGATTATCTTTATTAAAGAGCAATTGGTTGATTACTTCTTCCAAGTATAAATTGATTTGCAAAACAAGACTTTTATTAGGGAAATTTTACTGTAATTGAAAGTAACCTCCATATTATAAACTAACAGTCTAATCTCTTTAAATAATTAGAAATCACCTTTATCAGTATTCCTATGAACTGTTTCTAGTCATAACACTTCTGACACCAAATGTTTAGGTTTTCCACACCAAGCAATTCTCCAGTTCTTTTGGACACCAACTAAATGTCCTAAAGTTTAATTCAGTTCTGACACTAACTAACTGGAGTTATCACAGACCGCACAGATTAAGGACTCCATCTCACAAAATTACCCTCACTTCAGATGCCAATCACGAGTAGTAGGCTCCCAGTTTACCCACACTTCTGCCCAACGTGGCTACAAATTAGGGGTTCCCATGACCCCTGCTCAGGTTCGATAATTTGTTATGATGGCTCACAGAACTCAGGGAAACACTTTAACTTACTATTGCTGGTTTATTATAAAGGATATTATAAAAGATACAAGTGAATAGCTGAAAGAAGGGGTATATAGGGCAAGATCTAGAAGGGTCCAGAGCACAGGCGCTTCTCCCTGTGGAGTACACTACCTTACTGGAACATAGATGTGTTCACCAGCCTGGAAGCTCTTTGAACCCATTGTTTAGGGTTTTTATGGAGGTCTATTAATAGACATGATTGATTAAATCATTGGCTATTGGTAATTAGCTCAATCTTCAGCCCTCTAGTCACATGGTTGGTTCCTCTGGCAACCAGCCCCCATCCTAGAGCTTCTAGGGCTCTGTTAATAGTCACCTCATTAGCATAAACTCAGGTATGGTCAAAGGAGCTTATTGTGAATAATAAAAGGTGCTCCTCTCACTCCTATCACTCAGGAAGTTCCAAGGGTTTTAGGAGCTCTGTTCCAGGATCTGGGGACAATGACCAAATATATATTTCTTATTATATTGCAATATCACAAGTGTGTTGTTTGCTAATAGATTTTATGTCTAAAAAATCATTTTGAAGATAATTTCCAGGTAATATTTGTCCGATTATAGTTTTAATATGGTTTAAAGTAAAATTCTTCCTACCAAAGTTTGTTATCTTTTAATTTACTACTTGTTGAGGAGGTTTTTTTTACTATGTTTTCTTCTTATGGGAGCAGTTTGGTAAATACTTCTGAAAATTGTATGTGAATGTGTGTTTTGGTGAGGGGGGATGAGGGGAGAGCCTTTGCCTAATTATTGCAGTTAGGAATAAAATATTTTATATAGTTCAAGATAATTTATAGAAGACTTTTTTCCTGTTTCTTTAAGAATCTACTAAAATAAGTGGATTCCTGGTGCAGTGTAAATGTTGTAAATATATTTTTATGATTTCTGTTTTATGACTCACTTTTCTCACAGAGCTTGTCAAAACACAATAGAAGCAATATTGGAACCGAAGGTGGACCACCTCCTTTTGTGCCTTTTGGACAGGTAATGACTTTCATGTTGGCAGATGAATTTTAATCAGCACAAAGTGTTTTTCATTTGTATTCAAGCTGTGTTTAGTTTTGTGCTGAACTATTCATTCAGAGGTCATGGGAGTTATATGGAAATGTATTAGTTGTAGGAATTTATTAGTTGTGGGTTTCTTTACTGTAATTAAATTGTTGGTGTAGATTCTTTGCTCAAGAGCTGTTAACCCAAAAATTGAAGCAATTAAGAGGCACACCTGAAGAGCAACTTATAACTAATTACGATAAGATGTTGAAGGGGGCAGTTTTTTTTTCGAGAGAGAGAAATTCAAAAGTAAACTGACAAAAATATGCTATAATTTCTCACTTCGTTCAGTAAAAACAAAAGAGGGAGAGAAAATAAAAGTGTCAACAGAAGGATGAGTAAAAAAAGTGAGAACACAAGAGGCAGGGAAGGGCATCATTGCAGTTTTGGAGAGCCTGCTGTCCCTGTTGTTCCTTTCAAGATTCTGTTCTTCTGCCTTTATCCGAATACCCATCTCATTCAGGGACTTAATTTTATTTCTAGTTGGTATTTTCCTTTTCAACCATAGCAGTCCTAATCCTTCTCTCACATAAGCTAAAGGTTTTCTGTCTACTTCCTATTTTTCAACCCCCTTGCTGCAAAATGTTACCTAGAGGTAGCTCCTCTGCTGGCCAATAACTTGTGTCTTCCTGATTGTGCTCAGCGTGAAATTGCATTAAGAACAATCTCCTCCGGCCTTTCCCTGCTCCATCCCTGAAAAGTCTGAGAATAATCCCTGTGGCAGCTTGCTCTTAGCCACACGATGCCGCCAAAATTTAGCTATTGGTGATCTGCCTTGCATTTGCTCTTTATGTTTCTTTGAGAATGCTGGCTCAGAGTGAAGATGGATTAGGGGCACAACAGATAGGAAACAGAGACGTACATCTCAATAATGATTTTTAAAAATAATTTTGGTATGAAAAACATACCTAGTTGATCAGAAAATAAATGGGTAGGGTCAGTTGACTGACATCCTCTTGAAAAACCTTTTTGTAGGGTCTATTAAAAATTAAATAAAAATCATTCTTGCATTATGGCTATTTTGAAAGTATCTAAAAAATATGTCGATTTTTATTGTGCTTTGGAACAAGGGACAGTCAAGATAAAAGGAGGCATAATGCCCTGATTTGATCTGTGTTGATAATATTCCCACTTCTACCAGAGTAATAAAAACCCCCAGAATGAAAACAGAGTGTAAACATGCTTTACAGTTGAAAATAACAAGTGATATGTTTGTAAGAATTTGCTTTCCCCTTAAACATTTTGGTGATAATATTCCTTTCGTAAATTGCTCAGACTTATGATTTAATTATTTTCAAGAATTTGAAGTGTGTTTTATAGCTTTGTATTAGGAAGTATAATAAAAGTTATATTTCAATAATTTTATTTGTTTAGGAAGTCCATTCTGAAAAATCTTATTCAGCATATCTTATCATTGTACAGTCACGTGCCACATAACAACATTTTGGTTAACGATGGACCGCATATACAACAGTGGTCCCATAAGATTAGTACCCTATAGCCTAGGTGTGTAGTAGGCTATATCATCTAGGTTTGTGTAAGTACGCTCTATGATGTTCACACAATGAACGAAATTGCCTAACAACGCATTTCTCAGAAGGTGTCCCTGTCATTAAGCGACGCATGACTGTACGTGGGTTAAAGACAGATAATGCTGGCTGTGTATTGGTAGCAACAGGATATATTTATATTGCTGAAATCTGTATTTGTATAACACATTTGTTTGAGAGCATGTTTTTCTTTTTTTTATTATTGAGTTGCAAAAAGGTTCATTTTATAGGATTTTTACTGCTAGGATTACAAGGGAGAACAGAATTGATGGCTTATTTTTAGCCAATGATGGCTTTCTTAATTTATTTTATGAGACTGAAAATCAAAAACTTTGTAGCCTCATTGAGGGAGATGGTATGTTTTTAGCTTTTGGTTTATAAGTTCAGAAAATTTTTCTATATGTTAAAGTAAGTGTAGTACTTAACCCTCTTATGGATATTGTGGCATAATGTGGAAATCAGGCTCTTACTAAAAAACTGAATTTACTTCTTCTTGTGCAATAGTCTAGATTGTTTGAAATTTAAAATTATTTCAAGTCATTATCCTAAAATGAAGCTTAGATCTCTTGGTTCAATGTATTTTAAATATGTGCTCTGTTTTAGATGGCCACATTTTTGTGTTGCTTTTCATTTTATTTACCAGTTACATTTATTTAAAGGTTACTTTAATCAGTTTTCTACCTTTATTTTTAAATCTACGGGAAAGAATTGTATTTTTATGAGCTCTCAGGTGTTATAAGTGATACATCATTTCGTTTGAAGAAGTATTACTTTTTTATGAAAAACTTGAAATGCTTTTGGAACTCCTGAAGTGATTTATTTTTATTATTACCAGAAGTGTGTATCTCATGTCCAAGTGGATAGCAGAGAACTTGATCGAAGAAAGACACTGCAAGTTACAATGCCTGTCAAACCTGCAAATGATAATGATGAATTTGAGAAGCAACGGACTGCTGCTATTGCAGAAGTTGCAAAGAGCAAAGAAGTAAGAAACGAAATTATTATAAATTTCTCTTATTTCTTGTTATTATGTTTTGTTCAGATTACTACTCATAACCATTATTGTTTTTTCACATAAGGTAACTAATTGAATGAACTTCTGGTATTCTTCTGGCATCTTCCGTCAGTAGAAAATGCCCTGGTACCTTATGGTGTCTTAAGCTTAAACGTTTTGCTCATATGTTCTTTTTCCAAATCTCCTTGACAATTCCATTAAGTTACTCTTGCTAGCAAACCACCCTTCTTTTCTCCCTCTTCCTTTTGTTAACAGTGTAACAACTGAACACAACGCTTTTTATTATAGCAGAGGGTTTCCTATTATTAGTTGGGCTAGATGACACTTTTTGAGGATAATTTTACCCCCCTAGTAGCAACTTCTGAGGAATGCAGGTAAAAATCAGAGGATAAATCGGTGGCTCAGGATTAACAGTTTTGTCAGTTTTCATTCTTAAATTTATTTAATGTATAGTAAGAAATAATTTTTATCTTTGGATTACATATGTGTTCATATTTATACACACACACCACACACCCCCATCATTTACTATTAATAGCCAAATGATTTTCTTTATTTTTAATTTCTTACTTGTTTGAAATAGGTGTTTTCTCTTAATGATTTTTTTAGACTTTGATAAGAAATTTTAGTTTATGAATTAGTTGCTTAGACAGACTTTTCTTAATCAGTGAGATTGAAATAGTTTCCTTTATTCAAAACCAGTAATGACTCTTAGCTAACAACTGTTTTCCTATTTAAATTGAAAGTTTAAGTAGGACACTTCTTGAATTTTGGTTATTCTTCCTGCAGTGTGTCTTTCTATCATCAGTCTAATGTAGGGGTCAAGAGCACAAACTCTGGAATCAGGCAGCCTGGAAGTATAAACTGCTGACAACCTTGGGTAGCTTACTTAAATTTTGTACCCTACTTTTCTTTATCTATGAAAAGAGGATAATGATAGTGCCTACTTCATATGGTTACAGTGAAAATTAAAATTGATAATCTTTAAAACATTTAGAACACTACATGGCATAGATAATGATATTCCTTTGCTAAAAGCTCTCAATAAATGTGACTATTGCTATTCTTCAGTATTTCTTCTAAGGCACATTTAAAAAAATCAGATCATTTTTAATATTTCTGAAATTAATGCATTTTACACAGTTTACATGAAATGTATTTTTTCTTTCCCAAAAAGAAAATTATAGAGTTTCAAAGGGGATATTGGTTGTATATCAACTTCTTAATGACTGTAGGAAAGTTGTTCTTTTGATTTCCATTTTTCTCAGCAAACTTTCCTCCCCAAATTTTGTTTGATGTGGTAACTGCTATTTACTGAACTATAGTTAACATATTGTAATATGCTTCGTTTTTTAAAGTCATAATTGATTACATTATATTTTCCCATAAATATTTGATAAAGAATCATAGTCTTCTGAAGCAGACTTGAAACTTCTCAATTTATATCTGAGACAGCTGTTGGAGGCCCAGAACTAAAGGAACTTGCCCAAGGTTACTCAGTGATAATTCTAGGACTAAACATATGTGTATTATAGTAGAAGATTTTATCTATATCTATATCTCTCTATTTAGATAAGTATACACACACATATTTATATCTAATCTGAATGTCTGAACAGCAAAGTCACATAACAGTGTAATTGTTCTGAAAAGATGATTTATGATCATCCATTTACACACTTAAATGGATTTGGTAGAATCTACTGCAAATGACCAAGTGATGATTTTCATTCCTTTTTTCTTCATTCCTTCATTTAGCAAATATTTTTTGAGAACCTCCTGTATGTCAGAAAGTGTTTTAAATGGTTAGGTTAAATCAATGAACAAAATAAACAAAAGATCCCTGCCCTTATCAAGCTTATATTATAGTAAGGGTGACAGACTATTAGCATAATAAATATATAAATTATTTGGTAGGTTAGAAATTGATAAGTGCTATGGGAAAAAAGAAAAAGTAGAGTAGGATGGGGAGTACTAGTTGAGGGGGGATTACAGTTTAAAATAAGATGGTCAGAAATGGAAATTTTTGAAGTTCTTGTGTAGTTTACATTCTAGTAAGGACAATAAATAATATAAACATACTAGATAAGTTAATTGCAGATTTCAGTGTTAAATATAGTAGTTTGATGAGATGGTGAGATTTGAATCAAGACTTGAAGGAGGTAAGAGAATTAGCTATGTGGTTATCTGAGAGGAGAGTTCCAAGGAGAAGGAAAAGCTGTTGCAAAGGCTCTAAAGCAGGAGTATATGTTCAAGGAATAGCATGGTGACCAGTGGAAGCAGAGAGAGCAAAGGAACAAGTAGTAGAATATAAAGTCAAGAGTGATAAGGGAGGTCAGCTTATGTAGGGCCCTGTAAGCCATCTTAAAGACATTGGCCTTTCTTCAGAAAGAAATGAGGAGCCTTTGGAGGGTTTTCAGCACAGCACTAACATCAGCTGAGTACATTTTAAAAGTCTAATTCTGGCTGCTGTGTTCAGAATAGATTGTGGAGAAGGAAGATTGGAATCAGACAAGTTAGGAAATTACTGAAATAATCCAGGGGGAGGAAAATGATTGTAGCATGAATAAAGATGGCAGCTGGCTAGGGGTGCAAAGTGGTCAGATTCTGGAATTTTGAAAGTAGAGCCATCAGGGTTTCTGAAAGATTGCATTTGGAGTGTGAGAGAAGAAGTGTCATGAATGACTCCAAGGGTTTTGCCCTGAGAAATTGGCAGGTTAGAGTTGCTTACCTTGAATTGGAGAAGACTAGGGTGGAACAGGTTTGAGAGGAGGAAGATCTGGTGTTCTGTTTTGAACATGTTAATATTGAAGTGCCTATCACATATCCATGTGGTAATGTTTAATAGACAGTGAAACAGAAGAGAATAGTTGAAGGGTGAACTTTGGAATGGATGTATGCATTTGGGAGTGTATGCATTTGGTGATATTTAAAATCATAAGGTCATATGAGATCACCAAAGGAATGAGTGCTAAGGAGAAAAGGGTAAGGAGTGAACCTTGTAGCTTTTCAACCTTATACGTTTAATGAAAGAAGTTGAATCAGTCAAGGTGTGACCAGTAAGATAGGATCAAAACCAGAGAATGCAGAAATTGTATCATGAAGGAAGGAGTGTTGAACTTATCAAAGGCTGTTGAAAAGTCATGTAAGATGTGGCCTGAGAATTAACGTAGAGTTGGGAAAGTCATTCATTCCTTCCACTTTCCTCTTAACATTCATATAGATGATAGTAAGATAAAATACATGGTGCCAATATGAAGTATACATGTGCAGATGTCAGTGGATGGGTTGATGTGGTGAAAATATGTGCAAGTTCTTTAATGGTTGTTTCACTTTTTTCAGTCAGGGAATAATAAGCAAGGTCGACAGTGATAACAGGGAAGAAGATGTTGGGGGTTTGACGAGTGAGGAGAACATGTAAAGTAATGGTCTGGAAGATTGGGAGGGTGAATGGCCTAGGGAAATACAGTAAGATTGCTAGACAGTATTAAGGGCCCAGTTGAGTGTCATGGTCATGATGATTTCACAGATGTCTAATTCACATAATATGGACAAGATGGCATGGCTCATAAAGACAACATCAGTTTCTTTATGAATGCTGTTTAAGTTATGATGTTTCAAGATATTTACATGTTTAGTGAGTATCAACTGTTTTAAAGCAGTAAAAAAGCAATTCTGAAAATGCTATTTATCCTATTATGTAATCCATAAAGTGGAAAGAAAATAATAGGGAAATGCATCCAGAAGATGGGACTATTTCACTGGCACTAAAAGAAAAAGCACTTTTGGAGTTAAGGAATTTAAATTCCAGAAATATAGTTAATTTGGAACAGGTCAGGCTCCAGACTTTTCAGGTAATTATGTTCTAATATATTAAGCAAAACAGTAATATTGCCATCTGTTATGAGTGTTTACCATGTGCTGGTTACTGAATTCATCCCTTCATGTTGATGATGTCATTTCATCCTCACAACAGCCCAGTGAGGTAGGTTTTCTCCTCCCTGTTTTAAGGATGAGAAATCTGAGGCTCATGGAAGGTGGAAGTTAAGTGACTTGCCTAAGGGCAGGAGCTAGGAAGTGGCTGAGCCAAGATTAGTCCCAGCCTTGTCTAGCTCCAAAGTCTATGTTCTTAACTATACTACACTGTCTCCCAGTCTAATAAAATTTGTATCACATTAATATAAACTCAAACTTTTCTTTATGGTTATACAAGTAATGACTATTGAGATGCTCCAAATCTGTTTTTTGCTAGGATTACATAAACCAAAAATTGAATGAATCCAGTAATGAATCTATGGTCTTTGAAGATGTGTTTTTAATTTTGATTTGAATTAAATTTAAGTATTGTGGTGTTTCAGCTACCTAATAGAGATATTTAATGTGTTGCCCATTAATGCTTATCTCACATCATTTTTCTATTTTTCAGTTTCTATTTCTTTATATTTTCATCTGATTCAGAATAATTTCCCAGTGTTATATAAATTTATATCTAAAATGTTTTCTTAGTGTGATCATTTTAAAACACATTTAAAAATATTGATCATTATCTCTAATAAAAATCAAGTTTTGACTTCTTCCTCTTTTATTAGGTCTATTAGAACTATAAAGATATTTTATAATCAGATGTTTAATTTGATATTGTACAAGTAAAAAGTGTGGGAAGCTTTTCAATTATGAATTTGTATCTTTCCAAACCAGTATTCTTTATGTATCTAGTCTTTTCACAATAATTTTGATAAAACAAAAATGAGATCAAATCAAATTTTCAAATTTGATTGCATATATAATTATTCAAGTAAGCCAGGCAAAATAAGGAATATGAACTTCAAAGCTTTTAGACTAGTTGGTGAGACATTGCCTATTATGTAATTAATGTAAATAAATTAGTAATGAGAGTTTTAACCTAGTGTTAAAATTGATATTATTTGTTTACTTTCTCAGATTACAGAATTATATTACTGGGTCATGGACATAATGTAACTGATTCATAGACAGGTTTAGTGCCTCCCTAAGGATAGCCTTGCCATGGAGCTAGGTCCGTGATACCAGTCGAGTATTTTACCCTAGAATCATTTTTTACACCTAATCTCCATAATGCTTCTATTATTTTATTTTCTTCTGTATCGTTGTCTACTTAAGTTTATTCTGATGATTTGCCTTGGAGACTTAAAGATTATAATCATGTGATTTTCTTATTGCCCCACCTGGACTTGTGGGAAGAAGAGAGTATGGCTTATAGATACTTGTTTAAAAAGAATTAGTTAACATTTCATTCTTTCCCTGTAAAACATACTTAAGAAACTTTTAACTACTTCAGTTTTGCTAGATGTTGCTTAGTTTTTAGAGCTATTTTAAAATGCTATTTATTTACATCTCTTTTATCTTTCTCTTATCCAAAGACCAAGACATTTGGAGGAGGTGGTGGTGGTGCTAGAAGTAACCTCAACATGAGTACTGCTGGTAACCGAAATAGGGAAATTTTACAGAAAGAAAAGTCAACCAAACCAGAGGGGAAACCTGAAGGTGTCTATAGAGAACTGGTAAGGCTAAAGAACTAACCACTAAACTTCCTTTAATAGCCTTGATGATTTTTTATTCTTTCTCACAACCAGCACTGCTTTGTTCAGTGTATTATGGATAGATGTTAGAACTCTAAGAAGGCTTTCATTAAGGGTTACAATTAATTAATGGAAAATTTGGATTGTTTGAAAAATAATTTACTTAAAACTTCCATTTCACTTAAATTTTTAATGTCTGAATAATGTCTTTTAGACTGGATTGATAAAAAACTGTCAAATTAAATAGAAGGCACTCAATGGAAATTACATTCTAAAAGATGATGCATCAAAAACAAACAGTTATCTGACCTTCCCTAACCTTCACAGCATCTTTTCTCAAATTTTGTCTAAAGTGATTTTCTTTTGTTTTGTTTTGGCTTGCTCTTTAGGAAAAGTATATTGAAACAAGTGCATGTATATTATGGACTCAATTGCAAAATATACATGAATTTTTAAAATAAATGGGAGGAGTCAAAGATATTTCTGGTAGGCTGCAGTATCCTCAGATACAAGGGAACTGACAAGAATTCATTTTCCCCTGCCTTTAGAGATTGAATGACTTTGGATGATTATATCTGCAGGATACAGAACACTAAGACTAGCTTAAATAATGGAGGTTTATTATCTTATGTAACAAGAAATTCAGAGGTAGATGGTTACAAAGTTGGTAAATTCAGCAGTATAACAATGCTAGCATCTGGTTTGCATCCCTGTGATTTCTTGGCTTTCTTCTCTGGATTCTAGGGTTCTCCACATGTTAAATCTTCATGCAAAAAGTTCAAAGGCAGGAAGGAAAGGGAGACTTTCTGGATGTGGGTCTGTTTTATCAGATAAGAAAATATTTTCTGAAATCTCCAGCAAATTCCATTTGTGTCTCATTGACTAGAACTAGGTCACACGTGCACTCCTAAATCAATCCCTGCCAAGGAGAATGGGTTTATAACTATGGACCAGCTCTCTCTTTCTTGAACAAATGATCATCTTATTCTTAAAAAAAAAAAAAGCCAGAGTTTTCAGGTTAAAGTGGTGGATACAGCAAGCTGAAAAAGGCTCAGTCCCTAACTCAAGAAGCTCTTAAACTTGAGTAAATTGAGAAACTTCTCTGGGGATGTCTTGCCATAGAACACCAGAGATGAGCAGTTTGGGATTGTTGCAAGGATTAAAAACATATGAAGGGAGTGAAATCACAAAGATGGCAGAATAGAAAGTTCCAGGAATTGGCCCCTCCACTGAAACAACTATTAAGCTGACAAGCACTGTCTGAAGCAACTATTTTAGAACTCTGGAGCCTAGTAAAACTCTTGGAGCATACAGAGTAGTGATTGATGAAGAAAGATGCTGGTCACTGGCTGACCACAGAGATAATGGAATGAAGATAAAGAGACTTCAGGGGGGCCGCCCGGTGGCGCAGCAGTTCAGTCCGCGCTTGGCAGCCCGGGGTTCGCGGGTTCGGATCCCAGGCGCCCGCCGATGCACTGCCTGTCAGCCATGCTGTGGCAGCGTCCCATATAAAGTGGAGGAAGATGGGCACGGATGTTAGCCCAGGGCCAGTCTTCCTCAGCAAAAAGAGGAGGATTGGCGATGGATGTTAGCTCAGGGCTGGTCTTCCTCACAAAAAAAAAAAAAAAAAAAAAAGATAAAGAGACTTCAGTGATCACATGCCACAAGGGATATAACCTTGCAAAGAAAGTCTGGAAATGTCACTAAAGAAACTTACAGCTGCAGTCTTCATCAAGTAACACCAGCAGTCCCTGAGGAGAAGGGAGAATCTGATTTCCAAAATTACCACCATTACAGAATTCAAAATTTCCAGTCTCAACAGAAAATTACAAAGCATACCACAAATAGGAAAATATGACCTGTTCATCGGAGAAAAAGAAGTTGACAGAAATCATCCCTGAAGAAGCTCAGGCATTGGACTTACTGAGCAAAGACTTTAACTGTCTTAAATATGCTCAAAGGTCTGAAGGGAACCATTGACAAAGAACTAAAAGAAATCAGGAGGACAATATATGAACAAGTAGGGAATATAAATAAAGAGATAAAAATTATAAAAAGGAAACCAAATGGAATTTCCAGAGCTGAAAAGTACAGTAGCTGAAATAAAAAATTTCATTAGTTGGGTTCGGCATCAGATTAGAGGAGGCAAAAGAAAGAATCGGTGAACTTGAATGTAGGGCAACTGAAATTACCCAGTCTAAGATGCACAAAGAGGAATGAAAAAAAGTGGAGCCTAAGAAACCTGGGGTACCGTCAAATGTACCAACATACGCATTATGGGAGTCCCAATAGAAGAGAGCAAGGGACAGAAAAAATGTTTGAAGAAATAATTGCCCCAAATTTGATGAAATCATGAATCTACAAATCCAAGAAGCTCAATGAACTCCAACAGGATGAATGCAGAGAGAGACACACCAAGACACATTATAATCAAGTTGTTGAAAGCTAAAGACAGAGAGAAATCTTGAAAGCAGTGAGAGAAAAGCAACTCATCAAGTATAAGGGATCCTCAATATGATCAACAACAAATTTCTCATCAGAAACTATAGAGGCAAGAAAGCAGTGGGATGATATATTGAAAGTACTGAAAGAAAAAAACTGTTAACCAAGAATTCTATACCAGCAAAACTATTATTCAAAAATGAAGGAAACCATCAAAAGGACAATTTGAAATACTGATGTAAGTTTGAAGGTACAGGAATTATTCTATTGACTAGGTACCAAATTCTTTTGCATGCTGGTTGGTTTTCAATTCTTTATTTTCAACAATTGAAAGAAGACTTGATTGGGATGTCAGCTGATAGGTCCTTAAAATAATTTTTGATAATAGATGGTATTATAGGTTGAATTGTGTGTCCCCCCTCAAGATATGTTGAAGTTCTAACCACCAGCGCTTTAAAATGTGACTTTATTTGGAAATAGGGTCTCTACAGAGGTATCAGATTTAAAAGAGGTCATTAGGGTGGGCTCTAATCCAATGTGATCCTAATCTAATCTCTTTATAAAGAGGGGAAATTTAGACACAGAGAACAGATACATGAAGAGAGAAGATGACCTGAAGATACACAGTGAGAAGATGGCCATATGTCTGGAGTGTTGCATCTACAAGCCAAGGAATGCCAAGGATTGCCAACAAACAACAGAAACTAGAAGAGGCAGGGAAGGTTCTTCCCTAGAGCTATCAGAAAGAGCATGACCCTGCTAACACCTTGATTGAGAGGTTTGGTTAACTGAAGATCAGGTCAACAAGAAAGGCAGATTAAGTTATGCCAAGGTTGAGTATTAATTGATTAGTAAAAGTGTTTTTGGTCAGGTTCTATGTGTGGAACAATATTCTTAATTAGATATTTATTTGGTAGATAGTTGGGAAAGGGAAAGTTTTCGAAGGTTTGTTATTTTTTACATTCAGATAAGTTTTTGAATAGAAGGATGAATTATAGGTTTGATGTCCAGTCTTTTTTACATTTACTTTAGTGTATCTACAGCAGGGATGTAAATTTTCTCTTACATGTCAATTCTGATCTACTGATAGTGGCTATTGTGTTTGGAAAGGATTCTGTGTTTGGAAGGATACAGTCAGGGTTTAGAAAACGGTTCCATGCTTTTATCAGTGTCTACACAGGTATCCGAGTGGCTGTCTGCAATATGCACACCGTGTATAGACAAGCCTATCCATTCTTAACTCTTAGATGTACAAAAGTTAGTTATGTATTACTCAGCTGCCTGTGGTCGAAGAAATTTCTTCATGGAGTATGTTTATGTTACTTAAACAGTTCCTAAATTCTACTTAGGTCTAAATTTTTCAAGGAGATTTTAGGTTCTGGCATTTGTAAAGTAGATTTTCCTATTCAGGGTATAGGCTGTCAAAGCATCATAGATAGTATTGCTTATGAATATAGAGCAGAATACTGAAACATTAGAGAGTAGAAAAAAACAAAGCTACTGAGATAGTACTGTTTTGTTAACTTCATTATACACTTTGCATTTTTGGAGAGGTGCTATATAAATTACGTTTCCTTTCTAGAATGAATACGTATCAACCATGAAGAATTTTCCCTAAGTAATTTTCAATGTCTATATTATTTTCAAAAGCCTTATTCTGACATATCATAAAATTTCCTTTGTTTTGCATTTGGTACTTGTGAAGTCAAAGAGTACTCAAGGCACAACCTCATGTATCATACAGATTCTTCCTAGACTATTGGAAAAAACAGCAAGTGAATGTTGTATTAATGTGACATTTTTCCATAAGCATGATATATAATTTTTAGCTAAAAAACAGTATGTAGTTAAAAACGTATACCTTGTTTTATTTATTGGCCATCAGCAGTTTTTCTCTTCATTTCTTACAGGTTGATGAGAAGGCTCTGAAGCACATAACAGAAATGGGCTTTAGTAAGGAAGCATCAAGGCAAGCTCTTATGGATAATGGCAACAACTTAGAAGCAGCACTGAATGTACTTCTTAACAGCAATAAACAGAAACCTGTTACGGGTCCACCTCTGAGAGGTATAATTCATTAGGCATTGTGCCAGATAGTATTGAATATATGTTGTTGACAGAGGCTGGGTTTTGTTGCTGTGAGGGCTGTGACTTCATTTATCATTGTGGTGAGTGGAGGGGGCACCAGTTTTGGAACCATAGAGACTTGTTCAGGTTACTCTGGGTCTCATTGTCTTCATCTTTATATAAGGTAGGTCTAATAATAGCTTATTTAACAGGGTTGTTGTGAGTAATACAGAAAATATAAAATAAAGTCACCAGTTCTATTAATTATTTCTGGAACTATGCCACTTGTATAAATGACTATAGTCTGCAAAATTTTTTAAATTAACAAGAACATGACTTTCACATAGTATTATTTAATCATTGCATCGTCAAATGTGTATTGTGATTTCTTTCAAATCCCAATCCTATAGTCTTTTAAAAAATAAGTAGTTAAAAATTTTATAAAAATGATTTTTTTCCTTAAAAGATAATTTACATGAACAAAGTCAAATTTCTGTATAGATCATTTAGAGAATTAAAGGTGCTAGTTATTTGTCATTGTTTGAAAGCTTTATTATAAAAGATGTAGACTATACAGAAAAATATGAAAAGAAATATATAACAAGTCCTACTTAAGATGTCTGCTGATTATATTTTAGTGTATTTTCTCCTTTGATTTTTGCATGTATAATATATATATCTTGCTTTACTTTACTTCTTAAGGTAAAGGAAAAGGCAGGGGACGAATAAGGTCTGAAGATGAAGAGGAACTGGGAAATGCAAGGCCATCAGCACCAAGCACATTATTTGATTTCTTAGAGTCTAAGATGGGGACTTTGAGTGTGGAAGGTAGGCTAACTTAAAGTAGATTTCTTTTTAAAAGACCAAATGTTATTTGGAATTGTACAAAAAAGATTTAATAAAGCAACTGACAATATGAACATCTATTCTGGGTGTTCATAAATTTATTTAATTACAAATTTACTGTTTGACAAAAGCACAGAAGAAAATTTTAATTGTTATATTCTGAAAATACTAAAGGGCAACTTATTTTGCCCTGTAACTGTGTGATGGGTAATATCACCAAACTCACTCCCCAAACTTTACTAACTGATAGATTTGTCTATGAAAACAGATTGTTATGTTGGAGAACTTATTATTAAATAATCTTATAACAACTTATTTTGATTGTGAAATTGGTCTATCCTATCTTTCTCCATATATTACATATTGTATGAAAATATTCACACAGTGAGTGAATATGCTCCCACAGTGTGATGTATTTCTTGATATATTTTAGTGATTGATATAAATATTGAAAAGAGAAATAAGTGTATTAAATGTGTATCTTTTTTTCTAAATGCGTATCTTTTTTCTACCAATTTTCTAAATATGGTAAATATTTTCTAAAATAGTGAGTTTTAAAAATATGATTCCAAAAAGCTAGGGAAATACACTTTTAAATCCAGTTTTCTCTTTCAGATATTTTTTGAATCAAACCAAAGCTCAGAGATAAAAGTACTTTTATAACAAATTTGAAGTGTCCCGATTTCATAAAAATGGAAGCTTATTTCCTAGATTGTATAGAAAAGGCAACGTGTTGTTTGAAAAAACAAATGTTTGATGTACACAAGATTTGTAAGCAGACACATGTGAGAGCAATATTTTCTTGATTATGAAGCATGATGCATTAGTTTTCTATTGCTGTGTAATGAATTACCACAAAGTCAGTGGCTTAAAACAATGCAAATATATTATCTCATAGTTTCTGTGGTTCAGGAGTCCAGGCACAGCTTAGTTGGGATCTCTGATTCCATTCTCACATACTGAAATCAAGATTTCAGCTGGGGCTGTGATCTTACCTGATGCTTGAAGTCCTCTTACAAGCTCGCTGTTGTTAGCAAAATTCAGTTCCTTGTGGACGTAGGACTGAAGTTCCCGTTTTCTTGCTTAATGTTGCCTGGGGAGTGCTTTCAGCTCCTTAGAGGCCCTCAGGTCCTTGCCACATGACCTCTCCATGGGCAGTTCACAACATGTTTGTTTGCTCCTGCAAGGCCAGCAGGAGAATCTCTATTGCTTCTTCAAATGTCTCTGACTTCTTGATATTTTTATCCCAGTCTCCCTTTATACTATCCAAATCAGAGCTCCTTTGATTTCTTTTTACTCTTCTGTCTCCATACATTTGATTTTGACTCTTAAAGTGTCTCCTAAATCATAATGAAATTGAGACTGAGAGCCAGCCCTGATGGGCCAGCAGTTAAAGTTTGGCACATTCCACTTTGGCGGCCCGGGTTTATTCCAGGCGGCCCGGGAACCACACCACTGGTCTGTCAGTAGCCATGCTGTGGCAGTGGCTCACATAGAAGAACTAGAAGGACTTACAACTAGAATGTTCTGGGGCTTTGGGGAGGAAAAAAAAAAAAAATGAGGAAGATTGGCAACAGATGTTAGCTCAGGGCAACTTTCCCAGCAAGAAGAAAAAAAAGAAATTGAGACTGAAAATGACCTGTGTGTCTATAATGTTTCAACTTTCACAGAACACATTCTATACCAACAAAATGAAGTAATATTAGCATCCCAGTTGGAAAAAGGTATCAAAGTTAAGATATATGACATGATAATACACTCAAAACTGAGCATCAGATTTACTTCTAAGTGGATAGAAATTTATGAACACATCTGTTAATACTGGATGTTGTTTTAGTAGAATGTGTTATATTTACGTTACTGTTATTAATATGCCACGAAGTCAGCTAGAATGTGAGAAAAACATGGACATTATAATAGTATTCCAGACCCTTGATTTTCACAAGGAATATAACCTGTGACATTCATGAATTCCCAAATTCAAGAAATTAGATATTTCTAATATTTATACAGCCTCTTAAATTTTATCCAAATTCACAAGTTCTTGTGGCCTGACACCAGAAATTATCCCCTCCAACTTAAATTAGCATTTTCTGCCTACTTGATGACCATTATTCTCAGAGAAGCAAATTTTTTTTCCTTTCCTAAAAGTACTGAGTGGGAAGGCCAACTAACGAAGATGAGGGATGGGCAGAAGACTTCTTAGAGTAGGTGGCGGTTAGACAAGTCCAAGGAGGAGTGTTTGGGGAAGGGCAGTCCAAGTGGAGGGAGTTTGGGTATCCAGGCTTGGAGGCATTAGAACACCAGTTCCCTGTGCCTGGGAGGGTATGGGAGAGGTAGAGATAGAAGGCCAGGGATAGAAGTGGTAGGCTGGAGCCAGATCAAGGGGAATTTATCCTAAGGAGTTTTTATTTTATCCAGATGGCAGTGCAAAGCCATGAAAGGGTTTTTGGCATGAGAGCAGCGAAGTTTGTTTGATGCTTTCAGAAAAAAATTTTTGTCTGCAAGGTGGAAAATGGGATTGAGACTGAAGTGAGACTACAATTATATGTGTCATGAGGAATTGTTCATTCTATAAATGCAGTATTTATGTAGTCTTTGTTTGTACCAGGTCTATGGTAAGTGGTGGGATACAAAATATAATAAAATACCTCATTAAAAAAATTACTGGATTTTGTAGCTTTTGCCATAAGCTTACTGTTTTGTTTGTGAGACAGAAGAAATCACAAACTAAAAGGGCATAAGAATACTTATTAAAAAGAATGTTATCATTTACTTAGTATAAACCTTTTATAATTTACCTTTTTATCATTTACTTAGTGTAAACAACACTGAAAAAATATAAAGCTTAGCAAAAGTAATTTTGAATACAGTAATCAGACATTATATGGCATATTTGTAAGCTATAATAATATTTAGTCCTTTATTTCAAAGTTTTATTGCCAAAATAAGACCAATTAGTTGTTTTGAATGGCTAGGAAATACTTTAATCAGGCAGCTTGAAAATACTGCTCGGTTTGCTATTTCATTGTTTTAAATATTTGACCAGAAGCTGATTGTGTCAGTAACAGTCCTTCTGACCCAAACTCTTTCTTTGATGGTGTTGGTATCACTCAGGAGATGGATGACAACACACATGAGCACAGACAGCTGGACAATAAATTGACGTATATGGACTGAAGATTATTGTGCTTGTACATGTTTCTTATATTCTCTTGACTCTGTCTTCATGTAATTCTGTTAACAATGAAAGTGACACGATTGATGGGAATGCTTGGCATGTGGACACTCTCAGATATCTTGCAGAGATCATTCTGTTACTCTTTGTCTTGTTAACCCACTCATACTACAGTGGTATTCTTAGGTGAGTAGGGGTTCATAGTAAAATAAACAGTTGAACCAAGCTACTGAATTGTTTTTCTGCTTATTTTATGATTTCATGTTTCTTTTTAGCTGGAAATAAAACCCAGAATAACCTTTTACTTTTGTAAAATTGAATCTCCACTTTGGTTTTCCCTCAGAATTTGGTCATTGGTCCATAAATCTTATGTTCTAAAATTCACTCTTCATTGATAGGAGAAAATGTTGGCCATTTTTCTAAGGAAAATGTAGAATGCTTTTCAGGATAAATGAAGAGTCTCCATAATGTTTAGGTGGTTAAATGCCTTATGGATGGCTAGTGAAGAGAATTATGATCTTATAATTTTATTTATGTTCATATCATCAGTGTCATTATTTGGGTCTGTTACAGTCCTAAATTGAGTATAAAGAAGTAATCATAATTCAGTGATGTGTATATTTGGGGTTTTTAAATGTTTCTAATTTAGTTGAATAATCAAAACTTTCTTGCTTCTATGTTTTGTGTCATATAAGCTGTCTGAAGATTTTGTTTAGTTTGGGTACCCATAGAAATCATGTTTTAGCTGAGTAAGCCTAGGCCTGGAAGGATTTGTTATGTTGTATCAGATTCTATGTAATGTGTCCAGCTTGTTGAAAAAAAATACATCCCTTAAGAATTGCTTCTGACCAAATTTAATGCAAATTAGTAACACATTTACTTTCACATTATATAATTTTCTCTAAAAGAACAGAGAGTGCTATCATTTCTTCTGATTTTTAAAAACTTTAATCAGAAGTAATTGATCATCATATGTACTTTTCTTAGAGATTTTCTCTTATCGTTAACCTTTCTTTTGTTGTATCTTTAAATTGTTACCATAGTTCTAGTTGACATTTTTATCAATATACTGAAAAAAATTAGGTAAGATTACATTTTTTTCTGAGAGTAATCACTAATTAAAGTATCCTGTATGATAAGTAATGACTTGATGTCAACTTGGGAATATTCAATTGATCAGTTTGTGATAGTGTTGTGTGCAAAAGGCTCTTATATAGAGAGTTTTTTGAATCTGGTGTTGTAGACTAGATAGTATAATTGGTGGCTAGATTATCAGGCCAATTCTTGAAAGTCATTTTTTATGTCGTCATATACCTTAAGTTTATCAATATATCACCGCAGTAATACATTAACTACCATTTAAAACAATGCCCACTGGGAATACGTATTTTAAGTTTCAATTTGGGACAGAAGGAGTAGATTTGATTCTTTCTGTTATGATGGAAGATATCCGGGTTGGCCAGAGATAGGGGGAAGGGATGCCTTGGGTTAGTAACTTTATTGTTTTAACTTTCTACATCTAAATAAGACCAGGATAAGCTTAATTTGTTCTGAATGGAGAACAAGGAGAATTGTGAGAAAAGTGGACACAGTAACTCTATTAAATTCATATTCCTCAACTATCTTCTTGTTTTTGTAGCTTATTTTGTGAATTAAGTATGTGTGTTATTTATGTTTCTAAATATTTTGTGTCAAAGTTTTATGAAGTAGAATAGAGAATATGACCCAATTATGTAAAGTGTAAACACTTAGAAAAATATGAACAGAATTCAAAAAGAGATATTTTTATGAAAAGGATAAGATTTAAATTGAAAAAATATAGGAACTAATCATCCAACATTCATAAATATTGGACATTATTGTAGATGATCAAGCTTCCCCTTTCCAGGACCCACTGTCATCTCCCACTTTCCGTCTTTAATTCCTTGGTTCATAGAATTATGTAATCCCTCAAGAAGCATGATTATCTGATTCTCAGTCCTTTTTGCTTGTTGGTATAATTGAGAAGAGCACCTCTTAGCTAGTTGCATCTGTGTCCTTTCTCCTTTCAAACTTGCCAGCTTGTCTCTTACTTGTAGGACCTATTGAAGGCAGTAAGAAGTAATCAACGCTTTTTATCCTCCTGATATTTTCATACCAAGTTCTCTAAAGCATTGGCCTCATTACTTAGGTGGTCTCAGTTCTGAGACAACAGGCCACAGTTTAACTGTACAATGAGGGGTGCCAACTTCCTGTTAGGGGATGAGGAGACTTTCACTACCCTGCACCCTTCCATTACTAAACAAGTTTTACATTTTAGGTTCTGTCACTTGTATCACCCTATTTTCTGACACCACTTTCTAAATTAGTTTGTTTTGAGATGTAAGCTACAGAAATCCAAATTAGCAAAAAAGGAATTTATTGGCTCATATAACTGAAAGTCTTTCTCTGTCTCTGAATTCTGCTTTTTTTATGTGTTAACAGACTGTCTTCATGTGGTAGCAAAGATTGGCCCCGGTAGCTCCAAGTGTAGCATAAGGCCAACATATTAGGTGGCATAATGACATATAAAGATATGCAGATAAAAAGAGTCATCTCAATTTTGCAAGCAAATTTTTCTGGGAAAAGTTAAATACTTTTCATTATATAATTATTGATTTCCCAAGCTCAACTGAGTCCCACTGGGAATGTTGGCATTGGTGTGTGTGGAATGGCTGGAAGAGAAGCCCAAAGAGACTTGGAGAAAAGAGCACAACAGCTGTTGGTGTCAAATCTCCATTCATAATATGGAGATATCTCCATAAATAAAAAAATATTTCTTGGAAACAAGCAAATGGTCCTTATACCTGGGAGATCAGACAGAAAAAGACCTTCCATCTCCATATGTCTACATCTGCCCCCTTCTTAGGAGAGCACAGGACATCTTAATTGATTCTGTCAGGATTATATGTAAAGGAGGAGTCGTTCCCACTGCTACCTCCCCTCTCAAAGCAGGGTTCTATTACCAAAAGAAGGGGAGAATTGGGCAGGGTGCTAGGACGGGTAAATACAACTGATTCTACCACTAACTTAACTCACAGCTCTTGTATTTACTAGTTGTATGTCTTTGGGCAAGTTACATAATCTCTTACACCTTAGTATCTTCATTGAGAAATGGGGAAATAGTAACAGCACCTAAGTTATAGGGTTGTTGAGAAGACCAAATTAGATAATGCATATAAAGTTCTAAGCGCAGTTCTTGGCTCATAGGCCTTCATATAATGGTAGTTGTGCCACCACCACCACCATTATCATCATCATCACCATCATCTCTTCATTTCTACCCCACTACACTACTTCAGGCCCTCATCAACCCTCCACTGACTCTGCAGAACTTGGTCATCCCATCTTCATATTGCAGTCAGTGATCTTTCAAAACACAAATTTGATCCCACTACCCCCTTGCTTAAACTGCTCTATTGACTCTTCTTATTGGCAGAATAAAATTCAAACTATACCACATATACTGTTTTTATGGAGTTCCCACTCCTCTATTTCATGTGGATTTTGTGAAAAGTAGCATTTATCTTGGTTAACAGTACTGCATAATTCAAATTCTGCACAATATTCAGATGTAAATAATCTATTTAGATGTTAGCAGATATAATATTAATAGTTGATGGATAATTTGCATGGAGTTGCAGGCTTTTGATAGTTGTTAGATGTCTTTTGTTTTATTTTCTTTTAATCAAGTTTCAAGTCAGTTTAAATAGTTTGGCTTATAGATTTATGCCTCAAATTTTGAAGACTGAAGAATAGAGACTACAGGAAGGAAATGTGATATAATGGTAATAACTTAATTGGAAAGGCAGGAACCTGGGTTTCTTGAAGACAGAGACAGAGAGAAGACAGAAGACAGAGACAGACAGAAGAAGACAGAGAGAATATGTAAGTGTAGATGTTGTTGTAGAGGGTTTCCTCAAGAAAGGATCGCCTGTGTATTGACTGTTGTGTATATTTACATCTGATTGCATCAAACAGCTTTACTCCTCTTTGCCCTTTGCAGTGATTGATTGAAATTGATGGTGGAATGCCTGTTTGGAAGCCTGGGATGAATGGTTGCTATATGAGTAGTAATAAGCACAACAGAGAGAATGTGTAGTTATCTACCCACTACCTTGTCACTTTCTCTCTATTCCTACCCATCCCTATGGCCTTCCCAGTTCTTGACTTTTTCTCATAGCACTGATTCCTTTCTACCATGCCATTCTTTTTTAAGTGTAAATTTGCCCCGAATTTCTAGATAGTGCTTTAAGCTTAACTTGAATTATTTTCAGTTCTGTTTTGTGAACTTGTTACCTTAACAGTACTACTTCGTGTGTGGTCATAAACAAATACAGATAAGTACTGAAATAGAGAGTAAGTGTTCAGAGACTCTTTTAGCAATCCGACAGTGCCTCAACATTTGTTACTGCATTTTTCAAAAGTAACAGTCAACAGCTGATTAGAAATTAAAACCAGAACCACAACTACAACAAATACCCTGGCCCTTTGCTAGAGTTTGAAATGCTCTGGTCTATGTTTACATTGTGGTCTCTAGATTTGCAAGCATTCTGACAGCATAGCACCTGACATCTTCCTTTTGTCAGGGCAATGAAGCCAGGTGGTTTAAGATGTTAGACAAATACCAGGTGGGAAGTGAAAATAGGCCACACTGCTGCACATGTAATGTCCTAATTACGAATGTGAATTTAATAATTATATATAGAAAATTATGTATGGATTTAGGGACAATTTTAGTGAAAATTTTTAAAGGTAATATATAGAAAGTTGGTTAAAATTAGCTTACCATAAATTTGAAATACACTTTTTAAAGCATGTCTTAGAGTGAAAGGACATTTTAAGAATAGAAACTGAGAATTGGGGTTAATTAATTTCTTGATCAAGTACCATACAAGTGTGTTGTTTTGCATAGGTGTTACTTGATAAATTTAGAAAAAATAAAAACTATAGATAACAAAAGAAAGGGACAACAGCCTATAATCTCATCACCATATTCTGTTTTTGTTCCTGTTTATGAGATCATACTTACATAACCTGCTTTCTTGTCCTAACAATATAATATAACCATATTTCCATGTAATTATATATTCCTGTCAGCATAATTTTAATGGCTGCATACTAATCAATTATAATTCCATTAATGTTAGTAATTTGAAAGTTGTTTCTAAATTTTGCTGTAACAACCTTCAAAAATAGTCTTTTAGTTAAATTATTTACATATCGATAATTATTTATTTAAATCAATGTATGGAAGTTAAATTACTTGATTTACATGTTTTTAAGATTTGTTAACCATGCTATCAATTATGAGATATAATTAATTTTCTTTGGTACTTAGATCTGTGGAAGATGGATATAGCTTTTCTCAGAATATTAGAACACATGTGCCTCTTTTTCATTCTGCCATTCTTCTATATTCCTCCTCCTCGATTAATGGTCCATTCATTTAAGAATTGATTGACCATAAAATAAAATGATAGGTGCATTTATTGAGCATCTACTATATGCTAAGAACTATGCTAGGTGCTTTGCATACTATTAATCTATTTAATTGTCTTTAAGTGCAAAATATATGTTGTTATTTCCATTTAACAGATGACAGGCTTGAAGAGATAAAAAAGTATTGCCCATAAGACTAGAGAACTGAGGTTTGGATCCTTGTTTGTCTGATTCCCAACTCAGAACTCTTTCTACCATACTGAATTTCTAAGCACCTATTAGTTTCTGACAGGAAAGAACAATCAAGAGTTTAATTTTAAGACATGTTAAGTTTTAAAAATCAAGGAGAGATATCAAGCAGGCAGTTGTATTTAGAGAGCAGATAGAGGTGGAGGAGCCAGCAAAGGAAACTGAGAAAGCAGCTGCCACAGAAGTAGGAGGAATGGAACTATGATGAATGGAAATGTCCGTTGGGTTATATAGGGTGCTAATGAATGTTTAACAACTGGCTCTGGGAAGAAGAGGTGGGGGGTGGGGGAAGGATGCCCTGATTTTTTGCTTTTCCTGATTTCTGTGGTGTAAATATGTCCACTATGGCTGATTTCAAGCTATCAACAGTTTAACAACCAACTTGCAGATTTTCTGGAAATTTAATAATCATTTCTTGTAGGATGTTCAAGCTGGCTCCAGCATACCACTGATTGGAGACCTTGACAAAAATAATGTCAAGTGAAGTGGTGAGGTTAAAAGACAAGCTGAAGGATATCCAGTAGATAAATGTTATATGGATATTAAAATGATTATTTTGAAAAGAGTGGTAAGAAAGAACATATTTAATATAGCATGAAAAAGTTATGCTATAGGCTTGGGGTGATAGGCAATTTCTCTTTTGGCCTGTCATAATATTTTTTAAAGGTTTTGTTTTATTTTTATAACATATGGAAAACAATCATTTATAACCACTTGTGTTTATATGTGCTTATATAGTCTCTGGTCTTATGCCTTGTAATCTAAGTCAGAACTCATACAGAATAAATTTATAGAGGAAATAATTTTTTTATAGAGGAAACAAAGTGTATAAATTTTGAGCTGATAGACAAATTTTCATAACCAAAGTTTTATGATTACAGCATATACACAATATCTAAAGACATTTTACACAAAAAGCCATGATTGGTATAATTGAGAAAATTAGTTGAGAATTTTGAGGTGAAAAAAATTATGCATAAACTGGCTTAAATATAGATATAGGAATAGTAGAAAGTATTATACTTCTCTTATAATGTGAATTCATGTACTGATCAATTAATGGCATCCTTTTGTAACAAAAATCTTTAATGATTTGTTTTTGTTTTGCTTTACTTGTTGAGGGATTACTCAGCAGTGATTTCAACTACTCTACTTGAATCAGTTGTTGTACCTATTGTACCATGGTACTATGACTTTTTAAAAATAGTATTCTAGCCGATAAGTGGACATTCCTTTGGCTTTTCTTTTTATAAATCCTCTTTATTTTCATTTTTCTGCCCCTGAAAATAAAGTGACTTTAAATTTCACTAGCATGTTTTGGCTCCAGATGGTAAGAGTTCTCATTTTTGTTTTGCTATAGTTTTGGGTGAAATTTGCAAGAACATGTGTTATAAAGATAATATTGAGTCTAAAATTATCATACTCATGATTCTGGAAAATATTAATCAGCTTGGAAGAAAAGATCACACAAGTGAAGTTTAGTTTTTCGTACTTGACTTATGATTCCTGTATGACAGTCAGTTCTGACACATCATCCCTTCAGTTTTTATGTTTGATAATAAATGCTGGTTCTATATGTTCAGTTGATATTTTCAGTATGTTTTTTTCAATAAATGTTAATATTTCAGTTAAAGCAAAAATAACATAAAGTTAATATTTCTAAGTGGCTTTTGACCCACAAGTTTAGCGCCTCACCTATAAATACCCAGTTTATCAACAAGGGAGCACTTGACTTACCCAAGTCCACCAATGTACAATTGAACTGAAGGCATTAATGGCAGTGAGTAGTATGGGAACAATAGTAAAACTGCAGTCCTACATTTGATTAAATAATTCTTTGGTTATTTTATGTTCAGGATGTGCAACGGAATGAAAATAATCCAATTTGAGAGGAGGTTTATAAGAAACACAGAAGTGTGACTAGCAGTGTTTATCTATTAGGGTTGGTTGGAAGGAAGCAAATAAGGAGTGGTCCCTTATAGTTTAGGATTTAGAGCATTAAGATTAAGAGCTCTGATGACTCAGGTAAGATGTGGCAACTACAGGGAACATGGTAGGCCCCACAAAGCAGTAACACCATCCCCATATCCTCATCTCCTACTTTAATGCTCCTTAATTGGAGGAAAAAACCATTATACCCATAGAGGGGTGAAAGATAATGTTTTTCCTCTTGAAGTTGTTAGGAAAACAGAAAATAAGGGTTATAAGAGATTTTTCATACCACAGTGGTATGAATTGACCATTACAAATAAGCCTTATTTTATTACAATTACACATATGCTTTATTTTTTAATTGTTTTTTCTTCATGGAAACAATGCATATTTACTCTGGAAAATAGTGAATGATCTTTCATTCATTCCACAATATTAACTTGGAGCTTACCATGTGCCAGGTACTGTGCTAGAAGGGATATATTGGTAAACAAAACGTAGTTCAGAAGTCCTAAAGTCTACCAAGGGAGAGAGATTCTGGCAGTTCTGTTCTGTGCTGCTGTTGTGTGTGTTACCGTGGCGTGTGACTCAGTCTCTGGAATTGGGGAAGAAGGAGCTCGCAGAAAAAGTGAAATCTAAGCTGAGATCTGAGGAGAAGCCAGAGGGAAGACTACTGGGACCTGCTCAGGCACTGTGCAGGCATGGATGCATACGTGATCATAATACATTCAGAATGCTCAGAACAAGACTTATCTCTTACCAGGAAGCCAAGCTCTGTTTTAGAGTGACTGTTAGCTACTGATAGAGAAAAGGCCAAACTGGCTAGAAAAGCCCTCTGTAAAGGGCATTATGGAGTTTGTGTTTAAAGTTTTTAGAGGTGAAAGAGGAATTAAAAGTAACCCAATGGCATATTTTAGGTATGAAATTTGTTGGATAACCATATTCCTGCAATTTGTTTATAAAGAAGGAAAATCAGCTAAGTTAGACACATGTATTCACATTTAATGAATCAGTTTGGACAAGTAATGCTTCTTTTACCCTGGCAAAAATGTTTTAAGGTAATCCTAACCTGGGTTCCATGAGGAAATACTGAAAATATCTCATGGTTATTAATGATTTAATGCTAGTAGCACAATGGTAGCTTTGATGAGGAAGTACAGCAGGGAAATTAATAGTGAGTACTTGGAACCTGAGTACTTGGCTAATGCCAGTTCTACTCCAGCTAGTTGAATGACGTTGGTCAAGCTTCTTCTGCTTCCTGATCTGTAAAATGGGAATGTTACTATAGGTGTACCCTGGGATAAGCATATTTGGTCTTTTAACTATAGGAGGAATTTTATGTACTCCCTGAACCAAACTTTTGTTTTTTGACATTTGCAAGGACTGGCTTGGACTTTGCATGCCTTTTGCATGACTGGACACAGGGCATCTTTGCAATTGTATTGTTGATGTGTGTTGCATTTTCTCTGTTATGATTTGTTCATTTATAGCGGCAATGATCTTATGCTTTATGCCCTCTAACTTTTTTTCATTGACTTTTCTATATTTTTTAAGAGGATTTGGGATACTAAAAGATTAATTCTATAAACATTGAATATCATAAATATTTTTATTTGTGAGCTTAGCTTTAAGTTCAATGTGTGTCATCATTATGAAAGAATTTAATGAGAACAGAACAACTATATATCTTTGAGTAACTAATAAAAGAAAAATGCCATGTCAGATTATGTTATAACTCATGATAATTCTTGTGTCCATTTTTTTCTGGGATTTGGTGTTTTTACTTGGCAAATTGGACATCGATTTAAGATATTGGTGTATACAACCTTTTTCCCTTTGAAATTAATAATTAATGGTGATTATGTTTTTACTTAGAATTCTCCCTGCAAGGATTTTTTCAGGAACATATTACCTTCATGAAGCAAGTTTCTAGCCCAGGACTTTTATATGTGCCGTTCCTTCTTCTTGGACTACTCTTCCTACTTTCATTGCCTTTCTTCTCATTTTTTAGAACTGAACTGAAGCACCACTTGTTCAGAGAACTTTTCCCCTAAATTGGTGTACACCCCCCCCTTCCAGTTTTATCATAACAGTCCATATATTTCCCTCTTAGGCTTTATCACAGTTTTAAGCTGTGTCTTTTTTTGTTTACTTATTTGTTGTCTGCCTCTTCCCATTACACCTAAAGCACCACAGAATAGAGAGGTTATGGATCTTACTTACTCCTTCGTATTTAGTGACTAGAACAGTTTTGACACCTGAGTCGGTGCTCAGTAGCTATAGTATAGAGTTACTGAATGAAGGAAAGAGGTGAGTGGAATTATTCCAATTTTACAAGATCACACAGCTGCTCAATGTTAGGGCTGGAATTTAATTTCAGTGGTCAGTCTGTATGGTTCCATGAGAAAAGCAATTTCGCAAATATTTTCAAATTGAATCTTCACCATAATCCTGTGATAAGTATCATTATTCACACTTTACAGATGAAGAAACTGGGGCTTTTTGTGGCTCTGTCAAAGATGCATTACTAGGAAGTAGGAGAATGAATTTATTTGGTCTTGAGCTCAGTGTTTGTGTGTTGTGCAGTCTTTTTCTGTGATTATTTGAACTCAATCTAAATGTGTCCCAATGTGCTTTGATGCAGACCTTTCTTACAGAAAGCAAAATAGAAGAGTATATTTTCTATTTCACTGTTGCACTCTTAGCTGAGCCTAGGTGACAGTGTTAAACAGGTAGTAATTTTGAACTTGCGGGCTTGTTCCATTCCCATTGTTTTTAGTAATTTTATTTTTCTTTCAGCAAATATATATTGAATGACATCTCTTTGCCTGATTCTATTGTAGCTAGGCAGTGGAGAAAATAATGCTGTGTAAGACTCTCAATTTGGTTAATATCTAATAATATTTAAAGTACCCTCCTTTAAAAAAATGCAATATTGAAATGAATGAGATAGGTCTATGCACTTGAAAAGATGCCCATGATATACAGTTAATTTAAAAAGTATATTGCAGCCTGTGAGATGTGCATATCTGCCTTTTTTGTAAATAAAATAAAAGGTGCATAGATATGTCTGTATGAATTATGTAAAAAGGAAGAATAACCTCTGAAAATGTTAATAGTGGCTATCCCTAGAGGTGGGATTAGATAGGCAGAAGATAGTACTTTCATTCTATACATTTTTCTTTTGATAGGATTATGAGTGGTTTTTACTTTTTAAAATATTTCTTAGCATTTTTTAATATAGAAAAATTTTAAAGTGTGTATAGAAGAAATTCTGTCTGGAGAATGTTTATAATATATTCTAAGTGAAAAGCAGTATTCGAGTATGATTTTGACTTTCTGATGTATCTAAATTTTCTTTATAATATGACTTTTATAACTTGACAATCAAGAAGTTTTTACTAAACCATTCTTTCTGCACTGTTTTCAACAAGAAAAAAACAAAAACAAACAAACAAATGAAAACTAAAGCAAGGTAAGGATCCTAGCTAAAGATGAGGGTTGGTGGGGTGGGGCGTAAATAGGGAAGTGCCTTATCGTCCAAGTATTGGTTTTTCCTAATGTAATTAACTAAGTTTATGTGCACAATTATACTACTACTACTAATTATTATAATAATAACAATGACAGTTAACATTTACTGAGTGTTTATTAAAGCCAGATACTGTTCTGAGTACTTTACATATATTAACTTAGTTAATCCTCTGAGATAGGCACTATTATTATCCCTGTCTTAAATATGAGGCTCAGAAAATTTAAATATCTTGCCTAAGGTTACAGAACTACTAAGTGGCAGAGCTGTGATATAACCTATGCAGTCCCTCCCCAGAGGTTGTACCCTACATACTATGACACCTCGAAGTGCCAGTTTATGAGCTTCTAAATACCAGTCCAGCTGTTAATAAGGGTTTTAGATTTTTCTGCATTAATGCAAAGATATTATTAATTTTAGGTCAGGATTCTGGCAGTCCTAGTATCCAAATTTATTTTTTCAGCCTGTCAGGGATTGTGAAAGAGCCTTTGTGATTTCCTCATCTCACCAGAAATGAGCCGATGAAGGTGATAAAATTGTAGCTAACATGTTGTTGGTTACATTCTGTTTTGTTTCCCTGGGCAGGCAGGTTGGCATAGTGGAAATATCCTGGGTTTTGGCTTCAGTTAGATTTGAGTTTAAATTCTGGCTTCAACATTTTTCTAGCTGCTAGCCTTGCTTTGTTTCTTCATTTGTAAAATAAGGATAATAATATTGCCCTTCAGGGTGGTTGGGAGAATTTCATGAAATAATGTAGGCGTTTTAAAGTAGAGTCAGGCACATAGTAAAATCTTAATAAATATCAAGTCGCTTCTTCTTCAGGTAGGTGTCTGAATAAAATGAAGAATGATACTGAGAAACAAAATATACCTGTTTTCTTCTATAAAATGCAGGTTCAGCTGTGACTGGAGAATGAATATTCTGCAAAGAAGTATTAATATTTTAAGATGCCTGATTAATTCATCACATTCTTATATACAAACCCAAATAATTTGTGACAATTAATAAATTCATTGTTAATGATCCTTGCATTTCAAATTATGGGGATGTAAAACATTGTAATCAATGATCTTGCAAACATACATTTTGAAACTCATGATCTGGTATAATAGGAACATTTTCTCACAAGTCAAACTAAACTCATGCAGCATTCTTTGATTAGTTTTTTCATATGAGCTTTTATCACTTTGATCTTTTAGATGTTTTCACAGTTTTATCAGTTTTGTGATGAATTTTTCTATCATTTTTGCTAATCTTCCTTTTCCTTTTTTCTCCTATTTAATATTAAATGTTACCAATTTCTATTTATACTTTTGTTTCATCTTTCCTCTTTAGGACATTAAAAAAAAAACAGTGATGCATTTTATTCTGCTGCCTATACAGAAAAATATCTTGGTATAGTTATTGTTAGAGTGGTTGTAGACCTGGCCTGTGGTGCCGGTTAGTATTTTGGGTGGTTTGGAATTGTCGTGCCTTCTTAAGAAGGGTGACAGAGAGCAGCTAAATTCTGACTGTAGAACTGAGGAGCTTTCTCTTTGATTTTGAGGCTATTTCTTAATTTATTTAAGATCACCTTTTCCACAATTTAGTAATTGAGCATGTTCTGTTATTTATTTAATATATTAGCTCAGTTTCAAAATATTTACTTTATATTTGACTTTATTACTTAACCTAAGACAAAAGATACTGGGTAAGTTTAAGGAACTCTGAGAATGATGAAACATTTAAGTACCTTTCTTTCTTGGCTTACTGTTATTTTATTTTGGAATGAAATGGATGTATATAAAACTATGTTCTTTTAAAAGCACAATTTTATCTTCTGTCTCAGTTTAAGAGAAATTCTTATTTTAAAAAATAATTTTCTTTATAGATTCTTTTTTCACTATATCATCTTAGCATAATAACAAATGAAGTATATTCATTATTAGTAAAATTACTTGTTTTATTCTATAATCATGTACATTGTCAATTAAATAGATTAGGAAATCTTTCCTTTTTTTTCTTTTAGAAGAACTGAAATCAAATTCTCCCACACCTACCAAGCCTAGTTGAAGCCTTCATTCTATATACCTGGTTATCCAGACACCCATCTATAGTCTAGGATACTTAGTTACTCTCATGATGACCTAATTTATTTGTACTTCCTGATCATCATAGGTATTGGTGGCCCTAACTGGAGTAATTTAAGAAAAATTGAACCCTAAAAACAGCAGATCTAAAATACTCCTTCAATATCTATTCAAACCTAATTGACAGCAAATAAAATACCTTCATATTTACTTATTGTGGAAGCTGAAAAATTTCTCCAACTCACTGTACAAGGGAGTTTACCTCTCTCTATTAAATAAAGCTCATAACACCTATGTCTTAACACTACTGTGGGGACTGTTGATAATGTGCATAAAGTGTGAGTGTGGGGTACCTAATACATAACAGATAGTCAGCAAGAGGCAACTATTGTTTTTATTCTTTAATAATGACTGGAACAAAGCTAGTTAATGCTTTCTACTGAAAATGCTCATTTGTGTCCTGCATATGTTCACTATCATTCTTGCTTCCCTGAATCCTTACTCCTGGATAATCAAAAATGCCAGCAGAAGCTAAAGGTGACAATTTGCTTCTTTCTAAAGAAAAATTTAACATTGACTACAGTTGTTAAAAATAAGATATTTTTGTTATAAAGCAGATCTTGGGAAAAAATTTTTTAAAAATGTCTTTGTAAATGGTTTTGGCTATTGTTTGAGATCCTACATACTTGAAAAATCTTTACTCTTTGTCACAATTAATGGGTGGTTTGGCTGGATATAGAACTGTACTTAGAAAATAATTTTCCTTTTATTTCAAAGACATTTAAAACCTATCAGTTAGGCTTCTAGCTTCCAGTGGTTCTGTTGAGAAATTTCTTGCCGTTTTGAGTCTTGATCTTTAGTGTGTGACTTGTCAAAGAGGTTAATTTTCTTGCAATGGAGGGAACAGTCTCACCCAAAATGTCAATAGTGCCCCTATTGGGAAGTATTGTAACCCTGGGGAAATATAAGAATAATCCTGATCTGCATATTGATTATGGTGTATGACAAGAAAAACAAGACATATACACCAAAGATCAGTCAATATGTTTGTTAATAATGTTATAGACATGCTGTATGAAACAAGGGAGGAAGAAAGTGTAAATGACGTGGTACAAATTGAAATGGGATAAGAATCGCTATGTGAAATACAGCCATTAAATTATCTCTGAGTATATATTTACCATGTTACTGCTTTTGGTTTCTGGTTGCACATTTGCTGCACTATTGTGCTTAATCATCTTTTTAACACTTTTTTCTGTATTTCTAAGTAGTAACTGCTCTTAATTACTTTGGGAGGTCAAGAAAATTATTGACTCTTTTCTATAGTAGGATATCTATTTGTAATCCAAACACTTAGCAATTCCAAATCCAGAAAGATTTGAGAAATAACATTTTTGCAAAGGCTGGAGCTTGACAGTGATAGCTATATATTTTTAAGTTGGAGTGGGATTCAGAAAGGAGATGAGCAAGTGATGTACGTGTGCAGTTTCATAGCAGCCTCTGAGTTAGCCGTTTGCAGTTCTATTTCATTAATGCTGAGAAATGAATTAACAGAATACCATATGTAGATAGCTATAAGAATGCAAATATTCAGTGACAAAGACAAATTGCTTTTGAATTATCCACCATGTTTTCATGGTTCATGTCACTGCTTTACTTCACTAATGTGGCCAACCAGGAAAACTGTACATTAGAAATACAGGACACTAAGGAAGCAGAGAAGGATTAAGATAATTAGGTGGGAAGATAGTGGAAGGTGTTAAAATAGTAGTTGGATAATTCTGTACTAATATAATAATTTTTAGACATTTTAAAATAAGTATTAATGAAGAGTCTTCATTTTAATATAAATATATATACTTTTACTTTTCAGAACCTAAATCACAGCCACAGCAGCTTCATCAGGGACAACACAGATTGTCAAATGCTGAGCAAAATGGAGTAAAAGATAATAATCAACCAAGGTATCTTCCTCGAAATGATACCAGACAGTCAAGAAATGAAAAACCTCCTCGTTTTCAAAGAGACACCCAAAATTCAAAGTCATTTTTAGAAGGCGGTGGATTACCTAGAAACAGAGGTTCTGAAAGACCGAGTACTTCTTCAGGATCTGAAGTATGGGCTGAAGAGAGAATCAAGTGTGATAGACCATATTCTAGATATGATAGAACTTCATACCCTTTAAGCTCTCAGCACAATGATGGTGCTTTTAAAAGGAGAGAGAACTCTATGCAAAGCAGATCAGGTAAAGGTCTATCCTATGCAGAAGCAAAAGAAAATCCACTTCCTCAAGAATTGATAGATTATAATAATCAAAAACGTGGGAAAAGAGAAAACCAAACAGCAAATCCTGATCATTTTTATGACAGGAAACCAAGAACAATAAATAATGAAGCTTTCAGTGGTGTAAAAATCGAAAAACATTTTAATGTAAATACTGATTACCAGAATCCTGTCCGAACTAATAGTTTCATTGGTGTTCCAAATGGAGAGACAGAAATGCCACTGAAGGGAAGGCGGATAGGACCTATTAAGCCAGCAGGACCTGTCACAGCTACACCCTATGATGATAAAATATTTTACAATAGTGGACCCAAAAGAAGATCGGGGCCTATCAAACCAGAGAAAGTACTAGAATCATCTATTCCTGTGGAGTATGCAAAACTGTGGAAACCTGGAGATGAATGTTTTGCACTTTATTGGGAAGACAACAAGGTATGCATGCTGTAAAGATATCATATACTAACGTTACTAAATGTAGCATTCTGGTGAGACTGAAGAAAGCTCTTGCCTAGGGACTGTGAGTTTTTTTCTACGGTTGTACCTCTTTAAAGTCTTTGAACAGATTTATAGATGTATAATTTATAAAAGGGGAAAAACAAAATATTTACTATTTTTTATGGATGCTTAGGGAGAATCAGTCCCATAAGATTTGGTTAGGTTAGGCTTGATTTAGCTTGCATATCACAAAAGTATTGTAAAAGTGATTAAGTGGAGTTGATAAGTTACTTCACTTATCATTAACTGAACTATTAATGTTTGCTTTTCTTTACAGTAAAAGTATACTGACTCACAAGGAAGAAAATCAGTTGAGTGGCATGGAGTTAAATTCTACAGATTTTGTTTAAATTAAAGAAAATGTGCACAATCAACCTACTTTTTTAAAAAAATTAAGACCAGAAAACATAATTATTTAGCTAATAATAAATAATTTAATAATTATTAAACCAATGATTTAAATATTCCTTAGTTCTACATTATATGCTGGCTAAAAGGGAAAGAGGGAAATCATGGAGAAAAGGGAAGGGGAGGACAGAAGATGAGGTCAAGAAGGAATATGGTGGATTAGGTGAAAGAGTCTGGCTGAGAGGGAGAAGACCAACACAGTGAGAACAGGAAGGGAAGAGGACAGAGGGACTCTCGGAGAGAAGGGCCTTGTTTTCCCTTCTGCCCCAAATGCTCTTCTACCAACTACTCGTCTACCCACTACCAAGCCCCTTTCAGGGCTTGGCTCAAATGTCACTTCCTAAAAGAAGCATTCTTTGACTTGCCCCCTTCTCCATCCTACATTGTTGTCTTTCTCAATCAGTGCCTTGTTCACTTTCTAAAACTTATTACAATTTGTAAATATTTTTGGTTTTCCTTCCTAGATTGATAGCTCTTTCCCCTACCATAATTTTAAGTTCCTTGAAGACAGGACTATATCCATCTAGTTTTCCTCTGTGTAGAGACTTCATAATTATTTGCTGACTCCTTTAATTAGTTAATTCTGAAGGAGACACTTATATAGGAAAAATGCAGAGTGGTTAGAGGACTGGAGATATCAGCAAGATAATAAAAACAAAGATAAAGGAATTATAGTGTAAGGGACTTGGGTGGATATAAGGATCTAGTCAAAGAAAAAAATATTTCAAATAAATATTTCATAGGTAGAGTAGTTTCAGTTGATAAGGTAAGGATGTGCCCATGAGAGTGCATGTGTAGCTAAAAGGAGTGGTGGAGGTAAAGTTAACTGAAGAGTTCAAGGAGCTGAAACTGAGGCTAGGAAATGTGCATAGATCTTTTAAAAGGATATTATAAGGCTTGGGATCAGCAACCAGGCCCCACTGTGTTCAGTGAATGATGAAGCATAAGCAGGGTGTGAGGTGTTATCTGATGATAGCAGCAAGGAGGGGTACAGGGTGGTTTAACTAGATCACATAGTCTTTTGAGTTGTTTGTATGAATGTGAGATAATATTTGACTAGAAGTAGCATCTCTACTGTCAGGATTTTATTCGAGGCTAGAAGGAGGGGATGAGACAGCACTTGCTGTGTTTTTTCTTTTTTTCCGGAAAAGCAAAAGCCTTCCCAGAAATACCAACAGACAATCTCATTGGTTGGAACTATTTCACATGGCTACTTGGCTACTCCCTGGCTAGCAGGGAGGCTTGGAAAGCAAGGTCAGGTGTTCTTCACTATCCAGACTCTTACTCTTGCAACTCAGACCACTCACTTTCCAAAATACAGGAACTATTTGATTTAGGTAATGGGGAATTACTTATGTTTAGCTGTTTCTCCCTCAGGGGAGAGGCAAGAAAAGGTGAAGTAGTTGGAAATCAGTCTTGGTTTATAGAGCTAACAGTGTCTACCTTAGAAGAAGTGGCCACTTGTGTCAGATGCTTCTGTAAAAGGTTGTTTAAGATGAGGATGGAAAAATACTTTTCTGTATTGGACAATTTGGGGTTGTTGGTGACCTTGATAAGCGGAGGAAATAAGTGATTGGAGTTCAAGTCCAGTAATGTTTGAAAGGCTTGGTAAAGCCTTTTCCATTGAAATCCCACAAGGATCATGCCCTAGTGTTGAGTGCAATACTAATACAAACAAGCCATTACAAAGCCTAAAACCAACTCTTTACAGAATCAAGGATATCTGCTTGTACTCTGCCTGCCAAAAGAAAACATAATCCTCTTTTTGGGAAAAATAGCATTTTCAGGAACCTCTTCCATATTTCATCTGCAATGTCTGGCATCCTATAAAAAATTATGAGGCATGGTTAAAAATAGAGAGAGAATATGAATGACCAGAAACAAATAAAGCAACAGAATAATAACAGACCTACAGATATTCAGATATTAGACTTAGCAGACAAGTTTTTCCACAAATATTGAGTATTCAACAAACTATAATTGAACAGCTGCTAAGTGTCAAGTGATTGGGATATGTCAGATAGTTCTGGCTCTGCTATTATCCAAATACTTTCAAATGCCTGATGAGATTGTTAATAAAGCTTTACTTTTAGTTGTAATTGTTTCAAAAAATCAACGATACTAAATTTGTTAATTGCCTCTGCTGACTATATTCAAAATGAAGTTGTATAGCTTCTGAAAGACCGAACAATTCCCAAAATGTTTTGAGCTTTTAGAGTATTCTTAGAATAATTGGATGATCTTCTAAGGTTACTACTTTGATTTTAATTGGATGTAAACTTTCAGTTTAGAGTGAGGGACTGTGGGCTCTATATAGATTATACCATTAAGCAAATAAGGTAAATAATATTCACCGTTTGAAAGACATGAGATTCTTGTCAAGAATAGGCAAATTTCCAACTTTCTAGCCAGGGATCAGGGAAAAGACATTGACTATAGCTGTCATTAAGAAACCATAATCTTAATTGCATTAAAATGATGTTTTGGAGATAATTAATCAATTAGTATAATCTATCATTTACAAAAAACCTCACAATATCTTGCCTTCTCTCAAGCTTTATTTCCATTGAAGGATTTGAGGATTTGGGACAATTCTCCTTCCTCTTGACTGCCATAACTAGTTCAGCTCTTTCTGCCCTCTCACCTGGAATAACTGTAACAACCTCCAAATTGGTCTCCTTGCCTTAAACCTTATTCCTCTTAAATTTGTCATCTTAACTGCCACCACCATGATCCTGGTCTTAGACCTTGTTATTCTTCCTAGTTAAAATCTTTCACCTGTAGAATAAATAGAGACTCTGGCATGCCTGTAGAGCTTCTATCAGCTGGCCCTTCCCTTCTTGTTCTGTCTAATTTCCTATTTGTTGACCCTTCTTCTCACATTATGCCATGATTAATTTTAAACTCTTTGTAGTTTCCTGCACTCATCTTTATGTTTTATGTCTCTGTAACTTCCCCTGGGGCACTCTCCTCAGTTCTTTACTTGGCTAAGCCCTCTTCATCCTTGAAGACTGTATCCCTTGTCATCTGTCCCAGGAAGCGCTTCCCGAACTCCTCAGCCTTATTAAGTGCGGTAATACTACACATTTATTACAGTATTTTCCACATTATATAGAAGTCATTTTTCACATGGATTGTCTTTATTAAACTGTAAGTTCCCAAAAGGATATCAACTTATTTGTTTCCCTAAAATATATTATGACTCATTGTTTGTTGAACTTACCTAAACTGGCATAATTATCTGAGAAGCTTACAATTAAAGCCTAGGTCCAGAAATACAACAATTCATAGAACACAGAAGTGTGAGGCTAAGAAATAAAGGAGGAAGGGAGAGATCTGAATGTGTATCAAGAACTCTGAGATAAAGAAAATTCCAGCATGGTGTCTCTAAACTTGCTATTATGCAGACCCAGGAAGTAAACACCATGGGTTAACTTAATGACCTTTGTAGTATGAAGTATACTAGTCAATCAGTAAAAACAGATTCTTTCCTGGTACACCCAGGGTAACTCATTTTGGAAGGGTGTGGAGAATAAGAATTTTTGTTGCCATTAGCATTTTCTGATTCTCGTGAGCCTGTTAAGAGATAATGTTAGGGTAGATAGTGTTACAGTAGAACATCCAACTACCCTAGTTTGAAGAAAATATTCCTTAAAAGTAAATAGTTTTTCATTTCCATTTCATGTTCACTAAGCAACATTCAGACCTATAATTTGGGTCCTAAATGGATTCACCTATAGTGGAGGGGTACTCCAACTAGTTGACCTATTCCCAGTTACCTTAACAGATAAATTTTAAAATTGTTGTTGTTATGTAAATCAGTTCCTTGTGAGGTTGTGAATATGCATTAATTTGTAGAGCCAAGTAACACTGTGTAAACTGGTAAAAGTGTCTGGTCTTGCAGTGTCTCAAATTCTAAAAATCCTGGATATAAGTAATGTGCTTACTCTTTACGTGACATCCCTACTTCATCCCAGCTGCCTGTGATGACTGCAGCAATGATCCTTCTTCTTTGACATTTATTTTTGCCATATATTCCTATTTTTTAAATAAATTGCTCCATAGTTATATATTCTGATTAGTATATAAGAATTGTCTTACTAATGTTAGTCAAAGGGCTTCAGTGGCTAACAACAGAACATAACACTGGTTCTTTTCACAGCCATTAGCAAGTGAATATGCTTCTCTACTGACCCTCTTAGTTCTGTCCTGAAATGTTACTACTGTTCAATATACGTCAGAACTCATATAGATGAGAGAATTGTTCTCTCTTTTTTAGCCAATTTATGCTTATCCAAAGGTAAGTTTTCTTTCTTAAAAATATTATTCTCTTAAAAATACTGTATATTTGAAAGTTGCTAAGAGAGTAGATCTTAAAAGTTCTCATTACCAGAAAAAAAAAATTTGGTAACTGTGTGGTGATGGATGTTAATTAAACTTATTGTGGTAGTCATTTCACAATATATACATATATCAAATCATTATGTTGTGCACCTAAAACTAATACAATGTCATATATCAGTTATATCTCAATAAAATATTAATTTAAAAAAGAAATGAGCTTTCAAAAATAATATTACACATTGTAACACTTTGAGTATTTGTATTTCCCTCAAATATTGCCCTTTGTAGGGGCCGCCCGGTGGTGCAGCGGTTTCGTCCGCGCTTGGCAGCCCGGGGTTCGCGAGTTCGGATCCCCGGCGCCCGCGGACACACTGCCTGTCAGCCATGCTGTGGCGGCGTCCCATATAAAGTGGAGGAAGATGGGCACGGATGTTAGCCCAGGGCCAGTCTTCCTCAGCAAAAAGGGGAGGAGTGGCAACAGATGTTAGCTCAGGGCTGGTCTTCCCCACAAAAAAAAAAAAAAAAAAAAAATTGCCCTTTGTAGACATTATTGATTGTCATATTTGAAACTCCTTTTTGTCTCCTCAGTTTTACCGAGCAGAAGTTGAAGCTCTTCATTCTTCAGGTATGACAGCAGTTGTTAAATTCATTGATTATGGAAACTACGAAGAGGTGCTACTAAGCAACGTCAGGCCCATTCAAACAGAGGCATGGGTACGTGATCCAAATTCTGTACAAAGGCATAAGCTATTTTGAAGCAAATGTATGGTTTTAAAAGATTAGTCATGGTCATACAAAATTTGCAAGTGGAAAAATATTTTGAATTTGCTTAAAACTGGCTACCCCTAAAATAAGATTTTAATTTAATAATTACTGAACTACAGTAAAAATGATTGCATTGGAATTACTTTTCTTGTATAATGCTTTGCTATATTATGCTTTGGAAATGGGTGCCCAAACATTTACATGTTTGCCAAAAATTTGTATGTGTAAGATGGGTTTTTATGCATATTTTGTTTTTTCCCAGTTTTTTACTTTAAATTTGACTAGATAATGTCCAGCAGTTGTCAAATTTAAATCTCTGTTGAATGCATGTATATTCCTTATTATTTTAGTTACATGTAAAATTAACAAAAACACTGTAAATTTTATATGAATTTATACTGCATTTACTACACATATATATATATATATATGTAGGTTAATTATAAATCTCTAATAATTATTTGATTATCTTTATTGCCAAATGTTATGTCAAAGCTGTGTGATAGTTTTGATGATGTAATTTAGAACATATTGGCCTCATGGAGTCCATTTTATATAGGACTTATGTGACTTTATATAGATAGATTCTCAACTACATTTAGGCAAAAACAGGAGTACAAAGTCTGATTGAATTAGTTTTATAAAGTTTTTTTTATTTCTTTTCTCCAATTTGTGAGTAGCTGTTAATAAACTTGTCATTAGAAGCCTAATTTATTGCTATTTCCCTAAAATATCAAAATATACTAGAAAATTTTATCATCCAGACAATAGTCTTCATCATTGAAGCATACATTGTTTTCTCATGAGCTGTTTTTAGTTTAGTTTAGTTTTGGTCTTTTTACATTTTTCTGTCATGTCCTCAGTGTCATACCCCCTTCCCTTGCCACTCCCAAAAATGGTAAATAAAATAACAACAAAAAACCTAGTGCCAGTAATCCAGTTTTTGGCCATGGATCTTTGTTCTTTGCCTTTTTTTTCTAGGAAAACTTTCATTTTCTAGATAATTTATCTTTTCATATTTTACAGTATAACATTACTAATGATTCATATGTTTAGTTAAGAGATCCTTTCCCTCACTCTAATTCTCTAAAGTTCAGTTGCTTTTTCCCTCAAAGACTGAAATACCATCAATATCTAATTTATGTCTTTCTTTTCTTGGAGAAACTTGATGTAGCCATATTTTTGGCTTTCTGATTCTCATATGATGACTATTTTCATTCTCTTTTTTCCGTTAATACTAACATCTTAATCTTGTTTTGATGATAAAAGTAATTATTTATTGAGTCTGCATTTCTAGACATTGAGTCCTGGTTTGCTTTTTATCACGTGCTCCCAAATGTTTTTAGCCGTTACAGGCAAGATTCAAAATAGAATTTTTACGTTATTTAGGTTTTTAAAATTTTTTACAAGATTTAATGAGATTAATTTTATTCGTTTCTCTCTCTAAAAAAAATTAGTTTCTTTACTTTGTTTCTTCTCTGCTTCCTTTTTCTATTCCAGGGCGGCCATAACTGATGAGCATGTTTGTCATCCTTCACTGTAGCTCTTCCATTTAGAAATGGTTGTTACTGAAGTGATAATTTTCTTTCTACAGTCAGTGACTTTTCCTTTTTCCCCCTTAATAGTCCTCATTGCTTTATAACTGACTTTAGGTTTATGTAAACTTAGTTGGACTATAAATTTATCAGATGTCACAGCCCATCATGTAGTGATTCTGTTCTGAACCACAGCAATACTTTCATATTCTTTCTACCCATTTATGAACGTTCATCTATGCTTTATTATGTTATTTTTCACCTACTTACGTTTTCTGCAGTCAACTTAAAAACCTTTATAAGATGCTTGGAATATTTTTCAGGAAGAAGCAGGATAGAATCGCTAAATCTTTTGGAAATTCTGGTATTTCTTTTCTCCTACTTACAAATAATCAAGTGATTGCTGATGTTTTATTATTTTGCATAAATTAATATAACAAATATTTTTGGATCATGAACATCATTATCGAGGATAAGATTGTCCTTTCTTCTTTATCTGCATGAATTATTGACTTAGTTGTCAAAGCATCTCCTTGATATATAGAAGCCACCAGCTTGACATATCTTCACCCACCTCCATTTTTTTGCCAATATATACGTGCATATATACATAAGAAGCCCCTGAAGAAAAATAGTCTATGTAGCTGTCAGTACATTTAATGTAGAGTTAGTGTAGAGTTCTCTTAGTCTCTGAGAATAGTAATGTTGGGGTCTATGAGCACTTTTTCTTTTTGTAACTGGGGAATTGTAACAATTTTTAAGTTAATCGAAACAAAACATTCAGTGTACCAGTAAGAAAGGAACTCTTAACTGACAAGTCACACTAGAAAAATTAAAGGGCTACAAAGATGCAGCCAAGTTGTTAGAAGCCTTAGCATAATTATTCATTCACACCATGGATTGTGTAATTTTTAATGTTTTATTCTTGCACTACATAGGTGCATTACTATTTTTAATTGTGAAATGATATTGTATCTTTTACTAAGGTTTATGTTTGTTATTGGCACAAGATTTTGGGAAACTTCTTGTTTTCCTAAATGTAGCAATGATCATTCATTGACGATCTTTTTAATAGTTTGCAGGAAAAACAACCCCAAAAGCCTGCATATAAACCAAAAGCTTTTATAGGAATCAGTTGCCTGTATTGTCTCTTAAAGGTGTAAGGATAAATCATTAAATGAAAAGCGTGAAATATTAAGAGACTCAATGACCAAGTTAATAGTGTCTTGTATGGAAAATTAAAATAAAAATCAAGTTAATAGTTTAAAACTGTGTTAATATTTTTCTCATGAAGTTTAGGAATTATTTGCCTTAAATCTGTCTGTAGACCAAATATCTATTTTCCCTTTTTATCTGGATACACCTTTTTTACTTCCAGAACATGCTCACTCAGTGATGATATTTTAGATGGTGAAAATATATGTTCCAAAATGATTTACTAAACTTTTTGGTAAGTCATCCTTGATTTTTTTGTCTAGCTAGATTTCACCTGGTTCTTTTAGTATCATAAAATATTCTGTCTTAATTTTAGTGTCTTCATTATAATGAACTCTCTATCACAAATAACGTTAGGTTCACAGCTCATACTTAAACTGGATAAATGCTCTAGTTTTTTCTTTTTCCATGTTCTTTGAACATTGTAGGATTTTCCTTATTTTAGCAAAGTAAATGAAGCATTATGGAGTCTCATGTTGTAAAATTATATATAGAGAAAACCATAATATTATTTTATATTTCTGACCACTGTATGAGAAGACATTAGGGTCAAAGAAAACCTGCTGTTTGTGTTCCCTGCAGGCCCTTTCCAAATTGGTTCCTTTTACCTCTAAAACTGGAACCAGGAAATCTGTAAAAAGATGCCACTGGCACTGCTGCTCAAACAAATCTTTTGTGTTTTTAGGGTGTTTCGAACATGCTGGTTTCTAAACTTTAAATTTATAGGATTTACTTCTTTGTGTCAGGAAGTGATCATTGTTCAGCTATTGTTCCAACTAGAAAAATTGTGATTGTGTAGACAATGATTAGTTCTAAGACCTTAACATACACATCATCTTGCACAGTAATTCTGGAAAGTGACGGATAGATTGTTATTGTCTTTTAGATGATCATCCTATCTTAAATGTTTTTCTGTAGAGTATTCATTTGTTCAACAAATTTTCATTGCACATCTATTAGGTCCAGGCACTGGTCTAGTTGAGGGGTGTATACTAGTGCATAAAACACACAAAAATCCCTGCCCACTGCACAAAGTTAGAAGAAAGTTATAGTTCCAGTTATGTGAAATAGACTTAAATATCTCATAAGGGTCTTTATTCTTACCTCTTGAAGCTTTAAACAAAATACAAGTGGAGAAAATATTAACTGAAGTTTTAACTTAATAATGTTATTTTATTCCACTTTAGTTTGAAGACAGAATTAATATGAAATAAGAAAGTGTGACAGTGAATTTTATCTGTTTAAAAAGTTTTTATCTTTTTATCTATTTAAAAAGTAAAATTTGTTTTTAGGAGGGTTTGGGTTCTTTTTTTAATAATTATAGTATTTATATTTTTCAGTTTTAGCATACTTTAAAAAAAGAACTGTCATCTTGTTTTACTTTTGAAGTAACTTTGCACAAAGTTGATTTTATAACGATATCTTGGGAAGCATATTTGAAGGTTACATTTTCAAATCAAATAATGTTCATAAAAAGCCATAAATTATTCTACTTTAATAAAAATATTAAAAAGAAACATATAGTAAAAAAAAGAAAAAAACCCTAACCTATTTAATGAGGAAGGAGATTGAGAGTTGTGATATATAAATTAATGAGTTAAAATGAATTCTAAGTGTATTAGAACAAGGTCATGTTAGTAATTTTAATGACATAGTGATAAAGTTAGGCTGTATCTAGTTTGTATTTGATATCAAAAGATCATAATAGATATTCAAAAGAAGACAGTTATTATAGAAACCATTAACTTCAAAGGAAAATTAGAATTATGTAACAGTGAGGTTCTGCCAATTAGTATCCAGTAAAAAAGTGCAAGCATCTATTTGATCATAGTCCAGAAGTTTTTTCATTCTTGCTAATAAATTCTTAAATAAATTAGTGGGTATAATTTGCCATACTTAAATTTCTGCAGTGAAAGCATAATTTGATTAAGGTTGCTGAAATACATTTTCTTCTACCATACATATTTTGGAAAACTTTCCTTTCAAAGATTGTCATATGGGCAGTGCTTATTTTCTTTAGTTGTATAAACACGGAGTAAATCAGATGAAACTGTACAGCCAGTTTAGCCCCATTTAAGAAGATAATTTCAAATCATGGTGATGAAATTTAGGGGGTTCCATGCAATATTTTTTTTCCATGCAATATCTTTAAGCTTTGTTTTAATAAAGTTTGGTTGTATTTGATATGCTTTATTTATTTCTTCATCTATTACCCAGCCTTTCACAATTCCCACAGGAGGTTGTGGATTATACAAAAGGACTTTGCTGGAAATATGAAAACGGTTGATATAGAGGGAGAGATGATTTATTCATAAATGCATGTCATGTGCATAGATATGTCAACTTAAATAATGTTGATATCTACCCCCGAAGCCCAAATTCAGTTTGTGATAGCTAAACCTAATAGATTATTATGAAAATCTTTAGATCTAGTTTTGACCCGGATATGTTATTCAATAGAGACATTTTATTTCACCATTTAAATTAATACTAAGAGAATAATACGCTATTTTAAGAACTTGCTCAAAAGTATTGTTTGAATTTTGATATCTGAGAATTTAATATATTGTAATCTATTCAAATGACCGTGTATAAATATCTTTAAAAGGTTTTTGGGTAATCTGAGTTGTCCTTTATTGAACAATTCATTGAACTACAGATTATATTATTATTTCATGTTCCTTTTTTCTGAAGGTGAAATAATTCCTGAAGTGAAATAACATGGCAGGGAATTACATAAGATGCGCTATCTTTCTTTTTAAAGTTATTTCAATGATACTACTCAGATTTGTTTCTAACTTTAATTACAATTCATAAAACAATTTAAGCCCTAAATTATTTAAATATTAATATTAAATATCAAGTTAGTTTAACTGTTTGAAAAATCCACAGCATTGTTTTTTTGTGTACGTGAATAATATCAGTAGATATCATGAATCTTTTATCTTCTAAGTCTCCCCTTTATTAGTAGCAACCTTAAGTGTGGGCTCCTGAATTATGATATTGGTTAATTAAGTAAATTTGTGATGCTTTAGCTTTATGGTGAATATTATATAATTTTGGTTTTTCCTTCAAGATAGTCTTAAGGAGGCCTCATGGGTGAGATCTACAGCCGAAGGGGGCTGGGGTAGTCAGGTGCACTTAGTTTTTCCTTGACGTTTTTGATTCAGTAGACTCAGGGTTTGTTCTCTTCTAAGAGTAAATTTTGTTTTTTCATTTACTTTATTTATGGGGACCTTTGAAACTGTAATTTCAAACTGCACTGAATTTTACCATTCCTTTGCATATATATGCAAAAGACTTGCTAATATACTCATTGCACAGGAAATAAAGTAGTAAAATAAAACGAATCTGAGAAATATTTTTGTTTTATTTATTTGTTCCCAAAGATGTTAATCTTACATTGGGTATCTGCCTTGACTAGAAAATGATTCAGTGTATTTTAAAGATTTTTATAAATCTGAAAAGGCATCCTTTTTGAATTAAAAAAAAATACACACAATTCTGTTTTAGATTCTAGTGAATTTCTGAACCTCCTCCATCTACATCTAAAAACGCAGAGAAATAATGTTGCTCATTGTACCGCAGACTTTATTCCCTTTCAGATAGAGCTCTCGCAGTGCATCTTTCCTCTTCCAAAGTCAGTGATTGTGAACCTTGATGGTGATGGGCTAAAAGGGGACTTATGATACGTATCTGATTGCATACCATAGTGAGTCATCAGTTGTCCATTCTCTTTTTAATCCTACATGGTCATCTCTGTGTCTCTTTTAATTCTATTTTTCTGTATTCTTCCTTCTGTCATTTTATTAGTCGTCTCTCTGTTTTCAGTCTATTTCCTAAACATCATTTTATCCTTTTGTCTTTTTTTAAACTTTACTTTCTTTTTACTTTTAGTGGGTAGGTATCTCTTGGTGTATATGGACTACCCTTCCTACTGATTCTAATTTCCTGAACTTTACTGGACCTATGCTATTTATTCTAAAATCATTTGCAATAGGCTTCACTATCACACCTCTAGGAAAAGAGTGGAGTTGATCTGTCTCCTTGTGAGAAATACTCTGGTGTTATAGAGCTTCCAGTTCCATTAAAACTTGAGAACTACTGGCAAGAGTTTTACATCTTGGCTTGAAATAACTCCCTTAGTGGCCTGTCATTGGCTGAGAGCTCCATTCAGAAGGGAAAGGAAGTACTGCAACAGTGAGTACATTTTATTTGCCTTAAAAAAGAAAACCATATAGTTTGAGTAAACATAATAAAGTGGCTCTAGTTAAGCAGCTTTAGATCATCATAAGAATACAAAAGTCATTATTTTTTTGTACATACTTTTTCATGCCTAGTCCATGCAGCTCAGGGTTTTCTCAAGTGTGTTATGAGAATGTAGTTCTGCTTTGTGGTTAAATAAATTTGGAAAATGCTAGGTTAAAAAAATCCAGAGCACTTTTTGATTAAAGGACTTCTTTGGGCCAGTAACAGGTTAATATGTATTTTAAATCTACAAGAGAGAGATACGTAGTGCGTATTGCTTCACAAACTTATTTGCTCATGGAACTCTTTTTTTTTTCTGTATAGAACCTGTTACAGAAAGTCTACAGGAGGTACTTTGGAAAACGTCTTAGCTATCTTCTTTCTAGTTTTCCGATTTCCCATCTTTAAAAAAGAGTGAAGATTTATCTTTAGAATATATTGTTTTAAATGTTCCAGACTTCTTATTAATAATATAATATTGTATTTTTGTGTTACAAATAAAGACTAAATATATAAAAGGCCAGTTCTCCTCAAACATGTTACAAGATTCTTTACTTTTCTGTGAATAGAGGAAAATATATATTCCTGAAATGTTATGTCCCTTCTAAGTACTTATGCCATTAGTAGTAGTGTTTTATTACATAAAAATAAAATTTAGATCTTATTTTACATGTAATTATACACAACTCACTGGTCTTTTAATTTTAACTTGACTCTCATTCTGGTAACTTTTATGTATTAACTTTTAGAAATTGTTATTTGTGAAGACTCCTATTATAGCTTTTATAATATTGCTATCGTTTTCTGTAATTCTCGCCTGATAACTGACGTGATATTTATATGTTCCACCAGCAAGGGCATTTTCATCATTTGTGGTTTTGTATTTGTTATTCTCGAATAATCTAGTGTAAGGCAAAATCTGAAATCCCTTTTTTTTGTTAAGCGGCCTTGGCCACTAAATCAAAAGAAAGTGTCAAAGCAAGTTAATTACACTGGATATGTGGGCATTCTTAAATGAAGAAGAGGACTCCTAAAAGACCAAAAATTGCTTTTTTTCAACATTGATATTGCTCTTTTTCTAATAGGCTAGTGTGTTCTGAAGCCTTTGAATAGAATTGTTTTAATCAGTTAAAAGTCTCCTAAAAAACTAACAACCTCTTATACTTAATTGCTCTTGATCTCCTATTCTTATTTTCCTGGTAACAGTTGTTTAGTTGATGAATTGATAATCTTGGATCTAATTCCAGAGTTTACTTGAGAGACTTGGAGGGGGAACAATTCTCGTTTGAAAGAACATGTCCTTTCCAGGCACTTAAGATTATAAACAAGGGCAGAATTTATGGTTGGATAATAGCTAGTGAAAGCGCAAAGAACTCTATAAATAAGCAGTAGATATGTACTATAAGTACCATCTCTTTTAGAGCTTTAGGGGATCAGAATTTTAAGTGAGCCCATGAACTGTCTTGATAGCTGAAACAGTGGAAGGAGGTCAGTAATTATTTGTTGAATGATTAATGTAGTCCTGGTGGTCACTTTTATTACTGAAGAGTCCTTCTTCAGGCATCAAGCCCAGGTATGGCAGTTTAATATGATAGTTTTTCAACAAATAGTCTTTGAGTGCTTTTTGTAACAAAGCCCCTTTGAAAAATAGATTGGCCTAAATATCAAGTGATTAAAAGGATATAAGAGAAGTAGAAGATATATTTCCTTCCTTCCAGAAGCTACCAAATAGATATTGATAAAGCCTTCATCAAATTGGGATGGTTCTAGTCTGGGAACTATTGTTGGCGTGGTTCTTGATTATAATTTTGTTATGCATGGTAAATGAGTGAGATAATGTGGAGGTAAGTGGGGAGGTAAGTGGGGAAGGCCAACATTGACTTTTCAAAACTAGTGTTAAATTTAACAAACTTTATTAGTGTTTTTATCTTGCTGCAAGTATTTCATTTTTTCCCAGATCACGTAATTAGGAAATCAGGGTCAACACTCTCAGTCATGCTTAGCAAAGAACTTATTTTGCAAAGTAAGATATTAGCAGTCAGTTTAATTCTGTCTCTGTACAGTTCAAATTCTAAAATTTGTGGACTTGTGATTTTTTTTTAATGTTGGTAACCATTTTTGGTACTATTTATTGGTGGATTTAGGAGAATATAATGAGCATTTTATCTTGAAAAAACAAGTTAAAATAATGTGGAGAAAAAGTACACTAATGTATTTTTTTCCTCATAAGATAATCAGATAATATAAATCTTATTATTATTAGGAATTCCTGAATTTGATCATCAGTACTCAAAAGAATGTTAGACTTAACTAGATTTTTAAAATATGGAATTGAAATCCTAAAGAAAGACGTATCAAAAGCTTGAGAGTGTTAGTACTTACTCGAAATTTTTCGTCTATTCTAGGTAAATCTTTTCTTTCTCTTCTTCCTTTTTGTTCCCCTTCTTTTCCTTTCCTCTTCCTCCTTATCCAGGCTCTTCCTCCTTGTCCTCCTCCTCTTTTTTTTTTTGTTTTATAATTATGTCTGAGTGTTTGCCTTTTTATTCATCTTCAAGGATTCAAGTTGCTTCTAACCATTACGCTGGATATATTACATCCCAGGGAGGACTGATGCTCAAATGAAATCTGGTTAAATAGAGCATCTTTTAAAGTTCAGGAAGCCTCTAAAAGCTTTGGGCACAAGTAAATTGATATTCCTAGTTGATCTAATGCCCCGATTAGTGTTAATGCTTACTTAACACTTGGCACTACTGATAGTAGTTCTCATAAATGGAAAGACTGTTAGAAACTAGATATATTGGAGCTGACTACAAAAAGATCTAGAAATGATAAAAAGTTAGTGATATGCCCAGTCCATTTAAACTGTCTCCTCATATTCTTAGGAAATGAGCAAAGAAAAGAAATGAAAAATTTCTCATTGAATGTGTTTAAAACTTATTAGAAATGTAAATAATCAAGATGAAAAATTAAAATACATAATTCCCTAAGAGAAATTAAGGAACTATTCAAGAAACTGGAGACTGGAAACTCTAAATTTTGTTATAGAAAATTAATTATAAAAGGCTACATTAAAAGCATTTTAGATATAATTTAGAAGTGAATATAAGATTTACATCTCAAGAAGATGGTGATGCACACATTTTCCTGTTAATTTGTTGAAAATACTTAAAATTGGCTGTGAAAAGACTGAGTATTCTATTCATTCTAATGATTATAATTGCTTTAAGGAAAATGGTACTGAAGGAAGATGATTAAGATAGAAAGAAAATAGCCACCGAGTGGGTTAAAGGTAGATTTGGTGTCTTGGTTCTTAAGCATTTTTCAAAATAATTTTTATAATGTTGTAATTGAAAAGGTTTGACTGAAACTGCTAAACAAAAATTTTTAAACTGCTTTAAATAATTTCAATTATAAAAACAAGTTTTACTTTCTGAAATGAAAATTACTATGCTTTGAGGTTCCAATAAATTTCACATAAATGGCAAAGTACAGCCAAAAATACTTCTGACATTGTTTACTGCTTATTGCCATTCTTGGGCCCAAGGCTGAGAAACATTTTCAGATTCTATGTGCTTTATGCTGAAAGAATTTGATGAAAATGAGTCACTGAGAGAGTTAAATGTCTGCTCTGCTTGGCCTTTGGAAGAAGGGGAGAGGGCAAGGCTGGTCTTGGGCAAATTACTTCCACCTCCCTTTTTGCCCCTGCTTCAGCTCCAGGGGAGCTGGAAATGCACAGGAGGAATCAGAAGACCTGGGTCGAGTCCGGGCTCTGCCACTTACTACCTATGTGACTTTGGGTAAGTTACTTAATATCTCTGGGTCTCAGTTTCAGTACAGGGTTGTGGTGAGGATTAAGTAATATGATCAATGGAAATGTGCTTTGTAAACTCCCAAGGTCTATAGAAACATGAATTTTTATTACCATAAATTTGGCCTCCTTCCCTATTCTGTAGTCTAGTGTCCCCAGCTATACATTAAAGCCACTCAAAATGACTTAACTCCTTTTTCTTCTCCCTGTGTCCTATCCATATTGGAACTCTTATTCCTATCCTTTGCGTGCTTCAGAATTAAGTATTCTAAGAATGTAAAACCAGGCTGGTTAAATTAATCTTTACTACAGAGTGTGGATTACTGTTACCCTTTCTTACCCCTCACACTCTCAACATTCTTCTTTAATCTCCAGAATTACATGTTTAGAAACATCAAAGAATCTCTAATGTATGGAAATTTGTACAGTGCTGGGGAGAAAGATTTTTGGTAGAGGGAAGTCCCTTAAATCCTGTTACTCAGATCACTCCTCCATTAGTTAGTAAAGTTGACCAGGAAAATGAGAATATGATTGTGCCTCTAATCCTTTCTTTTTCCCTGTGGGAAAGGAGATAGAAATAGTTCAGAGTTAAAAGTTCTTCAGAAGTCTCACTCAAAACTTAGATCTTTAACTTGAGGAGTAATCAGAGAGAGAAAAGACAAGGGATTTGGTGGCCATTTCTTTGGTCAGCTCTTTGAGTTATATCTGACTTAGCCTCATATTTGCTTCTCAACAAAGTAAGTTCTAGCCCACCCTTAGCCAAATTAAATTTATAATGCCCTTTATTTTTACTGGGTGCTCAGTTTATAGAGGCTGCGTGGAGCTAAGGAAGAAAGAGAACTTGCCTTCTGGATCACATCTGGTTTCAGATCAAGGGATCTTTATGAGGGCATCAGAAGAGCTTATAGCTCTTCTTAGAGGTCCACCCCTACCCTGTAATCTAAGAATGCTTGATCTGGCTATGTGTAAATAATAGTAATAATAGCCACTTACATGAACTGCTTGCCATTAATGCTTAATTACCATGGGGCACAATAACAGTTACTCATGTCATGATTAGATTAACTTTCTTAAAGGTTTTATTATTTTATTTTATTTTTATAGCCTCGAACCATTGACTTACGCTCAATATGGTTTCTTGCTGAAGTAGCAGTGTCATCTTTCATAACTAAAATTAGAAATATTGAGCTCTGGTAGTAATCAAATGCAAATTGAAACAATTAAGTACAGTGTTAAATTTATGAATTAATAGGAAAAAATTAAATGGTAATACTGATGCTGGCAAGGATGCAGTGACACAAATAGTACTGTTATACATTGCTGATGGCAGTAGAAATTGGTGTGATCTTTCCAGTTTTTTCCAAGCTTTAAAAGTGTTCATACCCTTTGGGGGCCGGCCCGTGGTGCAGCGGTTTAGTTTGTGCTTGGCAGCCCGGGGTTCGCGGGTTCGGATCCCAGGCGCCTGCCGACGCACTGCTTGTCAGCCATGCTGTGGCGGCGTCCCATATAAAGTAGAGGAGGATGGGCACGGATGTTAGCCCAGGGCCAGTCTTCCTGAGCAAAAAGAGGAAGATTAGCAACGGATGTTAGCTCAGGGCTGGTCTTCCTCACACACACACACAAAAAAGTGTTCATACCCTTTAAATCAATAATCCCACAGTTGTTAATCTCTCCTGGGGAAAGAGCAAAGGAAATAAGCTAATTGCTGAGAGATGGTCATTGCAGCGTTATGATAATAGTAAAAAACTAGAAGTTAGATGCCCAACAATAAGAGAATGGTAAAATAAATTATCATCTCTCTGCTGGATGAAGTATTATATAGCTGTGATAAAAGATCATTATGAAGGCTGTAATATTATGGGAAATATTTATGATAAGTGAATAAAAGCAATTTATAGTTTTGAATGAGAATACACTGAAGGTGGTTGTTGTTTTAGTGTTAGTAGAGTTATATATAGTCCCTGTACATGGGTATATATACATATATTTTTTCAATTTTATAAACCTTCTGTAATTTTGTATTACATTTTTTATTTGAAGAAGTAAAAGCAAGCAAAATAAAATTAGAAAGAAGAAACTTGATCATGATTAGGGAATTTTAGTCTTAAAAAATTCCTAAAATTGGCAAAAAGAATCTGAAAATATGGGAGTTAAAAAAAAGTAAGATAAACAAAAACATCATTTCTTATTTTTCTTATTTTGCCCTTTTGCCTTCAGTGAGGTTAACAGCAACATGATTATGGTTTTTCATGAGAAAATACCATCATCCTTAAACTTGTTCCTGTCTATAATTAGTAAATGAAATGCTTCTATAACTAAACCAGTAGACTTACTTATACAAAATCTTACCATCTATTTTGACTCTATCTGTACAACCTACTTCCCAATTCCTTGCAAAGTTCTCTTTTAATTACATACACACCTTCAGAATTCAGTCCCTCCCAAGTGCTTTGAAATGCAGAGCAAAATATATTTCTCCTATGAAATGTTTATTTAATCTGTATTTATCTACCATTCATAATTTCTGGAATATGTTAGTACGTAGTTACGATATTTTGTTTGACTCTTTGTCCCTGCTTTAGTATTTGATGCATTATTAAAATATTAAATGTAAAGTGAAATTTTTATATTTGAGGTTTTCCTATTAGCTTATAATTTCAAATATGTATTAATCTATTTCAAAAAACCTTTTTTGAGCACTTATTATGTGGCTTTATCTCTCCACCCAGAAGAGCACTTGGCACAACACATTTTCTTAGAATGATTATATGCTAGACAACGGGAATGCATAGATGAGCAGCCTCTACTCTCAAGGAGTCACAGACTAGCAGAGGAGCCCAGCAAGTAAACCAACATGTGTTCATCATGAACAGAGGACAGATGGAGAGTACCTAACTCAGTCAGGAACCGACTCATAAAAGAGACGAGGCCTTCCTTGATTATCCCGTTATAAAACAGCAATGTTTTATCACATAAACTATCTATCCCCTTTGCGCTGGTTTATTTCTGCATATCCTGCTCCTCCCTCCAGCCCCTAAGTGAAATCAGTGTGAGAACAGGGACTTTGTCTCAGCTAATACTTCAGCATTCAGAACAGTACCTGAAACAGAAGGGAGCTCTCAGTAAATATTTGTTAAATATGAATGAAGTTTAATGTGAGTCTTGGAGGGCAGTTAGGATTTAGCTTGGGAAAAAAGGAAGGAAAGGGAGAGAGCAGAAAAAGTCTAGGAGGGCATGGTAGGGTGAGGTAGTTTGGCAGTAGTGTTGGTTGAGAGTAGCAAATGTCAGTAGAAGAGGCTGCAAAGACAGGTCAGGTCAAAGGATGAAGAGTCAGGCGGGTTATGGTAAGGAGCTTGAATTTCATCCCTCAGAATAGGGACCAATGAAAGATTTTAGGCAGGGGAGTGTCATGATGTGATCTTTGATTTAAGATATTATTGCCTGTAATATAGAAAATGGGCTTCAGTGAAACTGAAGAGCACGGAGACCAGTTATTACAGTAATTAAGGCAAGAGATGAGGACTGTGGAGTCATCAGAGTCTAGGCGAAAGTAAAGAGTATCGGTGAGATTGTCTAGAGAAAGTGTGTAAAAAGAGAAGAGATAAGGACTGGGTCAGACTTCTGGGGAATTTCACAGTTGAGGGGTGAGAAGGGGCACTGAGAAAGTATAGCCAGGTAGGACAAGGGGTTGGGAGGTGGGTGAGGGGTGCTGAACCCACAATATAAAATGCTGGAAAGGTCAAGGAAGATAAAAATTGAAAAATGTCTGTTGAATTTGGCAATCAACAGGTGACTGATAGCTGTAGAATGCACATTCAATAGAATGGTGGATGTGCAAGTGAGTGAGTGGGAAATAAGGAAATAAAGATCAAGAGGATGGTAGATGAGAATAAAGAGTAAAGGAGCTCACAGTAAAAACCCAAGCATGGTTACATCAAAGGCACAGTGAAGCAAAGAGAGAAGGAGAGATGGTTAAAATAGGAGCAAGGATTAAAAAAATAAAAACAGGCCATGGTGAGAAAGTGGGGTGTAATCACATGTGACCTTGGGTACATTGAGGAACACTCGAAAGAGGAGAGGAAACAAGTTGATAGAGGTGTGGAAGGGGGTAGGTTGTTGGGTTGCAGGGAAGGAAGCTGAATAATTTTTCAGTAATGAACTCTCTTCTCTGTGAAGTAAAAGCAAGTCATCTGTTGAAAATAATGAGATCAAGAATAGGAGAAGAATTTTGAAGAGAGAACTGCCCAGGAGAATGAGAGAGGGAGCTGACCAAGAATGTATTTATTTTCACAGCAAAAGTTTTCAACACTTTGTAAAAATCATGCGCAAAGGATTTTGTGACAGTTCATTCTCGGTTTCTAGTCTTTTAGTAGCTGCAAGAAAACTTTGTTAAGTCGATATACAAATGAGAAGAACTTCTCATGTTTTTAAGCAGAAGCTGACAGTTAACCACTCAGCCACTTTTCAGTAGAGGTTCTCATTAGGAACCTGATATTTGAAACTCTACGTGGTCATAATGACTATATCTTTGCCCTAGGACCTCAGCGAAGTTCAATATTGGAAAATGCCCTGTGAAGATGGTTTTAAGCTCTTACTAGTAACAGTATAATCCTAGAAATATTAACCAAGTTTCAGGCCTTCTTGAGCTCATCCTCATGACAGGTAGTGATACATTAAACAGATAAAAATGTTAATTATATACTTGAGCATTCTAAGCCACATTGTGTGTGTGTGTGTGTGTGTGTGTGTGTGTGTACAAGCATGTGAGAGATATCAGTGTTTAAAAAGTTTTGATCATTACTAAATTGTTCATTTAGAGTGGCTTATCTTAGTAAGGAGAGAAGAAAATAAGGTAGAAAGTTTAAAAACTGCTGTTTAATCTTATGAGACTTAACCTATCTATTGACTTAACCATCTATTACTGACCCAGTCATAGAGATTTTCCTAACATGGGCAGAGTTTTAAATGAGGAAAAAATTTTTTTAAATGCTTATCATCGTTTTTGCATGACAGTTATAATTATCCACCACTAGCTGTGGAATTATGAAACAAAATCCAAATAAGAAACCAGGCAATTCTGCTAAGAACATATGTTCTTCACAATCGTAGAAGTTAATTTATAAACTACCATGGAATATTCTTGTTCTGACATTGAAGGGGACACTTGATCCCTTTCTAATTGCTACCATATCTAATTAATATTGATAAATTCTGAAAAGAGCTTATACAACTTATAGTCTCTCACTAAGACCAGAGAGAGCTTAGAAAAATAGTCTGTTTCAAAGTTTGTGCCACTGAATGTGGTAACACTTGTTAAACAGAGAAACCAAATAGTATGAGGTTTATCAAATTATGAAATTGATGCACATCCCTTATTTAAAATGTATTATAAGTTCTTAGGTAAATTTAGGACCTTGCCAATTAAGTATACAAAACACAATTATTAGAATTCATCTAAGCCTCTGAGGACAAATGTCTTGGAATATGTAATAGTTAATGTGGAGAATCTGGTGTGAAAATATTTGTATTGGTGAATTTTACTGCTTTATTATACTTTCCTCCTCAGTAGTCATGTTCTCAGGGGAGTTAATGCTCCATGTCTGTAGATACCAAGGGGAGATGATTAACTTAGAGGAATTTTATAAAGATGATTCCTGTATTTGGTAAACTGGTAAGATTTGTCTCAGTAAAGAAGATAGTCTCTGGATTCCTTTCTTCAATGGAAGAAAAATGAACATGTTGCTAATTGACCAGATTCTCAGCCTCTCTTTTGTATTACGTTGGTTATTACACCAATAATTGTAAAATCACTTTGTAAATGTAAAGTGCCACATAAAGGCTCATTTAGCATTGTGTGGTAAGTTCCCAACCTCTGTAACTCACTGGGGTAATATAGGCAAAGTGCTTGTCTCAAACCAATAAAAGAAAAACTGTTTGTGTTGTATGTGGCATTATAAAGAATAGAACTTTACATTTGTGGAGTATAATAATAGCTCGCTTTATTGAACACTTAACTTTGTACCAGACATTATAACCGTTAATTCACTTAAAGTATAGTAGCTACTTACTGATAGTGTAGCCATTTCAGGGTAGTTCATTCTCTCAATTGAGTCATTCAGAGTAGATAGCATTGTGGATAATTTGTGTTTTACAGCAAGAACGATTAGCACCTAAATGATATCATATCCACTTTGTTGTATTAATTTCATGATGTATTTCAAATGTAAATGGGATGGAAAGCACTTGATTTTGATCTATTTATATAAACCTTGTGAGAGTTTAAGATGATCAATCTAATTCTCCTCCAGCCTCTGCATTCACTGGGATGTGTGGGAAAAGCATGGACTTAAGAGTCCAACGTAACCTGGGCAAGATATATAATCTTTTTTAACCTCAGTGTTTGTTTCTCCTCTAAAAAATAGCGATAAAAGTCTGCAATCTCATAGAGTTGTGAGGAACATAGTAGCTGCTTAATAAACATTTTGTTCAGTTATTGAATGATTGAAATGCCTGGCACATAAGTTCTTAGTTGCTGCTGGTTCCATTTCTTTCATTTTCCTTCAAGGCTTTGGAAGGAACAGCCTCCCTCATTGTTCCCTTCCTCAAAGTGATGTTTGTTGACCCTGGACTACAGCAGCAGCTACTGATTGGAAATTCCAAATCAGGAGTTGGGTATCCATCTAAAATTATCCATCTTGGAAAGAAACCCAAACTGCTTCTTTGCACTATCTATTTCTTCAAATTAATTCCTTTTCCTTTTATATTTCCCATTAAAATTTTCTTTTCTATTTGAACGTTACTAGTATATGAACTCCTGTATTAGGATTCTTAAAATGTAGCCCTAATATAAAAATTCAGAAATCTTTTTAAAGTAGTTTTTCTCACAAAATGAAAGAACTCTGTCCCTTTAAGCTAATAGTATTGCCTGCAAGATTACAAAAATTTCCATCATTTTCTTTATGAAAAACCATTTTCCTTAACACTTTTGAAATCCTATGGTTTGTAACAGCCTTCATAAATTGGTGACTCTCGTCCCAGCTCTGACACAAAGCTTTTCAGCCAGTCCTGCTGTCAGGGTACCTGCTGCTTGACATTGACAGGATTCTTGTCAAAACCGGGATTTTGCATAAATTAGTGTTTAACCCTGGACAGGCTTTTCCTTCTCATTTCAGTTCAGCTTTTAAAAGACTGTCATGCCCCTATTCAAGGATAATGAAAGTGAAATTTGGCTATGTATCATAATTTTACACTCTGAAGGAGTTTATAAACTGTTGAGTACCGTAAACTTTCCTAGTCTTACTGATTTCTCATTAAGCTTTAATTAGTAATTCTCAGTTTTACAAATTCTTGTACAATATAAATGTCATCAGTGGTAGCCCAATATCCCTTCCTTCTAGTCCAGGGATCTATCTGCCTTACTTTTTATTTTAATAAGCAGCTTACATTGTTTGTGGGGGGTGGGGGAGGAGGAGTGAGAGAGGAGAGGGAAGAAATTTTAAGTTGCATAAAGGACTGTACTTTAATCTTATGGATGGATTTAGAATTCTAAAAATTTGATTATTTTACCTTAATATTTTCCAAAAAGATGCATATTAAGTATTTGAAAAACTCAAGAAAATCTTTTGACTCTAATATAGCGACCTCATGCCTTCCTAACTTATTCTTGCTGTCATTGTTCCAGCCATGGCTGAATGGAGGAGAAATAGCTTCATTCTTGAACAAGAAGAACGTAACACATATTTAATAGGAATAAACAGTCATTATGTTCTTCTTTTGTGTAAAATGATGAGCAAATTACCCTCCAAAGAATATATTATCAGTTCTCCTAACCTCTATTGAACATCTCTGATGTTTCAAGTGTGGAATTACAGGTGACTAAAACATGGTTCCTGAATTTCAGTAAACCTAGAAGTAGTAGTATTACAGCAAGATATAATATGTCCAATAGCCTTAATTAAATCAGGTGATATATATACTTTCAAATTTTCCTTTACCTAAGTTGATGGAAATAAATTTATCTCCCTTATTATTCTTAGAGAAAACCTTTGTGATGCCTTTTCTTTCTTCAACCTAGAACCATCAAAAATGATTGAGAACGTCTCCTAAGCTTGGAAAGAGAATGATTTTTTTAAAAAGCTAACTCCTCATATACTGAACATTTTGAAATCTCAACATACGGGGAAAAATCCATAAATTTAAGCATACTAAGAGTAATTTATATTTAGATAACAGCAAGATGATATGTTATTTCTTTACTCACTTACTGAGGTAAATAAGGTAGGATAAAGGTAGGATAACTGGTTGAGAATGCGAAGATTGGAGTTGCTTCTGTTCAAAACCTCGTTATAGTTGGAAGACTTATACACCAGGCACCATGTATAACTCAATGTGCAGTAACGGATTTTATATCTACAGGAGCCCTATGAAATAATTATTAGTATTCCCATTTTACACACAAGGAAAACTACAAATATAGGTTCAGAGCCATTATGTAACTTGCCTAAAATCATTGACCCTAGTAGGGTGCAGAGCTCATATTCAGGTTTTGGACTCACTGATGCCAAAGCGTGTGATCCTGCACTTTACCTGTAAATGGAGATAAATGATACCTACCTGAGGATTCTTGTGGGGGGTTAATGAAATAATGTATATAAAAATGTTTAGCATAGCAGCAAGTTTGTACTCAATACGTGATATACTGTTTTGATAAAGTGTCCTTCAACCATTTAATTCATTCAATCTTAGTTCTCATGAACTTAGAGAATTTTAAATAGAGAAGTGAAGATTTTGTGTGTAGAGTTATCAGCTAATATTTCTCAAGGGACTAGAAGGTATTTTACATAGGGTAGGAAAAAAACAGCCTGTTTCTTTAACCTACTATTCTATTGCTAAGAGTTTAATCTTACACTGAGACTCCCTTTTCCTCTTCTAAATTTCACTGGAATCTAGTTTGAAAATTAAACTACATTTTAGTCACCAGCTAGCTGTTACCCTTTTAGATGGTAGTCCCCTAATTTCCACTTTGCAAAGAAAAGAAAGACTAACAAATCACCAAAATAACTTGTCAGAAAAACTAACTTGATATTGTGTAGATATTCAGAATATACCAATGATAATACTGTGCCAAAATAATATCTTTCATTAGTGCATGAATTTCAACTGTGGTTAAATTTAAAACTTTATATTTAGGTTGGGAAAATAATTCTTTTCAAATATAGAATGAAATAGACCTGGGAGTAGGTTGTAGGAGTTTGCTTGACGACAAGCACAATATGAGCAAGCTGTGATTGAGCAACTGTTAACAACATTAAAGCAAGGTTAGATTGCACTAACAGGTTTATACAGAGCTTGTTCATCATGGGAAATAATAGTATTATGTTCCCAGCAGACCATAGTTGGAATATTATTCTGAATACTAGGTTATATAGAATAGTAAATATTAAAATGTATAAAGGAGAAGATGATCAAGATGATGGCAGATTCTGGAAATAATGCATTTGATGAATGATTCCAGGAACTGAGTCTTTTGATTCTTGAAAGTAGAAGACTAAGGAAAGGTATAATACTTGTTTTAAAATAATTCATATGGCAAAGGAAACTGGCTCAACTAGAAAATGGAGGTAGAGGTTCCAGAAATGCAGATTTGCATTTTCTAGTGAAGGATGCAGAACAGTGGAGTTGGCCGCCCCAGGAAGCCTGAGGCCCTCTCACCAGTTATTTGAAGGAGGTGGAACCACCATCTGTGTGTGATGTGGTGGGTGAATTTGTAATGCAGGGAAAATCAGATCATTGACTTGTGGGGCACCTCACATTTCTAAAACTATCCCCTAGTTAACTAGCCTGATAATTGATGAATTTTAAAACATCTGTTATCTTTATGTTTCACTAAAGAGAAATAATTTTTTAGTTCATTATGCAGACATTGTTAGTATGGGTTGTTGGGCATGAATGGGAGTTAAACGTGAAAATGATGTTTGTTACATTGGGCTTCTATTTGCTATAAGCTTTAAATTTTTAATTCTTTTCCTGTCAGTCTTATGTCCCTTAACTTTCAGTAAGAGGGTTAAAACATCAGCAAATTATTTTATTTCTGTATTATATTGCACTTTTTTTCTTATAGTCATATAAAGCATGTCAAGTCACGTCTCTCCTCCCTACTCTGACCCTCAGTACTTTTTAATGGCAAAGACCTGGCCTGTATGTTGTCAGTCTGACATGGAGGTTTTGTTCTAATTCTGTTTCTTAAATCTGTATCACAGGTCACTGTAGCATACCATAACTGTCTCTCAGGTAGTCAGTTACATACAATGCATTGGGCTGACTGTTTTAGAGTCAAAAGCAGTCTGGCATTGTGATGTAGTAATTTTTACTTTCAGAGAAAGAATAAGTGAACCCATCTTAAATTGTGCTTGTTAGCCTATCAATTTAAGATGTAAAAATGATATAAATTATGAGAGGCAGTGAAATGATTAACTATTTGTGATTAGTGCTTATGTGTCTTAACCATAAAATATTGTAAAACGTATTTGCTCAATTAGCATATTTGGGAAAGGAGTTGCTTTTGCAAAGATAGTTTATAGGCATTGACTTGAAAACATATCAATAAGCATAGATAAGCATTTTCCATCATTAATCATCATTGCTATACTTTCACTTTTTAAATATTGTTTCTAATTGGTTTCTTTTTATGGTGTTTACTAAAATTTTAAGGGTATGGTCTAAAGGCAAGATGTTCAAAGAGGTTAATTATGTTAATTTATTTTTAGCTTCTCAAAATATTCAGATTTTATGCAAATAATGTCTATAAATTTTGATTGATCATTTTCAGTAATGCTCCTTTGCTAATTTCCTCCCTCTCTCTCTTCTGTTTGCCCTGTTTCTTTATAATTAAAAGAAGAAAGACTCCCTTCCAAAAGAAATAGAACCAATGGTAACAATAGAATGATTTATAATGTAAAATTATTAGTTTTTGTGTATAGATATCTTTTGAATTTCTGAAGAAATAAAAGGAAAGCAGGTGGTAAGAATCTTTCTCCATGCATTGGCTCTTTCATTTTCTTCAGTGGCCTTTTCATTTTTCATCTGCCCAAAGCAATTTGAGGAATACTTCTACTTTTACAACAAAGTTCCTGACTTTTAGTAAAAACCTGTGAGTTTACATAGTTTAATTGAAGTGGGCATGTATATTTTATTGTCAAAGGGTTACTTAATAAGGATAATAGACAACATAGATGGCTTTTTTCCTAAGCTCTTTATAGGTGTTATCTCCTCTAATTCTCGTAAACCTGTGAGTTCATTACTGTAACTATGAGAGAACACTGAGACTTAGAGAAGTTGAGTAACATGCCTAGCAACTGGTGGAATCAGAACTCAGACTCAGGTCTGGCTTAAGAGACTGAGGCCTTAAATATCAATGCCGTGATAAAGTATCTCTCAAGGAAATTTCTGAGTAGACTGGCATTTTTTGGAGTAGGAATGTGCTCCCTAGCTTGACTTCTGGACAAAGTTTTGGAATCTATTTAACCTTTAGCTAAAACAGCCAATAAGTTTTAGAGAGGTACACATTTTTACAAATCGTATGTTCATTCTTTGGACTTCACTGTAGTATTTCAACAAAGATGATGACTGTTAAATGATGTTTATACTGGTATCAGGGCTGAAGCCATCCATGTTTAAAATTAACCATAAGCTAGCTATTAGAAAAAATTAAGCAAAACTGTCTGAAGCAAGAAATGTAAATGTACACTATGTGATGCAATGGAAAGAACTTTGGAACCAGCAGCCGAGGAGTCTTACTGAAGGATGGCCACTTACATAATTTAGGGTGAGTTACTCTGAACCTTAAATTTCTTCATCTGTAGAATGGTGAGATTAAGTAATTCAAAGCATTTTTGCAAGAATTAAGTGAGATAAAATGCAAAATGCCAGGCACACAGTGGAATAAACATTAATTCCTTTTTTTCTAGTCCAAGTTGTAGATAAACTCGTTTGTTTTTGTATAGAGGGGTATCCGTACTTATATCATTTGGAATTTGATAAGGGTGACATGTTTATTAGTCTCTTTCTTGTACTATATTCTCCTAGTTAAAATATGGATGTAGCCTTTTCATGTTTAGTTGAATTTTCATGAGTGCCTAAGGTGCCAAAAATAGCTTGTTTACTTTGCATTAAAGGGTAGAAGATCTTAATGAAACAGGAAGAACAATGATAACCGGTACTGCATTTCCTTTTACTGTCGTTTAAACATCCAGTTTTCTCCCATGTTAAAGTTTAGTTGTCTTATTTAGCTTGTGCTTTAGTTGGCAGAGCATAGGATAAAACCCTTGAGCTAGGTATTCAGAAGATTTTGTAATATCTTATAGAATCATCAACAATTTTAATTTTTGTATAACTTTAGAAAATATACTCTTTTCTAAAATGGGAAGATCAGAACCACAGTGAAATGTCTTAGAGTTCTTCTGAAATTCTGCATAATACAAGAATGAAAACATTATGTTATGTCAGCCATGCATTTTGGAACAGTTGTTTAGTAATTAGATTTTGAATCAGATTTTTTTTTTGTCTTGAATCAATGAGGTGGTTTTTTTTTGCCATAAAATATTTGGTTTAAATAAAATGTTACTGGACCTGGTACATGTTAAAGAGATTATTTTAGAGCTGTTCTGAGGGGAGGGGAAACTATAATTCCCCATTATATTTTATTCTAAAATGGAATTTTATTTTATTCAAAGTTTCAAAAACAGATAAATTAGTCTATTATCAAAAAATTTACTTATTTTGGTTATATATAATAACTGTCTCATATGTTAATGAATGAAGCCTGAGATTTTTTTTTTCCCATTTAGGTATAGAAGGTGAGTTTCTAATTTCAAGTGAGACATTTAATTTATAGAGGTCAAAAGTAGGGTTTAGATTTTCTCTGTAATAGAAGGCAAAGGTGAAAGGGCGCTGAGCTCAGAGTCAGAGGCCTTCATTCTAGTTCCTGTTCTTCCACGAGCTCCCTTTCTTATGTTAGTCAAGTCCCTTGACCCAGCTGGTTCCCAGTGTACAGCAGAGGTTAAACTAGGTTGGATTTTTAATTTTTGTGCCTTAAGGAACACAGAGCTTGGAGGGACTGAGGAAGAGAAAGCCAAGGGGTTGCTGCTCACATACACGTGTGAAAACACTCACTTTAACCTCAGCTCATCTGTTTTATATTGAAATTCTATATAAGATTTAATTTTAAAGAAGACTGTCACATCTACCCCCAAAATAGATAATTTTTAAAAAATTTGAATCTGCTCACTTAGATTATCTTCGATTTCTCTTACAATTGATTATATCTGTGTTCTTTGCCCTCATTACCCGGAAACATATTGAAGGGTAGACAAGGACTGAGTCAGAATACCTGTGTTCTAGCTGAGGTTATGGTACTAATTACTTGAGCAAATAATAGCTGCTTAGTTGGACTAACTGTTCTTCGCAGAAACTTTCTGTTTCGTAGTATGTGGTTTCAGGCTACCACTGGCCCGGTTTATTTTGTGGAGTTGTGAACATTGAATTGGAACATATTTCTTAAACAAGAATAATTGGTAAACTAGGGTTCAGTGTTGATCATAATGAATGACTCCTGTGGACACAAATGTTATCCATAATCTTTACAGAAAATAAGAGCTGATCCAGCTTTTACTCTAAATTTTTGGTGACTCTAATATAATAGAATATTAGTATAATTGACTTAAAAATATTTTAAGTTCTACTTTGAAAGTCCATTACACGATTTTTTTGTGTGTTTGAATGAGGCAGAGATACTTTGTTTCATTATTTGGATTGAAAAGTGAAATCAGACATAAAGTTGTCTAATGGGAACCAAGAGGAAATGTTAGGAATTTCCAAGGTAGAATCAGTTCAACCTAGAGCCAGTTCAGAAAGCGCAGTAATCTTCAAAGTGGTTTTCATACATTAATAATCCTTGTGGCATCCCAAGGATGAAAGATATTTAATTCTCGTGTTCTAGTTACTGATAACCACAGGAAGAATCTGAGTGGATCGAGATTTGCCATAAAGGCAGATCAACAAATATTTCATCAAATATTAAAGGTCTACCACAGGGGCCGCCCGGTGGCGCAGCGGTTCCATCCGCGCTTGGCAGCCCGGGGTTCGCGGGTTTGGATCCCAGGCGCCCACCGACGCACTGCTTGTAAAGCCATGCCGTGGCGACATCCCATATAAAGTAGAGGAAGATGGGCACGGATGTTAGCCCAGGGCCAGTCTTCCTCAGCAAAAAGAGGAGGATTAGCAACGGATATTAGCTCAGGGCTGGTCTTCCTCAAAAAAAAAAAAAAAGTCTACCATATCATAAGCACTATATGAGGCACAAAGTATCCCAGTGACATGGCCTATTTTACAGCTCAGTTTTTAAAATAAACTTTATTTTTTTAATAGACTTTATTTTTTAGAACAGTTTTAGATTCACAACAAAACTGAATGGAAGGTACAGAAATTTCCCCAAAACTCTTATTCCCACACATGCATAGCCTCCCTCATTGTCAACATCCCCCACTAGAGTAGTATGTTTGTTACAATTGATAAACCTACGTTCACACGTTATTATCACCCAGAGTCCATAGTTTACGTTAGGATTTACTCTTAGCGTACATTCTGTGGGTTTGAACAAATGTATAATGACACATATCTACCATAATAATATCATACAGAATATTTTCACTGCCCTAAACGCCCTCTGTGCTCTGCCTATTCATCCCTCCATCTCCCCTAACCCTTGGGAACCACTGATATTTTTTAGTATTTCCAGAGTTTTGCCTTTATTATATGATCTTTAAGGAAAGCAGATTTGTCTTTAAAATGATTATTTGATTAGGTTTTATATTAAAATTAATTTATATTTTTATAAACTGACTACACAAGCTAACCAGGCAGGCAAAAGTGGCCTGGCAATTCACAGAGTAAGTGGTTCATATGTGTATATCACTGAAGGAGATATGTACTCATTAGTATTTCATTGTTCAAAGTAGCATAAATATCAGGGATTATTGTTGAGGGGACATGGTATGCATTTCATACACTGGCTTCTGTTTCTGTGACTCCTATACAAATTCTGTTAGAAGAAATGGACTAGAAGAAATTTTATTAAATTACACACAAAAGGAGCTATTAAAGGACAGTATCAATAAGTTTTTCTGCAAAGAGAATTGCCATCCTCACTCCCCACCCTTGCCAATCAAATGATCTCTCATTGTCTCCTCATAAAATTACAGCTGTGGGAAAATGCTGCAGGAATGATAATTTAAGATAAAGTGATTCATTAAGTTAAGTAAATATGAATATGTAGCTGGAGCAGAGGAAAACATGGTATTGTCAGCAAATAGAGCCCCTCACAAAAGTTCTGTAGAGAGCGGGGTCAGCACTTAGGGCTTAGAGGCAGAGGCAGAAGAAGAAATATCCAAAAAGAGAAAGAGGAATGGTGCCAAACCCACACTTCCTGAATTTCAGAATTATTTTCCAGGCTGCCCTGGCACTTAGGAGTGGGAAGTGTTCTCGTCCATTTGCATAGCCCAGAGTTTCTCAGCCTCGGCACTGTTGGCATTAGGACTGGATAATTCTTTGTTCTGTGGGCTGTCCTGTGCATTGTAGGATGTTTAGCCGCATCCTTGGCCTCTACTCATTAAATGTAGTAACACCTTCTCCACACCTCACCCCCACAGTTTGTAACAACCAAAAATGTCTCCAGACATTGCCTAATGGCCCCTGGGGGACGTAATCGCTCCCAGTTGAGAACCACGGATCTAACACCTTCCTTAGAGTACTGGTTTGTACGCTTAGCTGCACTTCGCTTTACTATTTGTGGAACAGAGAACATAACCTCTCATTAAGCGTGTTTCACACCTCCTACTGGAGTATGTTCCAAGTTCCAAGTGACTGATTTACAATGAGCTTTTACAACACAGCTCATGTATAAATGAGGGCATATGTATTTGTCTGGGTGCTCACTCCAGATACTGTATGCACTGTTGAGAGACTGAAGATGATATGCAGGAAAGATGTAGTTTTGACCTGTCAAACATGTTTTACAGGTGAAGTTGTGATCTCCTTTTTGCAGTGGTGCTTTTTTTTTTTTTCCCAAAATATCACTTTATTCATGCTTGATGTCACAATGATTATTGCATTTTGTATCTTTTCATTACAAGGAGCAATAAAATAGTAAATATTGGCATGAGAAGAGGGCACATTTTGAATATTAGTTATTTAGTATTTTAAAACCAGGTTTTATCTGATAGCATGGCTGAGATGAGCAAAAATCTGAGTCCCAATACAATGGTTCTAAATCTTGAAAACTTAGGTGAAGATGACAGTGGACAATTTCATTTTATGAAAGTTATCACAAGTCTTTCAAAGAACCTTGCCTGAGTGTCAGAAACCAAATGGCCCTCGTCTAAACTCTTCCTCTGGTGAGCTCTGTGACTTAGGAAAATCGCTTCACCTCTCTGGGTTTTAGAGAGTCCTCATCTGTAGAGGCTGGCCCAGTGGCGTAGCAGTTAAGTTCGCACGCTCCGCTTCGGCGGCCTGGAGTTTCAGGTTCAGATCCTGGGTGCGGACAGACGCACCACTTGTCAAGCTGTGCTGTGGTGTTGCCCCATATAAAGTAGAGGAAGATGGCATGGATGTTAGCCCAGGGCCAGTCTTTCTCATCAGAAAGGAAGAGGATTGGCAACGGATGTTAGCTCAGGGCTAGTCTTCCTCACACACACACACACAATAAATAAGTAAATAAATGAGTCCTCATCTGTCAAATCCAGGGAGACAGACTAGATGGCCTTCCAGGACTGTGCCAGTCAAACATAGTATCAGATTTTTAAAAATATGTTCATGAACTATGAAATTAAACATTTGTTTGAGTTTTAAATCTGTTACAGAGTAGTGAAACCTAAAGAAAGGAGATAGGCTAGAAGAAGAACAAGGTATAAATTTCATTCAAAATAACTCCAAATTGATGTATTAAATTGAGCTGTGTGTTATATAAAATGAAAGAGGTACTCATTCAGTGTTAAAAATTGCTAGCTATAGACTATAGCTATAGACTATAGGAAGTAGTTTTTGTAGGTAACCAGGTTTGCCCTCAACTACTCTGCAGAAGGAATATTTAAAAGTTAAAAAAGCAAGATTGTGCCTTTGACAATAACTGAAAACCAAGCCGTCAGAATCATTTTTACTTTTTGCTTCTACTTTGTGTAAAAAGATTGTGATGACATCAAATAATGTGAAAGAAATCTGGTAGTCGGTCATCTCTATAAAACCATTTAATTGGCTCTGGCTAGTATAGTCAGTGAATCTTTTAAATATAGTAGAGACAGCTTTTCAAATAGCTATGTCATGTTTATTATATAAATTCAGCTCACTCACTCAGCAAATGTAGTGTCCTACCTTTAACAGTGTATTTTATTGATAAAGTATAGATTTTTAGGTGTCTTCTAGCCAGTCCTGCAGCTGGGTGTGGAAAAAAATAACATTCCATTCTAGTTCCTGAAATAATTACTTCATCTCCTGCAGTACCAAATATATTTTCATCCTTCTCAGTTAATATGCAAAGCTTCAAGTGTTGTCTTATGTCATAAAATTAGTTCCTTTTCCAACTTAGCTATAATATTTGACAATCATCATGCAGAAGTGATGAAAATAATAAAAAATAATTCTCTCCTTTCTTAAATACTTCTTAATTTTTCTTCCTGCATTTTAATTGCTTTACTAAATTATAGACATAATGTCTGATGCTTCTAACCATTTTGAGATTGATTGTTAAAAGGGGCATAGAGAAAGGAGCGCTCATCTGGAAGTTTGTCTCTAAAATGTAGTTATTGAGTTATGCCAGATATATTGTCAAATTTCTCCAATTCTTGTTTAGGTAATGATGACCCCTTAAGGATGATAATTAATTTTTGGCTATTGGTTTATTTCTTTTACATGCAGACTAAGACTTAAAGATATAAGCAGCAGTGTCTGAATCAAAACCTAGGTTTGCCTTAGAAGTATTAGGGCAAAGTCACAAAGCTTTCCTCGGCTTCATTGTCCTTTAAATAAAATGGAAATAATGGTTCTTTCTTGAGAATACCATGGAGGATACCTAATGATGAGAATTATGTTCATGCCAAATATTAAATATTGTTTCTAAATATTAGGATTTGATTAAATTATCTTAGCATCTTTTGCATCCATCAGGTAAAATTGCAAAAGTTGGATCTGTAAAATTTAAAGAACAGAACTCAGTCTTTCATATAATTTCCTATGTTATGAATAGGGTCAAAGGAAAGCAATCTTTTGGGAAAGAAGATTGAAAGATAAAAGGAGGAGGAAGAAGTAGGATTAATTTCCAAAATCATGCAAATTATTGTGCTCTGATAATTCAGTTGGAATGTAAACTCTATTTTTGAAATAGATGCTGTCTCTTTCATAAAACTGAGAATCAATTTGTTTCTGTCTCCAAAAGGGAACATAGTTCATACCTGCATTAATTTAAAAACACTAAAACAACAGGGTGGCAGCACTCAGTAAGAAACCAGTGTGGCTTTTGGCTACATTTCTGTTGCTTCTAAGTCCTTTTCAAGTATTATAATTAACTGTACTCTTTCTGTTCTAATCTGCTTATCCTTTTTCCTATGCTATTCCTTGAGCTGGTAGATCTACCCCATCAGTAAGAAAGAAAATGAGAAGAAAATAGTTTGTGTCTTGCTGTGGTGATCGCTATGTCTTGCATGAAGCTTTCTTTATATGTAAATTGTTTTTCCCTCCTCATTCCAATCCATTATTTTTTCCTGTCTCTAGATGTAAGGTTCTTAACGATGTTGGAGATTTCATCAGATGAGGACAGACAGCTGGTGAACATTCTCTGGCTCTTCAACCCCATTTCCATATCTTACCGAAACCCATTTCCATGATAAATACCTAGAAATATTTAGAAGCCCAAATAGTCAAGAAAATTTTTATTATATTGCTTGCATTTCTGTGTTTTCACCACAGTGTCAAGTCATTTGATGAGATAATCATGCTATTATGTGGAAATAGTTTCCTTTTCTAGAATTAAATTTGATTCTAATGTTACCACTATGAATTTTATTCTTCTACTCCAGGGACCAAAGAGTTTTAACAATGTCCCTGCCTTTTTTTTCCTTTCCCTTGCCTCCCTCTGTTATAAAAGTTGACAGATGTGAATCCCAGGGCAGCTTAAGAGGGTATATCAAAATGGGGACCATAAAGTGTATTTAACTTAGGAAACTTGGAGCTATTTTGAACATGTTAAATCACTGCTCTTTGCATATAGGAGGAAGAAGGCACCTATGACCAAACTCTTGAGTTCCGTAGAGGAGGTGACGGCCAGCCACGGCGATCCACTCGGCCAACCCAGCAGTTTTATCAACCTCCCCGGGCTCGGAACTAATGTGAAAAGGTAAAGTCGACATTGTGAGATGGTTTCCAAATATAGAAAGATGCTATTCATTTTAAATATATAGGTCCAATTATTAATATTTCATAACAATATAATAGAAAAAAAGATATTTTAAAACTTCCATTTATAAAGTATTTGAGATTATACCATAGTTACAACTACTTTTCCACCAAACCTTTCCCCACAAATGCTATCCCTAATCTCTTTTTTCCTCTATCCCTCTCTCTTCTGTTGGAGGTGATGACAATCAGTGAAATGACTAGAAGTTTGAAAGCAGGAAGAAAATGAAAGAAAACTAAGTACTGGATAACTGAGTTTATTTTAAAATTTTTTTGTGTGAGGAAAACCAGCCCTAAGCTAACTTCCGTTGCCAATCCTCTTTTTTTGCTGAGGAAGACTGGCCCTGGGCTAACATCCGTGCCCATCCTCCTCTACTTTATATGGGACGCCGCCACGACATGGCTGACAAGCAATGCGTCCATGGACACCCAGGATCCGAACCCATGAACCCCAGGCTGCCAAAGTGCGAACTAAACTGCTGCACCATCAGGCTGGCCCTGAGTTTATTTTTTATTTTTTAATTAATTTCAATCTTTTTTAAGAAAGAGGAAATGTTTCATAGTGTATCTTCAGGAATTGGATAAGGACAACATTATTGCTTATTGAGATGTAATTTGGGGCCCTATGCTATAGATCCATAAACTTTCATCATAGAGTTTCAGAAAGAGAGTTGCTATCTAAAAATCATCTTCAGGGGCCGCCTGGTGGCGCAGCGGTTTAGTCTGCGCTTGGCAGCCCGGGGTTCGCAGGTTCGGATCCCGGGCGCCCGCCGACACACTGCTTGTCAGCCATGCGGTGGCGGCATCCCATATAAAAAGTAGAGGAAGATGGGCACGGATGTTAGCCCAGGGCCAGTCTTCCTCAGCAAAAAGAGGAGGATTAGCAACGGATGTTAGCTCAGGGCTGGTCTTCCTCACAAAAAAAAAAAAATAAATAAAATAAAATAAAATAAAAATCATCTTCAATAGGAAGGAAGAGAAATATAACAAAAAAGTCAGGAAATAATGGGTCCAATCTAAGACATCTCATTTTGATGAACAAAGACCATATTTCTTATATTTTTGGAAGGAAATATTTTTGCCATCTTTGGTAACATTTCTATTTTGTCATTATGCCAGGGCATTTGAATATTTTTTTTTAATAATCAGAGTTTTTCCTTTACAGCTTTTGTTATATATCACTCTAAAGACTGTTTTAGACTTAACTATGTTTTTTTTCTTGGTAGGAAGACCACTGAGAATTTTTAAGAAGTTGTTTGTCAGTTCCTCATTTCAGCTATTCATTCTGCTAAGCCTGTTATCCACATTGTATTTTTCCCCTGCTACGTGACTCTCCCAATTTTTCAAACCAGCTGTGGCTGTTTAGTGCTTGAAATGGCAGCTAGCCTGAATTGAGATGTGCTATAAATGAAAAATGCATACTAGATTTCAAAGACATAGTTAAAAAAAAAGTAAAATATCTCAATTTTTATTGGTTACATATTGAAATTGTAATATTTTAGATATAATGGGTTAAATAAAATATGTTATTAAAATTAATTTCACCTATTTATTTTTACTTTTTTTAATGTGGCTACTAGAAAATTAAAAATTACATATGTGTCTCACATTATATTTCTGCGGGATAGCACTGTCCCAGAGTCTTGTATTTCCTTCAGCTTCCCCGAGGTTCCTTCACTGATTAAAAATTAGTTCTGTCATTCTAAGTGAAGAAATGTTTTCTTCTATTTTCTAGCCCTTAGCTCCTTAGGTAGTAGGAAGTTTGATGCTACTTGACTTCTGATTTACCCGAGCAAGCCACTATAGCATCTTTTTCCTCTTATCCTTGGTTTTTCTTTGTGCTTATTACAAAGCCATCAAGTAAACAGATGTGACCTACTGTCCATAGTATCACAGAAGAGCTCCTTCTGGACTTTGGGCACTTTTCTGTAGCATGCAAGAACTGACCAAAGCAGAATCGAAGTATCTGTAAGGACTTCAGCAACTTTATGTTGTGCAAGATTGGGCATCCACTTTTAAAATAAGCTAAATGTGCTTGTAATCAAATCTCTTTTAAGGTGAATGAAAACTGAGAATTCCCTCTTAGCTTTCTCAAGTTTTTTAAATTGTTTACAGCAAAGTTTTAAAATAAGGCCAAAGGTTCTCAACTCCCTGATTGCTGTAGGGCAGGGTTGCCTGGCAGTGAATGCCGGACTCTAGGACTGTGCCGGGGTGCCTGGGGGCTAGGATCTGGCAGGGCCAGAAGTAGAGAGATCTCGAGAGGGAGGAAGGGTGCAGCCAGATGAGTGGAGCTCTCAGTCCTCTTTAGTTTCTTTCATATGTTTTATATACTAGGGTTCCATGGAAAATTTCCTTTGAAAAAGAGTATACTGCTTAAAAGTAAATTACAAACTGTAGCCCTGGGGTAATTGTAGCTTATTCATATATAACAGTACAATGCAAACTGTTCCTAATCAATTTAAACATCACAATCTTAGTGGTTTTCTCTGTTCCCTGAGTTAAAACTTTCATCTTTCCCAGAAGCTTGCTTGGATTGTACTGTTGACATGGGAAGTGTGTGACACAGAAATGTTGCGTCCCTAACATCAAAAAGAAAATTAATTTTGGTGGTGGGGGTTCAGTCTCATGATGATATCCCTAAAAAACCTCTCACTACAAAATTTACCCTAAAAAATAAATTAAAAAGCAAGACACATGTGATCTTCATTGAAAAAAGTTATTTTTTATTCATTTTTGCATTTTAATTCAAAGATATGAAAAATTATAAAGTAGAATTAAATATCTTTTTGATATACTGTGTTTGAATGGGAGGTTCAGCAATAATAAGAATTTCTTTTTTGCTCTTGTCGCACAACTGAATATATTATTTTCTTCTTGAGAGAAAAGATGTTTTCTTATTCTGGGTTTCCATTAACTTAAACATTTAAAAAGAAGATATACATTATAGCCAGCCATTTGACTTCCAGCAAACATAAGCTTGAATTCTAATATATGCTGAAATTTTTCTGAGGTTGTGTTATCTAAATTTGTTCAAGATAGTAAGAAATACTTAAGGCGCTTTCTATTATCATTTTAAAAAAACAATTTTATAGTCATAGTCTTTCTTTTTATGTGTTGCATACTTTTCTAAGTGGTGAATGACATATAGTAGCTGTTCAGTAAGTGTTTATTACATGTATTTATTAAAAAAGTATAAATTAAATATAAGTGTATATTTTGATAAAGTTTTTGTTGTGTAATTTACATATTCCTTGATTGTCCTAAAAAGTTTTTTTACAAGCCCCCTACACCACCGCCCCACATACCCATATACTTCCCCAAAGGTGACAGGGAATTGGATTCTACTTACACCTGGTACTAAGGACAACATCAGAGATGAGCAAAAGCAGGAGATACCTGGGAGTCAGGGCTAGGTGAGAAAAGGAGGCCTCAGAGAGCAATGTGAGGAAATAGGCCCAAGTCTGAGAAAAAGTGGTGGCAAGTCAGATCGGAGCCTTGAGGGAAGGTAGGGTCCAAAACTCCAGACCTCTAGTTCCTGGACTCGTCATAATTGTTACAGATAATTTAGAAACATGAGCAGATATGGATAGAGAAACTATACATAGTTTTTTAGTCGGTGAAACTGACCAAAACTATGTGCATTTGAAAAGATTTCTGACATGATTGGAATGCTGGGAACTAGATACTAATTAGGAGGAGCAGGCCTCAGAAATGAATTTTAAGCTTCATTTTCATGGTAGGGTAGAGTCCTCTGAAGACATTCTAAAGGCCGAGGAAGGCTTAAAGAAGGGAAGAAACAGCGTCCACAGGAAGTGGCTTTCGGTGGCTACAATTGACTATGTAAACCAAAACAATGGATTTTAAGAATATTTGTTGGCGGTGACTGAAGAGTATGGCTTTAGACACATTAAGAGTTTGACTTTGATGTGTTTGGTGCTATCATGAACTCTGAATAAGAGTGAGGTAATCAAAATTAGCCTTAGAAAAGATTGCTGTTAGAGGTAGGGTGGATCACACCACCAGGAGGGAAAGACTCTCGGAAGCAATTGCTGTGGTCTGGTCAAAGAGTGGTTAGAGTTTCATGTCCTGCTGTGAAAAGAGTGAAATAGCAGCTTATGAGGGAACAGTTTGTAAGACACGTCAGCGTGAAGCTCCCTAGTGCCGTGGAGGTTTGGGCTCAGCATGTAAAGCGATTTAATAAATGTTGACTCACTTTGAACTTCATTTCTAATTTCTTATTTGTTTGATGAAAGAATGATCTTCACAGTTTCACATATTAACCAGAAACCTTGAGATCAGTAGCTAAGCATAGACAACTACATAAATACCATGACTTTCTTTGTTTTCTAAGGTCCAGGTTTTAACACCTTTTTTAGCTGATAAAAAAATGTATATTTAATTACCAATTTTTTTGGACAATCTGGTCCAGTACGCTTTTGCAGGATTTTTCAAATCAAGGTCAGGAAAATGATCACTGAAAAGATAGCTGTTATAGAACCCCGTGATGCCAGCAGAATAGGCATCATGTGAGGATAATAGTACCCAAAGCTCTTTATTTTCTAAGCAGGAGACTATTTACTTCGGAAGACTTATGAGCTGTTAGTATGCAGCCGTGGGAACTCTCCCTGTCCCTGCACAAGCATTCTTTCATGGTGAAGCTGAAATAGGACTGGAGCAAACAGGGCTTGACTCAGCTCTTTCTGTTGTCACCACCCAAAATGTTTCAACTAAAATGGTACCTAACAAAGGTGAGGAGCAGGAAGGAGGAGGTGACAGACTAAAATAAATTACCTGTGTGGACTAAACCAATTCAGAGGTATTCAAAGGGGAAATGGAGGTGGGTAGGAGGAGGGTAGAAGCAGTTCATTGGCAGACCACATCTTTTTTAGGTCATCCTCTGTTAAAAACTATTCAGTTAATCCAAACTCCTGGAATCAACATGCTAGCAATAAGGGGGCTAACAGTGAGAGATGTACTTGAAGAATTTCTAGAAGAAAAAATTATTTTAAAAGATTTTACTTTTTTGTGTACATATTGGTTTGTAGGTATTTTGTTTATAAATTAGACAACAGTGTCCAATTTGTTCTATTTGAGATCTATTGATATTTATGCAAGCACTTCACATTTACAGATAAGTTTCAGCAGAAGTGTATCTTGAGTATGGAAAAGTCAATCTGAGGGTCCAATTTCACTTTCTTCCTCTCTTTTTAAATAGAGTCTTTGTAAAGGAAGGAGCTGTTGACTGAAACATCCTGGTCAAAACCTGTTGATAGACCTCCTGCTTTCCCTTCAGAATGAGATGCAGCCATGGTGGATATTATTATTTGGAGAACAAAAAAGCAGATTTTAGGGAAAAAAAAAATTCAACCCACACAAAGAGTGGGAAAAAAATACTAAGTTAAATAAAGCAAATACCTTTTACAAGTGAAAGAATTTTTCTTCTGCCATCAATAAAACCAATGTGCTATTACATACATTGCTTTACTGTATGTTTTATTTGCCGAATGTCATCTTTCTTGTTCATCTGGTATTAACCCTGTATTATAGAATAGAGTAGCTTTTGCAGCATACTGAAGCCTCCCGCTATAATCACAGAATTCACTGACTTACACAGCTTACCACATTTCTTGCAAAAACAACCTGAAGCCAAACAGCAGTTCTTAGTATGGTAATAGCTGTTAAATATGTCAGCAAAAAGTATTTAAAACTCGACTATGTTGTTTTTAGCACTCTACTAGCTTTTTCAAATGTAATTTGATTAAAAAAACAAGCATTCCCTTCCTTATAAAATGTGCTGTGTATCTTTCAAGATGCATCTGGTTGCAAATAACAGAAAACCCGACTCGAACCGGCTTACACAGTAAAGGGAATTGACTGGTTCACTTCACTTCCAGAAGCACAGTTGGTTTCATTTGGTTTCATTTAGTGACTCAGAATTGTCATGAAAGACCGACTCTTTGCATCTCTCATTTCTGCATTCTCTAGCATCATCATTCTACAGCAGGCTACCCCATGTGGTCACAAGATGGCTACAACTCCTGAGGTATTAAGTGCAGGGGTGGGGTTGCCGTCACTTCCAGAAGTGCACTTAGAAGAGAAAAGAAGCTTTTCTCCTTAGGCCACATTTACTTGTATGGTGCTACTTTTCTATCTGTGAACCACTAACTTCAGCAAGGGTCTGTGGATTAGTTTAGGCCTGATCCAAATGCCCCAACCTTACAAGTAGGAGTGGTCTGCTTCCCTGGAAGTGCATTTGATTCAAGGCAGAGGATATACATCTGAAAGTCAGGGTACTTGCCAAAAGGAGAGGGAGGAGGTGTTGGAGAAGCAACCAGAATGTCCATTACGGAGAAGGAGTATGTCTGAACTACAAACTCTTCATTTACTAGGACAAAGATAGTCTTCCCATAGTCTCAATCATATGAAGCCAGAAGTGAACAGTTAAAAAGAAGGAGAAGGACGGAGGAAGGAAAGAAGGAAAAAGAAAACAGAATAACAGAATCCTCTGGCGGAAATAATTGACAAAATTTAGTACTTTGCTTGGAAAAAGAGAGCCTTAGACATTCTCTCACGGCCTATTAACTCTAAGTTTCCTTTGCTTATTAGCCCACAGTTGATTGTTTCTACAATATCTTAATAAGTGAAAGGGTGAGAAAGATGTGGCTAGCAGTGTTGAGTTTTTTTAATTTTGTTTTTAGCATTGCTGTGCATCATAATCAACTAGGGGTGGAGTAGCCTGGGCATTGATATTTTTTAAAAGATCTGCAAGTAATTCTAATGTGTATCCTGGGGTTAAGAACCAGAAGAAGGCCCATGGTAGTTTTGATGAGTTTCACAGCTGATAAGTCAATAAGGGAGGAGGCAGAAAAATTTAAATGGAGGTCTGAGGGTAGCTTAAAGTACTGGTTCTCTGCACTTTCTTGTTGGATAGATGGGGACAAGAATACCTCGTACAGGGGAAGCCTAGAGTAGACTCTCAATAGATGGCACTAGTATTGGCTAGTGGTTATCATTATAACTCAACAATCCCTAAGAACAACTCCGTATGGTAATATGTGGTATATATGATTTGACCTGAAGATATCAAGAAAATTTTAAATTGGACAGGTGTTGTGGCCAGCCTATCTGCCTACTAATTGCTGGTGGCTGCTAGGGCATTGAAGGGTAGGAGTCCATTTCTGACAGAGCAAGATTACTTGGCTAAATACTTCAAAAGCTAAGCTCCACTGTGACTTTCTGTTATTATGGACAGCTGCAGGCCTGGATGTACGGATGGGGTATGTAATGATAAAATGATTGTCACTATTTGCTAATTTTTCTCTAGGTGCCAGCACTATGCTGAGCCCTTTTCATTCATTATCTTTTGTAATCTTCACAACTCTATGAGGTACACGGTACTTCCTCCATTCTACAGTGAAAGTAGCTGATGCTCCTTCAGGAAGGTTCCATCCTTTACCCCAGGCTGCAAAGTGGAAGTGTTGGAGCCAGAATTCAAAGCAGATCATGTACAAGTGCCCCAAGGAAGACAGTTAGTGACCCGCATTACAGGAGTGCCTGCCGGGCCTTTTCTCTTCCCTCTTTTTCCCTTACTGTTTCAGTTTTATTTTGGCTTTCATTAGGGCTGTATTCTATCATGTAAATTGCCCCCATAGGTTTGTTTTACCATTTGTCATTGCCAAGAAGCATGATAAACTTTGGTTTTTCCTTCTGGTCTATGGCACATCCGCGTCTTCCCCTCACCCCTTCCTCCTCTCTCCCTCTGGTTTCCAACCCTACTTTTCCTTTGACTTTCCATATTTATGTTCTTAGTTTAAGTTTTTACTCTTTTCTCCTGTCAAAGAGAAAAATGGTTTTAATTACAGTTCAAAAATTAATGTTAATGTATTTATTCAGTAAATATTTCCTGAGTACTGACTGTGTTCTCGGCACCATGCTGTAAACAAGACCAACGTGGTCTCGGATCTCACAGGGCTCAGGATGTAGCTCCTTTTATTGGTTTGTTTTAGTGTCTGCATATTAGCCTTTTCACATGCCTTCTATTTCTGTATTATAAACTTCATTTCTTGTGTGTGTGTTTGTGTGTGTGTGTGAGGAAGACCAGCCCTGAGCTAACATCCGTTGCCAATCCTCCTCTTTTTGCTGAGGAAGACTGGCCCTGGGCTAACATCGTGCCCATCTTCCTCCACTTTATATGGGATGCCACCACGGCATGTCTGACAAGCAGTGCGTCGGCAAGCACGCAGGATCCGAACCCGCAAAGACTGGGCTGCCAAAGTGTGAACTAACCGCTGCACCACCGGGCCGGCCCCATAAGCTTCATTTCTTAAATGTATTTCATTGACTTTTATTTTTGCTCAACTACTAAAAATCAGCAATTTTTAGTTTTAATATTTTATCTTTGGTTCTCTATTTTTTAAGTGTTTTTAATTTTAAAATATTTTTCACCTCTGGGCCATGGGTACTAGTTTTCCGAAGAAAATCCTCAAGGTTGGGAGAGGAACCTGAGGTTGTCTCCAAACGTTTGCCACATCTCCAGAGTAGACCTGACTTGAAGGACCATTAGCGGTGCTAATGGTTTCCTTCCCACCCACACCCCTTCCACTTCTAAGGTATTGTAGAAATAACTGTGGGCTAATAAGTGAAGGAAACTAAGAATTAATAGGCCCTGAGAGAATGCCTACAGCCCCCTCCTTCAAAGCCAAGTACTGAATTTTGTCAATTTTTTTTTGGCCAGGGAATTCCCTTGCCCCCCTCTCTCTCCTTTTCCCTCCCTCCTTCCTTCTCTCTCTTCTTTCTCTCCTTTTTTCCTTCTTTGCTTGGTTTCTTTTTAATTGTTCATTTCTGGTTTTATAGGACTAAGACTGGGGGGGGGGTTCTCGTTTTATAGGACTAAGGCTATAGGAGGACTGTCTCATCTTGTTAAAGAGTTTGTAGTTTACTGGACCTTCCAGGCTTAGGCCATAATGACAACACCCCCAGCCTCATGCAATTCTCTTCTATTTCTATATAGTTACATTTCCCATGGGCCTTTCTTTCTTAGCTAACACATCGTAGCTAATCCCACAGCCTGCAAGGAGTAAACACAGAAGGAACAAAGAAGGAAAACGACTGACAGTGGTAAGAGTTGTACTCCCATTGTGACTAGGCCAGTGTGGCCATCAGTCTCTCCAGCACTGACACCTAACTGGCCCTTTCAGGAAAACAAGATGTCATCCCATGTGTGAGCGAGTTGGGGTGTTAGTGCATGGCTTGGAGAACTTTTACTAGGCCCTGTCTCTTGTCCCCTTTTGGGGTGGATAGATAACATGTGCTGTTTTTCAAAAGTAAAAAGTGTGCCGGGATGGTATCATTCTCTATCTCCCATTCCAGTAACACTTCTTGAGGTAAAATGCTGTAGATAAAAATATTCATTAAGACAACATAATATGTTTGCATAAAGAAAAAGACAAGGCCACAGATATCACAAATGGTTTTATGGAAATAGGGAAGAGAACAGGGCTAGCTCAATTTTTTTAACTCTAGGAAAATCTTGAGTTTGGTGTCAAATAGTTTACATACAATAGGAAAGAGAAAGTTCAGTCAAGAGAAGTAGGTATTCAGCCAGCAGAATAGATTCCACAAATGGCTGGAACAGATTTTCCTCTCAGGTTGAGGTAGACTCAGGACCCTGTGTCCCTCAGTACCAGTGTACGCCTGGCAGACAGGTGGGTGGCAGTGCAGGGCCGGCTCTGAGAGAGATGACAGATGGGCAGGAGGCCCCATGGCAACTCCAGATCCAACACTAGGAGAAAAGCAGGGCTCAGGATGCAGGCGTGGTGGTCACGCACAAGAGCTCCACGCTCTCTCTTCCCCTTCCTCTGCCAGGTTTGTCAACCATTGTGGGGGGAGGGCCTGGCGTGTTACTTAAAATGGGCTCACAGTCAACTCCTTCAGTACAAGGGGCCTCTGAAAGGGATATTTGGGGCCCAATTCTAGAAGCAAAGCTAACTAATGCATGAGTGTTTCCAAATCTGACAAATGACAAGGTTGATAAAGAGACACGTTTGGCAAACATTTATTTTCACTCCTTTGAGAACACAGGCCAGAAACACACCAGGAGCACAGTGCCTGCTACAAAAGACGTGGGGGTCCTCCTGGACTAGAGAAATACCGAGAAAAGTTGGGTAGTTACTTGGAGAATATGGGACTTAAAGAGACGCCTGTTATAAATGTTAGAGATTCTGCTCACAAAAGGCTGAAACTACCTCCCTTGACAAAGACAGTGGGTGTCAGGAACACAGCGGTCAAAGGGTAAATGGGAAGTGAAAATAGGGATATCAAATAAGGAAAGAGCCCTTAGGGAAATACCTGAAAACGAAGAGAGGGCTTTTTCAGCTGCATTCTATGAGAGAGGAGGCCGTCTCAGGACAGAGGACTCCCACCCCTCCCAGGAGGCAGAAATCCTGGTATTAGAACCTCTTATGTTAAGAGATTTCTCCTGAGTGATCTGAGAGTGGTCTCTGGGCAGTAGCATGGATTTTTCTGGCACCTTGGTAACTCCTTTCTCTTTTCTTTGCTAGTTTTTCCATCTGCCTTCTTTCCAGGTAACATAAAGTCAACTTTATGTCCATGGTTAGACTTGACGGTGTAGGTTAAAATCTCAAGACGTTGCGTGCTGGTATTGTCAGGTGCACATCGTATAACCCAGGGCAGTGAACATTATAACTTGAGAGAATTATGATGGCATCATGTTTAGTTTCACATTGGGATGGCCTTAACTGAAGTAATATGATGACTTGATTCAGACACTGCTGGGCCACCCTCAATGAGTCTTTTAGAAAAGGTTTTGAGAAACTAGCTGCCCATCTTGCAGGGTCTAGGTAGTTTTTTAAAAATAATAAATTTAGAACAGCTGTAGTCAGGAAAAATGCCCTTATGAAAGGACAGTCAGAACTTTCTTTTTGATGCCTGTTTTAGTGTCAGCTAGTTTGAGGAGTACAGAAATATCCATGATTATCCACAGGCTGTTCAATGCTTTGGGGTTTATAGGAAAAGAAAGTTTAGAGGAATGTGGTAATGTATTCTAACTGCAGGTGGCAAGCTCTTGCCCTTTCGTCACTAAAGAAAGGCAATTTTGTTAAAGTTCAAGAGTTCACAGGAGTTCTTACCGTCAAGATAGAGCAACGGGATGGATTTACCTTCCTGCCTGAAACACTTCAAGAACTGGACAAAGTATGTGAGACACTGGAACTCAAGAAGTTGAACCCAAGGCAACAAGGTACAGTGACTCTTGAGAGATGGGAAGCACGTAGGTGAGTCCTACAGTTGCTCCAGATTACTGCCTGAAGGAAGTTGCGAGGCCATGGTGTAGGGAAGGGGAGCCCAGGTAGTGCCTATCAGTCTCTATGAGTTGAGAGATGGAGGGGGAAGTTTGGGGAAGACAAGGTAGGTAGATTCTGCAGGGCAGAATACCAGAGAAATGGCTCGTAATACCTAAAACTATAAAACATTTGGGAGAAAATATAGAATATCTTTATGACCTTGGGTTTAGACAGAGTTCTTTGCTGTAACACCAAAAACATGATTTGTTCTTTTATAAGACCAAATTAATAAGTAATACTTAAGAACTTCTGCTCCTCAAAAACATTTTGTTTTTTGTTTTGTTTTGTTTTTGAGGAATATTGGCCCTGAGCTAACATCTGTTGCCAATCTTCCTCTTTGTCTTTTTTCTCCCCAAAGCCACAGTACATGGTTGTGTATCCTAGTTGTAGGTCCTTCTAGTTCTTCTATGTGGGACACAGCCTCAGCATGGCTTGATGAGCAGTGAGTAGGTCCGTGCCCAGGATCCAAACCAACAAACCCCAGGCTGCTGAAGCAGAATGCGTGAACTTAACCACTACAGCACCAGGCTCACCCCAAAGACATTGTTAAGAGAATGAAAAGACAAGTGACAGACTTGGAAAAAAGTATTTCCAAATCACATATCTGATAAAAGACATATACAGAATATATAAAGAATTCTCAAAACTCGGTAAGAAAACAACCCAATAAAAAAAAATCGGCAAAAGATTTGAATAGTTGACAATATATACAGAAGGCAAATAAGTACATGAAAAGATGCTCAACAGCATTAGTCACTCAACACCTTTGCATAAAGAAATGCAAACGAAAACCATAGTGAAGTAACCACTATGCACCTATTAATATAACCAAAATTGAAAAGTCCCACCATACCACAGGTTGGCAAAGATGTGAAGGAATTGGAACTCTCATACACTGCTGGTGAGAATATAAATAGTAGAAACTGTTTGGAAAACAGTTTGGCAGTTATTTATTTTTGGTGAGGAAGATTGGCCCTGAGCTAACATCTGCGCCCATCTTCCTCTATTTTATATAAGGGATGCCGCCACAGCACGGCTTGATGACCGGTGCATAGGTCCATGCCCAGGATCTGAACACATGAACCCCAGGCCACTGAAGCAGAGTGTGTGAACTTAACCACTATGCCACCAGGCCAGATTCTTAAAAAGTTAAACATATACCTATTTTATGACCCAGTCATTCCACTCCTAGTTATTCATGATAAATGAAGGCATGTGTTCATACTTAGACCCGTGCATGAATGTTCATATTATCTTTTTTTTGTAATAGCCCAAAACTGGAAACAACCCAGAGGTCCATTAATGTGTGAGTACATAAACAAATTGTATTATATCCATAAATGAAATACTACTCAGCAATAAAAAAGAATGAACTATTGATAAATGTAACAACATGGATGAATGTCAAAATAACTTTGCTGAGTGAAAGAGGCTAGACTCTCTTCCTGGGAGAAAGAGAGAGAAAGAACATGAAAGAGAAACCATACTGTATGATTACATTTGTAGAAAACTATATAAAATGCAAAGTAATCCATAGTGACAGAAAACAGACCGATGAGTGGTTCCCTGAAGATGGGGAGGGCTGGGGAGTGGTGAGAGGGAGAAATTTACCAAAGGGCATGAGGAAACTTTCTGAGGCAAGGAGTATGTTCATTATGTTAATTGTGGTGATGGTTGCACAAGTATATATATGCCAAAATTTATCAAATGGTATGTTTAAATATATGCACTTTCCCATATGCCAGTTATACTTTGATAAAGCTGCTTTTTAAAAAAAGCAATTATGTCCTCTTGGGACACTCACTCTTCAAAACCAGCCACCATGCTCTGAAGAAGCCCAGACCACATGGAGAGGCCACATGTAAGTGTTAAAGCCACAGCGGGGGTTCCAGCTAACAGCCAGCTTCAATTTGTCAGTCATGGGATTGAGCTGTCTTGGAAGTGGATCCTCCAGTCTCCAGTTGAACTGTCCAGCTTATGTTGCATGGAGCAGGAGTGGGCCTTCCCAACTGAGCCTTGCCCAAATTGTAGATTTGTGAGCTAAATAAATTATCACGGTTGTTTTAAGCCAACAAACAAACATAAAAACAATTGTAAATCCAGTGTGGATGTTTTCTTGCTCTTTACTTAACTTGTTGAAATAATATTGGACATTACTGCTGTATTCAATGAAGGAGTCATGACGTAACTTTTCACCCTTCGCTGGGTTGTGATAACCGTGTGTTGACAGTTATAACTGTCTTTGTTAGGAAATATTTAACATAAAAATATTAGTAATTCTTTATCATCTTTTTAGAGATATGGAGTCTTTAAATTGTTGCTGTTATGTGTAAAGCTCTTAATTCTTAGAGGGCAGATCGGATGCTATAATTATTGTTATTTTTGTTGTGTTATGTGGGGGATTGGAATTGGCCACCTCAAAATATGTCTCTTTACCTTGATTATTTTCTCTGAAGGAGGCTTTGGCCTTCCCCTCCACTAACTGTCTAAAGGGATTTGAGATGGAAGGCCTTCCCCGGGACAGGCCATCACCATAGATTACTCCGCGTATCAATAGACTGGGAGGGTCCAGGCTAAGACCAAACATTTACATTTAAAGGGGAAATCTCCATTTGTGAAGGTGTCTCCCTCTCTGTCCTGGAAAGAATGGGGGATGAGTTTCTCATCTCTAGAAACTTGTCAGTGTGAAAGGCGAGGACTTAAATCTGCATAATAACCTTACTGTGCTTTTCTGGTAATCTCTTATAACAGACACACCCCCAACATCCTCCATTATCTTTCTATTTAAGAGGAGAACCTCTGCCATTTTGTCAAGAAACTCAGTTTCCCTGGTCTCTCCCATGTGTACATGTTATAAAGCTTTGTTTGATTTTCTCCTGCTATTCGGTCTCATGTCAATTTAATTTGTAGCCCAGCCAGAAAGGACCCAGAGTGGGTAAAGGATAGTTTTCCTCCCCTTCACTTACAACTATGACTTGTAGACTAACTCTCCTTGTGGCCTGAGGTTTTATATGTGTGTGTGTGTGTGTGCGCCTAAATTTTCTATTGTTAAACTTTCATCTTTCAGAAGCCCCAGGCATTTCTTTAAAAGGAATAGAGTTTTTGATAGGAAACATTTGTCCATTTGAGCCCTTTCTATTTATTTCTTTGTAATTACTATATAGTTTTTAAGTACTGACAGAAGGAACTCTAGTACATGAGGCCTAATTTGCTACTTAATAGGTACTTGTTTTAATTTCATGAATCCTCTAGATCTCTTGGGAAAATATAGCTCATAGATGAAGAGCTTTGGCATTTTACAGTACTCTGAATTCATTTGGCATTTTACAGTACTCTGAATTCTTCTAAATTGTATGTGGCAGATTTTCAAACATGAAGTAATTTCTATTTCATGTTAGATCTGTATGACATATACATGCTAAAATAAATACACTCACATAGAAGTATTTACATGCTATTGTAACTCTTCTGTTCATTGTACTCAGGTTTATGTGCACTGAATAAATGTCTTATATATTTTGTCTTAACCTGTTGCTTTGGATTTATAACATAATAAAACTCATAAACTCAATAAAGGAATCCAGATATATGTGATAATCACAAAGTTGAAGACTTTCATAACCACTTTATGTGAAACACTCCATTGTGAGATGAAACATAGTAACTTTTCCATGTCTTCATGGTATTTGCAAAACAATATCTTTTATATACAACTGCTTCCATCTGAATTCTTTGTATCCCTTAAAAAAGCTTTAGGAAGTCATTTCTTTGTCCTGCTGAGTAAGAAGGGAACTCAGGCCATTTGCTCTTTTCTTGTTCATGGACAACACATGTAGCAACAGATTGTGGGCTGGCCAGATTACAGTTTAGTCATCTCCTAAAATAATGTCTTCCATGACTTAACTTGATCAATTTAGTACAAGAAAATTGTGCCATATGCTGTAAATAAGCTGCTCATAAGAAATGAGCTTATTCCACCAGGAATTGTTCCTTCCGAGTGTCATTTATACCACTTCTTAGAAATTAATTCTTGGATTCCTCACGGTGAATAGTTCCTATTTAGGTATCAAGGTCATGTCCACTTGCTCAGTTGGGATTTCCTGTGTTCCAATGTTTCAACTTTAACCCCTGCATCTGATTCTTTACTTAGATTTTAAACACCAATAAAAAAAGCTACTAATATTATCAGAGTAACACTACAAACAAAGCACCAATGGAATTACCTATTAATTCACTTAAACACATTCTTAGGAGAGTGGACATTTTTCAGATTGTTTATCCAGCCCCCCTTCTCTCAGCATTGCTTTTCCCCCTATTTTCAGTCATATAGTTTCAGAGAGAACCACTATAATTTCATAGTATTTACAGCAGGGCAGAAGTAGGATCATGAAGTACCTGGGAACAAAGACTCTACTGCTTCTTGGCTGTGTGACCTTAGTCAAGTAGCTTAACCTTTCTAAGTCTCTGTTTCCCTATTTGGAAACCAGGGATAATAGTAATACTTACCTTGTAGGATTATTGTGAGACAGAGAGAAGCAGCCTCCGACATCCAGAAGCCGGCCTGGCACTCGACTCAACTCTAGTGTTGCCCATAAACAATTTCACAGAAAACCAACATCAGACAAGGTCGCTGTGACCATGATGAAGCAAGAAAAAAAAAGGCACTCTATAAATATGTCTGAACATCAAAAAAAACAAAAACAGAAATAAGAAAAACAAAACAAAAACAAGGATATTGTCCAAACCACAAATGACCAAACATCTTCCTTTTCTGGCTAATTTGAATGACTGCTGCTGCTTTACCAATTTTAGCTTTAGATCTGCTTTATTCATCCCACCATCTGGATAAAAATTATGAAGCAATCCAATCATAGAATTGTCCTTCTTGACAACATCTAATGTTGAGCAAAGTCCACTTTTCTTGTTCCATTACCGAAGTCTCCTAACACAAGACCAAATCCTACTGTATTAACCACATTTTCTAGTTTCCGTATTTGATGCTTTGACATCTGGGGCATTGCTGCCTTGAGCCCACCCTTCATATGCAAACTAACCAGTCCAAAGCCCACATACTCTTGTGAGACACTAACCCCCTGTCCTAATCTCCCCAGTACCACGCGTCGGACAACTAGGGTCAGACTCTACACCCCAGAGCCCACTGAAATTATTCAAAATATCCTCAACCTGGTCGGCCCATTCCTTCCTGGGAAAACCACAATAAAGCCTTTTTTTCCAGTTCCCCTCACTCTGTCTCTGCCTGTCACCGACCTCAGGGTTCTCTCCTGTGGCATGCCCCCCCCTCCTCTTGGGAAGTGTGAATAATAAACTATCGTTTCAGTGGCAATTGTCCTCACCAAATTTGAATAAAACCAAAATCCCAGGTGCATTTTTAAATACCTAGAATAAGTCGTTTCTAGCATCCTCTTGCTAAGACACCCCACAGTTCTCCATGGTATGTGGTCTGTTTCATTGTAGTGAGTCAATAAGCCAAGTTTGTTCAACATCAGATATGTTTCTGGTGGTCTTTGGCTGGAAGTCATTAACATGAGATTAAATGAGGTGATGAATGTAAAACTCAGTGACTGAAAACATTGAACACTTCACTGATATTATTTAAAACGTGATCTAGTTCCTTTGCCCATTGTCCATTGGCCCAAGAGAGGACCTTAGTGGACCAATGATGTTTCTCTTCAGACAAATAGACTTGTAACAAGTGAAATTCAGAAGTTACTGGGATCATTTTGCCATTTTCTCTATTTGGGAAATAGAGCCCATCTATGGTGATAGAGAAGAAAGAATTTAATGCTCACAGAGAAGCAGAGGGGAGAGACAAAGAGAATGTCCTGGGTTCCTCACCAATACCTGGTTTATGCCTATTTCTCAAGTCTAGGGTATCTCTCCCTTTGGATCCTGAGAGGTACTTCAGGATCCTAATAAATCCCAATACAGTTTGCTTAAGGGAGCCTATGCTTGTTACTTGCAGCCAAAAGAAATCCTAATTGATATACATAATTAATAAATAATATATTAAGTAGGTAAGTTCTTCAACATGCTCCATATTACTAAGGAATTGGTAATATTTTCTAGCTATGGGAAATTTTTCTCCGATTTTTTTTTCTGGTTTCTGTACTGATCCATTTTTGTTCTTTTCTGAGTTTCTGCTCAGTATCATATGGTCTTTCTATCACTAATTTTCTCAGGGGTTTATTAGAACCCTTCACAAACTTGTCACACTTACCACAAATATAGAGCTGCTGGTGCTGTGGGAGCAGTTGCTGTGCTCCCTTCTTTTGGTCTCTGCTCATAGTGAGCTCTGTTACCCTATATGGGGATACGTTTGTCTAAGGTCTCATGCCTCCCAGTCTTTTCAGGCTATGCTTTCTAAACATTTTTGTCCATGTACTTCCTAAACATTAAAATAAAACAAAACCTAAAAACTATACACCTTCTAGCACACTTTTAAATTGACATAAAAAATTTTATCAGAATTTTATAAGTTGCAAAGGTTATAATTCCTACCATGTTCTATATGAGCTTTTAATAGATTTATATATTTTCTTTAAAGCCTTGGAGTGCACATTTAATTCATTCAGTTTTTGGACAATGTTATCCATTTTCCATAGGTTAACTGTGGGGGAGCAAAATTTGCCACCCCAAAATGTGCCTCTTTGGCTTGAGGATTATTTTAGGCTGATTATTTTTAAGAAACAAGACTCAGGAAGAAACTTTGACCTCCCCCACTAACTACCTGAAAAGAATTTAGATAGAGGATCTGTTCCAGGAAAGAGATATCACTACAGATAACTATAGTATAATATGAACTAGGGCTGGTAGACAGGGAGGGAGGAGCCTAGGAAAGCCTGTCTGATCAAAGTCTTCTCTGTGACCCATTGTCTTTACATGGCCCAACAAACATTTGTTTACCAAATGTTAACTCTTTTTATCTTCCTGTAAATTTCTTTCTTTCCCTTTGAAGTCCCAGACCCCTGCCCCCTTTTCCTTAGTCCAGAATGACATATATATCTCATTTGGCCTGTTTTTGGAATTTTTCATGCTTATGTGCACATGTATTAAATTTGATTCTCTCCTGTTAACTTGCCTTATGTTATTTTAATTATTCGACCAGCCATAAGAACCAAGAAGGGAAGGGGGAAATTTTCCCCTCCCTCACATAGCCAAAGCCAGTCCTCATGTCAGACCAGTCAGCCAAATAAAAGCATGGAGGTTTTGGGGGTCAGAAAACATCTAACTTTATTTCTTCCCCCAAATCAAACGAATATAGTGATGGGGAGAAAGAGTATTCTCTACGCACTCTGGGTCCTTTCTGGCTGGGCTACAAATTAACTTGACATGAGGCAGAATAGCAGGAGAAGATCAAACAAAGCTTTATAAAACATGTATACATGGGAGAGACCAGGGGGTGTCTCTTGACAAAATAGTGAAGATTCTCCTCTTATATAGACAAACGATTTGGGGGGGGGGAGTTGGGAGTGTCAGCCACCAGGGATTACAAGAAAAGCACAGTAAGATTATGCAGATTTAAGGCCTCACCTTCCACATTGACAAGTTTCTAGAGATGAGGTCATCTACTCCTCTTCCCAGTACAGAGAAGGAGATACATTTACAAATGGAGATTTCCCTTACAAATGTAAATGTTTGCTAAACAGAATTTTGGTAGGAATGGGCATAGCAAAGACCCTCCCAGTCTATTGATACCCAGAGTCATCCAAGGTGAAGGCCCATCCCAAATCCCTTTAGAGAGTTGGTGGGGTGAAGGTCAAACCCTCCTTCAGAGCAAGGTAGAGAGAGACACATCTTGAGGTGACCAGTTCTGATCCCCTACAATAGTAATACCTTTCTTTTAAACACTTATCTCACTCCTGAATTCTAAGATAGATGGAGCTGAGCCATGTATTTGTTGTCACGAAGAAAGAGGCTGCCTTCAGTACTCCTTGGCCAAGTTCTCTTTGCTCAGCTGCTCCAGGATTCTCCCCCATGAGTTATTTCTTCTTGAGTTGTCTCCACTGCAGCCCCTTCTCCCCATCCAATGAGGAAGAAGGCATCATTTTAAGATTCATGATAGTTAAGAGGTTTGCCTTTCTTCTCCTCCTCCTCCTCCTCCCCCTCCTTCTCTTCTTTTCTTTTTCTCCTCCTTCTTCCTTTCTTTCTTCTTCTATTGGTACATATTTTTATTAAAAGCATATTGGATTAGGGTGGGGATGTTGGACAACCACAAATATACAGCCCTCCTTTTTATGCTTTTCCTTTGTTTAAAGAGGGAGAAAGATGACCATGAACAGATGGGAGGAAGAGAAAAAAGTGGTAGAGAAGACCACACAAAATACCCTCAGATCAGTCTTTGGAAGAGTAAAAATTAAAATTTGAGGATCTAGAAAATGATTCCTTTAAAGTACTTAAGTCTGTGGGGCCTATGGAAAATCATCAGGTCTCCCCAGGTGTACAGGTAATCCCTTTGTGAAAATCAATGCTGTACCCTAAGGTAGTGATTCCCCGTCTTTAGAGAGCATCAGAATCCTCTGGAGGGCTTGTTTAAATGCAATTGCCAGATTCATCTCTAAGATTAAAATTCTGTGGTTCTCTGCTCAAGTCCCGGGAATGTGTATTTTAATCATTCTCCTCAGATGATTGTGATGCTCGAGTCTGGCTGCAACTCTCAAAAACACTGTTCTAAACTGACTAGCAGAATCTCCTGCAGAGCTTTAAAAGTTCTGATCAAAGCCTCAGAATCAGAAGACCGGCAGAATCAGAATATATGGGGCTGGGGTGTGCAAGGACAGATGAAACCTAAAAATAAGAGGACAAATTGTCTCTGCCGATTAAGGGAAAAGATCCTCTTCCTCCTTTTTCTCAGAGATTTTTCTCAGTTTTCTTTAGAAAATTGTAATTATAAGTAGTTTCTTTTCTCTTTGAACTGTATTTAAATCCTTTTGAAAACTAGATAGGCCTTTTGTCATCTTAATGACCCATTAATGCATTTCTCAAGGACCTGGGAGCCATCTCTTTGAAATGTAAACGTCAAGGAAATCTCTATCTCCCAGTTTCCATGGGAGGGTTAGATGCCTTGCTGTAAGTTGCAAAACTACCTCCTGTCATGAATATATGAGAAGTTTTTAATCCATTTTGAGTTAATTTTTGTGTATGGTGTAAGATAATTGCCTACTTTCATTCTTTTGCATGTGGCTGTCCAGTTTTCCCAACACCATTTATTGAGAGACTTCCCTTTCTCCATTGTTTGTTCTTGGCTCCTTCGGCAAAGATTAGCTGTCCATAAATGTGTGAGTTTATTTCTGGGCTCTCAGTTCTGTTCCATTGACAGGTATATCTGTTTTGTGCCAGTACCATGCTAGTTTGATTACTATAGCTTTGTAGTATATTTTGAAATCAGGGAGTGTGATACCTCCAGCTTTGTTCTTTTTTCTCAGGATTGTTTTGGCTATTTGAGGTCTTTTGTTGTTCCATATAAATTTTAGGATTCTTCATTCTATTTCTGTGTGACAAATAAATGGCAAGCAATAGGATGTATTGGAGTATATGAGGAAGCCATTTGGCTTAAAACTAATTCAGCCTGACCTTGTTTTTCCAAAAGGGCCTGGCATGGCCTATTGAACACGCATTGTATATCTGCTTTAAACATTTACTATGCCCCAAAGACAAGAAGGATGCCCCTAAAGATAGGGATGTAAGCTCCCCCATATCGGCATTTCCTTTAGGATAAGCATCGCTCCCTAAACTAAGGATTAATTACTAACCTGCTGTGCTCACCTTGTGACCACTGACCTGCTGACATCTCTTCTGCTGTGCCAGCTAAGCATCTTGTGACAATTGTAAAAGGAACATTCCAATCATACATGATACATGCTCTTTAATGGTATATAACCACTCTGTACACCCCACCTCTTTGGTGCCCTTCCTTCCTTGGGGAAGGAAGGCCCCTGGCTAGTCCTTAGATCTGGCTCATAATAAACTCACCCTAATTTTGACTTATAGATTGGTTATGGATTATTTGCATCGACATGTGAATAATGTCATTGGGATTTTGATAGGGATTGTGTTGAATCTGTAGATTGCTTTAGGTAATATGGACATTTTAACTATGTTAATTCTTCCAACTCATGAGCACAGAATATCTTTCCATTTATTTGTGTCTTCTTCAGTTTCCTTCAGCAATGTCTTACAGTTTTCAGTGTACAGGTCTTTTACCTCCTTGATAAATTTAATCCTAGGTATTTTATTCTTTTTATTGTGATTGTCAATGAGATTGTATTCTTGATTTCTCTTTCTGCTTGTTCATTGTTAGTCTATAGAAATGCAACTGAGTTTTGTATGTTAGCTTTGCCCCTGCAACTTTATTGTATTCATTTATTGTTTCTAATAGTTTTTTAGTGGATTCTTCCAGTGTTTTCTATATAAAAAATTATGTCACCCACGAATAGTGACAATTTTTACCTCTTCCTTTCCAATTTGGATACGTTTTATTAATTTTTCTTGCCTAATTGCTCTGGCTAGGACTTCCAATACTATGTTGAATAAGAGTGGTGATCTTTGTCTGGTTCCTGTTCTTAGAAGGATAGCTTTCAGTTTTTCACCATTGAGTATGATGTTAGCTGTGGGTTTATCATATATGGCCTTTACTATATTGAGGTACTTTCCTTCTATACTCATTTTATTGACAGTTTTTATCATAAATGGATATTGAATCTTGTCAAATGCTTTCTCTGCATCTATTAGGATGATTATGTGTTGTTTTATTCTTCATTTATTTTATTCTTCATTTTGTTAATGTGGTGTATCACATTGAGTGATTTGCAAAAGTTCAACCATCTTGGCATCCCTGGAATAAATCCCACTTGATTGTGGTGTGATCCTTTTAATGTATGTAAAACCTGAAACCATTAAACTCCTAGAAGAAACATAGGCAGTATGCTCTTTGACATTGATCTTAGCAGTATCTTTTTGAATATGTCTTCTCAGGCAAGGGAAACAAAAGACAAAATAAACAAATGAGACTACATCAAATTAAAAAGCTTCTGCACAGTGAAGAAGACCATCAACAAAACAAAAAGACAACGTACCAATTGGAAGAAGATATTTGCAAATCATATATCCAATAAGGAGTTAATATCCAAAATATATAAAGAACTCACACAACTCAACAACAAAAACATAAACAACCCAATTTAAAAATGGGCAAAACATCTGAATAGACATTTCTTCAAAGAAGATATACAGATGGCCAACAGGCACATCAAAAGATGTTCAACATCGCTAATTATTAGGGAAATGCAAATCAAAACCACAATGAGATATCACCTTACATCTGTCAGAATGGCTATTATTAAAAAGACAATAACATATTGGAGAGGATGTGGAGAAAAGGGAACCCTTGTATACTGCTAGAGGGAATGTAAATTGATACAATCACTATGGAAAACAGTATGGAGATTCCTCAAAAAATTAAAAATAGAATTACCATATGATCCAGCTGTTCCACCTCTGGGTATTTACCAAAGCACATGAAAACACTACTTTGAAGAGATATTTGCACCCCTATGTTCATCACAGAGTTATTCACAATAGCCAAGACTTGAAAGCAACCTAAATGCCCATGGATGGATGAATGGATAAAGATGTGGTATATACACACAGTAGAATACTACACAGCCATAATAAAGATGAAATCTTGCCATTTGCAACAACATGGATGGGCCTTGTAGGTATTATGCTAGGTGAAATAAGTCAGATGGAGAAAGACAAATATCCTATGATTTCACTCATATGTGGAAGATAAACAAACAAACACATAGATACAGAGAACAGTTTGATGGTTACCCGAGGGGAAGGCGGGTGGGGAGAGGGCAAAGGGGGTAAAGGGACACATATATATGGTGACGGATGGAAACTAGACTTTTGGTGGTAAACACAATGTAGTCTATACAGAAGTCAACATACAATGATGTATACCTGAAATTTATGTAATTTTATACATCAATAAAAAATTTTTTTAAATTTTAAAAAAAGATATCACAAGTTTGTTTCTCCTCTAGAGATAGAGCTAAAAAGCTAACACAATCGCCCCATTTACCATGTGAGTCAAGGAAGAACTGTATGTGACAAATGGTGCTGTCAAGTACCCCTACTTGAGGCCTGGTTATTGTTCATCTTGAGAATATGCATGTAATAGGTTCTATCTGCATGGCTATAAAAGGGCGTGCGATTTCTTTGTGTCTTTGCACTCTCTCTGCAGACTGCCTGTGATGTGTATCACATTCTGGTTTAATGTTTATTCACTAATAAAACTGTTTTCTGTCTCTATTACATTTGTGGAGAGGTTGTCTGGGTTGGGAGAAGATTTTATTTTTAATGCTATTTTCCCAATAGGTGCAAATGGTTCTGACCACAGGTCCCCTGGGTAAGTAGTGAGCCTGAACCCACAGCCCTGAGGAGGCTTTGTCCCACTGCCTGCAGGGCCACTAGGTCAGCCTGTGAGGGTTACCCTTGGACCACAAGGTCACGTCCTCTGACTTGCCCATGCTGACCTTGATGCACTGTCCCGGCACCAGGTCACCAGTTAGCAAGCGCATGGCTGCACTGGCCTCGCACAGATTGCTGTTCCTTCCAGCTACTCCCAGAGTCTGCTCTGGACGCCGCTCCTCCCCACCTCCCGTTCTGGGCCTCATCGCTGCGGGAGCTGCTGTGCTGCGGCTGTGAGCGGACGGCGCTCGGCGTCTCGGAAGGACGCTGCTAGGGCGACCACACCACCGGGAGGACAATTCTTTTCTCTGTGATAGTTTTCTCTATTTTCTCCCCCTTTCAGAACTTGCTTTTGCCTTGTTCAGCTGACGTGTTGTAAAATCTTCCCTCAGTGGGCATTAAAAGCTAGAAAAAGCCTCACCACGTTTTAAACTCCCTTTTCCTCTTCTGCATCCCCCTTCCCTGCCTTCTCCTCACCCCTGGACTCTGCTTCCATCCTGGGCCCAGCGCTTCCCTGGTAAGGAGGATGGAGCCTGGAGTCGGCAGGTGTGGGGGCACCCGTACAGTATGATCTGAGGATGCCGAAAGAGCCCGCCCCTCGGGGAAAGCCCTAAATTCAGGATTCTGGAGCAATAGCACATTAAGCCATTTGCCTTTTAGCACAAAAAGGATCATCAGAGGAATTAGCAGTTTAGGGGCTCTGTGAGAAAGAGGGAAAGCAGGGTACAGAGCTAGTCTACGCTATTAGCCAGCTGTGGCAAGTTTTTTTTTTTTAACGTTATTTTTTCATCTCTAAAATGGAAAGCTACCCATCTTGCTTCTTGTAAGCCCTTAACTGGTGCTTTTAGACTAACTAGTATATTGCAAAGGCTCAGACCAGATGATGTGCATTTGCTTCACCACAAAGAGCAGGACCCTGGGAGTGTATGAAGATGCGGGCTGAGGCGCTGACTGAGCCCTGGGTCAGCATAAAGAGGAAATCTGTCTCAAAATGGAGAAGAGGTATAGAGAAAGAGTTAAGGACGAAATACTTCAGCTTCATAACTTTACCAGTCCTACGTCACAAATATTGCATCACAAGATCTAACTGGCTTATTTTCTGTAGGTTGTCACATATTGAATTAAGAAAAAACACATGGATGAATGAATGAATGACTGTTTACTTGCTCAAAGATGCAGTCTGAGATGTGGACATTTTTTGACAAAGTCCAGCGTTTAATAATGTATATGAAATAGGGTTTTTCAAGAAAATACCAGTCTAAAACTCCTTACCTACAATTCTGAAGTTAAAAAATCTCTGAAAAGTTTGTTGATAAATTTGCGACAAACTCACTTATGATATAAAGCTTTACATAGAACTCATTTATCCCACTTAGTGTCAATATTTATATTTCGTGGCAGAAATATTAATATTTTATTATAGGTGCTGCTTCGTATACCACTTGAGGGTGTCATGTAATATAGCGCTGTATTACTTCACTAAACTTCAAAAAATTCTGAATTCAAAACACGTCTGGCCCATAATGTTTCAGATAAAGTATTGTGGACATTTATTACTTCACAGTTATTGTTGAATGTGGAAAAAGTTTAGTATAATTTATAAGACAAGTAACATTTGTGTGTGTGTCCTTTTGCAAATTAATGTAGATATTTTTCCTACAATTTTGCAAAACATTAGGAGCCATTTCTTTCACATGTTCTGTTGTCATGAGAGAACATGATATATTATCCACCAAATGTTTCAGGTTTCATAATTCTTCTACTACAATTGCTGTAAACAAGTATTAAAGAAAGAGCATTAAAAAAGTAGAACAAATATGCAGTGTGTATTCTTGGAGAGGTCTTCATCCAGGATTTTTTGCTTTGCCTCCATTCCTATCCCAGTAAACTATCTGGACAACCTGGAAGAAGACCGAGTGTACTTTTAAGTCTCAGTCGTAGAGTCGATCTTTGTAGAAGACACTTCACGGTATAGCAGGACTGGGTATCGTGGAACTTCATAGAATACAACTTAGTGGTAGAATGCAGCTCTGGAGATGGCAGTTGGAGGTTTGAATCTCATGTCCACCACTCCCTGGGGAGACATTGGTCATCTTTTTTTTTGTGGGGAAGACCAGCCCTGAGCTAACATCTGTTGCCAATCTTCCCCTTTTTGCTGAGGAAGGCTGGCCCTGGGCTAACATCCGTGCCCATCTTCCTCCACTTTATATGGGACGCCGCCACGGCATGGCTGACAGGCAGTGCATCCGCGGGCGCCCGGGATCCGAACTCGCGAACCCCGGGCTGCCAAGCACGGACTAAACCGCTGCGCCACCGGGCGGCCCCCGACATTGGTCATCTTAACCGCTGTGAGCCTCAGTTCACAGAGCGTAATAAGAATCGTACCCACCTGAGCTGGCGGTTGTGAGGCTTGGATGAGGTAGACACATATCAGATGCTGCCCTTGCAAGAGCCCAAGCTAATCATCCAGTGCCTGGCATTCTTTTTTTTGTTGGCATATAACATTTACATGTTAGCTGACATATAACATTATATTAGTTTCAGGTGTACAACAAATGATTCAATATTTGTATATATTGTGGACTAATCACCACAATAAGTCTAGTTAACATCCATCACTATTCTTAGTTAAATTTTTTTTTTTTACTATGATGAGAACTTTTAAGATCTACTCTCTTAGCAAATTTCAAATATGCATACAGTATTACTAACTATAGTCACCATGCTGTACATTACATCCCCATGACTTATTCATGGTATAACTGGAAGTTTGTACCTTTTGACCACCTTCGCCTATTTTGCCCCCACCACCCAAACTCTGGCAACCCCCAACCTGTTCTCTGTGTCTATGAGCTCGGGGTTTTGTTTTGTGTTTTTTTCAGATTCCACATAAAGTGAGATCATACGATCAGTCTGGCATTTTGGGCTCTAAACTGGGGCCTCTCACATGTCCAGTATCAATGGTGCTCCGTATGTGACAACTATCCCATACTCAAGGACCACAGGGTTCACTATCCCCCTTAAACCCATGGTCTGTCATACTTTATGCCCCAAGGAATCACATGTTGCCACTTACTCCCAGTCCTTTGCTGTCTGAATGATCTACTTGTTTTCTGTTGTCAATGACAGTTCCCTGCTCTGTGTCTTCACCACTGAGTGGTCTTTATCTTCTCCCCAGTGAGGGCCAGAGGAAGACCTAGTAAAATTTACTGAACAAAGTTCAGGAGAAAAGTCTTAATACTGCTTTACAAGCCAAAACTAAAATTCTCAAAGTGTTTTGTATATCCTAAAGTACAATTTTATGAATAACAGGGCAGAAGTTGCCAGATTTTTTGAGTAGTAAATAGCAACTTATTGTCTTTTGAGAATTCATTTAACACGGGACTTTCTAACACAATATATGAAAAATTTGGTTTTTAATAGTAAACTCAGTTGCAATTTCATTTAAAATTATGACATTTTAAATGTACTGTTTTAAAGTGGATAAATGTGCAATTTAAATTTCTTATAAACTCTAATTACATTTTAAGGAGTATAGAGGCAAAAATAAATTTTAACTTTCATGCTTATTGTAAAATTAATTACAGAAATTCAGAAATACCAATGAAAATCTTGCAGATACTACACTTGTACAAATAGAGACCAAAATTCTGCTCTACAGCTGAATGTTTAATCCTTAGTTTTCCCACGAACATTGTTGTATTAGTAAGGATAAAGGAAGTATTAATGAATCCATCCAACCAACCATCCATCCATCCAACCATCTATCTATCCATCCATCCACTCATCATTTTATTCAGTCAGTCAGTCAGTCACTAATTGAAATTTAACATCATCTACTTTTGAAACTCTGCTAGATTCTAAAAGGATTAATGTTATGAGACTGTCCTTATGAAGTTTAAGGGAGAAGATGATGAGGTATGGTGTAACTGAGGAAGATAAGATTTGTTTTGACTTGGAGGTACTATTTGGAAAGATAGAGATCATTTTTAAAGGAGATAGATGGATAAACAGGAAAATGCATGGGCTTTGAAACCAGAAGACCTGGGTTAATTTCTGGTGCTACTCTTTACCAGTTGTGTGACCAGAGTAACCTGCTTAAACCCTCTAAGCTTTAACTACCTTGCCTATAAAATGGGAGATGTTATAGTATTACCTTACAAGTTTGTTCTGAGGATTAATTGAGTTAAAAGAAGCAAATCACAGTACTTTGCATATAGTAGGTACGCAATAAATTCCAGTTCCACCCCATTCATCTGATTTCTTTCAGTTGTGATCTTTTTCTTTTTGTATCTAAGTCTCTGGATCAATTCATTTAGTCAGTCATTTAAACATTTCATTGAACGCGTACAATATGCCTGGCACTGTGATAGATGCTGGAGATCCAAAGATGAATAATACAAAATCCCTGCTGGGTATTATCATTTACTGGAGGAGAAAGACCAATAAATAAATCAATACAGTAGAGGGTAATAGAAGAGAGAATGTTGCGAGGGGTCCAGAAGAGAACACACTGCCTTTGCCTAGAAGGTGGGGGTGGGGGTAAAGATTTGTGGCTGCGTTGGCAATTGGTACTCCATAAATGGGTCCAATGGAGACTGTTTTCAACCAAGCAGTCCTTGTAATTCCCCCAAAATCCTTCCATTTATTAGACACCAATGAAAAGTGGTAAGAAGTCTGAATGGTTGACAATGGAGAGGCAGAATTGCAAAGTCAAAGTGCCTGGGTCCATATCTGTGTTCCATCCTTTATTAACTGGGTGCCCTTAGGCAGGTTATTTAGCCTCTCTGAGCATCCATTTCCTCACCTGAGGATAATAATTGCACCTACCTCCTTGGATTCTTGTGACTATTAAATGAAAAAGTTATGTATTATGTTCAGGAACTCTGTGGTTGGTTCATGTGAAATATTTAATATTAGCTGTTATCATTACTAGTCTAAGAATTCTTGCAAACATTAAAATAGGTGTTTTTCTTTTTAAAAGAACATGCTCCATTTATAATGGCAAAAATAAAAAGGCCCATTCAATCCTATTATCCACGAGTTCTCCAGTTACCCTCTCTCCCTCTAGTATAAGGCATTGCTACTGTGGCAGGGTGAATCAGTCATAGCAGCAAGAGGAACCAGTAAGAAGGCTCTACTAGTGTCTCTCATCACAACTTCACACACAGAAACAGTCACCCCTCTATAAAGTGGGAAAGTGGTCATACTCAGGGATGTGCTAAGAGCAGAAGCCACAACTCTGTGAAAGTGCCTTTTTGAAGGAAATTGAGTTTTCATTCAAAGTTTAATTGTTACCATTCTGAACACAAAGATTTCCCAGATCCCCTACAATATAAGCTCTTCTGAGCTTAAATGTCTTTACTTTTTATCCTCCTCTACCACCTCGCACCATGCCTGATAGATAAAAGATGTCCCCAAATGATGGTTAAGTTTAAAAATAAAATTATATGTACCAAATGCAACCTGCACTGAAGCCATGTTCAGGAATAATTTACTTAAAAATTTTTTTTAAATCACTTTTTAAGTAGAAATAGTGAAATGCAGACATTTCGATCTTTGGAGCCAGACGGTATTTGGTTTGATCTCTTTGTTTTCACATTCCCAGCAACCGGACATGGACTCAGACACACATATGCTTGTTCTTTGTTATTCTAACAGCACCTGGTGCTCGTGGTTGATGTTTGACTTTGGATTTTAATGTCACAAAATCGCCTTCGGGATCACAGTATGACTCTCCAAGCTCACAGGCAAAAAGGACAGATGCCAAAATCTTAATTTGTGCATAATCGTGCACTTCCTCCTCTTAGGAGCAAGCATAATTCATGGGTTTAGAGAGGCCTGCCACACCTTTCAGCTGTATTAGGCTGCAATTCATCTTTGGAGCAAAGGGATTCCAAATTTAAAGGTCAAACCACTCGGAAGCTGCCTTGGCATCTAACAGAATGATTCTGGGTCCCAGGGCCTCTACCAGGCCCCCAGGTAAGGCTGAGCAACCCGAATACAATTTCACCTCGGTTTCTCCAAATTGTAGTGACTAGAATCACACATTCTTACAGGCCATCAAATGCGTATTGGGCTTGACTGCACTTTCAAAGGAGAGAGGACTTTGACTCAGTGTAATTACGGGATCTTCCTAACCCCCGCCCACCCCACCTCACGAAGCCCTCTAGGCGCAGGGCCCGGGTCCCTGACTGCGCAGGCTTTTCTTGGCACCGACAGCAAAGGCTTCGGGGAGCTTTCCATTTGTCGCTTGGCAAAAGGCTGCAGCCAGGGTGCAGTCCAAGTGCCTGGCTTGAAAGCGTTCCAGCTCAGTGTTCTGCGGGTTTGAGGTTTGCCCTCACTCAGTACTCGCCGTGTGTGGGAAGTTCCCCTGGGAAATGAGGCGGCGGCTCGGCAGCCCAGGCTTATCAAAGATCTGCCGCTGTGTTGGAGGCCGGCCCCACCGGCAACGGGAAAGCTGCCAAGCTCGTGGAGGAGGCTCGCAACTTGCCGATTATTTTCAAATGCACTACGGCGTCTTACTTTCTTCCTATTCTCAAGTCTGAACGTGGCAAGTTGTTTTTCTTTTCTTTTCTTGTTTTTTAGGCCACAGAATTGTAGGCCCCAATTTTGTGTTTCATGATTATATTTCCTTTGTAAAATTTGCGACATAACCTTTCAGATCTGGCAGCACAACCTGTTAGGAATCTCCTGACGGGTAAATACATGTTAACCAACTCCGTTCCCCACTCCCCTCCCTGTTCAGGGTTTTATTTCGACTTAGCATCTAGTCTGTAATGTCTTTTATTAAGATCAGAAATTTAATTATGTACATATTTGAAACCTAAACCCATTGTCTATAGATCCCTTGAAAATGCTGTTTGCCAGGTGTGCAGTCACAGCAAATGTGCAAAAATGTTGCCTAATTAGTTTTTAAAGCTTGACTTAAAATAGGCTGAGGGACCAGCTTTTTAGACAGAGAAAAATGGCTCCCTAAACATTAGAAGAAATAGAAAAATACATGTAATGAGTGAGAAATGAAATTAAGAGGCTTATATCCAAAGGAGAGATGTTGGGGGAGAGAGACATGAACAGGAAAGAAGGAAATGAAGGCTTGACAATGCAGGTTCCTCCAAGGAAGGCAGGGGCCGCTCAGCTCTCCCTCTGCTCTCGTGTCTCCCTGGGTCCTCTCTGTCCTGAGTCAGTCATCCCCTCCTTGTGTGTCTGTTTACCTTTATGTTATAATTTGATGCCTACATTATCATTATGATTTATTAATGTCTGTCCCACCAGACGATAAGCTCCTCAGGGGCAGGAATCATGACAAGTGTCTAGGACAGTAAAGGTTAGTCATTGGGAGGGGTAATGGTGTCTGATGGACATGATCCCCCTAAGGGAGGATGTGCTACCCCAGCTGCTGGGAGTGCTGGCAGTCAGTAACCTTCAGCTGTCAGCCCTCTCAGGGGTGGCCTCAGCTGTGGAGAGCCGCCTTGCCCCAGGTCACACCCTTCTGGGGGTGGCCCATCTCCAGTGACTGGGGCCAGCCATCTCATCTTGGCTTGGGACAGCTCTGAAGGGCCACTCTAGCTGCAGAGCTTCTCCATGGGCTTGGCCAAGCTCTCAGGGGCCTGCATAGCCACTCGACTTTTCCCTCTGTCCACTCCTGTTTTCGCCCCTGGCTTCCATCGGTGGTTGTCCCAAGGGCACTCGCCAGTGAATGCTCTGTACACTAACTCACATCTGGGAGAACTCTATATGCAACACGGTTTAGTTGAGAATAGAAAATAATTAGGGAGGCGGCCCTGAGGTTAAAGTTTAGCACTCTCACCGCTTTGGATCCCGGGTTTGTTTTCTGGTCGTGGAACCACACTACCCATCTGTCAGTTGCCATGCTGTGGTGGTGGCTCACACAGAACTAGAAGGGCTTACAACTAGTCTATAAAACCATGCACTGGGGCTTTGGGGAGGGAAAAGAAAGGGGGAAGATTGGCAACAGATGTTAGCTCAGGGCGAATGCTTCCCTGCAAAAAACAAACAAACAAAACAAAAGAAAAACCAAAAAAAGACCAAAGAATGGCTTGCTATAAAAACTGTAAAAAAAAAAAATTAGGGAGTGGAGGTAGAGAATTTAGGAGGAAGTATTTTAATATCATAAATAGTGTGGAGATCTAGAGGAGAATAAACAAATATAAAAAGCAAGAAAACAGAGTAGTCTGGCAGAAAGAATAATCACCTGGGAGTCCCCAGACCTGGTGCTCATGGGGCTCTGCTGAGAACCGAATGCATGTCTTTAGGACAGTCACAGCAACCCCTGGGCCTCCCTCTTCTGCAACGGGAAGAGAGTTGGAACAGAATATTCCCAAAGTCCCTCCCCACTCTGCCCTTCTATCAGGCTGGGTGAGAAGCTCTAAGAACATTTGGCAACAACTTGATTATGAGCAAAAGGTTTTCAAAGGTGACCTCAAAACTGCAAATCCAGGAGCTTATCCTGAAGGAAAAGAAAATGTGTCATTCAGAGTTGGAGGCAGTGATCTCACATCCCTCAGAGACACTCATTCTGACAACTCACAGACGTGTGAGGAAGTGATTCCTTTGATGGCTGCTTGTCTAGAGATAACTGACTCCTTTTAAGGGGGATAAGGTGGGAGGACGAGGAGGGCATGGGGTTAGCAGACAGTGGGAATTAGGATAGAAACACCATGGGAGAGTAAATCAGATAGAAAAAAAAAAAAAACAAACCATAATCATTGACACTTAAAATGAAGAGATTGACAAAGAGGAACATTTTGTAGCCGCAAAAGTAAAACTTAACTGCAAATCAAGAAGTTTGGCCCCAAATGAAAAGTTAGAATCTTACTTGTTTGTTATTTTGTTTTGGTTTCAGGATCTTCTAGTTTATAGTATACCTTTAATTAAAACAATACTCATTCATCAAATAAATGCCTACTTTGATCAGTTAGGCTTCTTGGATGCAGTCAAAAAAAGGAACAAAATAATAAAAAAGAATTTATGGTGAGGGTAGGAAGTGGCTAACAGAATTGAAGGGAAAGCTGAACCAAGTGGGCCCCCAAGACGGGAACCAGGGAAGCTCCAGGGCTCCAACAGCAGGAGCAAGAGAGGCTTTTCCGGCATCTACACTTTCAACCCTTTTCATCCTGTGAAGATCTCACTTTCCAGGAGAGAAGGTAAAGAAACTAACTTAAGACCCTTCCCACACCTTGGTGGAAGGATAGGACCCCTGGACTGACAGTCCTACCACGATTGAGGAAGGACCATTCCCCGAAGCAATATCAAAGTTCTGTAGCCAAAAGAAGGGACAAAGGATGGATGCTGGGCCAGCAAAAATTTCAGAAGTCCCCCTGTCTCCCACTCCCCCACCCCCAGGAATTGCTGTAGTGATGGCATGTGTTAGTGAGAGGCACAGACATAGGCCCTGCTCACAGGGAGCGTGTAGCCTAGTAAGAAAGTATAACAGAGTATGACAGATTCTTAGCAATGGCCAAGTGACATGGTTTTGGCCAGTATGTATAAGCAGAAGTCTGCAAGAGGGTTCAGGGAAAAAACTTTTGCTTTCTCTGATAAAAGGGACAGATTCATCTGGCACTGTTCTTTCCCCTTTCTTCCTGCTTGAGACATGATGTCTGGTGCTACAGCAGCCATATTATGTCCATGAGGATAAAACACCAATTAAAATAGTGGAGGAGAAGGAAAGAGTGATCCTAGGGCCTTAATAGCATCGTTAAAGGGCTTCCTCGTTATTTGTAATTGACTGTTTTTTGTGATTGACAGCTGCATGCATTTCTAACCAAGATACAGGGAACCTTATTTAACCTATGGAGTCTGGGATGGGCTCTCTGAGGAAGTGAATGAGATATAAGTAGGTGTTATCTAAATTGCACGTGGGGATTGGAGGGACAGATAAGCATTCCAGGTGGTCTAGGAGTAAGAACATCTATGCCCACTTCCTACATGATGCACATGACTCGGGCCAGGCTAACTTTTCTGAGCCCAGTTTCATCCCTCAGAATCCACCCTCACCTCCTTTCCTCTAAACTTAGAGAAAAAGTGGCCTTTTTTTTAAGGAAGATCCTTCCCCTGTGGTCTGATGCAGTTCTGTCCAAGCTATTCCAGGAATTTATTGATTATTCTTTCTGTTTTACAGTCTCTCCCTCTCTACTGGCTTCATCCCCATAGCCTGCCCACATTCTCAAGTCTCTCTCATATTAAAAAAAAAAAAAGGTCCTCCTTCAGTAACTGCATTCCCCTTGAAAATTTTACTCTGTCTTTTTGTATTTACTTCTTCACCTCCTTGTGACTCTGTCCCTTACTACTGTTAGATAGTTACACTCTATCACTGTGTGGAACGGTTCCGACAAAGGTCACTGTGTCACTAGAAGGCAATTTCTCTGAGGGCAGAGATTTTGTCTATTTTGTGCATCAATGCGTGCCCACTCCCCAGAGTAGTGGCAGGCATGTAAGACTTTCTCAAGATATGAATAAATGTCTTCCTAATCATCAAAGCAAATGAACTCTGCCTTTCTTATCTTATATGACTTTTCAATAGCTTTGTCATTTTTGACCACTTCTGTCTTGAAAGTCACTCATCTCTTGATCTTTGTAACCTAATTATTTCTCCTCCTCTTTTCAATTATTATTATAGAAAAATTTTAATGAATGGATATAAGACTAAGAAAAACAAAACAATGAAAACCCAGGTACCCCTCACTCAGCTTCAATACATGGCCAGTCTTATTTCATATAAACCTTCACTCACTCCCTTCTCATATTAATTTGAAGCAATCCCAGACATCATTTTGTTTCACCCATAAATATTTCAGTTTGTATTGCCAAAAGAAAAGAAATCTTTTAAAATGCATAATCACAATACTGTCATTAGACATAAAAATTAACAAAATTACTTCATATTGTCAACTGCATTCTTTCATGATTTTATTTTTAACCCTTTGATTGTTTTTTGGAGAGTAGGATTTCTTAGTCTGTGTTTCTTCTACCTGAACCTTATCTTACTGGCAAATTGGGGAGTAGGAGTTAGGCCTGGTCAAGCTCCATCAACAGAATAGGAATATTATTTAGAAACATTGAGGTAAAGACCAGAAAAAAGAGCTAAAGAGTTAAAAGTAACTGCTTCTGGGGAGGGGAGAAGGCATAGAGGTGGATGGGGGACAATGGACTTCTTTTTCATTTAAGCCTCTTAACAATATGTAGGTTTTTAAGATGTATATATACAATATATTGACAAATATAAAAATCAACAAAAACATATGATATTAAAACATATAAAACTTAACTCAAAATTCCCTCCTCATACCTGGCCCTCTCTCTCAGAGAGCACGACCACCCACCAGAAACCTGAGAGTCCTCCTCCCCTCTTCTTGCTCTTCCCTCTCAGATCTGGGTGGTGACCAGGTCTTCCATAATGTGTCTTGTGCCCATCGCCACCCCTGTGTCCCCACTGCTCCTGTCCTGTTCATGTCCTTCACTGTCTCTCAGCTGGACCATTGCAGCAACCCCTACCTAACCTATCTCTTATGGGCTGAATTGTGCCCCCGTGAAGTTCCTGTGTTTAAGTTCTAACCCCCAGGACCTCAGAATGTGACCACATTTGGAGATAGGGCCTTTAAAGAGGCAACTAAGGCAAACGAAGCCAAATAGATAAGCTGTAATCCAATCTGACTGAGTCCTATAAAAAGAGATTAGGACAGAGACAGACACAAGGGGAAGATCACGTGAAGACAAAGAGGAAAGGGCCACCATCTACAAGCCGTAGAGAAAGGCCTTGAAAGAAACCACCCTGCTGATACCTTGATCTCAGACTTTTTGCCTCCAGAACTGTGAGAAAATAAATTTGTGTTGTTTAAACCATCCAGTCTGTGGTACTTTGTGATGGCAGCCATAACAAACTAATACACTGTCTCCCTGCCTTCCTTGGCCATGATCTGATTCATCTCCAAAACAGTGTTAGAGAACTCTTTCAATAATACGTGTCTAATCAAGTTATTTCCCTGCTCAAAATGCTTAAATGACTCTTCATCACTGCTAGATAAACCTAGCTACTTAGCATGGATGGCAAGTCCTTCTTTATCTTCTCTTGCCTAACTCTCCTCATGCCTAAGCCCCAGCCTTAGTGAAGTACTTGCACCCCCAAAAGTGCCACCCTAGTTCCTGCTTTACTCTCTCTTCAGGTGAATTTTCCTTGTGCTGGATACCTTCACCCTTATCACTATTTTCAAGTTTCAGGTCAATGTCTAATTCCTCTGGGAAAACTTCCTTAGCTCCTCTCTCCAGATAAAATTGACTTCTTCATTCCTTTATGCCCACTTTGGACCCTATATCAAATTCTATCCTAGATTTGCAGCATTTTTATTGCTATTATTTTATCTCAGTCATCTAATCCTTAAAGCAGACACTATGTTGTAACTTTGCATACTCAGGGCCTAATGTAATACCTGGCACACAGTAGGTACTCAAATAGTGTGGACCAACCCACTGATTAAATAAATGAATCTGTGAAATTAGAATAACTATGTTAGTTTAGCACACCTCAAAAAGCTGTTGTCCTATAACATATGTGGAGATTTTAACAATACATACATATAAATAATATTTGAGCTCTTAAAGGTGAATTGAAATTGCAATTTATTGCTTGACTTTGAATGTATACTAATAATGAATCATTTCCAACTCTCAAAATTGTGTTGCGTCTTCTTAAAACACAGAATCATGAAAACGTATTGCTGGACAAGGCATTAGAGATGATCTGATCCAACCATTTTATTTTGTCAACAAGGAAATTGAGAAGCAGCAACTGTGCCCACCATCACACAGCCCACTGTTACCACGGCCAGAACTCTTCATTCCCTGTGTGACGCACTTACACTGCCTCTGATGGAAACAGAAACACTGCAGTTAGATTGTTTTGAGGAAAAGGGAATTTAAATGTAATTCAACAAAGAAAACGCCCCACCAAATTTACATTTATAAAAGTAATAGAAAGACTCTGACTCTTAAATTGTTTCTAAATAAAATATTGTGAATGAACTTCATCCAATATTGATATATCCTTTGGCACTGGGGCATTTTAGAGTATTTATTTGTTATTGTGAAAAATTGCACTTGAATAATGTATAACAAGATGTATATTCAAATTGCCTTTGAATAATGTATAACAAGAAAGGTTTTCTTTATTCATTTAGTGCCTTTCTTTCAAGGAACTACAAGTACCTTGTGCACTTTAGGTTCAGTATGGCTTGTTGGGGACATGCTTTTTCACTTAGCATTTTGGATACCACAGTAATGGTTTGAGCCTATAGCAGTAGCACTCAATAATAAGAGGTGACATCTTTAAAGTAAAAAATATTTACATTATCCACCCCATCCATCAGCACAACTTGGAAGCTCTATCTTGGAAATGAAGAATGGTGAACTTGAAGTTGCATCTGTTGGAGGAATTCAGACATTTCTGAACTTCTGGGGGAGTCTGTAGAGCCAGTAGCCTGCAGGCTTCTGTATTCAGGCCTGTGTGGTGCCCCAGTGACGATTCGTGGCCACAAATGAGAAAGGTGAGCACTCTCTCCACTGTTTCCAGGATATAGTGTCTGGCTCAGCAAGGGTTGGTGAGCAGCAGAGGTGGGTGAGAGGTTCCCTCAAAAAGTCATCATGAATAGCAGCCATCAGTAGGGCAAAGATCTGAGAGGGCTACTCATGAACTCATGGGAGACACTCCTGGAGACTCCCCCAAATTCCTGGGCAAGACTTTGAGGGAGTGCAGAAGGTTCTATATTAGTACAGTAGAGTAGAACTCATTCAATCATTAACAAACCTGTGCTGGGCTCTCTTGGGGCTAGAGATGCAGCAGTGAGCAAAACAAAGATTCCTGTTCTTGTGGAGTTTACACAAAGTTGGGGGGGGGGGGAGATGATAAACGCTGTGGACTGAACTGTTTCCACCTAAAACTTACATGTTGAAGCCCTAACCCCCAAAGTGATGGTATTTGGAGATGGGGCTTTGGGGGATAATTAGATTTAAATGAGGTCATGGGGGTGGGGGGCTCATGATGATATTAGTGCCCTTTAAGAGGAGACATGAGAAAGCTTGCTTCCTCTCTCTTCCTGCCTTGTGAGGACAGTAAGAAGGTGGCTTTCTGCAAGAAGGGAAGAGGGCCCTCAGCAGGGAATCAAATTGGCCGGCATCTTGATCTTGGACTCGCCAGCCTCCAAAATGGTGAGAAATAAATTCCTGTAGTTTAAGTCACCCAGTCTATGATATATTTTGTTATGGAAGCCTGAGCTGACTAATACAATAAACAATACACATAATGCATAAGTAAATTACCTAGTATGCTAGGAAGTGATACATGCTATAATTTTTTTTTTAAAAAAGCAGAATAAGTGAGATTAGGAATGTAGATGTGCGGAAAGAAGGTGGTCAGACTAGTTATCATTAAGAAGATGATATCTAAACAAAGAATTGAAGGAGGTGAAGGAATTAGCTAAGCAGGTACCTGAGGGAAATGTGTTCCAGGCAGCAGGTATAGCTAGGACAATGGCCCTAAGGTGGGAATGTGGTTGGCATATTCTAGCAACTTCAAGGAGGCCAGTGTGGCTGGAGGGGAATAAGCAAAGGAGAGAGTAGTAGGATGTGAGGTCAGAAAAATGACCTGGGGCCAGATCACAAGGGCCTTGTAGACCTTTGTAGGGATTTACTCTGAATGAAATGGGGAGGTACTGTGGGGTTTTGAGTAGGGAATGACACAATCACATTTAAGTTTAAAAGGATCTCTTGGGCTGCTGTGTTGAGGGTAGAGTAGAATCTGGGAGGCTAGCTAAGATAATATTGCAGTAATGTAGACACAAGTTTGGACCAGATGTCAGCAGTGGCAGTAGTAAGATTCTGAATGAATTTTACAAGTAAAGCTAATAAAATTTGTTGTGTTAGAGAGAGGGAGGCATCAAGGATGGCTGAGTTGAGCAACAGGAAGGATAGAACTCTTATCAAATGAGTTAAGAAGGTGGGGGTGGTGCAGATTTGGGAAGTTCAGGAGTTTGGTTTGCCCATATTGAGTTTGGGAGGTCTATTGGTCATCCAAGTGGAGATGTCAAGACTTGAATTATTAAAATTAGTGTGAACTCATGAGTACTTCAAGTGATGAATCCTGGGGAAATCTGGGGCACATTCACAACATGCCCTTAAGGTTGCAAGTTTTGAAGGCATATTCACAGAGGTAGTCATTGTGACTGGTTAGAAGCTGGATGTATCCATGACAGAGTTTGGTAAGCTGGATTTTCTGCACCGGGCAATGACATCTTTCTCTACAATCTAAAAACTTTGTAAGAAGATCTGAATGCTTCCAGGAAAAACTATTTTGGACCCACACATTTCTTTTAATAAAATTAATTATCTCTTTAGGTGCTTGCCTCCCCACTTCATTATAAGCCCTGTGAAGGTAGGGACTGTATTCTTTTTATTCCTGTATTCCAAGCAATTGGCAATCTACTGTCTACAGGCAACCAATAAATCTTATTGAATGACTAAGTAAGTGAATTTTTGTCTAAATAAAAGTCAACTAATCATTTTGCTTAAGTAAACTATTTTAAAATATTTAAAGTCATCTATCTCCTACTAATGTCCTCAATTAGTTCCAATACAACAGGGCATAGGGTTAAAAAAAATTAATCAAAATGCTGTAACAATAATACAAATGTGTTGTGGGTATACACCACATATTTTTTGTCTCCTAATGAGGTCTGTCCCATGGGTCTGTAATCTGTGTATTATGTGGGTAATAAAATGAATCTCTGCCTTGCTACACAAAGTGTGTCCTCAGACAAGCAGCAATGGCCTCACCTGAAAGCTTGCAGACTTCTAGGCTATGCTGCACGCCTACTGAATTGGCATTTGCTTTTCAGCTAAATCCCCAGGTGATCCATATGCTCATTAAAGTTTGAGAAGCACTGTTCTAGAGCGGGAGCTGGCAAACTACCACCTGTTTTTGTAAATAAAGTTTTATTGGAACACAGCCATGCCCATTTGTTGACGCATTGCCTATGAATGTTATGCTACAACAGCAGAGCCAAGGAGTTGCCCCAGAGAACACATGGCCTACAAAGCCTAAAATATTTATTACCTGGCTCTTTAAAAAAATCAGTTTGCAGGACATAGCATATTTTGCCTGTAAATGCCAGGTTATTTGGGGAGATGCTATTTTAATTGCCTGTTGGTATTCTAGGCTTGATTTTTAGTCTCACAATTCAGGGCTTAATGCTACGTCCTGCTGATGACAATACAGCATCTCTTAAGTTAGTGAATCTTCAGGCCATAGTTCAGGTACTTGACTCAGACGGATATACTCATCTCACTTTGATTGGTGTGAACTTTCTCTGAGGTAGCACTGAGGGAAGGCACCAGGTGCCAGAAGACCACCCGTGTATGTGCTCCCTCAGCCTCTCCAGAGCTGCCTGGCCTTTCCAAGCCAGACCTACTCTCAGCCAAGACCTATTACATCCATCCCTGCAGAGGGCAGATGATCTCTGTCTTAGAACAAATTGTCATCAGCCACTGTGCTCCTCATGTGGATTTGCTTATTTGTTCTGAGCCTGAGACTACACTCCCATCTTTGCTTTCTGGAATGATCTTTTGGCTCATACCTTTCAGTTTGGATTTTAAACCCAGCTGGCTTACCTGGAATTTGCTCCCTCCTAGCTGCTCAGAACTCTTAACTCTGACCTTAGCTTGCCCTAATGATTTGTAGTTCTCATATGCCCCTCCTTGGAGAGCCCAATTTTCTAATGGGACTGTGGCTTGTGTAGCACTTAATCTAGAAAGTCCACAGTCCTATGCCCACATGAACTACCTGGTAATGAATTGTTCATGACTTGCTGACTGACACTATCAGGATCAGAATGATTTTGGCAGTCTGCTGTGTCACCATTAAAAATGTAATGGAAAAAGGAAGTCTTTACTCAAAGAGACAAATGCAGAACCTGAGTAAGGAGTTTCCTGGTGTCCTCTCCCAGCTCTGTTGTTCAGAAAGTTTCTAAATTGGAAGTAGGAGGGTCTGGTCCTACAGGGACTAGGAAGTATATTAGTTTTCTAAGGACTGCTGTAACAAAGTACCACATTCTGGGTGGCTTTAAAAAACATGAATTTTTCCCCTCACAGTTCTAAGGGTTAGAAGTCCAAAATCTACATGATGCCAGGGCCACACTCTCTCTGAAACTTCAAGGGGAGAATTCTTTGCCCCTTCCAGCTTCTGATAGCCCCAGGGATTCATTGGTTTGTGAGACATAAATCCAATCTCTGCCTCCATGGTCACATGGCATTCTTCCCGGCATCTCTTTTTCCTCTTCTTTTAAGGACACAAGTCATATTGCATTAAGGGCTCATCCTACTCCGGGATGATCTCATCTTAACTAATTATGTCTGCAAGGCCCTTATTTCTGAATAAGGTCACATTCTGAGGTAATAGGGGTTAAGACAACACATATTTTTGGGGGGCACAGTTTAAAGTATAGGAGAAAAAGACAATTTCTCTACCCTCTAGGTCCTTCTGGCTGGACTAAGAATTAAATTGACATGTGAAGGGGAGGAAAATGATCCTTTACCCACTCTGGGTCCTTTGTGGCTGGGCTACAAATTAAATTGACATGAGACCGAATAGCAGGAGAAAATCAAACAAAGCTTTATAACATGTATACATGGGAGAGACCAGGGAAACTGAGTTTCTCTCGACAAAATGGCAGAAGTTCTCCTGACAAAGAAGGATATTGGGGGTTGGGGGTGTCAGCTATGGGGGATTAAGAGAAAAGCACAGTAAAAAAGAGTATGCAGATTTAAATTCTCCCTTCCGCACTGATAAGAGTTTCTAGAGATAAAGTCATCCCCTCTTCTTCCTGGTACAGAGAAGGAGATATCTTTACAAATGGAGATTTCCTTTACAAATGTAATTATTTCTTACAAACGGTAACTTCGATTTGGTTTTCAGAGCTTCTCCCCCATCTGCAGTTTTTAAAAAGTAACCTGTCCAAAATAATCTTCAGCCCAAATAATCTTCACATTTTGGGGTAGCCAATCCTGGTCTCCCACATATGAGACAGAATAACAGGAGAAAATCAAACAAAGCTTTATAACATGTATACCTGGGAGAAACCCAGGAAAGCTGAGTAACTTGCAGAATGGCCAAAGCCACCACCTTAAACACCATTTTCAGCTAAAGACAAAGGAGGATGTTGAGGGTAGTGGTTTGGGGCTTCAAAGGGGAAGAAGGCAAATTACATGGAGATGGAAATGTAAATGTTTGTTAAACCAGTGTTTGCTGGGCCATCTTTAGATAATGTGACCTTCTATCTTAAGTTCTTTTAGGCAGTTGGGGGAAGGTCATAGTTTCTTTCAGAGTCTTTTGTTCTTAAAAATAATCAAGCCAAAGAGACACGTTTTGGAGGAGCCAATTCTGATCCCCAACAAAACCATATCAGGAAGTTAAAGCAAATGAATGTACAAAAAAGTATGCTTTGTTTGCAGACTAAACTCAGAGGTGTATTTTTCACTTCTATGATGAAATAGGATTTATTCTATTTTTCTTGAAACACTAAATTCTCTTGATCTACTTTTTTTTTCCTTCATGGGCATAAAGAAATATTTCATTATATTTTTATTGCTACTATTAAAAATACTACACTAGAAAAAATTGCAAGTGCAATAATGAGTGGCAAATAATACCAGTCTCTGTGTCAGGGGGACACATTAGGGTGTAGTGAAGATTTTAGCAAATTTGAGTGTGCATATGTATTGAAGGGGAGGAATAGTATCCTCTACCCACTCCGGGTCCTTTCTGGTTGGGCTACAAATTAAATTGACATGAGGCCAAATAGCAGGAGAAAATCACACATAGCTTTCTAACATGTATACATGGGAGAGACCAGGGAAACTGAGGTCCTCTGACAAAATGGCAGAGATTCTCCTCTTAAATAGAAAGGCAATGGAGGATATTGGGGATTGGGGTTGACCAGCTATGGGGGATTACAAGAAAAGCAGTAAACAAGAGTATGTAGATTTAAGTCCTTGCCGTCCTTTCACATTGATAAGAGTTTCTAGAGATAAAGTCATCCCCCTCTTCTTCCTGGTACAGAAAGGGAGACACCTTTACAAAGGGAGATTTCCCTTACAAATGTAAATATCTCTTACAAAGAGTAACTTCGATTTGGTTTTCAGAGCTTTTCCCATGTCTGCAGTTTTTTAAAAAAATAACCAGCCCCAAATAATCTTTATGCCAGAGACACATTTTGGGGTAGCCAATTCTGACCTCCTACAGTATTTAAAGGAATAATTGCTACTCAGCTCCTGCAGATATCTGCTAAAAATAAACATGGGCCCAGTGATATTCCCTTCTATAAATGGATTAAATAATCATGTTCTGATGAACTCAAGCATGTGATACATGTTACTTCCAGGCAGAAGCTTTAAGAAACAGTGCATGGTTCTGTATGTTCTCTTTTTCCTTCCTTTCAAATCATTTGAACATGTTTTGGGATAGAGCCTCTGTCAGTCTCCTTGAGTGATACTAAAGCATTTCAACGTGTGTGTGTGTCTGTGGGGGGGGGGGGTTCCCATGCCACCAAGCAATTCTCTGACACCAGCTGGATGTCCAACAATTCAACTCAATTCTGACACTAACTACCCAGAGATAGCACCAGGTTTCACAGGTTAAGAGCTCAGTGACACAAGCCTACTCTCCACTTCAGATGCCAATCGCAAGTCCAGGTTGTTACCTGTGCTTCTGACATACTGGCTATAAATCAGAGGTTCCCATGTCCCCCTCCTTGGGTTTGATTAATTTTATAGAGTGGCTCACAGAACTCAGGAAACCCATTTACTCAGTAGATTACCAATTTATTACTAAGGATATTAAAAGATTCAAATCAACAGCCAGATAAAACAATATATAGGGCAAGGTATGGGGAAAGGGCTCAGAGCTTCCATGCCCTCTCCAAGCATGCCAATCTCCTCAAATCTCCATGTGCTCACCTACGAAGAAGCTCTCAGAATATCATCCTCTTGGGTTTTTGCGGGAGCTTCATTACATAGGCATGATTGCTTAAATCATGGCCATTGGTGATTGATTCAACCTCCAGTCCCTCTCCCCTCCCCTGAGATCAGGAGGAGGGACTGAGGTTCCAACCTTCTAATCACTTAGTTGTTTCCCCTGGCAACCAGCCCCTATCCTTAGGTGCTTTCCAAAAGTAACCTTATTAACATAAACCCAGTTGTGGGGGAAAGGGACTTGTCATGAATAGCAAAACACCCATTTCACTTTTATGGCTCTGAAGCGATTTCAGGAACTGAGGGTAAGACACCAAATATTATGACAAAAGATGCTCCCATTGCTCTTATAGCTCAGGAAATGCCAAGGATTTGGAGAGCTGTGAGGCAGAAACTGTAGATGAAGATCAAATATATATTTCTCCTAAATCACAATATCACAGATATGATAAATAGAGGTCCTTTCAGCTCACGAAGGATATATAGCATAGTAAGAAATAAAATTTTTTTTTAAATGTTGAGTTTTGGGTCATTTGTGTCTTAAACTAGCCCATCTTCATGAAAGGGCACATAAGCATGAAAATAAAATATAAACATAAAATTGACAAACCATAAATCTTGGTTTTTATGTGACATCCCCTAATTTTTACATATCATAACCAATTAAAATTTTCTAAAAGTGTTACTTGTTTTTTAACATAAGCAACACATATTGGTTTAAAAATATCACATGGTATAGAAAATTTATAATAAAATAGACAATTGTCTTGCCCCAGCCCCTCCCACTCCTGAATCCCACTCCCTGGAGTGGATCAATTTCAACAGGTCTGTTTACGTTGTGCTCCTAGAGTTGCCCTTGGCACTGTCCTGACTTAGAGCCCCTCTATCCTGGATGCTATTTCTTCCTCTGTCCACTTTCCTCATTTGCTGTGCTGAAGTGCAGCTGCCAATAGCTTCCACAGAAAGAGCGTGAGTGTGAGAGGTACATTTTTTGTCTTTGCATGTCTGGAGATTTCCACTTTCACGTTTGATAAAGAAATGAAAAGCAAAGGGATATATTGGAGTATATGAGGGAGCCATTTGGTTTAAAACTCATTCAGTCTGACCTTGTTTTTCCAAAAGGGCCTGACATGGCCTGTTGAGCATGCATTGTACATCTGCTTTAAATATTTACCATGTCCCAAAGACGAGAATGATGCCCCTAAAGATAGGGATGTAACTCCCCCCATATCAGCATTTCCTTTAGGATAAGCATCTCTCCCTAAACTAAGGATTAATTACTCACCTGCTTGTGACCTTGTGACCACTCACCTTGTGACCATTGACCCACTGTGTTCACAGATTTGCTGTGCCAGCAAAGCAATCTCGTCACTATTGTAAAAGGGACATTCCTATCAAGAGTGATGTATGCTTTTTGTTCCAAGATGGTATGTAACCACTCTGTACACCCTATTTCTTAGCTGCCCTTCCTTCTTTCCTTGGGCAGGGAAGGCCCCAGGCTAGTCCCAGATCTGGCTCATCATAAACTCACCCCAGTTTTGATTTATAGATTGATTATGAATTATTTGCATCAACACATTTATTTAGTGGTTTGGTTGGATAAAGAACTTGAATGTGAAAAATATTTTGCACTCAGAATTTTAAAGGCATTTCTCCACTGGATTTTTAGCATCTAATAATGTTATTGAGAATTCCAAAGACATTCTGATTTCTGATTCCTGGTCCTTTGAGTGATTTTAGTTTCTCTTCTCTAGGAGCTCTTTATTTTGGATGTTCTGAAAGTTCATGATGGTATATCTGGGACTTGGGGATTTTTTCATTCATTGTGCTGAGCACTTGGTGGGCGCTTCATCTGAAGACTCTTGAATGGAAAATTTTCCTTTATTAATTCCTTCATAGTAATTTCCCCTCTGTCCCCCCCCCCCCACCCGGAATGTCTATTGATGGAATACGAAATCTCCTGGACTTATTCTCTGATTTTCTTATCATTTCTTTCCTGTTGCCTATCTCTGTACCTTTCTGTTCTGCTTTCAAGGAGATTTCCTGGCTTCATTTTCCATCTCTTCTACAGACTTTTTAAAAAAGCTTCACCTGTCATATTTAAAATTTTCTTATCTCTTTGTCAATCACTGAATTTTCATTTTTACAGCCATATATCTTATCTTTCTCTATTTCTTTAAAATTTTCTGCTCCTCTTTCCATTGAATTTGTTTTTTAGGGTTTTTAAAATTTCTTTTATGTTTTTGTTTGTTTTGGTCTCTTGAACGCTGGAGGATTTTCTCAAATGCTCTGTGCTCCTTGGTTGTCCACTGATACTTCGAGTGAAGCATTAAGATGTTACTTGTAAGCTCTATATACAAGGGCAGGGCTGACTGGCTGCTGGGTTTGACATGGGTTTTTGGGCAACAGCTGAGTTTTTCTTTGGAGTTCCCAAACATCAATATCATTAGTGTTACTGAGCAAGGGCTTGCCACCTGATGTGCACAGAAGCCAATACTGTGGCACACCAGAAGCAGTTTATTGTGCATTTGATTGGCAAGGAGACAGAAGGACAGGCTCTTAACTCTGTCTCACCCCTCCAAAGTGTGGGGTAAGGATTAAAGTATCAGGGAGGGCAAACTGGGATGCAGAAGTGCTGGCAGGATAAGTTTTGATTGGCAGATCAAAATTTTCTCTTCTCTGCATTCTCCTGGCTGGCTTGCCACCCCTGAAAAAACAGCTTTAACATCCTGTTGTTAAGATGAGGTCAGTTATGGGAGATTCCCAGGAAAAGCACAGTAAAGAAGGGTAAAGTTGTGCAGATTTAAGTCATTGCCTTCTTTATTGATAAGAGTTTCTAGAGATTTAGAGACATCTTTCTCTTCCTGGCACAGAAAGGGAGCACCCTTATAAATGGAGATTTCTCTTATAAATGTACGTTTACCTTACAAATGGGTAACTTCTACTTGGTTTTCAGAGATTTCCTATGTCTGCTGTTTTTTTTTTTTTTTTTTTTTTTTAATAATCATCAACTCAAAATAGCCCTTATGCCAAAGAGGCATATTTTGGGGTGGCAAATTCTGTTCCTGGTCTTGTGGTTACATAAGGGATTTCCTTTGGGGTGGTTCAGGTTTTCAGAGGAGATTTCTTAGCTGTGTGAGTCTGGCTGCTGGTACTGCAGGGCTAGGGAAGAGAAGAGAAGGGAGCTTTGGGCTTCTCAGTAGTTCTGTGTGTGTACACTTTCACTTAATCCCCCAGCCTCAGCTCTCCACTGTATGAGATGTCCTTAAGTCTAAGGTGGCTCAGACACAATTCTTCAAAAGAGTAAACATTTGGTCTCTTTGGGGGTGAGCATAAGGGGAATTGCCAAACCACACAGACAGGGAAAGGGGACTTGAGGATCCAACTGCTCCTCAAAGAGGGTTTCCACCCACCCCACTAGTTAGCCTTCAAGTGAACTCTGAATTCTGTGTTACTTCTGAGTTCTAAGACTTTCTAGGGTTCCACAGGACAGATTGCATAGCTTCTAGTTCCTATTGCTTTCCAAAGGTACTTAAGTTTCAGCTTTTTCTTTGCTAAATTATTTACCACTCCTTAATTCACTTTCTGTTTTCCAAAATTTTATTTGCATCTCTTACACTCTATCACCTCTCTTCTTGTCCTCTTCAACATCAAGGGTTCATACTATTTTTATTACTTTACTATCACTTAGTGACATTTCATGAGGGAATGGAGATAAACGCATGTGTTCAGTCTGCCATGTTTAACCTTAATTGAAATTAAAAACAAACAATACACTCTCTGGGCTTCCTTATCTTGTGGGCTGCCTGTTTGTGATATCAGGTCAAAATTAATCTCATTTTGACTGAACTATATCTCTAAAAAAACATGACTCTAGGCAAGTAAGACAAATTGGAATCCAGAGGTTTCAATATTCCTGAAATATTTATTTATACGAGTTGCTTGCCTATTTTTTCCACTGGTTTTATTTTAATGTCTTATACAAATACACCTATCAGGTAAAGAATCTCCAATCCTGACATCAACATCTTTGGCATTCAGAAACAAATCAACAATGTATCAGCATCGTTTGAGTGTCTGGTATAATTAGGAGCAATTGGACCCTACAGCAATGGATGCTTTCATGATGAAAATCTCCATATGCCTGAATGATTAACAAGACTTAGCTAATGCCCATTTTGTTTCTGTGTTGGTGGAAGTTCATGGTAATGGAATCTGACCGGTTTAATGTCAATGAATTACACTTTGTGGCTAGGTGGCTGCCTTTTGTCTTAAACACTAAAGTCAGACTTACAGCTATGTTTATCGGTGAGCAGATGCTTTGCCTCACCACTTGTCTTTCAGTTGCAGAAAATATCTGTTTCATTGCAAAATTAAATTGGTATGGTTGTCTAATTAACTGTGAGTATCTTGACAAATTCTTTCCCTCTCTTCTCCTTTTATTCCATAATCCTATTCCAAACCAGATCCCAGAGGGAGAAACAGCATGTCCTCACCAGCTTAGCAAGCCTTTTATGAGGCAATGCTTCCTCCATTCCAGGCTTTGCTGCATTAACAGAGAGGCAAGAATGTGAATGGTGACTCTTCCTGGCTGAGGGAGTTCCATCTGCTCTCACATCCCAACATGGGAGGCCCCAGGGATCCCCCTTCATCAGGATTTCTGTCTAAGGAGAAGTCTTTGAACACACTGTGTTGTGTAGTATGTCCAGTCATCCCAGTTTGACTGGGCCTAAGGGGTTTCTCAGGACATAGGACTTTGAGTACTAAAACCAGGCAAATGGGAGGTTAGTCAGCCAAGCTAGCTTAGGCCAGGGATCATGTGAAACCCCGTAGGCTGAAGACTTATTTGAACTGTTCACACTGGATGGAGAAGTGCTGGTCAACAACAGAGAGACTGGTGTAGGGAAGCCAAAGACTAAGCCAGTCACTGCCCAGCTCTCTATCTGACCCAACTCAGGGCACTGGGCAGCCCTGAGTTATTGAACAACTCCAGCATTCTCCCACAGTCCCCTACACTGAGAGAGTCCACACTAAGGTGAGCTTTGCTCACTTTAGTTTCCCACCACTGGATCCCTGTCCATTTACAGGATGTGCTGAACGGGCTGTGGTTACATTTCCTAGAAAGAACTATAATGTAACAGCTAGATCTTAAGTTAGCATGAGGGAAGCCATCTTAGAGAAAAGAAGCAATATTGTAACTATGATCCTGACTCACTAGTCTCTGAGAATGCACTCTAGCCTGCATGTAGCCTAGATGATTAAGCACCTCTCACTTTTGCAAAATACATGATCTGCTAGTTCTATGACTCTTGCGTATGTATATCTCCCAGCTGTGATAAGGATAATTTTGTTTTCTGAGTTCCCCAGGAACATGATGACCTCCAGAAGGAAAAAGTCTGTGTTGGTACTTATCACAAATGACAGAAGAAAGAGATAATGAGGTGCCTTGAAGTTCATCACACCAGATGGTCGACATCCCCAAACCCCCTCCCTCCCTGCCCATTTTCCCTATATAAATGCCTCAAGATTCTGTATGATTTTAAGATGGCTCTTTAGGACACTAGTCCGCCATATTCTGATTGTGCTAGCTAATAATATAAACTTTCCTTTCTCAGCCACTGACTTGTTTGCAATTGATTGGCACTGGCTTGCAGTGAGCAGAATGAGCCCCTTTTGCTTAGTTACAATAACACCTACATTCTGAATAAGAGCAAAGAATTTAAGACAGACTACCATGAATTCTCATCCATACATTTGGTAGATTTGAGCACTCTGAAAACCATGCACTTACTGAGTATAGTCAGCAAAAAAGAAAGAAAAAATGGCATGGATCTCCTGCCCTTGACTTCCTCTTCCTCACCAATCCCAATTCCCTCCTCTATACCTGGTTCCAAGGCAGGAAATTCTGTCAGTCTGTCCGGGAATTCTTTCCTCAGGATGGATGTGGCTCACTACCAATGTCACATAACTGACCACCAGGGGTTCCCATTTTCAGGAGCTTGTTCTGGTCCAGGGGATGTCCTAATGATCAAGAAGGGGCTCAAAGCATCCTCTAAGCACAGACTCTGTTCCGAGGCCAGGGCTGCACATCATGTACCCTCCCCTTCTATCCATCAGAGCAGGGTGTCACTTCTGATATGGCGATTTTGCTTTCATTAAATTAGTTTCTGCTAAGACTCAGAAAAAGGGACTTAATTACTATTGTCTCAATTGCACTATCTTACCTAAGAATTAAAACATTCTTATGACTAGGCCATGTTAACCAGTCAAAAATTCTCTCTAATTCATTGCAATAATCCAAAACATAATAACCAAAACATAATAAACATTTGTCTCTTTCTTTCTTACCCAAGTGTGACAATCACAAACAGAACTTTAATAAATCACCTGTGTAGAGATAAGCCCTAGACTCTCCCCTGTATTATTGTCATGAATGCATTTTTCATTTTTTGGTTTGTTCCATGGGTTAAAGGGAAAAGTAGAATATTTACTGAACACCTATTATACACCAAGTACTCTTATTTAAACAATATAACTGTCCAGTAAAGTTGGAATTCGTATCCCCACCTTGTATGGGTAGTTGAGTGATTCACCTAGGACCCTGCCCCTGGTAATGGAAGAACTGTGCTTCCCCCTCCCATGGGCCTGACCACAAAGCTCATGGTCTTTCACATGCAGCATGCTGAATGGTGCTAGACCTCCTCCTTTTTATGTTTTTGCATGGCCCTAACACCAGGCATGTGAGGAGGGCAGAGTCCTTCCCAAACAGAAGTATGAGAGAAAGGGGGAAGGAAGATGGCAATTGGGATGGTTAATTTTATGTGTCAACTTGACTGGGCTAAGGGATGCCCAGATAACTGGTAAAACGTTATTTTCGAGTGTGTCTGTGAGGGTGTCTTCAGAAGAGATGAGCAATTGAACCAGTAGACTCAGGTGGGCATTATCTAGTCCACTGAGGGCCTGGCTAGAACAAAAAGGCAGAGAAAGGGCAAATTCCCTCTCTCTGATTGAGCTGAGACATCCATTTCCTCCTGCTCTTGGACATCAGCGCTCCTGGTTCTTGGGCTTTCAGACTCGGACTGGGACTTACACCATAAGTGCCCTGATTCTTAGGCCTTTGGACTGAATTACACCACCTGGTTCTCCAGCTTGCAGATGGCAGATCACGGAACTTCTCAGCCTCCATAACTGCAGGAGCCAATTCCTATAATAAATCTGTCGCTCTCTCTCGAGTGAGAGAGAGCAAGAGAGTGAGAAAGAGATTTAAGGAGTCAGAAAGAGCAGAAAGAATGATTGCTGTATTAGTTAGGGTTCTCCAGAGAAACAGAACTAATAGGAGATTCTCTCTCTCTCTTTCTCTTTTTCTGACATCTGAGTCTTTTCCTGTGTTATTCAAAGTCAAACTTTCCAGTTTGATGTGAATCCTGACCAGACCATGAATATCTGTCTCCTTTAATTGCTTCATATTTGTTTAATCCTTTCTCTTGCTCATCTTATGTTTTGCAGGTTTGCCCACTTTCCTCTGTGTTGAGCTACCGAATGGTACAGGGAGTTTTGGCTTTCCCTAGAATCCTTGAGATGCTCTGGTCCCTTCCTTATTGATTTTTTTTTAATTTGCCACAAATCAACTAGTATTTTAATTTAGGTACCTCACTAAACTGTGAATTCTTCCCAGACTCATATTCAAGAGCACTTTCTTCCCACTAGGGCCCTACCAACACATCCTGTTTGGATCACCCGGCCCTTTTCAACATTTTTTTTTCCTGGGTCCCTGGAATTTAAAGTAGCCCAGTGATTACTCTTTCATATTTTAAGTCTTTATCTAATTTGGTCTTTGTTACTGTGCAGTTCTTATTTTACTATTCTCTTTTTTCCACTAGGATATGTTAATTCATGTACTTGTGATTTGGATATTATTTTGTTATTTGGATCCATATGACTGCCATTTGTAATTTTTCTTCTGTCTGTTTGAGGTCTGCATATTCTCCCAGTTTATTATCATCTAAAAGTTTCATCGGATGGGTCATATGCTCCTTTTCCATTATTGGTGCTCAGTGTTTATGGATCTTGGAGAGGTTCAAGACCAGGAAAATCCCAGGGGAAGATATAATACATGTGTTTAGTTGGACTTATTGAAAATGATTCCAGATTAGTAAAACGGTTTTAAAAAGAGTTACCACTTCCTTTTTTGATATCACTCCCTTAGCCCTGTTGTCAAGGAAATATATCAAGACTTGTTTTCTTTTATAATCTTTGGTCAATTCTTAGTACGTATGTAACAAGCGTCAGAGTCTCCAACTTCAAGGGACAGCTTCCTCAATATATTTGGAAAGGGAGGTATTTATCATGTATTTGTCTGTGAGTTGTCTGGTTGGCAGCTAATTCTCTGAACTGCAAGTTCCTCTGCAACTCCTCTGCAATGAACACTACTCTCTCTGCTGTTGGTCGCTGCCTGGATTTCTGGGACGATTCCTGCTCAGTGCAGTGGTCCCACCACCTTGTTCTTATAGCCAATAGACTGTAAGCTCTGTAAGGACTGAGTTCTTATTTTCTGATCATCAAATTCTAGGCACTCAGCACAGTGTCTGTCTATAGTAGATATAATTTATGTTAGATATATATATATATTTATATTATATTATAAGAGATATATTTTGGGTGAATGAATTTGTTAGTTGTCTGCTGTTTGTCAAGCACAACGAAGCTGGGCACTGGGGATCCAATGGTTATCAAGAAGTCCTGCTTCTCATAGGCTATAGTTATACAGGGAAGACAAAATATTAAATAGACAATTAGAATAATGTATGATTGGTGAGGCTGGAGGAAAAGGGGGAAAGAAAAGATACCAGTCAGGATTAAAGTTAGGATCTAAGGATTATAGCTGAGTGGGGAAAGACATGAAGATAGAGCATGGTGATAGAGAGTGGAGGGGTCTATGACCCAAAGGAAGTACTGAGTGAAAGAATTAGGAAAATTGATACTACGCTCAGAGAGGGTGGATATTTAGCTCATTATTTCAAAGGTACAGAAGATCCAGGCAAAATCTAAGCTCATGGTGGGCTACAGGAAAGGATGGGCCAGAGGAAAAAAAAAAACACTGTACGGCAAAGAACTGACAGATCAAGGCTGGAATGGCTCATCCACATGGTACTGATGTTATTTAGAATAATCAGAATATCTACATTAAAAATTCAACCAAATATCTCAAACTTTTTTCTCTCTAGGACACTGATGACCTGGAGTTAGTTGTTCTAGGAGCACCCCATGCAGCTCTGTCGTACCTCAGCTCTTATCACACTGAGTGATCATTGCCTTTTTACATGTCATTGAGATCAAGGACTGCATTGTATCTCTGGCTTTACCAGAGAGCAAGGTACATAGAAGGGCTTGACAGATATTTTTCAACGAATGAATTCATGAATGAATTCAGCTATTGCAAGTAGGCTTGATTTCAGGTTTATCTTGATGAAGGAACTCAACATCACTAGAAACTATTTTTCTTTTCTCTCCATTTCTGGACTCGATTTCTTTTGTTTTGGCCCTGTTCTTAGACAACTCTCTTTTTGTGCTAGAGAAATGAAACTAGACCTCATATTGTTCAGTCCATTGTCTCCATAGCTGGATGCATGCACCCCACAGCATGCAAAATGTGATCCAAAGCATATGGGCTGGGATGGGGAAGACATGGTTACCCCAAGAGAAATCAAGGTGTAGTTATCAAAAGAAGAGTGAATGGATTCTGGGTGGCAGTAACAACAGTTAACTACTGCAAAAGACAACAACAGTTGTTTCTCTTATGAGACCAAGAGGTACCAACAACTTCAAGGAGTGTAGGAGTTGGATCATATTTTCTCTTCAGGGTTCAGAGTCATCATTTAGATGTTTTGGGGGTCACCTGCCTTTGTTCCTGATGAGATGCTCACTTTGACTTCTTGGAATCTCAGGGTAACTGAAATGCAGAATTTGGAGGTTGCTGATGGTGGGTCACCCTTCTGGGAGCCCCTTTGAGCCATGGAAGTAGGAGCACTGTGACTGCCATAGGCAGCCTCCTTTTGGGGAATCCCCTTGAGATACACTGATGGCGACTTGACAGTGACTTCCAATTGAAGTTAGACCTGCAAAGCTTCCAGTAAATAGCCTCACTGCTGACAAGAATTTCTGTCTTGGAGAAGAAAGAAAGATAAAGGCATAGGGAGTTGGGGAGGGTTGTGTGTGTAGAAGTGAAACTGAGAATCATTGAAAGCTGTCGGGGGAGACAATGGCCCACAACAGATTTCAAGACAACAGGAAAAAGAGAAGGCTTCACTGGTCAGTGTTACATCTTGGAAGCCAGGGGCTAAATCTGCTCAGGACATTTGGCCATGCACAGTGATCTAGTAGTTGGAATCCTTTACAAAATATAAAAAGCCTCAGCGGCAGGAAAAGTAACAAAAGCCATTTTAGAGGAACTTAAGGAAATCTCGGGAAAAGAAAAAAATAAAGTGATAGACAAGTTATTATATGGAACTGACATGAGCGCCTTATCTTAATCTCCTGGCCAGTATTCTCCCAGGCTTTGAGCCATTTTAATTCTCTTCCAACTTACAAATTACTTTAACATTTCTAAGGGACACAGCTGTGTCTTAAATTGATAAGTGGCGTGTCAAGCATCACTTCCAGTAACAGGAAAAGAATCCACAGTCTTTAATTTTTACGTCTAATTGACTTCAGCTGAGGTGTAGTCACATGTATATTATTTCTTAATTTGAGACCTTCCATTTAAGAGGTCTTATTTTATATGTATCAGAGTCACAGGTGTGAAATTAGTCACTGGGAAGGCTAACTGTTCCAGATTCTTTTGACCTTATGGCTGGAAGGATTTTAATTGTAACCTCATAAAAAGAAAGGAATTCTGGCCACTAGGGAAGATGATTACATGGTCATGACAGTGTGAACTTGAATGGCTACATTAGCTCTTTAATTATAATGAATCAAGAAGAAATGTTCAAGGTTGGAAAGGAGGCACTTGACAGGGGATAATGACAGGTACTTATGCAAATAGTATCAACACTGACAGAAGGAAGAAGCTGGAGCTTCTTGAACCAACTTGAGATTTCAGCCAGGAGGGAGAAATGCAAGACCTAACAAAGATTCAGCATTTCTCATTAAAACTACCGTGTAAAGTGACACATTTCTAGTCACTAAATCTCAAGGTGTAGTTTTTCTTTATTAGGATGGTGGTTCTATTGTTTTTTCTCTCTTGAGTTTTTCATGCTAATTTACTGTGAATTCCCCTAAATGTGAATGGAAGGAGAAGGGAAAAAAAATACCTGAGACTGGGGCCGCCTGGTGGCGCAGCGGTTTAGTCCGCGCTTGGCAGCCCGGGGTTTGCGGGTTCGGATCCCGGGCGCCCGCCGACGCATTGCCTGTCAGCCATGCCGTGGCGGCGTCCCATATAAAGTGGAGGAAGATGGGCACGGATGTTAGCCCAGGGCCAGTCTTCCTCAGCAAAAAGAGGAGGATTGGCAACGGATGTTAGCTCAGGGCTGGTCTTCCTCACAAAAAAAAAAAAAAAATACCTGAGACCAATATGTCAAAAGCTCCTGGTAACCAAGTTTTCTTTACATAGGTTCTCACTGGTTAAAAAAAAAAAATTGTTGGGGCCGGCCCGGTGGCGCAGCGGTTTCGTCCGCGCTTGGCAGCCCAGGGTTCGCGAGTTCGGATCCCCGGCGCCCGCAGACGCACTGCCTGTCAGCCACGCCGTGGCGGCGTCCCATATAAAGTGGAGGAAGATGGGCAAGATGTTAGCCCAGGGCCAGTCTTCCTCAGCAAAAAGAGGAGGATTGGCAACGGATGTTAGCTCAGGGCTGGTCTTCCTCACCAAAAAAAAAAAAAAAAAAAAAAAAAAAAAATTGTTTTTGTTTTTTTTCATTCCCAGTCTGGCTTCAACATCTATCATCTCAAAGCACCCAGGGCAGTTCTTAATGCCTAGAACATACTCATTAAGACTAGAGGGACAAATTAATGATTGAACAAATGGATGATTATGGGGACATGAATGTTATAAAGGAGAAATGAAAGAAACTGAAAATGGAATTAAGAGAAACAGCTTCAATATTAGATCTCAATTTACATACTTTTTTATAACACTGAAAATAGATGTATTTCTTGGAATTCTTTAAAGAATTCTGTTGAGAAACTTATGAGATAATCATTTTTAGTCGGAGATTACTTAATTAAGGTAAGGGTATATAAACAGCTTTTACCACCCACAGGCAAAGTATTGTTGTTTGTCAGGATAATGAAACTGGTTTCTGTTTATAGAAAACCAAAGCAGTCCTCATTGGAGCTCTTTCTTCTCAACAATGAGAAAAAATCCCCACAAAAAAATATAGTTTCCTAGGATACACAATCATGTTGGAGGGTATGTTTATGAGGAGAGAATGGTTATTCCTCAGTCCTAATGCTTCTTTCCACGTGGATAAAACTTCTGTTCCAATCGTCTCCCTCTCCTTCCCTTTTTACTTCTCTCTAGGCAAAGAGACTTTGCTGTCAATTTGTGAGAAGAACCTGAACCTCACCCTTTTCCAGAGCCACCCTGCTCACAAGAAGCCGACATTATGCGTTCCTCTAAGTCAGTGGTTCTCAAAGTGCTTTCTTGGACCAGAGGCATGAGGATCCCCTGGAGACGTATGAGAATTTGTCATCTAAATGAGCCTCTGTATATGGGCCCTGTGTTGTTTACTTCTTCACAGCAATCTGGGACCAGTTAGCTCAAAGCCCACACCACCTAACTCAATTTTTACACATCCGATTGTTTTAAACACAGACCTAATAAGCAGATTTTTAGCCATATAGATTCTGCCTGCTTTGGATACCCGATGAAATAGCACCCGATATCTGCTAACCATAGGTAAGAGAAGATAAACCCTGTAGCCATAAACAAGACTCCAGGCTGCCACTGCTTTTCAGAGCTCTGTGGCCCAGAGATTCCTTGCCAGGCAGCTGAACAACATCTTCTAGACACGTGATCCCCTTACTGGGTAGTGATCTCTGGATCATCTCCTGCTGTGAGAGAATTTTTCCACATGCAAATATATCAAAGTGTCACCCAAATAAAGCTTGCTGAGTGTTACTGCCATCTTGTGGTCACATCTTTTTCCTTGTTCAACTCTCAAATATCCGGAACTCACTACAGAATTGCAAATTTTCAGGTCCTACCTCAGACCTACTGATTCAGAAACTCTTGGGTGGGGCCCAGTAATCTGTGTCTTAATAAGCCCTTCAGGTGATTGCATTGCATGCTGAAGTTTGAGAAACACTGCCTTAAGTTTTACAGAGGTAGGACCCCTGTGGCGAGGCCTACAGTTCTCCAGCATATGTGCTGTGACCTGGTAAGGAAGTTTCTGTATTATTAATCTGTTGCCATGTAACAAGTTAACCCTCAAAATTTAGTGGCTTAAAACAATAAACATTTACTATCTTACGGTTTCTGTGAGTCAAGAATTCAGAAGCAGCTTAGCTGGGTGATCCTGGCTCAGGGTTTCTCATGTGGTTACAGCCAAGATGTTGGTTGGGGCTTCAGTCATCTAGGGGCTTGCTTCCAAGATGGCTCAATCCCATGGCTGTTGGCAAGAGGCCTCAGTTCCTCACCATGTGAGTTTCTACGTAGAGCTGCTTGAGTAAGCTCATGACATGGCAGCTGGCTTCCCCCAGGGTGAGAGATCCAAAAGAGAGCAAGATAGCAGTTGCAATGTCTTTTATAACCTAGCCTCAGAAGTCACATTTGCCATTTTCACAATATCCTATTGATCTTGCAAATCATCCCTATTCAGTGTAGGAGAAGGCTACATAAGGACATGAATACCAGGTGGCAGGGATCATTAGGGGCCATCTTGGAGGCTGACTGTTATATTCTCTCTAAATCAGGAATGAAACATTGGCAATGTAAGTTTCCCAAATGTCAACCTAAATAAAGAGGTAAGCTGAGGCAAGCTCAAATGACCAGAAATTGAGTTTATTCAGGAATAGCAGAGGAATTGCAATTTGGGAAATGCATGTTGTAGAAAGCTACAGGCAAGTCTGTTGAAGGTTTGGGGTGGGCTGTATTTATGGGCAAGGAGTGTAAAGAGGGGAAAGTCCAGCCAGAGTTCAAGCAGTAAGTTTACTGACTTGAGGATAGGGGGAGATTCTCAGCAGATGTTCATGGGTCAGAAGATTAGTCTCCATCTTCTATATATCAGGCATTTAATGGAAATCAGTCTCTTGGTTCTTAAGTTCCATTCTTCTGGGTGCATGCATGAGATTCTCCATTTCATATCCTCTGGTTCCCTTTTAGATTAAAGTCCTTTCACACAAACATGATATGTATCTATAACCAAAAGTGATATTGTACTTCTGTCTGTTTATGCTCATGTTTCATTTGATTACCAGCTTGGATAGGGAAGAGCAATGTTATTGACTCCCTCAAAACCCAACATATAAAAAATTGTAAATCATGATAATTTCTCTCGTATTTTTCTAATTAATTGTCTCCAATATCTCTCTGCCAGCAAGCTCCACAACACCTCAAGCTCAAAATTAAACTCCTGATCTATCCCGGTAAAACTGTTTTTCTTTCATTTCCTTCTTTTAGTCAATAGCACCACCATCCATCTTGCTGCCCAAGTCAGGAACCTGGGAATCTCTTTTAACTCCTGCCTCCTTCATCACTCGAGTCCTATTATCATCAAATCCTGCTTACTTTATCCCCTGAATAGCTCTCACACTGCCCCCCCTCCCTTCTTCACCACCACAATCCCTTTCTCTCAACAAGATCAATGCTACAACCACCACCTGGTCTCCCTACTTTCCCTGTGGAAAATAGTTTAGAGATGGGACAGAGTGGAGGCAAGGAGGTCAGTTGAAGGTTGTAGTGTCAATCTTGTTGAGAGAAAAAAGTGGTGGTGAAGAGAAGTGGACTAATTTGCGAGCTATTCAGAAGATAAAATGAACAGGACTTGGTGATTTTTCTAAAGTGTTATCTTCCTTAAACTCCCTCAATAGCTCCTCTTTGTCCTTAAAGTCCCAATTCCAAATGTCCCTGCAAAGCCTTCATGATCTGGCTTGGCTTATATCTCATTTCCTCTCTTGCACACTGTACTCACTAGCCTGAATTTCCTTCAGACCTATGATTGCTTATTTCTACTCACCATCAAACTCTTTTATACACCTTCCCTCTGCCTGAAATACCCTTTGCCTCATCCTAATCACTTGCAGAACGTTTGTTTGTTCTTCAGGAATGGGTTTAGATGTTACCTTTTCTGGGAGGGTTTTCTGACTCCCAAGTTTGGGGTAGAAGCTTTTCTGTGGTCTCCCTCAGCACCCTGTGGTTAACTAATCACGGCATTTATTGTTAGTGAGATGTTGAGTTACTGGAGTCTCTCCTCCACTAAACATCACAGGGCCTGAGGCAGGGACCACATCTGACTAACTGGTGTACACCCAGCGCCTGCCACAGGGTCAGCATTTGATACAATTTGTTAAGCAAATAAGTACTAATAATATGTATTATCATAATACTCATAATGAATGAATAATATTCATCATTTAATATATCTTTTGCTGATACTCTCAGTGGAGGGTTGTCTCCTTTGACTGATGGCTCATTATTTCTCTTTATATTCTCTGTCCTCCCGCCCTCCCTCCTGCCCTTCTATCTCCTCCTCTCTTTCCCACATCCTTTCTTCTCTTCATGTTTCCCCAAAAATTTATTGAGCTCCTACTGTATTCCAGTAAGTGATCTTTTAACTTCTTTCTACCATTTCTTCACACTTTCTGCACTAGATTTCTCCAGTTGCTATTTTCCTATTTTTACCAAGAATGTAGATAATTTTCAAGATCATTCTAACATATGTCTAACCCTGTAATAAGTATAGTAGACAGAAGGCTTTGTGTAGAATCAGAGTTGTGATGCATTTGACCCATGGTGTCTTGCTTTCTTTCTTAAACATATAAACATACCTGGGTGAACAGGTCTACTGGGTTCCTCCTAGAGGACTATACTTGTGAGGAAAAGAACACTAATGTCATCTGCAGAACTTCACAGTGTGTGAGTAGACGTTAATGTGGCTGTCTCAAACATCACAAATCATGGAGACTTATGTGACAGTGGTGTGCCTGTAAACCGACTCTCTGAAAAAAGGAATCCTTGATTTATAGCATTTGCCAATTTTCAAGCTATAAATACCTCTACCATGGTTGATTTCAGCTACCAATATGACATCGTTGACATGGAGTTGGGAAGTGATGGTTAGAACCGGCTCTCGATAACTTGCACAAGCTGGCCCAGCACATCACTGCTCTCGGGGGCAGAGGCTTCCGGGAAGCGAGGACTGGACAGCTATTCTTAGTTTGCCTGGTACCTTGCCCTCCTCTCCGAAACTTGCCCTACCCACCACAGAGTTGTCAGCTGGATTATTCTGATGGGCTCGCGGGCACTCGACTCAAGCTGGGCCAAGCAAAGTACTTTTTAGAAAACCTGGATTTGGAATTTGGCTGGCTGGTTTCATGAACATAGATGTAAATCAGGAGTTCGTTACAGCAGCCATTTCCTTAACGTGGACTTAGAGTAGACTAAACTATGTGCAGCAAGAGAGAAATAGCAACACCATATGGAAAGAGGGGATGACTGGGTTTCTATAGCTCTTTAGAATCTGAGCATGACCAGTGTCCCTGTCTTTGGATCTGTGAGACTCCCTTACCCTACCTTACTATTGCTTAAGCTAGCCTCATGTTGTTTGAAAATAAAGATGTTAACAGCACAAAGGATCTGGCTGAAAAACAATGATCTATCATGCCATTCTTTCCTGCATTCAGCCTCCCAACTATTCATCCAGAAATTAACTTCTGAAATCATAAATTCTTGGTTATAGGTTTAAGAGAAGGATTGGTTCTCATTTCAGAGAAGATCTCTTTCACTATAACAACTTCCAATAGGCTAGTGGTTTTCAAAGCATCTTTCCTTAGGGTCCCTCTGAGCTGCATCAAGGACTGGAAGGACGAGTACAGAGGTCCAGGCTCCAATTGTAACATCAACCAGAGCAGCTCTGGGCTTATCTATTTTAAATGCTTTTTGTTCTATTTATGGTTTCATTTACATCAATGTTTCACCTGCCAAAGCCTTAGGTAAAATTGTGGAGAGATCAGCTTGACTTCAGAGTCCTTGCCAACCCTTCCTGCTCCCATTCTCCTCCCAGGAATGTGTGTCCTTGGACACTCCTCATTCATCTTCCCACCACTGCAGCTCTTGGTAAAGGGACAGATAACTTAGAACACAGGAGTACACGAGCCCTAAGCATTACCTTTCTAAGACTACTGCCATCCAGGTGGAGGGCAATAACTGGAAACCAAGAGAAGAAGCTCTAATAATAATAATAATTCCAACCATCATCCAAGAGGGGGAGAAAGTACATTTTTGGTAGATGTGGGTATGTGATCTGGTTGGAGTGGGGATGATTTCCTGTAACCTTTGGAATTTACCATGTAGGTGATTAACTCTTCTGGGGAGTCATGAGATCTGTTCAAGATCTAGAGTCAAGGACATGATTCCCTGTCCTTACTCAGACACTAGGTTTGAGATGAACTGATATCTCCAGCTATTACTCTGGTTTCACTCAAAGTACTTGCATTACTAGTACTAACATTCGCTTTTTTTAAGTTCATTTTCAAGAGAAAATATGAATGAAGGTTCTGAGTTGTGGTATGTCTCTGATCGCCTTTTTGAGACAACAGTCTTTAATGATGTTTAGTACTTCTGTTGACCCAAGATTTGAGGATGTTTTCTCATAGACTTCACAGGTCTCTAGGCAGTGGTGGCTTGTCAAAATTACAGCATTGGTAAGATAATCAACAGGAAGATGGGCAAGTGAATTTGGAAACAAAACAAAACACACACACAAAAAGAAAAAACCAAACAGAGGACGTCCCTGAGCATAATCATTTACATAAATTTGTAAGGTTCCGGGCTCAATGTAGAGGGGAGACAAAGGTGTAGAGAACATGTTGGCTGAGAGGTTCTAACCTGCATTAGGCTTTAGATGGAATACAATCCATTCCCCAGCAGCCTCTGGGAGAGGAGACAGTGTGGCATTTTCCACACACGTAGAAAATCTGGAAATTACCTTGATCCCCATGGGCTTTTTTTCTGGCCTTGAAAATATCATCACATGTAATAGAATATTGAACTGAGCGCATCCCCTTTGCATGTGTTCACTGCAGCCCCTAGATTTTATTATGCACAACCTAATTAACAGAATATTGAATAGATTTTCAGCTAGTACATTAAGTTGAATACTCAAAAGTTTTAGGGAAAAACAGAAAAGGTGATTTCATTGCTAAATAAATATGTAATATAAAATATCTTGCACTCTTTCTTTTCTTGTTTTTTCTCCTCTTTTTGGTTTGCTGTAGAATCATTTAGCTCTGACTTCTTGCTACAGGTTTTGTTTGTCACTACTCCTACTCAAATGGACAATTTATATATGACTTTAATTTTTTTTTTTTTTTTGTGGGGAAGACCAGCCCTGAGCTAACATCTGTTGCCACTCCTCCCCTTTTTGCTGAGGAAGACTGGCCCTGGGCTAACATCGTGCCCATCTTCCTCTACTTTATATGGGACACCGCCACGGCGTGGCTGACAGGCAGTGCATCGGCGGGCGCCCGGGATCCGAACTCGCGAACCCCGGGCTGCCAAGTGCAAACAAAACCACTGCGCCACCGGGCGGCCCCCTATATGACTTTAATTTTAATAAAGATTTCTCTCTGATAAAGATATCTTGTTTGCCTATCTTAAATTTATAGGCCAAATTCTGTTCAATGAGTAATCATGGTTTCCTTTTTCTCACTTTTTCCTTGAGTAAGGCTTTCTTCAGATTTTCCTCTATAGCTATTTTAATGTCTCTGATTTACTAGCGTGCCTGTTATCTGCTGCTACGATGTAATCTTTTCTTATGAAGTTTTTTTTGCAGTGATGGGACTTTCTGTCATCACTTTGTTTTTATCATTCCCTCTTTCCCTGCCACTGAGTGCAATTTGGTTGTACATGGACAACTATATTTTTTAGAATTTGACACCTCCTATCATAAGATTTCAGAAGGCTACACAAGCTAAGATTGCCTAACATAATATGTTTGCCATGGTCAGAGCTGTCTTTTTTATAAGTTCAACAAACAAAGATGTTGACTAAGCATTTGCTACCTTCTTCCCCACTCCTCTGGGTTGGAAACAACTACCCAAGCAAGTCAGAATGGAACATTTACTAAAGATCAACTAAGTGTTCACTGCTGAGATAAGAAACATATACGCCATTTCCTTTACTCTTTGTAACAAACCCTTTGTGGAGTAGTAATATCCTCAATTCACCCACAAGACAGCTTAAGTGTATGTCAAGTGGATCACACAGATTTCATGGGGCTAGGCATTTCTTGTATGTTTCTATAGACATTTTTAAGACTGTCATAGGGAGATATGAGCTCTAGGCAGTATCAAACAGCATTTCTGACATTCTGATGTCCTTGCCACTGCACTGTTTCTGAAATACCATCTAAATACTGGTGGTACCTTTGATTTGTTCTTTTCTTTTTGTGAAAAGGGTCTTGAGTAATTCCAATTAAGAGGAATGTTTTATAGACAGTTGCTACTTCTTAACATTTCCACACCTAATTTTTCTAATAGTAGAGATTTCTAGAACTCAAAATTGAGGATTCACTAGCATTGACTTGTTTACAGGAGGACTAACTATTTATTCATTTAATAAATATTTAGAGAGAACTGACTGTGTGTGTGTGTGTGAAGTTAGTTTGTTATTTCTAACCCTCTGCTGCCATCTAAAGAGATTAGATCCCAACCAGAAAAGCCAAGAGACAGGCAATTTCTCTGAAAAGAAAAGGGACATAGAAAGATGGGGGTGTGGATGAGGCTGGTAAGATGGAGGTTGGGGGCATGCATGGAGTGAGAATGGTCTAGAGAGGAGACCGGCTGGCTGGGGTTGCCAGGGACATTTTAAGGGAGATATGTGTTTAATCTTCATGGAGACTCATAAGGATGGTACTGTTAGTCCCCTTTTCTAGCTGAGGAAACTGAGGCTGCCCGAGGGATAGAGTTATATCCATGCAAAGCACTGTGCCATCACAGCAGGTTGTGTGTTTGTGGGTAGGGGGCACAAAGGTGAATGTTGGAAAAAGACATCCTCTTCCAAACCACAATAAGATATGCTCAAGGAGGATTTATAACATTTTATTGTATCAAGTACAATGTAAACCCTCTTTTGTATTTGACCACAAAATCAATAGTGAAATATTTCGTTGTTTTGAACAAGAAAAGTTCTTCTATGTATGTATGAATATATTTCTTGTTATTGAATTGGAGTTTGGACTATTTTTGAATTGGTTTAAGTTATGAGTCTTGCTTTAGGGACAAGAAGTGAGAATTTGAAAAGTAAAATGTCAGCAAGGGCTTGAACTCAGGTCTGCTGACCCTGGGGCTAATGTTCTTAATGACTGTGTTTTACCCAGAGTACATTAGTAGAGTCACCTACAGGTTTCCCATCAGAAGCATCCCAATTACTCTGGCATCTCTAAGGATGTCATGACCCCGCATGAGGGGGTCCCAGTGCTAAAGGAGTAATGACAAGAGGGATGTACTGCCATCCTTATTTTTTTTAAACCATTGATTAACCAGTTAATATTTCTTTGTGTTATTCACAAGAAATTCAACCATATTTTCTAGGTGTTTTCTTTTCGTGTTGAGATGTCCTACCTATCAACAAATCAACCTACAAAGATTCATTGAGCCAGAAAGAAGTGACTGTAGATGGTCTTGTTAGGAAAATGAGACACTTTTTTTGCCCCTAGAATTTTCTAGAATATGTGGTAAAATATAATTTACCAAACCATACCCACAGCTGCTTGTTCCCAAAGTGCAGTTTAAAAAACCCATTTATTTGGAATAACTAGTTCCTTGCTACTCAGTGTGTGATGCTCTCAGCAGCAGCATTCGCGTCCCTGGCTTCTTGATAGAAGTACAGGATCTCAGGCCCACCCAGACCTTCGGAGTTAGAATCTGCTTTTTAACAAGGTCCATAGGTGATTCATAAGTACATACGTTACAGTTTGAGAAGCACTGATCTAAGGCAATTTTAGGCTCTCGAGAGGATTAAAAATATCAAGAACTGTCTTGGCCCTGCCTGAGCTTGCTTGAAACGAGGAGGAGCTGAAACACAAGAACTGGCAATTAACAAAAGGCGGTAAGAGAAGTGCTAAGCCGGTGGTACCAACAGAAAAGGCTCTGAATGTTTGGAGGAAAGAGCGCTCACAGCCAATTAGGTCCACCAGGGAAGATTTCAAACTTGCTGCCTTCTGGCATTTCAAGCTCTTTTTAACTTCCAGTCCCCACCAGTGACTCCTGCAACCCTAGGGGGCAGTGTGGTACAGTAAAAAATCAGATTGGATCGTCTCTCTAGTGTTCCTCTCACTAGTGCTGTGGCCTTGAGAAATCACTTAATAATCCCCTCAACAGTTTCCTCATTGGAGGACTAAAATAAAATATTACCCTTCTAGTAGGGTTGTTGTAAGGATTAAAAGCAAGATAAATAAAACGTCTAACACATATTAGGTACTCGATTTCTTCACTTGGTGCCTTCTCCTGGTCTAATTCATAGTTACCTAATTCGTACTTACAATGAAGAAAACTATACCTTTTATTGATGCTCAGAGTGTTAACATGCTGTATTGAAGCAAACAAGTCTGAAAGAAGTTGTCAGCAGTGGCTAGCTTGACAGACAGCTAAGTTTCCCAGAGGGTGTTGCTGTAAGCAGTTTCTTCGACTGTGAATTCAGGAAGGGGAGGGAGAGGTCTAACCGTTGCAGTGCTCATAGTGGCTATGGGAATTCAGAAGACGGCTTCAGCTTCTTGCTGATTTTCTTACCTTTTGAGCAGTGATAAGCCTAAGAGCATGGCTGTGTTGCTGCCATGAGAACCCCCACAGGCTTAGGTCTAAAGCAGTGGTTCTCAAGCTTTGGATGCACATTAGAATTTCCTAGAGATTTATAAAAACTACCGGTTTCCAGGGCCTGCCTGAAAACAGCTAAAAAGAATCTCTGGGAGTGGAAAAGTATTTTAAGAAAGCACTCCAGGTGATTTTAATATGTAGCCAAGGTTGAGAACCACTATAAATTGTGCACTACAGGCTTAGTACCACTATAAACCATTCATTACAGGCTTAAGTGCAGATAAGTGAGAGACTTCTGCCTCCGAGGCTGTGGCACCTCTGGCTGTCAACACACTCATGTGGGTCTTATGGCCCCTGAGAAAGATTTCAGTTTAATCTGTTTTAGAGTGTGACAGTTGAGAACAAAACAAAACAAAACTGAAATAAAAGTTAAATTTTATATATCCTGTTGTTATATTCTTTTTCCCCCCCAGTTTTAAGTGGGATCTTTGGATTCTGGCTGGTTTCATTGCATATACTCCGCAACATTTGGAATACTTGGTAATGAAGAGTTTATTTGCTTAAAAATTTGCTTGCATTTCCAGTTCTTCTTTGTCTCCTTGTGATAGAGAAATCACTTATTCTCAATCTTTGTTGGAGGAAAGGTTGATTCATTTCTCTGGTGTTTGTGTGTTTCCTAAAATTTCTGCGAATCTTGATTGGCTATTTTCACTGAGATTAATGAGCAAAAGCACTTAAGATCCATCAAGTATAAATTGGGCAGGTTAAGACACACTGGTGTTAGTGTGTGTCTCCAAGCTCCTTCTAAAAACTTAAGTTTGGGATTCATGTACAGTGAATGGGGATAATAAGACTAACTCCCTTCCAGGGCTGAAGTGAAGATTAAACTTGTGAATATTTACATGTGTTACGGACAGTGCCTGGTGCCTAGTAAGCACTCAGTAAGCATTAGCTTATTTTATTATTCTAGGAAGTGGGGTCAGAGTGTAATGAATGCATTTGGAAATGGGGCCACTGATTAGTTAGCTGTGGTAGTGAAAGGCTTTAATTCTCTATCTTGATGAAAATTTGAGACTTAGTAAATAAAATCATAACATCTTTCACAATTTACATAGATGATTGAAAGTGTTTGTGACATTCTGACATGTTTCTGAAAGTTCCAGCATTTTTTTTTTCCCAGGAAGAAAGTGTGTGCCTTACAGTGGCAGGGGCAGGGTTGTCAATGCTATGAATAATCGGGAGGTTCTTATTTTTGTTTTTTTAACTTCTGTAGCACTTTATGAAGACAACCAAGAGATCAGTTGAAATAACTGAAGCTTCCTTAGAGAATGGAAACTATATGCATTTTGACATATTACAGTTTATATAATTTTCTTCACATCTAATTCATCAACACATCTTATTAATTCTATCTTCAAAATATACCTTGAATCTGTTCATTTTATTTCTGTTAACACTGCTCCAATCCTGGTTGTACCCTCTACTTCTCTTCCAATCTACGATCACTACCATAATTGTCTCCCTGTTTCTGTTGTTCACCAAATAGCAATTAAAGTAAACTTTTAAAGCACAAATTGAATCATGTGGCTTCTACACATAAACTCTTTCCATTTCTTTCTATTGACCCTCTAAAAAAGAAATCAGACTTTCTTAGCATGGCCTTCAAAGCCCTGCATGATCTGGTTGCAAGCCTACTTTTCCAATCCCACTTTCAACATTCCACCATTCAGCTCCATTCAGTTCTTACAGGTCGAGATCTCTTCTCCAGGCCTTGGTAGGCGCACTTCTCTTCACCTGGAATTCTCCCTCCTCCTGCTGCCAACTCCCTCCCTGTCCCACCCTTCAAATGGTGCTCTTTCACCTCCTTTGGATCTGAGTTTGCACACCATCTCTTCTAAGAGGCTCTTCTTGGTCAGCCTGTGGAAGGATTCCATTCTATTCCACATACTTATCCATTGTTATTTTCTATTGCTACACCCTGTTCATTTTCTTAACAACACTCTTTACAATTCATTTCTTAGTTTCCTTGTTTATTGTCTGTTTCACTCCATAGACTAAAAGCTCAGTAAGGGCAGATCTTTTAGTCTGTCACAGGAGATTACATTACCATTCATGATCTGTCAAAAATCATGGTATCTTTTCCATACTCGGGAGTGCTCATTGTCTGCCACTCGCTATGTGGAGGGTGTCTGCAGTGAAAGAACTCCATCTTCTTCCTATTACCCTAGTGGCAAACAGTGCCCAATGCAAGCTACTGGACAAAGTACTAGAATAATCATAAGTCTTTAAATGTGTTGGGTGTTTTACAGAGGGTAAATTTTTTCCACGTAATTTTACTTTTTATTTTTTGTATTGAAATCTGAGCTAGTTGTTTTTGTTTTTTTTGAGGAAGATTGGCCCAGCCCTAACATCTGTTGCCAATCTTCCTCTTTTTTCTCCCCAAAGCCCCAGTACATAGTTGTATATCACAGTTGTAGAGTTGTAGATTTTCTATGTGGGACACCGCCTCAGCATGAATTGATGAGCGGTGAGTATGTCCACGCCCAGGATCTGAACTGGTGAACCCCAGGCCACCAAAGTGGAACACGTGAATTCAACCGCTGCGCCACTGGGCCGGCCCCTGAGCTAGCTTTATTAAGTACCATGGGTGATACTTATGGAAAGGACTGTTAAAGTACAGAATACGTGTCTTCAGATGGTCTCTATTTTTATTTTATTTAGAGAAATAGATCATATGTACAGAGTAATACTTATATTTTTACAGCTTAAAAAATAACAAAATGAACAATAAAATACATTAATAAATGGAATAAAACAATTTGAATATCCTCTGTGTCTCTCCATAATCACATCCCCTTCTTCTCCCCTCCAAAAGAGAACTACTGTTCAGAATTCTGTTTCATTATTGGCTTGCTTTTAAAAATGCTTTTACCACCAGGTATGTTTCTCTAAGTAATACATTGTTTAGTTTTGCTTTTGACTTTTATACAAGTGGAATCATACTGTAGTTACCCTTATGTGTCTAGCTTTCTTCCCTCAACATAACTCTTGAGATTCATCTCTATCACTGAATGTTAGTATAGTTCATCCATTTTTACTGCTGTACAGTATTCCTTTGTATGACTATAATACACTAGTTTTCCATTCTACTTTACTTGGACAACTGGGTTGTTTTCAGTTTTTTGGTATTAGAAATAATACTCCCATGAAAATTTTTAGATATATCTGTTGGTAGACATATATGAATTTCTCTAAGACACATTCTTAAGTAGAATCACAGGGTCATGAGGAATGCATATGTTCAACTTTACAAGAAAATGCCTAATTATTTTTAAAAATTGCGCTAATTTAAACTCACTAAGAATGTCTCAGAATTTCTTTGGTTTTACGTCTTAGTCAATACTTTTTGATTTTTTTTTTAAATTTCATGAGAATAAAATGCTATACTACTGTGGTTTTACTTTGCTTTCTCTTGATTAATACTGAGTTTGAACATTTTTTCCATATGCTTAAGGGCCATTTATGTTTCCTTTTCTGTGAAATGCCTGTTGACGTATTTTGACCATTTTTATAAAGGATTATTTGTCTTTCTTACTGTTTTGTTAAAAGTTGTTACTCAATTTTTACCAGCTTTACTTTTCAAGTCCATTCTTTGCCTACTTAGCTTTAGTGATAGATCTACCTTGTATTAGGTTTTAATATATGCAGGGTTTATTTCTTAGCTCTCTGTTCTGTTTCACTGATTTATTTGTTTATCCCTGTGTTAGTGCCTTGGTGCCTAAATTACTCTAGCTTTATAATTAAGTCAATATCCAGAATAATAAATACCTCCAATCTTTTTTTTTTTTTTAATCTTTGGGAGTGTTTTATTTATTCTTAGACCACTGATCCTCTATATAAATTTCAGAATCAGGTTGGCAAGTTCCACAAATATACTGTTAGAATTTTATTTCAATTGCATTGAACCTATAGAACATTTTGGAAAGATTGTTACCTTTAGAATATTGTTTCTTTCTGTCCATGAACATGGTATATCTCTCTATTTAGGTCTTTAATATTTTAAACATGTTTTTATGATCTTCTAAATAAAAATCTTGCACAACTTTTGTTAGATTTATTACTAGGCATCTTACTTTTTATTGCTATATTAAATGACATTGTTTTAAAAGTAGATTTTTCTAACTTCTACTGATTTACTGAAATACAGTAGGATTTTATATGTTGACTTTATATCCATCAATCTTGCTAAACTCTCTTAATACTTCTAGTATGTTATCTGTAGATTCTTTGGGGTTTTCTATGTAGACAATCATCATCTGAGACTGACAGTTTTTTTCTTCCTTTGTGATCCTTATTTTAAAATTTCATTCTATTTCTATTTTGCTTGCTAGGAGAGTGCAGTGTAGTAGTAAAGAACACAGATTCTGGAGTCAGGCTGTCTGGGTCAACCCACCCTTACTACTAACTTTCTATATAGCTTTGGATAAGCTATATAACCTGAGTTTTCTCATCTGCAAAAATGGATAACAGTATACCTACCTTGTAAGATGTTGTGTGGATTAAATAAGTTAATTCATGTAAAGTGCTTAAAACAGTGCCTGATCTACGGTAATGGTTAATAAATGTTAAATGTTACTATTAGACCCTCCGGGATGATAATTAGACCTCCACCAGAGATTGGCATATGCCCTCAGAGCATTGCCTGCTCCAGAGCTTGCTGACCTCTCAGGAAACACCTTTTCTACTCTTTTTGGGGCATCTGCAGATTTCCGTTAGTTTGCTATTAACTCATCCATGTAGTTAAAATGCTAAATAAAGATTTTAAAAAATATTTTCAGGTGGTCTGTACTAGAAGGACTTTCTGGACATCTAGTCTGCCATATTCATGGCATGTTTCTGGTCTGTATATTTTAACTACTACACCATTTCACAGAAGTATTATTTTAAAATAAAATAATATTTATTTTACTCAAGTATCAAGACTCTGCTAAGTGCTTTACATGTGTTATTTAATTTAATGTTCATAACAACCCATCTTGGTATGTACAATGATTATCTTCATTTTAGAGGTGAGAAAACTGAGGTCTAGAAAGGTTGATAACTTCTCCCAGTTCATACTGCCAGACTGTTTTGGAGCCAGACCTCAACTCAGGGTGATGTGACTCCGTTGAAACTTTTTCTTTCCTCCTACTTTTAATGGAAATATTTCAAACATACAGAAAAGTTGGAATAATAGTGTGATGAACTTTTACCCTCGACATTCAACCGGTGCAAACATTTTGTCATATTTGTTTTCTTTCTATCTCTGTGTACACACATATTTTTTGCTGTAACATTTGAAGGTAAGTTTTAGCTATTACGACACTTCACTTCTCAATATTGAAACTTCATTTGCAAAGTGAGCTTTTAGCTATCTTCAAAATGGTCGCTTTGGTGAATTCTTATTGCTTTCCTGGCAGTGGGGAAAATTCTTTACTTGAGAGGAGGGATTCTTTTTTTCTTTGAAATTCAGGGTTTAGCAGAGTGCCTGGTACTTAGCAGGTGAATCAGTGAATGGTTTGTTAAAAGAGGACCTAGGTAAATAGGAGAAGAGGTAAAAGTTATCTAAGGTAAGAAACTTGCTCCAATTTAAATGGCAGGAAAAAGAAACACATTGAAGGGGCTAGTTATCTTTCCCTGAGAATTGCACTATAGCATTTCACCCTGGCAAGGAATGCAGAGAAAACATTCATGTGCATCTGTGTGTATAAACAGTCATCTTTCTGTCATGTACTACTTTGTCCCCTAGTCAGACAGTGATTCCCTGAAGTAGGGACTCTGTCTTCTTCTCTGTGTATCTAGCCATTTTTTATATGGTTCCTGGTACAATTGAATGAATGAATCAATGAATTCATTCCAATGTACTGTTTACAGTAAATGTAATCTCTTCCTTATTATTGCCACTGTTCCTGCTACTGAGGCCAGTTCTACTGCTACTATTACTGCTACTGAAACTGTTACTATTTCTGGTGTTAGTATTTCTCCGAGGAAGGCAGGGCCAAGCAGGGGATATTATGTCTATCTTTAGATAGAATATTATAGTTAAGGAAGATTTGAAGTGAATTAGCCCAAACTTGAATTTAGATATTCTATCTCCAAGTCCAGTGTTCCCTGTGTGCCATTCCTTTGATTCAGTATTTGTTGAGCTCTCATTATGTACCAGGAACTATTCTACAGGTTAAGGAGCCAAGAAACTAAGAGCAGAAACAGCATGTTTGCAGAACTGCTGACTTCACTAACACCAGACATCTGTAAAAGGACATGACTGGTATTAGCTGCTTTTTAAAACTCAAGCTATTATAAATAATGATGCACACATTAATAGAATACTGAAATACACCTTTAGATGAACACATATTTAGATATTTTTAGGTGTTACTTATGGAATATAAGTATTATTTATAAAATGTATTTTATATGGTTATATATAGATATACATATATGTGTCTATGTATATATAAAATTTGTGCATTTCTGTATATGCTGCAGTGACTTGTGCCTAATTCTGTCTGCACCCATGGGTGGGAAAGCAAGAGGTAAGGAAGCTGATGGAGATCAGGGGAGGTTTAAGCTTCCTTGGGGCTGCAGATGAGAAATGAGGGCTAAGAGCTAAGGAGGAGCTAGGAGATCACTTTGAATGCCAGCTGGGGTCAGGCTCTGAGTTTTGGGGCTGGTAGGTGCCTGATGTATGAGTACTGTCCCAGAATATACACCTAGGAGTTGTTTGCACACTTTTTACCCCAACACACCAGCTACCGGGGTTCTGCTCATATCGAGGCATGTAGAACATTTACTGGAGACGGCACGTGAAGTGGCAGACAGCAGCCAGTGAGCATTTGGGTTGATTGCCTTTAACAAACCGCTTTTGTTCTACTCCTGAATCTATTCCTACATTTATATTATCTCTCTTTTCTAAGAGTCTCCTGCCAATGCACCAGCTGCTACTAGATCGTTCCACTCTGACCTCTCAATTGATGTTCATGTTTTGAAAAAAAAGCAAACATTGCTAATTTCAGTATGAGTTTCTTGTGTGCTAAATTGGTGCTTAATTGTGGTGATCCGATATGTTGGTTCAACATATTCCGCTGAAGACAGAGGATTTGTTCTGTTCTTAGATCTTCATACTCATACTTGGACAAGAATCTGTTCTCTCTCTGGCATTCGGTAATGCTTTGTCTTATCATTATCGTCACCCACACATCTGTTACACAGTAGCAAAAACATACATATTTAGTATCAGGTATCAAGTGCAGAAACACGATATAACTGCTGAAAATCAACTGCAAATAGGCAGTTTTATTTTATGCAACGTTCAACCTTTTGGCAATAATCATCTCTATATAAATTTCCCGACTCTCTTCATTGTAAGGTGTCTTCCTGGAAAAGGTATTGTGAATAATATAAATGCAATCTTAAAAAAAACTTGGTAATGTTTATAATCTTTTGTATTACAGACTTCAAACTTGTTAGAGGAATATCAAATATGGTTGTAGCAAGAAAAGCATTGTTACTGTCACCCTTACTTTATTTTTAAGCAAAATGGAAGGAAGCAAAAGTACTGGCTCAAGTTCAGACCTTAAACATATTAACATAGAAAACGCAGGGCATTCTAGATACTGTGCAAACAAGCCAAATAGTAAAACATCATCATAAAAAAGTGAGGAAACAAGAAGGATTGAGAAATCTTTTATATAGACTTTATTCGTGGAGGGACCTATGGACTCCGTGGAAGGTAAAAGTAATTGCATGCTCCTTGGGGGATGGATCAGGTGGCCATCTGGTGAAAAGGGGCTTCTTGGGATCCCAGGTTACCATTTAATAGAGCCAGACCAGAGGACACGCCCATCTGCCTGCTGCTATATATTACAACCATCCGTCCTGTGAAAGGGAGATGGAAGGTAGAGGGGCCGGCCCAGTGGCGCAGTGGTTTAGTTCGTGCTTGGCAGCCCAGGGTTCATGAGTTCGGATCCCAGGCGCAGGCCGAGGCACTGCTTATCAGCCCTGCTGTGGTGGCGTCCCATATCAAGTAGAGGAAGATGGGCACGGGTGTTAGCCCAGGGCCAGTCTTCCTCAGCAAAAAGAGGAGGATTGGCAACGGATATTAGCTCAGGGCTGGTCTTCCTCACAAAAAAAAGGATGGAAGGTGGGCTCACACCAAGGCCTTGATTCTCATTGAATGAAGATCAGAGAAGAGAGGATGCTGGAGAGTGAGGGAGAGAAAATATAAACAAATCACTGTCATTTAGTTTTTGAATGTTTAAAGTATAAGTTAGGAGCTGAGAGAGGCTAGGAAAATGGGGCTTAATAGAGGAGAACTTCACATGACTCCATACTACTCCTTTCTCAAGAACTGTCAGACTATTTCACAGCGTAAAGTTGAAAGCAGAAAGCTCAGTTTTGAATATTTGCTCTGCCACTTAATAGATCCACGATATTGGATGATTTAATGATTTCTTATCTAAAATATGGGGTTATTGATATCTATCATAGAGTTGTTTTGAAGTTTAATATGTGCAAAAGTCTACCACAACATCTGACACAGGCCAGGTGTACAATGCTGGTAACTATGTGTTAAATTTGCAAATCCTTAGTGTTTTGTCTCTAATATTATGTGTCCTTCTGTCAAAATCACACCTGACTGGTACACAGCTAGGAGAACAGGAAGGTGTCTCACAGAAGCTCATGGACAGCTCTCCTCTGTCCTTCCCCTTTGGTTCCCTGGGTGCTGTCCTCTGGGCACAGCTGCCACTGGAGTTCCAGGGTGACCACAGCAGTGATGGCTGTGTCCAGGGTGCTACCTCTGGGTGATCACAGGGGTCAAATATCCCTTCTCTCACTTTGAATCTCCCTTTCAACATGGCATCCAAGTCCTGCCACTCACATTGCTAAGAAGTTAAGTTGCTTGGCTCCTGTCTACAGGTCCTTCTCCTGAGGGTGCAGCAGCGAGTCCCTGGGCTCCAGCAGGAAACACCTGCCTGTCTGTCTCCCACATTTATTGTCTCCCCCAGGAACCTGGGGGAAAGCTCCTCCGTAGACCTCTTCCCAAACGAGATCAACCCATGAGAAGAGATACTCTCAGGCCCCTGCCTGCCAACTACTTGAATCTCATAGTGGAAACAACCTACAAGCAAAGCTCTCTATGACCCTAGGCCCTTACTGTTTTCTTCATTGTTCTCTCCTTGATTCAAAACGACCACATTTGTTAGTTTGTTGCTTATTTTCTATCTCTGCATCTAGGTTGTAAGCACCTTTAGGGCAAGGACCGTGTCTTTTGTTTTTTAAAACAATCTCTCCACTATTATGTTCCTAAAGCCAAGCATGGTATCTGATAAATAAGTTTGGATGAACAAAGGAGCAAATCTTTTCTATTATCTGTGCCTCATTTGGGTGACTTACTTCAGTATTGTCATTTCATTTTCAAACCAGAGGAGCTGTGTTCCCTGCTGAGCTGGGGCCCATGTCACACTCACCACAGCCCTGCCCCAGAACTGATGGATCTCCTCTCACTCATGCTCCTATTTTGACCTGTGTATGTCACTCACTCCGAGCTGCTGTGGAAGACGGTGTGTGGGCACTGAGGCTGAGCGGGGCTGAGGTGAGCCAGCAGAGCTTCTGCAAGGTGATACCTCAGCGTGGCCGGAGATGCTGTTCCCTTCCTGTGAACAGAGTAGCTAGTATTGTTTCCGTGGCTTCTCTCATTAAGGCAAAGGAATGGATTCAGCTATTTCCTGGATCAATTCTAGCTCCCATCTCCATGTTTGTATTAAAAGGTTAATTGCTTTACACCTGCACATCCCTAGCCTGGCTTCTCCAAGAAAGAAAAACACGGCAATGAAAGCCGCATTTCTACTCTAATACCATTCACTGTATCAAGTGCACCGACTCTCTTTATTTGAGGCCAAATGCACATTCCCATTTGAGAGACAGTTGCTGTTGGCAGCGAGTAGTGGCTGGCTGGATAACTGCTTGTTCTGAAACCCTTGAAGATATTGCTCAGTCTTTCTATTTCCTGTGGGCTGGTGGAGAAGGATTCCTTATTTTCTAAGGGCAGCCTTTAATGAGCACCCGGTGACTTTTTGATGTTGCCCTCCCACAGACTGTGGGTAAAGGCAGTGGTCGGAATCATACATTTTCATTTGTGGAAGTATTTTGTATTGAACCCTGTCAGAAATAACACTGCCTTTGGGACACAGAAAATCCAATTTGATAGCAATGTTTCTGCTTTTTTCTCTTGGACACATTGTATCAGTTAGGGGATAGTCTTTGGACCTCAGCTATTTTTCACCTGGCAGGTAATTTGGGATGAGGCTCTGTGCTGTTGTTAGTGATGACTTGAAAAACTATTTTTATAAGCAGTACTGTCTTAAAAGCCCCCAACTTAATACATACCAGTATAAAGGGTGAGGAGAAGAAAGGAGGAAAGTAATTAGTCCATATGCTTTCCTTGGTAACTCTCCATGTGCATAAAGTACTCAGGAATTCAAAAGAACACTCCTCCCCCGACTGCTCCCCACCCAAAACATCCTTCAAGAAAGAGAAAGAAGGATTTGAGGGCTGACAAGGGAGGTTCAGGGACCTGGAATTTCTACTCTGTAAACTGGAGACAAGTGTTGAATGGAGGATTGTTTTCCCAGACAGAGCTCTCATCGTGAGTTTGCAAATAGTCATATGATTTGTTCATTAATATAGTCAACATGTACTTAAGTGTCTCCTGCATGTCAGACAGGGCTAAAAAGAGCAAGATATGGGTCTTGTCCTCAAGGTTTTATATTCTAGTAGGAGATAGAAACACGTAGGTGAACAAATGCAATAAAGCATTATAAGGACTGAAATTCAGTTATGTACAGATACCATGTCATCTTGGGGCAATGTTTCTCAATTTTTTTTTCATTATCACCCCCTAAAAGAGCATTTTTAGATTTTTTTTTCTAATCACGCCTTCCCACATTAAATTTTAATACCACACATATATTTTATATCTGTTTATGTAATGTATGTATATCCATGCTTTATACAAAAAAGAGCAAGATTTTTTTGTTCCTTCAAAATCAAGGTTTGCCCACTTCGGTGCAATGCCACCCCCATTGAGAATGTATAGCCTAAAGAAAGAAGTAATTTCTCATTCAGGAGAGTCCAGTAGGACCTTATAGAAGAGATATTTTACCTAAAGTATTAAAAGATGAGTAGGCATTCTTTCAGGTAGAAAAATGAGGGACAGTAGTGCAAGAATAGACAGCAACATATGCAAAAGTACAGAGGTATGAAGGGGACAGTTTAGCATGAGGCATGAAGGGGACAGTTTAGCATGTAGCATGCACAGGCAGAAATAAACCTCTTTTAGGCTGAATTCTGTTCAGAGTGCTGCTTATCTGACTTGCCTGTTATGTGCACCAAGATATTGATTATCATAGGCAGGTTCTGCCTAGTTCAGATATCTATAGCAACAGCTGAAAATATTCTCAATCATGTGACTTCTTTTGGACAACAAAGAATTTGTCAAGAATGTTTGAGCTCCAAATCTGGAATAAAACCTATGTTTATTACATAAAAATCCATAAAAGATGGGGATGGGAGGGAGAGATGAATAGGCAGAGCACAGAGGATTTTTAGGGCAGTGACACTATTCTTTTGATACATGATAGTGGATTCATGTCATTATATATTTGTCCCAACCCATAGAATGTTCAATACCAAGAGTGAACCCTAATGTAAATTATGGACTCTAAGTCATAATGATGTGTCAATGTAGGTTCATCAATTGAAACAAATGTACTACTTTAGTGGGGGCTGTTGATAATGGGGGAGGCTATGCATATGTGGGGGCAGGGGGTATATGGGAATTCTCTGTGCCTTCTGCTCAGTTTTGTTGTGAACCTAAAACTGCCCTAAGAAAATAAAGTCTATTTTAAAAAATCCACAAAATGTAACCAGAGTAAACTCATAATTTGTGTAGCTAAAGATATAATTATGAGAAGCGTGAGTTTGGGGTCAAATAGAGTTAGAATTCAAATTCTGAATCCATCAATTAGTTGAATGACCTTGAGTCAACAGCATTCCTCAATTTCCTCATCTGTAAAATGGGGGAAACTACATCGTAGATGTACTATGAATACATGCTCACCTACCCTTTAAAAATGCCACTTGGGAGAGGGTGGTGTGGAAGACACTCCATTTACCAAGGCATTAGAATACATTAGTGAGGGGTGAACCAACACCTTTGAAGAGCTCTGTAGTGGTTATTCTCTGTAGATCAGAGAGGACACTAGGAAATTCTGCCATTGAGATAAGCTCCTTGAATTCAGTAGGGATTACAGGAATTCAGGGATCCACTTAGAAGTCAATGAGGATAATAGGGATTTAATGGGAATATTGGGCAGGGATGATGGTCAGGTGGTCAGATGAGACAAAGTGGCCATGGTTACTGTAATGAACAGCAGAGCTAAAATAGGAACAGAGTGGTTTGATCCATAGATATTTTTGGCATTGGCTAATTGATCACGGTGTCCTTAGGACTGAGATAGATGAGCAGTCTACTAAAATTTTGCTTGATTTGAATAAGTGCAAGAGTTCCAGGTCTTGCAAACAGTAGTCTGACTTTAGTCACCACAAAAGAGGGTTGCAGCCCTTCAATCACTTCCCAGATTGAGCCAGTTCACAGATCCATAGCCCCTTAAATGAAGGGGAGACTGGGTCCCTTTGGGGAAGAAACCTGCTACCATGCCAAGAATTGTATTGTAAATCTTCCTCCCAGCCCTCCATAAAGGGACTGTGATTACTTACCTGGTATCTGTGCCCTGGGGAAGGACAACTAACTAGACTTTATGGCTCTGAACTAACACTAATTCTTGGAGAATCAAAACACCTCCATGGTCCACCTATAAGATTAAGGGCTTACGGAGTTTAGATAATTAATGGAAGTTTGGCTTGTGTCCATCTCAAAGTGGTCCCGTTGGTTATTTCCTCTAGTCTGAATTTATTGTTGGAGGAGACATACTTAGCCACGGGGAGAATTCCCAAACTGCCTCCCTGACCCACAGAGAGCAGCTGTTGTGGTAAGAAAGTCCGTGTGGAAGTAACTAGAATGGCCTCTACATTCAAAAATAGCAAACTAAAAGTTATACTGTGTTCCTGGAGGAATTGCAGAGATTTGTGCCATGATCAATGACTTGAAGGATGCAAGGGTGGTGATTCCTACCACATCCTGATTCAACCCACCTATTTGGCCTTCTCAGAGAACAGATGGATCCTGGATCTTAGAGAACGACAGTGGGATGTTTGTAAACTTAATCAAGTGATGAGTCAAATTCCAACTGCTGTTCCAGATATGGCTCCTTTAGTGAAGAAAATTAACACCCCCTGGTACATGGTATACAACTTGAAAAGGCTGTGCTCCCTAGTTATCCACCCAAACACTAATGTAGGTGTTGCTATGAAGGTATTTTGTAGATACAATTAAAGTCCATAGTGAGTTGATTTTAAGTAAGGGAGATTATTCTAGATAATCTGAGTAGGCTTGATTCAATCAGTTGGAAGGCCTTAAGACCAGAACTGAGGCTTCCCTGAAGAAGAAAAAATTCCTCCTGTGGAGAGCAGCATCAGCTCATGCCTGAGAGTTCTAGTCTGCCCTTCCTTACAGGCTATCTTCTGGATTTTAGACTTCCCTATTCAGTCCCTATAATTGTATAAACAAATTACTTGCCATCAATCTCTTAATGTATATCTCCTACTGGTTCTGTTTCTGTGGTTCACTGCTGACTGATACAGCAATTAATGTGTTTTCCTTTGTACATGTTAATAAGTATTCAAAAGTAGTTTGCTTTCAATAGGCAAAGCCAGCAATATTCCTTCAGTGTACTCTCTCACGGTTAAAATAATTCTCCAATTCTCTGTTATAATCTTGTCCATAGGGACCTTGGTTACCTCTTCATTCCATAAGGCATGATGCTGCTCCACTAATCTGATGATATCTTGCTAATTGGACCAGTAAGCAGAAAGTAGTATCTACTCTAGACATCTTGGTAAAACACATGCAAAACAGAGGGTGGAAAATAACTCCTCCCCAAATTTAGAGGACTTCCACTTTGTAAGAGTTGACATATCTTTCCAAACTGAAGGATCAGTTGCTACATATAGACCCTCCTACAATAAAGATAGTGGCACAGCACCTTATGAGTCTCTTTGGATTTTGGAGGGAGCATATACCTCATTTTGGCATGCCACTCAATCCCACTGATTAAATAACCTGAAAAACTGTCAGTTTTGAGAAGCTCCAGACCAAGAGGAACTCTGCAGCTGGTTGAAAGTGCCAAACTCTTTTGCCACTTAGGCTGTATCACCCAACAGATCTATTCCATGATTCCTGAAGTGAATGTGGCGGATAGGGATGCTCTGTGGAGTCGTTGGCAGGACACTGTATGTGACTTACATCATAGGAGTTTAGGATTTTGGATCAAAGCTATGCCACCTTCTGCAGATAACTATTCCTCTTTTGATAAACAACTTCTGGCTTGCTACCTGGCCCTATATTTGAGTCTGGACCACCAAGATTACCATCACAAACTGCCTGTTGTCTGAATCAATAAAATATAATGTTGGGTGTGTTTAGCAGTATTCCATCATCAAGTGTAGGTGATATATATGAGATCAGGCTGGAGCAGATCTTGAAGGCTCCAGTAACCTGCATGAGTAAGTAGCCCAGTTGTCCCTGGTTGCTACTACTGCCACCTTGACTCCTCCCTCTCAGTCTGCACCTAGGGCCTTATGGGAAGTTTCCTATTACCTGAAACTGAGGAAGAAAAAATTAAGGCCTAGTTTTCAGATGGTTCTGCACAGTATGCTGGCATCACTTGAAAGTAGACAATGACAGCACTAGAACCCCACTCTGGGGTGCCCTTGAAGAATAGTGGTGAAGAGAAATCCTCTGAATAGGCAGAACTTTGAGCACTACCCCTGATTTTATTTCATTTTTCTTGAAAGGAGAGATGGTCAGAGGCAGGTAGAAAAATACATTATTTCATGGGAAGTGGCTAACAATTTGGTCTGGTGGTCAGGGACTTGGAAGGAACTTGAATGGAAAGTTCGTAACTGGGAGGTCTAGGAAGAGGTATGGATGGATCTCTCCAAAAGGGTACAGGATGTGAAGATGTTTGTGTTCCATGTGAATGCTCACCAAAGAAAATCCTCAGCAGAGACAGATTTTAATTTTTAGGTGGAAAAAATGGCCTGTACTGTGGATGTTAGTCAGCCCCTCTCCCCCCACACCCCTATTATTTCCAATGAGCTCATGAATGAATGACAATGGTGGCAGGGATGGAGGTTATGTATGGGCTCAGCAACATGGACTTCCACTCACCAAGGTTGATTTGCCTGCAGCCACTGCTAAGTGTCCAACATGCCAACAGAAAACAGCAACACTGAGCCCCTGATTGGCCACGACTTTCTAGGGAAACCAGGCAGACACGTGGTGACAGGTTGATTATACTGGACCACATCCATCTTGGAAGAGGTAGCACTTTGTTCTCGTTGAAATAGACACTCTGCATGTGGATTTGCTTTCTCTGCTTACAATGCTTCCGACAAATCCACAATCCATGGATTTACAGAATGCCGTGTTCACTGTCATGATATTCCACACAGCATTGCTTCTATCAAAGCAACTCACTTCACAGAAAATGGACTTGTGGTCATGGAATTTATTTATCATTTTTTTTAAGTGTGTTCAAGTCCTTTGGCCAGGAATTGATTGCTCTTACCATCATCTCCCTCACTCTAGAAGAGCTGGTCTGATAGGATGATGGAATGTCCTTTTCAAGGTTCAATTACAGCACCATCTGAGTGGCAACACCTTGTGGCATTGGGGTAATGTCCTCCATGATGTGGAATATGCTCTGAATTGTCCACCAATATATGCTGCTGCTTCTCTCATTTGACATTAAGAGAGAGTTTGTTTATTGCGAGTCACCTGGCAGCTTAGTGTTTCTCCTGCCATTGGAACAATAGGCAGAAGAAAAAGGAAACAAAGAAAGAAAAAGCAATGGTTACTGTATTTGAGTAATTTATCCTGTCAAGAAAATATCTATTACACAATTGGGCCAGAAAAGAGTGTATGTGGAATACTGAAGATCCAAAGGGGGCACCTTTTGGTACTCCCATGTTCTGTCATAGAAGTAACAGAAAACCACCCCAAACTATCAGGGCCTTCAGCAATGAAGAGTTGGGTCACTCTACAGGCAAGAAAACATGACCAGCTGAAGTACTTGGTGAGGGCATGGTCAATATAGAATAGGTAGTAGAGGAAGGACACTATAAATACCAATATGACTATGGGAGCAGTTGTAGATTTGTAGAGTTTTGTGTTTTTCTTACTTGCTTTTATATCTGTATATATATATTTGAATATATTTGTATATATAAAATATACAAATAATATATCTTAACCAACTTAAATATCTATGTTTCCCTCTTCCTTCCTCCTACTAATGAATTTAAGATGAATAGCGGTTAATTTTATATCTTAGAATTTAAGTTACAAGATATCTAAGCGAGAGTGTGACTTAGGTAGAAGAGGAATGAATACCACCTAAAGATGGATCAAGTAGATGTATACTCTTTTGGGGAGAGGATTGCAGTTTTCGGTTGTGTGATTGTTGCATCATATTAAGTATAAGCACCTTTTGCCATTCTCTCTACTTGAAAGTTAAGTATGTTAACGGAGATGTATGTGGATGCTAAATTGAAAGGGGTGAAGTCCTGGATTGTGCTCATATCAATTTAGGAACTACATTTTCTAGAATGCCTTGTATGGCTAGATTAGAAGTGGCCGAAGGAAGAATTTGCACAAGATTTAGGAGGCAGAAGTGTATCAGTGGCCATTACTTTTGGAAGGTTGTAGTGCTCGTTGACTGTGACAGTCAGATGCAGAGGTGTCTGGTGGCTCTCAGCTGGTCTTTGCTTTCCCCTGCTCCATGTCCAGCTTGTCTTCCTAACTGCCAGCTCTGCTGACCAACAATGGCTCCAGGCTGACAAGCAGATGCTTGGCTGTGAACCCACACAGGTGGTAGCTACACAGAAACAACAACTTCTCATAGATCTCTCCATGAACTCCTCCTTTATGGTCCTAATGTGGCAGCTAGAAATGCTTGGCTCCTTGGATTTCCCTGCAAGCTCCAAATTATCCACCTATGCCAGCTATGCAGGTTGGTTAGTAACTCTTACTCTTCTTCTGGCCCTGCAAATTTCACTTGAAGACCTTCACTTCCTCAGCATCTCCAACATAAGCATAAATTATAATTTCTGTAACAAATTCCTCATGCCCACATTAGTCCTCTTGTCTCTGCTTCACTGACTGAATCCTGAACGATTATCTTTCTCAAGGACATTGGCATTGCAATTGTCCCCTCTCTCTTTTGCATAATAAATATCTCCTCTTGAACAGCTCATTCCCACCAGGCAAACAAGGTATAGTTTTCTTCCATTTAAACAAACATTCTCTTAATCCCATACCCCTTTTTAGTCACAGGCATATTTATTTGCTTCCAGTTATAGCAAAACTCCTTAAGACGTTTGTTTATCATCAGTATATCTAACTTCTATCCTTCCTTTTCTCTTTGGAATCCATTTCAATCAGGTTTCTCCTCAGCACCTTCCACTGACATTGATCTTCTCAAGTTCCCCCAGTGGCTCTCCCACTGTTAATTTCAACAGGTAATTCTAATTCCTCATATTAGTTGATCATTTATATCTTCTTGCAACCCCTTCTTCACTTGGCCAAGGTCTCTGTCTGTCTCTGTCTCTCTTTGTCTAAAACATAGACTGTTTCTTCTCAACCTCTTTTTCTGTTTATTCCTTACTTTCCAAACTGTTGGTGGAGTACCCCTGGGTTCAGTTGTTGAACTTTTTTCCTCCACTTCTTAGGTAAGTCCATCTAGTCTTATGGCTTTATTTACTTTTCGTGTGCTGATGAAGCCAAAATTTAATCCTCTGGCTCAAGCTCAGCCCTGGTCTCCAGCATCCTTTTTCTAGGAGCCCACTTGACATCTTCATTTGGATGTCTAACAAGAACTTAAACTTAACAGGTCCAAAACCAAATACCTAATCTTTCCCCCACCCCCAAACCTGTTCCATCCACTTCCTTTCCCACTTCAGTAAATGACCACTTCAGACTTTCAGATGCTTAGACCAAAAGCTTGGAATCATCCTAGACTTTTCCCTTTCACATCCCATTTCAAAGGCATCAGCACATTCTGCCGACTCTACCTTCAAAATACATGCAGAACTCAACCTCTTCTCACCAACTCTGCCATGTTGGTCTAAACTGCCACCATATCCTGCTGGAATAATTGCCATTAACTCATAATTATAATTATCCTTCCTGGCTCCGCCCTTCCTCACCTCCTGATCTATTCTCGAGGTAGCAGCTAGAGAGATCCTGTTAAAATGCAAGTATCATCATGTCATTCTTCTGCTCTGGATTTTCCAGTGGCTTCTCATCTCATTCAGAGTAAGGCCCCTAATCCTTACAAAGTCCTATAATCATCCGAACAATCTACTTTTGTCTACCTATCTGTCCTAAAACCCCTGGGGCTCATTCCACTCTTGCAGCCTTGGCCTCAGTGCCATTTTTTTGACATGCTAAGCATACTTTTGCCTCAGGGACTCCATACTTCTGTCACTTCTTCTTGGAATGCTCCTTCCCAGATATCAACACTGTTCACTGTCCCTCCCTCAGGTCTCTGCTCATATGTCACTGAATCAGTGAGGCCTTCCAGGACCATTTTATTTATGACTGCCTTAGTTAAAGAGCAACCTCACCCCTCCCCACAGTTTCCTAATCCCTTTTCTGACTATTTTTCCTCCATAGAATGCATGAGTGTGTGTACAATATTCATTGTATATGTTGGAAATAATATATCCAATATTATATGTTATAGCCACTGTTTTTATCACAGAACATAGGAGTACTAAAAGGTGCCCCTCTGAGGATCTCCTACTTTCCACACATATTCTTCTTTGACCCAATTGTGTAACAGCTATTTTTGTGATAGTCAGGATCAACCACCCCAGTACAATAACAACTACTCCTTCTCTTCCTCCTCCTCTGCCTCGTCTTCCCTCCCTCCTCCCTCGCTTCCCCCTGCTTCTTCCCTTTCCCCTTGTTGTCCTCCTCCTCCTTCTTTTTTGCCTTTTAGTTCATTGGCAATCAGACAATGATTTGTCTTTGTTTATAATTTGTCTTCTGGAATGTAAGCTTCACCTCCTAAAATGTATGCAGTTACTCTTTTCTCTTGGAGGGCTTGAATTTTTTTCAATAGAATTTATTTTTTTTAGTGCAGTTTTAGGTTCACAGCAAAATTGAGAGGACGGTCCAGAGGTTTCCCATATACCTCTTGTCCCCACACATGCATAGCCTCCCCAGTATCAACATCACTCACCAGAATGGTGCATTTGTTATAACTGATAAACCTACATTGACACATCATCATCCAAAGTCCATAGTTTACATTATGGTTCACTGTTGGTGTTGTACATTCTAGGGGTTTTGACAAATGTATGATGATATATATCCACCATTATAGTATCAGAGATCAGTGTCACTGCCCTAAAAGTCCTCTGTGCTCTGCCTATTCATCCCTCCTCACTAATTCCTGGCAACCACTGTTTTTTTTTACTTTCTCCATGGTTTTGCCTTTTCCAGAATGTCATATAGTTGGAATTATATAGTATGTAGCCTTTTCAGATTGGCTTCTTTCACTTAGTAATATGCATTTAAGTTTCCTCCATGTCTTTTAGTGGCTTGATACCTCATTTCTTTTTAAAGCTGAATAATATCCAATTTGTCTGGATGTACCACAGTTTATTTCTCCGTTCACCTACTGAAGGTGCAGTTTTGCTCAACATAGTAATGCTAGCTCCTAAAATACCACCTGGCACACTAGTGGGTGTTCAGTATATGTTCCTTATTCTCATCATGCAATTATTCTCCCTGAGAACTGCATCACCTTCAAGTAAGTTGCCCACTCCTGTAGCAAACTGAAACCAGATTTCCAGGAATTTGAGATTCTTCCATCTGCCCTTTCACTCTCATCCTTTCCAATCTACCTCTTGAGTTCATCCTTTCTTCTTCATCCCCATCGTCAGTGATGTGACTCAGGCTTCTTTAACTTCTCCCAAAACAACATATTAGCCTCTTGACCCATCTTTCTGACTCCTATGCATAATCTATGCTCCTAAAACACATACCTTACTATGTTGATCTCTCGCTCAAAACATCCAGCAAATTAAAGTTTAAACTCACTTACATGCATTCACAACTTCTCAAGACCTGATCCTTAAAACATGCACAGCCTCTTGTTCAACCTCTCTTTTTCTGAACTTCCACCTCCTACTCTGTGTGCTCTGAATCTTCTGGAATACTCAAAGCAAGATGTGGTTGCTTGTCAAGTTCAAGGGCATTTGTGTGAGTACTAAACTCTTCTCAACCTTCTTGGCAGTTTCCCTCTGACTTATTCCATCTGTTTTCGAAATAATAAGTTAATTCTATTATCAATTCCATATTTAGAAAATAAATTTCACATGAATCATACAGAAAACTGCAAAGCTCTTGAAATCTGAGGTGGATGACGTTGGCTTCTGTATTTCTGCAGACAGTAGCTTGGTGGCCATTTCACTAGGTCACAGGCTAGAAGAAGATAAAATTCCTGTAAACTCATGGAAGATTTGTGGCTGGTACCTACAGAAGAACTGTGCAAGGAAGAGCTCCAGATTCGGCCGTGGAAGAGCAGCAAACACTTAGATACTGGGCTGATCAGTCCCTCTGATGAATTTCTGCTTTAAAATGCTTGTATCACTTACCTTCCATTATTGTAATACCCACTATCCTGTCGTCAGTTTTTTATTCTTGTTTAAATGAAACAGAAAGAAACTTTTTGAAAAAAAAAAATTTAAAAAGGACTAGAGAAATGAAATTTCTGCTGTGAAAAGAAGAAACAATGGGCTTCTCAGATTCTATGAGCTCGTGCCTTGCTTTAAACATTGCATACGTGTGCGTGCACACACACGCTCACACACATATCATTAAATCTAAGAAGGTTTGGGATAATGTTAAGAACCAAATGTACAAGGTAATGCAGAGTGAAGGGAAGAATGTCAACCTATCTTCTGAAAAGACAGGGTAATCTTTTTTTGGTAATAGTTGCATACCCTAGTAACTAAGGGATCTGATGTAATGAGATACAGCTGAGCTTTTGGAAATTTCATCAACCATTTAAATTCAAGTGATTTCATTCTGTCCTTAACTCAAAGCATTGGACTTTCATATTGAAATAGGAATAGAACATTGAATCAGATATTTTCCTTCTAGTACTTGACATTTCAAAGAACTTTACATAATTATTGCATCCCCAAGAAGCAGGGAGGATTAATATCCTTATAAAGTGCTTCAGTTTTCAATTGTTAGAGTATGAGAAATCCTAAAATGATAAATGACTTGGACGTCAGCATAGAGCAAATCAGGGCCAGAACAGTGTTTAAAATTCAGATTTATTAGTTTCCAGGATATAGTCACCCAACTGATCTATTTTCCTCTTCAGTTTCCTGGGGTATTACACTTTGGGTTCTGTATGGTTGAAGTTAGAGTTCAGGTAATTTCACCAAGAGTCAGGAATTTTGAGTCCTAATCCCCATTACAGCTCTTCCATTAAGACTAATACTTCTGAAATCTAGTTGTACCATCTGTAAAGTGAAATGAATAAAATTATTTTGACTAAAGTTAGGTGATGGTTCCAGTTGATTTCTTAACCACAGGTTTTTTTTAATCAATGTTTCTTATTCAAGTGGAAAAGAACATGCTCCAGAGATGGCACCTCTCTGAGACATGAAATTGTCAGAATGTTGATGTTCACATTCTTCTCAACACCATCTTTTTACTTAAATAGGCAAAGTAGTGACTCCCTTGCACAAAGGAGACACAGGGCCACTGAATGCATTGCCTATTCCCATGTTCCTACTCCACTGTTCGGTACCATAGCTACTCAACCCCATTCTTAATTCCCCCTTTCATCCAACTGCTGGGGAATTATTATTTTCTTAGTTTATTAATATCATTAAATAACCACTGTATTTAAAGTCTTACAACTGCTGAAGCATTTAACTTTGTTATTTTTATTGCCCTACTACCATATAAGATTAAGTATGTAATTTTAGGATGGAACTATACATTCCAAATGAAAACATCTCTACAGAGTTAACAACAAAACAACAATAATACTCATATTATATATAATATGATAATATAATATTGACTAATTCACCAAGCACTTACTGTTGTAGATGGATTATGTATTTCAACTCATTTGATTCTCATAACAGCTCTATGAGGTAGGTTCCATTATAATCTCCTCTCCACAGTGAGGAAACAGAAGCACATCGATTGTAGTAAGTTTCCTATGGTCACACAACTGGTTAAGGCTAGAGCTGGGATTTGGAAAGCTGGCTCCAAAACCCAAGTTCTTGGCCACTATACTAAACTGTCAAGCTATATGTCCTAAATACAATGGACATTCTAAGTCATGTTGATATGGGCATATAACCTATACAGAAGACTAGAAATACAGGATATGGGCATGTGCTTTAGAAGCATATTATATAAATGTGCAGAGGGAGATTATATTTAGGGTAAATGTATACCAAGGGTGGGATTCACAATGGTTTGGGTTTCACAGTAAGAGTTGAGAAGAATTTTATGTTCATTCCTGATTGCCTAAAGGATATTGGAATTCCCAAAACCATGAAGTCAGTGTTTTGCCCCCATTTTCAAGAGCCAACTACTTTATGTACATCAAATTCCAACTGAATAGAAAAGCAACATCTAGATTTGATAGCTGTCCTCTTTTGTAAAAAGCAAAGAACTAGAATCAACCTAACGATTTGTCTTTAGAAATCACTTCCTTTGGGAAGCCTTCCAGGATTCTCCTAGTCTGAGCTAGATGTCCTTCCCACCGCACCTCATGCTCACTTATGCTTGACTCTACACACAGTTTTGTAATAAATTGTGTGCTTGTCTCTTTCACTGGTCTGACAGACTTTCAAGAGTAGGGGTTTTGTCATTCGTCTTCGCAGCCATCTGCCTAGCAGATGCTTTGTCCAGAATAGACACAGAGTAAATGTTTACTGAAATAAAATAAGCATTGAAACTAGTTTGGAAACTTCTGGAAAAAATTTTTTTCTTATTTTACCCATGTCTGACTTTTACTATTTCTATTGAGTACCTATTTCATGCAGGCATAGTATTTGTTATTTATCTACCTAGCATGTTTATATATAGTAGATATTTATCATGTTAATCAAATTATACTGCAATAGATTCTTCACATGTATTAAAGAATTGGAAGTAGTTTAGTCAGTTTAGGCTAGGCTATGTTGTGGTAACAAACAAGAAATGTCAGTAACTTAACACATAAAAGTTTCTCAGTCATGAAAAATGTATCACAGATCTGATGACTCTCCAAAGACGCTCCTTTCCAAATGGTGACTCCAAAGTCCAAGCCTCTGGCACCTTGTAGCTCTGCCATCTAAAACAGGAGGCTTCCAGGTCCCCGTGGCAGGAAAATAGAGAGCTGGGCACTGGCTCCCAAATGCTCTGGTTTGGAAATAACACAACTTTTCTTCTGCTCACAGCCCTTTGGCCAGAACTAGTCACTTGGCTCTGCCTACTGCAAGGGGCAGGGAAATGTGGGAGAGGACAGCAGGAAACGCCTCTGCAACAGAGGGAGAGAGAGCAAGTAGGATCCAGTGATCAATATTTACATTTAGTTTCCAGTCTGATGTGTTCATTTTTAAAAATGGAAATTCATTAATTTTTTTTGAATAGGTAATACCTTATTTCAAAAGAATCTGTGACCTAAAGATCAGGGCATATCCCTTCCTTTTTTTTTTTTTTTTTTTTTTTTTTTACAGGAAGGCAAACAGGGCGCATTTGGAGCCCACAGTGTGCGCTATGTAACTTGGGGTGTGTGTGGGGACTAAGTGCGGGTCCCGTTGGAAGAGCAGCGAGAAGATGGGCTGGGATGCTCTGAGAATCAGTGCTGGCTCAGAGAACAGCAGAACTAGGCCGGAGGCAATGCCACAGCGACCACTCTTTCCACGGGCAGCCTGATCTCGCGGAATCTCGGGTTTTCTACCGGGGTCGGCAGGGATGAGAGCCCTGGGATGAGAAACGCCTGCGTGTTGTAGGTGTTGGAGTCCCCTCTTCCCAGACAGTCCCCATGGAATATGGCTTATATCACCTACAACGGGAACCCCAATCCTCGTGGACGCCTCGCCCCCCTCAGAATCACAGCGCTGCGGTGCCTCGCCCCAGAGGCCTGGCCAGGTGCGTGAGCAGGGCCTCTGGTCCAAAGGCTGGGCAGGGGAGGGACCGCCTGAGGCCGTAACTGGGGAGTGAACTGCGCGAGTGTGGGCAGCAAATCTATAGCCTTCCAGAAGCCGGAAGGGCCCGGGGCAGCTATGTGGGCTTCTGGTGCCGAACTCTGCGGACCCCAGTCTGCCAAGGTCCAAGGCTGCACCAACTCCAACGCATGTTCCATTGCACATCCTTGGGGCAATTGTTCCTCAGGGCAGCTGCGAGGTTTTTAAAATTCATTCCAGGAAACCATTGCTGCCTGTTCCTCGAACCTTTCCCCTGAATAGCATGTCTCAGGGCATTACTCTATCTTTCTGACCCAGCCCATCTATCAGCACCCTGCGATTGGGGAGCTCGCTCCTTCGCCCAATCCTCTCCATCAGATGCTTGTACCATGAAATTGTCAGCGGGAAGGTGCTCCTCTGCAATGTTAAAAAAAAGGGTATGACATTCATTTTATAACCGGAAATTTGAAAGTCATTGGGATATAATGTACAGCATGGTGAGTTCAGTTAATAACACTGTATTGCATATTTGAAAGTAGCTAGGAAAGTAGATCTTGAAAGTTCATATCACAAGAAAAAATTTTGTAACTATGTATGGTGACGGATGTTAACTGGACTTATTGTGATCATTTTGCAATATATACAAATATCAAATCATTATGTTGTACACCTGAAACTAATGTCAATTATATCTCAATAAAAAAGGGTATCATATAATTGACAGTATCCAATTAATTGTCCTTTAATTAATTGTCAGTTAATTGTCCTTTAATTTATAGCCCTTTAATTAACAGTATCCAAATTAATAGTTTTTTAAATGAGTTAGTGAGTGAAAGAGACAAATATCAGTTGGAAGGATTTTTCAGCCCAGAGGCTTTTCTTTAATGATAATATTAGGAAATCAATAGATGTTACCCTTACTAGTTAGCCTGGGATGAGGTTTCTGTCCAAGCAGAGATTTGTGACGTCTCTCCTATTTTCAAAGTCCTGGCAGAGTTGGGCAAAAAGAGGCTTGTCCATGGACAAGTGTGGTCAATATAACTTGGTCACTGAATTTCTTTCTTGAGGTGACCTGCCTTCCTTTTTTTGTACTGGAGAAAATTGCCAGTGAAAACACGTAATCGCTGCTTTAACTTTCTCATTTGGAGTGCTGAGAGGTGAGTTTCCTCAACCCCTGGATAGAGAGATATTGAAATTAGCACATGAAAAGCTCTTATGACAGAGTGTAAGATATAAAGACTAAAGAACTCATAAGCTCTAATTCTTTTTACTTGTTGTATCTTATATCAATTATCTGATAGACCTGAAATGGCCTAAGCCTTTCTATATCATGCTTTTCTAGAGACAGCCTTCTAAATCTGTATGTTCACAGTTAAGGGAAACACTGTTACATGGCAAATGATCAGAAAGTACCCTCAGCCTGTTTCTTTTGCATTGTCAGAGTTCCCAAGACATCATGGGGAAGCACAAGTATTTATCAAGAGCTTTAATTTCCGAGAGCACATGGGTGAACTACATTTCCCAGGTCCCAGCATCTCAGTGGGGTCATGTGACTGAAATGTGAGCAGTGATGGCAGTGAAGAGTGTGTGCCTTTTCTATCCTCCTTCTCCCGTGGGTACTGCAGTAAATGAAGGAGTTGGCAAACTCAAGAATCCAGAGTCACCTTGTGGAGGAGCTGCAGGCAGTAGAGTCTCCTGGTCTCCGTCAGACTGTGATGTCAGTGAGAAATAAACCTCTGATGTGTTACGAGTGAGATTTCAGAGCTGATTGATCACAGCAAGTACAGGCTCACCTGCTAATACAGACATGATATATGCATGTAGGACATGCAGATGCACAAAATTCAAGAGGTGTAAAAGTCCTTACAATCTCCTTTACCAGAGGCAAACACTATTATTAATTTCTTCTGTAGCTTTTGGAGATACGTGCTGATAACAAAAACAGTAATAATTATGGTAATGGCAGCAAAAACTTAATCAGGTCTTGCTTTAACAGTTGACTCCAAAAGTTATTATTCTTCAAACCCAAAAGAAAGTGATCTAAGTCAGCAATATGTGTGTTTGGTGCAGGGAGTCTCTGTTCCACAGTCAGTCGTTAAGGACCCTGACTGACAGAGGCCTTGCAGTCTTTAATATGTGGGTTTGAGATTGACCTGGCCATCAGTATCTAGCTGGCAAAATGGCAAAGCACATAGAGATGGCATAAGAGAGGCTTTCATGGGCCACATCTGACAATCATTGACTAGAACTCAGTCATATCCCCATATCATACTGCAAAAGAGGCTAGCACATTAGTCTAGTGTGTACCAGGAAGAAGAGGAAATGGGTTTGGTGATCAGTTCGCAGCCTGCCTTACTTATGTATTGACTCATTTAATCCTTACACCAGCTCAGTGACCTAGGGACTACTATGAAGCCCACTTTACAGACTGATAAACTGAGGAGCTGAAAAGTTAATTCATTTGCCAAAGATCGGCTAGTAAGCGGCAGAGCCTGGAAGTGTCTGGCACCAGAACTGGATTTAACCACTCTGCTGTATCCTTTCTTTATACAGTGTGGTATATTATACACACTGTTCTCCACTTTGTTACTCTTTTTATTTCCTTAAGGATATTTAATTGAGATTATTCAATGCTAGTACATAAAAGACTGTTTTCTTTTTAACAGCTGTATACTATTCTATTATGTAAATGTCAAAATTTAACTACTCTCATGATGATTGTTTTCATTTTTTCCCTATTTCAAACAGTGATGCAGTGAATATCTTCAAAAATTTGTATTTGCACACGTGTGTGTATATGGATAAGAATATCTTCTAAGTAAAATTACTCAACCAAAATGATATATATATATATTTATTTTTTATAGATGCTTCCAAATTTCCCTACAACGAGAGCATTTTTTATATAGAAAGTGTAATTTACATTCCTGTGAACAAAGTGTGCAAGTATATATTTCTCCACACTCACTTGACCCAAAGGTTTTCAACTTTTGATATTTGCTAAATCATAAGTAAAAATGGTATTTGATAGTTTTAATTTTTCTTTTTACAATATAGTAGATGTTGAATGTCTCTGGATAACCTTAAGTGCCATTTAATTTCTACTTTAGCAATGGTTCATGTCCTTAGCAATGGTTCATGTCCTTTACTTATTATTCTTTTGGAATTTTAGATATTTTCTTATTGATTTATAGAAGATCTTTATATATTAAGGAAATAAGCCATTTACCTATGATGTATGTTGCTATGTTGTTTTGGCCAGTTTTTCATTTCTCCTTTGATATAAGGTATGTTTGATTTTTTCCTTATGCATTGCTTTTTTAAAAAAATTAAAGTGGTTGAATTTCTTATACTTTTCTTTAATATCTTTGCTTTTCTTTTTCTTAGGTCAGGTGTAGAAAAAGTCCTTTTTGCATTCTGTGGTTATAAAACATTTCTTTTGTGTTTTCTTCTATTTTCTTTTTGATTTCCTTTTTACACTTGAATCTTTGTGCCATATGGGATTTATTATTTTATAAGGGGTAGGCTAGGAATTCGATTGTATTTTCCTTTTGTCTATCCAGTTGGTCCACATCATTTAGTCAATACTATATTTTTTTCCCATTATCATAAAATGTCACTTTTTTCACATACTAAATTCCATTTGGATCTATTTCTGGGTAGTCCATAGATCTGTCTATTTATACTTTACTATCATACATTTTGACTTACTGTAGGTTTAAATATGTTTCAAATATTATTGTAAACACCTCTATTATTCAGAATTTTCTTGATTTTCCTTTCCCTTTTGTTTTTCTATATGAACTTTGAACATCATCTAGAGTAGTTCTTTTTTTAAAAAAATTTTTAAATTGATGTCTTAATAGTTTATAACATTGTGAAATTTTAGTTGTACATTATTGTTTATCAGTCACCATATACATGCATCCCTTCACGCCTTATGCCCACCCTCCATCCACCTGCCCCTGGTAACCACCAAACAGTTCTCTCTGAGTATTGGTTTATATTCCAAATATGAGTGAAATCATGTGGTGTTTGTCTTACTCTGTCTGGCTTATTTTGCTCAACATAATACCTTCCAGGTCCATCCTTGTTGTTGCAAATGGGATGATTTTGTCTTTGTTTATGGCTGAGTAGTAGTCCACTGTATATATATATATATATATATATATATATATATATATATATACACCTTATCTTCTTTATCCAATCATCAGTCGAGGGACACTTGGGTTGCTTCCACTACTTGGCTATAGTGAATAATGCTACAATGAACATAGGGGTGCATAAGTCTCTATGGATTCTGGATTTCAGGTTTGTTGGGTAGATACCCACTAGTGAGATATCTGGGTCATAAAGTATTTCTATTTTTAATTTTTTGAGGAATCTCCATACTGTTTTCCATGGAGGCTGCACCAGTTTGCATTCCCACCAGCAGTGATTTAAGGTTCCCATTTTTCCACAACCTCTCCAACATTTGTGTTTTTTTGTCTTGATGATTATAGCCATTCTAATGGGTGTAAGGTGATATCTTAGTGTAGTTTTGATTTGCATTTCCCTGATGATTAGGTACATTGAACGTCTTTCCTTGTGCCTATTGGCCATCTGTTTATCTTCCTTTGAAAAGTATCTGTTCATATCCTCTGCCCACTTTTTGACCAGGTTGTTTTTTTGGTGGTTAAGTTGTGTGAATCTTTATATATTTTGGAGATTAACCCCTTGTCAAATATGTGATTTGCAAATATTTTCTCCCAGCTGGTGGGTTGTCTACTCATTTTGATCCTGGTTTCATTTGCCTTGTAGAAGCTCTTTAGTCTGATGAAGTCCAACTTCTTCATTTTTTCTTTTGTTTCCCTTCTCCGAGTAGACATGTAATTTGAAAAGATTCCTCTATGACTGATGTCAAAGAGTGTACTGCCTATGTTTTCTTCCAGGAGTTTTATAGTTTCAGGTCTTACCGTCAAGTCTTTGATCCATTTTGAGTTGATTTTTGAGTATGGCAAAAGATAACAGTCTACTTTCATTCTTTTGCATGTGGCTGTCCAGTTTTCCCAGTACCATTTATTGAAGAGACTTTCCTTTCTCCATTGCATGTTCTTAGCTCCTTTGTCAAAGATTAGCTGTCCATAGATGTGTGGTTTTATTTCTGGGCTTTCAATTCTGTTCCATTGATCTCTGTGTCTGTTTTTATACCAGTACCATGCTGTTTTGATTACTATAGCTCTGTAGTATATTTTGAAATCAGGGCTTGTGATGCCTCCAGCTTCGTTCTTTTTTTTCAGGATTGTTTTATCTATTTGGGGGTCTTTTGTTGCCCTGTATGAATTTCAGTATTTTTTGTTCTATTTCTGTGAAGAATGACATTGAGATTTTGATTGGGATTGCATTGAATCTGTAGATTCCTTTAGGTAGTATGGACATTTTAATTATGTTTAGTCTTCCAATCCATGTGCATGGAATATTTTTCCATTTCTTTATGTCTTCATCGATTTCTTTCAATAGTGTCTTATAGTTTTCATTGTATAGGTCTTTCACCTGCTTGGTTAAATCTATTCCCAGATATTTTATTCTTCTTGTTGTAATTATGAATGGAATTGTCTTTTTGAGTTCTCCTTCTTTTAGTTCATCAATAGCATATAGAAATGCAACTGATTTTTTTAAGTTGATTTTATACCCTACCACTTTACTGTAGTTGTTGATTGTTTCTAGTAGTTTTCCAATGGATTTTTTTTTGGGTTTTCTATGTATAAGATCATGTTGTCTGCAAATGTGAGAGTTTCACTTCTTCATTGCCAATTTGGATTCATTTTATTCCTTTTTCTTGCCTAATTGCTCTGGCTAAAACCTCCAGTACTATGTTGAATAAGAGCAGCAAGAGTGGGAACCCTTGTCTTGTTCCTGTCCTCAAAGGAATGGCTTTCAGTTTTTCCCTGTTGAGTAGGACGTTAGCTGTAGGTTTGTCATATATGGCCCTTATTATGTTGAGGTACTTTCCTTCTATACCTATTTTGTTGAGAGTTTTTATCGTAAACGGATGTTGGATCTTGTCAAATGCCTTCTCTACATCGATTGAGATGATCATGTTGTTTTTATTCTTCATTATGTTAATGTGGTGTATCACGTTGATTGATTTGCGGATGTTGAACCATCCTTGTGTCCCTGGTATAAATCCCACTTGATCATGGTGTATGATCTTTTTGTTGTATTGCCTTATTTGGTTTGCCAATATTTTGTTGAGGATTTTTGCATCTGTGTCCATCAGTGATATTGGCCTGTAGTTTTCCTTCTTTGTATTGTCTTTATCTGGCTTTGGTATCAGGAGATATTGGCCTCGCAGAATGTGTTAGGGAGTATTCCATCTTCCTCTATTTTTTGGAATAGTTTGAGAAGGATAGGTGTTAAATCTTCGTTGAATGTTTGGTAAAATTCTCCAGGAAAGCCATCTCGTCCTGGGCTTTTATTTTTTGGGAGGTTTTTGATTACTGTTTCAATCTCTTTACTTGTGATTGGGCTATTCAGATTCTCTATTTCTTCTTGATTCAGTTTTGGGAGGTTGTATGCATCCAAGAATTTGTTAATTTCCTCTAGGTTGTCCAATGTTGGCATATAGTTTTTCATAGTATTCCCTAATAATCCCTTGTATTTGTGTGGTATCCATTGTAATGTTTCCTCTTTCATTTCTAATTTTATTTATTTGAGTCTTCTCCCTTTTTTTCTTAGTGAGTCTGGCTAAGGGTTTGTCAATTTTATTTATCTTCTCAAAGAACCAGCTCTTGGTTTCATTGATCCTTTCTACTGTTTTTTTGGTTTCAATTTCATTTATTTCTGCTCTCATTTTTATTATTTCCCTCCTTATGCTGATTCAGGGCATTGTCTGTTCTTCTTTTTCTAATTCTGTTAGGTGCAGTTTAAGGTTATTTATTGGGGATTTTTCTTGTTTGTTAAGGTGGGCTTGTATTGCTATGAATTTCCCTCTCAGGACCGTTTCTGCTGCTTCCCAAATGAGTTGGTATGGTGTATTTTCCTTTTCACTTGTCTCCAGATCGCTTTTGACTTCTCCTTTAATTTCATCAAGGATCCATTGATTGTTCAGTAGCATGTTGTTTAGTCTCCACATCTTTGTCCCTTTCCCAGTTTTTTCCTTGCAGTTGATTTCTAGTTTCACAGCATTATGATTAGAAAAGATGCTTGCAATGATTTCAATCTTCTTAAATTTATAGAGGTTTGCCTTGTTTCCTAATACATGGTCTATCCTTGAGAACGTTCCGTGTGCACTTGAGAAGAATGTGTACTCTCCTTTTTTTGGGTGGAGTGCTCTGTATATATCTATTAAGTCCGTTGCGTCTAGTTTTTCATTTAAGTCCATTATTTCTTTATTGACTTTTTGTCTGGATGAGCTATCCGTTGATGTAAGGGGGGTGTTAAGATCCCCTACTATTATTGTGTTATTGTTAATATCTCCTTTAAGGTTTTTTAGCAGTTGTTTTATGTACTTTGGTGCTCCTGTGTTGGGTGCATAGATATTTATAATTGTTATGTCTTCTTGGTGAAGTGTCCCTTTTATCTTTATATATTGTCCTTCTTTGTCTCTCATTACCATTTTTATCTTGAAGTCTACCTTGTCTGATATGAGTATGGCAACTCCTGCTTTCTTTTGTTTGCCATTAGCTTGGAGTGTTGTTTTCCATCCTTTTATTTTGTCTCTTTGTCTTTAGAGCTGAGATGTGTTTCCTGGAGGCAGCAAATTGTTGGATCTTGGTTTTTAATACATCCCACCACTCTGTGTCTTTTGATTGGAGAATTCAATCTGTTTACATTTAGAGTGATTATTGATATATGAGGGTTTAATGTTGTTATTTTATTGTTCATTTTCTGGTTCTTTTGCATTTTCTTCATTTCTTGTCGCATGTGTTTCGGACTGTCAGTTCAGTTTGGTATTTCTGCATGATGATTCTCTTAGTTTTCTCTTTATTTGTCATATGTGACTCTGTTCTGATTATTTAGTGGTTACCGTGAGGTTTATATAAAAGATCTCCTGGATAAGATAGTACATTTTTAGATGCCTCCTGTTTCCTTAGGCTGAGTCAATTCAATCCCTTTCCTCTTCCCCTCCTTATTTGTTGTTGTCACTACTTATTCCATCTAGTGTCATGAGTGTGTGTTTACAGTGATGAGCTTGAATTAATTTTTGATGTCTTCCAACTGTAGTTTTTTCTGGTTTAATCTCCTGGCTTTTCTCCTTGCTCAAACCTTTGTATCCCCTTTCTCTTTTGTTTTTTTTCAGGCCTAAGGGTCTTCTTGAGCATTTCTTGTAGTGGGGGTCTTGTGGTGATGAACTCTCTTAGCTTTTGTTTATCAGGAAGAGTTATTTATCCTTCATATTTGAAGGATATTTTTGCTGGATAAAGTATTCTTGGCTGAAGGTTTTTGTCTTTCATGATTTTGAATATATCATTCCAGTCTCTCCTAGCTTGTAGAGTTTCTGTCGAGAAATCAACTGAGAGCCTGATGGGGTTTCCTTTGTATGTTATTTTGTTTTTTTGTTTAGCTGCCCTTAGTATTGTTTCCTTGTCACTGGGTCTTGTTAATTTAGCTATTATGTGGTGTGATGTTTGTCTATTCCTGTTTATATCTTTAGGTGATCTATTGATTTCATTCACTGTTATTTCCCTCTCGTTCCCTAGGTTTGGGAAGTTCTCAGGTATTATTTCTTTGAACAACCTCTTTGCTCCCTTTTCTCTTTCTTCTCCTTCTGGAATACCTATTATCCTTATGTTGCTTTTCCTCATTGATTCTGATATTTCTCGAAGAATTTCTTCATTTCTTTTTAGTCTTAGCTCTCTCTCCTCCTCTATCTGGAACATTTCTGCATGACTATCCTCAATAGTGCTAATTGTTTCCTCCATATTGTCAGTTCTGCTCTTTAAAGACTCCATTTTTTCCATTATCTCGCCCATTGAGTTTTTCATCTCCAATAATTCTGATTGGTTTTTCTTTATGGTTTCAATCTCTTTGTGAAGAAATCCCTGAATTTGTTGATTTGTTTCCCTGTGTTCTCTTGTATTTCGTTGAGTTTGTTTATGATAGCTATTTTGAATTCTCTGTTGTTCAGGTTATAGATTTCTGTGCCTTCAGGGTTGGTTTCTGGGTGTTTGTCGTTTACCTCTTGGTCTGTAGACATAAGATACTGTTGCATAGATCCCATGGATTTACCTTTGCCTTTCTTCATCTTGAAGATGGTCCTGCAGTTTCCACTCGCTGCCACTGGATGGAGGTCACATGTGTTGTGAGTGGTGTGCTCTGAGCCCGCTGTAGTCCCTGGAGGGATTGTGCTGAAGCACAGGGTGTGTGGGCGAAGGGGTTCTTTCTCCTGCTCGACCTGGGGGTTTCCTTTCTGACTGTCTGGGGGCATTTACCACACCCCTGAAACAGTCTGTTGTCACTTCCCGGTGGGGATCTCTCGACAGTCTGTGAGAGCAGTTGGATGGCAATAGTTTTCCCCGCAGAGGGCCACCCCTCCCCACCCTCTGTCTGCGAGGTGAACTGTCTTTGCTGATCGATTGGGGAGGGGGAGTAAAACTCCTTACCTCTACTCATGTCCTTTGGGGCTTCCCTTGCCTCCACCGTCAGATGTACCACAGCAAGGGTTTCTTAGAAGTCCTTTGCAGTGTTTGATTGAACTCTGTTGGTATGCGAATGATGTTTTTGTTGTGTCTTAGGGGGCAGAGATTCAAAGAGGGAATCTCACTCCGCCATGATGCTGATGTCACTTTGGAATACCTATTATCCTTATGTTGCAATCCTTAATTGAGTCGAATATTTCTCGGAGGATTTCTTCATTTCTTTTTAGTCTTAGTTCTCTCTCCTCCTCTATCTGGAGCATTTCTGCATTCCCGTCCTCAATAACGCTAATTCTTTCCTCCATGTTGTCAGCTCTGTTCTTTAAAGATTTCAGCTCTTCCTTTACCTTTTCTGTTATGTTTTTCATCTCCAATATTTCTGATTGGATTTTCTTTATGATTTCAGTCTCTTTTGTGAAGAAATTCCTGATATCATTGAATTGTCTGTCTGTATTTTCTTGTAACTTGTTGAGCTTTTTTATGATATCTATTTTGAATTCTCTGTCATTTATATTATACATTTCTGTGACTTCAGGTTTGATTTCTGAGTGCTTGTCATTTTTCTCTTGGTCTGGAGATTTAATATATTTTTGTATAGTGCCTGCCAATGTTGGCTTATTTTTTCTTATACTGAAGATATCTGGTTGTAGTTTCCACTTGCTGCCACTTGGTGGGGGTCAAGTGCTTTGTATTCTGTCCCTGCTGCAATCTGTGGGGGCTCTGGCTGACTGGTTGTGCTGAAGTACCAGGTGTGTGGTGGGGAGGGGCTCTCTCTTTTGCCTGCCTGATCCCGGGGGCTTTTCCTTCTTACCTTGCTATCTGCTCTCCTGGGGTGCTCAGATGATGGCAGCATCCCCACAACAGTTCAGTTTCTTCCATGTGGGAATTCCCCACAGGCTGTGAGAGAACTTTGGGAGAGACGGTTTTCCTGTGGAGGGCCACCCCTCCCCCTTATCTTTCTGAGAGCTGTGTGGTCCCAGCAGGGAGGGGTTCTCTTTTTCACCTGCCTGATCCTGGGGGCTTCTTGTTCTTCCCTTGCTATCTGCTCTCCTGAAGTGCTTGGATGATGGTGGCACCCCTGCAACAGTTCAATCTCCTCCATGTGAGAATTCCCTACAGGCTGTGAGAGATGTTTGAGAGTGGTGATTTTCCTGTGGAGGGCTGCCCCTCTCCCCTTTCTCTCTGGGAGCCACATGATCCTGGAGTCACCAATCGAATGGAGTGGGGAAGGAGTTCTCCTTACTTCTCCCCACTTCCTCTGGGGGTCCCAGCACCTCCACCTTCAGATGTACTGCTGCGTGCATCTCTCAGACATCCTGTGTGTTGTGCGAGTGTCCTCTGTTGGTATGCAAGTATCCTTTTTGTTGTATCTTAGTTCGGGGGAGAGTTTAAGGGGGAAAGCTCACTCCACTATGATGCTGACATCCTAGAGTAGTTCTTAATAAAGAAGGCTAATTTTATTTTTCTAGAGAGCACATACATTTATAAATTAACATAGAATTGATATTTTTCCACCCAAGAACAGGTTATGTCTTTTGATTTATTGGGGATCTTCCCTTTAGTTTCTTCAATTGCATTTTAATGTTTTCTTTGTCTAAATTTCTTTTTAAGCATCTTAGACATTCTATCTTTTTTCTTTCTTATTCTTCCATTATATTTTTAAGTTGGTTATTATTTTTACATAGAAAGGTTACTTATTTTTGTCTATAAATTTTGTCCCTAGTCACATTATAATGGTTGTTATTAGGATGCTGAGTATAATAAGTAAGATCACATGTGTCAGTGCCAGATAACCTGGGTTTGAATCCCAGCTCTGCCACTTACTGGCTGTAAGGATTAAAGATAATTCATGAAAGAGACTTAGAATAGTGCTTTATCAGTTTAACCTTACTCTTAATCAGGTATTGATATAGAAGTTTGCTTTCTTCTGAAAAAGAGTTTTGATGATTTCTTGTTTCTATACTTGGGAAAAGTTTAAGATGAATAGGATGCATTTTCTTTCCTGGTGGGAAGCTTTTGTTTTCATTTTCCAATTCATTTGATCTTCCAAACTCCTTTGATAGAAGAATCATTATACTAATTTCATAAATGTGGAATCAGCTACTAAGAACAAAAAAAAGTATCTGAGCCAAGATTTGAATCCAGGCTCCCCTACTCTGAAGCCAAAAATCAAGATTTAAGCATGTCAATATAGTAAAAGAAAAGCATTAGAGACTTATTTATTTGAAAATATATGCCTTTTTCATTGCAAAATTTACTCTTACACTACCACATTCATTGAATCATGGAATGTTTTTCTGTAAAGCATTTTAACATAAAATGTAGTGTACACTTATGGCTTCAAAGGAAGAAAAAAAGAGCAAAAATAGTACTGCTGGTTTTGACACTTTTGTATCTTTTCCTCTGTTGTATCTTTCCTCTCCTCTATCCCTATTACTACGTTTACAATTCGAGCCCATATAATACCTGGCCTGGGTTACTTCAATAGCATGTAAAATGGTCTCTCAGACTCTAATCTTGTCCTCCTTAAAGCCATTCTCTGCACTGGCACCAGAGCTATGTATTGCCAATCTGATCACATTTCCCCCTCTACCTGAGTTAGAGCTCATTAGGGCGGCCCCTTACCGCTCCAGTCTGGAAGCTTGCTAGAATGTTCTAGCAAAACCAAATGCTCAAAGTTCTCCTGAGCATGCTAAATGCCTTTTCATCTTTGTGAATTTGTCCTCCTCACTGCCCCACCACTTCTTCTACCCCCAGGAACTAGTGCTGTGCCCTGTATAAGGGAGGTTCTCAATAGATGTGTGTTTCCTAAAAGAAATAAACAAATGTTTTCTCCCTCCTTTAAAAAATCTTTTAGGAAAGCAGTTTGTATTGTAGAAAATCTTGAGAAGATTAGTTAAACATCAGGAGTCCTGACTTTTAGTCCTGGTTCTGTCTTTGACTCACTGTGGGACCCTCAACATGTGTCTGTGGGTTTGGGCATATAAGTCTCCAAACAGACTTTGGGCTTGAGACAGCTCAGTATTGGGGTAAAGTTAGGAGAGCACTGAATTGGTAAGAAAGCTTTGCATGTTATTAAATTCTTACAACAACCTGTGGGGTCGGAATTAATATCCTTATAATACCAATGGAGAATGGTGACACAAAAGAGTAAATATTTTTTGTGGAGAAAGGGAAGAAAGAAAACTCTTCTGATGTAGGGGCCTGGAGGAAGGAAGAGGAGAAAAGCCAAAAGTAAGACTGAGTGTGTTCATTCCTGAACCTATTCCCCCAGAATCAAATCTTTGGGAAGTAGGCAAAGGGTAGGGAGAGGCAGAGAGATTTGGGGAATCCTGGAGCAAGGGGGCTTCCTTGTTTCTCAGGGCATAGACTGGGGACACTGCATCCCCTTTAGTGAAGTCAAACATTCAGTAAATTCATTATGCAGAACAGTGGTTGTGGTTGATCTGAAATGCCTGATGAAGAGGTCTGGGCAAATGAGCCTATGCTAGCACCTCTGGTTCCTATGGCATGTATGTGTCACCTAGGGAGTCCAGAAATTTCTCGTAGCACTTGTGAGGCATGCAAAAATACTAAGAGGTCTGGAAGAGGCATAGAGTTAGGACATGTAGCCTGCAGAATATGGGGACTGTGTGGCTGGAGTCTATAGTAGGGCCTACCCATTTCAGCAGTGGGTTCAAGTTGGAAGTAGGCAGGACCAGCCTCACTTCAGCAGGATGCCCTACTATGTATATATATATTTTTGTCAGGAAGACTAGTCCTGAGCTCACATCTGCTGCCAATCCTTCTCTTTTTGATGAGGAAGATTGGCCCTGGGCTAACATCCTTGCCCATCTTCCTCTACTTTATATGGGATGCCGCCACAGCATGGCTTGACAAGCAGTGCATCAGTCTGCGCCCGAGGTCCGAACCTACGAACCCCGGGCTGCCAGAAGCAGAGTGTGTGAACTTAACTGCTATGCCACTGGGCCGGCCCCCTACTATATTTTTGATAATACTTTCTGTCATTCAAAAACTATTTATTGGCCATCTATTATATACTAGTTATTCTGCTCATAACTCTTGCTTGTTTTCAAGGCCCTATTTGAACAATTCTCCCTGTGACCATATCCTTTCTTGTAGACTCATGTAGACCTCAAAGCCCAGCTTCTGGAAACCCAACTCTGCCTTTCCTTATGGCAGAAGATCCTTACCCTCCATAATACCCCCATTTAATATTGTTTTCCTGGGGATATTTATTATGATTTTTCAATCAACTGACTTAAACAGAAGGTGTGGCATGCCTATATATGTGAATGTATATGAGGTAAGTTTGAAACTTTTAAGTCATATACACCTGGGTACCCCTTGCATTGCTCTATGGTGACCCCACCTCCTCCCCTGGTTGTTGTAACTCAAAGCTGGAAAAGGAAAAGCTACTCTTTTAGCAAAATAAGGTCAAGGAGGTATACCAGCAGGAAGTTATATTTCTTGCTACAGGACTGCTTAGTTGTTTTTTGGATGTTCCACTTGAAGATCAGACCACCATGGAGATACCAAAGCATCATTTCTGCCTAAGGAGTGAGAGAATCAGAGGGAGAGGAGACTGATTGACATCCCTCTCTGGAGGCCAATTAGAAGAGATTGAGGGACCTAGGATTGGGGTGTGGGAGGCGAGGGGTTAAAAGGAGTGAATGGCAGTGGGGAGCAGGAGAGGGTTCATGGAGGGGACTGGAGGAGAGTCTCTTCTGATCGAGGGAGAGCCCAGGAATGCGCCCCCCTGCCATAGGTAGGACTGTGACTCCTTTGTAGGAAACCTCCTGGATCTCTGCCCCCTTGTGGACTCTGTATTGCTTGAACTTGCAGTAAAGAATCAACTAAACATTTTTTAAGATTCTGTATGTGTGCCTCATGGCCTAAATAGGCGGTACATGCCCTTTTCTTCTCTTTCCCCAGCAGATGTCCAGATTCCCTCAAAGTGGAAGGCAAGATGATGAAAAGACCTCCATGGGAGCCCATCAGACCATAGTAGACAGACTGTTCTGGTTGTGAACTGTGCCACTGCTCCCTTCCACAATTAGAGGTAACTGCCCAGGTAACATTATGGGGAGCAGCAGAAGAGTAACCACCACAGTGTGGTTTTTGATTCAACTCAAAAATTGGCTTCCTCCTCTCCCATCTTCCTCTGTCTTATGTTAAGCATTTGCAGTTGCTTTAGGCTTCAAAATTGCCATTTCATCAAATTATACTTTCATATATTGTTATAGGATACAGTATATACAGTAACAGAATATTCCCATGGCAAGCCATTTTATTGTTATGGAAGTAAGGAATATAGAAAGAAAAAAAAACGATGAAATAAATTAAAATCATCTGAAACATTTCAACTCCCACTTCTTGTTTTTCACATGAGATAGTGGAGCATTGAGGCTAATTTTTTTCTTCATGTCAATATAAAGTATAATTTTTCTAGGGCAGTTTTTCTATTCCCTGATCTTGGGATCTATAGTGAGTGCTGTAACCTAGTGCTGCAAAAATAACTGTGACAAGAAATCTGAAACACAGGGATTTGGGAGAAACAGGGAACTTTCTACTAAAGGGCTGCTGCTGGCCTCTGCTTCCATATCTTTTAAGGTTTCACTGGAGGTGGCAGGAGGGTGTTTGAGAGTCTTAATTCAGTCCCTTTCTGACTGAGTAGACAGAATGAACCTACTCACAGCTCCTAGCGTCTTCTAACTGCTATGGGTCTGCTGATGCTTTTTTTCTTTTATATTTCCTTTTCTTAATATCATTTTCAGCTAGTGAATTATTTTAAAGCAGACATCTTTGTAACTAGCCCCAGGCCAAGAGATAGAACTTTGTCAGCCACCCATTACTACATTAGTAATATTGTCCCTGCATTTTTTTCTTTTTTACAGTTTTACCACCAAAGAGTTCATTCTTATATACTATATCTTAGTCTTTTCCATTAAAAATTTTGATGTCATTAGATACTCTTAATCTACAGGTCTTCTCCCCACCCCCACCTCATCCCGTCCTTTTCCTTATGGTTTTCTTGTTGAAGGACCTAGACAGTCTGAATTGTCAAGTTTCCTATGGTCTGGGTTTTGCTAACTGTATATTCTTGGCTAAGTTACCATATTCCTCTCTCCTCTCTATTTCCCGCAAATTGGCAGCAGAGTCTAGAGGGTTGGTCAGACACAAGTTTGTCATTTCGGCAAGACTGTAGAAGGCACATATGTCTGGTTGTCTCTGTTTTTGTTAGCAGACGTTGATACTCAATAATAAATAATAAAGGCAATAATTCATTTAGTGGGGGGTGATTGCACATAGTGATATTCTATCCTTTAAAAATTATTTTCTGGAATCTATCTATCTATCTATCTTTCAATGCTTTATAGCTTTCTTGGAACCAGGTTATAAGGAACTACTGATGTCTTTCTTGTGCATGTCCCTAATTCAACCCAAACCTGTCTTTATATAGATAGATAAGATGCCTCATAGTATAAAATAGTTACTTTATTTGATTAGTCTTTCAAAGATAATTAAACAACATTAGTTTGGTCTATAAATATAGACATAAATTTGTTTTGCTTTCTCCCCCAGTTTAAATTTTAAGTTTAGTCATTAAATGTTTGGGACCAGGTTGGAGAATTATGGCCAAAGGAAATATCTGAGAAAGGCTGTTTCTCTTGGCTCCTGTAAATAACCTGACAAAGAGACTTGTTGCTTAACCAATGCCTAATGTGTTCATTTGGAATGCTCTGATGCTCAGTTTTATTAGGCATTTACAAAACAAAGGCTGTTTTCCCCCTGCATTGAAATTAGTGTAATTAGAGTTTAGGTGTAAAGTATCATATATCTATTGTGGAGGTCTTTCAGGATAAAAAGGATACCACATTATCTCACTAAGATTGTTAGTTTAAATAATTAGTTTATGTAGTATATTTAATAATACTTCACAGTAGAAAGTTAGAGTTCCTCCAATCAATATAGCACAGAGCGATTTGGATCAAAAATATGTTCTTGCTTATACTCTTCCTGCTACTCAGGGTTGACTGGGCATAATATTTATATGTGAAATGAAAAACAGACCAGAACAAGATTATAGGATGCTTTTTTTTTTTCTCTGAGAGGCTAACAAGAATAAGCAAAGTGTCATGCCATGCTAACCCAGGGAACAAAATTGTAAATATACAGAGGAGAAATAGGTTTCCGAGTTTATATTGCTGCTATCTTATGGGGATCAGCTTCCGTTGTTACCATAATGTGTTATGTTGAAAAGGGCAGACAAGGTTGCTGAGTGGCTGGTTGGAGAGTCCCCAGGAGATTACCCAGGAAATTCAGTTGCAGCACATGTTGGAACAGTGTCACAAGTGAAAATAAATCCACAGTGTGTGGTTATCTGCCTGAGAGTACTTGTCACTCACTGCGTAGTTCATCTGAATGGAGTACCAGCCGATTTCTCCTCCAAATCACAAAGTGCAAAATGGAAAATGCTATATGTTATGCAGACAGTGCTGGGTCTCCAGTTTTCTAGACCTGATGTAAAAGTAGAGTCTATAGACGGTAGGCAGGTGCTGTAATGGCCTTTTAGAAAATCACATTTTTAAAATATAGCTGAGGTTCATCTGAAGTGGCTCCTGTTATTTCAGACCAATTTTTAATTGATGTGCTCCGTCTATTTTCTCTTGACTCCCAAGCACCACTATTGATCAGAAGTTAAATTGGACCAAGTTGCTATGCACAACATATTGTCAGCTCTAACAAAACCTTTTCTTCACCCCAGTCTTGGTGCCCTTAATTATACTCAACCAAATCACTGTTAAATTCACATAAAGTTAGAGTTCACATGTAGATTTCTTGCTGTTGTGAATTTCAGAAAGAGAAGTATTTTGCAAGGACATGCATGTAATTCAGGTGAGTGGGTAGAAAATATTGCTGAGGCAGTTAGTGATGTGTGTTGTATGGAGAAGTGAGAGGTTTCCTGTATCTTTTCATTCTTGTCTGAAATGTGTGAGATGTTGCAAGACATATAAAGAAGATTCAGTGATTATAACTTTTAACTTGTTTCTAGAAAATTTTAAATCTTAGTTATTTCTACCATTTGCCATGACAAATATTTTACCCCCAGTTGTCACTCTTGGAAATTACTTTGTTTTTCAGTTTTGTTCAATAGCAGAAGCAGATGCATAGTATCTGTATTTTTTTTTCTGTGGCAGATGATTTTCATTAAATATAGACTGAATTAGTTATAACTTCCTTTTGGAAGATTATGACCTAGTTCTCTACTCAGTCTTTTTGAAATAGATTAGGCAATAATGATTTCTAATTAGTGCATTTCCTTTGGGTTACTGACCACTTGAAAGAGTTCAGAATGTTTCATTAGATCTATTCAATCCTCTTGGAATTGCCAGTAAAGAGATGAGGGCCAGAGGCAGAGGTTGATGTCATTATAACCTTTTAAAAATACCTTTGAGAAACTCTTTAAATTTGACTTCTAGAACTACAAGTTTCTGCTGAGATTATGATCAGACTTTGGGAGAAAATGAATAGAATCATGTTTATGGCACACAACTCTTCTAAGTGTAAGATCTATGACTGTGTTAAAGACAGTTTAAAGACTATATTAAACACCCAGTTCTTCACTGATTGAAACTGGAAGTGCTATGGAAATCACATATTCCACTCCAGGAGATAAAAAGTTAATTTTTAATACCGCTTCCTAGTTTCCTATGCATCTGAAGTAGTGGTCACATGGAACAGGAAAATTGTATTGTCAACTAAATTGTAACACTTGACTTCTGGATGATGTCATAAATCACATTTGTTTTCAAAATTGCTTAGCAAATGAAAAAAAATTAGTAGTCTTCAGTCATCTTGAGTCTCTCCACAGTTTCTTGTTCAGCATGTGTCTTGAAGGTAACTTATGGGTAACCTGAGGTTGACGGCATCAGGTAGCAGCCAGCCAGTTCTGGTCCCAAGTTGCCTTAGATCTCATGTCTCTGATGAGGAAACATGTGACAGAGACATGGAACTGTCCAGCAAAATATTTGTGCTTCCTCCTGTGCCTTTCACCTTACATGTTGTAGACCTGTCGGTGAGAAGTGGCTTCTCAGATGGGGACTACATTTTCTAGGACCCCCTTGTAATTAGATGTGGCCATTGATTGGGTTTTAGCAAATGTAAAGTGATTGAAAGCGATGCATATCACTTTTAAGTCTGACTCCTAAAAGCCTTCTGTCATACTCTTTCCAGGCTCTTCTTTACCTCCAGCTAAAGTTAGGAAGGTGATAAGCCCCAGGATGAATTTATGAGCTCTGTGGTGAAGATGGCAGAATTTATGTAATTCTGAGTTACAATGGCTTCATGGAATGGCTGCTCCTCCTGTTCTCCTGCTCAGTATTATTAGGTGAGCAAGAAAGAAATTTTAATTATGTTGGGTCTCTGAAATTTTTGGTTTTGTTTGTTACAGCATCTTGAGTTTCTCTAACTAATAAAGCATGTAAATCTATCCATGCCTATATAGGCCAAACCTAATAACTGAATTAACGGGAGGAGGGGAAGGTTGGCAGAGAGGGAGAAAGAGGTTATTTTGGATCCTAAATTGCTGAAGATGCAGCATGGAAGGAAAGTATGTTTAATCCATGTCAATTCCAACATAAGAAAAGCTATTGTAAACTAGTTTGAAAGTTGGGGCCAATGTACAATTCAAACATACTTCTTCGTTCATTCATTCATTCAACAAATGCTTACTATGTGTAGACACTGTCCTAGGCATTGGAGATAACTGAATAAAAAAGAGCCAAAAAATTGCAGGCTATTTCTAAACTCTGCTGCTTCTACTCATTAATTTTTGTTTTGTTTTTGGTTAATGGGGGAAATCATAACGTCTTCAGTCACAAATGTTATATAAGTCAGTAAAATCCCACTGTTGTTTGCTTTTAAAATATTAGTTCTTCATGAATTTTAAGTGGTTTTAGTTAGGGTCCCTTCTGAGGGGAAGGGAGTACTGTACCGGGATTTCTTTGGTCCTTTTTCTTGGCTCTTGCTTGGTTCTGACAGCAGAATAAATGGGGATGTGTATGAGGCTGTGAAATAACTGCTGTTAAAATGTGCAGTGTTCAACATGTAAAAGGAATTGCATTTCAATACATGATAAAATTTCCAGATTACCTTGAGAATTGGCACTGCTACTGTCAGTTATATTGAAAGAGTTCCGGCATGCTAAATTACCTGACAAGTGGTGGTGTTTTATGTGCTGTATTGATATTGGACCATTTGTTTTGCTTCAATGAGTACTTAATTATTTGTTTCTTCTTGACAGTATACTAGAATTAATTCATAGCATTATGAAGCTGCATTAAACATCCCCTTGAGAGCAAAGGCTGGATCTTGTAACCCTGGTGCATCATCTGAATGTTTAGCCCACAGTTTAAATGTATTAAATTAGGGTTATGAATTACTTTTAAGGGAGAGAAATTATAGCTTTTTCATCCTAAAGGAGATTTCAAGGATGCAAGATGAAAGGACGCAACTGAAGGAAACAGAGGCTATTATCAGAATCCAGTTTATGATGGGCTCATGGGGACATGGGTCTCAGTAGAACATGACACAACTTAAGGCACACTTCTTGCCCATTAGCAATTAAAAATTATTTTCTACACAAACAGAGCAAAAGTTCTGGCCAAAGGTCTTTTTTTGAAAAACACAGAAGACATAGAATGAGCTCATCCAAAGGTTTTGTAAGTCCTTAGTATGTTAAATCTCCATTGGTGGTAGTCTGTGGGATAGGTGTGAATTAATATACCATATTAACATATTAATAATTAAGTTCTTTAGCAAGCAAAAAAAAAAAAAAAAACCCCAGAAAGTTAAATGTTAATGTCCTTTATTAGTGCTGAAATATCAAAATTTTTTGTTTTTCTTTTTATCTGCAAGGTAATGGAGAATATCAGGAAGGTCAAATAATTTCCTTTAGATATTTGTAGACTGTTTCTTCTCTGAAGAGAGCGAAGGTCTACAAATAGGGAAATTTACTCCCACTTCCAGAGATGTGATCTTTTACTGAGTAAACAATATTTTCTAATCAAAATTACATTGATGAGTTAGATTTCATGGTAACAAAGTTGAAAGCCAAAGTGAAGGCCCATTCTTTCATAGAATTGTGTTAGCAATTTCGAAAGGTCATGGTGATCTTGCTAATTTATTTTTTGATGAACTCCTAAAATGCATAAATGTGATTTTAATAATATGCTCTCCTTTTACTAGAGATCTCAGCAGAGGCTGATTTTGTGGGAAAATACCTGTATGAATAAGTCATTCTGTGGTTTTCTAAAGTGGGTATTCAGGAGACACTTAAGGAAAGGAAAGAAAAGGTACTCTTACATGCATTTGGGACATGAGTGTTTTTTCCCTATTATAAGAGCAGCAGAAACAAGTTGGTTATAGGTCAAGAAGAATAACAGAAGAAAATTTTATAAAATTGAAGCCAAAATTCAGCCTTTTCTCTGAATTCTCTGTGTTCCTTAGTGGTGCTAGCATTCTATGTATTTTACAATGATAACAATAGTCATGACAATAATTATAGAAGGAACTGTGACTGAAGATACCCCACGTGTGCTCCATCTTTCCAGCTTGTTTGTTTTGTGAAGTGGGTTTGGACAAAATGTTGACAGTATCTAAGCCTAGCCCCTGCTGTGTTTGGAGGAAGTGGTTTTATATTAGTTCTGTAGTTTTCTGTGTAGTTGAAAAAGAACGTCTTTTGAAAATGGAGAGCCCATTCAGAAGTCTGGCATCTTTTTTTTTTTTTTGGCCAAAAGGGCTAACTGATGCTATTTTCATCAGTTAGAAAAAGGGAGAAAAGAAAAAGGAAGCACTTAGGCAGGATATTTGAATTGACACCTCAAATTCATGGTACTAAGTTAGATGTTCTTTTCCAAGTTCAGGAGTTCTTATTATAGGGAAATAAACAAGACACTTGTCAAGTAATGTAGTATTAAAATTCAAAAAAGTAGTACTAAAGTGAAACAAGTAAGCATTTTAGACAAAGCACTATTTTAGTGAGACCACTTATATTTTGCTTAGAGTCAATGTAATTTTTTAAATGTTCATATAAAAACTGGTGGCTTTTATATATTTCTCAATGGTACATTTGAGATAAAAAACAGAATTTTGCTCTAGTATTATGTAGAATTTAGTGAATGAGATTTTAGTAAATGGAATAAGTGGCTCTTTATGATAAATTTTGAGAAAATTTTTTCAGGTATTCTTTCAATTTCAGATATTGTAAGAAAAGAAGCTAAAGAAATAAAATAAGGTGTAAAAAATAGCCATTTGAGTCGCTTCTTATACTGTTCTACCTGACAGTCATGATAGGACTATTCTCAGAAGAATTGTCAAAATACTGGAATTAATTATAATATGCCCTATTTATGTATACCAAGTCCTTTTGTGTTGAAGAGAAAATAAGAATATGATATCATTCTTGTCAACATAGTAAGTTCTATAATATAATCTTTGATATTAATAAGGAATAATGTATAATAAGCAATCTTTTACTATTTTGGGAATTAGATTGTGGAAATTTCTTGTGGTTACAGACCTCTGTAAAAAATACTATTAAATTATAGCAAAGGAGCTTGGTTCATTTACAAGGTGGGATTGAGGTGGGCATATGAGTATATTTCTTTTATTGCATTGATGTACTTTTTTGTGTGTGTGTGAGGAAGACCAGCCCTGAGCTAACATCCGTTGCCAGTCTTCCTCTTTTTGCTGAGGAAGACTGGCCCTGGGCTAACATCCGTGCCCATCTTCCTCTACTTTATATGGGACGCTGCCACAGCATGGCTGACAAGCAGTGCGTCGGCGGGCGCCCGGGATCCGAACCGGCGAACCCCGGGCTGCCAAGTGCGAACTAAACCGCTGTGCCACCGGGCTGGCCCCTGATGTACTTTTTCTATGGATTATTCTCTTAGGAGCTGTGTAAATAGCTGGACAGTGAAAAATATGTGAGTGATAACAAGGCAAACATTTTTACTTACATAATTCTTATATCAAAAATGCGTGATGGCAAAACCAGAAAAGCTTTATTGTAAGAGAAAAGTTTTATTAAAATAAAATTAAAATCAGTAACAAGCAAATCATTGTAGTGTCTTAAAATCTCAGAGCAGCTCTTAACGTCTACCAGTGAATTTTCTCCAGTGTTATGGTCTGTGTTGGACAAACTTTGCTTGTTGAAGACATCATCATTTATCTTCTAGTGTGATCTGTTCACCTACCATTTTCTGCAGGTCATTTGTCCCTTTGTCCTTTCCTCACTCTATTATTGAACATCAGCTCTGATTGGCAGCAAATACAGAGATAGGATAATCATTTCTTGTCTGAATTATCTTGCCAAAATGCATATTGTATCATGTCACTCTTCAGTTTATAATCATTCAGAGGTTTCCTTGTAGTCCAAAGTTTGAATTTCCAGAACTCTGCTCTGAATTTGCTGTCCTCTTGCTTATCAGTCTTCAAATGATCCTCGTTGCCTTTGGAATAGAATTTGAATAGGAAATAAAACTTGGAGCCAGGTTAAAGAGGACTTGTTGCTAAACCAAAGATTTTATTTCATCCAACATGTCTTCACGTGAGCTCCAGCCAAAATGAATTCATTGTCATTTCCCCAGAATTTCAGATTTTTTTCTGCTTTCATGATTTTGTTCCTGGTAGTCTGTCCCAGTGGGTTACCTCGGTAAAAAGATCTGTGCATATTCAAATTCATTTGTTGTTAGTGCCCTTGAGTTGATTTTGGTTCCTAGCGACCCTGTGTACAGCAGAGCGGAACCCTGCCCGGTCGTTTTGTGCCATTCTCTCACCTTTCGGCACTCTATCAGGCAATGCTCTGCTGCTATTCTTAGGGTTTTCATAGTGAGACCACTGAATCTTAACCATTAGACCACCAGGGTTGGCTCTTAAATAATATAGTTTATGATAAGACTTGCTGTGTGGCAGAGTGACTTCCTTATTTTACTTCAAAATAGTCTTTTTGCTCTTAAATACAAATTTTAGAATCAGCTTGTCAAGATCCAAAACAAGACAATCCATTGGGATTGTGTTTGAAATTGTATTGAATTTATAGATTTCTTTTGAAACTGCAGGAAAAATGTGCCTGATTGCACTTTATTTCCTACATACCCTCCCGGGAACAACTTTGCATCTTGCATCCGGAGAGCCCTACATCTACCCTCTGAAGGCAAACTGCCTTCAGTGTATCAAAGGAGATCTGCTCCATTAGAATGACCAATGAGGACTTTCCAGCACCTCCTCTCTAGCTCACAGGAGAAAAACCAAGCAAGTTTATTCTCTGGTGACAGCACCCCCTATTAGGAGATCAAAAGAAGTCTGAGAAAAAGAACAAATCAGCACAAATCAGTACAATTAGGACAGAGGTGTTGTCGAGATTTCATTTACATTCTTTGCAAGCCTCCTTGCTTCCTATCCTTGTCACCATATAACATCCTTTACCACGTTATATGGTGTGGAAGAGTGAGGGAGAATTAAGAGAAATAGGACATAACTTTAAGAAAGGAAGGGGTGAGGTATGAAATTTACTTATGGAATATATTCAGCTGTAATTTTTTTTTGGTGAGGAAGATTGTCCCTGAGTTAATGTCTGTGCCAGTCTTCCTCTATTTTTTGTATGTGGGACACTGTCACAGCATGGCTTGATGTGTGTAGGTCCATGCCCAGGGTCCGAATCTGTGAACTTAACTGCCAAAGTGGAGTGTGCAAACTTAATCACTATGCCACTGGGCCGGCCCCAGTTTTAGTTGTAATTTTAAAAATTGTCTAATCTAATCCACTTATTTTATAGATGAGTAAAATGGTGGCACAGGGAATTTAAGTTGCTTGTTTAAAGTGGCCTCACTAGTAAGTGGAAGAGCCAGGATTGTCCGATTATCTGGTTCATTGTCCAATGCTCTTCAGATTGAAACATCTAAAAGGCTATAAAAAGTAATTAATTATTATTATTATTATTTTTTGTTTGTTTGTTTTTTTGTGGGGAAGACCAGCCCTGAGCTAACATCTGTTGCCAATCCTCCCCTTTTTGCTGAGGAAGACTGGCCCTGGGCTAACATCCGTGCCCATCTTCCTCCACTTTATATGGGACGCCACCACGGCATGGCTGACAGGCAGTGCGTCGGCGGGCGCCCGGGATCCGAACTCGCGAACCCTGGGCTGCCAAGCGTGGACTAAACCGCTGCGCCACCGGGCGGCCCCAGTAATTAATTATTATAATTACTATTATTGTTATATTTTAATTAGAAGAATCTATGCTCGTTACCTGAATTCACCATTTCTACTCGTTTTACCATTATTTCTAATGTCTTCATGTTTTCTGAACTTTGAATCTCTCACAGTGTAAAACAGTGCCCTGATAGCTGGCTCACTCTCCATCTATCTATCTATCTATCTATCTGTCTATCTGTCTATCTATCTGTCTATCTGTCTATCTATCTGTCATCTTCTATCTAGTCTGTTGTGTATGACTAATACAAGAGCAGCTATTACTTATTTCCTGAGTGTAACTATTTATCCATATTCCTTTTCCTGATTGGTCTTAAGTCTGCTGCTGTTAGGAAAGTATTCACAGGAATTTTTATTTATCAAACCCAGGTGGTATATTGTGTTTTTTCCTATTATTCAGACATAATTTTTAGCATGCAGAAAAATAATTTTGTATCTCTATTTCAAACTGGTAGTATATTTTATTTGAATGTGCTTTAAAGATTGTTGTGTCAAGGTAAGATGAAATTATAATTGGAAATCATTTGGCCTATGCAGGTTGTGTAAGATGAGAATTTGGGGCACATGCTAAGTAGAAGAAACAAAATAGCAAATGAAGCTGTACTTTTGTGGTGCAAAGTTTGACACAGTGAGGGCAAGGCTGCTCTTTTAGGTGGAATCTTGGGTAAGGTTCCTTTTAAACCAGTTTTTTGAGTATGTGCAGATCCATAACTTCTCCAGTCAGTTTCATGTATTAGTAAGTCCAGTCCCAATTGTCTGATTTAAGTTTCTCCTTTTCTCAGGCTCAGAAACCTGCACTGGGGAGAGGGGCGGGCATCTTTGTTCCCCGTCATTCACCCTGCTAATTCTGGAACCTTCAGGTTCAGAGAAGGAGGAACAGAAACTAGAGGAAGAGAACAAAGGCTTATTCGGTTGGTGGTGGTGTGATCTCTCACAGGGGCCCTCTGTGAGACAGTGCCCCAAAGCCGGCTCTTTCTCTTCTGGGGTACTTTTTTGGGTTCTAGGGCAACACCTTAGGGGAACTGATAACACTGCGTTGTTCCCTGATTCACCTTCCTCAAACCTTCTTGCTGTGAACCCTACCCAGCCTCTTGCTGTGGCGGACTCTGCACCTGGCAGGTAGATTTCTTTGTCAAGATCATTCAAAGATGTCTCATTCCTGGCCATCCTCTGCAGCACTCCTTTAGGTCATGGGTAAATTTGACCCCCCCCCACACTAAATTCTGGAAATGCAGACCATTTCCAATGCATCCCCCTCTCTCTTCACTCTGCTCTGGTTACCTGCTCACTTTGGACTTTTTCAGGCACCAGCCCTGTGCCTTTCAAATACTAGGGTTATGTGTCAAACTCTAAATGGTTCTCTTGGGGGAGCCATTTGGCTTGAGGTAGCAGTGGGGGTGGGAGAAAGCCTCCAACATATAGCACTTCTACAACTCTCCATAAAGTATTCTTGACTCAACAGTCTCTGCTCATCCATCTCCTGGTGGCCTTTTCTTTATATAACCTGGAGATGGGGAATGGTTTAAAGGTTACATAGCTGCCTTTGGGCCAGCTGTTAGCAAGTCATGCATAGGTGTTTTGGTATAGGTGTTTTTGCCTATCTCTTTGAATTACTTTATAATTTTTATCCTTAGCTTTAGGGCTTCAGCTAAACCTCTGAGACAGCAGGAAATGTTCCACTCTATATACTGTTACACATGCTAAGATGCTTTCCTGGATTATTTCAGTATCCAGCACTAGAAGAAGTCAAGATTCATTACTTGGACCAGGGTAGAGTCACCACTACATAGACAGCCTTTTTTTGTGTGTGTGTGTGTTCTATTTTTTTTTTTTTACCATTTTTTAAATTTATGTCTTAATAGTTTATAACACGGTGGGGTTTTAGTTGTAAATTTTTGTTTGTCCGTAACCTTGTGGATGTAACCCTTCACCCGTTGTGCCCACCCCCCACCCCCCTTCCCCTTGGTAACCACCAATCAGTTCTCTCTGACATAGACAGCCTTTTGACGTTTAGGGTTTGTAGCCCTGGGGTGTGTGTTTGTGTGTGTATGGGGGATGCATGTGTGGTGTTGGGAAAAGGGTAGTGTATGAGTCAGGGTTCTCCAGAAAAACAGAACCCTGTTCTGGAACTGGCTCTTTGTAATTGTGGGGGGAGAGGGAGGAATTGGTTCATGTAATTGTGGGAGCTGCAAGTCCAGAATCCTTAGGGCAAGTCAGCAGGCTGGAAACTCAGTGATACTGCAGTCTTGAGTCTGAAGTCCTCAGGGCTGGCCAGTAGGCTGGAAGCTCAGGCAGGATTTCTTCTTCTTTGGGAAACCTCAGTCTTTACTCTTAAGGCCTTCAACCAATTGGAGAAGGCTCAATCCGTCTAGGATAATCTGCTTTACTTAAAATCAACTGATTGTAAATGTTAATCACATGTAAAAAATACCTTCACAGCAACATGTAGGCTAGTGTTTGACCAAACAACTGGGTACTGTAGCCTAGCCAAGTTGACACACAGAATTAATCATCACAGGAGGGTAGCAATATTGGTTCCTTTTTCTTTCTTTATTCTGCTTCTCAACGATGACCGAGGCCAAGGCATGTTATAATATCTGAAGTGCCCATTTTCCTCTTTTTCATGGACAGAGTGACATCATATTACAGCCTGAAACTACACATTTATTAATGTGGCTCTTTAACATCTGTTTTCCCTACTAGACTATGAGCTACATAAGAGCAGATAATGGATCTGCTTTTACCTGCTGTTGTATCTCCAGTGACAGAAGTTACTATTTTTGAAGAATAAATGAGGAGTAGTTGCAGTTGTCCAGCCCATTTCACTGGGTTAGGAAGCAGACAGGGGCAGAAACTTAGGAAAAGACAAGGAATAGGCATTTGGCATAGAGTCCCCCATGTTTCATTCTCCAACACCAAACAAGGCAGCTGGCAGTTAGATGGGGCAAAGACTTGTAGGGTGAGAGGGCCCTGAACAAGCATGTTGCTCTAGGACATTTCTTTCTTTTTGCCTGGTCACTATATGTTGAAAGAAGCAGGGAGAAATTATGATGACTGTACTATAATTTATAAGCTAAGGATTAAAGTTCACTTGTTAAAACCTGAAGTGGAAGAATGTTTCAAAGGGCTGTTGAAGCTAAGCTTCAGGTTGTAAAACCTAGAAGTCAGGGAATCAAGAAACATGGAGAAAGCATTGTGTATATGCCCTAAAGGGGTTAGTGGACTGATCTGAAGGCTATTATGTGCTTTGTGGTCATTGCATGAGAGGAAATCAGGAGATTATGGGAAACAAATCACAGACTTTCCTGCCCTTTCTGTTTCTATATATTGATTCCTTGAGTCCTGTTCCATTATTCTTTTAAACATGCTCTTGCTGTCACCTAATGCAGAAACAATAATAAGTAATGCAAGATATAACATGAGTGACAAAATAGATTGGCTTGGGTTTTTTGAAATCAGTGTTTTAGGGCTTCAGATTTAGCCCTAGGCCACTCTCATCTCCTATTTCCTCCAACGGCCTTCCCAGGCAGGCTGTGTACATGGAGAGTGAGCACAGTGTGGTTCCTGTGGAGACTATAGTTGACTTCTAAGAGAGGTGGTAGGAGGGAAGATCATACTCATTGTCTGCTGGAGACAAACACCATAGTGGGGTGCTCTGTTGTGCAACATCTCACTTAATCCATGCAAATTAGGTATTATTATTTAATGGAGAAAACTGAGGTTCAGAAAGTTTTAGTGATTTATCAGGATTCTTAGCTAGAAAGTTGTGGATTCAACATTGAAACCTATTTGATCTGATTTCAAAGCCTAGGTTTTTCTTGATTCTCCACACTGGCTCCTGTCTATGACACAAGACAATAGCGATTCTTTCTTAAATAAGGAATGCTGTCTCTCGTTCCAAAGGACAAAGTTCCAAGAATCACATAACTATATCATATCTCTGAGGAAGAAGCAGTCGATTGTGTGATATAACAAGAAAGAGCATCAATGTCCCAAATAACATCTTTAGCCTTTAATCTATTGCTAGAACATGAAATTACACTTACACAAAAATACACACACATACTGCACACACTTCCACCCCTACCATATCATTTATTGAGTGTATTAAGCACTGTACATACTTTACATGCATTATCATCCGTAATCCTGCCAGCAGTCTTGTAAAGTAAGTAGTATCATTCCTATTTTTGAAGAAGAAATTGAGACTCAGGTTATTTGTCCAACTCACACAACAAGTAGTAGAGCTGGGACGAACACTCACATATCTGTGACTTCGAAGCTAAGTGCTCTTAACCACTTTATTATTATTCATTCATTCATTTATCCACTCATTCATTCATGCAATAAATATTTGTTGAGTGCCTTCTCTGTGTCTGCACTATGCTAGGTAATGTGGACACAACAATGAAAATCACTTAGCTTCTACCCTAAAGGAGTTCAGTCAGATGGAGGAAACAGACGCATACATAGGCAATGATAATGACATTTAGTAAGGCAATGATAGATATATATGTTCAGGGCCGTCATATGCCGATATGTGTCAGACCTGTACATATCTCCATCATGGTAGCTCAGCAGAATGACATCCGATTTGGCCTTTCTTTTGGGGGGTGGTGGGTGTTGAGGATTATGTCAGGGAAGGAGGATTCTGGGAGGAGGTGGCACTTTATGTGAATCTTAATCAATGAGAAATAATTTACCAGTTAGAGCTAACAGAAAGGGAGAGAGCACTACACATAGAATTATGTGATCAAAAACACAGAAGAGAGACAAAGTATGATGTGTAGGGGGAAAATGGAGCAGTTGATGGTTGACTTTTTTCTTTTGGAGTTTCTTTAGTCATCTCTAATTTTCCTCCACCTATTATGGAAGCCATTCTGAGTTATGAATTGATATCTGAGAGAAGAAGAATGAAGAAGACAGAAGGAAAGGCACCACCATTTCTTTGATGCCTACTGAGTACCAGATACTTGCCAAATTTTCTCTCATTGAATCCTCACACTGTATCTTCAAAGTAGAATTATGCTTATTTTATAGAAAAAGAAATTGAAGTAAACTGAAAGACCTTGTCCAACTTCATTCAGCAAGTTAAAGGAAGAGCCAGGATGTGAACTCAGAATAATCTTTTGCTGAAGCCGTATTTCTTAGTCACTCAGACTCTCTAGAATCAGAAGAATATACAGTTATGCGCCACATAATGTTTTGGTCAATAACAGACCGCATGTTCAATGGTGGTCCTGTAAGATTAGTACCATATAGCCTAGGTGTGTAGTAGGCTATGGCATCTAGGTTGTGTAAGTACACTCTTACACTCTATGATCACACACAAGGAAGTCACCTAATGAAGCACTTCTCAGAATGTATCCCTGTTATTAAGGAACACATGGCTGTAATAGTTTATATGATATTTTCCTCACCTAACTAAGGTGCTTACCAGAGAAAACCCCAGAGTCACTACCACTAAATGCCTATGTAAGAAAACAGTTTTGTACTTGAATTGTCTGCCCTCTGCATTTGGAGTTTTATTTACTGTATGAGTTTTATGTAAGTTCATAAAAGTCAATAAACTCAGTATTCCAGAAATCACTTGCAATTTAACATCTAGATAATTAGAGTAACAAAAAGGAAGCTAATTCAATATGGGTTTATGATGGTGATTAACTTAGTTCCGTTTCTTTCCCTGAAGAGAGGAAGAATTCAGAAATAAAGTAATGTGAGTCTGCTGCATCCACGGAGATAGGTGCAAGAACAAAAGATTTGTTATGAAACCCTTAAAATCACAGTGCCCTTTTAGCTAATTATGGTAGCTTAATTAAAGTTATTTTAAGTAATAGTTAATTACACTTAATTAAGGTAATTATGGAATTAGCCAGGGGAATTTGAATGAACCATAAGGCAGACATGTTTGGCCTCTGAGGATCAAATATACCAGTTTGCATAGATCCAAAAATATCTGTCTGTGTGCATATAGGAGAAAATATGAAATAAAGCCTAGATTATGTTTTGATAACACGAAACTACTACTAACAATGAATAAAGTTATATTTATGATGTTGCAGAGTATATTAGTATATTTTCAAAAAGTATAACGTGAGATTGTAATGGATTTAATTTCTTTTAATGTAGGATTATTCGTGGGGGGCAAACGAGGATTAAAGGTCTAATGGTCAATGCTGTTCAAGTTTTGAAAGTCTAAATGATCCTTCTCCGTACATGCATTATTCAAATTTACCAGATGCTTTAGAGACTCTGGCTGACTTCAGGAAAGGTCTCACATTTTTTTACTTGGAGATATAATTTAGACTAAAATATCTAGGTCAGGCATGGTTACCATCCTGTTCTTGATTCAATAAAGGCACAGGATACATAGGCAAATGTATAATCTTCCCTGTGCATTGGTAGTGTTTGTTATAAACCTCCCTAGTGCCTTCTTGACTTTGCTGGGGCTGGAATATATTACTCTGTTTCTTGGGAGAGTTACCGGTGAATTATTATTATTAGGTCAATGGTTCTTAAAGTAGAGTATCCTAGAATCTTCGAGGAGATGTGCATATAGGATAATTTTAGTCTAAGTTAAGTAATTACTTTCCCCTAGATGAACCTCCCTGCTAGGTGATATAGTCTCAAGAACATTTGTGCTGATCCAAGCTTCCATCTTAGATTTTCAGGCTCCCCAAGTTTCTTATTAGGTTTTCTGCTGGTAATTGTTACTCTTTCTCTTTAACAAGGAGTATTACAAAAAAATCAGTGATCTCTGCCCATAACTGAATGTTAAGTGGACTGTGAAAGCTTAACTTTTTTTTTTCTCTTTTGAGGGTAAATCACGACTGGGATGGAGGAGAGGGATGAAGGCCTCAGAGAATCAAGCAGTGAAGACCTCAGTGGGGTGCTCAGATCCCTTAGATTTTTTACAAATGCTGACATTCACCATCACCTCTCAGGGACTGCATTTGTCAGAGGTGGTTGCATTAGTAGTTTCCAGTAGAAGAAGATCATAGCTATACAGACTCCTCATAAAGTCTCTTCCCTTCTCAAAGACCATCAAACAGTTCATGAGACTCTGTGAGACCCCCTAGATGAGAAAAGCAAAGCATTCATGAACTTTTATAATGAACATTTTTCTCATTTAAGATATAATATTTATTTTATTTAATTATCACATAAAAATATATTTCAAGAGTTATGCATGTTTATTGTAAAACAACAGGAAAACCCAAAGAAGCACAAATAAAAATCAGCTAACAGGGTATACCATTCCATGGGCCATAGAGATTGGTTCAGCAGTGGTCTTGCAAAGGTTAAGCAGCCAAATAGAATCATTTACTGAATTGATATATGGATATCTAGAAATGGAAATGCCTTTATCCACAGGGATGCTAGGTTGAAAGGGTGTGAATCTGGAGCTCTTGGCCAGTCTTATTCCACCTCATGTGGAAGGAGACTGTGCAGAATGAAACAAGCACAAAGAGAGAAGCAGAGTTGAGAGAAGAGGGAGAAGGAGATTTAATGGTCTTATTTGAACCCAAAGATTTGACAATTCCTAAACAAATCCACTATTGGCTTTCCCAGGTATGTGAGACAATAAATGACCTTTTTTGCTTAAGCTGGTTTGAGCTGGGCTTCTGTAACTTACAGTTGAAAGAGTTCAGAGAATACTTGCATGCCTTTGCTCATTGTGAGGCTCTTGAGCCTTCCATGAATCCCCAGTGACGTGGGGAATGACTGTTGTGAGGTCATGGTTGAGGCTTAATGTAAAATGCACCTGGAAGTACACGTGAAACAGAGGGAATTTCTAATATGAGAAATAAAAAATAAGGGAGACCCAAAATAAGTATTTACTAGATACAGAGGGAAAATGGTGACTTTACAGTGGAGAAACTTGGATGACACCACCTTAACCAAGTGATCAAGGTTAACATCACCACTTAAGACATGTAGACATCATGTACTCCTCAATATGAAGTGCTGAGAAGGGCATGCCGTCTCCCTGGTGTCATTTCCAATAATACATAACTGCAATCTAATTATGAGAAAACATCAGATAAACTCAAATTTAGGGACATACTATAAAATGACTGATTAGCACTCTTTAAGTGTTAAGGTGATGAAAGACAAGGAAAGACTGAGGAACTGCTACAGATTGGAGGAGACTAAGGAGACATGACAACTAAATTCAATATGAGCTGCAATGTCAGTTCCCTGATTTAATCATTTAATGCAATATCATTTAGGTCCTTAAGCAGAAAAAGGACATTAGTAGAAGAACTTGTGAAAACTGAATGAAGTCTGTGGTATAGTACTGTACCAATGCTAATTTCTTAGTTTTGATATTTGTGTTATGTAAGATATGAACTTAGGGGAAGCTGGTTGAAGAGTTGGCAATTCTTTGTACTATGTAACTCTTCTGTAGGTCTGAAATTATTCCAAGATAAAAAGTTAAGAAAAGTAGTATGCATAGCAAGAAAAAGAGTGAGGGAGATGATGAGGGTGATAGAAATGGCACTGGCCAACCTAGATGGCCCTGCATGGGGATAGCATATTTGTCTAGCTTTTCCAGAGAGAAAGAGCTATTCAGTGGGGGTCACTGGATGGAATGTGTTCTTCTACCTCTTCTGTTCCTTTAAGATCCTGCTTTGTGCCTCATGACTTCATCATAGGTTTGGCTAATGTCTGGTAGATCACTGTTTAGTATTCTTAGTGTCCAGAACTATTGAGTCTTCATTTCTCATTGTCTATACCTTAGTATTTAAATGGAAAGTTGTGAGAAGGAAAGCCAGGCATTTATATTTCCTGATTTTCTTTATTTGGTAGGAATATTTTCAACATAATTCAAGCAGCCCTTTACATAGATAATGATTTCACTGGGAGCAAGCAGCTTGCATTATTCTTTATAGTTCCCATGAATAGGATAGTACTTGGGACACAGTATGTTCTCAATAAATCCATAAATGTCACTAAAATATTTTTTTGATGTCAGCTACACGTTTGAAATCTTACTAAACATTTTTTACTAAATAAAAAATGGAGCGAACTTTACAAATTATATCTTTTTATTAAGCATGTAATACGTGCCAGCCACTGTGCTAAGTGGTTTAACCACCTTCTCTTATTTAATACTCATAACACCAATGGGGCAGACTTTATTGTTATCATTTTAAAGATGAGGAAAATAGGGCCCAAAGAGGTTAAATAACTTGCCTCAGTTCACAAAGTTTCTAAGTTGCCAGCCTAGAATTCTAACCCTTCTATGTCTGACTCCCGTCTTCAAGCTCCTGGCTATGATACTCTACTGCTTCTCTGAAAGTATGTGATGCCTTCTCAACCAGTTTCACGATTTATATATTGAAAATCAATAATTGTATAATTTTTGTTCAAAATATAAGTGGGAGACTATCATATCCTGATTTTTAAATTAGAAGCACTATATCAGTTTAGCAGACAAATGCTTTGCTACTCTTACATTTGCTTCAAGTGCATTGGAACAAGGTATATTCCTTATAACATATCCAACATCTTCAGAATAAAAAGACAGAGATAAAGTATATAACTCCTGTTCACCCTTGGGTATGGTGCTAAGATTCTTAGCTCTAGAACACACATACATACACACCACTAAATCGGGTATATTGTTTTATGTAATATGCAAGTATGTTTAAGTCAATTTTTGTAATGCTCTTAAACACAATTGGAAAACATAAAGCATAGAGTCAGGAAGGTGGCTACAAAACTCAAAAAGAAGGTTAAAATATCTTAGGGCTTTGTCTTGGTAGTTTGTTTTCTGTATGGCCATTTTTTACATGTCGTAAAATAAGCACTTAAGGAACCAAGTAGGGGTCCTTTTCCTTGCAATATGTTATTTCCTTTCTAATTGGTCCAATGCAGGACAAACACATCATTAAACACAGGAGCCTCACTGTAGCGTAAAATTTTGTGTAAGGCAGATCCATCTTGAGCAGTAAGAGCAGCTTGTTCCTTTAAGTGCCAGAAGGACCTTGCTGTAGCTTTGCTTCATCTATGACAGAGCCCCTCAGCAAGGGCAGCCTTATGGGACCTCGTCAGGATGCCAGTTGATGAAAATGACGAGGAGAATTTCTTCAACCTCTAGTAGTGTTACTGCTGAAGAATTAGATTTTTTGTTGCTCTAACAGGCCAGTATCCAATTAAAGAATTCTGTCATCATTTTGAAATGAGAAATGAATGGTATTATTCAGGATCTCCTCCTTAAGAAGCTAGGATGCTTTGGTGCCACCGGCATAAGAGCAGGAATAGCTGAAATGGAAAACAGCCAGCTCCTGGCCCAACACCATGAGGCTCAGGGTTATTTTGCAGAAAGTGAATTGTTTCTTTTCCATGTGTGACTCTCTCTGTGAATGGAACATGGTGACAGGGAGTGAAAAGGAAATGCTCTATCAGGATTTGGCTGAGTGAATTATGGGGCAGGTGTGCGTGCTTGGAAGACCTGAGATGGATGGATTGGAATAAAATATGACCACTGTTCCAAGCTAGTTCACAGCACCACAAAGCCATCTGTTAGGGCTCAACCTAGCATGACTTGTCAGTCTCCTGTAGGAGAAGACTTTGGATAGGAGTGCAGAGTTGTAGTTACATAGAGGGGGTTCGGGAAAAATGTCCACTTTCAAAAAAAGAAAATTAAATGAGCTAACCACTAGTGTTTAACAAGTTAATATCAACACGGTCATCCACAAAGGGGCAGGTCAGCAATTTTTCACAACTAGACATTTTTCCAAAGAGGAAAATGACTTGGTTAGAATTATGTCTTCTATCATTTTCTGTCATCTTACGGTGTGGACATTTATGGAAATTAGGACCAAAGTTGCTCAGGTCAAATTGGATGCTCAGATTTATGTTAACACTGGATATTTCCTCCCTGGGTTAGATCAGAGAGAGCTCAGGGCCCTTTGTGTCCCAGTCCAAGTGTCTGGAATGTGGAGAGAGCACTCTCAAAGGCTAGTGTGTGATTTGGGATGACGTAGAAGATATGGTTTAAGTCTTTTTGTTTGGTACTTAGAATTCTCAGTAAAGGAGTATTCCAAATTGTCTCTTAGGAGCTTTGTAAGTATAAAAATGTTACAGATCCTCTTTTCCTCTAAGCCACCTTGTGAATTTTTTTATAGTAAAAGATTCCCTGGTATATTTTTCTAACTGTACCCCCGACCACACCACTATAGAGGACACAACTCTTTGTCCAGCATGAGTCTCAATAAACATTAGGTGAATGTGTGAAAGAAGAACATGAACCTGTGGATCTAGTGAGAAAAGGACAGGCACACAAGTGAAACCTAGAATTCTTACACTGTGTTCCTCCCCCCGCCCCGCCCTTCACCATGTAATCCTTTGCAACATATTTTGTAATTCAGTTAATCCTCTAATTCTCATTTTTAACATTTTCTTGGGTACAGCCTCTTCAGAGGATAAATTCCTTTTGTTAGGACTTAACAGGACTTGGGATTTTGCTGGTGTTGATAGACTCTACCGTTAGTGGTCCCTGGAGATAAGACTGAAAGTCTGGGAGAGCTGGAGGTGAGCTGGGAGCTTGGTGCAGATGAGTTGGACTGTGGTCATGTGTAGAAATTGACAGGCTCACAGACATGTTGAAACTGGTTATGGCCATGTTTGAGGCAGGATGGGATGGAGGAGCAAGTCAGAATGTCAAAGCAAGTCATGTCAAGAATGGGGTGTGCTACAAAGAGCTTTCCATGAACCAGCTTCAACAATTTGTAACTCTTCCAGGTCTCCATATCTCACCTCATGGTTTAACTGTATGCAGCACTCTCAGGGCATAAAAAAAACTGCACTTACATGATTCATTTATAAAAAAGGAAAAAGTAATAGCCTATGTCGTCAGCTGCCCTTCTGCTCCCAGTTCTTTCACTAGAGAGTAATATTTTCATGGGTATAGGTATAAATATACCATGGGATAGATGAAGCTTTTGGGAAGTGTGGCTTTGATTGTACTTTCTGAACCATAGCTTAGCTGCACAGGTGTTTCACATCACAGGAGGGCCAGAGGAGTAGAATTAGGATTCAGCTGTGGGGACCAGAATTGGCCACATCAAGCACTGAAGGAGGCTTTGACCTTCCCCAACCCCACTAACTGTCTGAAGGGATTTGGGGTGGAAGACCTGTCTCCCGGACGGGCCGCCATCATGGATAACTCTGGGTATTGATAGACTGGGAGGGCCTTTGATGGGCCCATTCTTATCAAAGTTCTGTTTACCAGACATTTACATTTGTAAGGGAAATCTCCATTTGTAAAGGTATCTCCTTCTCTGTACCAGGAAGAAGGGGGGATGACTTTATCTCTAGGGATCTTGTCAGGGAAAGTGAAAACTTAAATCTACATACTCTTGTTTACTGTGCTTTTCTTGTAATCGCTCATGGCTGACACTCCCAACCCCGCAAAAAATGCTTGTTTATCTGTATAAGAGGAGAATGTCTGCCATTTTGTTGAGAGATACTCAGTTTCCCTGAGTCTCTCCCATGTATACATGTTATAAAGCTTTGATTTTTCTCCTGCTATTTGGCCTCATGTCAATGTAATTTGTAGTCCAGCCAGAAAGGATCCAGAGTGGGTAGAGAATGCTCTTTCTCCCCTTCACAGGGGTAGGATAAGCAATTGTCTCGTTTTTCCCAGGACTGAAGGGTTTCCAGCATGTGGGGTTTTAGTATTAAAATTGAGACAGTGCTGGGCAAATTGTCCTGGTTTGTCTTAGATTGATGAGTTTGGGGGTCAGCTGACTAGACTGACATGGTCCCTTGTATCCAGGGATATGACTTTATATAGACATTGTATAAGAACTCCCCACTTCTCTTTTTTCCATCAAAGCAGATCAGCCTCTCTCTAATCCATCTCCCCTGATGCTGTTCTGTTGGATCATGTGGGACTTATTCCATCCTAAGACCATGGCAGAGGAAGCAGGATCCATGTTACTGGCTTAAGCACTTCATCTTATGCAGGGAAGTAACATTAATGCGTTAGGACAAACATCTGGCTGGGTTTCATTTGCCAGTACAAAATTACTTTTAGATTCATGATACATTTTGACCTAAAACACACCCTCTATCTAAATTTTGATCAGTGCTGTGGCCTTAGTGTGAGTCTTTCAACAAAGGGAGAACATATACCTGTGGAGGAAAATTCCTACACATCTGCTTCACCTTTCCCATCCCAAATGTGAGTTTAGATAATCGCCAATAGAACTTTAACAAATATCCTCTAAGGTTGTCATGCAACGAGGAGTGAATTCAGAATCAGGAACAAGAATGCCAAGGTAGGAACAAAGGTGAGGGAAGCTTGAAAGTGGCAGTCAGAGCAAACCCGAATTGCCCACAGGTTTTGCTGTGCATTGCTGCCTCTGTGCCAGGGTTTCCAACTCATTTTGTTCCACTTTCTTCTTGAGTGGCTCTAATGCCCTTGAAGAGCCTGCTGTGTGCAGAGTGGCTTTCTAGAAGTACTGGATATTTTCTTGTAGAATGGAGTTGTGGTTACCTTGGATTGTGTCTTGAAGTCCTTTCATGCACATTCTAAATTACTATTTCAGTAAAGAGTTTAAGTGATCAGTAGCAGCAGAGAGAATAATTGGAATGTGGACACATCACAATTACAATTTGAGACTGTTACCTAATTTCTGCCTTTAGAATTTAATCGTGCTAATGACGAAGTCAACCTTTCCCTCTGAAAACAGTTTGGGAAGTTTTTCTTTTGGTTCATCAACTTTTTGAATTACCTTCAGAAGATCTTGTGGGGCAAAGATATTTTGGACTTAGATGGGGTTATAAGCTCCAGAGAGAATTTACCAGAGTGCTTTGTGTGCTAACGATGCAGTACTTTAGTACTTACTACTCAAAGTGTGGTCTGAGGGAGGCAGCATCAGCATCACCTGGGAGCTCATTAGAATTGCAACCTCAGGCCTAGCCTCAGACCTACTGAATCAGAATTTGCGTGTTAACCTGATCCCCAGATAATTAGTAAGCACATTAAAGTTTGAAAAGTAGTACCATAGAGAATTTGGAGGAAAAATGAGAGGATGGCTCCAGCCATAATATATGAGTGCAAGCAATTTGTCCTGCAATCATAAGGCCCCTCCTCCTCGGAATGTCCACCCAAGACTTGATGTATTTGCAGTAGAACACAAATCCTGTTATGGAAGAGAATTTCTCCACACATCAATGTCCCATGTTTTATGAAGGTTTGGGCCACTTTTACTGTTCTTGCAAACACATTACTACATTTGGAAGTTGAGTTTTGGTCTACTCAAGCAAAATGACAGCTGCAGTCCATTTTCCAGGCCTTCACTGTTTGGGGTAAAGTGCTTATTTTCTTGTTTGGAAGAGGCATGTCATAAAGGAGCAGAGTTTGGAAAGGGACTGGGCTGCAGTTTTCTCAGGGGAGGTCTCAATAAACCTCCAGGAAGGAAATAGCAACCATTAGGTGGGTAATTAGGACCTATATAAGCTCGTAGCAGCAAAAGAGGCAATGCCTTAGAATTCTGCTGTTTGATACTCAATAAGGCAGTGGCAACTCTGCTGTAGTCTGAGATTATTGAGGAGAGAATTGGAAATGAGAGACCAGCTCCTTGTTTTCATGGAACTTTTTTCTTTTAATTCATACATAAGACATGCAGTGGTTAAGTTTTTGAAGTTACAAAGACTGAAGACTTGGCGACATCAGCAGATTTTTCTCTGTTGAGTTTGTGTGTCCAGGGCCTTTGTGTGTCTTCCAGAGCCACTGTGTCACATAACTCCAGGGAGTCCTATCCACATTGTATGTAGTTTATGTGAGTGTGGCCCCCTGGAGCTGTGCAATGCCACAATTCTGATTACATTTCCCTAGTGCAGACAGTAGGTAAAAAGTATACAAGCAGAACTATGTCTTTCATTCAACGTCTATTTAATCATTTTCAACTCATGCTGCATATCAGAATCATCCCTAGAGCTATAAGAAATACAGCTGCTCAGGTCACATTCCTACAGATAGTAATTCAGTAGGTCTGGGGCAGAACCTGGAAATCTATATTTTTATAAAACTCTAGGTAATTCTGATATGCTGTCAACTCTGTATTTAGTGCTAAGGCAGATATTTAAAAAATTAAGACAATGTCTATCCCTTCAAGGCATCTGTAGTTCTGTGCGAGAGATGTGAATGGAAATGACGTGATACTATAATATTTTAGGCCTGTGATAGGGGCAAGTACAAGGAGTCCTGGAATGGTTGTGGCAGAGAATGGAGCCAGCCTTTTACTTGGGCACTTCTTTGTGTGTTTCTGTGTATGTGCATCTCTAAGCAAAATTGAGACCTCTGTGATTAGCATCCCTCTTCCGTGCCCTGCACTAACTTGTTGCATTCTGACCCCATCCCACCCCTCCAGATGTCCAGGATCCTCTGGTTTACCTCTTTAAACCCTGTTGTTAAGAAGTTATTTACTTGTTCACATGTATCTATAATTGATGATCCTATTGTGTTGCTTTTCATGAATTTACTGACCAAGACCATAATGGAACTTGAGGAGTGGCAGCCTGGGTTGGGAGGGGTGTGTGTGTGTGTGTGTGTGTGTGTGTGTGTGTGTGTGTGTAAGTAGGGAGGGGGGTCCAAAGGGTCCTTGTAATCCCACCAGGTGGCCATCTCTTACTGTATTTGGGGTTGACTGCAAAATTTAGGAATTAAGGTAGGAAATGAGAGGAGAGGGAGGAGTATCAACTACTGCTAATAGCTTGCAGTGGCCATTAGTTCAAAATGAAGCATTAATTCAGAGAAGTGCTGAGCAAGAGGAGAAAAGGAGAACTAAGGGAAATGAAACTCCAATGAAGAGTTGATCGTGTCTTAATGAGCAGTGAAAATCGATGAGGTGAAAAATGTCAGCTTGCTCAAAACGATGTTTTACTGGTTTTTAAAAATAATCAGTAGGGTGCCAAATTCATCCTCCATTTTAGTAATGATTAACATATTTATATTTTCCTTTTGTTTCTTCACCATTACAATGGCTTTCAAATTAGTGCTTTCTTGAATTCTCGTTATGAAACTGACATTGCCTTATTATTTTTACTTTACATATGAATGAACTGAGGAAAGATTGTTGATCCAAGGCAAACCAGATTCTTGACCATCAAATTCAGTTCATGGATTTCTGGGTAGCAAAGCCAGAACCTCCATATCTTGGCCTCACAGCTATCCAAAAATGGGCAAGCTGTAGTGATAGGACGGTTATTAATATCGTTCTCAGGCAAACTTCTCTGAAGTAAATAGAGGTACAACAGTGGAGAGGTCAGCTCTCGTGTGGACTGTAACAAGTTATAGAACCCAGAATGCTTTCACTGTTAGATTTATGTTCATTTTGATAGATTATTCATCTTGTGACTTTCCTATAGCTTCAGATAGTAAAGCAAAGGAAACTTGGAACTTTTCCCCCGAGGCTTCTCTCCTACAGGCTGCTGGTTGATGGGATGCTAAGGATATTCACATCTGACCTTTTGAATTGCTTTAGCCTCACCACACCACAAGCAGCCATGGGTTTCCAGGCCTTAAGCTTTGCTGATGACACTGGACAAGAACACGCAGGTATTCCAAACTACTTCAAAACATATTAATCTCTGGTGTGACGCGGACATGTTTCTTGTCTTGAGATTTCATTTGCAATGATTATCGTACTTTTCTTTCTTGGAGACACCACTGCAGGAGACGAAAAATACAACACAAATTTCATGAGCTACCGGTAATCACACATGGTCTGAATCATCTGTTTGAATTCTTCTAGATTTGAATTCATGGAACCTGCACAAGGACATTGCTAGGTCATAATATGTGTTGTTTTAGCTATCAGGAAGGTCATCCACAATTTAAATATGAACCTGACTTATACTGCATGTATCCTCATGAACTTCTGATTTGTTTGTTAAACTTGTCAGAGATGATGTGTATCTCTGTCTACTTTTTTTCCCTTTTTTCATTGATGTCATAATGGTTTGTCACATTGTGAAACTTTAGTTGTACATTATTGTTTGTCAATCACCATATAAATATGTCCCTTCATCTCTTGTGCCCACCCCACCCTCTTCTCCCTGGTAACCACCAAACTGTTCTCTCTGTCCATGTGTTAGTTTATCTTCCACATATGAGTGAAATCATACAGTGTTTGTCTTTCTCTGTCTGGCTTATTTGACTTAACATAGTACTCTCCAGGTCCATCCATGTTGTTGCAAATGGGATGATTTTGTCTTTTATATGGCTGAGTAGTATTCCATTGTATATATATACCACATCTTCTTTATCCAATCATCAGTCAAGGGACACTTGGGTTGCTTCCACTTCTTGGCTATATTGAATAATGCTTCAATGAACATAGGGGTGCATAAGCCTCTTTGGATTGTTGATTTGAAGTTCTTTGGATAAATACCCAGTAGTGGAATAGCTGGATCATAAGGTATTTCTATTTTTAATTTTTTGAGGAATCTCCATACTGTTTTCCATAGAGGCTGCACCAGTTTGCATTCCCACCAGAGGTGAATCAGGGTTTCCGTTTCTCCACAACCTCCACAACATTTGTTAGTTTTTGTCTTGGTGATTATAGCCATTCTAACAGGTGTAAGGTGATATCTTAGTGTAGTTTTGATTTGCATTTCCCTGATGATTAGTGATGTTGAACATCTTTCCATGTGCCTATTGGCCATCTGTATATCTTCCTTGGAAAAATGTCTGTTCATATCCTCTGCCCATTTGTTGATCTGGTGGTTTGTTTTTTTGTTGTTCAGTTGTGTGAGTTCTTTATATATTATGGAGATTAACCCCTTGTCAAGTATATAATTTGCAAATATTTTCTCCCACTGGTGGGTTGTCTTTTCATTTTGATTCTAGTTTCCTTTGCCTTGCAGAAGCTCTTTAGTCTGATGAAGTCCTACTTCTTCATTTTTCCTTTGTTTCCCTTGTCCAAGTAGACATGGAATTTGAAAAGATCCCTCTGTGACTGATTTCAGAGTGTACTGCCTATGTTTTCTTACAGGAGTTTTATAGTTTCAGGTCTTACCGTCAAGTCTTTGATCCATTTTGAGTTGATTTTTGAGTATGGCAAAAGATAACGGTCTACTTTCATTCGTTTGCATGCGGCTGTTCAGTTCTCCCCGCACCGATTATTGAAGAGACTTTCCTTTCTCCATTGTATGTTCTATGGTGGTGTCTGGGACAAACAGCCTCATGAAGGGCAGGTAGATTATGAAACTATGGATTTTGGAGTGTTTTCTGATTAAAAGTAGCAAAGAATCTATAATATGTCTTGATTTGCTTAAGCCCTTGTTAATAAAATTTCTAGAGTAACAGGAAGATGCTTCAGTATATTCTAGGGTAAAGACTTTTTAGCACTAATTCCAACCATATCATTGCCCAACAATCAGGGGCTACTTTATTTTTATTTATTTATTTTTTGGTGAGGAAGATTGGCCCTGAGCTAACATCTGTTGCCAATCTTCCTCTTTTTGCTTGAGGAGGAGTTATCCCTCGGCTAACACTCATGCCAGTCTTCCTCCATTTTATATGTGGGATGCTGCCATGGCATGGCTCGATGAGTGGTGCATAGGTCCATGCCCAGCGTGCGAACCTGCGAACCCCAGGCCACTGAAGTGGAGCATGCAAACTTAACCACTACACCGTGGGGCCGGCCCCCAGGGGCTACTTTAATTCTGTGCTAAGATTTGGTATATGGGGAGGGAAAAAAACCCTTATTCTAGAACAGGGTGAAATTAGCAGTTAGTCAATTTCTATTTCATAGGAAGATTGAATGTGATAATTGTGGGTGGGATGTTTGTCTTAATCCTTTCTCTTGACCACTTCAGGATCTCTGAAAAGGGAGTGAAAATTGGACAAAACTGAAATAGGTGTGGAAGGAAAGGACTTAAAGCTGTATTCTGCATTGACTGTTCAGTGATACCATTTTAATTTTGGAAAAGGCTGATAGTGTCCATTCATAATTTCTTTGTAGTCACAGGAAGCCTTATTTCTATTAATTCTGATTCAGTAACAATAGTAACTATAATTTGTATAGTATCTACTGTGTGCCAGACACAGCTAAATGCTTCATTCACATGATTCTCTGATCGTGAAATCAAACCTATATTGTAATTCCCATTTTACTAAGGATAAAAGTGAATAGTTGACTGAATAGTTTGTCCAAGGTCATTGTCAATAAGTGGTAGAGCCTTTTTTTTTTTTTGGTAAGGAAGATTGGCTCTGTGCTAACATCCATGCCCATCTTCCTCTACTTTATATGTGGGACATCTGCCACAGCATGGCTTGATAAGTGGTGCGTAGGTCTGTGCCTGGGATCTGAACCTGCAAACCCCAGGCTGCCAAAGCAGAGTGCATGAACTTAACCACTACGCCACCAGGCTGACCCAAGGTAGAGCATTTTTTAACCCATACTAGCCTGACCCCAGAGCCCAGGCAATTCCAACTGCCATCCATTCCTCCCGACCCACCAACTACCCAAGTTTAGGAACTAGCAAAATGAGCAAGTATATTCTTTCTGAGCCCATCTTAGTGCACAAAAGTTTGTTTTTTGTGTATGTTATAAAAAATGCCTTCCTATTTAAAATTCCATGTCATGCATTATTAGTTCTTAGAATAGATGACTCACTTATTTTACTACTTTAAAACAGCCAGGGATACAGGACAAATGGTTGTTGCTCATGTAGTTATTCTTAATTTGTGCAAGGATATTTTACTACACTGGTTGTATTTATTGATACAAGAAAAAATACCAGACTAGATGTGATCACTCTGAAATATGCTAATAATTTATTCTGTGAATATGCATCCACACTATATATAGTAACATTAAAGGAACTTTCACCACAAAATCCATCAATATGTAGCCGTCAATCTGTCAGTTAATTACAATTAATGCAGTTGGTGAGGTGGGGCTCCAATGAATATTAACAATAGTTTGCATTCCCCAGTCATGGCATTTGAGCCATCATAGAATGTATGATGAATACACATTAAAAATAACACCTCTTTTTCAGCTAAATAATTTTGACACAATGATGACATGTTTCTCTCTCTTTTTCTAAAGTGCTTATATTATTTCTCTCCTCCTTTGTAACCAAGTAAAGAAAACAAAAAAGAAACAGCTTTCAAAGGGACTAAGAAACTATTGACTTAACTTCCATGTGCTGCATTGAATGGTGTTCTCAAAGCAGTCTGGGAAAAGTTCCTTGCTGATTGTATCAGGGCAAAGATTTTATTTTTGCCCGTAATAGGCTAAAGTTCTTATAAGGAAGGGAATTCTGGCAGAATTTTAAGACAGAAATGATTAAAAAGAAATGTTGTATATTGGCAAATGTTTGCCTCTGTAAGTTTTTTTTTTTCCTTTTGGCAACTGTATTCACCTTCGCATGTAGGTATTGACTGCATAATTATGTGCCATGGCATCTCTGCAAACTGATACAGACATAGGCAAATGGGATTGTGAGAACCCACATTTGAGAAGTCCCAGAAACTTCTACAGTTGGTCTCAGAACCCCCTTTTACTTCAGTGATGCAAAACCCTCCACAAAATTCTTTTGGTCCTTTGTAAAATGGACTGAACCAAGTTCTGTAGCATCTTAGATGTTCTCAGTGCCTCAGAACTGAGCAACTGCTCCATCCTCAAGAAACCTTTGTTTATGACTTCTCAACATCTCAGCTGCTTGAGTGGCTGCAGAGACCATGGCAGGTGCTGTTCAAACCTCACAGCCCATTCTACCTTCTCCTCCATTTTGTTGTTGTTGTTTCTGATTTGTATCTCCAAGTGTTTGTTTCTCAGAAGGAATTTAGGAGAGGAGGATTCAGTCTAATTCATTTACACTCTGAGAACTACTTGTTTATTCTGGGGGTACCTGACATCCTCATGTTCACATGTTTTCCTGCTCATGCTCAGGGCAGTCAGCAGCTGATTGTCAGTGAGCTGGATGTCATTACATAGAAATGCTGCTGCTGTGTAATTGCTAGCTCAAGGTCACTGGCAGCTTGCAGCCATTGGATCTTGTGCCACTGGAAGCCATTGTTGGGAAGTGTACCCCATGCAATTGAGCTGTCAATATCTTAGTCACCTCCTAAGGAGCATGACAGGCCTCCTGTAAGTATCTTTCAACTCTTATTTTTTTTTGCATTCAGTGCAGAACAGACCCTGACAGTAATATTCTCTCTACAAAAGGCTCAGCTTGCCAAAGCTCTCAGTTCCTATTCTTATGCTCTTTTCTTCCCTCACTCTCTTCACTCGTTAGTACATTTTCTGTAATATGTTGAGCATAAAAAGATAATATAAATGTAGGGCTAATGATTAAAGCACTTTAAAACCTCTACTCATGGAGAAAAGGAAATTGCATGTTTGATCTGTCTCTTAGTCCAATGATTAAATCTTTTTTTGAATTATTATAACAACGTACTTATGAGAATTATTCTTTTTTCCTATGTTAAGAACACTTTGCAGTTAAACCTATTGCATTCCACCAAGATTTCCTGTTAAGGGATATAACTTATTCTTCTGTCCTAGTACTAGCATATTTCAGTATTTTTCCTGAGAATAAATTAATTTTGTTTCCATTGTTGTCAAATGTTTTTGAAAGGACACATGTATGACAAAGTAGATTATTGTGATTCCTAACTGTAAACTAACTATAAATAGTGAAAACATAATGGAAGAAAATATCTTTTTTATAGTGACTAAGTTTGTGGGAGAAGCTTGGGTTTCTTAAGCAGATAAAAATGCTATTAAATATCACTTATCTCCCTAAAAATGATATTGAGACTCTACTAAAACATCTTTCTAGGAAATTTTTATTTATACCACTTTCAACCATGATCCTTGGAAATTGTCCTTTTCATTAATGATAATTTGTTCTTTGCCTGAATGTGAAGAATAGTATTTTGGGACATAGATCCTGAGAAGTGACTTATGTGTATAATTCAAAGCATGTCAGATTTCCTTCAGCTGTGATTTATCTGTGCCTTGTAGTAGAACCATATGTGTTGCATTGCATAGCATGAGTTATGGTGATCCTCTGGGCCAGGTTTACAACCCAGAAAGAGCATAATTACTCACCACACAGGGGAATGCACTTCCTTAATTTCTGCCTTAGTCATCTATTTTCACCTTTGACTTTTTTTTTTTAGAAAGAATAAAATCAACACTTGCACCTTCAGGACTTAACATTTTGATCTAGAACTATTTAGAATTTTTAAAACTGCTAGATCACTATCCTCAGAGACCTCATGAATTTCCTCCATTTCAGTAGAAGTGGGAGTGAGAAAACCAGTTCAGTCATGGCAAATTTGGCATTTTTCAAACAGGCAAGAAAAGGAAAACTAACTGCTTTGATGCTGATGGTCTATGTCAAGTCTGTATTTTTTATCATCTGTTTTTTTTTCTGTAATTATCATTTAGAATGAAAAAAATTATCCTGTAGTTTGGAGCATGCCTATTTTAAACTCAATATACACCTACCTGCACAAAAACAAGCACTATAACATAAGGCTGGGGAGCCCTGACGTCATCATGCTTCCAGAGCCTTTGAGAGTTTGGAGAGGACTCAGATTCATTGTGTCTTGAAACAAATCATTTTTCTTTAAGGCATTTAGCAAATGATTCTTTTTTTTTTGGTGAGGAAGACCAGCCCTGAGCTAACATCGGTTGCTAATCCTCCTCTTTTTGCTGAGGAAGACTGGCCCTGGGCTAACATCCGTGCCCATCTTCCTCTACTTTATATGGGACGCCGCCACGGCATGGCTAACAGGCAGTGCCTCGGCAGGCGCCCAGGATCCGAACCAGTGAACCCCGGGCTGCCAAGCGCGAACTAAACCGCTCCACCACCGGGCCGGCCCCTGATTCTTTTTTCATTTCAATAAAGTGTTTTGCAAACCCTAAATCTGACTGGGAGGTGAGGGAGGTGGCGGGGGCAGGGAGGATGGTCCATTGTCACCATTTAAAAATCCTTCAAGATTTTATCAGTTTGGAAGATGAATTTTGTGTTGATATTTTTCTTTTCATTTGAGTAAAATGTTTCTAGAAAGAAAGAAAGCAAAGCAAGCAAACAAGCTTTCTATAGAAGTTTTGTCTACATAGACTAGGAAGATAGAATAAAAGGATGATCAGTTTATTAACTTTGGGCATTTAATGGTTAATAATGATTATCACTGAAGAATTTATTCTTTAGCCCAGCCTGATTAACTATTAATGTCTCTGAAATGAGCAGATGGATTGTACCATGGGTTCATCTTGCACAGGTAGATATGGTCAAAATCCATTGGCCTTCTTGGTATAATGCAAATGAAAATTAGGACTGACATGAAAATCTGCAAATCATTTCACTTTAGAGCTTTAATTGACGTCACTGATCTGTAAGATGTTACTTTCTCTTATTATTTGTTTTTTATTTTTTTGTTCCTCTTTTTTCACTAACTGCTTACTATAGGAATCATGGTGACACTGCATTAATTTTGCATATTTGCTTAGAGCACTTGACCCTCAAAATCCCTGCAGGTTAGCCCTGAGAAGCTTACCATCATTTTCATCACCATAGTCCACCAGAGGAGAATTAACATGACTTTGGTCCTTGGAAAAGTGACTATAACTGTAAGTTTGTGATAGGATATTAGAAAGCCACAGAAAGAAAATCAGTGCAATTATCTTGTAGGCATACGTGAGGAGAGGGAGCCACCAAGTGTGTGTAATGTCTGACTGAACTATAAATCAGCAGAGCATGACAGGCCAATTCCTATTATCAGAAATCTCATGGGGCATCACAGTTTCATTGTAGTGGAATTTTGTTATTTTCAGAACCTTGCTCAAAGTGTCCAGTTTTCAGGACTACAAATGAAATATGTGGCACCTGGTTTCCCTGGAGGTAACAAGGCAGTGGAAAAGACCTGCCTTCTTAGAAGTAATAAAAAAGAACAGCAAGGTTATTTGGTACAAGATCAGCATATCAGAATCAATTGCTTACCTATATCCTGGCAATAACCCATTAGAAAATGGAATAGAAAAAAGGATTCCATTCAAAATTGCAGCAAAACCTATATAATATCTGGGAATAAACCTAACAGTGCAGGTTCCTTAAGAGGAATTGTTCACTGGAAAAGCAAACTGTAAATTAGTACATTCACCATGATACATTTATGTTCAGAATCATCCATAAAATTATATTTCAATGTATTTATGTAAAAGTATAAAAATGGACTGGAAGGATATACATCAAAGTCATAGAGTCTTAGAAATTGAGGTAGGGACTAGTACTGGAGTGATGGTCAAAGGAGACCTTAGTTTTATTTTTGTACTAAAAATAAGACTTTTAGTTTTATTTGTGATCTTCAAATTTTTTACAGAGAATTTGTTCATATATTACTTGTGTATTTAAAAAGTTTATACATAGGAGTGATATCAGCAACATGGTGCAGTGAGCTGTTCCCTTTGTCTCTCCCCCTTTGAACTACAATTAAAAGGACATTCATTGATCAGCAGAGGATACCCACACAGTCCATCAGGATGCCTGAGAGGCCCATGCAGCTATACATCTGAAAGTGGATGGACTACCCCCTGAGGAGGTGGGGGAGATAGGTGAGCACCCTCTGGACCCCAGGCAGCCCAGTGTATGTGTGCAACTGCTTTTCCAGCTGGAGCGATCATAGCAGTGCTGCGGCCCTGAGGGTGGGTCCATGCCTCAGCACGACTGTGGAAACAGGTGACGGCAGCCCTAAGCCCCCATATGATAGCTTCCCTGTCTGATGGGAGAGTCCTCAGGGCCACATGGCCCACAAAGATGGAACAAGCTTGGACCTGATGGGGAAGCCCCACCCACCAAGCACAAAGGCTGGTGTGACCTAGGAGCAGAGGGTGGCTGAGCTGTGGCCCAGGTGAGCAAGCTCCCAGCTGCTGTGAATGCCCATAGTACTACTGTGGCCCCAAAGTGGGGGAAGTGGGTCTTGGTGGGATTGTGGGAGCTGGTGGCAGTAGCCCTGAAACAGATCACAGTAGCCCTGTGATCACTCTCTTATCTGGTCAGAGAGCCCACAATCCCACCACGGTCCCAGTGAGTGGCTTTGGCTTGGTTCCAGAGGGGAGGTCCCACCCACCAAGCACAACAGCTGGTGCGACCTAGGTGCAGACAGCAGCTGAGCTCCAAGTCTGGGAAAAGCAACAAGCTCCCAGCTGCTGTGAATTCCCATAGTACTGTTGTGGCCCCAAAAGGGGGAGCACAGCTCTGTGGGACTGTGGGAGCGGGTGGCAGCAGCGCTGAGACCCCCACATGACTACTTTCACATTTGGCGGGAGACCCCACAGGGCTGCTGCGATCCCAAGAAGTGGCCCAGGCTTGGACAGGCACAGCTGACAAGGATTACAGCAGTGGGCTTAGATTACACAGCTCCTGCCCACCCCTGCCAAGTGGCGGCAGGTGAAGGCTGCATCCAGAAACTATCACTATGCACTGGCACAAATCCACTCCATCAAATGTTATAAAGAAATATATTAATATCCAGACCAGAAGGAAAAAGACAAACACCCAGAAATCAATCCTGAGATCCTGGAAATTTACAATCTAAATGACAGAGAATTCAAGACAGCCATCATAAGAAAACTCAACGAGTTACAAGAGAATTCTGAAAGGCAGTTCGATGAAATCAGGAACCGAATTACTGAACAGAGGGAATTCTTCACAAAAGAGATCGAAACTATAAAGAAAAACAGATCAGAATTGTTGGAGATGAAAAACACAATGAATAAGATAAAGAAAAATCTGGAGTCCTTAAACAACAGAGCTGACAATATGGAGGATAGAATTAGCAATATAGAGGATAGGAATACAGAAATGCTTCAGATGGAGGAGGAGAGAGAACTTAGACTAAAAAGAAATGAAGAAATTCTCTGAGAAATATCTGACACAATTAGGAAATGCAACATCAGTATTATAGGTATTCCAGAGGGAAAAGGAGCAGAGAGATTGTTCAAAGAAATAATACCTGAGGACTTCCCAAACCTGGACAAGGAGCTGGAATTACATGTGAAAGAAGCCAACAGAACTCCTAATTACATCAATGTAAAAAGATCTTCTCCAACGCATATATTAGTAAAGCTGGCAAAGTCAATGACAAAGAAAAAATATTAAGGGCAGCAAGGCAAAAGAAAATAACCTACAAAGGAGCCCCTGTCAGGCTTTCAGCAGATTTCTCAGCAGAAACCTTACAGGCTAGGAGAGAGTGGAATGATATATTCAAAAATTTGGAAGACAGAATCTTTCAGCCAAGAATACTATATCCAGCGAAAATATCCTTCAGACATGATGGAGAAATGAAAACTTTCCCAGATAAACAAAAGATGAGGGGGTTCATTGCCACAAGACCCTCCTACAAGATTTGATCAAGAAGACCCTCATACCAGAAAAGAAAAAAGAAGAAAGGGTTTACAAAGCTTTGAACAAGGAGATAAATAGGCAGAGAAAATCAGAAAATTACAACTCTATATCAGAACGGATTAGCAAACAATTATAACTCTAAAGATAAAGGGAGGGAAAACATCAAAAATAAATATTATCACTTCATTTAACGGAATAAATTGTGACAACAACAACTTAGAAGGGGGAGAGGAAAGGGGTGAAACCTGCTTAGATTAGGGGAACAAGAAGATATCAGGGAATGGACTATGTCATCTATGAGACCTTTTACCTCATGGTAACCACTAAACAAAAAGTCAGAACAAAGACACAAATGATAAGTAAAGAGAAAACTGAGGAAACCATCATAGAGAGCTACCAAACTGAATTGGCAGTCCAAAATACATGGGATGAGAAATAAGGGAAATACATAACAACTGAAAAACAAATGATAAAATGGCAGCATTAAGCTCTCATGTATCCATAATCACTCTAAATGTAAATCGATTGAATTCCCCAATCAAAAGACACAGAGTAGCTGGATGGATTAAAAAACAAGACCCAACAATTTGCTGCCTCCAGGAAACACATCTCAGCTCTAAAGACAGACACAGGCTTAGAGTGAAGGGATGGAAGACAATATTTCAAGATAATGGCAAGTAAAGCAGGTTGCCATATTTATATCAGACAAAGTAGACTTCTAGATAAAACAGGTAATGATAGACAAAGAGAGGCAATATATAATGATAAAAAGGACACTCCACCAAGAAGATATATCACTTATATATGCACCCAATACAAGAGCACCAAAGTACATAGAGTAACTATTAACAAACCTAGAAGAAGATGTTAACAACAACACAATAATAGTAAGGGATCTTAACAATCCACTTACATCAACTGATAGATCATCCAGACAGAAAATCAATAAGGAAATAGTGGACTTAAATGAAAAACTAGACCAGATGAGCTTAATAGATATATATAGAAAACTCCATCCAAACACAGCAAAATACACTTTCTTCTCAAGTGCACCTGAAACATTCTCAAGGATAGACCATAAATTGGGAAACAAGGCAAGTATTTATAAATTTAAGAAGATTAAAATCATAACAGCATCTTTTCTGACCATAATGCTATGAACTAGGAATCAACTACAAGAAAAAACTGGGAAAGTGACAAAGATGTGGAGACTAAATAACAACCAATGGATCATTGAAGAAATTAAAGGAGAAATCAAAGAATATCTAGTGACAAATGAAAATGAAAATACACCATACCAACTCATATGGAAGGCAGCAAAAGTGCTCCTGAGAGGGAAATTCAGAGCAATACAATCCACCTTAACAGACAAGAAAAATCACAAATGAGCAATCTTAAACTACACCTGTCAGAATTAGAGAAAGAAGAACAAACAAAGCCCAAAGTCAGCAGAAGGAGGGAAATAATAAATATTAGAGCAGAAATAAATGAAGTTGAAACTAAAAAAAAAAAAAAAAAAACAGTAGAAAGGATCAATGAAACAAAGAACTGGTTCTTTGAGAAGATAAACAAAATTGACAAACACTTAGCCAGACTCATGAAGAAAAGAAAGACAGAAGGCTCAAATTAAAAAAATTAGAAATGAAAGAGGAGAAATTACAACAGATACCACAGAATACAAAGGATTATAAGAGAATACTATTAAAAACTGTATGCCAACAAATTGGACAATCTAGAAGAAATGAATAAATTCTTAGACCATACAACCTTCCAAAACTGAATCAAGAAGAAATAGAGAATCTGAATAGACCAATCACAAGTAAAGAGATTGAAACAGTAATCAAAAGCTCCCCCCACAAAAAAAAGTCCAGGACCAGATGTCTTCTCTGGAGAATTTTACCAAACATTCAAAGATTTAATATCGATCCTTCTCACACTATTCCAAAAAAATAGAGGAAGATGAAACACTTCCTAACACATTCCATGAGGCCAACATCACCCTGATACCAAAGCCAGACAAGGACAATACAAAGAAGGAAAATTAGAGGCCAGTATCGCTGATAAACGTAGATGTAATAATCCTCAACAAAATATTAGCAAACTGAATACAGCAATACATTAAAAAGATCACACACCATGATCAAGTGGGATTTATACCAGGGTCACAGGGATGGTTCAGCATCCACAAATCAATCAATGTGATACATCACATTAACAAAATGAGGAATAAAAATCACATGATCATCTCAATAGATGCAGAGAAAGCCTTTGACAAGATCCAACATCCATTTATGATAAAAACTCTCAACAAGATGGGTGTAGAAGGAAAGCACCTCAACAGAATAAAGGCCATATATGACAAACCCACAGCCAACATGGGAGTCAATGGGGAAAAACTGAAAGTCATCCTCTGAGAACAGGAACAAGACAAGTGTGCCCACTCTCACCACTCTTATTCAACATAGTACTGGAGGTTTTGGCCAGAGCAGTTAGTCAAGAAAAAGGAATAAAAGGAATCCAAATAGGCAATGAAGAAGTGAACCTCTCGGTTACTTGCAGACAACATGGTTTTACGTATAGAAAACCCTAAAGAATCCATTGGAAAACTATTAAAAATAGTCAACAACTACAGCAAAGTTGCGGTTTACAAATCAACTTACAAAAATCAGTTGCATTTCTGTACTCTAATAACGAACTAACAGAAAGTGAAATCAAGAAGATAATCCCATTTACAATTGCAGCAAAAAGAATAAAATATCTAGGAATAGATTTAACCAAGGAGGTGAAAGACCTATACAGTGAAAACCTATACAATAAGACATTATTAAAGAAATCAATGATAACATAAAGAAATGGAAAGATTTCCCATGCACATGAATTGGAAGACTAAACATAATTAAAATGTCCATACTACCTAAAGCAATCTACAGATTCAATGCAATCCCAATCAGAATCCCAATGACATTCTTCATGGAAATAGAACAAAGGATCTTAAAATTCATATGGTGCAACAAAAGGCCCCGAATAACTAAAGCAATCCTGAGAAAAAAGAACAAAGCTGGAGGCACCACAATCCCTGACTTCAAAATATATCTAAAGCTATAATAATCAAAACTGCATGGCACTGGTACAAAAACAGACACACAGACCAATGGAACAGACTTGAAAGCGCAGAAATAAAACCGCACATCTACGGACAGCTAATCTTTGACAAAGGAGCTAAGAACATACAATGGAGAAAGGAAAGTCTCTTCAATAAATGGTGCTGGGAAAACTGGACAACCACATGCAAAAGAATGATAGTAGACCATTATTTTTCACCATACTCAAAAATCAACTCAAAATGGATCAAAGACTTGAAGGTAAGACCTGAAACTATAAAACTCCTGGAAGAAAACATAGGCAGTACACTCTTTGACATCAGTCATAGAGGGATCTTTTTGAATTTCATGTCTACTTGGACAAGGGAAACAAAGGAAAAATGAAGAAGTTGGACTTCATCAGACTAAAGAGCTTCTGCAAGGCAAAGGAAACCAGGATCAAAATGATAAGACAACCCACCAGTGGGAGAAAATATTTACATATCATATATTCGACAAGGGGTTAATCTCCATAATATATAAAGAACTCACACAACTGAACAACAAAAAAACAAACGACCCGATCAACAAATGGGCAGAGGATATGAACAGACATTTTTCCAAGGAAGATATACAGATGGCCAATAGACACATGGAAAGATGTTCAACATCACTAATCATCAGGGAAATGCAAATCAAAACTACACTAAGATATCACCTTACATACCATTAGTATGGCTATAATCACCAAGACAAAAAACAACAAATGTTGGAGAGGTTGTGGAGAAACGGGAACCCTAATTCACAGCTGGTGGGAATTCAAACTGGTGTAGCCTCTATGGAAAACAGTATGGAGAGTCTTCAAAAAATTAAAAATTAAAAATAGAAATACCTTATGATCCAGCTATTCTACTACTGGGTATTTATCCAAAGAACTTTGAATCAGCAATCTAAAGAGCCCTATGCACCCCTATGTTCATTGCAGTGTTATTCACTATAGCCAAGAAGTGGAAGCAACCCAAGTGTCCCTCGACTGATGATTGGATATAGAAGATGTGGTATATATATACACAATGAATACTACTCAGACATAAAAAAAGACAAAATCGTCCCACGTGCAACAACATGGATGGACCTGGAGGGTACTATGTTAAGTGAAATAAGCCAGACAGAGAAAGACAAACACTGATTTCACTCATATGTGGAAGATAAACTAACACATGGACAGAGAGAACAGTTTGGTGCTTACCAGGAGGAAGGGGGTGTGGGGGTGGGCACAAGGGATGAAGGGGCACATTTATATGGTGATTGACCAATAATAATGTACAATTGAAATTTCACAATGTTATAAACTATTATGACATCAATAAAAAAAGTTTATACTCAGAGAAAATATTAGAATACTAGAAGCAAATACATCAAAACACCAATTTTGTATGCTGAGAATGTAGGTGATTCTTATTTTCTTTTTACCTTTTTTTCTTCCATATTTTCCAAATCTTTTTTCTCATCATCTCAGAAAAAGAAAGACCTGCTATAACTTTAGTCAGAGGATGTTAGGGTCTAAAAGCAGAATGGGAATCAGAGGAGAAAAGAGTCAGGTGCATCATGACATGGTAGAAAAAAAACAAAATATAACAGAATTTGGACCAATCAAGCCAGAGTTCAAATTCAGTGTCATCACTCTGAAAATTCAGGCAAAATTTTGGTTTGGTTTCCCTATTTGTCAACTGGAGATAATAATACCTACCCTGCAGGTTTTTGAAAGGATTAAGGATGATGAATTTAAAGAGCCTTACATAGGACCTGTTACATATGAGATTTTTAAAAGAAATCTGAGGATGAGAATCTAAAAAGGGATGAGAAATCCAAGAATTGTAATCAAGTTAGCAACCTAGGGGGAAGCTGAATATCTTATAACCGGAGTCAAGACCATCCAGATGAAGAATTAACCAAAAATGAGTCATAATCAAGATATGTATTGTGGCATTAGGGTTACTCCAGGAAGAGAAGCAGGGCAAGCTGGAATTCCAGTCAGAGGCTGATGGCTGATTTACAAAGGCCCTCAGACTCTCTGTCTCTGTCCATTGGGGACAGTCTATTGTTTGGTTTTGGCAGGTGAATAAAACCAGGCTTGTGATGGTGGTGGTGGTGGGGAACAAACAGTTTTGAGGTTGACCGTATTCCAGGTTCTGGCTCACACTGAATGCTGAAACATCCATATCAGGTAGTAGTATTAACTACCTTTTAAAAGTCAAGGAACAAAGGTTCAGAGAGGTTCATTTGTCTAACTTCACAGATTTTGTGGTAAAGCTAGAATTTGAACCCATGCCGCATGCTAAAACCTGTGCTGTTTCCACCAGAACCTCGGAGTGTGCATTGGAGTCTGAGGTGGGGCATTATTTTATATATACGTATAAATTTATCTGTAGGATGAGTCACACTCATTGTACACCTGTTGTGTCTCAGGCAGTGGTCTAAGAGCTGTGTGTTCTTAGAGCTTTACATTTATTCCTCACAATAATCTTATAAGATATTTACAGATGAGAAAACAAGCCCAGAGAGATACGGTGACCTGTCCAAGGTCACAGAGCTAGTGAATGCCGTCTGCCCTGTTATGAGGTGATTCTGAGGAGTTGACTCTGCTTGCAGTGTGGTAACAGCTGGCGGGTGGCTCACTGGTGGGGAGGATCTCTGCTCCCTTTTGTTGCCCCAATGTGGTAAGTGATGATTAGGATGCCCCCTTTCCCACTGTTGATTTTTTTCTGGCAACTGTCAGACCAAAAAGGTGTCCTCTCTAAAAGTCTTCTTTCCAGCCACTTAGTACATTATCTGACATGTTTGTACATTTATGGTTACTTTTCTAGGTTAAATAATTATGGGTAAAACCCTTAGTTTCCTTGATTTGTGAGTACCTAATACCTAGCTGGGCTGCTTTTTCAAGTAGAATTCCATTACTTTGAACCTGATGGAAAGCAGTGTTATTATCCAGAGAATATTGAGACCATGAAAGACCCAGCGTGAGGGAGGCAAAAACAGAGGGAGGGAGAGGGAAAGGAAACACTGTAATTCACTTGAGAAATGGCAGCAGGATAACATAACTGTGGCTGGGCAACCTTGAAAAGTACAATATGTTAAAGGAAGTTAGCAGTAATACTTTTTTAATTGGACAGCTTTATGTAGGCACCGAAGCGATTGGAATCTAGGGAAGGCAGAGATGAAGCCAAAATGCCCAGGGTGGCAAAGCCTTTTATCGGGTTAGTCGAGATATTAATGAAACTATTTATGGCTCTGCAGTGAAAGTGGGTTTCATTTCCCTTTCTGCACTGTGTCTCCTGGGTTTGTCTCATCACCTTCTTTCACTTCTGCTCACATCCCTCTCTCTGGTGCTCACCACGAGTAACTGAGCCTTCAGCTTTTCGCTTGCTCTGGCTTCTGTGCTCTGCACCCAGAGCCTTGAAAACTCATTTCGAACATTCTACAAGTTGCCATTCCCAGGTAATTTTAATTGTTCAACCTAGAGTGGAGGCCGAATGTATTTAAAGAGAGATATCAGGGTGTTCAGCCATTTCACAATCAATCAAAAACTTTAGATATCATGTTGTAGATTGCCTCAGTTAGAAAGAAACTATGGCTATGACAAGTAAAGGTTATAATGATGCCTGTATCCCTCGTCTTCTCCTGTCTGGGTGCATTTTAAATATGCGATAGATAAATCCTTTCTATAAAGCACAGACATAAAAAAAAGCAATAATCAATTTACTTTTACCTATGCTGCACAAATAATAAAGCAGAATTTCAGTTTTCTTCATAAAAGTTTTTCTTTTCTCCTGGATGTAAAGTTTCTCTCCAAAGCTTATCTTTCAGTGCTATAGCAAGAAGTAAACCCAAATAGATGCTAATATGTTGTTAATTCTCACTGATCTCATTTTAACGAGTGGGACTGGTTTGAGGAGCATCATTATAGCAGCTCACTTGGAGCTGGTGACCAGGGCCTAGAGTGGCCCCAGTGAATGGAAACAGATTATCAGTCCTGGGGGTGAGCATTCAGAACTGTGAATGCAGAGGGCTTCTATTTATCAGTATTTATGAACCCCATATTTATGGACTTGGTGCTTGTACTTCAGAGAAAATAAAGGCTATTTCATAGAAGAACATTGCTCTAAAAATTCCATATCGGATATAGTTTTCATAATAGTAATGAGAAGTAGAAGTTGTCTGGATAATAAAGTCAGCGTATGCAGAAAAAAGGTTTAACTGAAAATTCAGTAATGAATAAAATAATAAGCAGAAGATATTTTATGAATTTTTCTAAAATTAACCAGGGCTGATTTGGTCTTAGTCTCTCTGAGTTTGATAACTGGTTAGCATTCCTGTGCTAAGTTGAGTAGAATTACATTTGCGCAGCATCATTGGGTAATGGCGTGCTTTGTATGTGTGCATTTCTTAGGTAATTGAAGACTAACCTTTTAAGGATTCAAACTTCTAAAAACAGTTTAGGTAAAAATCCTTTCACTTTATAGTCTTTAAAAATCAAGTCCGTTGAACACCATTTAGCATTTTCTTGATAACTAAGATTCATTTTGAGATTATCATTTATTGCCAAAATGCAATGATTTTTCTCTCAGTGTGTTGTTTAGAGTGGTTTGCATCCATACTAAATGATGCTGGATTGTTCTGTTTGAGGTCTGCTGTTCCTTTTTTCCCTAGTTCTTCTCTTTTGTCAAATTGTAATGTTATATTTACTATTCTTAGTGTGTTCTTCCTTCTGATTTGTACATTATAATTTTACGTGGAATGAGAAACCAGGTAACCACGCATGTTAGAAAATAGCAGTAAAGGTGAATGGGTTCCGAGGAACACTCTAATGAGTCAAGTTCACAAGCTTTTGTGGTATATATGTTGTGCAATTTGTTTTCCACATTTTGGGACTAACAACACTTCTAGAGAAATGACCTACATTTTCTACCTCTTAGCCAGTTTCTCTTTTTCCTTGACCCACTGATTTTTCTCCCCCTCAGAAACTGAGGTTTGATTATCAATAACATTTTCTCTTTCAGTTGTCTATTTTCAGTTCCCTTTGGTGCTTCTTCTTTCTCTCTCCTCTTCTATAACGTTTTACTTTCAGTCCTCATCTGTCCACACTGCCTTGGCGAGCCACCAGAGGGTGACTTCTCAAGGTCCTTTGGGCATAATATGGGAAAAGAGGATGACTAGGGGAAGAATTAATGGGCCTAAGAGGGAGCCAGAGCTCAAAAGACAGGCAATGGATTAAACTGTGACCTTGGGGGAGGGAGTGGGTGGCATGGTCTGATAAATAACAGAATGGAAGAGGAAGGCTAATTCGAGCAGTTGCAGAAGGTAGAGCTGGACTCAGTTCCCAGATTTTGGCACTGGATATAATAGAGCAGGGAGAGGGTGCTCAGCAGCTGGCACAGTGAGGATACTGTGCACACACTCACCACTCCTGAATGGGTCTTCAGAAGCTGCTTATGATCTGAGGGTGGAGAGAATACAACTAACCTATCCATATTCAAGCTCAGAACAGTACTAGTGCACACTCTGCTAGCCCTCTGGGTGGGCTATTCTGTTTCACTCTCAATGATTTTTGAGATAGGATCAGTATAGCTTGTGTGTCTGCATAGAAAACAGAGACTGAGGAAGGGAAAAGCAAGTATTAAGTATTTTCTTTATGGGGACAAGTGTTATAAAATGAAGGATATTAATTGCTCCCTCGACACTGATGACTCTCAAATCAGTTCTGGCCCAGAGAATTCTATATATTACAACCAACTTGTGAATGTTTTGATGCCTAAAGCACAGTATTCCAAAACTGACCTCCTCCCGCTCTCTTCTCATTTGGTGGCACCGTGATCCACACAAACCGAAAAGCTGGGAATCATTCTAGACTCCACCTTTTCTTTCTTTCCCCAGTTCCAAGTAGTCATACAGCCCAGCAGTTCTGACTCATAAATACTTTTTATTTCCTTTCTTATTACCCAACTGCCACTACTCTGTATCAGATTTACCTAATTTTTCATCTGTACTCTTACCTTAACTTTTTAGCTCATTTCTCTTTCTTTTAATTTAATTTTTTAATTTGTTTTTTTATTGAGGTAACATTGATTTATAACATGATATGAATTTCAGATGTAGATCATTATATTTCAGCTTCTGTATAAACTACATTGTGTTCATCACCAAAAGTCTAGTTGCCAACTGTCACCACACAAATGTGCCCTTTTACCCCTTTTGCTCTCCCTCCACTTCACCTCTGGTAACCATCAATCTACTCTCTCTATTTATGTGTATGTTTGTTGTTGTTGTTTTATCTTCCCCATATGAGTGAAATCACGTAGTATTTGGCTTTCTCCATGTGACTTATTTCACTTAGCATATTACCCTCAGGGTCCATCCATCTCTTTCTTTTATGATGGCCTTGAAATGTACCTTCTCTCACAGCCTCTGGTCATGCTGATGCATTGTTGAAATATATTTTAACAAGCTTGGATTAATGAAGTTATTAAATTAAATGAAAACATGCAATTAATCCTGAAGTTATTAAAAGTGTGGATAACGCTCCTGTTAGTGGTCAAGGGTTAAGATTTACTGTATGATAGACATGTGTTTGGTGGGTTAATAAGTGTTATCATATGAATAAAGGCTAGCTAGTAGTGTAAGTACATAAACTTGAATGAAGCCTACTGCACATTCTAGAATTATTAGTACTAGAATAATGAATGTAATTGAAACCATTGAAGGACTAATTGATATTAGGACTAATGTAGTTTTTCCAGTCAGGTGAATTAATAGATGACCTGCTGCAATATTTGTTGAATGTTACAAATACCAGTCAGTCAGTTGTGCAGCAAAATCTATTGGTTAAATAAAAGCCTGATAGTTTCAATAATTACTAGTATAGGGATAAGTGGAATTGGTGGTAGAAAGCATGCTACCACCAATAGTTTTGTGGCAGAAGCCAGTAATTACTGTTCTTGCTTATAATGGAACTGCTATTCCTAATTTTATTGCAAGTTCCTTTGCCTCAACCCATGATCTATGTTCCATATTGATGGGCCTTCAGTAATTATCACGTGCCTGCTATGGGCCACGCACTAGGCAGGGCATATTGTGGATACAGTGATGGGTAAGCTGATAAACTCTCTGTCCTCCAACTTAAACCTTCTATAAAAAACCACCTTTGAAAGAGTAACAACAACTTGCTCCTGCCTAACACAATACAACCCAAAAGGTAAGACCTAAAATCCCATTAGTCACTATACCATCTCTGAGTTATATTTATTCCTCTTCTAGTTTAATCACAATCCTATCTTGATATATTTAACCTGAGGATTAAATTGTAATTTAACCAACAACAAATTTATATAAATTATTAGGGGAAAAGAGAAAAGGAAGAAAGAAAGTGGCTAGTAAATATAATACAAATATTGTATATATTAAGAGCAAAGAAGAAGAATATATAGTTCCTGTAGTCTTTCTTTCTGCAGCTGGTTGTGAGGCTATAATTGGTATTTGTATCTTCTTTACTAGCTATTTAATGTTTCCTTTTTTTCCAAAGCCAGCATCTAAGTTAGTTTTTATTATTATTATTATTATTTTAATCTGGGATAGTTCGACTTACTCCAAACCTCAGTCGTGAGGCATTGGGGACCTTGGTAGTCCTGCTTGTACTGGGTTGTTCTAGTCTTCCATGGACTTCTACCACTGGGCATGACATTACCAGGAAGGAGATGCACTTCTCCACTTTTTTTGTGTAGCACAAAATATTACTTCTTGATAATTAAGAGCAGTTACTTCAAACACCACAATAACTCTGTCTCTCTTTTTTCTATTTGTTTCATGACTTAAACCACTTAAACTGCTTATAAGGGCCATCTAACTGTCTCAAGCTCAAGTTCAGTGGATCTAGTAATTTGGTCCCCTCTGGAAGCATTCTTCCCTTGGGTATTAAGACAGCTAAACCAGTAAAACCTAAAGTTGTATGTTGTGAAGCAAAACTTTTGTTTTGCAATTACATGTAATGATAAGAAGTGCTGCTCCCACCAGACACATGAATTCTATCCCCAGAAGAAATTGTACTACATAATGACTGCTGATTGAGAGCATATACCATATCCAGTTCTCCAGGAGGAGAACATCCTGCCTTTGCAAGATGTTGCCTCCAAGCTGATGCTATAACTCAATCTTCAAGAACCCAGTATGTTGTTCCATGGAGTTGCCTGCTTTTGCATGGTGATACATGAAAATAACAGGAAATATCACAAGTGTCAGATGATTACCTCACTTTTTTTGGTCATAAAATGCAGTCCTTGGTCAAAAGCAAATACTGGAGTAACAATAATGGGATAGCAATGAAGGCATTTCATAAGCCCATGGATAGCTGACAGAACAATGGTCTTTATTGCAGTGTAGACCAAGTGCTCTCCATGAGGAGGGGATTTTAATACAATCATCTTGCCAGTAGATGGCGAATAGTTGTTTTAGAAGTCTCATCATTGTTTCCTATGGTTGGTACTAGGTGAACAATGGTGATAAGAAAACCATGTTGTTGATCCCATCTATTGCCTCTCCTCATACCACCACGGCCACTTTTACATGACCCCACTGACTAAATACTGGAGTGGTAGTGAAAATGTGATGCCTGACCTCCACAGGGTGGCTCACCCTGACCATTTGCTTTGTAGTGACCTCTGGTGAGTACTTATGTGCACACATATACAGCGTAAGTATTCTCACACTTTGTGTCTGTTCTGTGAAGTCCATTTACATCCCTCTTCCCCAGGCCTTCTTGTCATTAATCTTCTATTCTTGTTCTTTCTAAGACCCTTGCCATCTAGCCAGCTCCTGCCCATCAGTCAGTGTGGATCCACACTTGAGACCATCTCTCCTTCCAGAAGAAGTGGATGATTGGATGTTTTTTTTTGATGGTTGCCCTTCATATTTATTGCCCTCCAGAGCCACCAAGAGTATATTTGTATGTACATTGCTTTTATTCACATTGCCATTGTTTTTGAAGCTTATTGGTTTGGTAACTATTGTAATTTGTTGTTTGTTTTAGATATTTCTATTGTTATATTGATGGTTGAATAGGAGGGATTAGATGTTTTTAATTTGCTATCGTCCTACAAATTGTCATGTGTATATGCAATATTAGGTAAATTTGTTTTGTATACATTGTGGTTAAAGAAGAATAAAATCTGTTTATTTCATTTTAAAATCCATTGCACTTTGCCTTATTTAAAGAAGAATTTCGGGCAAATTCAGTTTTCTTTTTTGAAGACCTCACAAAATGGGATTCTATTTTGGAATATCTCATAGACTGTCAGCAGAATAAGCACAGCAAAATGCTCTCCATTTTCTTCAAGGATAAGTCATATGTCAGGTAAAATGTCTGCGCATATGACAATGTCTCGTAGAAAGATTTTAACCTCCAGTGTGTGTAGCACTGTGGTCATAGGGATATGTTCTAGTTGGTGTGATTTTTCTTGTTTGTCAACTACATAACAGCTGCAAATTATAAAACACATCAGTTAGACTCAATTTTTAATATATATTACTTTGAAGATGCTGGGCTCATAAATTGCATTAAGATCAAAATGGGGTGTTTTAGTCTGTAATACAATAATCTTACACTAATAGTGTTTGATTTATGTTTATTGAGTTGTGTACATAGCCTTCAGAAAACAACCCTGAACTTTTAAAGGAAAAAAAAAAACTTAATGATGTCTTCTCTTTTGATAAAGACTTTTTACTTGGCTGTCATTTGTGAAACATCTTGATAAGCAGGATAGGTGTACAGTTGTTAGAGTATACATTTCTTTGATTGTACAAATAGTAGTAAGTTGAAGGGATACATTTTCACTAATGAAATAAAATTTCAGTAATGAAATAAGCTTGACAATTTCATTCAACTTGGAAATATAGTAAATTAAATGAAAACCATACAATTTGTTCTGCTGAAATGAATGTTTCTTTAATGTGAATTAGCTTACATGCAATTGGTAAATAGGGGGGTGATGTCAGCATAACATGGAGGGCGTGCTGTGTTATGTCCCAGCATGTTAATATTTTATAGCTATCAGATGTAAACTTTTTCACAATTGAGAAGAAAGCAATTAGGAAGACCTTAAGAAAATAGCTGAGAAATACTATGGAAGTGACTTCCTTTCCTGCAAGAAAGTGCCTTTCTATCACAGTGGCTTCAAGAAATGGGATGATTTCTACCATATGAAGCTATCTGAGGAAGCTGCAAATGCAGAAGCAGCAGCTCAGAACACATTGCTCCCATGTTAAAAAAAATTAATGGGGGCTGGCCCGGTGGCGTAATGGTTGGGTTTGTGCATTCAGCTTTGGCTGCCTGAGGTTCGCGGGTGTGGATCCTGGGTGCGAACCTGCTCGCTGCTCATCAAGCCATGCTGAGGTGGTGTCCCACATAGAAGAGCTACAACTCTACAACTGTGATATACAACTATGTACTGGGACTTTGGGGAGAAAAAAGAAAAAAGAGGAAGATTGGCAACAGATGTTAGTGCAGGGCCAATCTTCCTCAAAAAAATAAAAAGGCCTCTTTCGTGCTCATTAGAGGGGAATTTGAGAACTGCTGTATATGCCCCATACAGGCATTAAAAAAAAAAAAAAGTTAGTGGAGAAGAATATCCCTGATTGAATTTTTAATTTTCATGTAATTGGCCTCTATTAGAAGTGCATTCTGCAAGGATCTCCGTCTCAAATTAGGAAGCACAAGCCCAAGGTATAAGAGTGCAAAGGATGGACTGAGGATGATTTTAGCTGCAAATGCCAATGCAGGCTTTACTGTGCTAGTTGATTTATCAAGATGGTGACTGTTTTTGTTTGTCTTTTGGTTACAGAGTCCTATAGGTTTTGACTGGTCTGCCACAACACTGTTTTTCCAAAAAGCACGTGATGTATTTTCAGGAAAGCATATTTGGCCATAGAGCAGAAGTGCCTGAACTTGGACTAAGAGGACTGGAGTGAACCTCTCCTAGTGCAAGGGGCAGAGATTTGTAAAGTGGCAAAACGTTGTAACCAGCTCATCTTACAGGCTATTGTGCAGATAAAATGAAATTGTGGGTAAATTTTAAGTCATCTTATTTTCTTGTTAGGAAATTCCTCAAGAATAAGAGTCTCTATAAACCCTTCTTTATCATTTTTTTATTCAACAAACCTTTAGAAAGTGTGTGAGGCACTGTGCTAGAGGCTGAGGATAAAATGACCAGAATTGTCCTGGTCTTGTCCTTGTGGAGCTCACAGTCCACTGGGGGGAATGGAGTTAAATAAGATAATCACAGAAATGATTGTTCAATTAAGAGCTGTGAAGGAAATGAGCGTGGGTATGCGAGTACATAGTAAAGCATTTTAATCTTGACTATGGTATTGAGGAAGGCTCCTCTGAGGCAGAGTTAAATATGAATTGGATTAGTCTGAATAGGAGTTAATTAGGTGAGTGTGTACATATGCATGTGTGCATGTGTGTGTACGCGTGTGTGCGCACACATGTGCAAGCTCATTCCAGACAGGGGTCCAGGCAGGGAAGCGGTTATTCCAGACAGGGAAGCAGTGTGTACAGAGGTCCTCTGGCAGAAAAGAGGATTGATACTTGAGGATTTGAGAGAAGGCCAATGTGCCTGTGGTCCTGGGAAGGGAAGAATATGACAGGCAGCGCCCAGACCTGGCAAAGCCTCATGGTTCATGGTAATGATGTTGGGCTTAAACCTAAGAACAGTGGAACTCACTGAAGAATTTTAAGTTGTAAAATCAGATTCGCATTCTGAAAAGATATTTTTTGCTGCTGAAAAGAGCAGATTACAAAGAGGCAAGAAAGGTCTTGTGAAGTCCAGTTAGAGGCTATTGTAGTAGTCCAGGAACTTTTCTTCAAGAGCACCATGCCCTCCCTGTCACTTTGGAATAGGATGGTGGCAGTGGAAATGCACAGATGTAGGAAATTAAGAGCTGAAATCAGCTGGACAAGATACATTGGATATAAAGGATGAGGGGAATGCAATAAAGATTACATCTAGATTTATGCCTTGAGAAACTGAATGATAGTGGTGCCATTCACTGAGTTGAGCACTGGATTGTGGGGAAAAGGTAGTGGATTTGATCTTGGATATGTTGTGTCTGAGGTACCTTGGAGACTTCCAAGAGAAGATCTTAAGTAGCACGTTGGATATATTGGTCTAGAGTTCAGAGGGAAGGCTTGGCCTGGGCCGCAGTATGAATTTGTGAAACACTTGCATTAATTGCTAATTGAATCCATGTGCACTGACGTGATTGCTGATGGAGAGAGTACAGACTGAAAAAAAATAAGAAGGCTGAGCTTCAAGGTACCACTGAGAACAAAGTAGAGGAAGATGGGCCAGCAGAGGAAAATTGGAGTGAGTAAAGAAATAAGAGGAATGTTTGGCATGACTGGAGCCAAGCAAAGTGAGTGTTTCAAGACCACTCTTTCTCTCTCTTCATGCTAATGAGAATGAATGTTTCAAGTTAGAGGGACAGAGAAGAGAATTTGCAGTGTAGGTTTCCTGAGTCTTAGACTCTGTGGACAGAGATTGGCAGTGTTTTAAATCGTATGAGCTCACTATAGACTTGGTTTCTGATACATAAAGGAAATCTACATTTTAACACTTCTGTGAGAAGCATGCTCAATAGGATGGCCTTCTGATAGATAGGATTGCTCTTTCAGGCTTTTTATATATAGCAGGGCTACATTCTAGTTGTGTGCCTCTCTGGATGATGTTTAATTTTTCCTATGTTAGTTGTAGTTCTTGTTTGATGTTTCGTAGCTTAAAGATTGAATTATAAGGCTAACGACTATGGACACATATAACATTAGACATTGAAAGGGGAAAAACACTTAATAAATATAGATATATTCAGAAAGCAAGGAAGAAAATATGTATAGCCACTTTTATCCTTGTGTCTAGAGCTGGTCATGTGGCTATACTTGTTAATTATGACTTCTTTCTTCCAATATCCATTCCATGTTCTCTTTCCTTACACCAGTACCTCTGCTAGTTAGATTTCTTTACCTGATAGAATGACTCAGAAGCTTAATTCCTGAAGGACTGGTGCCATTATTTGTCCTTCCTGCATTGGGTTACTGGAGGGACCCATTAACTTTTACTCATTGGACTTTTACTTTCTGGATTCCATATGTACTTCCCCCTCTTTTCATTATATAGAATCAACACAATTTCCCCTTGATAATCAGGATTGATTACCCTAGAAATACAGAAACTTCATTCTTTGCCAACTCAAACATGAAGAATCAAACATGGCTGGGTAGCAGTCTCAACCTCTAGTTAAAAGGAAATCTTCTTCTGTTTCCTGGTGTTGGAAGTATTCCTTTCTCGGGAACCAAGACAACCACAGCAGCAGAGCCTAAAGATGTTGGGACCATGGGAAGCAAATGCTTTGAAAGTAGGTTATGAGGGATAATAGTGAAGGGAATCACCTCCACTTCCACCATCAATTCTCAGAAACCATGTATTGTTTGCTGGTTCAGAGCACATATTGGATTTTTAGGGCATCACTTATGGTAGACACTGTGATGCATTATCTAGACCCCTCACTGAAGAATAAAATACTCATTCTTCCAGCCACTGGGAGTGCTATTGGTAGAGAGTGCTTAGCTTTCAGCCCCTTTCTGGATTGCCTCAGCTGAAGAGGGCTACCTCTTCCAAGGTCACATCCCCTTCCCAGGGTCTGCTGCATTGAATGACTGGTTAACATGGGGGTATAAGAGCCCAGTCCTCTTGCCCCAACTCTGGACAATCTCATCTTCAGCACTCCTCACGGGTTAGCTGAAGCTTCTATTGGGCCTGCATTGCATCTCAACTTCCATCTCTATTCAGTCCTGCTTCCTTCCCTCTCTTCCAAGGCATTGATTCCAAGACTTCCTATGCGCTAATCACCTTGTCAGAGCCAGCTTCCTGAGGAACCCAACCTGCAAGAGACTGTAGCCCACAAAATAATCTGGCTGACCATGTACTGAGTCTTCAGTGGGCTAGTCCACTCTTCCATCAGGCCAATTGTTTGGGTTGTCAGGGTAAGACCAATGAATCCTGTGGATATGAGCTTATTTCCTTTCTCTTTTTGCTGAGGAATGTGTTCCCTTGTCAGAAGCAACTGTATGTGGGTTAACATAAGGGGAATAAGACATTCCCTAAGTCGATATTTGTTGGTGTTGGCAGAAGCATTGTGGGCAGGGAAGGCACAGTTGTATTCTGAATTGACATACATTACAGTGAAGATAAATCAATGCCCCTTCCGTATGGAGGAGATCCAATGTAAGCAACCTACTACCAAGTGTCTGGCTGGTTTCCTTAGGGAATAGAGCCACGTTGAGGGCTTGCATGTCATGGGAAGGATATACACTGCATTTCAATTAAACTTATGTTGTTCAAAATATGTTCAGAATTCCTATTTGGAATTGTCTTCAGAGCTCTGAGAAGCATATATTTTTTCTTTTGCCCTAAACCATGTTATTTACAATGGTGGTATAGTACCTACATGTGTAGATATTATATATAGTACCTTCTATACCTCTGATATGAATGTTCCTTTGGGTTTTAGATTATTTTGTCACTCAGCTTCAACAATCTTTGGTGATCACCAACTACTTTTGGACATTCGTTAATTTTGATGGATCTCAGTGTGATCAGAATAATATAAAAATCTATGCACTGCCAAAAAAAGGAAATACACCAAAATTATACATCAAAACAGTGGATTTGTGAGAGAGATTTTTCCTTCCTTCTACTTTTCTGAATTTTCAAAATTTCTATTATGAGTTGGTATCTCCTTTATAGTGGGGAAAAGAAGATTGATTCCTCCCCAAACAAAAGGAAGCTGTTCTTTTTTTTTTCTATATAGGAGTATATTATGTTCTAAAAAATTTAAATGATACTTTAAGAAGATAGTTTTTCTTTTTCTTTTTTTCCCATGCTCCTGGTGGCAATTTACCATCTGTGTGTGCAGGTGTGGTTGGGAGCAGCACGGGAGCAACAGTTCTTTCCACACTCTACAGTAGTGATATTTGAATATTTTTTAAGTTTTTATTATTTTGCTGGCTATTCCTATCAGCCACTAGAAGGTGAAATGTTTTAATTATATTTATTAATTACCTATGCAATTATTTAAGAATACATTCATACCTTTTTCATTCTTTCCATGAAATGATATATAATTTTTATATGGCCTTATCACAAGGCAATTATCTTGTTACTTTGTTACCACAATTACTGAAATTAATATTCATTTCCTTTATAATTTAATAAATAGTAAAGGACTATAAACTGGATCTACTCTACACATCCCTACAGGAGTGTGCAATTTCAACATGACATCTTGCTTTTCCCCACAATGGTTTTGTATCAGTCATCGATGAGTGTTCATCAGGAGGCATTCTTAGGGAAGTGACAGGTTGAACTTTTCACAAATTTCAGTTTTATGTGACTGAAGCACTAGTTAAATGAATTTGCTGCAGCCTTAAACTTGGAGTGAGGGAGAAGTATCTATTGCTTGTGGCTTAAGGCTGAATAGGCTTAGGCTCCCTGCAAAATATCACTGGATTCTGAATAGTTCCCCCAATTAATCAAGGATGAAAATTTCTTTACTTGATCTTTAGAGTGGTTTTAATAACATAGGAAGTTCATTAAGCACATCCTTTTTTTTTTTTTTAATCTAGTCGTTTAACATTCACTGACCTCAAGTAATTCAGGATATTTTATAGAGATTTCTTCCAGCTTCCGAATGCCACGATTTGGAAAATTTTGATTGCCAACGCAACCTTGCTATGAAATCAAGGATTACCTCCTGTTACAAAAGAGAAAGTTCTCTTTGATCTATCCTATTCACTGCAGGGTACTTGATCTCTTTGAATGTTCTGTGTGGAATGTAGCTACCCCATCATATTTTTAAAAGATACAATTGGCTAAACCCCTACTGTAGTAATTGTACTTCCATTGGAAGGTACTGAAGCTTCTGGAACTTGATAAGCTTTTGTAACAAAAAAATAAATGATTCCCTTGGCCTGAGGTTCCTCTTATAAAAAGTGAAATTTCGTCAACTCCTCCTTGTTCTGTTGAGCTCTGCTGGCACAAAGACACTTGAATCCCATCATCCAGCTGAAACTAGCATTTTTGTCCTTGACTAGGGTAATGGGGTTGACAAACAGTTGTTTTATTTCCAGAAAGCAGGAGAACTGCTTTGGTGAACTGGTGCATAGGAGCATACAATGCACTGCAACATTGCTTTCGGTGGGAAGGATTTATGCCCAGTTCTAAAGGAACTTATATCTGTTATTAACCTACATTCTTCATGAGACCTTTAATCAAACTATACCAGGTCTACAGCAGAAATTTTAAGCAGTTTGCTTTTGAATGGATATAAAGGATTTTAAATGCTGGATCAAGTAAGAATTAGACTCAAGATAGGCTGTTCCAGATTTTTACCCAAATAGAACTCCTGGCATCAGCTTCACTGGCTTAAACTGGGCTTCTGCTGTTGGAAATGAAAAGCAAATCAAGAAGACATCAGATGTGATCCCATTTTTGGATATACCAACTCTCTATTGCTCTGCTGTAGCAACCTGAGAGTCTGAAGAAATTATAAGTTAATGTAGAGAAAATGTAATTATGTCTCCGTGGGCTTGCGAGCCTGTTACATTAGTGAAATTTTGCTTTTCTAAAGTAAGCCTTCCTACGAGGCAGGCTTTTAGAAATTCTCAGTCTAGCAAATTGCAGCAGAATGCTGTTCTTGTGAAAAATTATATCACTGCTTTTCTTCTCCCTCTTTTTAAAGGAAAGATTTTTCTTCAATTGGCTAGCAGACACAGGAGTTTTAGTTAACCTCTGTTTTCATGATGGCTTTAAAATTTTGAACAATATCTTTTATCACAAGGTTATGAATGGTGGGAAGGCATTTAAATTGAGTGCTTCACTGACAATGTGCTAATAAATGTTGGTATTCAAAAAATGTAAAATAAGAAGGAGGCTTATTTTAGGACATCTGTGTGTGAAAGGGTGGTGTGCTGCATAGTGTGTGCTAATTATAGTGGTCAATCCAACCAGACAACCACAGAGTTACAAACATTGTTTCTCAAAAGGAAAGCACAGAATTTGACTCTGACTGTTGCTCCCAAATATGAACCACTGCAGTGATGTGGGGGTGGGGGCACTGGGAGTTTTCTTTGAGGAGCATGCAAAGTCATAAAGAAACCCAACAAGAGCTATTAACTTTCAAAAAGCTTTAAAAATGCTACCTAATTCAACCTTGCTTTGTGCTGTTAGACATCTACACAAAGAATACCTTAAAACAGTTTGCATAGGTAAATGAAAAAAGAGGAAATATACAAAGAGAAAAAAATGGGACGTGGGTACAAAGGTTTTTGAATGAGATTAAAAAAAATGAATGAAGAAGCAGGCAGAAGGAACCTATATCCACAGCAAAGCCTTGAGTTCACGTCTGACACGGGGGTACAGAGATGTTTTGGGTCTTGCACTGAAAAGGCTGACAAATGTGAAGCCACCCAGAAAGGCATGATGGCACTGTCGGCCACGTCGCCCTGACTGATTCACAGTTGTGGATCTTAGCAGGTTCCATGAGGGCAGCCAAAAATCAATCCGAATATCATGCGAAGATTTTAGAAGGCTGTGCTGAAGAAATGAAAATAGTTGAATAGATGGAATTGAAGATTATTTCCAAAGTCATTTACAATGTCACATATGTAAACACAGAAAAGATACGAGAAAAGAAATACTGCCTGGCAAGTCAGATAAATATATATGTATACATAGAAATATATTTTTTTAACCCACATTCTTTTTAATGATTTCACTATGGTTTTAGTTCTAGTGATCACTGTATTAATTTAAGTTTTGGAAATAGAATTAAGCAAGCGTGGCCCTGGGTCAGAATGAGCGTTAGTGAAGATCTTTGCTGTCTAATGTCCCTTTTCTGGTCACTTACCTTCCACGTTTGCTCTTGTTTTTAAGCACCCAGTGTCCTCATGGTGTCTAGGTCAGCTGCAGCTCTCACTTGTAAGGCTTATGTGTCTCGCCATCTTCCTTATATTTGAGCCTGTCTTTCTCTCTCATTCATTCATTCATTCATTCAATTCTTTCATACATAAAATGAATATATATCTCTATATATCCTTCTGTCGTTTTCTCTCATGCTCAAGTGTACCAGTATTTTTTCCCCATTCCTTTTGCTTTCATGGCAATTGGATGATACACTAATTTACCAAAAGGCATTATTGCACATTGTTGGATTAATGTTTTGTACCTCCCAGGGAATTCTTGAAGATATGGCCTTATTTTCTAGTGCCAAATTGTTAACCCCTGCTTCTGTAAAGGAGGAGATGGTTTTGAGCAGGCAGACACACAGTAATCACCTCAAATCGCCCCTCTGCGAGCCAGTCCTACCCAAATGTGAAATAGCCTTAGGATTATGCTGGACAAGATTCTTATGGGAATCTAGATCTTGAAACTTTCTCACTGATTTTTTTTTTTTCTTTCTGTTGGATGTAGTAAAGGTAGTTCCAAAGGTTCCCCTGTGGTTATGGGATATGCTTGATCATGGGTCCTATTCTTTGTGAGCTAGGTGGGTACAGTTTGACCCATGCTTTTTAGCCTGGGAATTTCAGAAAATCTGAATAAAGAGTGCTGAGAAAAAATTATATGGAAAAAACAATCATATAGGACATGATTAGCAGGGTGGCATGGTGGGTGGAATGTTAGACATCAAGAAACCCGAGTTGTGACGCTGGCTCACTTATGACAAATCTGGTCTGTCCCTTTACTTTCTCTCAGTGAAATTCCTCAATGGTAAAATTAAGTGGTCATCGATGCTTCTCTGTTGGCCACCTGAGGCTCCATGAAACAGTTTTAGATGGATTAGATGACCTCCCTGCTTTTTCCAGCTGCTCCAAACCTCATAGATTTTGATTATGCTTTTCTATTAGAAATTAAAACTGGGATTCAATAGGGCAACTCTGCTTTATCAATAAGAGATTCTTTTGGATCATGGAAACCTTTGTTTACTGTGACACATTCTTTACTAGTGATCTTATGGTTGAACTCCTGCCAGAATTTCTGGAATTTAAAATCCTTCAAGGTATTTGATGACTATTTAGTATTTTGTCTCCCTGCGGGACAAAATCCTTTCTCCCTGAATGTACATAAACAAGGGAAGTTAACATTCCTGTTTGCCAGAGGAGAGATTGTTCTGTAGAAAGGGAGATTGGGGCTTTCAGGAGCTAAGGCCCTTCTTCGCTGAAGGCCATCTCGTGCTTCTCTGAGACAGTCCTGGCTGGGCCAAGTGGGCATTTCTTTAGGGTTTCTCTCCTTTTGGGGGCAGCTTCTAACGTCTCGGGGTTGTCATCTCCTCAAGCTGTCCCACTCTTTCAGGTCCTTCCATGAAGAAGAGTTGTGAGTCTCTCAGCTCTTGAAACCCTCTCTCATTCCCCATGACTTTCCAGAGGACAGTTTATAGCAGGCTCCTAGCCACATCCTCTGAGATAACCTGCTTGTTTCACAGCTCTTCTGGGCCACAGTTCTTCTAAGTAACAACTCTTTTAAGGACCCTGTTCAGAGTCCTCTAGATTAGCTTTGGGGAAGCAAATCTGTATAAATACTCACTGTCATAACCTTAATTGCCCTCTCAGCAACTTTCCATTTTTCTCTGAGGCAGAGAAATGGTCTGTTGATTTCTCCTCTGACTCAGAGTGTATTCTCAGATACCCAAAGGATTCCAGGATGCTACGATTCTCTCTTTGTGGTGGATAATTCAGGAATCTAGGGAGCTTGGCAAAACCCTCCAATTTATATTTACTTCCTTGGGCAAAGTAACACATAACGAATCAAGGCTCGGAAACAGCTCTGGGCTTTTCAGAGTTCCCTGAGGTAATTATGCAAAGTAAACTCTAATAAAGATCATGGGTTATACACATAAGAGCAGCTTAAATCCATGCTTCATTTAAGCTCATTGTGATGAGCAGATATTTGGTTGGTTGCTGCCTTTTCCCTGTGGGCAAAAAGATTAGCGTTTATTTCAGGGTAGCATGATTTGTTATTCAAGGGGAGACAGTTAAATGATGAAGAAAATCACATCCTGAGGGATGACAGGTGACTTGGACATTGGACTTTTCTGAGAGTGTGTGTGTCTACATTTCATTGTCTAGTCCTTCAAAGCTGAGAGGTGGGAGGGATTCTAATTGGGGACACCTCTATAAAAAGGGACCATGTATTCTAAGGATGGATGTCTCCTCCATCTCTGGTGCAAGGCTAGGACTTTTCTCAGGTCATCAGACCACTACCTAATTTTCCTTGAAAGGAAGAATAATTCAAATTCATAGCACTAGTGAAAAGATTAGGAAATTGTCTTAGTCAAAGTGGGCTGCTATAACAAAATACCATAGACCGAGTCGCTTATAACAACAGAAATTTATTTCACATAGTTTTGGAGGCTGGGAAGTCCAAGATCAAGGCATGGGCAGATTTGGTGTCTAGTGAGGGCCCACTTCCTGGTTCATAGGCAGAGGTCTTTTTGCTGTAACCTCACATGGTAGAAGGGGTAAGGGATCTCTCTGGGGTGTCTTTTATAAGGGCACTAATCTCACTTATGAGGGCTCTGACGTCATGACCTAATCCCAAAGTCTCACTTCCTAATACCATCACCTTGCAGGTTAGCATTTCAACATATGAATTTGGGGACATAAGCATTCAGTCCATTGCAGAAATAATACAATTTGATGTAATTTTGCTGATTTTATGGGCAGATTAACTGTATTGTTAGAGGACTTCAAATTCTTGTCCTTGAAGGCCCGTTAATGTCAGGCATTGTCTTCCGTAATTCCACTCATTTTCAGGCCCCAACATCTGTGAGGTACAGGTCAGTTCTATCCAGCCTCCGTGTTAATCCTGAGTACGGCAGGAACTGAGCATTGGAAGCCTTATCTGAGCCAGCAGGTGGAGTCTGGAACCCTGCCACACATACATGAGGGCGCGGAATAGACTCAGCTTCTGACATGCCACAAAACAGCTCTGAGCTATGACATCTGATTGGCACCCCACCTCCTAATCTCTCCCAGGTGTCAGGCGATGTCAGTTAGGATCTGGATTTTTTTATTCTAATACTTCAGAGATTTGGAACTTGTTATCATTCTGATAGCAGCCTTATGGTTAAAAAAAATAGTAATATTGATGATGGCTCAGCTTTTTTTAGCACATTCATTTAGTACTCTGTGGAATGCACACTTTCAAACATTTTACATGGATTATCTCATTTCGTTCTCAGAACAATCCTATGAAATATCCTCCTTTTATAGTTCAGAAAATGAAAGTTTTGGAAGGTTAATTAACTTGCCTGAGTTTACACAGCCAGTAAATTGCAGAGCCAGTATTTGAAGCCAGACTTCGTGACTCTAGAACATACATCTTAACCAATCCTCTCATTGTCCATTACATCACAGGGTTTCCTTTATGACGACCCAGGTGAGAAACTCTTAAAACCAGGTAAATCTTGTTCTGGCATTGGGTTTGTTTACATCTGATAGAAACACTATCAACCTTAGGCACTTGTTTTTGTGTACTAACATTTAATTTTGGCTCTATACATTTTCCTTTGTCCTGATTTTCTCATTCCCTAATTTTCATTGTGTGGTATATATTTCAGTGTATTGATTCGAGTAATACTTGCACCTGCTACATTTCTCACTGGCTTTACGTAGTAGAAGTTCATTTTTTGCTCACATAATCATTCAGTGCTGGTGTTCCTGGCTGGTGGACTGCCTTCAGGAACCCAGGCTTCCTTTATCATGTGGCTCAGCATCACTGATGGCTGCACAGTCCTCTGTGTTGAGTGGCAAATGGAGAATGAGCGGATGAAGCAGGCATACTTGCTTCTTAAACAACATGGCGAGAAGTGAGATGTGTCAGTTGGCTTGGCCAGAACCTTTCACGTGACACCACTTGAGGCAAGAGGACTAAAGAATGTGTTCCTTGGCTTGGCATCTGCTTCTTGGCAACAACTATAAAAATAAGCGTGTGTGTGTGTGTGTTTATGTGTCTGTCTGTGTCTTTGGTGGACAACCAGCCATCTTTGCCACGTTTGGTAACATGCAGATGTCTTTTTGTAAAAAGGTTGGGTATAAATAGATGATAAAGTAAAGGGTTTGAAAGTAGCTTAGCAGCTGCATACCTGGAGCCAGTATGGCTATAAAGCTTTGTGCCTGTTGGGCAAAAGTCTCTGAATGCATTAGTACAGTTTATGTGACTGGGATTCTGTCTTCATATGTAATTAAGTTAAGTGGCAGGCTGGGTTGTGCCAGACAGTCTGACTGTCACTTGATGCCCCATACCTGGGGCATCTCTGTCATTACATCTGCTGGCTGGGATCCTCTTCCAAAGCTGGTGAAGTTCTCAGAACCATAAAGCTGACACTCACCTGACTTTGAGCACAACCAGTGCCTGGAGACTTGGTGGCAGGAAACTCCTCTATTGATTCCCGGGATGGGGTTTCCTTTTGTATCCCCTAGTTTCCAGTGAGTTCTTACTACTTGGTTTTCTAAGGCTTTGGCTCCAACCCAGCACAGTGGGGATGACCTCCCTCGTGTCAAACTGACGAGTAGGTTGCTGTCTGCCTCTAGTTTAGCAGATGGTTACCAGTAAGGTACAGCTTCATTTCCTATGCTCTTCCTTCTCTCTGAATATTCTGATCTACCCCAGCCTCACTTGAGTGTTCAGTCCCACACAGAGACTGTCTATAAGCCTGACTCAGTCATTTTCTATTTTATATGTTCTTTCCCTCATTATTAGTACTTTGTCAGATTCCCTTTACCCCCAGCTAATCATGAAACTGTCACCTCACTAACTCCAGGCCTTCTCTATTCTTGTGAATGCAGATTTTGGTTTCCGTCTTACTAAAATCCAGGCAGATAGTGATAGATCAGAGGAGGGACAAATATCTTAAATCAGATCACTTAGTACAGGGAGGTGGCCCAGGTCCATCTGAGGAATGTGGCTTTAGTTTCACCTTTCTTTGGCAACTCAGTATTCCCAACGTGACAATCACAGAGAGTGGATGAATCAAGTTCACTTATCCTTTTTGCATATCTGAACTCCCAGTTAGGTACCATTAATAGTCATACATGGCTGGACACATGATTTTTATTTCTCCCACCTCACAAACAAGGAGACAAAAATGAATGAGATAACCTAAACCATCATATACAAATTTCTTTTAGGCAGAATGTTTGAGCCAACAAACAAAAAATTCATGCTTTAATTAAAGAGTATAAAGGAAATAGCCACTAAAGAGGACTTTCCGCCTTGGATTCTCATCCTGCAGTGCAGGGCACAGCTTGGGAAGTATTCATGCCTCTTGGTAGAACTGCTCCTTCGTATTGATAGTGCTTCATTTTTCACTGTTTTGTCCTTTCTGCATGTAGAGCGATATCACAAAAGGGAATGTTATTACTAAGAGAAGCAGGATCATGCTATTCAGTTTACCACAGACCTCACCATTCTACAGAGCCATTTCACACTTTTCCAGGACATGGGGGCATTTTATTGTGTAATCTTTTATTTAAGAGGTTTGAATAAAATGGGTGTTTCCTTGAACACTATGCTTTATAATACCTGGAGATGTCATTTAAAAAGGGGAAAAGGTAATGGAATTAATATTTATTGGGCAGCTACTTTCTGCTAGGTACTTTATTTATATATTATTTCAATTAATACCCACAGAAATTTTTTGAATAAGGCAGTGCCTTCCGTTTTACAAATGAGTAGACTAATATTGTGTAACTAGCTCCTGTATACTTAGCAGAACAGTGTATAGAGGACAGGTTCTGAATCCCATTTCTAGAACTTTTCTCCCTTGAGCCTCTGGCTCCTAAGGTTTATAGGGACTACAGGCAGTAGGATGCCGATGCTTGTTTAACGAAACCTGGCAATAAATATTAGTAATGCAAGGAACGAAAATTCATTTTGAAACTAGCGTACATGAATCGGTGCCTTTCCTTCTTTCCTTGAACAAAAACATTCACTGATTTCAAGGGTACTTTTGTGTCTATAAAAAATCTTGAGGTAATCCACTAGTCCTTGATTGCTAGTTAAATATATATATATATGTGTGAAATCATATTTTCTATTTTTTATGTACCCCCAGTGTAATAGAAGTAGGTGGTAATTTTGCTGTTTAATATGGTCATGTTTATGCAGTGCATAGAATGCATGCTGAGTTTTGCAGTTGAAAACAACTAAGGCAGACATAAACACTAGAAACCTGGATATTTACCTGTTATTATACTACCAATACTGCCATTTCCATCTTGCACAAAAAAGGTGTGTATACCTGACATGTATTCCATCCATCACTTATACTTTCTAAGAAGCTATGGAGGTAGTAATACCACACAGCAGAACCACTGTCATCGTAAGATATAAAAAAGCAGCAAGAGATGAATGGTCTTGTTGTTGACTGAAGTAAAGCAGAATGACCCTATGATTCAGATCTGATTGACTTAATGACTTCAGTGCCTATGGACAGTGTCAGAAGGCCATTGTGAAACAATCATTTGCCTTAAGAATGTTGTTACTTTTTAAAGGCATAAAACTCCAACCTATCAGAATGTCAGAGCAGCAGCTCTGGCAACTGCATTTACTGACTGGCAGGAAACCCATCTGTAAGCCAGTGATATGGGGATCTGGCATCTGTGGAATGTGTTTTTATTTTACTGAGAATAAAGAGGCTGTGTCCTTGGAAATGATGAGTGCTAAATTTGTCTGTTAGGGAATTGCAACTGTTGTGCCTTTTCTCTTAATCAATTTCTACCAGAACTAAGAAAGGACCTAATCTGTTCCCTGTAATTCAGATGAAGAGAATTGGGGGCTGGAGTCTGACAAAAGCATTCAGAACAGGGATTCTTAACCTTTTTGATACCATAGACCCCTTTGCAGGCAGTTGACGCTTGTGGATGTCTTCTCAGTGTGGGTTTTTTTTTCAAATTTTTAATTATTTTATTGAGGTCATATTGGTTTATAACATTGTGTAAATTTCAGGTGTACAACATTATATTTCAGCTTCTCTATAGACTACATCGTTCTTTACATGCATAAAATAAAACATGTATGTTTATAAGGGAAACCAATTATATTGAAATACAATTATAAAAAGATATAAAAAACTATCTTTGTGCTGAAGAAATATATGTGCTCTTTGATTAATGAAGCATTGATGAGTAAAAATACTATTTTAAGATCTGCAAGAACAGTGATATAGAAATATAAGTGATTTCTATTAGTGATAAACTCATAGATAATGCTGATACCACTGTGATTTGTTACCTAAGTTCATAGTTAAGGGGAACTCTAAATTTCAGTTAAAGGTTATAAAAACATCTAATGTTTTTTCTTACACTTTCACAAACCCCTGATTTCTGTTCTCTTGGGGAGTCTGTGGATACCAGGTTATGGAAATCTGCTTCAGAATGAGCAAGGAGGGGGTAAAGGGATGGAGATGTCACAGTTAAGTCCATTTGGGGGATATTTGAAGATAAAAGAGAGATGACCCACTTGTGTACATCGGCAGCATTTATAAAATAAGGACAGAGGTTTCACTGTTCATGGTCTTTAGAGGAATCTTTTATGATCCAATATTGATTATTATAAAGAAATATTTTACTGAAGTTGAGCAATTCTGATTGTTTCATTTCAGTTTCTTAAGAAGGTTAAATTCAACAAAAAGTAATTTTGATCATTTTTATTAAACGCTGTATCTCACAAAATTCTAATTTAAAATGCTCTTGCCATTTATCGACCCATTTATATATCCATTTATCTGCATGCATACAAGGAGAAATATCTGGAATAAAGTTCACCAAAAGCTGGCAATGATTGTTGCTGGGTGGAGATTTGGACATTTAGTTTTGTTTTCTAGAGTGAGTGAATTAAGTCTATTATTTAAACATTTGGTATTGAAAGGAAGGAGATATATGACAATAGGTTTAGAATGAAAAGGGGAAATAGAAGTATATTCATGTACAGAGGAAAAGAAGCAATAGAGGGAGAGATATTGGAATTACAAGTTAAGAAAAGACAAGTGGTAAATAAATGTCCATAGTGGGCATTGTAATGTTATCAAGAGAGTGGGTGCTAAAGAAGAGAAAACAATTATTTCTTAAGATGAGATCTAAGGTAGTATTGCCCTTAGACTCAGGAAACAGAAGCCCCTGCCTTGGGCCCCATGCTTGAGGGTTGGTTTTGCTCAGGCTACACCTCTTCCCCAAGAGCCAGGAGTTCATTGGATCAAGGGGACATGCCACTGAGCCCATGCATATGGCTACTTGACCATGCTCCATTTTCCTAGGACCAGGAAAGGCTCTGAGCTGAGCCTTACATGGACCTCTTGCCCTGGTCTGTCATCACAAGGTGGGTCCCATCACTGGTCTGTACATGTCTAGGCCTGAGAGGTGGCCAAGGGATGTTATTTAGGAGGTGTGTGGATGAGCAGGCAGACTGAGTGTCCAGAGTGCACATACAAGGCTACTTGAAGTTCAGGATGGAACTGGGAGTGAAGTGCAGAACAGGGCAGGCTAAGGGCTAGGACTGGGTGCCTGGGGGCTTTGAGCTACTCCTCATGATGCCAATTTCCATTGTAAAAGATTCCGCATCTTCTAAGTTTCAACTTGGCCTGTTGAATCATTATGAATGTCCAATTGTCTAGATAGGAGGATAGAACATTTATTTTGATAGTTTGTTAGATGCATTGATACCTTTTAAATATTTAAAATATAACATGGGTCTCCACTTCTACTTTTGCCCAGGCTCCACATATGTGGGCCTGGTCTAGGCCAAGTGTGGAAGACAAAGGCCCTTAAGAGAGAATGTGAAGAATTCATGTTGGATTGCCTCAGTGAGCTCAGTAATTCTGGGGTCAAGCTCTTCTGGGCGTGGTGAGAGGGGTGAGATGCTGGAGTGAAGACAAGGACTAAGGGGAACTCGCTAGCAACTCGCATGGCAAGTATTCAAGGATTAGGAAGGAGCAGTGAAGGCATATAATGTGAGACAATAGGAACTTCCTTGTGACCTTCTCTGGAACGGTCAGGGGCTAAGGTAGGGGTGCAATGCAGTGACCCAGACTCATTCATTTGTCTACCCATTCAACACATGTTTATGTGTTGCTATGGCCTGACAGACACTGTTCTGTGTACTGGGAATACTGTGATGAACACAATTGACAAAAACCTTGCTCTCCTGAGGCTAAAGTTTGCCTTTTTCAGAATTACTGGGAACAACACTACTTCTCTCAATGGGGTATATAGTAACGACAGAAATCAAAACACATGTGCCTATGACTCAGTAAATAATTACCCTATGTAAAAATTACATTCCAATAACAGTGTTGCGACTAAATACTGCTTACCAGTACGGAGGTATAGTCATCATTTATTGTCTCGTTGAAAAAGCATTTACCCAAGCTGTTTTTCAGCATTTTGCTTTTCACAATTTTCCTCTTTTCACTTTCTGAATTGACAGAGAAGCAAGTTAAAGAATATCTTCCTACACGTTTTCCACTACTGGCTTAATGACTAACACTCATCTCAAAATCTGCCTGGGTACACTGCACTGCTTGTTCACTTGTAAAAAGGCGGGCTTATAACTGGCCTGTTTTCTCCTTTAATTACTCACGTTCCGAAGATCAATATGAGAGAAGCCCAAGGCCATAGAATTCCCTGATGGAATTCCTGCTGTGGTCTAACTGGGGTGGCTTGTCTAGACTTGTTTGTATCATGGTGCCATGATGCTGTTGAGTTAGTGTAGTTCACTGCTTTCTTAGGTGGGGCTTTTTGAACAGAGTGTGACATGAAGTTCACTTAAACCAGTGTGACATGAAGAGGTTTTTCTTTTTTTTTAAATTAGTTTAAAATTTTAAAGTGTTCTAGAAAGACACTGGGCTTTGACACTAGTTATGTGATCTGTGTCTCAATTTCCTCATTTGTAAAATGGGGATAATAATATCTATGCCATAGAGTTTTTGTAAAGATTAAAATGATATATTTAAAGTACCTGGTATATTGCTACACTGGTGTTGCTTGATAAATTATATATGTTATAGTTAGCACTGCTATTACTGAGCCAACAGATTTTATTGAGAATTTACTATGTGACAGCTACTGTGGTATATCTGACAATATAACGGTGGACAAGGGCACTCATCTCATTGAACTTACGTGTAACAGTTACAAGTAACAATTCTAGTGTTATTGTTTTTAGCACAATGATGGGATGATATTTTCCAGTGTTCCTATTTTTAAATTCTCTGCCCCTAATAGAAACATTGAAAGGTATTATCAGAGTGCCTCCCATATAATATATCTATAGTAAATGTTTTTCAAATTTTCAGCCATAGTGTGAATTTTTTTTTTTACCATTTTTTAAATTGATGTCTTAATAGTTTATAACACTGTGGGGTTTTAGTTGTACATTTTTGTTTGTCCGTCACCTTGTGGATGTAACCCTTCACCCCTTGTGCCCCCCCACCCCCCTTCCCCTTGGTAACCACCAATCAGTTCTCTCTGTCCGTGTGTTCACTTATATTCCATATATGAGTGAGTTCATGCAGTGTCTGTCCTTCTCTCTCTGGCTTATTTCACTTAACATAATACCCTCTAGGTCCTTCCATGTTGTTGCAAATGGGACAATTGTGTCTTTTCTTATGGCTGAGTAGTATTCCATTGTATGTATATACCACATCTTCTTTAACCAATCATCAGTCGAGGGACACTTGGGTTGCTTCCACTTCTTGGCTATAGTGAATAATGCTGCAATGAACATAGGGGTGCATAGGCCTCTTGTGATGGTTGATTTTATGTCCATTGGGTAGAGGCCCAAGAGTGGGATTGCTGGATCATAAGGTATTTCTATTTTTAATTTTTTGAGGACTCTCCATACTGTTTTCCGTAGAGGCTGCACCAGTTTGCATTCCCACCAGTAGTGAATGAGAGTCCCCGTTTCTCCACACCCTCTCCAGCATTTGTTGTTATTTGTCTTTGTGATTATAGTCATTCTAACCGGTGTAAGGTGATATCTTAGTGTAGTTTTGATTTGCATTTCCCTGATGATTAGTGATGTTGAACATCTTTTCATGTGTCTATTGGCCATCTGTATCTCTTCCTTGGAAAAATGTCTGTTCATATCCTCTGCCCATTTTTTGATCGGGCTGTTTTTTTTTTGTTGCTCAGTTGTATGAGATCTTTATATATTACTGAGATTAATCCCTTGTCGGACAAACGATTTGCAAATATTTTCTCCCAGCTGGTGGGTTGTTTATTCATTTTGATCCTGGTTTCATTTGCCTTGTAGAAGCTCTTTAGTCTGATGAAGTCCCACTTGTTTATTTTTTCTTTTGTTTCCCTTGTCTGGGTAGACATGGAATCTCAAAGGATCCCTTTATGTCCAATCTCAATTAGTGTACTGCCTCTATTTTCTGTCAGGAGTTTTATAGTTTCAGGTCTCACTTTCAGGTCTTTTATCAATTTTGAATTGATTTTTGTATATGGCGATAGGAGATGGTCTACTTTCATTCTTTTGCATGTTGCTGTCCAATTTTCCCAGCACCATTTATTGAAGAGACTTCCCTCTCTCCATTGTATGTTCTTTGCTCCTTTGTCAAAGATTAGCTGTCCATAGGTGTGTGGTTTTATTTCTGGGCTTTCAATTCTGTTCCATTGATCTGTGTGTCTATTCTTGTACCAGTACCATGCTGTTTTGATTACTGTAGCTTTATAGTATATTTTGAAATCAGGGATTGTGATGCCTCCAGCTTTGTTCTTTTTTTTCAGAATTGCTTTAGCTATTCAGGCTCTTTTGTTGCCCCATACAATTTCAGAAGTTTTTGTTCTATTAGCGTGAAGAATGACATCGGGATTCTGATTGGGATTGCATTGAATCTGTAGATTGCTTTAGGTAGAATGGACATTTTAACTATATTTATTCTTCCAATCCATGTGCATGGAATATTTTTCCATTTCTTTATGTCCTCCTCGATTTCTTTCAATAGTGTCTTATAGTTTTCATTGTATAGGTCTTTGACCTCCTTGGTTAAATTTATTCCCAGCTATTTTATTCTCTTTGTTGCAATTGTAAATGGGATTGTCTTTTTGAGTTCTCTTTCTGTTGTTTCATCGTTAGTGTATAGAAATGCAATTGATTTTTGTAAGTTGATTTTATACCCTGCCACTTTACTGTAGTTGTTGATTGTTTCTAGTAGTTTTCCGATGGAATTTTTTGGGTTTTCTATGTATAAGATCATGTCATCTGCAAATAGTGAGAGTTTCACTTCTTCATTGCCTATTTGGAGTCCTTTTATTCCTTTTTCTTGCCTAATTGCTCTGGCCAGAACTTCCAGTACTATGTTGAATAAGAGCGGTGAGAGTGGGCACCCTTGTCTTGTTCCTGTCCTCAAAGGAATGGCTTTCAGTTTTTCCCCATTGAGTAGGATGTTTGCTGTAGGTTTGTCATATATGGCCCTTATTATGTTGAGGTACTTTCCTTCTATACCCATTTTGTTGAGAGTTTTTATCATAAATGGATGCTGGATCTTGTCAAATGCCTTCTCTGCATCGATTGAGATGATCATGTGGTTTTTATTCTTCATTATGTTAATGTGGTGTATCACGTTGATTGATTTGCGGATGTTGAACCATCCCTGTGTCCCTGGTATAAATCCCACTTGATCGTGGTGTATGATCTTTTTGATGTATTGCTGTATTCGGTTTGCCAAGATTTTGTTGAGGATTTTTGCGTCTATGTTCATCAGCGATATTGGCCTGTAGTTTTCCTTCTTTGTATTGTCCTTGTCTGGCTTTGGTAACAGGATGATGTCGGCCTCATAGAATGTGTTGGGAAGTATTCCATCTTCCTCTATTTTTTGGAATAGTTTGAGAAGGATAGGTGCTAAATCTTCTTTGAACGTTTGATAAAATTCTCCAGGGAAGCCATCTGGTCCTGGGCTTTTATTTTTGGGAGGTTTTTGATTACTGTTTCAATCTCTTTCCTTGTGATTGGTCTGTTCAGATTCTCTATTTCTTCTTGATTCAGTTTTGGGAGGTTGTACGCTTCCAAGAATTTGTCCATTTCCTTTAGGTTGTCCAATTTGTTGGCATAAAGTTTTTCATAGTATTCCCTAATAATCCCTTGTATTTCTGTGGTGTCTGTTGTAATTTCTCCTCTTTCATTTCTAATTTTATTTATTTGAGTCTTCTCCCTTTTTTTCTTAGTGAGTCTGGCTAAGGGTTTGTCAATTTTATTTATCTTCTCAAAGAACCAGCTCTTGGTTTCATTGATCCTTTCTACTGTTTTTTTGGTTTCAATTTCATTTATTTCTGCTCTGATTTTTATTATTTCCCTCCTTCTGCTGATTCGGGGCTTTGTCTGTTCTTCTTTTTCCAATTCTGTTAGGTGCAATTTAAGGTTATTTATTTGGGATTTTTCTTGTTTGTTAAGGTGAGCTTGTATTGCTATGAATTTCCCTCTCAGGACTGCTTTTGCTGCATCCCATATGAGTTGGTATGGTGTATTTTCCTTTTCATTTGTCTCCAGATAGCTTTTGATTTCTCCTTTAATTTCATCAATGACCCATTGGTTGTTCAGTAGCATGTTGTTGAGTCTCCACATCTTTGTCCCTTTCCCAGTTTTTTCCTTGCAGTTGATTTCTAGTTTCACAGCATTATGATTAGAAAAGATGCTTGCAATGATTTCAATCTTCTTAAATTTATAGAGGTTTGCCTTGTTTCCTAATACATGGTCTATCCTTGAGAATGTTCCGTGTGCACTTGAGAAGAATGTGTACTCTGCTTTTTTTGGGTGGAGTGCTCTGTATATATCTATTAAGTCCATTGTGTCTAGTTTTTCATTTAAGTCCATTATTTCCTTATTGACTTTTTGTCTGGATGATCTATCTATTGATGTAAGGGGGGTGTTAAGATCCCCTACTATTATTGTGTTATTGTTAATATCTCCTTTAAGGTTTTTTAGCAGTTGTTTTATGTACTTTGGTGCTCCTGTGTTGGGTGCATAGATATTTATGTGTTATGTCTTCTTGGTGAATTGTCCCTTTTATCATTATATATTGCCCTTCTTTGTCTCTCATTACCTTTTTTATCTTGAAGTCTACTTTGTCTGATATAAGTATGGCTACTCCTGCTTTCTTTTGTTTGCCATTAGCTTGGAGTATTGTTTTCCATCCTTTTATTTTGAGTCTGTGTTTGTCTTTAGAGCTGAGCTGTGTTTTCTGGAGGCAGCAGATTGTTGGATCTTGGTTTTTAATCCATCCTGCCACTCTGTGTCTTTTGATTGGAGAATTCAATCCATTTACATTTAGAGTGATTATTGATATATGAGGGTTTAATGTTGCTATTTTATTGTTCATCTTCTGGTTCTTTTGCATTTCCTTCGTTTCTTGTCCCTTGTGTTTCGGACTGCAAATTCAATTTGGTATTTCTGCATGCTCATTCTCTTGGTTTTCTCTTTATTTGTCATGTGTGGTTCTCTTCTGGTTATTTGTTTAGTGGTTACTGTGAGGTTTATATAAGCGATCTCCTGGATAAGAAAGTACATTTTTGGATGCCTCCTTTTTCCTGAGGCTGGGTCGATTCAATCCCTTACCTCTTCCCCTCCTTATTTGTTATCTCTTTATTCCAGATTGTGTCATGAATGTGTGTTTCCAGTGATGAGCTTGAATTAATTTTTGATGTTATCCACTGTAGTTTGTTCTGGTTTAGTCTCCTTGCTGAAATCTTTGTATCCCCTTTCTCATTTGTTTTTTTTTTCAGGCCTAAGGGCCTTCTTGAGCATTTCTTGTAGTGGGGGTCTTGTGGTGACGAACTCTCTTAGCTTTTGTTTATCAGGGAGAGTTATTATTTCTCCATCGTGTTTGAAGGATATTTTTGCTGGATAAAGTATTCTCGGCTGAAGGTTTTTGTCTTTCATGATTTTGAATATATCATTCCAGTCTCTCCTAGCCTGTAGAGTTTCTGTCGAGAAATCAGCTGAGAGCCTGATGGGGTTCCTTTGTATGTTATTTTGTTTTTTTGTTTAGCTGCCTTCAATATTATTTCCTTGTCACGGGTATTTTTCAAGTTTGCTACTATGTGGCGAGATGATTTTTTATTCCTGTTTATATATTTAGGTGACCTATTGATTTCATTCACTGTTATTTCCCTCTCGTTCCCTAGGTTGGGGAAGTTCTCAGCTATTATTTCTTTGAACAAACTCTCTGCTCCTTTTTCTCTTTCTTCTCCTTCTGGAATACCTATTATCCTTATGTTGCTTTTCCTCATTGAGTCTGATATTTCTCAAAGAATTTCTTCATTTCTTTTTAGTCTTAGCTCTCTCTCCTCCTCTATGTGGAGCATTTCTGCGTGGCTATCCTCAATAGTGCTAATTCGTTCCTCCATATTGTCAGTTCTGCTCTTTAAAGACTCCATTTTTTTCCACTATCTCGTTGATTTTGTTTTTCATCTCCAATAATTCTGATTGGTTTTTCTTTATGGTTTCAATCTCTTTTGTGACGAAATCCCTGAATTTGTTGATTTGTTTCTCTGTGTTCTCTTGTATTTCATTGAGTTTGTTTATGATAGCTATTTTGAATTCTCTCTCATTCAGGTTATCAAATTCTGTGCCTTCAGGGTTGGTTTCTGGGTGTTTGTCATTTTCCTTTTGGTCTGTAGCCATGACAAATTGTTGCAAGGATCCGATGGGGGTGGCTTTATTTTTTCCCCTCATGATAAAGTTGGTCCTGCAGTTTCCCCCTGCTGCCACTGGATGGAGATCACGAGCAGTTTACTCTGAGGCGGCTGCAGCCCCCGGAGGGATTATGCTGAAACGCCGGGTCTGTGGGGGGAGGGGTCCTCTCTTTCTCCTGCTTGACCCGGGGGTTTCCTTTCTGGCTCTCTTAGGGTGTTTGCTACTCCCCCTAAACAGTCCGTCGTCGCTTCCCAGTGGGGATCTCATGACAGTCTGTGAGAGCACCTGGATGACGATAGTTTTCCCCGCTGTGGGCCACCCCCCCCCTGCGAACCGCGCTGTCTTTGCCGATCGATTGGGGAGGGGGAGTACAACTTCTTACCTCTCCTCCCATCCTTTTGGGCTTCCTGCGCCTCCACTGTCTGATGTATGGCAGCAGGGGTTTCTTAGAAGTCCTTCGTAGTGTTTGATTGAGCTCTGTTGGAATGTGAATGATGTTTTCGTTGTGTGATAGGGGGCAGAGATTCAAAGAGGGAATCTCACTCAACCATGATGCTGACGTCACTCCCATAGTGTGAATTTTAAAAAGCCAGAAAGTATAATAGTTACCTATATTGGGGAGGACAGAAGTGTTTATTAATATAGATCTCAATGAATGCTTCAATGGCAGTTGTTTTCTGAGTACTGTCATGAAAAGCTGTGGTAGGAAATACAGGGTGAGGCCATGCTGGTTGGTGTAAAAGAAGGCAGATCTGGAGTTTTACTTATTTTTGGGCTAACAGTGGCGATTCTTCTGGGTCATTTAAAAATTTTTATTTATTTTTCCCAGCTTTATTGAGGTATAATTGACATATAACATTGTGTAAGTTTAAGTTGTTCAACCTGTTGATTTGATACACTTATATATTACAAGATGATTACCACCACAGCATTAGCTAACACTCCATCACCTCACATAATTAGAATTTCTTTTTTGTGGTGAGAACATTTAAGATCTACTCTCTTAACAACTTTCAAGTTTATACTACATTATTGTTAACTATAATCACAATGTTGTGCATTTAGATCCCCAGAACTTATTAATCTTATAACTGAAAGTTTGTGCCCTTTGATCAACATCTCTCCCACTCCCCAGCCCCTGGTAATCACCATTCTACTATCTGTTTCTATGCATTTGGCTATTTTAGATTCCACGTATAAGTGATATACAGTATTTGTATTTCTCTATTTGATTTATTTCACTTAGCACAATGTTCTCAATGTCCATCCCTGTTTTCACAAATGGCAGGAATTCCCTTTTTCTCATGGCTGAATAATATTCCATTGTACATATGTACCACCTCTTTATCCATTCATCTGTTGATGGACACTTAGATTGTTTCCATGTCTTACCTATCATGAAAAATGCTGCAATGAACATGAGGATGCAGATATCTCTTCGAGATCCTTTTCCTTTGGATAAACCCAGAAGTGGGATTCCTGGATCATATGGTAGTTCTATTTTTAATTTTTTGAGGAACCTCCATACTGTTTCCCATAGTGGCTTCACCAATTTAATTCCCACCAACAGTGCACAAGAGACTGCTTTTATCCACATCCTTGCCAACACTTATTTCTTATCTTTTTTTATGATAGCCATTCTAATGGGTATGAGGTGATATCTCGTGGTTTTGATTTGCATTTTCCTGGTGATTAGTGATGTTAAGCATCTTTTCATGTACCTATTGACCATTTGTATATCTTCTTTGGAAAAAATGTTTATTCAGATACTCTGCCTTTCTGCACGGAACTGTCTTTGCATTATTTTCAAAAGCCAGTTGCCCTTACATATATATATATATATATATATATATAATTTTATTAATGTTTTATTAATTAAATTTTTATTTTCTTAAAAATTTTTCTTAAATTTTATTAATTTAAATTTTATTAATCTGTATGCCTATCTGTGTATCCATGCCACATGGTTATAATAAGTTTTGAAATCAGGAAGTGTTAGTCCTCCAAAATTGTTCTGCTTTTTACAAAGTGATTTAGGGCATTTTTAGTCCTTTGCATTTTCATATGAATTTAAAAATTAATCACCAATTTATGAAAAACTGCTGGGTTTTGGAAGATATTGCATTGAATCTATTGATCTATTTAGGGAGAATTAATATCTTAACAATATGGATTATTTTGACCCATAAACAAGGTATCTATCTCTATTTATTTAGATCTTCTTTAATTTCTCTCAGCAATGTTTTGGAGTTTTTAGTGTGCCAGTTTGTCATATCTTTTGTCAGATTTATCCCTAAATATTTCATAATTTTGGTGCTGTTGTAAGTGGTTTTGGTTTTTAAATTTGAATTTCTGATTGCTCTTTGCTAGTATATGGTAATACAATTGATTTTTGTATATTGATCTTATATTTTGCAAACTCATTTAATAGTTATAGTAATTTTTAAATATATTCCATAATCGTTCCTACATGGACAACCATATTGTCTGTGAAAAAGATAGTTTTACTTCTTTTCTAATCTAGATGTCTTTTGTTATGTTTTTCTTGCCTTGTTGCATTGGCTACAACCTCCAATATAATTTTGAATAGAAGTTCAGATAGCAGACATCTTTGTTGTATTTCTGATCTCAGCAGAGGAAAGTAGTCTTTCACAATTAAGTTTGATATTACCTATAGGTTTTTTGTAGATGCTTTTTATGAGGATGATGATGTTCTACTCTATTCCAAATTTTCCAAGTTTTGGTCAAGAATGAATGTTGGTTTTTGTCAAATGCTTTTTCTGCATATATTGAGATAATCATACATATTTTTTTTCTGTTTTTTGTTAGTTTGATGAATTATGTTGATTGATTTTTGCAATTTAAACCAACCTTGCAGTCTTGGGTAAACTATACTTGTTTATGACATTATTCTCTTTAATATATTGTTAGATTCAATTTGCTAAAATTTTCTTTAGAATTTTTACATCTATATTCATGAGGTAAATTGGCCTTTTTTAGGTAATATCTTTATCTGATTTGGGTATGTGGGTAATACTGGTCTCATAGAATGAGAGAGGAAGAACTCCTTTCTCTTCAGTTTTCTGGAAGAGTATATGTATATTTCTTCCTTACGTAGAATTCATCAGTGAGGCCATCTGGGTAGAGAGTTTTCTTAGTGGGACAGATTTTAAGTACAAATTCAATTTCTTTAATGGATATAAAGCTACTTGGGTTTTTTCTTCTTGAGATTTAGTAGTTTCTATCTTTCAAGAAATTTGTCCATTTCATCAAAATTGTCAATATCAGCATAAAATTATTAATATTATTCCCTTATTATCTTTTTAATACCAGTAGAGTCTATGGTGATGTCACCTCTCTCATTCCTGTAATTGGTAATTTGTGTTTTCTCTCTTGTTTACTCATCAGCCTGGCTAGAGATTTCTCCATTTCATTGATCTTCTCAATAGAGTCCTTACTTTTTCTTTTGTTAATTTTCTCTATTGTTTTATAGTTTTACTGACTGACATTCTGATCTTTGTCATTTCCTTTGTTCTTACTTTGAGTTTAATTTTCTCTTTTTCTAGTTTCTTAAGATGAATGTCAAGGTCATTGATTTGAGACTTTTTATCTTTTCTAATGTAGACATTTAAAGCTATACATTTCCCTCTAATTACTGTTTCATCAGAATCCCTGAAATTTTGATATGTTCTTTCTAAAATTTTCATTCACTTCAAACCACTTTACCTTTTTTTATCCTCTTTTACTCATGATCATTTAAAAGCGTACTCTTTGGTTTCCAAATATTTGTGGCTTTCCAGATATCTTTGTTATTGATTTATAATTTAATTTCTTTGTGGTCAGGAAACAGGTTTTGTATTACTTGAATCCTTTTAAATATATTGAAAGTTGTTTTATGGCCCTGAATATGTTTTATTTTGGTAAATATTCTATGTGTACTTGAAAAGAATGTGTATTCTGCTGTTTTTGGATGGTGTGTTCCATAAATGTGAATTAAGTTGATTAATAGTATATTTCAAATCTTCTCTGTTCTTACTACTTTTTGTCAATTTTATTTTATCAGTTTTCTGAGAGAAGGTTATTAAAATCTCTGACTATTGTGAATCGTGTCTTCTTGGAGTTATATCATGTATTTTGCAGCTTTAGTATTAGGTACATAAATTTTAGAATTTTTATACCCTTTTAAAAAATTCATTATTATGAAGTGACATTCTTGATTCCTGCCAATATTTTTTGCTTTGAAATCTGCTTTGTTTGACATTGACATAGTCACTTCAGTTTTTATTTCATGCTAGTGTTAGCATAGTATAACTTTTTCTATCCCTTTACTGTTAAGCTATTTGTATTTTATAATAAAGTAAGTTTCCTGTAGGCAACACAGAGGTGGGGTACTGGTTTTTTTTTAATTCATTCGGGAAGTCTCTGCCTTTAATTAAGGTATTTGGATCACTTAAATTTAATATGACAATTGATACAGTTAGTTTATGTTCATCAACTTGCTATTCCTTTTCTGTTAACATCTGTTCCTTGTTCCTTCCTTTCTCTTCTTCTCCATTCTCTTTTGTGAATTGAATATTTTTTAATGATTTTATCTCCTTTGTTAACTTATTAGCTAAAAGTCATGTTGTGGTATTTTAGTTGTTTTTTTTAAGGTTTGTAGAATGCATCTTAAACTTGTCTACCTTCAAGTAATATTGTGCCACTTCTTGTATGGTGTAAGAACCTTATAGTGTACTCCTCATTTCCCTGGGTCTTTGGGATTTTATTGTCATATATTTTAAATATACATTATAAACCACAAAATAGATTCTTATTCCTTTTGTTTAAACAGTCAGTTATCTTTTAAAGAGATTTAAATGATAAGAAAAATCCTATATATTTACTTATGTAATTACAATAGCCAGTTCTTCTTTTTTTGTGTGTGTATATCAGTAGTTCTGCACAGTAGTTGATTTTGCTTGCCAGTTGATGTTGGTAATGTTTGGAAACATTTTTGATTGTCACACTAGGGGTGGTGGTGAAGCTATTGGTATCCAGTAGGTCAACATCAGAGATATTGATAAATGTCTTGTAATGAACAGGACAGACCCACTCCCACCCCCATCTCACCCCAACAAAGAATTATCCTGTCCAAATATCAGTAGTGCTAGAGTTGAGAAATCTTAGTATAGATCCATATTTCCATCTGATGTCATGTTTCTTCAGCCTGAAGACCTTCCTTTAACATTTCTTTTAGTTCAGTTCTGTTGGTAATGAATTCTTTTAACTTTTGTATACCTAAACAAGTCTTTATTTTCTCTATATTTTTAAAAGATATTGTTTTGTTAAGTATAAAATTCTAGGTTGACAGTTTCTTTTCCTGGGGTTTAAAAATGTTGCTCTATTGTCTTCTTGCTTGCATTGCTTTCCAAAGTCAAATATGCTGCCATCTTATTTCTTTGTTCTTAAGTATGTTAACATGTTTCTTCCTCTTCCACAGCTCTTTTCAAGATTTACTATTTATCTCTGATTTTTTGACAACTTGATTATGCAGCTATCCAGAGTTCTGTCTGTACAGGTCTCCCCTACCCACTACTTTTTCCTGTAAACTCTTGCCACCTTGCTGGACCCCTAACCCTGTCTCTTCAACTGATGGAACCTCCTTATTATGTTACATGGAAACTCTCTCAAGGCTGTAAGCTGGGGCAATCATATGGTTCACTGGATTTAAATTTTGTCTCTCAGAGACCATTGTCTTTCATTGCCTGATGTCCAGTGTCCTGAAAACTGTTGTTTTATATATTTTACTTGATATTTTTATGGTGCTAGGATAAATCTAGTTATTGATACTCCATCTTGACATGGAAGTGTATCCATCTATGACATTTTTTTAATCAGCTGGCAGATTTGAAAAGCTCCAGTTTTTTCAGGAGTGTTGTCTGCTCTTGAACAGAAAGACTTTATTGAGGAGAGAAATTTCTAAAGTTCAGACTTCTGTGCTGCACTGAGGCCCACTGAGGACTGACAAATCTGGGAATTATAGAAAAATCTTGGAACAAGGGTTGGTATTTTTTAAATCAAAAAATGAATTTTTAAGGATGAAAAGTAAATGGAGTTCCTGATTTGCATTTTATTTTATAACAAGTGTTGCCATAAATTATTCTGAAACATACTTCCTATGATGTATACATTTATATTTCATTGTTTACTTCAAAATTTTTCTCGGTAACTAATTCCAACAACGCTTCTATTGCTATATTTCCCAAAGCATATTTGGAGTTACTTTTTTGGATTTATCTTAAGTTTTCAAAAGGGCAAGAAAATCTATCTCACTACTCTATAGCTTATTGCCTGCTTGAAAGTAGATAGTTTTCATGAAACTGGCTAAAAATCATGGTATAACCATATTTTGTTTTATTTATTTTCCCATAATTCTCTATAATATTTCATATTTAGCTATTCCATTTTAATTACCCAATATTTAGAGAATACCTATAACAGGATCTAAGGATTTCATGTCTTCATAATGACAACACAACCCCCTTTTATTTTTTGTTTTGAAAGTTGATTTGCAGTATTCATGCTAAGATCAACATCTGAGAGTGTTCTAATGAGTTTTACTTACATGTATCTCCAAGATTACCAAAGCTTACTCTTTTAAATGGTGAAATTTATTTTTAAGAGACTTGTGGGGGCATAAATCTAGTGTACATTTCCTTTTATTAACAGACCTATATTGAATCCAGTTAATGAGAACACTGACTAAAGTTATCATACCAGTAACAACTTTACAAATTTATAATACAGTGATGCTCCCAGGAGCTGTTGAGATGTGTAAGATTGTTTGTCCCAACACAAAGTCACTCAAGTTTTCTGTGTTTTTATAGTTTTCTGCTTTTAAAAGTTTAGTTTCCCCTCTTCTACTTGACAGATATCACTATCAGTTTTTAACAAGCGTATCTCATAATTACAGTATAAGTGTCTAGAAATACATTTGGAAACACTCTTCTAATTGCTGGGTGTGTTAGAAGTTTTACCTTTATAATTATGATTTTATTATATTTTGATTTTAACTTTTTATATTAATAAAGATATTTATCCATATTTATTTAATTAACTTTCCTGGAAGAATCCTTTAACATTCATTCAAATGATTGATATAAATGCCATTTCTAGAGAAAGTAATCTTTTCCAACTTTATGCATGAGAAAATTTAGGGTTACAGATATACTATGTAAGCTTCATCTCTTTTACTACTTATAGAGTAGCCAGTGAAGGGAACTTCAGTAATTTCCTGTAATGCAGTTAAATTACATAGTTGCTTCAGTATGATTTTATATATTAGAACACTTAAAGAAATACAGCTACAGGCAAACTCGGAGATATTGCAGGTTCAGTTCCAGACCACTGCAATAAAGTGAATATTGCAATAAAGTGAGTCACATGAATTTTTTAGTTTTCCAGGGCATATCAAAGTTATATTTACACTATACTGTAATCTACTAAGTGCACAATAGCATTATGTCTAAAAAACAATGTACAAACCTTAATTAAAAAATACTTTATTGCTAAAAAATGCTAACCATCATCCTAGCCTTCAGTGAGTTGTAATCTTTTTGCTGATGGAGGGTCTTGTAAAAAACACAATATCTGTGAAGCACAATAAAGTGAAGTGCACTAAAATGAGGTATGCCTATATTTCTATTTACTAGCCACTTTCTGTTTCAGTCACAAATGGATTTGAAAGTCTCACTGTTGAAGATTTTAAAGAATGACTAGAAAAATTGGCCAGGCTACCTGGTACAGATAAAGGATACTTACATATCCTTTTCTTTTCAATAATCATCTTGCTGTTGAATATCATCTTTAAGGAATGAAATAAAAGTTTTTCTTAGCTGAAAATTTAGCTGAATGGTAAATAAAAATAGTTTATTTGGGAAAAAATACAACTACTGTATTTAAAATAAAAACAATCCTATTGTTTCAGAACATGTTATAGAAAATCAGTGATCTTAGTGCTATCTTTGCAGAAGTTGTTGCTTTAACTAATACCCACTTCAGAGATGTGCTGACATCAGAGATGCTGACTACAGGTAAAGACAGTTTGTCATGCAGAGGTGCAGTGTGTTGTAAGTTGTTAAGTAGAAATAAGCTTGTTGACTTCAGCTCCACTGAAATAAATAGGGAAGAAAATGATACATTATTTTTTGGAGAGAAACGATTTCCTAACTTTATTATAAGACTAGGTTTAGCCAAAACAAAATTAACATGCTTTAGAAATTGATTACAATAAGGACCCTACTTTTTGGCTCCTTTATATATCTAATAATTTGTTTAAAGGAGACGTCAGGACCTTTCTTTTCAAAGTTAAATGTTTTGACTTGGTAACCTTTCTAATAAGAATGCAATTTAATTAGACCTGTTATATCATCTGATTTTCAACTGAAAATGTCTTTTAAATTATGAATGTCTGAACATGTTCCATTACTGGTTTAAAAATCTTGACTGTGCTTCATTCATTCAAGAAGTGCCTACTGAGTACTTGGTAAATGTCAAGGACTGGGCTAGGCCCTTTTCAAGTGACTAAAGAAATGTAAGTTATATTTCTTGCCCTTGAAGACCTCACTGTCTAATGGGTGAGGGGAGGAGAAGTGACATGGAACAGTTAGAGAACAGCATGAGGCAGAAGATAATTAAGTGTTCAAATGCCTCATATAGAACACGGATGATATGAGTGGTCAGGAAGAGGGCAACGGTATAGGCTTACCTCGTCTTCTTGTGCTCACTTTATTGCACTTCGCAGATACTGCACTTTTTACAAGTTAAAGGTTCATGGCAACCCTGATTCGAGCAAGTCTATCAGTGCCATTTTTCAAACAGCATTTGCTCACTTGGTGTCTCTGTATCATCTTTTGGTAATTCTCTCAATGTTGCAAACTTTTTCATTTTTATTATATTTGTTATGGTGATCTGTGATCAGTGATCTTTGATGTTACTACTGTAATTATTTTGGGGGCACCACAAACCACACACATATAAAATGGTGAACTAAATCAATAAATGTTGTGGGTGTTCTGACTGCTCCCCCATGTTTCTCCCTCTCTTTGGGCCTCCCTATTCCCTGGGACACAAAAATATTGAAATTAGGCCAATTAATAATCTGACAGTGGCCTCTAAGTGTCCAAGTGAAAAGAAGAGTCAGGCATCTGTCACTTTAAATCAAAAGCTAGAAATTATTAAGCTTAGTGAGGAGGGCATGTCAAAAGCCAAGACAGGCCAAAAGCTAGGCCTCTTGCATCAAACAGCCAAGTTCTGAATGCAAAGGAAAAGTTCTGGAAGGAAATTAAAAGTCCTATTCCACTAAACACACACAAATGATAAAGCAAAACAGCCTTATTGCTGATATGGAGAAAGTTTTAGTGGGTTGGACAGAAGATCAAACCAGCCACAACATTCCTTTAAGCCAAAGCCTAATCCAGAGCAAAGCCCTAACTCTCTTCAATTCTATGAAGGCTGAGAGAGGAGAGGAAGCTGCAGAAAAGTTTGAAGCTAGCAGAGTTTGGTTCATGAGATTTAAGAAAATAAGCTGTCTCCATGACATAAAAGTGCAAAATGAAGCAGCAAGTGCTAATGTAGAAGCTGCATCAAGTTATCCAGAAGATCTAGCTAAGATAATTAATGAAGGTGGTTACACTAAACAACAGATTTTCAATGCAGATGAAACAGACTTATATTGGAAGAAGATGCCATATAGGACTTTTATAGCTGGAAGGAGAAGTCGTGCTCATTTACCATTCTGAAAATCCTAGGGCCCTTAAGAATTATGCTAAATCTGCTCTGCCTGTGCTCTATAAATAGAACAACAAAGCCTGGATGACAGCACATCTATTTACAACATGGTTTACTGAATATTTTAAGCCCACTGTTGAGATCTACTGCTCAGAAAAAAAGATTCCTTTCAAAATATTACTGCTCATTGACAATGCACCTGGTCACCCAAGAGCTCTGATGGAGATGTATGAGTTTTCATGCCTACTAACACAACATCCAGTCTGCAGCCCATGGATCAAGGAGTGATTTCAACTTTCAAGTCTTATTATTTAAGAAACACATTTTGTAAGGCTGTAGCTGCCATAGATAGTGATTCCTCTGATGGATCTGGGCAAAGTAAATGGAAAACATTCTGGAAAGGATTCACCATTCCAGATGCCATTAAAAACATTTGTGATTCATGGGAAGAGCTCAAAATATCAACATTAATGGGAATTTGGAAGAAGTTGATTCTGACCCTCACGGATGACTTGAGGGATTCAAGACTTCAGTGGAGGAAGTAAC